>OY787605.1:7685158-9109838 GCA_963678935.1 Umbilicus rupestris
CTTCCTCTCCCACTAGTACAGCGGTTAAGTAAGGGTCGATCTCCACAGGGAGCAAGCAGTGAGTCTCAGCCAGTAACCTACACTTAAGAAAACGGGGGTTGCGTGAGTGATTGGGGGTTTTGCGCGATGCGCGAATAACAGCGAATATCGTAACTCAGGGAATTGCACTAGACGTGCGCAAGCAGTAGAGATGAAGTACTATATTTATGAGAAGTATTGGGCAGACAATCCTCTATGAATGCATTCCTTATCATTGACTCTAAAACACCTATAGTTTATGCTTTACTTGGGTTAGTGTCCGGTAAAGGCTTCCTAACACGTGCGCATGTTCCGTTCAAAGTTCATGTGCTATTAATCCTTAGAACTAGACTAAACAGCTGCGAATCCTGTCACAGTAGCAGCTGCCTACCCTAACTCGTTACTCCTAATTGTCACGGTAAGTTTGCGGTTCAAGGCTTCCCCTACGCATGCAACTAGTTTAACAGGTGACAAGCAAGCAACACAAGTAAGTTTGCGGTTCAAGGCTTCCCCTACTCATGCAACTAACTGTCTCAGCGCGCACAGAATTAATACAAGTAAATAAACTATGCATTAAGCTCAAGTCTCAAAGGTAATACATCATAGATTCATGCCCGACCAACACTAAGTGTTTAGCTAGACATGCTAGTGGTAAACATCATAAAATAGTAAATAACAACTACTGAATCCAAGAAAACGGTAGCAAACAGTGCGTGCAGTGTCTTCTCTTGGCTGGCGCAGTCGGCTGGCGCAACTCTCCTTGACAGGTCCGTGTGTTTTTCAGTTCTGCCGCGCAGTGCCTCTGGAATGTCACTGAGTGATGGTGTTCCGCCTCTCTTGAAACCCTAGACTTTCTTTGTTTAAATAGTGCCCCAGGAAGTTCATCTTTTGGCAACTTCCAAGTCTGGTCACTGGGACTTTGCGCCTGGCGCACAGCATTGACTGGCGCAATCGGGTAGCGCACCTCTGCTGTCCTTCGCCATTTCTTCTTTTGCTTGCGCCGCTAGCTCCACAGGCTGATCTTTCACTCCTAGAACGCTGCCTGTTAGCGCGTATCCGACTTAAGGACTCGTTCTGACCTGATATACAAAAATAGTGGAAACGAGTAATCTTGCCCATAAAATATTGCAAACAAGCATGGGTTTATGATCTAAATAACGTGTATAACTAGGCTCTATCAAACCCCCCACACTTGCCCCTTGTTCGTCCCGAACAAGTACTGAAACGCGGATACAATTACCTTTTCTGGAGACTAGCGCACAGCCTTGCATTCTAGCGCAAGATGCACAGCTGCTTCAACTCGTGCTGCTCTATCACCTGCGCACAACTGCACTCAATAGTTCTAATATAATAATCCCGAAATTTCATTACCTCTCAGCCGGGATGAAGGTCTTTGGATGACTGGGAGATAGCTCTTCTTAGGCTCCTGGTTGTCAGCTCCCGCTCCGAAGATAGGTATATGGTTTCTTGCGCGAGCTTCTTCCAGTGCGTGATTCGTTCGCACACTTCCTGGGAACCTGAGCCTTTGATGATATCCTTGTGGTCTTGCGCACGCAGGTACTAAGTAGTGCGCATGCTGATTCTTTGTAACGCAAATCATCTGCTTCTGCTGGTATTTTTCTTTTGTACAGCTTCCTTTCCAATTTTTTTATTTTTATTTTTTTTATTCCCAGAACAGTTCCAATCTCAGCCTTCGGATAGCAGCTATGGAACTCGTTCCGCTCTCCCTCCTTGGTTTGTCTGCGCCGGTCAGCGCACGCGTTTACATCCGCGCCCGCTTTCCTTAGCTTGATATCCAGAGAGAAGGTGGTCTGTTTTCCCACCTCGCCACGCCTTGGGTATTTTGCCTTTTGCATCCGCGTGACTGAGCGCGCTCTGTTGTTCCGAAGGTTGCGAAGCACCGGCCTCCACTAGCGCACTCGACCATATACCTCGCCTTCGAAGCAGAAGCGACTAACCGCCTCTCTGGAGCATTTCTATCAGCTCCACATCCCCTGTATATCCCAACTAACAGGAGCAGAAAAAACGAAAAAATTATGCTAAAACAGTAGATAGCAGTGCACACAATACGGATAGCGCAATACCAGCTGGAGCGCAAGCGCATCCTGCACCTTAGCGCACTACTGCTACTAGTTTTCTTCAACTTAAACTAAGCTATACGAAAAATGCTCAAAACATGAAATGAAAGAGTAACGCCCCCCCCCCCCCCCCCCCCCCCCCCACACTTGAACAGAGGCGTGTCCCCACGACTCAAGCTCAAGCGCACGAAGGCTGCGCACATGCATGCAATGCAACGAAAATAAAGAATATAAGGGTGAACACAAATAGTCACACAAAATATAGCAGGGGAGTCACAGAATGTAGGGCACAAATATTCAGCACACATAATATTCAAATAGACGTAGCAAAATAAAAGACAACACCCTAAAGAAAATTACTGCGCCTGCCCATGGCCTTAGAAGTCCTCCGAGCTAGACGCTGCTGCTGACCCATGCGCGTCATCCTCTGAAGAATCTGTCATGGAGTCGGTGCTGGAGGATGGTGGCACAATGGTGAGGGGGTCAGGCTGCTCGTCCTCGGAAAGTGACTCCCATATGGAATCGGAGTCTATACTGGGAAAGTTAATGGGGGACTCCGGAATAGAAGGCCGGGCAGGGGAAGCTACTGGTGGTGGTACCGGTGCTGGTTCAGGTGCAGGGGTGGGCTCTGCAGCTGGGGCTGCTGGTTCTGGTGCGGGCTCTGCTGGGGCTGGGGCTGGGGTTGGAGCTGGCGCTGGAGCTGGAGAGGGTGCTGGAGCTGCTGAAGTTTCTGGGGTTCGGGTAGGAGGTGGATGGTGCAGGCTGAGGAGAGGGGGAATTGCATCTCCAAATTTCCACCCGGATGGTGGACTCATACTTAAATCCGCCCCCTCTGGCGCTAAGTATTCGAGCACGCGCATAACGTTGAACAACATGCGCTGCTCGGCAGTGGCTTCCTCAGGCGCCGCCTCAGTCTCAGTCCTTGGGCGCTTGGCAGGGGCACGCGGGGGAGAGTCCTCTATGGAAATGGTCACTGGCTCCCCCAATGGTGCGCGGGCCCTCTGTTGCGCTCCAGTCTGCGCCCGAGTCCTTGGGTGCCTGACTAGAGGCACCTCTGGTTCTAGGGCCTCCTCCATCTCTTCGTCTGCTGCGGCGGCTGCTGCGGCTGCTGCTGCTGCGCCTGCCGCTGCGCCCTGCGCACTGCTCTCTGCCCTGGCCCGCGCACTGCTCTCTACTCTGGCCCGCGGTGGTCTGGCTGGCTGCAGATGGTAGCACCACTCTAGTGTGCCATCGTCCCGAACGGCTACCGCCCTGATTTGCAGCATGTGGGCGCGGTCCAGAGGTATAGGCTGCACCAAGGTGTGCTCTGGCACCTCGGGCTCTCCATGTAAGCTCCGCAGCAAGTGCGTGATAAGCCCTCCACACGTCAGCGGCCCTCTCATGCTGACTCGGCTCCAATGGTGCACCATGTTCAGGATGAACAGCACCTTCCGCTCATAATAAAGCCCCGTCAAAATCTCCATATCCAGGAGGCTGATCTTTGGCGCGCCGTTGAAACGGCCAATGATTGCATAGGCCACGATGCGCCATAAGTAAAACAGCCACGGGTCGCGCAGCTCTCGGCCCTTGCTGCGCCCCGCGGCGAATGCTGGCCCTGTTGCCATGTCCCTCCAAGCCTCCTGGTTATTGTGCGTGTCTAACTCCTCCTCACGCACCTTGGCGCACCCGAATGCGCGCCTCAGCCTCCTTTCCGAGGCTATGAACCAGACACCCCTGTGTCTATATCTGATCTCCCTGTCCCCCGCCTCCATAGACGCCAGGAACTCACACGTATCCTCCTGGTCTGATGCGCTGCGGAGGTCCATTAGCGCCTCCCAGCCGGCAATCGCTAGCCTCTGTGCCACGAGGTCCTCTAACCCTACCTCGCGCAGGAAATCTCGACAGATGTACGGTGTCCCGTACATGTCCAGGCTAATGAATGCTGCGTACTTGTTAGCGAAAGCCGCTGGGGTCACTTGGTCTGCGGCGGGTCTCATCTTGCGCTGGCTTCAGTCAATCGCAGGCAATGCTCCCCAAAACCCTAAAAATCGAAACTGCCCAGAATCCTCTGAAATTTGCACCGAACGAGCGCCTACTGGTCGCCTATACAACGCACAAAACAGCACTCCAAGCCGCGCACTCTAGCCTGGTGCGATTTCAAAACCCTAAAAACTGTCTTCTCCGCGCAAACCCTAACAGAAGCGGCTCAAAGCGGGATCGGGGGTTACCTGGGTGCTGTGCGGTCGTGTTGTCCTTGAATCTCTCTAGACGGACGGTGGGATGGCGCTGATCGACGGCAGAGGTCTGAGGGCGGGAGCTTGTGTGTAACGGTCGAGTGAAAAAGTGCTGGGAATTTTTCTAAGTCTGGCCTTATATACCCCCTATGGCTAGCGCAACTGACCTGCGCATTGATAGGCGCACGGTCCTGCGCACTTGTGTGACTAAAAAAACTACCAAACCCTACTCTTAACTAAAAACACGCAAAAAAACAAAACAAGCAGAATAAAATGTGCCAAAATAAAATGTGTCGGGTTACCTCCCGACAAGTGCCTTTGTTTAACGTCGTTGGCTCGACGGTACCTCGTTACGTGCCAAGTAGTGCGTCTGCAGCCTCCCCCACTCTTGCTCCTGAGTGTCCCTGCGCCAGTGCTTGTGTTACGATCTCAGTGGTCCTGCACAAAGGATAAAAGGGAAGGTCAGCATGTGATACATTATTCGTAAGGAGGGCAGATGCAGAGGAAGAGGAGATATAGGCGATGGGTGCTAGTTCTCCCTCTGAAGCATCTGGTGGTGCGTCTGGCGCAACAGCTTGCTCGTCTACTATCGCTGGCTCGGCCAAGTCAATGTTGCGTGCTGCGCCATCCCAAGGTTCGCCCAAGTACCGTTTGACTCTCTGCCCGTTAACCTGAAAACGATGCTGGTGCCCGTCTTCCAATTCAATTGTGCCGTAGGGGAAAACCTTGGTGACGGTGTATGGTCCCGTCCACTTACTGCGCAGCTTCCCAGGCATGAGCTTCAGGCGTGATGAAAATAATAATACCTGATCGCCTGGTTCAAATGTGCGCCGGAGGATGTGCTTGTCATGAAACGCCTTGGTGCGCGCTTTGTAATCGCGCAGTCCCTCATAGGCGTCCAGGCGCAGCTCTTCTAGTTCGCTCAGCTCAAATGCGCGTTCTTGTCCTGCCTCCTCCAAGTTCAAGTTGCAAATACGTAAGGCCCAATATGCCTTGTGCTCGAGCTCCACTGGCAGGTGGCATGCCTTCCCATAGACCAGCCGGAATGGTGAGGTTCCAATGGGTGTCTTGTGTGCAGTGCGGTATGCCCATAGCGCATCATCCAGGCGCTGGCTCCAATCCTTGCGCGACGGCCTCACAGTCTTTTCCAAGATGCGCTTGATCTCTCTGTTAGAAACTTCGGCCTGTCCATTCGTCTGCGGATGGTAAGCGGTGGACGTCTTGTGGCGCACCCCATAGTGCTTGAAGACTTGCGCCACAACCCTGTTGCAGAAGTGCGTCCCCTGGTCGCTGATAACTGCCTTAGGCACTCCGTACCTGCAAAATATGTTAGTTCTGAGAAAATTAGCGACAGTCTTACCATCATCCTTGCGCGTGGCTTTAGCTTCGACCCATTTGGATACGTAATCCACGGCCACCAGTATGTACTCGTAGCCGGCAGATGGTGGAAATGGACCCATGAAGTCGATTCCCCAAACATCGAACACCTCATCCACCAAAATCGGGGTCTGCGGCATCTCGTTGCGCGCGGAGATTCCTCCAGTGCGCTGGCACCTGTCACACTTCCTGCAGTGGTCATAGGCATCTCTGAACAGGTGCGGCCAGTAGAATCCACAGTCCAAGATCTTCCTGCTCGTGCGCTTGGGACCGAAATGTCCTCCACAGGCGTGCGCATGACAAAACATCAATACAGAGTCAATCTCATGGTCAGGCACGCAACGTCTTAATATCCGATCTGGACCTGTGACCAGGTAATTTGCGATATGCGCATACCATGGTACCTTACCTGTTAGCGCCATCAGATGCTCGTCAGGGAATGTCTCCTTGATCTGCCCTGGCTCCTCATCCTTTATGATCCTGCTCAGGTGATCAGCGACGGTATTTTCTGTGCCCTTCTTATCTTTGATCTCTAAATCGAATTCCTGAAGCAAAAGTACCCAGCGCATCAGGCGCGGCTTGGTCTCTTTCTTGGATATGAGGTAGCGGATAGCTGCGTGGTCCGTGTAGATGATGACTCTGGCGCCTAGAACATATGCTCGGAACTTCTCCAGCGCAAATACAATTGCCAGAAGCTCCTTCTCCGTGGTGGTGTAGTTCTTCTGCGCGGAGTCTAGTGTGCGCGATGCATAGTAGATGGCATGCGGCTTCTTGTCCTCGCGCTGCCCCAAGACTGCTCCCACTGCGTAGTCACTTGCGTCACACATCAGCTCAAATGGCAGGTTCCAGTCTGGGGCGCGCATCACTGGCGCACTGGTCAGCGCTGCTTTCAGTTTATCGAACGCCGCCCTGCACTTATCAGTAAAATCGAAGCACACGTCTTTTTGCAACAGGTTAGACAGGGGTATGCAAATCTTAGAGAAATCCTTAATAAAACGCCTGTAAAACCCAGCATGCCCTAAGAACGATTTCACGTCGCGCACGTTGGTGGCATAAGGCAGATTAGAAATAATATCTATCTTAGCTTTGTCTACCTTAATACCCTCCTCTGAAATGATATGACCCAGTACTACTCCGTGCGTAACCATGAAATGACACTTCTCGTAGTTTAGCACTAAGTTCTTAGAGATGCAGCGCGCTAAGACCTTATCTAGATGTATTAAGCATGCATCAAAGGTACTCCCATATACAGTGAAATCATCCATGAACACTTCTATACATATACCAATCATATCAGAGAAAATGCTCATGACGAGGCGTTGGAACGTACCTGGCGCGTTGCACAGCCCAAAAGACATACGCCGAAACGCAAAAGTGCCGAATGGGCATGTGAACGTGGTCTTCTCTTGATCCTCCGCAGCTATGGGTATCTGATTGTAACCTGAATATCCGTCCAAAAAACAAAAGTAAGGCTTACCTGCCAAGCGATCCAGCATTTGGTCCATGAAGGGTAGCGGGAAGTGGTCCTTGCGCGTTACAGCGTTCAGCTTCCTGTAGTCGATGCACATGCGCCAGCCAGTCTGTATGCGCTTGGGAACTAGCTCGCCCTGCGCATTCTCCTCCACCGTGATTCCTCCTTTCTTTGGCACAACGTGCACCGGGCTGACCCATCTGCTGTCTGAGATTGGGTAAATGACCCCTGCGTCAAGCAACTTCAGAACTTCCTTTTGCACTACCTCCATCATATTTGGGTTTAACCTGCGCTGAGCCTCCCTGGATGGCTTGGCACCATCTTCCAACAGAATCCGGTGCATGCACACGTCTGGGCTCACTCCGCGCAGATCAGCAAGAGTCCATCCAATAGCGCGCTGGTTCCTGCGCAGCACCTGTTGTAAACACGCCTCCTGCTCTTCTTCCAATCCCCTCTTGATGATCACTGGCAGGGTGTCCTCATCTCCCAAGAAAATGTACTTGAGATGCTCCGGGAGTTGCTTCAGTTCGATCTTGGGTGCCTGCTCAACAGAGGGCAAGGTTTTGTTAGCGGTGCAAATATGAACTATATCACGTACCTGTGTGGATGCTGGTTCAGCACTGCTTAGCTCCTTCTCTTGCTCCTCCAGTTCTGCCTGTGTCAGTAGCTCTGGTCCTATGGTTGCGCTCGCACACTGCGCTTCTGTGACTAAGTCGTCAAAGCTGTCCATTGCGTGCACGGTAGCGTCCTCATGTGGGTGCTGCATCCCTTCGAAGATGTTGAAATGGATTTCTTCGCCATCTACCTCCATGGAGAGCGTGCCCCTCCACACGTCTATCTTCGTGCGCGCAGTCATCAGAAACGGTCTGCCTAGGAGGATCTGCGCACCGCTGGCGCTTGATTCACCCTCCATTTCGAGCACATAAAAGTCTGCTGGGAACACCAGCTCTCCTACTCGAACTAGGACATCTTCTATCATCCCTGCAGGTTGTTTGCACGATCTATCTGCTAGCTGAATTGTGAGACCTGCAGGTTTTAGTGGTCCAAGGCGCAAGGTCGCATAGAGAGAATATGGTAATAAATTGATTGATGCGCCTAAATCGATCATGCAGTTGCTTACCGTGGTTTTACCTAAGGTGCAAGGGATAGTGAATGTACCTGGATCTCGGCACTTAGGTGGTACCTTTTGCTGCACGATTGCTGAGGCCTGCGCATTTAGCATTACCTGTGCGCATTTGCCTGTCCTTCTTTTATTCGTGCACAGCTCTTTTAAAAACTTCGCATACCTGGGAATCTGTCGAATAGCTTCTATGAGAGGTATGTTGATTTCCACCTTGCTGAACAGCTCATACAGTTCCTTGTCCAGTGCTTCTTTTCTCGCCAGTGGTGCCTGCACAGGGAAAGGAGCAGGTATGTTAGTACAATTTTTGTCCTTGTTTTTCGAGTGAGACATACCTGGCGCTTTGCCCTGCTGGTTCGTGGTTGGCGCTTCTGATTGCGCCTCTGGCTCTGGTTGCGCACTCTGAGCTGCTGGATCTGGGACTTGCGCAACTGGTTGCGCGGGCGCCTGCGCGGTCTGCTCTGTTCCCACTGTGCGCCCAGTCCTCAGTGTTACTGCATTAACTCCTCCCTTAGGGTTCTGAATCACTTGCGAAGGCAGGTTGCCATCGCTCTTTTTCAGCTCATACACCGTGGTTGCAATTTGTGATAGATGCTTTTCTATGGATTCGAACCTCTTGTCATACTTTTCGTCATTCTTGCGCACTGTGTCTGCTAGCTGCCCCATGATATCTTCCAAGGATCGCTTTGGTTGCTGACTGTTCTGCGCTGGTGCGTCTGTGCGGCGATGTGGTGGATTGTAGGGTGCAGCCTGTTGCGTCTGCTGTGGTGCGCGCTGATCAGTGGGCTGCCTCTGGAAATTGTTCTCTTCTCTCCATCTGAATCCATTTGCAGCAAGCCCAAAGCGCGGCTGATTCTGCCTCTGCGGTCCTCTGTTGTCCCATCCTCCAAGGGCATTTACATCTCCAGTTTCTTCAAAAAGTGTTGGGCACTCGTCTGTCTTGTGCTCAGTGGACCTGCAGAATTCACATACCTTTGGTGCAACTGGTTGTGCGCTCTGCGCACTCATCAGCTTCTGTAGCATGGCCTTCATTTCTTTGATCTCAGCGCTTGCCTCTACCTGATGCACAGAACGATTACGACTACTTTCAAGTGTCAATTGATGTCTTACCTGCCCAGCAGAATCTTCTATCAGCTGCCATGCATCCTCCGGGTACATGTTGCAAATGTCCCCTCCTGCGCATGCATTCAGTAGTCGCAGCTCCATGGGCAGCAGTCCATTCAGAAAGTTCTCTATCAGCACATTCTGGGGAAGCCCGTGATTGTAGCAGTTGGCTTCTAGCTCCCTGAAACGCTCGTAGTATTCTGACAGAGACTCCCCTGCGCCTTGCCTTGGCGCGGCCAATTCCCTTCTGAGCAGCGCGATCTTCGCTGCTGGATAAAATTTATCTAAGAATTTCTTCTGCAGCTGCTCCCATGTGTGGATTGATCCTGCGGGTAGGCTCATCAGCCAGTGTTTGGCTGCATCGCTCAATGAAAAAGGGAACGCTTTCATCTTCAGCGCTTCATCGTTTTCCCCCAAAGCCTTCATGTTCTCGCAAATGATTAGGAACTCCCGCACATGCTTGACTGGATTTTCGTTGTTCATTCCGTGAAACTTGGGCATGTGATGGATGAGTGAGCTCCTTAGTTCGAACTGTCCGTCGGGCGGAAGCACTATGCACCATGGCTGGTTAACAGTGAGTGGGGCTGACATTTCGCGCACTGTCCTGCGCCTCGCGACTGGACGAACGGGTGGCGCAATGTATGGTTCAGCGGCCATCCGTGCGTCGTCCTCACGCTGCACTTCCTCTCTGAATAGGGCTGCGCGGTTATGCGCCCTTGCTTCCTCTGGGGTTCTGTCTCCCAGGTTATCTCCAACCACACTGTTATCCTCCATGTCCTGATCCAAACTCAAGAAACGAAATTAAATGACAACGAGGTTGTTGCGTCTGTCAGTGCGCAACTAGAATCTGCGCAGCGCAACTGTTTCAAGGTTGCGCAGGCTGATGTGATTGCGCGCTGTCAGAAAACAACAACGAGAAAACAAAAACAAAATGAAATAACAAAAATGAGAAATGTAAGCTAGCTAAAACTTAGCTGTGTTGCTCCCCGGCAACGGCGCCAAAATTTGATCGCGCGTCGTTGTGCGCGTCAAATATAATTCCTTCCTCTCCCACTAGTACAGCGGTTAAGTAAGGGTCGATCTCCACAGGGAGCAAGCAGTGAGTCTCAGCCAGTAACCTACACTTAAGAAAACGGGGGTTGCGTGAGTGATTGGGGGTTTTGCGCGATGCGCGAATAACAGCGAATATCGTAACTCAGGGAATTGCACTAGACGTGCGCAAGCAGTAGAGATGAAGTACTATATTTATGAGAAGTATTGGGCAGACAATCCTCTATGAATGCATTCCTTATCATTGACTCTAAAACACCTATAGTTTATGCTTTACTTGGGTTAGTGTCCGGTAAAGGCTTCCTAACACGTGCGCATGTTCCGTTCAAAGTTCATGTGCTATTAATCCTTAGAACTAGACTAAACAGCTGCGAATCCTGTCACAGTAGCAGCTGCCTACCCTAACTCGTTACTCCTAATTGTCACGGTAAGTTTGCGGTTCAAGGCTTCCCCTACGCATGCAACTAGTTTAACAGGTGACAAGCAAGCAACACAAGTAAGTTTGCGGTTCAAGGCTTCCCCTACTCATGCAACTAACTGTCTCAGCGCGCACAGAATTAATACAAGTAAATAAACTATGCATTAAGCTCAAGTCTCAAAGGTAATACATCATAGATTCATGCCCGACCAACACTAAGTGTTTAGCTAGACATGCTAGTGGTAAACATCATAAAATAGTAAATAACAACTACTGAATCCAAGAAAACGGTAGCAAACAGTGCGTGCAGTGTCTTCTCTTGGCTGGCGCAGTCGGCTGGCGCAACTCTCCTTGACAGGTCCGTGTGTTTTTCAGTTCTGCCGCGCAGTGCCTCTGGAATGTCACTGAGTGATGGTGTTCCGCCTCTCTTGAAACCCTAGACTTTCTTTGTTTAAATAGTGCCCCAGGAAGTTCATCTTTTGGCAACTTCCAAGTCTGGTCACTGGGACTTTGCGCCTGGCGCACAGCATTGACTGGCGCAATCGGGTAGCGCACCTCTGCTGTCCTTCGCCATTTCTTCTTTTGCTTGCGCCGCTAGCTCCACAGGCTGATCTTTCACTCCTAGAACGCTGCCTGTTAGCGCGTATCCGACTTAAGGACTCGTTCTGACCTGATATACAAAAATAGTGGAAACGAGTAATCTTGCCCATAAAATATTGCAAACAAGCATGGGTTTATGATCTAAATAACGTGTATAACTAGGCTCTATCACACACCCTCTACAATATGTCAGTCTAGAATAGGTACAATCATCTCAAAGAACTCAGCCTATTCTATACTACACTACTCAGCAGGGTTGCTGCAGCAACAGCTGTAACACCAGCTGAAGCACTCTGTCCGCGTCGCTCCAAGGCCTCCTGTCGAGCCGATCGAACCACTCCAAGAGCGCTGCACACTCTGAGTAACTCCCCCTCACTCAGTGACCACCTGCCACTAGTGAGTTCTTCCGCACGAACCTCGACCGAGCCTTCCACCCGTCAGTTCTCCCGCGGCTGCTTTTGATCAACCAACAAGCTCCACAGCTCTAAATTGGCTTCCAGATCAAAGCACGAATCAGTCTCTGCAAGACCTGATTCTCTTCTGCAATACGCACCACAGCTCTGTGCTCAACGCTCTGCCCGTGTGTGTTGATCGAAGAACAACTCTCGTAGCACGCCCAGAAAAATCCTCACTCTGAATTCTGTGTCTACTCTCGTGTATCACTCAGCTTCGATCCCCCTCTACAGCCCTCAAACCTTCTGCTTAAATACCCTCACCACTTTAAGCAATTTCCAGGTTTAGACAATTGACCCACAAGATCAATTATCTCCTAAAATCTAGGAGATTAGATTTGATTCATATCTTTAAGCACATCTCCTTCTCTGACTAGTAATCCTTGCTGAAATATGCTCAGCAGCATATTAGAAATTCTTCTAAGCACTTTCACAAAGCTGCCAAACCTTCAAAACTCACCCAGCACAAAAACTGCTACTCGGACAGTTGAACTAGCTCTTGAACCAGCACCTGCTGCAGCATCCCCTGCTGCATCTGTTGCTGGTTTACTTCTGCTGGCCTCCTTGATTGATGGAGCTGCAGCAGCTCCTTGTTCACTCATGCTGGTTTTGTCAAACACTGCCATACTTGCATTATCAAATGTCTTGCAGATTTTCTAACATGTTGTGAGTATAGTCATTTTCTTCTTCGCTATCTGAGACATCAATCCCATAATTGAACTCATTCTTTATTACTGTTTCAGATTCATAAGCGGATACACTAGCTAACACAATAACATTTTCTTCATCGCTTTCCTCAGATTCACCCCATGTTGTTGTTAGTGACTTGTTGTCTTTCTTGTCCGAGTCTTTGGCTTGCTTGCTGAGACACTCAGCTTCTCTATGATCGTACCCCTCACAGTACCAGCACTGAATCCCTTTTCTTCTTTCTTTCTTTTCTTCTTCCTCTTCAGCTGATTCTTTGCTCTTTCTCTGATTTCCTCCACCTCTTCTGGATTGTCTTCGAGAAGTTGAGGTCTGCCCTGACCTTGTTCCCATGTTTTTCAAGAGCTTTCACAGATTTTTTACCAGCAGACCCAATTGATCATCAGCTGAGGGTTTCTTTTCATCTATTTCAGCCTTCAATCCAACATCAGTGTTTTTGTGAGGAGCATCTACTTTGACTAACTTCATCTCAAACTGTTTGAGCGATCCAATTAATTCTTCCAGCCTCATGTGTCTGACATTTTGAGCTTCTTCAATGGCAGTCACTTTCATGTCAAATCTTGTGGGCAATGATCTGAGTACCTTCCTAATCAGCTTCTCTCCAGGGAAAGGTTCTCCAAGAGCATGGGCTTCATTTGCCAGGTCACAAAGTTTTGCACTGAACTCAGTGATCATCTCCTCTTCTAACATGCTCAAATTTTCAAACTGCATAGCAATAATCCGTAATCTTGTTAGCTTTACTTTATCAGTTCATTCATGGGCAGTTTGCAGGATCTCCCAAGCTTGCTTGGCCATATCACAATTTGATATCAACCTGAAATTGTTAGCATCAACCGCAGCAAAGATAGCATTCAGAGCCTTTGAATTACCAGTTGCTGCAGCTCGCTCTTCGGCAGTCCATTGTTCTTCAGGTTTTATCCGTGTAACTCTCTGTTCATCCATGGTGATCAGAGGAGACCACTGGACCACAATAGCTCTCCAGGTCTTCTCATCAATGGCTTTGAGAAAGGCCTTCATCCTAGCCTTCCAATATCCATAGTTGCTTTCTTCCAACAATGGAGGCCTGCTCGTGCTCTGTCCTTCTTTCATTGTTCCTTGACTTCTTCAGAGACGATGTAGGATCTTTTACTCTACGTGTTGAGCTCCGGCTCTGATACCAATTCAAATTCACAGCGCCTCTGATACACAGATTGGTGAACAAGCAGTTGCTACAGCACACTCTTGTTCACTCGGAAACTGTTTCAGCAGGAAAGATCAAGGACACAAGTTTGTTCACCCAGTTCAGCCAAATTGCCTATGTCTGGGGAGGACTCTTCTCAGTCCTCAATCCACTATTCTCAAGGTTTCCAAGTACCCACGGTTACAACCCACGCAACCTATGCTACTCAACCTTAGGTGGATTCTTGCACACAATCAGAACAGGCTCTGACTTGTGTCTGCACACCCTCTACTGATATCTATCTAGAATAGCTACTGTCTCCTCGAAACTCAGCCTATTCTAAACAATACTCAAGTTCTGCAGGGTTGCTATGGCATCTGCTGTAGCGCACAGCTGATGCACAATTTGTCCGCGTCGCTCCATAGCCTTTCGCTGAGCCGTTCGAACGATTCCACGAGTGCTGCACACTCTGGAATACTCCCCCTTACTCAGTGACCTCCTGTCACTAGCAAGCACTGCTGTCCAGACACTCGACTGAGTCACTCACCCGTCAATTCTTCCGCGGCTGCCCTTGATCAACCAACAAGCACCACTGCTCCGAATTGGCTTCCAGATCAAGCTTGGATCAGACTACACAAGTCCTGATCACCCTCTGCTTCTGTCCCCTAAGCTCTGAGCTCACGTTCTGCTCTCGGTGATAATCGAAGACTTCATTCGCACACCAAAATTGCTCTCTCAGAAATCTGTGTGTTCTCGCTTTCAGCTCTCTTCTTCGATCACCCTTCATCGCTCTGAAGGGTCTCTATTATATAGGCGTGTCCACTGCTATCATTATCAGATTATAGCAGTTACCCTAGCAACATTAATATCTCCTAATTTCTAGGAGATTAGATTTGATTTGAGATTCTGATGATGCAGTATGGCAGTGTTTGACAAAACCAGCACAAACAAGCAAGTGAACAAGCTGCTACTACAGTCAAAGTTCAGCACAAGTGAACGAGCTAGTGAACAAGGAGAAGCTTTAGCAGGAGCTTGTTCAGAAGAGCTGTAGCAGCAATCTGTGCTTTGGAATGAAGGCATGGCAGTTCATCTAAGAGCATCAGGAGAGGTTCTAAGTTGCGCTAGAGAATATTCCAGAGTGGAGATTCCTAGCTGAAGTAGGAGTTGTGGTTTGTATCTCGAATCAAATCTAATCTCCTAGAAATTAGAAGATATTGATGCTGCAAGGGGAACTGTTGTAATCTGATAATGAAGCAGTGGACGCTCATATATAAGAGAGTCCCTTCAGAGCGATGAAGGTGATTGAAGCGGAGAGCCTGAACGAACACACACACAGAATTCTGAGAGAGTATTTTGAGTGTGCGAGGAAATCTTCAATCTTCACCGAGAGCAGAGCGTGAGCGCAGAGCTGAGGTAACAGAAGCAGAGGGCGATCAAGACTTACAGAGTCTGATCCAACCTTGATCGGGAAGCCAATTCAGAGTAGTGGTGCTTGTTGGTTGATCAAGGTAGGCCGCGGAGGAATTGTCGAGTGGAGGAACTAGCGTAATCGATCAAAGGCAAGCTCTTGCTAGTGACAGGAGGTCACTGAGTGAGGGGGAGTATTCCAGAGTGTGCAACACTCGTGGAATCATTCGAACGGCTCAGCGGAAGGCTTGGAGCGACGCGGACAGTTTGTGCATCAGCTGTGTGCTACAGCAGATGCTATAGCAACCCTGCAGAATATGGGTATTGTTAGAATAGGCTGAGTTCGAGATAACTATAGCTATTCTAGATAGATATCAGTAGAGGGTGTGCAGACACAAATCAGAGTCTATTCTGATTGTGTGCGAGGATCCACCTAAGGTTGAGTAGCATAGGTTGCGTAGGTTGTAACCGTGGGTACTTGGAAACCTTGAGAATAGTGGATTGAGGACTGAGAAGAGTCCTCCCCAAACGTAGGAAATTTGGCTGAACTGGGTGAACAACTTGTGTCCTTGATCTTTCCTGCTGAAGCAGTTTACTGGTGAACAAGAGTGTGCTGTAGCAACTGCTTGTTCACAAATCAGTTTATTAGAGGCGCTGTGAATTTCAATTGGTATCAGAGCCGGAGCTCAACACACAGAGTAAAAGATCCTACAGTGTCTCTGAAGAAGTTGAGGAACAATGAAGGAAGGACAGAGTACGAGCAGGCCTCCATTGTTGGAAGAGAGCAACTATGGATATTGGAAGGCTAGGATGAAGGCTTTTCTCAAGGCCATTGATGAGAAGACCTGGAGAGCTATTGTGGTCTAGTGGTCTCCTCCGATCACCATGGACGAACAGGGAGTTACACGTATAAAACCTGAAGAACAATGGACTGCCGAAGAGGGAGCTGTAGCAACTGGTAATTCAAAGGCCCTGAATGCTATCTTTGCTGCGGTGGATGCTAACAATTTCAGGTTGATATCAAACTGTGATATGGTCAAGCAAGCTTGGGAGATCTTGTAAACTGCCCATGAAGGAACTGATAAAGTAAAGCTGTCAGGATTATACATTGTTGCTACGCACTTTGAAAATTTGAGCATGTTAGAAGAGGAGACGATCACTGAGTTCAATGCAAATCTGTGTGACCTGGCAAATGAAGCCCATGCCCTTGGAGAACCTATCCCTGAAGAGAAGCTGATTAGGAAGGTACTCAGATCATTGCCCACAAGATTTGACATGAAAGTGACTGCTGATGATGCAAGTATGGCAGGTTTGACAAAACCATCATAAGTGAACAAGGAGCTGCTGCAGCTTCAACAATCAAGCAGGCCAGCAGAAGTGAACCAGCAGCAGATACAGCAGGGGATGCTGCAGCAGGTGCTGGTTCAAGTGCTGTATCAACTGTTCGAGTAGCAGTTTTGTGCTGGGAGCGTTTTGAAGGTATGGCAGCTTTGTGAGAGTTCTTAGAAGTATTTCTAAAATACTGTTGAGCATATTCCAGCATGGTTTACTTGTCAGAGAAGGAGATTTGCATTAGAGATATTTATCAAATCTAATCTCCTAGATTTTAGGAGATAATTGATCTTGTGGATCAATGGCCTAAACCTAGAAACTGCTTAAAGTGGTGTGGGTATTTAAGCAGAAGGTGTGAGGGCTGAAGGGGTTGATCGAAGCTGAGTGATACACGAGAGTAGACACAGATTTCAGAGAAGGAACTTTCTGGGTGCTACGGACGTTGTTCTTCGATCAAACACACACGGGCAGAGCGTTGAGCGCAGAGCTGTGGTGAGCATTGCAGAAGAGAATCAGGTCTTGCAGAGACTGATTTGTGCATTGATCTGGAAGCCAATTCAGAGCTTTGGAGCTTGTTGGTTGATCAAAGGCAGCCGCGGAAGAACTGACGGGTGGAAGGCTCGGTGGAAGTTCGTGCGGGAGAACTCACTAGTGATAGGTGGTCACTGAGTGAGGGGGAGTTACTCAGAGTGTGCGGTGCTCTTGGAGTGGTTCGATCGGCTCGGCAGAAGGCCTTGGAGCGACGCGGACATTGTGCTTCAGCTGTGTGTTACAGCTGTTGCTGCAGCAACCCTGCTGAGTAGTGTAGTATAGAATAGGCTAAGTTCTTTGAGAGGATTGTAGCTATTCTAGACTGACATATTGTAGAGGGTGTGCTGACACAAATCAGAGCTTGTTCTGATTGTGTTGAGTAGTCCACACGGGGTTAAAGTAGCATAGGTTGCGTGCGTTGTAACCGAGTGTGATTGGAACCTTTGGTTGAGTGGATTGAGGACTGGAGAATAGTCCTCCCCAGACGTAGGCAGTTTGGCCGAATTGGGTGAACAAACCTGTGCCTTTGTTCATTGCTTGCTGAGATTATTTCTTGTGAACAAGAGTGTGCTGCAGCAACTGCTAGTTCACAAATCTGCCTAAGTGAGACGCTGTGAAATTTCAACTGCCATTGAAAATGTCAGACACATGAGGCTGGAAGAATTAGTTGGATCGCTCAAACAGTTTGAGATGAAGTTAGTCAAAGTAGATGCTCCTCACAAAAACACTGATGTTGGATTGAAGGCTGACACAGATGAAAAGAAACCCTCAGCTGATGATCAACTGGGTCTGCTGGTAAAAAATCTCGGAAAGCTCTTGAAAAACATGGGAACAAGGTCAGGGCAGACCTCAACCTCTCGAAGACAATCCAGAAGGGGTGGAGGAAATCAGAGAAAGAGCAAAGAATCAGCTGAAGAGGAAGAAGAAAAGAAAGAAAGAAGAAAAGGGTTTCAGTGTTGGAACTGTGAAGGATATGGTCATCGACAAGTCGACTGTACTAGTAAACCACTGAAGAAGGCAAATCAGAAAAATGCTCTTTCTGCCAGCGGGAGTGAAGAAGAGACAGATCTGAGTGAAGATGAATGCAACATGGTTAGATCCAGATCAGGCAGAAAAGGCAGAAAAACACAAGGTAGGGTGAATCAGCTTCTGCTACAGCAATCCCTATATCACCATGTCAAGACACTATTAAAGTGTAAAAGATGCTATAGGTGCGGGCTCAAAGGTCACATTAGGAGGAACTATCCATCAGCATTCCACAGACAGGGGTCAGCCAGAAGAACACCTAAGCTCAACTATGAGAGAACTCAGCATCTTGCTCTTATCAGCACAGCAAGTTCCTCGAACAAGGTTAGCTGGTATTTTGACAGTGGCTGCTCAGGGCATATGACGGGAGAAATATCCTTCTTGAAGAATATAACCCCTTGTCTAGAACAACAGGTGAAGTTTGGAAATGGCCTGAGGGGAAGAGTTCTGGGAAAGGGAACACTGGCAGTTGAAGGAATGCCCGAACTAAGCAATGTCATGCTGGTGGAAGGGTTGAAGGCGAACCTCATAAGCATTAGCCAGCTGTGTGATGGGACTCAACAAGTGAAGTTTACAAAAGATTTCTGCAAAGTCTTCAACAGGAATGGAGAATGTATAATGGAGGGGATCAGATCGAGAAGCAACTGCTATCTTCTCGAGGTAGATACAAACTCTCATTTACCAAGATGCATGCTAACTAATGCGAAGGGAATGAATCTCTGGCACAGAAGGATGGGTCATGTCAATCTGAGAACTCTGAAGAAGATTGCAACAGAAGGGCTAGTCAGAGGAGTACCACTGATTAAAGGTGAGACAAGTTCCATCTGCGGAGAATGTCAGATTGGGAAACAAAAAAGGGCTTCACATCCAAAAGTTAAAGATACAAACTCAACCAGACCGCTCCAGCTGATACATATGGACCTGATGGGTCCTATGGAAGTCGAGAGTGTGGGTAAGAAAAGATATGTGTTTGTCTGTGTTGATGACTTTACCCGGTTCACTTGGATTGATTTTATCAGAGAAAAATCAGACACTGTAAAAGTGATAGTCTCATTGGTGTCCCGTCTGGAGCAACAGAAAAATCTCAGAATCACCAACATTCGCAGTGATCATGGCAGAGAGTTTGAAAACGAAGCAGTGGATGAGTTCTGTCGCCAAAAGGGTATCTCACATCAGTTCTCTTCTCCAATCACTCCTCAGCAGAATGGTGTAGTGGAACGAAAGAATCGGACAATCCAAGAAATGGCCAGAGTCATGATTCATGCCAAGAGAATCCCCCTGAGATTCTAGGCTGAGGCAATGAACACCGCATGCTACATCATCAACAGAGTCACTATACGAAAAGGAACCAACCAGACTTGCTATGAGCTCTTGAATTAGAAGAAGCTCACAGTAAAATACTTTCATATCTTTGGAAGTGACTACTACATTCTGAGAGATCGGGAGTACAGGAAGAAGCTTTGATCCAAAGAGCGATGCTAGGTTCTTCCTGGGTTATTCAATGAACAGTAGGGCATATCGAGTGTACAATCAGAGAACAAAAATAGTGATGGAATCCATAAATGTAGTAGTCAAAGATGTTGAAGAAGAGTCTTCCACTGTTCCTGACGACGAAGACTCTGACTTTGAAGATGCCCCTGCCAATCAGAGGAGAAGTGAACAAACTTCAGCTCCAGATGATGCTATAGCAAGTGCTGAAGCAGAAAATACAGACGAACTCCAAGAGAGCCTGCATGAAGAACAGAATGATGAGACTCATGATCCTCCACCCAGGCAGCCTCCAAAGAAGATTCAGAAGAACCATCCACTGACCAATGTGATTGGAGATCCGACAGAAAGAAGGAGAACCAGAAGCAATGCTTACCTCAATACCTGCTTCCTATCCAGTATAGAACCGAAGACTTTCAAGGAAGCCCTGAATGACGAATTCTGGATGATAGCTATGCAGGAAGAACTAGCAGAATTCGAAAGACACGATGTTTGGGACTTGCTGGACAGACCTAAAGGAGTAAACATTATAGGTACCAAATGGATCTTCAAAAACAAAATTGATGAAAAGGGGAACATCACAAGAAACAAAGCCAGGCTTGTTGCTCAAGGATACACTCAAATTGAGGGGATAGACTTCGAAGAAACATTTGCTCCAGTCGCTCGTCTGGAGGCCATCAGACTGCTTCTAGCTATGTCATGTTTTCTGGGGTTTAAACTATATCAAATGGATGTCAAAAGTGCATTTCTCAACGGAGACCTCACTGAAGAAGTATATGTTTCCCAGCCAAAAGGTTTTGAAGATCCTCATCATCCGGAGCATGTGTACAAATTAAAGAGAGCTCTGTACGGGCTTAAACAGGCTCCTCGAGCATGGTACGAGCGGCTGACCATTTTTCTTGAAAAACATGGCTACAAAAGAGGGGGAGCTGACAAAACTCTTTTTGTGAAAAACACCAAGTCGGATGTGATCATTGCCCAGATATATGTGGATGACATTGTCTTTAGATCGAAGTCTTAGCATCTGGTGAAGCAGTTTGTGGATCACATGCAGAAGGAATTCCAAATGAGCATGGTAGGAGAATTATCTTATTTCCTGGGTCTGGAGATCACCCAGAAAACAGATGGCATATTTATTGCACAAAGCAAATACAGCAAGAATCTTGTGCAGAAATTTCAGCTTGACAAAGCCAGTCATAAACGAACACCCGCTGCCACTCATGTCAAAGCCATCAAAGATGAACATGGAATGGAAGTGAGTCAGACCACCTACAGAAGTATGATTGGGAGCTTATTGTACCTAACCGCCAGCCGCTCTGACATCTCCTTTGCTGTAGGAGTTTATGCTAGATTTCAAGCCTGCCCCAAAGACAGTCACTTGCAGCTGGTCAAGCGGATCATTCGATATGTTGGAGGTACTGTGAACTATGGCCTATGGTATACTAAGGATACAAATGCAAATCTAGTGGGATATATTGATGCAGACTGGGCAGGATGTGCCGAGGATAGGAAGAGCACTTCTGGAGGCTGCTTCTTTCTGGGGAACAACCTGGTGTCATGGTTCAGTAGGAAACAAAACAACATTTCACTATCTACAGCTGAGGCAGAATACATAGCAGCTGGGAGCTGCTGTGCACAGATGATGTGGATGAAGCAAATGCTGGGCGAGTATGGACTTGATCAAGGTGAAATGACTCTCTACTGTGATAACATGAGTGCAATCAGCATCTCCAAGAATCCTGTTCAGCATAGCAGAACCAAACACATTGACATTCGGCATCACTTCATCCGAGACCTGGTGGAAAAGAAAATTATTGCGCTCCAGCATGTTGTGTCGGCCAAACAGCTCGCTGATATCTTTACTAAACCTCCGGACTCAGTACAGTTTGAAGACCTGAGATCTTCTCTGGGTCTCTGTGTCTTGCCCTCTTGAGATAAGAAGGAACTTCCCCTTGGCAATTGTGCCAAAAAGGGGGAGAAAAAGGGAGGGGGAGTGAGCTCCGGAGGATTTAGATTGATGTTTTTGTCAAAATGCCAAGGGGGAGATTGATGATGCAGTATGGCAGTGTTTGACAAAACCAGAACAAACAAGCAAGTGAACAAGCTGCTGCTACAGTCAAAGTTCAGCACAAGTGAACGAGCTAGTGAACAAGGAGAAGCTATAGCAGGAAGAAGCTTTAGCAGGAGCTTGTTCAGAAGAGCTGTAGCGTCTGTCCGTGCAGCAGCAATTTGTGCTTTGGAATGAAGGCGTGGCAGTTCATCAAAGAGCATCAGGAGAGGTTATAAGTTACGCTAGAGAATATTCCAGAGTGGAGATTCCTAGCTGAAGTAGGAGTTGTGGTTTGTATCTCGAATCAAATCTAATCTCCTAGAAATTAGGAGATATTGATGCTGCAAGGGGAACTTCTGTAATCTGATAATGAAGCAGTGGACGCTCATATATAAGAGATTCCCTTCAGAGCGATGAAGGTGATTGAAGCGGAGAGCCTGAACGAACACACACAGAATTCTGAGAGAGTATTTTGGGTGTGCGAGGAAATCTTCAATCTTCACCGAGAGCAGAGCGTGAGCGCAGAGCTGAGGTAACAGAAGCAGAGGGCGATCAGGACTTACAGAATCTGATCCAAGCTTGATCGGGAAGCCAATTCAGAGCAGTGGTGCTTGTCGGTTGATCAAGGTAGGCCGCGGAGGAATCGTCGAGTGGAGGAACTCGCGCAATCGATCAAAGGCAAGCTCTTACTAGTGACAGGAGGTCACTGAGTGAGGGGGAGTATTCCAGAGTGTGCAGCGCTAGTGGAATCGTTCGAACGGCTCAGCGGAAGGCTTGGAGCGACGCGGACAGTTTGTGCATCAGCTGTGTGCTACAGCAGATGCTACAGCAACCCTGCAGAATCTGGGTATTGTTAGAATAGGCTGAGTTCTAGATAACTGTAGCTATTCTAGATAGATATCAGTAGAGGGTGTGCAGACACAAATCAGAGCCTGTTCTGATTGTTTGCGAGGATCCACATTAGGTTGAGTAGCATAGGTTGAGTGGGTTGTAACCGTGGGTACTTGGAAACCTTGAGAATAGTGGATTGAGGACTGAGAAGAGTCCTCCCCAGACGTAGGCAATTTGGCTGAACTGGGTGAACAACTTGTGTCCTTGATCTTTCCTGCTGAAGCAGTTTACTGGTGAACAAGAGTGTGTTATAGCAACTGCTTGTTCACAAATCAGTTTATTAGAGGCACTGTGAATTTCAGATTCAAACCAAGACTCCTACTTCAGCTAGGAATCTCCACTCTGGAATATTCTCTGCAGCAACTCTGAACCTCCTCTGATGCTCTTCGAAGGACTGCCACACCTTCTTTCCAAAAATAGATTGCTACTGCACGGACAGACGCTACAGCTCTTCTGAACAAGCTCCTGCTAAAGCTTCTTCCTGCTATAGCTGCTCCTTGTTCACTTGCTTGTTCACTTGTGTTGAACTTTTACTGTAGCAGCATCTTGTTCTTTTGCTTGTTCACTTGTGCTGATTTTGTCAAACACTGTCATACTGCAACAACATCCATTATTTATGAAGTCATTTGAAGTTTTATTTGTCCATTTCAGGTTGAAAAGATGTATTATATGATATGAAGTGGCCTGAAGAAAATCTGGATGAATTCCGATCGATCAAGAGCAAAAATGAGCAAAAGGCAAAAGTGATTCGCCCAAGGCATATTTGATTTGTGCACCCTTGGTCGAATCAACCTCCATGCTGCCCGGATCAAAAATTGCTCGAGGAGAATTCGCCCGAGACCAAATCTGGACAGAGTGACCTGTTCACCTTAGAAGGCTTGCCGAACGCATGATTCTCGTCTGATTGAGGCGTGCTATAGCTTGTTGAAAAGGTAATTCAAAGGGCTTACATTAAGACGTAATTCGAAGGTTTAAAGGGTCAAACGAGTAAGATTCAAACACTACATAAGTGATCCTCCCAAGCAGTGGGCGAATCAAAAATGATCCGCCCAAGAAAAGTGACTCGCCCAATGATCTACATTATATTTTGATGGGTGATCCGGGTACTTATCCAAGGCTGGTTACGGAATTTATGGCCTTTTTTTCAGCGACTTGGGAAGATGGCCGAAATGATTCATATTGCAAGGGCAAGAGGGAGCGCCATGTGCGTTTTTGGAACTTCCGTTTGGGCAGCCAGGCCTTTAACATGCCAGCCATTGATGTCAGAAAGGCATTTGGGTGCACTCAAATTGGCAAGTACCGAGATTCAGAGAAGGACAGAGGTATACGTTCTGGAAAGAAATCACCGAGCAAGATATCTTCTTCACGTCCCCTCAGCCAGCATCTATTCAGTCCCCAGTTTGGCGACTGATTCATCGTTTTATTGCAACGTCTATTCACATCCGCAAGGATGGTGGCCGGTGCGTGAATACCTCAGATTTGGACCTTATGCTTCAAGTTAGAGCGGGGGAGCAGATTGCATTATCCACGCTTTGACACTCCAGTTTGAGTCTTGTCAGAATCCCTAAATACAAGGGGCGTGCCTTAGGTGGGGGGATCATTTATTACGCTTCTCGTGAAGCACTTGGGATTTATTTTTGGACCACGGGACACCTCTGCCCAAGAAGGTGCTTGACATGGAGGGTCTTTGCAAGATGCACATGATAGACGCGATGACTCGCGAATGGATTGTTCGGAAGGATGTGCCAAAACAGTTAGAGAAGCGGATAGCGAAGAAGAAAAAGGAGCATGGGGCCCCTCGACTTCCAACACCGCCTAGATCAGCTGGAGAGCATCCCCCGATACCAGAATCCGCCTCTTTACCTGCCCCTACCTCCGAGCCCATTCCTGATTTAAGACCATCTTCCACTGCCCCTCATCCGGTGTAGCCTGAGACGAGCGTACACGAGGACCTGCGGTTGATAAGCGAGCGCCTGGATTCACTTTCAGATTCTCACACGACGCTCATCCGCTCCCACAAGGTATTATCCACCCTTGTCCACGATTTTGTCACATGGCAAGGAGGTGTCATGACGCGTATGGCAGCACATTTGAGTATTGCAGATATTCCACCACCGCTAGCACCATTTTCTTAGCCACCACCTTCACAAACTATGCCACCAGCAGACACGGACGACGACTCCATTTCAGCCATGGTTGAAGGTGGAGTTGATGGAGATAATGGTGAGGATTCCACCAGGGTAGGCAGCCATAGCGGCAGTGCCAATCAACCTGTAGAAGAGGGCGTAGCAACCAAAGAAAGTGAAGACTCGGACCCCGAGAAGCGCACGAAGCGTAGGAATGATGTTTCGGCTGCTTTTTTGTTTGTCATGACTTGTGGTGATTTTATTGCTCTGTACTTTGCTTGACTAGTCCATTTGTATTTTGACGCGCTTCGCCTCAATATTTTTTGCATGAAAGATGGTTTTCGTAATTGTATGTTTCTTTTATTCGGCAGGTTTTTCCTTAGAAAATTTTTGGGGGTGCACTGCCAGTTTGATTCGGGAGAATAACTTTATTTGCCTTGCCCGATTCACTTCTGATTTAGGGACCCAAATGCTATCCGAGCTAGTTTGATTCGGCCACCCTGGCCGAATCACTTTATCTGCCTTGCCCGAATCATTTTTGATTCGGGCAGTCCTGAGCAGCACTGTTCTTAGTTCACTTTGGAAATTTCTGCAACTTATTTGCATTTGTTCGGAACCTTTTCAAGCACTATAATACACTCGTTCATGACCTTTGATGTACTCGGGCATTCTAAGTGAACTCATCATATGAATTGTCGCGCATTTGTTTTCCAACCTCATGCCTAGCTATCTGTTTCACATTGGTATACATCTCTAATAGCTAGCTGTTTTCATATGGGAATTCAGGTGTTGCGCTAACCTTTTTCTTGAGTTTCAGATTTATCGGCACTGCCTTGAGCATCATTCACGGAGACGGGCGGATGTACACTTGGCTACCTCCACACTAGAGAAGTTCCTTCGCAACTTTTTCTTTACTTCTATTACTTTATATTGCTCAGGGACTAAGCAAATTTTTAAGTGTGGGGTGTTTTGCGCTTTGCTTTTATTTTCTTAACAACATGATTCTATGCTACATATTTATTGTTGTCGCATTATACTCGCATGATTGCTGTCATCCTAACTTTAAGTATTGATCACACAAAGTAATGTTTGCTAATCAATTAAGTAGTACCATTAAAAAATCAATTTTTTTGGATGAGTTGTGCTTTGAAATTCATGATGATTTTGTGATGATTTTATTCACATGATTTGGTGTTTTGACTAGCTTAGTTGGATTTATTTTTAAGATCTTTCCGTGCATGAAAATTGAAGTTAAATTTAGCAAGCACAAAAATAAAATAAAAATAATTTTCATATAAAAACCTTGTACTAGCTCTTGTTTGCTTTTTTGTGACTTTAGCGTTCCTATTTATCTCTTGCATCTGTTTAGCTCACACTTCATGCTCCATTATATCTCACTTAGCCACATTGTCAAGTATTAAGTGTGAGATCAAATAAAGTGTTTGCGAAAAGGAAAAAAAAAAAAAGAGGCGCAAGAAAGAAAAAAAATTATATTTTTAAGGTTTTACAAATGCCGAGGGTTAGGAAGGTAGGTTTCCCCTCGAAAGCTTTTGTATAAACACAAAAATATTATTTGTTTGTTTTTTGGGTCAAGGAAAAGTTTTACAAATGCCGAAGGTTAGGAAGGTAAGTTTCCCCTTGAAAGCATTTGTATAAACGCAAGAAAAAGTATTAAACACACTTATTCTTGACTTTGTGCCTATTCCGTAAATTCTTTCGCATGTGTGTGAGTGAGGCATTTGCATTTCGCTTTTAGGAAGCGTCTAAGGTATGACCCTCGTAATTTATTACTTAAGCATCAAGATTTGTACGAGTGAATTTTAAAATTTTCAATGTCGAAACTCCTCTTCTCTTATGGATTATGACGTACAGTCTAAAACTTGAGAATGAGTTTGTTGTCTTGAGCTTATGGACTAGCCCTTAGCAAGCATATGTAATTGCCTCGACAAAATTTTTGTATAAGCGACGCTTTTCTTCATACTATTTGCATAGGAAATTGAGCGGTAAATTGAATTTGACGAATGCTAGTTTTGATATCGATTCTATGAATATTCATTGTCGCATTGAAGTGAATGATCCTTAGAGTTTGCGTGAAGTGAATGATTTGCACAACTCCATTATCATGTGGGCTGATATAAAAAATACTTGCTTAACAAACTATATTTGAATTTTGAACTCTTATAAATGATAGCAAGTGGGATTTGTGAGTATTCCTATTCTGAAAACTCTCACGAGACTATAACTCGTCCACTAGGGTAGCTTAGGGGTTTAAAGGCTTGATGCGTACGCTAAATGCATCCGTGATTCCTACTACAGTGAGTTAGGAATAGATTAATTTTCTTTGTTTAGTTATTTTTATGCTATGTTACATGGGTAGGGGATGGATGTGTTTTATGTGCGTAAGATTTGCTACATGCTTTGATACTGTCATATATGATCTAGCATCTTACTCTCCGCTTGACTTATGCATATACTTATTCGAGACGAACAAGACTTAAGTGTGGGGTGTTTTGATGAGCGGATAAATGACCTTATATTTGTCCATATTTTCCATTTACTTCTTGTTTGTTCTATTATTTTATGAAGTCATTTGATGTCTTATTTGTCCATTTCAGCTTGAAAAGATGTATTACATGATATGAAGTGGCCCGAAGAAAATCTGGATGAATTTCGATCGATCGAGAGCAAAAACGAGCAAAATTGAGCAAAAGGCAAAAGTGATTCGCCAAGGCATAGTTGATTCGTGCACCCTTGGTCGAATCAACCTCCAAGCTGCCCGGATCAAAAATGACTCGAGGAGAATTCACCCGAGACTAAATCTGGGTAGAGTGACCTGTTTACCTTCGAAGGCTTGATGAACGCATGATTCTTATCCGATTGAGGCGTACTATAGCTTGTTGGACAGATAATTCAAAGGGCTACAACTATATAGTTTACATCAAGACGTGATTCGAAGGTTTAAAGGGTCAAACGAGTGAGATTCTAACACTGCAGAAGTGATCCTCCCAAGCAGTGGGTGAATCAAAAGTGATCTGTCCGAATCAACTCAGTAAGCCTTGCCCGAATCACTTTTGATTCGGACACGGCGGGTGAATCGGTAATTTTTGAAGACAATATAAATAGAAAAAAGAGGGGAAAAATTAGAGAGAGCCTTGAGGTGCCTCCGGTGCCTAGGGTTCCTCATTGGGACAAAACCCTTAATCGAAAACGTGGAGAATTGTCAAGGATTTGGAAAAGACAAACAACAATTGAAGATTCTACATCAACTCTTTATTCATTCCCTAATTCTCTACTACTCTACTTCTTTACTTTCCCTTGTTATTCAATTTCATTATGTCTTGTTTCAAACTCACCATGAGTGACACATGAGTGAGTAGTCCCATTGTAGTTGGGATCCTCATGGATCCCTTAGGTTAGATTGTAATGCAAAACATGTCCTTTTATATATATGAGTGAAGTTTGGTTGAAAATTCTCATGCTTTCTCTTCATATCAATTTTAAGCATACCAAGTGTTTGATGAAACGCATGAATGAGTATAAATTGATAGAACACCTAGGGATGGAATGAGAGTTGAACCTAGGTTGTTTAGGAGATGGAGCATGATTATTTTAAATTGCGCTCGTGCGCGAGAGTGACATACGCATTCCACTAGGCTAAGCATAGAGCGGACTTTAGTTGACTATCAATAGACCGAGAGCTTGAGATTAGGAGACTTTTGTTCTATTCAGTTCAATAGAGCGACAGTTTGAGAACCGTGTCATTTAGGTATTATTCTCATTCTAGAGAAGGAGTGAGAGTTGAATTTAGAATGTGTGATACCTTAGCCTAGAACCATCAATCAAATTTACTCATGATTTAGATAAGTTTTGCATTGCTAATCGCATGACCTAGGGGTGAAGTAGGATTCCGACTACGCTTTCTTTATTACTTTACTTTTACCCATATTTGAACTTGTCTTTAGTATATTCACTAGATATACCTCACCAAGAGGAACACCCCCCCTCCCCCAGACAGGTGCTGTTGTTGAATCTAGTATTCACTGGAGCGTGGCTCGTTAAGGATCAATCAATTGCTTCTGAGAACAGCTGCAGACAAGTGCTGTTGCAGGTTGTTGGAGAGCTGAACGCTTCGTCCTGAGAATTTTAGTGGTCATTGATCGAGGAGGAGCAAGGTCTGGGTTTGAAGAACTGACAGCGCGTCGTCGTGCGCCTCAAATTTGTATTTATAACTCCTGTAATCACACTAGCAAACGGTAAGCAGGGTCGAACCCAAAGAGAGCAAGTAAGATAGAGTTCTAATGAAAGTCACAGAAAAAGGAACAAACTAAGAATATCAATTCAGAGAAAATCAGTTCGGGGAATACATGCAACTAGTTATCATCGATCGAATACATGCATAAGCTAATGAATTCTTCCTTAGTCCAACATTCCCGCTAAAGATATGTCGACAATCAAATTCTACCTATTCTTAACCGCTAGGTTTTCGAACAAGTGCAATAGTTACTCAACTAACACCACAAAATCGGTTCTACCGCTAGGTTCTCCCCAACAATGCAATCCAATCAAGTATAACACAATTGACATCAATATAGCTCACCGCTAAACTGCACTAAACTGACAATCAAAGCATTCATTCATTCAAACAAGGGCAGCAAACCAATAGCTCGAATCATGTATTCATTGACCTCAAACCAAATGTTGCATTATAAACCCCAAACTGAAAATAGGATTTAGCTACTCATATTATCCATGGAATACAATAAAGATGAAGTCATTACACTACAATAAGTTAGAGAACAAAAACTGAACTAAAACAAATCTGAGTGAATAGTGTTTTCCGGCCGTGTATAGTGTTTTCCGGCCGGAACAGTAATGAACAGTGAACAGTACGCAAATGAATAGTGAAATGTGAACAGTAAATGTGAACAGTACCTGCCATGAATAGTGAATTCCGGCGAACTTCAATCTTCTCCCTCTGCCGTTCTACTGTAGCTCCCCCGTGAATAGTGCCATCCAAAGTGAAGAGAGATGAATCTTTTCCTAATTTGTCCATGTTTAGGGTTAGGGTTTTGGGGTTGAACCACAATGAACCACATGTGCTTGAACCGAATCTGATTTCCAATTGAACCAGCAGAGTTGACTGCTGTTGACTTTTTGATCTTGGGTGAATGCTTCAAATATGCGATAAAATCCAATGCGATCTTGAACACACCTGCGATACGAAAACACTACAAAAGAGTAATCGATTCACGCAAAATGTAATAAAATTATGGGAATAAACAACTCAATGAAGCGTATAAATACGCTCCATCAAGAACTCAGTAGGAGTCCAACTGTTTGGAAGAGCGTGCTAGAAGAGTTGTCGACTGAAGTTACAGCAATTCTCCTACAGAGATTGGTATAGCATTCCGTCTACTACACATATTGGATAGGCTAAGTCTGTGCGTCGGGTCTGTAGTTGTTCTTTACTGGAAGCATGTAGGTAGTACGAAGGGAGTCTGTGGGATCAGGCTGCGAGCCAATCTGTGTGATTAGATTGAGCTAAGGTTTGACTAGGTTAGAAGTAGTTGTTGAAAAAACTCAGCCTATGCTAGTTTAACCTCTACTTCTAACCTAGTCGCAATCTAACTCAGTCTAATCACACAGACTAGCGAACCCTATTAACACACTCCAGTAATAGAACGCTACAGCTCTGATCAAACAGACTTAGCCTATAGAAACTTACTCTGTCAAGTTACTGTAACGTCAAAGCCACGACTCTCCAAGCACTCCCTGCTGAGCAATCGGACCTCCACGAGTTCTCCTAATTTTGGTGATGCTCCCTTTGTTCAATGACCTCCTGTCAATATATGGAAACTCTGCTTTGATCTTCGATAGTCGGCGACAGCTTCTCTTCCCGACTATGCTTCAAAGCAAGTACTTGATCTTTCAATGAGACTACGCTCCAGTTGAATTTTGTATATCAAGATTAGATTAGACTACTAGTCGTGATCTTCTCTTAGCTCATGCAATCACAAATTTGCGCTCTAGCCTTTAGCTCTCGCTCCGCTTATGTGTTTATCTCTATGGTTGTCTTCCCTGTTATGTGTGTGTGCTGCATTCCCATATATAGCCGCACCACTGATCAAACATAAAAATCCTAAGTTGCTTAGGATTCGCAGATCTTTTCAATCAACTTTTCATATTGGATCCTCTCCTAGATTCTTGCAAGTTATTGAGATTTGATTTCCTCCAAGCTCTTTCAGCCGACCGTTTGAGAATTCTATTGTGACTGGCGACTCCTCAAGCCGGTTGATGTGGCAATTGTAACTCTCCGGACGCTCCCCGTGCGACTTCAGATCAAGACATTGTTGATCAGCCAAGTTGCTCCAGCTTTGCATCTTCACAAGATGTTGTAGGAACTTCTTATTTTCGGTTGCCAACTTTCGAAACTTTCTCCAGCTTCTAACACCGTAGGATGCTGTAGCAACTTGCTAGATCACCTTGTGAGATTTTTGTCAACAGATGCCAATAACCATAACATAACCTTCCAAGCGTCACCTCATTTCGAAGTCAATCATTCTTTATGGATCGCTTAAATACTCGTTAATAGCTTTTAATAGCCATTTAAGCCACTCACGCGTCTCCCCAACTTCGAGCTAGGCCCCGCCTCATTTTAGGTGCCTCAACACATGAAGTCAAGCAAAGTAGTGTTGAGGCGTCACCTCAACTTTGATGCTCAAAAATAAATGTTTGAGAAGACAAAGGTGCATGTCCACGTGCGGCTAAACCGGTCCTCCATTTGCTTCAGGTACATCGTGGGCACACCCATTGGACTATTGTTTCTAACCATATTTGGTTTATGATTTGCACCCCCGATGTAGATGGAGCCGCATTGGTTAACTTCTCACCAAAAAGGTGGAATAAATTTGAAATTTGTCGCGCTGCTAGTGAAGAGTTACAACGGTTGCTGTAGCACTCTCTGTATCACTTTGCGGAATTTGTTTCTCTGATCGAATCTGGCAACACTCAAAAAACTTTGGTTACCTAGTTCGACCAATGACTACATCTGGGCAGGACCACTCTCCGATCCTCTAGGTTTCACTATTCACGGTTATAGTACAAAGGATTCCAAAACTAAGCCACACTCTAGTTTCAACCTCTACTTCTAACCTAGTCGAAATCTTAGTTCAATCTGATCACACAGATTAGCTTGCAGTCTGATCCCACTGACCCGCTTCGTACTACCTAGACACTTCCAGTAACAAATAGCTAAAGACCTGACTCATAGACTTAGCCGATTCTATTACAATGTGTAGTAGACGGAATAATATAGCAATTTCTATAGCAGAATTGCTGTAACTTTAGCTTCTACCTCAGATTCTCAGAGCTCTTTCTGCTGCTTCAATCTGACTTCCGCGAGTTCACACTGATATGCAAATGGCATTCAATTGAAAAAACCTGCCAGAGTGTACAAGCTCAGTGAACAAGCAGTTGCTACAGCAGAAGCTGTAGCAGCAAAGCAGCAGTTTAGACGCAAAGAGAAATCTATCTAGATATGAAGTAGTTGTGCAACGGGAGGTTTCCAAATATTCTCAGAATATCCCATTGAAGATTCCGTGCCAGAGCTTGAAGATTTGATTAGGAAATCAAATCTCCTACAAAGTAAGAGATAGGATCTTGTTGAGATCTTCGAGGAACTTCCAAAAGTTGAAATGGATGGAGCACGGAGTTTCTATTTAGACAACGACTGGGCAAAGCAGCAAGCTATCGATTGAAAAGAGAAAATCCAAGCACCTAAGATTGGAGAGAGAGATCAGAGAGACGTGCGGAGAATTGGATCACCATCGTGAGCAGAGCGTAAGGGCAGAGCAGAGTGGTTGAAGCAAAGGCTGATCGAAGACTTGTAGAGTCTGGTCAGTGCTTGATCGGAGAAGGCCAATTCAGAGCAGGACTTGCTTGTTGGCTGATCAAGGTAGGCGGCAGGAGAGTTGTCGAGTGGAGTGACAGACGGTTACTGAGTGAGGGGGACCATCCGAGAGTGAGGATCCCGATAGAGTTAGAGCTACTTGGCTAGAGGCTTTGGAGCGACGCGAATAGAACCTGCACAAGCTAGTTGCACAAGGGTGTGCTATGGCAAACCTACTGATACATTGTGTTAATTAGAATAGGTTGAGTCTGTAAGATCAGAGGGGTAGCTATTATGAATTAATTCAAGTGTGTAGGTGTGTGAAACACAAATTATTGGGTGATCTGATTGTGTGTGAACTACTAGTTGAGGTCAGGTACCATAGATTGTCGCGGAGTCGAGTCTGTGTTGTATGGAGCACCTTGGAGACTAGTGGATTGAGGACTGGAGTATAGTCCTCCCGAGACGTAGGCAGATGGCTGAACTGGGTGAACAAATCACTGTTCATTATTTTTCTATGCTGCACAAAAACCGTCTGTACAAGAGGTTGCTATAGTAACTGCTTGTACACAACCAGTATCTCAGAAGCGCTTCAAATTTCAATTGGTATCAGGGCAAGAAATCGACATACACAGTAAAGATCTTGAGCGCCTAACTGAGAAGAGCAAGAAACAATGAAGGAAGGTCAGAGTACGAGCCGGCCACCTTTGTTGGAAGAAAGAAAATATGGGTATTGGAAGGCTAGAATGAAAGCATTCCTCAAAGCTATTGATGAGAAGACTTGGAGAGCTGTTGTGGCGGAATGGTCCCCTCCCTTGACAATTGATCAGAAAGGAGTCACCAGGAAGAAACCAACGGAGGAATGGACCGATGAAGAGGAAGCTACAACAACTTGTAACTCAAAAGCTCTAAATGCTATTTTTGCTGCTGTAGATGGTAAGAACTTCAGGTTGATTTCCAACTGCGACATTGCTAAATGAGCTTCGGAGATTCTCCAGACTTCTCATGAAGGAACTGATAAAGTAAATACATGAAGAATGCAGATTATTACTTCTCATTTTGAGAGCTTAAAGATGCAAGAAGAGGAGTCCATCACGGAGTTTAATGCTAAGATGTGCGATCTGTTAAATGAAGTTCATGCCCTCGGAGAACCAATTTCTGAAGAAAAGCTGATAAGGAAAGTTCTCAGATCATTACCCACCAGCTTTGACATGAAGGTGACAGCCATTGAAGAAGCTCAGAATGTCAAGCATATATGGATTGAGGAACTGATAGGATCCCTCAAACAGTTTGAGATGAAGCTGATCCAGGATGATACACCAGACAAAAGCAAGAGTGTTGGTCTAAAACCTGAAACAGAAAAGAAGAAGCCTTCAACTGATGATCAACTAGGTCTGCTGGTAAAAAACTTTGGGAGACTCTTCAAGAACATGGAATCAAGATCTGGCCAGAACTTAAATCCTCGAAGACAAACCAAAAAGGGTGGAGAAAAGCAGAGAAAGGGGAAGGAACAAGCCCATGATGAGGATGAGAAGAAAGAGAAAAAGAAAGGTATCCAATGCTGGAACTGTGAAGGTTATGGACATCGAGAATCTGACTGCCCTAGCAAACAGATGAAGGATTTTGAGAAAAAGAGCAACAACTCTCTGATACCCAAGTGGAGTGATGGAGATTCTGAGGAAAGTGAGGAGGAGAATTATATTGTGTTATCTATTGTTTTCAATTCTGATTCTAAAAATTCAATGAAGAAAGAGTTCAATTATGGGATTAAAGTGTCAGATAGTGAAGATGAGGAAGTCACAGAAGAAAACCTGGTAGAGAATCTGGGAATCATCTTTCAGAAGTGTGAAGAAGCCTTACACATAAACAGAGGATTAACTGACAGAGTGACCACTCTAGAAGAAGAGCGTGAAGAGCTACTTGAAAAAACTTCATCACTCATTAAGCTAGTCTCTCAGCCAAAGGAAGAAGAACCCACCGCCGAGAAGAGCGATCCCAGCACCCTTCAACAAATAGAAAAAATGCCTGAAGTTTAGAACAATATACTGGATGAAATTCTTTCCTATTAGAGATTTGGAGAACGAAGGTCAAGTCTCAGATACACTGGTGAAGGAAGCACTGGGATAACTGTCTTTGTCAAAGATACTAAAGTAGAGAACATCAGGGATTTGGAAATAAAAAGACCAATGGTGAAAGAAAAATTCAGAAATCTGAACAAGGGAATGGTACAGCAACCGCTGTATCAATTTCCTAGAGTAGAAAGAAAACTCAACATGAGAAGATGCAAATGCTATTTCTGTGGTCAAGAGGGTCATGTTCAGAATAGATGTCCAATTTTGAAGAAGTATTGGAGACCTCAAAAATCAACCAGAATCAAAAATCTGAGGGAAAAAGCAAAGACCAAACCACACAGTCATATATCCTTCAGTTCTGCAAGCCCGGTAAGGGACTAACAATTTTCAAATGATCAAAGGATAGTCAGAAACACTGATTGATCAACCCACTGTAGAAGGATGACTATTGATAGAGCCTATTTATACCCATTATTTAGATCCTAACTCTATGCTTGTTTGCATTATTTTGTGTACAAGATTACTGGTTTCCAGTGTTTTTGTATTTCAGGGCAAAACGAGGGCCTAAGTCGGATACGCACTAACAGGCAGCGTTTAGGACGCGCATCACACAGCCTGCGGAGCTAGCGGCGCAAACAGAAGAATTGGCAGAGTCGACCATGGTGCGCTAACCGTTTGCGCTAACCAAGATGCCGTGCGGCATGCGCAGATGGTGGTGTTTCCAAATCCAGACACCACCAGATTTGGAAGTTGCCAAGAATGAGCCTCTGAGCTACTATAAAGAAGAGAAGAAGGCTAGGGTTAAAAGAATCAGAGATCATCATATCATCATTCAGAGAGGACCACAGCACACGGGAGAACGGCAGAACTGAAAAACACACGAGCTTGCTGAGAGGACCTGCGCTAGCCGACTGCGCCAGCCGAGACTGCAACCTGCACGCACTATTTGCTATTGTTTTCTTGGATACTTTAGATGTTATTTACTATTTCTATGATGTTTACTACTAGCATGTCTAGCTAAACGCTTAGTATCGGTTGGGCATGAATCTATGAGTATTTCCTTTGAGACTTGCGCTTAATGCATAGCTTGTTTGCTTGTATTAATTCTGTGCACATTGTTGGCAGCTAGTTACATGAGTAGGGGAAGCCTTGAACCGCAATCTTACTCTTGTTGCTTGTTGTTGTATGTTAAACTAGTTGAATAGCCTGACGGTGCCAACTAGGAGTAACGCGCTAGGGTAATCAGTTGCTACTGTGACAGGATTCGCAACTGTTTAGACTAGTCTTAAGAATTAATAGCTCTTGAACTTTGATCGGAACATGCGCACATGTTAGGAAGCCTTGATCGGACACTAACATTAGCAAACCAAGCAATAGACGTTTAGAGTCGATGATAAGGAATACACTCATAGAGGATTGTCTGCGCCGATGCTTCTCATAATCATAGTACTTAATCTCTACTGCCTGCGCACGTCTAATGCAATTCCTGCGTTTCCTACTGTTTACTCGCGCGTTGCGCAACCCCAATCACTCACACCCCCAGTTTTCGTAAGTCCAGGATACTAGTTAAAGCTAATCTACTGCTTCCTTGTGGATTCGACCCCGACTTAACCGCTGTACTAAGTGGAAGAGGGAGGAATTAATTTGACGCGCACAACGACGCGTGCTATCAAATTTTGGCGCCGTTGCCGGGGAAGCAATACAGATAAGCTTTAACCAGCTTAGGATTTCTTTTAATAGTTAGTTATTTCGGTTTGTTTTATTTTCGTTGTTGTTTCTGACAGCGCGCAATCAGCATTAGCCTGCGCAACCTTGAAACAGTTGCGCTGCGCCGATTCTAGCTGCGCACTGACAGACGCAACAGCTTAGTTATCTTTTAATTTCGTTTTCTTTAAGATTTACAACAGGTCATGGAGGATAACAGTGTCGTTGGGGACAACTTAGAGGACAGAACCCCGGAAGAAGCGAGAGCACATAACCGCGCAGCCCTGTTCAGGGAGGAAGTGCAGCGCGAGGTTGAAGCAAGGATGGCCGCTGAAGTATATAATGCGCCACCCGCGCGACAAGCTGCGCGACGCAGAACAGTGCGCGAGATGTCAGCCCCACTCACAGTTAACCAGCCATGGTGCATCGTGCTTCCACCAGACGGACATTTTGAACTAAGGAGCTCGCTCATTCATCACATGCCCAAGTTCCACGGGATGAACAACGAAAATCCAGTCAAGCATGTGCGAGAGTTCCTAGTCATTTGCGAGAACATGAAGACCGAAGGGGAAAGCGATGAAGCGCTGAAGATGAAAGCGTTCCCATTTTCACTGTGTGACACGGCCAAGCATTGGCTAATGAACTTACCAGCAGGATCAATTCACACATGGGAGCAGCTGCAGAATAAATTCCTGGACAAATTTTATCCCGCAGCAAAGATCGCGCTACTCAGGAGGGACTGGCCGCACCTAGGCAGAGCGCAGGAGAATCGCTGTCAGAGTATTACAAGCGTTTCAGGGAGCTGGAGGCCAACTGCTACAATCACGGCCTGCCCCAAAATGTGCTGATAGAGAACTTTCTAAATGGATTGCTACCCATGGAGCTGAGACTATTGAACGCATGCGCAGGAGGCGACATTTGCAACATGTACCCAGAAGACGCGTGGCAGCTGATAGAAGACTCTGCCGGGCAGGTAAGACATCAGATAACACTTGAAAATAGTCGTGCTCGCTCTGTGCATCAGGTAGAAACAAACGCTGAGATCAAGGAAATGAAGGCCATGCTGCAGAAGTTGATGAGTGCGCAAAGCGCACAACCAGTTGCGCCACACTGATGCTTAAGATGAAAACTGTTTTAATGTAATAGGGAGATACTTGTTTCTCTTTCTATCGTTTGCAGCCCTGCGTGGATAAGCTAGCCTTAAGACCAAATGCGTTCATATTTGTTCCAGACAAATATTGGTTCTTGAGTAGGAAAAGTCTTTACACTTAAGACAGAGATTTAAGTAGCTTAAAATAAGTTAGCTACTGTAGAAAGAGGCCGGGAGTGCCCAACTAATAAGCAGAAGATACGGGCAGGCCACGGCAAAAAATTCTTGAGAAGTCTGCCACCTCGGGATGACCAGCTCAAGGCATCAGTGGACATCAGGTTTTGTCAAAAATGTTAAGAGGGAGATTGATAATGCAAATGGCATTCAATTGACAAAACCTGCCAGAGTGTATAAGCTCAGTGAACAAGTAGTTGCTATAGCAGGAGCTGTAGCAGCAGAGCAGTAGTTGAGACGCATAGAGAAATCTGTCAAGATATGAAGTAGTTGTGCAACTGGAGGCTTCTAAATATTCTTAGAATATCCTAGTGAAGATTCCGTGCCAAAGCTTGAAGATTTGATCTCCTATAAAGTCGAAGATAGGATCTTGTTGAGATCTTTGAGGAACTTCCAAAAGTTGATATGGATGGAGCACGGAGTTTCTATTTAGACAACGACCAGGCAGAGTAGCAAGCTATCGATTTAAAAGAAAAAAATCCAAGAACCTGAGATTGGAGAGAGAGATCAGAAGGCCGTGCGAAGAATTAGATCACCACCGTGAGCAGAGCAGAGTGGTTGAAGCAAAGGCTGATCGAAGACTTGTGAGCCTGGTCAGTGCTTGATCAGAGAAGGCCAATTCAGAGCAGGACTTGCTTGTTGGCTAATCAAGGTAGGCGGCAGGAGAGTTGTCGAGTGAAGGAACTCGTACAATCTGTAGAAGGCCTGTTCTCCCTAGTGACAGACAGTCACTGAGTGAGGGGGAGCATCCCAGAGTGATGATCCCGATAGAGTTCGAGCGGCTCGGCTGAATGCTTTGGAGTAACGCGGACAGAACCTGCACAAGCTAGTTGCACAAGGATGTGTTATAGCAAACCTGTTGACGAGTGATCGGCTCTGATACCAATTGCACAAGGACAAAACCTATTCAGATTTAGCTCTTCCTTCATGTTGGCCGTAGATGTCAGCCACGCTTGCCGAATCTCACTCTATGTGACGAGTGATCGGCTCTGATACCAATTGAAATCTGCTACGCGCTGCTGGTGAAGAGTTACTGCGGTTGCTGTAGCACTCTCTGTATCACTAATTTAATTCTCTTGCTGAATCTGACAACACTAAAAAACTTTGGTTACCTAGTTCGGCCAACGCCAACATCTGGGGAGGACCACGCTCTGATCCTCAAGATTTTACTATTCACGATTATAGTATAAAGGATTCCAAAACTAAGCCACCCTCTAGTTTCAACCTCTACTTCTAACCTAGTCGAAATCTTAGCTCAATATGATCACACATATTAGCTCGCAGTCTAATCCCACTGACCCGCTTCGTACTACCTACACACTTCCAGTAACAAATAGCTACAGACCTGACTCACAAACTTAGCTTATTCTATTACAATGGTAGTAGACGAAATGCTATAGCGATCTTTGTAGCAGAATTGCTGTAACTTCAGATGCTACCTCAGATTCTCCGAGCTCTCCTAGCTGCTTCAAACTGACTTCCGCGAGTTCACACTCCAGCGATGCTCCCCCTTGGTCAGTGACTTCCTCTTTGCTATCGGGGACTTTGTTCTGCTCTTTGATTGTCCGCGGCCAGCGCTCCTGTGAGTATTCTTCAAAGGGCATATATACTTGATCTTCAACTAGACTCCGTTCCAGTTGAACTCAGTGTTCAAGCGTCGATCAGACTCATCAAGTCGTGATCTCTTTGAGCCTTTCCCAGTGACAGCACACTCGCTCTTCACACTATGATTTCTTTGCTCTTCTCCGTGTGTGTGTGTGTGTGTGTGTTTACTTGGAGGCGCTGCCCTTATATACTGGTAGCCCATGAAGGATTTTAGAAATCTTAGTTCCACTAGGATTTAGAACAGTTTCTAAACTCCTTTTGGCAGTCCAAGATCTATCCCAAGATCTTAGGAATTTGTTGGGATTTGGTTTCCTAAATCAGAATTTAGAAACCTTATGTTTCTTGAATTCTTCCTAAATCAGAATGACGTTTGCAAAGCTCCCTGAGCTCTCGCGACACCTGCAGCACCTCGCCGGACTCTCCTCGTGCGGCTTCAAGATGATCGGCCATTCTGCTCTACCTTCAAATCATCACGGGTTGCTATAGCATCTTCTGTTGTTTGTCTTTAGCAAGCTTGCCTCAACTTCTGGTTGTCACGGAGTGCTAGCATCTTCTTGTGCCTTGTTGCTGTTTTGTCAAACTTTAGAAAATGCTCCAAATAGTGTTGTAGCAACTTATTGTGCTGTTTTGTCAACGATGTGATTACCTTAACAAAAGTTATATATAAACTTATATTTCATCCATATTACAAGTAATGTGTGTGATGGAGCGTATTTATACGATCCATCGAGTTGTTTATTCCCATTGTTTAATTTCATTTTACGTGTGATAGATTACTTCTTTGTAGTGTTTCGCATCGCAGGTGTTTCAAGATTGCTTTTGAGATTTATGGCATTTTTAGAGAATTGATGAGGAGATTGACGTTGAAGGAAGTTAAATGTGCATCTCAGTGAGAACCGCGCCGGAAGAACACTTTAGTGTGCCTTAATGTCTTCTTTGGACGCGCTGCTAATGTCTTCTTCCGGAGCGGCCAGCATTTGATGATGTCAGCATTGGGCCCACGGCCCAAGAACAAATTTGGAAATCTACATGATCACATATAAATACCGACCAGTTGTTCCGAAAAGAATAATAATTTTTAGCAAGAGAGGAGAAACGACGGCGGCAACAACGCGCGGAAATTGAGACGAGTCACTGTTCATCGCCAGAATTACTGTTCATCTTCGGAGTCACTGTTCATCGCCTAGTTGTTGTTCACAGTTTTAGTATTTTTCTAAACTCAGTTTATTTTCATTATTGCTTTAACTGGATTGTAGTAGCTAAACCTTAATTTCAGTTTGAAAATTTTGTATTGCGATACACGGTTTGAGATACTTATGCTACAAATATTGAACATGCTTGAAGACTGTCAGGTCGAGTTTTAAATTTTTACTGCTAAATAGTGTTTCTTAACATTTTGCTGGCTTATCACAAGCATTGCTGTACTCTGACATGCAGCCCCAACTAGTTAAGAAGACACATCCACATTATCGACAAACTTAGCATGGATGATTATTTGACAACATAACAGGCATTTTATCAATTTCAACGGATTCAAATTCCTCAAATCAGTCCTCAATAGAAGAGTACACATTGAAGCTAGGTGTGTAATTTGCATGAAATGATGCTATGTGTTGCTGTTAGTATACCCATTTGAGCCGGTGGGTCATAAGAAATACTCGGTTGGGTATTCCGACTCATATCCATTATAATTGTAGTATAATCTTTCTCCCTTACGTATGTCCCTGTTTGCAATCAGCAGGACCCTAGACTCTCCATTGACATCGTATCGTACACTCTTTAAGTTTTGCTTTCTTTTCCCTTCCCTGTTTGGAAAAAGAACAAGGTTTCAAATAAGACATGCAGATAGGTGCACTATATCAATTATTAGTTCTTTAGAACAACAGTTCAGACAAAATTCGCTTTACACTGCAAGTAATTTAACAAAGATAATTAGCGAGGCAAGCTTACGGTGTGTGATTATTGATCCCACTGATGAAACGGGCAACGTTGCCACGTTTGTCAGGACAAATGACAAGGGTTTTGTTGAAATCAGTGGTGGAAAGCAATGTCATTATACTATCTCCATCATCATTCTGTCTATTCTTCAGATAATCGACATCCCCTGTATATTCAGTAATTATTGTCAAGTCCTTGATAAATTTGTCAGCCTCTACCGTGAACCTGTCAGGATGGAAAAAAAAAAGGTGATAAGATTTAGAAAACTACAAAAGTGAAAGTCTGATGTATAACAATAAATCTGTAGCATGCTTACCCTTCCTGAGGATCAAAGAACACCCTTAGTGGCGGCCATTCCCCTACTTCTAGCATTTTCTTACACAATTTTAGTGTTTCAGAATCTTCTTTAGACATAACCTGTTAGGAAAAAACAAGTTTATGACAGCATACATAGGAGAGACATTCTGGGATTCAACATCTTCTGATCAATTCACAGAATCAACTGATAAAAACAGCACATGTGTAGACGTTAATATCTCATTAAGGATAGATTAATCAGGTAAATAAGCTGGAAGTAGAAGGCATTTACCTGCATTCCTTCTCGTTCGAAAGCAGGACAATTAACTGATCTAGGGGCCATTCCTGGCATATAAGTCAGCTCATTACTAAATTCAGTCCCTGTAGCTGTTAGGGCAGTTGCCAGTGAGGCCATTTGTTGCAATCTCCTATCAGGGTCCTCACTTGGTACAAATGGCAACAACTTACGTGGCTTTTTTTTCATGCTGATACAACCTGATCGTTTTCTTCGCTTGCGAGAGTCTGATGGAATGACAAAACATAAGCGATACTTTAATCCGTTGGTGAAGGAGATAACATGGTACACAGAAATACAAAAGAGAGAAGCTAAATTAAACTGCATTTTACCTTGATTGGGCTTGTGGGTTGATAAATTAGTCTTTTCAATCCGAAAGAAGTCAATAATTTGAGTCTGAACTAAAGGGAAGCCTGCAAGTTGGGACGAAATTGGATATGGAAACTGAGATTGAGACGAAAATCCCGAAAACTCACAACTGTAATAAGTGACAGGACACAAGAAGGATTCCTTCTATTCCAATCTGGCAATTATTTCAATAAGGAAGGGCAAGGAACGTACTGGTAAAATTAGGTTTGGAGCAAGGCGGGCAGAACCATGAGGCTTTGGGGACGGATACGAGGATGGGTCGGAGGCAAAACATGTGGTACCCTCTGTCACATTTGTCGCAGAGAAGAAGCTGGGCAGGTGAATCGCCGGAGGCACACATCTGACAGCAAGTGTCGCCGTGGCGGTGGCGCATGATGGGTTTGGTACAGGATGAAGGAGGCATGAATGGATCGGACTTTTGACGCCACTGAAACTGCTACTCATTGGCGGGAAATGTCAATCTGAGAGTGAAAAAGCAGCGGACGGAGGGAGCTCAGGAAGTAAAACTTAAAAAAGCAGACAAATTGCACATTTCTTCACCAAAAACTAATGGGCAAGACAAGATGATGTTTATGTAAAAAGTGACACATTTTGAGGTTATAACTCTATGACTATTCATAGTATCAATGCCCTCAATTGTCTTGTAAACATTATCAATATCAATGCCCATAATTGAATCAAATATTCTTGATTTACATCTCCCACCTAATTGGTGAGTTTGTACATTACTTGAGATGCTCCCAACCTCAGTACTAGAGATAATATTTTCAGTCTCACTTGGATGACCAACCTCAAGTTATTCTTCCCCTTGTAAGTTGACATCATCCCTTGCAAAATACTCCCGAGGTACGAAACTAGTCAGACGTGCCTTCAATTTCTTGAGATGCTTTTATCTTAGATTTAAAGTATTAGTTTCATTAAAAGTGACACATTTTGAGGTTATAACTCTATGAACTCCAACTTCAGGTTGTATCACTAATAATTTATATCCTTGAACACCACTTGGGTAACCAAGCATTACACATTTTAAGGCCTTGGTTGTAATTTTCTTCGGGAAGTTTGTGCGTAAGCAGTACATCCAAAAGGTCGTAAATATTTAATCTTTGGTACTTACCGGTCCATAATTCTTAAGGGATCATAAAGTCTGTAACAGAAGAAGGAGACCAATTAATTAAATAGGCAGAGTAATGCATCGCCCCACAAGGATGCCCCAGATTCATAACTTATTAGAAGGAATCTTGCCTTCTCAAGTAGGTTTTTATTCACTCTTTCACCAGTTCCATTCTGTTGTGGAGTCTCAGGAAATGCCAAATGCTTTTTGATCCCATGTTCGGCACAGAATCGATCAACAGCTTCATTACAAAATTTTAGTCCATTATTTGTCCTTAAACATTTTACTTTCTAATTATTTCGATTCTCTACCATTAATTTACAAGACTTGCTGTCAAAAGCTTCATCATTTGTCTTTAGCAAGTAAATCTAGACCTTCTTAGAGTAATGATCAACTATAGAAAGGAAATAGTTCCTTCCTCCTATCGTCAGAACCTGTGGAGGTTCACATAAATCAAAATTTGACATTTTTTAATAATCTAATTTTACTAACATGCATTTTTTTAGGAGAACTTTGCCAATTCTCTTAATCTTAAATTAGTTATGATCTCCCAAATTCGCCTCACCTCCATCACCAAGATCCAAAGAACAAAAAAAATCTTCATTTGATGTGACATGCATGGTGCAACATGAATCTAAGATCTAGGTTCCATCACAAATTGCATGTCACGCAAGTAATAATTGATTGTGTTAATATTATTGATACAAATATGTCTTTCAAGTGCCAAATTAGAATAGCTTAGGGTCAGGCCTGGAGTCCAGGCTCCTTTGTGTTGGTGCAGTCTTTTATATTCAGCTTGCATAAGTTTGAATTGTTCTGCATTGTTGGTTTTGGTATCTGGTGCATTTGTATTTGTGGTATAAGTGTTCTTCAAGTCTGCAGGGCATTAACTGAAAAAAGGACTTGGCCTTTTTCAAGAAGAGTTTTATTTTGAGAACAAAACGGTGACGTTTTTGTTCCATATAAGAAGGCTGGCTTTTGGGGCTTTAGGGCACGAGAGAAATACAAGAGAATTAGAGGGAGCGAACGTTTATCCGAGAGAGAAGAAGAGGCTCGTAATTCCGAAGCCGAGACGCCTACTGCGAGTCGGCTGGAGGTCGTTGGATCTACATTGGTCCGCTTCTGGTGCGTCGCGCCTCTGGAGCCTCTGGATAGTGAAGCTGCTCTTCGGCATCACTCGGTCACCGTGAGGAATCCTTCGCCTGAATCCTTGCATTCTGGATTAGGCTGTGACAGGGAAGTGTCCTTGTCTCGATTCTTCTTCTACTCTCCTCTTGCTATTGTTGCTCTGTTCTATTGTAACAGTGTAGTTGCTCAGTCTAGTTTAGGGTTCTTGAACTGTTGTAAAGAACTGGTCTTTGGCCCTGATTAGTGGAGATTGAGTTGAGCCTCCTCTCTGAGGTTCCATGGATGTAGCCAGGTTTTACTTGGTGAACCATGTAAAAATTCTCTGTGTCTGTTACTGCTTCAGTTTCTTGCTTGTTCTTAATTGTTCATTAGAATAGTTAATTACGTGAGTTTAGAACTCCAGTAGTGATATAGTAGAATAACACAGTGGTATCAGAGCCCGCGTATTCAGCCTCTTACTGAGCTCTGAGTACCTGGGATTGTTTTCTTAATCAAAGAAAGTTCCAACTATTGCTTTGTGTTGTTTGTTTACTGCATTATTGCAATTAGTTGATTCTTGGTTAGAAAGCTGACTCTTGTTATAAAATTTGTGACAGGGTGAAAAAGAGCCACCAAAATGGCTGACATTGTAAAACTCAAACCTTTTGATGGTGTGGCTGATTTCCCCATGTGGAAATACAGAATGATGCTTATCCTTATGAAAGAAAGGTGTGAAGCTGCTGTCTCTGGAGCCTGGCCAGATGGGATTAAACAAGAAGACAAGCTCCAGACACAAAAGGAAGCCCTCACAGAGATCATGATGAGGCTCACTGATGAAGTGGCCAGGCAGGTAATGGATCTTACTGATCCTAAAAAGGTATGGGACAAACTTGACTCAATCTACTTAGTTAAAAATATTCCTAATACTATTGAAGTAATAGGGAGGTTCTTTAATTATAAGTTAGATGTAAATATGTCCCTGCAAGACAATTTTGATACATTCTTAAAGCTGACTCAAGAAGTATCAAGAAGTGATGAGCATATCAAACCTACACATCATGCTATTGTGCTTTTAAATGCCCTACCATCACAGTTCAACACCATTAGAGCTGTTTTGAAATACACAGGTGTTGAACTGTCCATTGAAAAGATTAAAGAGATGCTTATTCAGGAAAACAAGTCCTTGAAAGTTTTTAAAAATAAAAACAGTTTACCTGATGAGCCTAAATCTGAAGTTTTGATGTTTAAGGGCAAGGGAAAGGGTAAGGGTAAGGGCAGCCAAAAGAAATTTAATAAGAATTCCCTTAATGACAAACCTGTTGATAAAAGCAATGTTAAATGTTTTTACTGCAACAAGATGAGTCATTTTAATAAGGACTGCTATAAAAGAAAAAGGGATGAGAAAGAAAAGGAAAAGGATAAGGCAAAAGGCAGCAGTCAGGGTTTTTCTAATGTGTGTGAGTCTAATGCGCAATATCCAAATGAATTGCTTGTTTTAGCTGGTGATGTTAACAAGGATTCTTGGATTTTAGACTCAGGTTGCACAATTCATGCAACCTCAAATAAAAATCTGTTCAGTTCTTTAAAGCTGTTTGATGGGGGTGATGTTATGTTAGGTGATCATACATCACTTAAAATTGAGGGGATGGGAAGTGTACCTTTAAAATTACACGATGGAGTTGTGAGAATCCTCCAAAATGTGGCCTGGGTACCTAATCTGAGGAGAAATCTCCTCTCCGAGTCAATGTTTGATCAGTTAGGATGTCATATTGTAACTCATAAAGGGCTGAGGCAAGTGTCTAGGGATGGAAAAATTTTAATTAAAAGCAAAAACATAGGAGGCCTCTACTATGTATTACGTGCTTCTGAAAATATAAATGTCATCCAAAACTCTGATAAATCGGCTCAAATGACTATGATATGGCATGCTAGGCTTGGTCACATTAGGAACATGGGTCTAAACAAATTATTTCAAGATGGTTTAATAACAGACAAACCTGTGAATCTGAATTTTTGTGAAGATTGCATTCTAGGCAAGAATAATAATCTGAGATTTAAAACTTCTGCCTTTAAAGTGGAGAAGCCCCTTGATTATGTTCATTCGGATCTTTGGGGGCCTGCACAAGTCTCCACTGTTGGGGGCAGAAGCTATTTCTTGTCTTTAATTGATCATTTTTCTAGGAAAGTGTGGGTTTATCTTTTAAAAACCAAAGATGAGGCTTTTGAAAATTTTAAAACATGGAAGTCCATGGTTGAGAATCAAACTTCCTTTAAATTAAAATGCCTTAGAACAGATAATGGTTTAGAATTCTGTAATAAAGCTTTTAATGAGTTTTGTGCAGCCCATGGAATTAAAAGACACTTAACGGTCCCCTATACCCCACAACAGAACGGTTTGGCTGAAAGAATGAACAGAACGTTATTGGAAAAAACCAAGTGCCTGCTGATTAGTGCTGGCTTTAAGCCCTCAATGTGGGGAGAAGCTGTTGTTACAGCTTCTTACCTAATAAATAGGTCCCCCTGCTCTGCCATTGATTTTAAAACACCACAAGAATTGTGGACTGGCAGAGCTCCAAACCTAACTCATTTAAGGCCTTTTGGTTGCACTGCATATGCCCACATTTCCCAATCCAAATTGCAACCAAGGGCTCAAAAGGGGGTGATGCTAGGTTACCCGGAAGGGGTTAAAGGGTATAAGTTGTTGTTAGTACAACAAGGAGGGTATAAAGTGATCACTGCTAGGTCTGTTGTTTTTAATGAGGATGAGTTTTATTTTAAATCTAAACTAAGCCCTATGAGTGAGACAGCAGGCACACCTGAGGGTGTGACCAGCTTTGTTCCCCTAGATTTTTGTCTATCACAGGCTGAGGATGAATCAGAAGAGGGAGGAGACACTCTGGGAGACCAGTCACTGGATTTAAACACTGCAGAACCTCATCAAACTGAGCCAGCAGATGATCAAACTCACCAATCAGGTGGGGATGAGGTGAGTAATTCTCAAGTAAGTGATTTTCAGGCTTTAAATGATAATGCAATGCCTACTGCTGTTGATGATGTGGTTGTTCCTACTGAAAACTCATCTGAAAATGATCAACAAAACGTGCATGATTATCAACTGGTTAGGGATAAAATGCCTAGGAGGATTATTCCAAATAAGAGGTATAATGCCAGTTTGCTTGAGAATTCACTGAATGTTGTTGAGTTTGCTCTAAATGTTTCTGAGATTGTTAAGCATGTTACTCCTGAAACATATGAACAAGCTGTGACAGATAAGCATGCAAATGAGTGGAAAATTGCCATGAGTGAGGAAATTCAATCCATGCATGCTAACAAAACTTGGACCTTAATCAAAAAACCTGAAAATGCTAGGGTGATTGATTGTAAGTGGATTTATAAAATAAAAGAGGGAAATGGGGAAGGTGAACCCCTTAGGTACAAGGCTAGGCTTGTAGCTAAGGGATTTAACCAAAAAGAGGGAGTTGATTATAATGAGATATTTGCCCCTGTTGTTAAATATAAAACAATGAGATTGTTGTTAGCTATGACTACTGTTTATGATTTTGAGCTTGAACAAATGGATGTTAAAACTGCGTTTTTACACGGAGATTTAAATGAGACAATATATATGAAGCAACCAAAAGGATTCACTGAGATAAATAAATCTGACCATGTATGCTTGCTGAATAAATCAATTTATGGCCTTAAACAGTCACCTAGACAATGGAACAAGAAATTTGATGCTTGTATGTTGTCTCTGGGTTTTTTGAGAAGCAAGTATGATACATGTCTTTATTTTAAATCTGTGAATACTGAGTCTGCCATTTTTATCTTGTTATATGTGGATGACATCTTATTAATTTCTAGCTCTAAGTCTGTCATAGCTGTCATTAAAGATAAATTGAAGTCTCATTTTGATATGAAAGACTTAGGGGCTGCCCAAAAGATTTTGGGAATTAAGATCATTAGAAACAGAAAATTAGGGACTATGTATTTGTCACAAACAGATTACATAGAAAAGGTTCTTAGTAAATTTCTGATGATGAACTCAAAACCAACTCCTATCCCCTTAGGAGGGCATCTAATTTTGTCAAAACAAGATTGCCCTTCCACTGATTCTGAAAAGGCAGAAATGAGTGAAGTCCCTTATGATGTCGCTGTAGGTTCAGTGATGTACGCAATGCTGTGTACCAGGCCAGATTTGGCCTTTGCTGTGAGTGTTTTAAGCAGATACATGTCTAATCCAGGGAACACTCACTGGCAAGCAATGAAATACTTGCTGAGGTACATAGCTGGGACAAAAGACATAGGTCTAGTCTATGCAAAACATGATAATAAAAATGAATTGCTAGGCTATGTTGACTCAGATTATGCTAGTAATAAAGACAATAGGAAATCCACTACTGCCCTCTATTTTACCTGGGCTGGAAACTGCATAAGCTGGAAATCCCAGCAGCAAGCAATTGTTGCGCTGTCCTCTACAGAAGCTGAATACATTGCTGCTGTAGAGGCAGTTAAGGAAGCCATTTGGCTTCAAGGGATTTTAGGAGAAATACAGAAACTGTCCAGCATTCCTGTATTGAATATAGACAGCCAGAGTGCTCTTTATTTGTGCAAGGATCCAGTTTACCATGAGAGAACCAAACATATTGATGTTAGGTATCATTTCATAAGAGATAAAATAGAGGAAAGGTCTGTAGAAGTTAGGAAAATTGCTGGAGAGTTTAACCCTGCTGACTTTGGCACAAAAATTGTGCCAGCAAATAAGTTTTTATTTTGCAGGAGAGTTCTTCACATAGACAAGGTGAGGTAAGCCTGAAACTTGAACCTGTGATGGTATTCAGTGAGGTGTTGGCTCAATCTCCAGTCAGTAAGTAACATATTACAGTTCCCTGTTAGTTAAAAGCATGATTATTTGTGCTCTACTCATCAGCTTAGACATATTTGGATCAAGAGGGCATTTGTTAATATTATTGATACAAATATGTCTTTCAAGTGTCAAATTAGAATAGCTTAGGGTCAGGCCTGGAGTCCAGGCTCCTTTGTGTTGGTGCAGTCTTTTATATTCAGCTTGCATAAGTTTGAATTGTTCTGCATTGTTGGTTTTGGTATCTGGTGCATTTGTATTTGTGGTATAAGTGTTCTTCAAGTCTGCAGGGCATTAACTGAAAAAAGGACTTGGCCTTTTTCAAGAAGAGTTTTATTTTGAGAACAAAACGGTGACGTTTTTGTTCCATATAAGAAGGCTGGCTTTTGGGGCTTTAGGGCACGAGAGAAATACAAGAGAATTAGAGGGAGCGAACGTTTATCCGAGAGAGAAGAAGAGGCTCGTAATTCCGAAGCCGAGACGCCTACTGCGAGTCGGCTGGAGGTCGTTGGATCTACATTGGTCCGCTTCTGGTGCGTCGCGCCTCTGGAGCCTCTGGATAGTGAAGCTGCTCTTCGGCATCACTCGGTCACCGTGAGGAATCCTTCGCCTGAATCCTTGCATTCTGGATTAGGCTGTGACAGGGAAGTGTCCTTGTCTCGATTCTTCTTCTACTCTCCTCTTGCTATTGTTGCTCTGTTCTATTGTAACAGTGTAGTTGCTCAGTCTAGTTTAGGGTTCTTGAACTGTTGTAAAGAACTGGTCTTTGGCCCTGATTAGTGGAGATTGAGTTGAGCCTCCTCTCTGAGGTTCCATGGATGTAGCCAGGTTTTACTTGGTGAACCATGTAAAAATTCTCTGTGTCTGTTACTGCTTCAGTTTCTTGCTTGTTCTTAATTGTTCATTAGAATAGTTAATTACGTGAGTTTAGAACTCCAGTAGTGATACAGTAGAATAACAGATTGTTATAGCAGGGTTTTTCACATTTTTCATACGCATTTGTAAAACCATTGTGAGTTTCTTTTTCTTTTATTCCTTTACTTTTCTTTTTATGACAACTATAGTGCCCATTTTCCCACAATAAAACACTTTACCGTTGAAGTGTTCTTTTCAAGGGTTTCTCACCACTAATCTTTTTTATTAAACTTCTTAAATTTTCCTTAGGTTTATATTTTCCCTTAACCATCAACACTTCAGTTTTAGAATCACCTTTAGCTGAATTTTTAATTTTAAAAACCTTAAATGATTCATATTCTGAGGAATGACTTCAATGATCTTATTCACAGTCAAATCATTTCTGCCATATTGTATGACATTCTTAAGGGTGTCTAAAATTGCAGCGCCTTCGTTTGCTGAGAGTGTACTAGCAGTTTGCTATAGCAACCTCTTTTACCATTGTGCTAAAATAAGCTTGTACACTGAATGAAAGAGAGCACATTTAGTCACCCAGTTCGGCCAACTGCCTACGTCTGGGAAGGATTACTCTGGAGTCCTCAGTAATTCTACTATCCTCCGGTTTCTCTTACACAGACTTGACTCTATGCCTACGCTAGATCAATCTATGAAGCCTAACCTAATCAGTACGAATTACTCTCGATCTGAACAGCGTCAGATCAACTACACACACCTACTCACTCGAGTTAATTAAATAGCTACAGCAGTGCTCACAGTCTTAGCCTATTCTAAGTAAAACAGTGATTGATGTAGGTTGCTATAACACCCTTGTGCCGTATAGCTTGTGCTGAATTCGTCCGCACTGCTCCAAGCCTTCTGCTGAGCCGGTCGAACTCTTCCGCGAGTGCTGCACACTCCGGGATGCCCCTCTTGCTCTTTGACCACCTGTCATTGATGGAAGTGAGTCTTCTGCCGTCTGTGAGTTCCTCAGACACTCACCACGCCCCCTCGACTCGCCGTGATCAGTTAATAAGCACACAACTTCAATTGACCTTCTCTGATCAGGCACTGATCAGAACTCTCCACATCTCGATTAGTGTCTTCTTCACTCTGCTATGCGCGCACGCTCTGCACTAAGTGATGATCAATCTCCTCTCTGCTCAATTCTCCGTTCTGCACTCTTTGCTCTACTCAATTGATTGACGGGATATATTCTTGGATTGATCGATGCCTCTGCTCCTCTGCCGAGGCTTCCTTAAATAACGACCTCCAGACCCCATCGAAAACAGAATAGGAAGTATCGGTCATTAGAGATAAGGACACCCACCTTCCAAAACAACATTATCTTGCAGCTGACAACATTATCTTGTAGCTGACTTGTTGCGTTAGTTAGGAGCCTCTGGGAATATTTTAAACTGAATTTAGAAAGCTTCCTTTGCTCTTCTCTTCAATTCTGGGTGGCTTGTTCTTCGAGTGGAATCTGATGCTCAGTATGCTACAGCTCTTCTGCTACAAAGGAAGCTGTAGCAACCTCCTCGTGCACTCTGCTTGTTCACTCTGACAGGTTTTGTCAATTTGAATGACATTACATTAATATTGTCAAATTGAGGGGGGAGAGAGTTTAATAAAATGACGGCTTGGTGGTTTGTTTAACTTCATCATTATATCTTTTTAATTCTTGGTTCATTTTTAAGAAAACGTCCAAATTTTCTTGAAGACTAAGAGATAAGTCCATCTTAAAGGTAAATAGTTTGCAAAATAAGAAAATTCTACTTGGTAGAGATCTAGTAAGAAAAATAGCTCGTAATACATCCCATAATTTTTTTAGAATTAGTGTGACTTACCACCCCCTTTACCACTTCATCAGGGAGTCTGATAATGATCTCTGAGAATGTTATTTCCTACAGGTCCTGCTTGGCCTCCACTGAAATATCAGCTGGCCATTCTTCTGTGATAGTCTTGAAGCACTTCTCTTAATCAAGATAGCCTTCATCTTGACTTACCACTTTAAGAAGTCGGAGGAGCCATCAAATTGCTTAAACATCAAAATATCAGTCATCAAGTTCTTTCAAAGCAACAGTAAAGTGATCTCACAGGAACTTAATGGTAACAAAGTGCTTTCACAACCCTAACTAATAGGTTCTTGTTCGTTGGTACAACGATCAAGTAACAAAAACCTAATTTAAGCAAGAATACTGGATTAAATCCAAAAAATCAATAAATCATAATATGCGCTCTGATAACAATTTGTAATTCTTGATTATAGATGTTCCAATTCAATCTTTACTTGAGTCTAAGTTTCAATTCGAACTTCACAAGTTTAATTAACAATTAAAACTAGTAATTGAGCTAAGAAGCAATCTAGAACACATAACTAGTTCACGCAATTCGGTGAAGCTCTACTCTGCGGAGCCTCGGGTTAGGGAGACTCAATTCAAGATTTTACGAAGCAAAGACCTGATACAGCTCAAACTACTAGTTCAGTTCAGGAAACCAGTTCATTGCTATAGGAAATCTTAATAAAAACTACAGAGCAACTGCAAGATCCTCAGAAATAAATGAAGAACTTCTTTAAGATGTCAATTTGGGGAAACACAGATAAGAATCGCAGTTGATTGGCCAATCAACTACGTATGTGTGGCAGCTTCACAGACTGTTACAAACTTTATCCCAAAACTCGGTGTTTCAATCAGAGTCCTATTAGCCAACTCGAGGGAGCAACAACAAAAAGCGCAGCGTTTTGAATGCACTGTATAATCCAAAACGATGTGTTTCATCTAGTTGGGAAACATTTCATGCTTCAAGCTCTAACGACACCGTTTCGCTCCCAGCTCAAACCTTTTCTTTTGGCATCTTAATAAAACGCTGTCGTTTCGATCAAGATTGATCAAAACACATCGAAGTGATTCTTGTAGCCAGAAAAACATATGCAGACTTTATTTGCTCGCTAATACTGAATTCTCACAACAAACTTGGATTACAGGATGATTACAAATGCCGTCCTCATCCTCATTCATAGTTCGATACTTAAGTTAAAATGAAGTTATGTTTTTGTACTTTTTGTCTAATTTATTTATTGAAATTTGAAGTTGAAAAGAAAGAACACTGACCTAACTGCTCCTCACTCCATAGCAAATCAGGTGCACAGCTTCAACATCGACTTTCATTAACACCAATCACCACAAACATATTAAGGCTAACAAAGCTGCTATCAACATAAAACCACCTAACAATGCCACCCACGTATCAAAAAACAAAACATTAACGAAGACAACAACGACGATCCATATGTTATTGTTGAATATGTAGGGACTCCTAGAAAAAACTGATAATGAAAACAAATTTTATTGAATTTACTTTTTCAGAGCCGCATGACATAAGTTTTTCCAGAGTTCTGAAGAATGCATCAGTTAGATCATCGCTGTAAATTACATCAGCAGCTAGGAGGATAGATGATGCTCCTCCTTGTGCAATATGCCAACTGAGGTAGATTGTTTTAGCGGCAGGAGCAAGCAATATGCCAGCACCGAGTTCCACTGACGTTATAGCAGAAGATGTAAACATAGAACAACAAAATAAGCAAAGACCAACTCTGCTTTCCAAACCTAAAGAGACTAATCATATTCTCAGTCACTAATTCAAGCAACTACAAAAGATCAACACACGAAGCATTAGTAGCACCTACCAGCAAGCCAACATTATGAATCGATGAATATGCTGGATGGTCACTTGCAAAAGCTTTTTCCACAAATCAGTGCGAACAATTTTTCCCAAAAATATCATCACTCCCCATGTTTACATTTGGGACTTTTTTTACTTCTTTTATTACAAATGATTATATCTACACAATTATAAAGTTTGGGCATGCACTACCAAAACTTGTGATTAATCTGTTTTTTTGAATTTAAATTATTTATTTAAGTACTTAATTTAATTTTACTTAACTTAACTTTACTTAAATACTTATATTACTATTCATCGCCACAACACCATACCACCACCCCAAAATAACACATCCACACCACCACTGCACCACTACCACCACCATCACCACACCACCACAACACATTCATCACCACCACCACCAACACCACCACAACATAACAACAACCCACCACCATTACCACAACACTTCCACCACCACAACATAACAACAATCCACCACTACAAAAACACCACACTACCACATCACAACAACAACTAACCACCACCACTACCACCACCATTACCACAACACTACCACCACAACTACCAGTGGCGGATCCAGCCGCTCAATAAAAGGGGGGCGAAAAATTTCATATGGTAGTATATATCTTTTACAAAAAGACATTGAGAGTTTGAAACATTTTACTTCATATAAAATGATAATGAAACATAAATTTTCAATTTAAGTAGTCATCAAAATTCAAAAGGATGTTATAGCTAAATAGCCACTATACTATGTCACTTTGCCGCCGAAGGCGGTAAAGAAGGTAGAATTTGTTTGCGAGTCTTCATGTCCTGAAAATAGCGCATTATAACTTCATTGTCGATGCTCTTAAACACATCCCTCTCAATGTAACACACTAAACAATCATTGAGAAACTCATCTCCAATTTTGTTACGCAAATCCGTCTTAACAATCTTCATTGCAGAAAAAGCTCTTTCAACTGTAGCTGTCGCAACCGGTAACACCAAAATCAACTCAATAATGCGATATACCAAGGGAAATGCAGTATGATAACCGATCTCAACCATATTTCTGGCCACATCTTTAATGTCTTGTATCTTTAAAAATGTATCATTTTCTCTCATCTCATAAATCCAACCTTTAAGTTCTTCTTCCAACTCCATCAAAGCACACTTGGAGAACTCTTGTGGATAAAGCTCCGCAAGGTGAATTATGTTTAACGCTTTGAAGTTGGAGAATGAGTTCTTAGGATCAAGACATCCGATACAAGTGAGTAATTCTGTGTTTGACTCAGAAAAGCGATTCTCCATCTCTTGACTAATGCGATCAATCACCTATAAAATATATTTTATAATATTAACGTATGATTATAAAAAATACTTCAACACAAAAAGTAGAATATTAAAAAAAATACCTGATAATATATATCAATTCGAAAGTGGAAGTCATTTTTTGTAGCGCGAAAGCGACTTTTGACTTCATCTTCCGTATTGAGAATGTCAATATGAAATTTGACACAAAAGTCATTCACGGATTGTAAAAGATCCTTCCATCCATTTTCCCTCAACTCCATCAATCTTGTTTTGGTATTCCGAATCAAACTAACGGCCTCCATAATATTTTGATCTTTTTTTTGCAAGAATTGTGACAAAGTGTTTGTCATTCCCAATACTAGCTTCATCAAGTGAGCAATGAAAACCAATTGATAACTCTCTATTTTATGAACCAAGCTAGAAGCAAATCCTCTAGTTTTGTAATCGGTTCCATCATCAAATATATTTCCAAGAACTTCGATGGTTGATGACCACAAAGATAATAGACGAACAATTGATGTGTAGTGTGAACCCCAACGAGTAGAGCCCGGACGAGCCAAACTTGATTCTTGATTCAATCATCTTCCCGTAGAAACTTCACCATTGGCTAACATCTCTACCAATTGTTCATGTTGTTTTTGTCGAAATTCATCCTTTCTTTTGCACGAAGCACCAACCATATTTATGACCATAGATAAATATTTAAAAAAATCACTCACAAATCGATTGCTTTGAGCAATGGCCACAACAACTAATTGGAATTGATGTGCAAAACAATGAATTTACCTTGCACTTGGATTTTCATTCAAGATAAGTGTCTTCAATCCATTAAGCTCACCTCGCATATTAGAAGCTCCATCATATCCTTGACCTCTAAGTCTAGAAAGAGACAATCCATTCTTATAAAAGATTTCATCGATTCCTCTTTTTAAAGCTTGTGATGTAGTATCGACAACATGAACGAGTCCAATGAAGCGCTCCATCACAATTCCATCATCGTTGACATATCGCAAGACTATAGCCATTTGCTCTTTGATCGAGCAATCACGTGCCTCATCAACCAATAAAGAAAAGAATTTATTTCCAATCTCACTAATAATGGCTTTTGTTGTCAAATATCCACATGCCCTTGCAATATCCTTTTGAATTGAATGACAAATAAGTTTATTATTTCCCGGCGCCTTCTCATTCATCACCTTTCCAACTTCATCATTTCTTGAACTATACCAATGTAGAATTTCTAAAAAGTTTCCTTTATTGAGTGAAGTTTCCATTTCATCGTGACCTCTAAAAGCTAACCCTTGTTGAATAAGCAATCGAACAACATCAACAACCGCGGTCAAACGAGTACGGTATGCAACTTCCAAAGCTCGACTTCCGGAAGATATCTTTCTCACCAAACTATGTCTTTGATCCTTGAAAGTGAAAAATAATGTCTTGGCATTATTGTGTACACTACCCATATCGCCAACATGCTCTTTAAATTTGATGGTAGCTTTTTTCCAATTTCGAAATTCTTGCTTCACAAATACATCATTTCGGCGATCTCCACTAAAAAGATAACACCAAAAGCAAAATGCTCCATCTTTAGACACGCTATACGCCAACCATTCCCATTTCGTAAACCACTCACTTCGAAAGCACCTCAACGTATTTCCCAAGTTCGTTTTTGGAAAAATATGTGAATGTGGTTGGCACGGACCTTGAACTACATAAGCCCTCCGGACGTTGTCTCTTACTAAATGATCGTATTGATTGATCGGTAACCTTAGTGCCGGATCACTCATGATAATAAAATCATCACTATCATTCTTTGTCCGATCTCTTTTTTCACCCGAAGCACCAACCTCTTCATCAATAAAATTTTCAAGTTGAAGAGGAACATTCGCAACAATTTCGGATTCAACATGATTATCCAAAGGAGGTTCAACACTAGATTCTAATCCTCTCTTACGGCGCACTACAAATTTATCCATATTTGTATTACCTAGTCCACACAAAAATACAATAAAATAAATTTCAATAAGAACAACATTAAAATAGCTTATGAAACATTGTTAAAAGCACATGACATGCATGATTAAGTAAATGAACCTTCCATTCAAATTAAGAGCACTTTAACAGGCAAGTGCAACATGTAATAATAAATCAATTCTCGACAATAACCAAATAAATATATTTGTGGTAGCTTAAAATGGAGAAGTGGAGAGCAAGTAAAGTTTCAATAAAATTCAAAAGTCAACAGTACAAATGTTTATATGCAATATTGACACATTCAACAATGAAGATTTCAAAGGTGAGCATATAAATTAATCATATCACGCAGTGACACATTTGACTCGTCCGAATCATTTTGAAGCTTGCCCGAATCAAGTGATTCGCCCAGCTCCATTGCACATTGGGTATTTGACTCGCCCGAATCACTTTGAAGCTTGCCCGAATCAATTGATTCGACCAAGCTTATGCACACATTTTAATTCGCCCGAATCAATTTGAAAGCGGAATGATTCGGGCGAGTCAAATTGAAAGGGGGTGAGACTTGAGAGGCTGAGAGCAGTACAAATTTAACCTTACCTCAGAATGACGGCAGGTGATGGAGCGCTTGCTGCCTACTGGGGATTCGGAGGTTGGGGCTTCCGGCTTCACGCTTCACGCTTCGGCTTCACTGACTGGATTGCGTATTTGCGTTTGAAGAGGCGGACAGGTCATTTGTGGGTGTGGTCGTGTGGGTTTAGGAATTGAGCTTGGGCCGAGTAGAGTAATATTTTTTTTTTTAAAAATTTGCGTTTGGGGGGGGGGGGGGGGGGGGGGGGGGGGAGCCCCCCCTTGAATCCGCCACTGACAACTACAACAACAATCCACCACCACCACAATACCTCTACCACCACCATACTACTACCACCACCATTTTCAAAACCATAACAATCCATCACCACAAAAACAACACACCACCAATAAAGAATAATAATTAATGTACTTAACTAAACTTATTTACTCAAGTGCTAAAGAACAGAGCCTAAGCTTCATTAATCAGACGAGCCATACCTAAGGAGGGCGTATTGCAAATAAGAAAACATTTGGCTTCTATAAATAATACTTTCAAAACTTAGGTTCCAGAGTACAAATTAAGGAAATTATTTCTTATAAATACACCAAAAATAGTAACCTGAAACACAGAGGAAGTTTCGATTCGTTGTTGTGCGTCACGATACAGACCGACGCAGAGCAAACCCTAGAATTCCAGCCATGTCGTCCAAGCAAGGTATTTTAGTTTAGATTTCCTTTTATCAATTTCAAACGATTAAGCAATTGCTTTTTTCTGTAATTTGAATGTGATGATTGGTGGCAGCCGTGGGTGGGGGGTTTGGGGATTTTTGAAAATTTTGATTGTGTGGTTTTAGGTGGGAAAGCGAAGCCTTTGAAACAGCCTAAAGCTGAGAAGAAGGATTACGATGAGGTAGTTTTTGATAAAGTTTCAATATTTCGTTGAAAATAATTTTAGCTGTACTTGTGTGTTTAATTGTTGTGGAGATTAATTTTTTGTTTTCTTGAATAGTTCTGGAATAAGGGGATGAGAGATTTTAGGATCTTTTTCTGTGTGTGGAGGCATTGATGGTTGATTCTACTTTTGGATAGCCTGAATGTTGATCACGGACTGGCCTTTTGAGGGTTGAAAATATCCAGTTACAAATTGATGTTGAATTGCTACAGGGTAATGGTGTGTTGCATGAACTTTGTGGTTTGGTTGATTGCTGAGGGTTAGAAATAGTGAAGAAACCTGCAAAGTTTTGATGCCTTCTGAGTTGTGTATTTATGTTAGTTTTGTATCTTTATTTAGAATGTCCAATATTGAGCTGAGTGGCTGTTTCAATGTAAAGGAATCTAATTTTCAAAGGTTGTCTTTTGCATGTATTCAAATGATGTCTGCAACTTAGAGTTATTTCATACACTTGTTTCTGGTATTACATGCCTGGTGCTTGGCGAAATAACTAGCAGTTTGTGTGATAAAGATCTCCTGTTATCTTTATTGTTGTGGAGTGCCTTTTGAGCCTGAATGCATTATAGGTGCAGCGCATATCTTTAATTCTGATCTGATTATGTGTTGTTCGGCAGAATGACCTGGCCAACCTTCAGAAAAAGAAGGATGAAGAGAAGGTAAGTGAATGAATCCCTCCCTCATGTACCATACATAAATTCAACCCAAAACAGTTTTATTTTCATGGAATTCACCAACTGAATGTTTGTTTGCTTGATTGTTAATCAGGCACTGAGGGAGCTGCGAGCTAAGGCGCAGCAGAAGGGCTCTTTTGGTGGAGCTGGCCTCAAGAAGAGTGGGAAGAAATAAATAGAACACAATCTGGAAACCTCTTCTCTCACATATATTAACAAATGATTCTGTGCTGTTTTGAGAAACTGTTCTCCACATAATGTTTCACCATCTTTTCAAACTTCATCCGGAACAACCTGTGTTTTTTTGTTTTATTTATTCTTATGCTGTCCCATGAGTGTAGCCAAGTCCATAATGAAGACTCGGGGTCTATTTTCTGGTCATATGAATGCACCGGGGAGTTACTCCATCCTCGATGTCGAAAGCCTGCAGACCATGTTGGTTGCTGGAGGTGTAGCTGGGGTGGATATGTTGCTATCCACCTGACGTGCTGAAAACCAGGTTGCAGGTTCAGCCTAGGTAGCACGGAAACGGGAAACGGAAACTGCAAGAAGCGTGGCGCCAAGTTTAAAAATTAGAAAAATTGAAAACGATACAAAACGTCGATTTTTTTAAATTAAATATAATTTTTATTATTAAGAATAGTTATGATTTCTGTTCTATCCAAACTTGGTACCAGGAAATCTGACACCCAAAAAAGTCATGACATGCTGATCTTTACAGTGACTTATCCATGTTGTAATAGTAGAGTGGTTGATCATGAGTTGTTGCAATAAGAGATGGTTTGGCTTTACTGCTTTAATTGGCATTGATTTTTATATGCTTTAATTTTATGATGATTTTTAGAAACATATTTTAAAGGAATGGTGCATAGAAACCTAAGTAGAGAATTGTTAGGGGTAAGAGCCTAGCTGCCTCCACCACCAGAACCAAACCCTCAACCTCCGGCTCCTCCATCGTCACCAAAACCTCCTCCTGCACTGATAGCTCCAACACCCAAACCTCCTCCTGATCCATTACCAAACCCTCCTCCAGCTTCCCCGCTGAAGTCCTCACTTTATGTCCTCGAAATATGTTGTTTTTTGGGTTTGAGCTGCCGCTTCCGGGCGCTTCCCCGTTTCTGAAACGGCAGCTCGGGCTGAGCTGCCGTTTTTGCGCTACCTAGGGCTCAGCTGCCTTGCACTGAAACCAAAGTATTGTGGCATTGTTGATTGTTTATGAAAGAGTGTCAGTCGCGAAGGGTATGGCGGGCTCTAGCGGGGACTAGGAACGACACAGTGAGTCGAGCATTTGTGGTCAGTGGTTCTGTTTTTTCTGCTTATGACTTAGCAATGAGGGCCTTGTTTGATTCTTTATCTAATTATCCTTATGTGCCTGTATTGACCCAGTACGACCGTACCTCCCATGAAGCGATACAGGCGAAACTCAACTCTGCGCCTTCAAACCCGTACCAAGCATATTGGTACGGTCGTACCGACCATACTTCTCATGAATGATACTGGTGATACTGACGTTAACACATTCAGGGGCTTCCATCCAGTACTCAGTCTTTGGTACGATCGTACCGTCTATTATATGGGCGTAACAGTCGTACCTAGCTCGAATATGTACGGACTGCTGTTCAATCACTTTTTGGTCCTTAAAGCTTTGAATGTCGTTTTGACTAGATAGTTGTAACCCTTTGAGTTAGCTTTCCAACAAGCTATGACACGCCTCAGTCAGACAATGATCATGCGCTCGGAGAGCCATTAAAGAGCAATACATCAATTTACCATATTTGGTCTGTTCGTCTGAATCTTTGTGTTTTTCCTTATTTTATTCCAAATGGGCTGCAAAGCTTTAATTTAGTAAAACCAATCAGTCATCCCATCCCTTTGCGGGTAACGGACACAGTCAGTTGTGGCTATAAAATGGACGTCTATAGTCATTTGTATTCATTATTGAAATCATTTAAAAATTAAATTGTATTAGTAGTATAGTCTGCGAGCGTGGGGCCAAGTTCATCCTTTACTAAGGGGGAGTTCGAGGCATTGTTATCATTGTATCAACTTTATCTGCAATATAAATAAATTTTATTTTTTGAGTCCTATCATCTTGATATCAGAGCTGGTTCGATTCTGAAGGGGCATTGACAACAAGAAAGACAATACAAATGGAAGAATGAATGAGCACAGTCGAGGCAAAGTAGGCGCGGGCTGATGTCGAAGAATTTTGCACTTGCACTAATACAAGGCTTACACATTTGGAAAGTAAGGTCGCATCCATGAAGTGAGAAATAAAGAGTATGAGCGAAGTTCTGTTAAAATGAGTCGAGAAAGTTGACAAACTCTTATCAGGCAGACCACCAAATGAAGTGGAGGAAAGCGTGAAAGAGGTAAGACCTGTTGATTTTAACTTCATGTTTAGATCAGGGAAAAAGGATTTTAGATAGTGAACAAACGCTTTTTGAAGCACCAACATCGCCCATGCAGACCCTCGCCTATGGGGGGGTGGAAGGGGCGGGAAGAGAGGAACCGACTTAGTCCGACACTTCCACACATTCCAAGCCCTTCGGACAAACGAATGTATGATGGTTGTTGTAAGCGTGGAGAGCCCTCGTACCCTAAATTTCATCAAGGTCATTGTCGTATTGAGTTGACAAGGCCATAAAACTATGGGCTATCACCCTAAATTACAAACGAATATGAAAACACTATGGGCTATCACCCTGACTATGTTGTAGATATGGAAGATTTTGAAGAAGGCCATAAAACTAGGGGCCTAGATCAGCCAATGGGACTCTTTCCGAGGGCATGACACATTAAAGTGACAAGCTCAAGATGCCCATCTTTGAAGGCAATGATTAACAACGCGTATTTAACCCTTGGTAATTGTCAAGGTTGTGTTTTAAAAGTCACGTTGCAATCAAAATAATTTATAAAATCTCTAAGTCCAAGGGTTGATCTAAGGAGAAAATGCATGTATATCCTATGCAAAATAGTACATATGTTTAGCTAGTCTAATAAAAAAAAAATATTGTAATTACCTACCTAAGTGATTATGACGTAAGAACAGAATTATGTAAATTAAAGCTAAAATTTACTACGCGCTACTGGGGACGAGTTATAGCGGTTGCTGTAGCACTCTCTAGGTCACTTTGCGTAATTTGTTTCTCTGGCCAAACCTGAAAGACACCAATCAATTTGTTCACCCTGTTCGGCAACTGCCTACGTCTGGGGAGGACAACTCCTGATCCTCAAGGTTTCACTATATCTGTTAGAGTACAATGGATTCCAAAACTAAGCCACGCTAGTTTAACCACTACTACTAACCTAGATCCACCTCAACTCAATCTGATCACACAGATTAACTCGCAATCTGATCCCACAAACTCGCTTCGTACTACCTACACACTTCCAGTAACAAATAGCTACAGACCTGACTCACAGACTTAGCCTATTCTATAACAATGTGCAGTAGACGGAATGCTATAGCAATCTCTGTAGCAGAATTGCTGTAACTTTTGTAGACGACTTCTCTACCACTCTCTACCAATCAGTCTCTCTCTCTCTCTCTCTCTGAGTTCCTCCAACTCTGAATCCGCCCCACTTGATCAATGCACGCCTGTCACTATCAAGGATAGTCACTCAGCTCTTCAAAACTCTACAACAACACCTGTCCGCAGCTGTTCTTTGTAGAAGCTGATTGATCCTTCAACGAGCCACGCTCCAGTTGAGTTTTGTGGATCAATACTAGATAAAACTCAGCGAGTTTTGATCTCTTCTGCGCTGTACACAACTTAGCAAAACTACCTCGTAGTTTTCTCTTCGCCCGTGGGTTTATCTTTCGTTATGTATTCTCTATTCTTCGTCGCTTCAATTGATCTGCCTCTGCAGTCCTCTTATAGTTTCATCAATGATTAGTGATGCGCGCGTCGTTGTACGCGTCAAATTAATCCTTCCTTCTCCACTTAGTATAGCGGCTAAGTCAGGGTCGATCCCACAAGGAGCAAGCAGACTCGTTCTAGCTAGTAACCTACAACTTACGAAAATTGGGTTGTGAGTGATTGGGTTGCGCAGGTGCGCGAAAGAACAGTAGTTTTGCACTAGACGTGCGCAGGCAGTAGAGATTAAGTACTATGACTATGAAAAGTATCGGTGCAGACAATCCTCTATAAATGTATTCCTTATCATCGACTCTAAACGTCTATAGTTCGATTTACTGAAGTTAGTGTCCGATCAAAGTCCATGAGCTATTAATTCTTGAAACTAGTCTAAGCAGCTACGAATCCTGTCACAGTAGCAGCTGATTACCCTAGCGCGTTACTCCTAGTTGTCACCGTCAAGCTACCAACTAGTTTAACATATAACAAACAAGTAGTAAGAGTAAGATTGCGGTTCAAGGCTTCCCCTACTCATGCAACTAGCTGTCAACCGTGTGCACAAAATTAATACAAGCAAACAAACTATGCATTAAGCACAAGTCTCAAAGGAAATACTCATAGAATCATGCCCAACCGATACAAAGCGTTTAGCTAGACATGCTAGTAGTAAACATCATTGAAATAGTAAATAAAAGCTAAGTGTCCAAGGAAACAGTAACAAGCAGGTGCGTGCAGGTTGCTATGTCTCGGTTCGCGCAGTCGGCTAGCGCAGGTCCTCGCAGCAGCTCTTGTGTTTTTCAGTTCTGGCTCTCTCTCCTTCTTTTCTTCCAAACCCTATCCTTCCTCTCTTTATATACTGCTCAGAGGCCCGAGGACAGTCTTGGCAACTTCTAAATCCTAGGAGATTTTGTAGGGATATGGTGTTCAAGATTTGGAAATCCGCTACCCTGCGCATGGCTCACTGCGCACATTGGTTCGCGCAGTCGGTTTGCGCACCGCAGTCTGAATCTGCCACTTCCTATCCTATTTGCGCTGCTAGCTCCGCAGGCTGTGTGTTGCGCTCCTTAAACGCGCCTATTAGCGTGTATCCGACTTAGGCCCTTGTTTTGCCCTGGAATACAAAAACACCGGAAACCAGTAATCTTGTACACAAAATAATGCAAACAAGCACAGTGTTAGGATCTAAATAGTGCGTATAAATAGGCTCTATCAATTAGCTTTTGGAAATCCTTGTTGCCTTCGGATTCCTAGGATAACCTGCCAGTTGCTGTTTCTTTGACACTTTAGATATTATTTACCGTTTTCTATGATGTTTACTACTAGCATGTCTAGCTAAACGCTTAGTATCGGTTGGGCATGAATCTATGAGTATTTCCCTTGAGACTTGCGCTTAATGCATAGCTTGTTTGCTTATATTAATTCTGTGCACATTGTTGGCAGCTAGTTGCATAAGTAGGGGAAGCCTTGAACCGCAATCTTACTCTTGTTGCTTGTTGTTATATGTTAAACTAGTTGAATAGCCTGACGGTGCCGACTAGGAGTAACGCGCTAGGATAATCAGTTGCTACTGTGACAGGATTCGCAGCTGTTTAGACTAGTCTTAAGAATTAATAGCTCATGAACTTTGATCGGAACATGCGCACATGTTAGGAAGCCTTGATCGGACACTAACATTAGCAAACCAAACTGTAGACATTTAGAGTCGATGATAAGGAACACACTCATAGAGGATTGTCTGCGCCGATACTTTTCATAGTCATAGTACTTAATCTCTACTGCCTGCGCACGTCTAGTGCAATTCCTGCATTTTACTACTGTTTACTCGCGCATTGCGCAACCCCAATCACTCACACCCCCAGTTTTCGTAAGTGCAGGATTCTAGTTAAAGCTAATCTACTACCTCCCTGTGGATTCGACCCCGACTTAACCGCTGTACTAAGTGGAAGAGGAAGGAATTAATTTGACGCGCACAACGACGCGTGCATCAAATTTTGGCGCCGTTGCCGGGGAGGCAACACAGATAAGCTTTAACCAGCTTAGGTTTTCTTTTAATAGTTAGTTATTTCGGTTTGTTTTACTTTCGTTGTTGTTTCTGACAGCGCGCAATCACCATTAGCCTGCTCAACCTTGAAACAGTTGCGCTGCGCAGATTCTAGTTGCTCACTGACAGACGCAACAGCTTAGTTATCTTTTAATTTCGTTTTCTTTGAGATTTAGAACAGGTCATGGAGGATAACAGTGTCGTTGGGGACAACCTAGGGGACAGAACCTCGGAAGAAGCGAGAGCACATAACCGCACAGCCCTGTTCAGAGAGGAAGTGCAGCGCGAGGTTGAAGCAAGGATGGCCACTGAATTGTATAATGCGCCACCCGCGCGACGCAGGACAGTGCGCGAGATGTCAGCCCCAATCACAGTTAACTAGCCATGGTGCATCGTGCTTCCACCAGACGGTCATTTTGAGCTAAGGAGCTCGCTCATTCATCACATGCCCAAGTCCCATGGGATGAACAACGAGAATCCAGTCAAGCATGTGCGAGAGTTCCTAGTCATTTGCGAGAACATGAAGGCCGAAGGGGAGAGCGACGAAGCGCTGAAGATGAAAGCGTTCCCATTTTCACTGTGTGACACAGCCAGGCATTGGCTGATGAACTTACCAGCAGGATCAATTCACACATGGGAGCAGCTGCAGAAGAAGTTCCTGGACAAATTTTATCCCGCAGCGAAGATCGCGCTACTCAGGAGGGAGCTGGCCGCACCTAGGCAGAGCGCAGGAGAGTCGCTATCAGAGTATTACGAGCGTTTCAGAGAGCTAGAGGCCAACTGCTACAATCACGGCCTGCCCCAGAATGTGCTGATAGAGAATTTCTTGAATGGACTGCTGCCCATGGAGCTGAGATTATTGAACGCATGCGCAGGAGGCGACATTTGCAACATGTACCCAGAAGACGCGTGGCAGCTGATAGAAGACTCTGCTGGACAGGTAAGACATCAGCTAACACTTGAAAATAGTCGTGCTCGTTCTGTGCATCAGGTAGAAACAAGCGCTGAGATCAAGGAAATGAAGGCCATGCTGCAGAAGTTGATGAGTGCGCAAGGCGCACAACCAGTTGCGCCAAAGGTATGCGAATTCTGCAGTTCCACCGAGCACAAAACCGATGCATGTCCCATGCTTTTTGAGGAATCAGGAGATGTCAATGCTCTTGGAGGATGGGATAATAGAGGGCCACAGAGGCAGAATCAGCCGCGTTTTGGATTAGCCGCAAACGGATTCAGATTGAAGGAAGAAAACAATTTCCAGAGGCAGTCCACGGATCAGCACGCGCCACAGCAGACGCAACAAGCTGCGCCCTACAATCCACCGCATCGCCGCTCTGACGCACCAGTGCAGAACAACCAGCAACCGAGGCGATCCTTAGAAGATATCGTGGGGCAGCTAGCAGACACAGTGCGCAAGAATGATGAGAGGTATGACAAGAGGTTCAAGTCCATTGAGAAGCAGCTATCATAGATTGCGACCACGGTGTACGAGCTGAAAAAGAGCGATGGCAACCTGCCTTCGCAAGTGATTCAGAACCCTAAGGGAGGAGTCAACGCTGTGACACTAAGGACTGGGCGCACAATAGGAACAGAGCAGATCACGAAGGCGCCCGCGCAACCAGTTGCGCAAGTCCCGGATCCAGCAAAACAAAACGCGCAACCAGAAGTGCCAGCCACAAGCCAGCAGGGCGAAGCGCCAGGTATAACACAATTAAAAGACAAGGGCACGAATCGTACTAACATACCTGCACCTTTCCCTGTGCAGGCACCATCGGCTAGGAAGGAAGCGCTCGATAAGGAGCTCTACGAGTTATTCAGTAAGGTGGAAATAAACATTCCCCTTATTGAAGTAGTTCGGCAAATCCCTAGGTACGCCAAGTTTTTAAAGGAGCTGTGCACAAATAAGAGAAGGAAGGGCGAGTGCGCACAGGTAATGCTAAATGCGCAGGCCTCAGCGATCGTGCAACATAAGGTACCACCTAAGTGCCGAGACCCAGGTACGTTCACCCTCCCATGCACTTTAGGTAAGACCACAGTGAGCAATTGCATGATTGACTTAGGCGCATCCATAAATGTGCTACCCTTTTCCCTATATGCGTCACTGCGCCTTGGACCACTAAAGCCTGCAGGTCTCACCATTCAGCTAGCAGATCGGTCGTGCAAGCAACCTACGGGCATGATCGAGGACGTTCTAGTGCGAGTAGGAGAGCTGGTATTCCTAGCAGATTTCTATGTCCTAGAAATGGAAGGTGAATCGAGCACCAGCAGTGCGCAGACCTACTGGGCAGACCGTTTCTGATGACCGCGCGCACAAAGATAGACGTATGGAGGGGCACGCTCTCCATGGAGGTTGATGGCGAAGAAATTCATTTCAACATATTCAAGGGGATGCAGCACCCTCATGAAGACGCCACAGTGCACGCAATGGACAGCTTAGATGACTTGGTCGCAGATGCGCAATGCGCAAGCGCAGCAGAAGAACCCATAACACTGGCACAGGCAGAGTTGGAGGCGCAAGAGGAGGAGCTGAGCAGTGCTGAACCAGGACCCATATAGGTACAAGCCATAGTTAAAGTCTGCAATGCTAATAAAATCTTGCCCTTTATTGAACAGGCACCCAAAGTCGAGCTGAAGCAACTCCCAGAGCACCTCAAGTACATATTCTTGGGAAATGAAGACACCCTGCCAGTAATCATAAAGAAAGGATTAGAAGAGGAGCAGGAGGCGCAACTATAGCAGGTGCTGCGTAGGAACCAGCGCGCTATAGGATGGACACTTGCTGATCTGCGTGGAGTGAGCCCGGACGTATGCATGCATAGGATTCTGTTGGAAGATGGTGCCAAACCATCTAGGGAGGCTCAGCGCAGATTGAACCCGAATATGATGGAGGTGGTGCAGAAGGAGATCCTAAAGTTGCTTGACGCAGGAGTCATTTACCCCATTTCAGACAGCAAGTGGGTAAGTCCAGTGCACGTTGTGCCAAAGAAGGGAGGAATCACAGTAGAAGAGAATGCGCAGGGCGAGCTAGTTCCCAAGCGCATACAGACTGGATGGCGCATGTGCATCGAGTACAGGAAGCTTAACGCAGTCACGCGCAAGGACCATTTCCCGCTACCCTTTATGGATCAAATGCTAGACCGATTAGCGGGGAAGCCCTACTTTTGCTTCTTGGACGGATACTCAGGGTACAATCAGATACCCATAGCTGCGGAAGATCAAGAGAAGACCATGTTTACCTACCCATTCGGTACGTTTGCTTTTCGGCGCATGTCATTTGGGCTGTGAAACGCGCCAGGTACGTTCCAACGCCTAGCCATGAGCATTTTTTCTGATATGATTGGTATATGCATAGAAGTGTTCATGGATGATTTTACTGTACACGGAAGTACCTTTGACGCATGCTTAACTCATCTTGATAAGGTCTTAGCGCGCTGCATTTCAAAGAACCTAGTGCTTAATTATGAAAAATGTCATTTCATGGTATCGCATGGTGTAGTACTAGGACATTATCTCGCAGGAGGGGATCAAGGTAGATAAAGGTAAAATTTATCTTATTCCTAATCTGCCTTATGCCACTAGCGTGCGCGATGTGAAGTCATTCCTCGGGCACGCTGGGTTTTACAGGTGCTTCATAAAAGATTTTTCTAAAATTTGTATACCCCTGTCTAACCTCTTGCAAAAGGATGTGTGTTTCGAATTTATTGACGAGTGCAGGGCCGCATTTGATAAGCTGAAAGAGGCGCTGACCAGTGCGCCAGTGATGCGCGCACCAGACTAGAATCTGCCATTTGAACTGATGTGCGACGCAAGCGATTATGCAGTAGGTGCAGTCCTGGGGCAGCGAGTGGACAAGAAGCCGCACGCTATTTATTATGCATTGCGCACACTGGACGCTGCGCAGAGGAACTATACCACTACGGAGAAGGAGCTTCTGGCAATTGTGTTTGCGCTGGAGAAGTTCCGCGCATATGTTCTAGGAGCTAGAGTCATCATCTACACAGACCACGCAGCAATCCGCTACCTAATGTCCAAGAAGGAAACTAAGCCGCGCCTGATGCACTGGGTGCTCCTACTTCAGGAATTTGACTTGGAGATCAAAGACAAGAAGGGCACGGAGAACACAGTCGCGGATCACTTGAGCAGGATCGTGAAAGCGGAGGAGCCAGAGAAAATCACGGAGACATTTCCTGACGAGCATCTGATGGCGCTGATAGGTAAGGTACCATGGTATGCGCACATTGCAAATTACCTGGTCGCAGGTACGTTTCCTCCTCATTTCACTAAAACCCAGTGCATGAGATTAAAACATGAGTCCAAGCATTACATTTGGGATGATCCGTATATGCTCAGAATAGGACCTGATCAGATTTTAAGGCGCTGCGTGCCTGACCATGAAATTAATTCTTTTTTGATGTTTTGTCATGCGCACGCTTGTGGAGGACACTTCGGTCCAAAGCGCACGAGCAGAAAGATCCTGGACTGTGGATTTTATTGGCCGCGCTTGTTCAGTGACTCATATAACTACTGCAGGAACTGTGACAGGTGCTAGCGCACAGGAGGCATATCAGCGCGCAACGAGATGCCGCAAACGCCCATTCTAGTGTATGAAGTATTTGACATTTGGGGGATTGACTTCATGGGGCCATTTCCTCCATCTTCCGGATACGAGTATATTTTGGTCGCGGTGGATTATGTCTCCAAATGGGTTGAGGCCAAGGCTACACGGAAGGACGATGGTATGACGGTCGCTGACTTTTTAAGGACTAACATATTTTGCAGGTACGGAGTGCCTAAGGCAATCATTAGCGACCAGGGGACACACTTTTGCAACAGGATTGTGGCGCAGGTTTTCAAGCATTACGGAGTGCGCCACAAAACGTCCACCACTTACCACCCTCAGACGAATGGACAGGCCGAGGTTTCCAACAGAGAGATCAAGCGCATCCTGGAGAAAACTGTGAGACCGTCGCGCAAAGATTGGAGCCAGCGCCTTAACGATGCGCTGTGGGCATACCGCACTGCGCATAAGACGCCAATTGGGACCTCACCATTTCGGTTGGTTTATGGAAAAGCCTGCCACCTGCCAGTGGAGTTAGAGCACAAGGCATACTGGGCATTACGCATTTGCAACCTGAACCTAGACAAGGCCGGAAGGGAGCGCACATTTGAGCTAAGCGAATTAGAAGAGCTGCGCCTGGATGCCTATGAGGGACTACGCGATTACAAGGCACGCACAAAGGCATTTCATGACAAACATATCCTCAGACGCACTTTTGAGCGAGGAGACCAGGTATTATTATTCTCATCACGCCTAAAGCTCATGCCTGGGAAGCTGCGCAGCAAATGGACGGGACCGTACACAGTCACCAAGGTTTTCCCCTACGGAACAATCGAGTTAGAAAACGAGCACCGGCATCGTTTTCAGGTCAATGGGCAGAGAGTCAAAAAGTATTTAGGAGAACCTTGGGATGGCACAGCGCGCGAAATTGAATTGGCAGAACCTGAGATAGCAGATGCACAGGTTGCTGCGCCAGAGTCATCACCAGACGCGCCAGAGGGAGAATTGGGAACTATTGCTCATATTTCTTCTCCCTCTTTACCTACCCTCGTTACTTTTAATTTATCACATACTATTAACCATGCTGACCACCCTTCCGACCCTTTGCGCAGGACCAAGAAGAACACAACACATGCATAAGCGTAGGGTCACTCAGGAGCAAGTGTGGGGGAGGTCGCTGGTATAGTTTCACGCAAGTAACGAGGTACGGTCGAGCCAACGACGTTAAACAAAGGCACTTGTCGGGAGGTAACCCGACACGTTTTACTTTTACATGTTTTACTTTTAGTTTCTTTAGTATCTTTTAGCTAGTTTAAGACTTGTAGTTTTTTTAGTCGAGCAGCAGTGTGCAGGTCCTTGCGCACTTCAGTGCGCAGGACAGCTGCGCCAGTCAGGGGGTATATAAGGGCAGTACTTAGAAAATTTCAGCACTTTTTTCACTCGACCGTTGCAAGAGAAACTCCCGCCCTCACACCTCCGCTCACCGTCCGGCGCTCAACCCAGCTTCCGTTTAGAGAGATTTGACGAGCACTCCGTCGCACGCCCTCCAGGTACCCTTTCCCTTCAGATTTGAGCCGATTGCATTAGGGTTTATGAGAAAAGAGGGGTAACCTAGGTCTGAAATCGCACCAAGCTAGCGTGCACCGATTGGAGGTTTGGTTAGTGGGTTTTGTAGGCGGGCAGTAGGCGCCCATTTGGTGAAAGTTTCAGGGCATTTGGAGGAGTTTGGATTGTTGACCTTTAGAGAGTGTTGACCGTAGTTGACCAGAGAGACCCAGCGCACGATGCAGCCTGCCGAGGACCAAGCGACCCCAGCTCACTTCGCCAGCAAGTACGCGGCCTTCCTGAGGCTTGAGATGTACGGGACCCCGTACATCAGCAGGGAGTTTCTGCGAGAGGTCGGTATGGAGGACCTCATCATGGAGAAGCTCGCGCTGGCGGGCTGGGAGGCGCTGTTGGAGATCAACAGCGCAACAGACAAGGAGGACACATGCGAGTTTCTGGCGTCGCTATAAACGAGTGATATGGAGATAAGGTACTGGCACCGAGGGGTGTGGTACATTGCCTCGGCTAAGAGGTTGAAGCGCACACTGAGGTGCGCTAAGGTGCGGGAAGCTGATATGGACACGCACACGAATCAGGAGGCGTGGCGCGAGATGGTGACCGGCCAAGTTTTTGCCGCGAGGCGCAGCCGAGGACGCGAGCTGCGCGACCCGTGGATGTTCTACTTGTGGCGCATGGTCGCCTATGCGATCATTGGGCGTTTTAATGGTGCGCCGAAGATCAGCTTACTGGATATGGAGATTTTGAAGGGCTTTTATTATGGGAAGAGGGTGCTGTTTGTTTTGAACATGGTGATCCACTGGAGCCGTGTCAGCACCAAGGGGCCGCTGACTTGCGGAGGGATAATAACGCACCTGCTGCGTGCGTTGCATGGAGAGCCAGAGGTGCCAGAGCACACAGTGGTGCCGGCTGTTCCCTTGTTTCGCGCCCATATGCTGCAGATAAGAGTGGTAGCCGTGAGAGAGGATGGCACATTGGAGTGGTGCTACCGACTGCAGCCGGCCAGAGCGCCGCGGCAAAGAGCAGCGCAGAAGCAGAAGAGGCTGCGGAGGAGATGGAGGAGGATGAGGCCCCAGAGCCAGTTGTGCCTCCAGTCAGGCGCGCGAGGACTCGTGCACCATAGGGGGAGCCAGTTACCATTTCCATTGAGGATTCTCCCCCGCGTGCACGAGGGAAGCGCCCCAGGATGGAGCCAGAGGAAGTACCAGAGGAGCAGCGCATGATGTTCAACGTCATGCGCGTGCTCGAATATTTAGCGCCGGAGGGGGCAGATTTGAGTATGAGCCAACCATCAGGGTGGAGATTTGGAGATGCTATTCCCCCTCTCCTCAGCCTGCGCAGGCCGCCTCCAGGATCCCCCAGCGAGCCGCACCAGCCAGCCAGCCCTCCTACCCAGTCCCCAGTGCCTACAGCAGAGCCCACTCCAGCCCCAGCTCCAGTACCAGAGCCAGCCCCAGTACCAGAGCCAGCCCCAGCGCCAGAACCCGCCCCAGCAGTAGACCCAGCACCTGCACCACCCCCTGCTCAGCCGTCCATTCCGAGGTCCCCTGAAGCCGATCCCATCCTTAGTACCAGCTCAGATTCACTATGGGATCCTATCTCAGAGGATGACCTCTCGGCTCAGCCCGCCCCCATTTCTATAGTGCCGCCAGCCTCCAGCACAGAGTACGTGACAGATTCTTCAGAGGAGGAGGCGCACGGATCCGAGGCTGAGTCCAGCTCCGAGGACATCTAGGGCTGCAGGGAGGGCGCGCATTTCTTTCGGGTGGTTTCTTTTCTTATCTTTTTGAAAACTGCTGCTATATGTTGCTCTATTTTGCTGACTATTGTGCTGAATATTTTGTGACCCCCATGCTATATTGTGCGCTGCGTTGACTATATGTTTTTATGTTCTTTCTTTTGCTTACTTGCATGTGCGCGTTCTCCTTGCGCTTGAGCTTGAGTCGTGGGGACACGGCTCTGTTTAAGTGTGGGGGGGAGCGTTACCATTACATTTCACGTTTTTTTTTGAGCTTTATAGTGTAGCTTAGTTTAGTTGAAGAAAACAGTAGCAGTAGTGCGCTTGTGTGCGGGTTGCGCACACTGTTCAGCTTATTTTTGCGCTATCCTTATTGCATGCGCTGCTATCAACTGTTTTAGTATTTTTTTTCATTTTTTCTGCTCCTGTTAGTTGGGATATACAGAGGATATGGAGTTGACAGAAACGCTCTAGAGAGGCGGTTAGTCGTTCGAGCTTCGGAGGTGAGGTATATGGTCGAGAGCTCTAGTGGAGGCCGGTGCTTCGCGACCTTCGGAACAAGAGAGTGCGCTCAGTCACGCAGATGCCGAAGGCGAATACCCAAAGCGTGGCGAGGTGGGAAAACAGACCACCTTCCCTCTGGAAGTCGAGCTAAGGAAGGCGGGCGCGGGTGTAAATGCGTGCGCCGACCTGCGCAGATAGACCAAGGGGGGAGAGCGGGGCGGTGTTCCATAGCTGTTATCCGGAGGCCGAGACTGGAACCGTTCTGGGAAACATAGGAACCGTAGACAAAGCTGTACAAAAAAAAATACCAGCAGATGATGTGCGCTACAAAAGAATCAGCATGCGCACAAATACGTACAAGCGTGCGCAAAGTCCACAAGAAAATCATCAAAGGCTTGAGTTTCCAGAAAGTGCGCGGAAGAATCATGCACCGGAAGAAGCTTGCACTGATTAACCATATACCCATCTTCGAAGTGAGAGCTGACAACCCGGAGCCTATGAAGAGCTATCTCCCAGCCATCCGAAATAATCTTCATCCCAGCTGAGAGGTAATGAATTGCGAAATTATTATATTAAAACTGTTGAAAGCAGTTGCGCGCAGGTGGTAGAGCAGCGCAAGGTGATCAGTAGTGCAGATCGCGCCAGAGTGCAAGACTGTGCGCTAGACTCCAGAGAGGTAATGGTATCCGTGCTTGAGTGCTTGTTCGGGACGAATAAGGGGCAAGTGTGGGGGGTTTGATAGAGCCTATTTATACACATTATTTAGATCCTAACGCTATGCTTGTTTGCATTATTTTGTGTACAAGATTACTGGTTTCCAGTGTTTTTGTATTTCAGGGTGAAACGAGGGCCTAAGTCGGATACGCGCTAACAGGCAGCGTTTAGGACGCGCATCACACAGCCTGCGGAGCTAGCGGCGCAAACAGAGAAGTTGGCAGAGTCGACAACGGTGCGCCTACCGATTGCGCTAACCAGGAGCAGTGCGCCATGCGCAGATAGTGGTGTTTCCAAATCCTGACACGACCAGATTTGGAAGTTGCCAAGGATGAGCCTCTTGAGCAGTATATAAAGAGAGGAAGGCTAGGGTTTGAGACACATTAGAGACATTAGAGACATCAGAGACGCAAGTTATCAGAGAGAGAGAGCCAGATTCAAAAACACACGAGCTTGCTGCAAGGACCTGCGCTAGCCGACTGCGCCAGCCGAGATTCTGCAACCTGCACGCACTTGCTAGTTGCTGTTTCTTTGACACTTTAGATATTATTTACTGTTTTCTATGATGTTTACTACTAGCATGTCTAGCTAAACGCTTAGTATCGGTTGGGCATGAATCTATGAGTATTTCCCTTGAGACTTGCGCTTAATGCATAGCTTGTTTGCTTATATTAATTTTCTGCACATTGTTGGCAGCTAGTTGCATAAGTAGGGGAAGCCTTGAACCGCAATCTTACTCTTGTTGCTTGTTGTTATATGTTAAACTAGTTGAATAGCGTGTCGGTGCCGACTAGGAGTAACGCGCTAGGACAATCAGTTGCTACTGTGACAGGATTCGCAGCTGTTTAGACTAGTCTTAAGAATTAATAGCTCATGAACTTTGATCGGAACATGCACACATGTTAGGAAGCCTTGATCGGACACTAACATTAGCAAACCAAACTGTAGACATTTAGAGTCGATGATAAGGAACACACTCATAGAGGATTGTCTGCGCCGATACTTCTCATAGTCATAGTACTTAATCTCTACTGCCTGCGCACGTCTAGTGCAATTCCTACATTACGATAGGCATGTATTGAGATAGACTCATAGACTCTGTATTGAGATAGGCATGACTTCTGGTTCTTCTTCTGTCTGAGGGATCCCCAATCACATTTGTCAAGGGATGATCCTTCTGTATCTTCCTTGGGGGCTGCCTTGAAGGTGGATCGGGAGCCTCAGTGTGAAAATCGTCAGACAGGCTTTCTGATTGGTCGTCTGGAATTTCTGCTTCAGTACTTGCTGTAGCATCTGTTGAAGTCGCAGCTTGTTCACCTCTGGTCTGTCTATCAAGCATTTCTTCAGGATCAGAGTCTTCTTCACCAGTGTCAGAATCAGAGATAGATGCTTCGTTTGTATCATTTACAACCACATTTATGGACTCCATGACAGTCTTTGTTCGCTGGTTGAAAACACGATATGCCCTGCTGTTCGTTGAGTAACCCAAGAATATTCTAAGATCACTCTTCGGATCAAGTTTCTTTCTATACTCCCGGTCTCTCAGAATGAAGCAGTCACTTCCAAAGATATGGAAGTATTTAACCGTGGGTTTTTTCTGATTCCAGAGCTCATAGCAGGTCTGCTTGGTTCCCATCCGCAAGGTGACTCTATTGATGATGTAGCATGCAGTATTCATGGCCTCTGCCCAGAATTTCAGAGGAATCCTCTTAGCATGGATCATCACTCTGGCCATTTCTTGAATTGTTCGATTCTTCCGTTCCACCACACCATTTTACTGAGGGGTAATGGGAGAGGAGTACTGATGTGTTATACCCCTTTGTTGACAGAATTCATCCATGTCTTTGTTTTCAAATTCTCTGCCATGATCACTGCGAATGCTGCTGATTCTAAGATTCTTCTCTTGCTCTAGCCGAGACACCAGTGACACAATGACACTCACAGTATCTGATTTTTCTCTGATAAAATCAATCCAAGTGAATCTAGAATAGTCATCAACACAGACAAATGCATACCTCTTCTTGCCTAGGCTCTCGACTTCCATTGGTCCCATCAGATCCATGTGAATCAGCTGAAGAGGCCTGGTGGTACCAATATCTTTGACTCGAGGATGTGAGGCCTTCTTCTGTTTTCCAATCTGACAATCTCCACAGATGGAGTCTGTCTCTCCTTTCAGCAATGGAATTCCTCTGACCAGCCCTTCTGTGGCAATTCTCTTAAGAGTTCTCAGGTTAACCTGTCCCATCCTTTTGTGCCATAAGGTCATTTCCTCAGCCTTTGTCAGCATACATTTCTGAATCCGTGAGTTTGAACTCACATTGAGAAGGTAACAATTGCTCTTGGATCTGGCTCCTTCGATTATGCACTTTCCAGATTTGTCGAGGACTTGACATGAGTCTTTTGTAAACTTAACTTGTTTGGTCCCATCACACAGCTGACTGATGCTGATGAGATTAGCCTTTAACCCTTCCACCAAAAGAACATTGCTCAAGCGTGGCATTCCTTCCACAGCCAAAGTTCCTCTTCCCAGAACTCTTCCTTTCAGACCATTACCAAACTTCACACGTTGTTCCAGACAGCGAGTAATGTTCTTCAGAAAGGATCTTTCTCCTGTCATATGACCTGAACAGCCACTATCAAAGTACCAGCTGATCTTGTCCGAGGGCTAGCTGTGCTGACAAGAGCGAGGTGCTGAGTCTGCGCATGTTTCTGCCTGACAGATTCCCTGGGTGATGCTGTTCTGGCACGAGCTGAGAAACAGTTTCTTTGAATATGACCTTTGCGACCACAGCTGTAGCATTTTTTAAACTTCGAAGCTCTCTTGTAACTGTGATGTAGAGGTTGCTGAAGCAGGTCCTGGTTCAATTTTTTGTGTGTTTTTGTGACTCTTCTAGCAGACCTGTATCTGGCTATGTTGCATTCATCTTCACTCAGCTCTTTCTCATCTTCACTTCCACTAGCAGAGAGAGCATTCTTTTTCATCCGTTTGCTGGTACAGTTGATTTGTCGATGACCGTAGCCTGCACAATTCCAGCATCAGACTCCTTTCTTCACTTCTTTCTTTCCGTCTTCACTCTGAGCCGGTTCCTTTCCTTTCCTTTTATTTTCTCCACCTCTTCTGAATTTTCGTGAGGATGAGCTTTGTCTAGTTCTTGAGTCCATGTTTTTCAGAAGTTTTCCTAGATTCTTGACCATCATACTCAGTTGATCCTCTGCAACTGACTGCTTGATTTCTGCTTCAGCTTTCAATCCAACATTCTTGTCCTTGGAAGTGGTGTCCTCTTTGACCAGTTTCATCTCAAATTGTTTGAGAGACCCCATCAGCTCTTCCAGCCTCATGAATCTGACATTTTGCGCTTCTTCAATAGCTGTCACTTTCATGTCGAATTTTGTGGGCAGCGATCTGAGAACCTTTCTGATAAGCTTTTCTTCTGGGATGGGTTCACCAAGGGCATGAGCTTCATTTGCAAGATCACAGAGTTTAGCATTAAACTCAGTAACTGTTTCTTCATCCAGCATCCTCAGATTCTCAAATTGTGTGGCAATTATCTGGAGTCTTGACAGCTTCACTCTTTCAGTTCCTTCATGGGCAGTTTGCAGAATCTCCCATGCTTGCTTGGCCATATCACAGTTTGATATCAACCTGAAATTGTTAGCATCTACTGCAGCAAAAATTGCATTCAAAGCTTTTGAATTACCAGTTGCTGCAGCACCTTCTTCAGCAGTCCACTGCTCTTCAGGTTTTATTCTTGTCACTCCTTGCTCATCCATGGTGATTGGAGGAGACCACTGAACCACAACAGCTCTCCATGTCTTCTCATCGATAGCCCTGAGAAAGGCTTTCATTCTAGCTTTCCAATATCCATAATTGCTCTCTTCCAATAATGGAGGTCTACTTGTGCTCTGTCCTTCCTTCATTGTCTTGGCTTCTTCAGAGACACTGTAGGATCTTTTAACTCTGTGTGTCGAGTTCCCGCTCTGATACCAATTGAAATTTCACAGCGTCTCACTTAGGCAGATTTTTGAACTAGCAGTTGCTGCAGCACACTCTTGTTCACAAGAAATAGTCTCAGCAAGCAATGAACAAAGGCACAGGTTTGTTCACCCAGTTCGGCCAAACTGCCTACGTCTGGGGAGGACTATTCTCCAGTCCTCAATCCACTCAACCAAAGGTTCCAAGCACACTCGGTTACAACGCACGCAACCTATGCTACTTTAACCCCGTGTGGACTACTCAACACAATCAGAACAAGCTCTGATTTGTGTCAGCACACCCTCTACAATATGTCAGTCTAGAATAGCTACAATCCTCTCAAAGAACTTAGCCTATTCTATACTACACTACTCAGCAGGGTTGCTGCAGCAACAGCTGTAACACACAGCTGAAGCACAATGTCCGCGTCGCTCCAAGGCCTTCTGCCGAGCCGATCGAACCACTCCAAGAGCACTGCACACTCTGAGTAACTCCCCCTCACTCAGTGACCACCTATCACTAGTGAGTTCTCCCGCACGAACTTCCACCGAGCCTTCCACCCGTCAGTTCTTCCGCGGCTGCCTTTGATCAACCAACAAGCTCCAAAGCTCTGAATTGGCTTCCAGATCAATGCACAAATCAGTCTCTGCAAGACCTGATTCTCTTCTGCAATGCTCACCACAGCTCTGCGCTCAACGCTCTGCCCGTGTGTGTTTGATCGAAGAACAACGTCCGTAGCACCCAAAAAGTTCCTTCTCTGAAATCTGTGTCTACTCTCGTGTATCACTCAGCTTCGATCAACCCCTTCAGCCCTAACACCTTCTGCTTAAATACCCACACTACTTTAAGCAGTTTCCAGGTTTAGGCCATTGATCCACAAGATCAATTATCTCCTAAAATCTAGGAGATTAGATTTGATAAATATCACGAATGCAAATCTCCTTCTCTGACAAGTAAACCATGCTGGAATATGCTCAACAGTATTTTAGAAATACTTCTAAGAACTCTCACAAAGCTGCCATACCTTCAAAACGCTCCCAGCACAAAACTGCTACTCGAACAGTTGATACAACACTTGAACCAGAAGCTGCTGCAGCATCCCCTGCTGTATCTGCTGCTGGTTCACTTCTGCTGGCCTGCTTGATTGTTGAAGCTGCAGCAGCTCCTTGTTCACTTATGTTGGTTTTGTCAAACCTGCCATACTTGCATCATCAAAATTAATTTGAAGCGCACAACGACGCGTGCATCACATACTCAGCTGATCATCTGGAACTGACTTCTTAGCTTCGGTTTCAGCTTCAGTCCAATATTCTTGTCCTTAGGAGTGAGATCTTCTTTAACCAGTTTCATCACAAATTGTTTGAGGGATCCCATCAACTCTTCCAGCCTCATGAATCTGACATGTTGGGCTTCTTCAATAGCCGTCACTTTCATGTCAAATCTTGTGGGCAACGATCTGAGGACCTTCCTGATCAGCTTCTCTTCAGGAATAGGTTCACCAAGAGCATGGGCTTCATTTGCCAGATCACAAAGTTTTACATTAAACTCAGTGACAGTTTCTTCTTCCAGCATTCTCAGATTCTCAAACTGTGTGGCAATAATCTGTAATCTTGACAGCTTTACTCTATCAGTTCCTTCATGAGCAGTTTGCAGAATTTCCCAAGCTTGTTTGGCCATATCACAATTTGATATCAATCTGAAATTGTTAGCATCAACTGCAGCAAAAATCGCATTCAGAGCCTTTGAATTACCAGTTGCTGCAGCTCCCTCTTCAGTAGTCCATTGTTCTTCAGGCTTTATCCGTGTGACTCCCTGTTCATCCATGGTGATTGGGGGAGACCACTGGACCACGATAGCTCTCCAGGTCTTCTCATCAATGGCCTTAAGAAAGGCTTTCATCCTAGCCTTCCAATATCTATAGTTGTTTTCTTCCAACAAGGGAGGTCTGCTTGTGCTCTGTCCTTCCTTCATTGTCTTGGCTTCTTCAGAGACACTGTAGGATCTTTTACTCTGTGTGTTGAGCTCCCGCTCTGATACCAATTGAAATTTGCAGCGTCTCTTGACAGACAGATTTGTGAACAAGCAGTTGCTGCAGCACACTCTTGTTCACTCGGAAATTGTCTCAGCAAACAATGAACAAGACAGAAGTTTGTTCACCCAGTTCGGCCAACTGCCTACGTCTGGGGAGGACTATTCTCCAGTCCTCAATCCACTAATCACAGAGGTCTCCAAGTACACTCGGTTACAACTCCACGCAACCTATGCTACTCAACCTTGTGTGGATCACTGGACACAGTCAGAACAGGCTCTGACTTGTGTCTGCACACCCTCTACAAATGTCAATCTAGAATAGCTACTGTCTCCTCGAAACTCAGCCTATTCTAAACTACACTCAACTCTGTAGGGTTGCTGCAGCATCTGCTGTAGCACACAGCTGATGCACAATTGTCCGCGTCGCTCCAAGGCCTTCTGCCGAGCCGATCGAACGATTCCACGAGCGCTGCACACTCTGGAATACTCCCCCTTGCTCAGTGACCTCCTGCCACTAGCGAGAGCTGCCGCTTAGACACTCGACCGAGCCACACACCCATCAGTTCTTCCGCGGCCTTCCTTGATCAACCAACAAGCACCACTGCTCTGAATTGGCTTCCAGATCAAGCTCGGATCAGACTACGCAATCTCCTTCTCCTTCTGTCACCACAGCTCTGCGTTCACGCTCTGCTTTCGGATGATGATCGAAGAACTCGTCGCACACCAAAAAATACTCTCTCTGATTTCTGCGTATGCACTCGTGTATCCCTCAGCTTCGATCAACCTTTCTGCTCTGACTTGTTCTTCCTTAAAAAAGCAACACCAGCTTCAATCAAGAACAGAATTTAGAATTTAGCAATGTCCCACAAAGAATCAATTATCTCCTAATTTTTAGGAGATTAGATTTGTTTTGATCTCCAAAACAAATCTCCTTCTCTAGCTAGGAATTCCCCAATGGAATATTCTCTGCAGCACTTTAAGAAATTCTTCTGATGCTCTCCGTAGAGCTGCCAGGCCTTCTAGCCAATCGCCCAGGATGCTGCTGCTATTCGGACAGATGCTGCAGTAACTTGAACAAGCTCCTGCTATAGCATCCCCTGCTGTAGCTGCTCCTTGTTCACTTGTGCTGGTTTTGTCAAACACTGCCATACTGCATCATCACACTGCATACCATCCTCAAACGAATGGCCAGGCCGAGGTTTCCATTAGAGAGATTAAGCGCATTCTAGAGAAAACCGTGAGACCTACGCGCAAAGACTAGAGCCAGCGGCTGGATGATGCACTTTGGGCATACAGGACTGCGCACAAGACACCGATTGGGACTTCACCATTTTGGTTGGTGTATGGAAAGGCGTGCCACCTACTGGTTGAGTTGGAACACAAGGCATACTAGGCATTGCGCACTTGCAATCTGAACCTCGACGAGGCTGGTAAGGAGCGCGAGTTTGAATTGAGCGAGCTAGAGGAGCTGCGCCTGGATGCATATGAGGGGCTGCGCGACTACAAAGCACGCACGAAAGCATTTCACGATAAGTACATCCTCAGACGCACCTTCGAGCCAGGAGACCGGGTGCTTTTGTTCTCCTCACGCTTAAAGCTGATGCCCGGGAGTTCTGATTTTGGGGTACTTAGTGGAGCGTTGACTACAGTTGACCACTAGATTCTTGAGTCGATCGTCGCAAAAATGAGGCCAGCAGAAAACCAGGACACTCCGGCGTCTTTTACAAGAAAATATGACGCCTTCTGGAGATTGGACATGTACGAGGTAGGCTTAGAAGACTTGGTCACGGAGAAGCTCGCGCAGGCCGGCTGGGGGGCGCTGATGGAAGTGGATAGCGCAGCCGACAAGGAGGACACTTGTGAGTTCCTGGCGTCACTGAAGATCGCCGACTTAGAGATCCGTTACCGACACCGAGGGGTGTGGTACGTAGCATGGGCCAAGAAGCTGAAGCGCACCCTGCAATGTGACAAGGTGCGCGAGCAGGACGTGGATACGCACACCAACCAGGAAGCATGGCGCGAGATGGCGTCGGGCAAACCATTTGCCGCTGGGCGCAGCAGAGGACGTGAGCTGCGTGACCCTTGGATGTACTATCTGTGGCGCATGGTCGCGTACGCAGTCATCGGGCGCTACAACGGTTCGCCAAAGGTCAGCCTACTTGACATGGACGTGCTCAAGGGGTTGTATTACGGGAAGAAGGTGAGGTTTGTGTCAGATATGGTGGTGCACTGGGAGCGGCTCAGCACCAAGGGCCCGCTCACGTGCGGAGGTATGATCACGCATTTGCTGCGTGGGCTGCACGGAGAGCCAGAGGTTGTTCCAGCCGTCCCTCTTGACCGCGCACAGATGCTGCAGTACCGAGCGGTAACTGCTAAGGAAGATGGGTCACTGGAGTGGTGTTACCGGCTGCAGGCTGCTAGGGCACTGAGGCACGCAGCAATCAGAAGAGCGCCAGCAGAGAATAGTGCGCAGCAAGAGGAAGCTGCTGATGACGAGGAGATGAAGAATGTGGAGGCACCAATCGCGCAGCCAGCTAGGCGCATGTGACCATTGACATCAAAGAATCTCCCCCGCGCGCTCAGGCGAAGCGGCGCAGACAGGATGCTGAGGAGGCGCCAGCAGAGCAGTGCATGATGTTTAACATCATGCGCGTGCTGGAGTACTTGGCGCCCGAGGGGGCCGATTTAAGCATGAGTCCACCATCTGGGTGGAAATTTAGAGATCCCATCCCCCCTCTTCTCAGTATGCGCAGGCCACCACCAGGGTCACCCATAGAGCAGCATGAGCCAGCCAGTTCTCCCGCGCAGTCACCGGTACAATCCTCAGTGCGCACCCTAGTCATAGACCCACAGCAAATGCCATCAGAGCCCCCTCCGCAACCCTCTGCACAGATGATCAGATCGCCCTCTGAGGTCACCCCCATCAAAGAGTTAAGTTCAGATTCGATATGGGAAACTGACTCGGAGGAGGAGCTTGCAAACCAGCCCGCAGCAGTTTCAGTTGCGCAACCATCCTCCAGCTCTGAGTATGAGACAGAGTCCGGGGATGAGGAGGCACAAGGATCTGCGAAGGACTCCAGCTCAGTGGATTTCTAAGGATGCGCAGATGGCTAGGCGCAAATAATTTCGGGTTGTCCTTTTGCTTTTGAAAACTATCACTGGATGTTCTTTTCCTATTTTGTGTTGGATATTTTGTGAACTCCTGACCTTGTTTCTTTTGCTGTGTTGACTATGTTTTTCAGTTTCGTGATGCATTTTACTTTTAGTTATTAGTTGTCCTAGTAGCATGCATGAGTGCGCTCTCCGTTGCGCTTGAGCATGAGTCGTGGGGACACGTCTCTGTTTAAGTGTGGGGGGGGGGGGGGGGGCGTTACATTTACATTTCATATTAGCATTGTAGTTTAGCTTAGTTAAAGGAAATAGTAGCGGTTGTCCACTTGTGTGCGGATTGCGCACACCTTTCGACTTGTTTTGTCTTATTCATCCTACATGCGCTACTATTAACCATTTTAGTATAATTTTTTTGATTTTTGTCTTTTTAGTTGGGATATACAGGGGATGTGGAGTTGACAGAAAAAGCTCTAGAGAGGCGGTTAGTCGTTTCTACTTCTAGATTAAGGTACATGGCTAAAAGCGCTAGTGGAGGCCGGTGTTTCGCGACCTTCGGAACAAAAGAGCGCGCTCAGCCACGCAGATGCCAAAGGCGAATACCCAAAGCGTGGCGAGGTGGGAAAACAGACCACCTTTCCTCTGGAATTCGAGTGTAGGAAAGTGGGCGCGGGTGTAAACGCGTGCGCTGACCTGCGCAAGTAGACCAAGGAGGGAGAGCGGGGCGTTGTTCCATAGCTGCTATCCGAAGGCCGAGACTGGAACCGTTCTGGGACTATAAGAAAAGTGGACAAAGCTGTATAAAAGGAAAGAAACGAGCGTGCGCACACAACTCCATATTAGCGCATGCGCAAGTCCAAAAGTAAAAAATCATCAAGTACGAAAGGCTTGAGTTCCCAAGAAGCGCGCGAATGAATCACGCACATGAAGAAGCTTGCGCGATTATCCATGTACTAGAAATCGGAGTAGGGACCAACAACTAGGAGCCTATAGAGAGCTATCTCCCAATCATCCAAATTAAATTGCATCCTGGCTGAGAGGTAACAAATTTCGAAATTATTATATTAAAATTGTTGAGGGTATGTGCGCGTAGGTGATAGAGCAACACAGGGTGAACCGCTGTGCAAATCGCGCATAAGTGTAAGGCTGTGCGGTAGACTTCAGAGAGGTAAAATTGTATCTGTGCTTCAGTACTTGTTCGGGACGAACAAGGGCAAGTGTGGGGGATTTGATAGCGCCTAGTTATATGCGCTATTTAGATCTTAAAACTGTGCTTGTTTGCATTATTTTGTGTACAAGATTACTGGTTTTCGGTATTTTTGTATTTCAGGATAAAACAGGAGCATAAGTCAGATGTGCGCTAACGGGCGCTTTTAAAGAGCGCAATGCACGACCTGCGGAGCTAGCAGCGCAAAAGGAGATAGGAGATAGCTGATTCGGACTGCAGTGCGCAAACCGACTGCGCGAAGCGAGTAGCGCAATCAACGTGCGCAGCGAGCCATGCGCAGGATAGTAGAGTTTCTAAATTTTGATCATCATTATCTCCTAGATTTTGGGAAGTAGCTAAGATTCTCTCGGGCCAAATTTAAGCATTCCTTGGGCTTCAAGACCAGTATATAAGAAGAGGGAAGCTAGGGTTTGGAGGATATAGATGACATATAGAGAGAGGGACACATAGTAGCAAAAACACACGAGCTCCAGCCAAGATTCTGCGCGAGCCAGCTGCGCCAGCCGAAAACAGCAACCTGCAATTGCGCCGACCTGCTACTTTTCCTTGGCTGCTTTAGTTTTATTTATTATTTCTATGATGTTTGTTTCTTGCATGTCTAGCTAAACACCTTGTATCGGTTGGGCATGATTCTATGAAGTATTGCCTTTGAGACTTGTGTTTAATGCTTAGTTCGTCTACTTACTGCCCGCGCACGTATCGTGCAATTCTGCTTTTACTATTGTTCATTCGCGCACTTGCGCAACCCAATCACTCACAAACCCAATTTCGTAAGTTGTAGGTTGGTAGCTAAGACGAGTCTGCACGCTCCTTGTGGGATCGACCCTGACTTAGTCGCTGTACTAAGTGGAGAAGGAAGGATTAATTTGACGCGCACAACGACGCTCGATCAGACACTCCAAGCTCTCCTGCCAAGGAGTCGGACCCTCTGAGTTCTTCAAACTCAGCCTCGACTCCCTTTCAATCAATGACACACTCTGCCAATATTGAGTAGCCTCAATCACTACTCCTCAGCCCGCGTCTCTGCCTGTCCGCGGATGATCACTGAGCTCCTGACTGTTCCACCAACGAGCAGCGCTCCAGTTGAACTCGGAACCAGTCCAGAATCAAACTCCACGAGTTCTGATTCCTTTGCGCTACACAAGTCTTTAACTCAGTGTATAAAACCCTGCTATCGTGAGTTAATCTCTTCGTGTGTTCTTCTCTTGCGCTCAGTGTTTTCTCTCTGTGATTGTCTCTCGTACTGCTACCCTACTTTTAAAGCACTCGCACCCCCAAAAGAATCTTACTCCTAGATTCTAGCAAGTTGTTGAAGATTTCGTTGCCAAATTTGAACCCCTTCGATCTTTATCTTTTTTGGCACGTGTTGACGACTGCTGAGCTCTTGATGACACCTGCATACCGCACTGAGCTTCCCCAGCTGGATCGAGCCGGAGCCTCACCGTGCAACGCCAGAATTCTGCTCTAGCTCTGGATCATCACAGAGTGCTGAAGTAGACTCTGTCTCTTCATACCTGTCTCTTGCCCATTCTTCAAATAGTGTCTCAACTTCAGATCTTCAGGGATTGCTGAGGCATACTCTGGATCTTTGTTGTTGTTGTTGTTTTGTCAGTCTTCAGATTGTGCTCCAGCCACCGATCTTCAGGGAGTGCTTCAGTATTCTCTTGAGTAGTTTTGTCAAGGATGCCATATCCTCAATAGCTCGGATCAACTTGACTCGAGAAGATTTCAACTGATACTTTGATTCGACCAAGGGGCTGGGCGAATCAACTTAGGCTCCCCGGATCAACTTAACTAGAGGAGATTTCGTCCAGCATTGATACTTTGATTCGACTAAGGGGTTGAGCGAATCAACATTGATTCGACCAAGCGGAATTGATTAGACCAACATAGAACACTTCGTCCAGCACTGATACTTTGATTCGACCAAGGAGCTGGTCGAATCAACTTATGAGCAGAAAGAATTAACTTTTATTCGTCCAAGACAAGTCGGTCCGAACCCTAATTCTAAAAATCAACCCAATGGATTTTTAGTATAAATAAAAATCGAGAACACATTCACAGGGGTGGAAGATTTGGAGGAACCAGAGGCAAGAGAAAAGAGAAAAAGATGAGCTTGAAGCGAAGATCATCGTCATTGTTTCTTCGTTATATATTTTCTTCACTCCTGTATTGATGGTAACCACAATGAGTAGCGAGTAGTCTTTTAGTTTTGGGATCCTACGGATCCCATGCTTGTAACATGATTTCATGTGATTTGTACGAACATTAGTTTTAGTCTAATGCAAGTTTATGTTTTACGATTCTATTATACTTCATTCTACCGTTTTATCATTGTTGATCGTTGATTGAGATGACAGCATGTTAGAACGAAACTACTCTAGATGCCAAAAAGATGAATGAGTTTGAGACAATTAACTAGAACAAGTAGGATTGATATCGATTCATGGCAGCTATGTTGGTAGTACATGAATCGATAGGAGAGTTGATTTCTTGATCTGAAAACCCTAGGTCTCAAAAATCGAAACAGCTAATAATTCAGGATTTGGCGGCGTTTAACATTTTAGATTAATTCAGGAGATGATCCGTGATTGGACGGCTCACCTGATGTCAATAGGTTATTTTCAAAACTATTTTGCATAACTATATGGTGTGACTGATTGCATGAATTGCTAGCATGGGTGAAGTTCAATCTTGAAATTGTCTTCTCTGATTGAATCAACCGTTAGAATTTAGAATAATTAAGACAATTAGGGTAATTAGAACAAAATCCAGAATTTCTATTAGGAGTAGCTGAACACATTGATTGCTAGCTAGAATAAACACGCGCCTGTTTCTAGGATCGACCCTTGGCTTACTAAGATCTATAAATTATTTTTGACTATAATTTGACTCCTAAAACTTATATATAACAACTAAAAAGGGTTAAAAATACACATGTCAAAATGGCACCATTGCCGGGGAACAACGTCTAAGTTTGTTATTAGTTTTTAACATACATAGTTTAGGACTATTCCTTTATTTTGCTGCAATTCTTTTTTTAATACTCAACATCTATTTTCTTGGGTATTGCAGGAGTATCCTAGTAAATGTCCCGGAAAATGCCAAAGAACAAGAAAAAGCAGCAAGAACTAGTTTTCAGTGTTGACGAGGAAGACTTGCCTCTTCATCAACTCAGAAACAGAGTAGTTCAGAGGTTTAGGCTGCACGAATTCCAATGGATCCAACACAGATGGTAGGGAACAACTAAAATGGTAATCGAAACCCTTCCGGAAATAACAACAACAATGTTCAACAACCAGCCTGGAGAACACGAAAGGATTACATCCTGCCAACTGCTGCAGGATATCAGTCAGCTATTACTGCCCCAATGTTGAAGCCAACACCTTTGAGATAAAAACTAGGCTAATTCAGATGGTGACTGCAAATCCTTACATGGGGCGGATGAATGAAGACCCTCACCAGCAGTTGCAGCGCTTTATAGAAATTTGCAACACTACAAAGATGAATGGAGTCTCTCAAGATGCCTTTTACTTAAGGCTGTTTCCGTTCTCTTGGACTGATAAAGCTCGCCCATGGTTAGACAGTCAGCCTAAGGGGAAATTCTGTTCTTTTGACGAGCTTGCCAATGCTTTCATAACCAGTATTTTCCACCATCTAAAACAGCTCATTACAAGAACAAGATTGTGACATTCAGGTCCATGGATGGAGAGAGCTTATATGAAGCTTGGGAAAGGTTCAAGGAATTAATACGTTTGTGTCCTCACATAATCTTGATATCATGACAATTAATTCTATGTTGGAGTTGATCATTCCGTTAGGAGTCAGCTGGATCAAGCAGCTGGAGGCGCATTCGTTGAACTAGATGTTAATGAGGCCTATGATTTGATAGAGAAAAATAGCTCAGAATGCGGACTTGTGGGCAAGTGAGCGTGCTGCCCCTCGGGATAGAAAAGGAGCTCATGATCTCTACTCTGGGGAGTCTTCTAAAGTGATAAGTAAATTGGTGCAGAAGATAGATAGCATATCAGCTCAGTTAGGAGCTATGGGAATCGGCTATTCAGTGGCTAATTTTCGCACACACCCAGCCAATCTGTCTACTACAAAATCTGCTGGTCACCAGCACATAATTCTGAAGCCTGTCCAGTGTTGGTCTTTGAAAACAGCAGCATGGTTGAAGATGCAAATTTTGTTGGTAGAAATCAAGGAAACAGTTTCATACCAGGTTCAGCTTCGAACCACACATATAATCCGAACAACCGGTTCCACCCAAATTTCTCCTCTAAAAACAATAACCCTGCTCCCCCTGGTTTTCAGCAAAAGCAACAACAGAACCCCCCTTATCAATCGAGGAATCAATATCAGGCACAAGACCAGCAACAATAATTTCAGTCGCAGGGCACTAGGAATTCCAACATGGAGATGCTAGCAGAATTCTTGGCCCAACAAGCCAAACACAATCAGGAGACCGCTACGAGATTTCAAGAGACCTCCTCAATGTTTCAGACAATTTAGCTAAGATAGTTGACCAGCTGGCGACTCAAAACAGAATGTTGAAAAATCAGGTTGCTCAACAAGCTAGGAGAGTCGCAAGGGAACCTGGAAAGCTACCATCAAAACAAGATCCTGGCCCCAGATATGTCCATGCTATAACCCTCAGAGGCAGGAAACATCTAAAGATGCTACCAAAAAAGCCTAAGAAATTAGTGTACACTTCTACACTACCGCCGATTGCTGAAGTAAAAGGAAAGAACCTCGAGAGGCTGAAATTTCTGAAAAACCAGCAACCTCTTTGCCATATAAACCCCCGTTTCCAATCCCTCAGCGGCTGAAAGCTATCAGGACAGACAATGCCTTTAAACAATTCATTGATTGAGTTAGGACTCTCTACATCACGCTGCCACTCACTGATGCCATTACCTAGATTCCCACCTAAGCCAAATTCATGAAAGACATACTTAGTGGAAAGGGGAGGATCGACGAGGAGGAAACTGTGGCACTAAGCGAGGAGTGTAGCGCTGCCATCCAGTAAGCCTTGCCACCCAAGCTTCAAGATCTAGGGAGTTTCTATCCTTTGAGACATTGGTGGAATTACTATTCAGCATGCTTTATGTGACCTAGGTGCTAGTGGTTCCATTATGCCCTACTCCCTCTATGTTAAGCTGAATTTAGGAGATCTTAGCGCTACTAATATCACTATACGCCTAGCGGATCGTTCATCGAGATTCCCGAGAGGTATCTTAGTAGATGTTCCAGTTAAAGTAGGGAATGTCTATATTCCGGTTGATTTCTTTGTATGAGAAATTGCAAAAGATAAGGATATCCCTATTATATTTGGTAGGCCTTTCTTGCGTACTGCTGGAGTGGTTATTGATGTTAAGAGAGGGTCCCTAGCTTTAAACGTAGGCAGTGAACGTGTAGTGTTTTACATGCCCAAGATTTGTGAAGGCCCTAGCCTGTCTTCTAATTGCAGTTTTCTAGATTTATATGAGGCAAACTTTTCTACTGCACTAACCGATCTTAGTGCAGTATAGCATGAGAGTAGGTTGTCCCATCCCTATGGATCTATACGCAATCGTTGTTGAGGGGAACACTGCAGAAAATGCTGAATCAAAGGAAGGGGAGTCAGGTAAGGAATCTTAAAAGGTGGAATTAAAACCTCTGCCCGCAAGTCTCATGTATGAATTTCTCAGCTCCAAATCCACCTTTCCAGTAATCATAAACGCAGCATTGACTAATGTAAAAACCTAGAAATTGCTTAATGTGCTGAGACAATTTTGAAAAGCTTTAGGCTATTCGATTGACGACTTGACTGGTATTAGCCCTGACATTTGCATGAACATGATTCATTTAGAGGAAGATATAAAACCCATTAGGGAGGCACTGAGGCGCCTAAACCTAAGTTGAATGATGTAGTGAAGAAGAAATTATGAAATTACTAGATGCTGACATCATTTACTCTGTTAAGGATATGGCATCCTTGACAAAACTGCTCAAGAGACTACTGAAGCACTCCCTGAAGATTGGTGGCTGGAGCACAATCTAAAGACTGACAAAACAATAACAATAAAGAACCAGAGTCCACTTCAGCAATCCCTGAAGATTTGAAGCTGAGGCACTTCATGATGATCCAGAGCTAGAGCAAAATGCCTGACCAACCTGGCATTGCACGATGAGGCTCCGACATGATCCGGCTGGCATCAGGGAAGCTCAGGGAGTTGTGCAGACGTCATCAAGAGCTCAGCATATGCCAGCACGTGGTCAAAGAAGATACAGAACAAAGAGATCAACTACGGTAGCAGGGTTTATACATTGAGTTGAAGATTGATGTTGTGTGCAAAAGGAATCAGAACTCGTGGAGTTTGATTCATAATTGGTCCGAAGTTCAACTGGAGCGCTGCTCGTTAAAGGCACAATCGCAGCTCGGTGATCAGCGACAGACAAGCAATTTCGCGAGCTGCGGAGCATTGATTGAGGCTACCCAAGAGTGACAGAGCGTGTCATTGATTGAGGTGGAACAGATAATGAGTTTGAAGAACTCAGAGTGTCCGACTGTTTGACGAGAGAGCTAGAATAGTTATAGACTAGAAATACAACAACTCTGGTGAAGAGTGTGCTTAAGCATTCCGCGTACCACACATTCTAATAAAATATGCTAGGCCTGTGAGTTAGGTCCGTAGCTATTTGTTATTGGGAGTGTGTAGGTAGCGTGAAGAGAGTCCGTGTGATCAGAGTGCTAGCTAGTCTAGGAGATTAGACTGAGCATTAGATTTTAGCTAGTTGAGAAGTAGAGATGTGAATCCTTGTACTTCGAACTGAGATAGTTGAATGTTGAGGATCGGAGCATCCTCCTCATACATAGACAAGTTGCCGAACTAGGTGAACAAACACGGTGTCTTTCTTATTTTGTAAGTAGAGTAATTCCGCAGAAAGACATAGAGAGTGCTTAAGTAGAAGCTATAACTCCGCATCAACAACGCAACAGAATTTCAATTGGTATCAGAGCCTTTCACTCAACACACAGAGTGTGATCCGGGAAAACGTTGTTGTCATCAATGGCCACCATGAAAGAAGGATGATGATGTAAGTATGGCAGTGTTTGACAAAACTAGCACAAGTGAACAAGGAGTTGCTGCAGCTCAAGTTATCAAGCAGGCCAGAACAAGTGAGCTAGCAGCAGCTGCAGCAGGGGATGCTACAGCAGGAGCTTGTTCAACTGGCTGTATCAACCGTCCTAAAGCAGCAGCAACCTGGGTTGGTCCAGAAGGACTGGAAACTCTATGGATTGCCTCTGAAGAATTTCTAAAAGACTGTGGAGTATTTTCCAGTGAGGTTTACTAGTCAGAGAAGGAGATTTGCATGGAAGATAAAGATCAAATCTAATCTCCTAGATTTTAGGAGATAATTTGTTCTTGTTGGGACATTGCCTAAACCTGGACAATTCTAAAAGCTGGTGATGCTATTTAAGCAGAAGGGGTTTAAAGCAGAAGGTGTGATCGAAGCTGAGGGATACACGAGTGCATACACAGATTTCAGAGAGAGCAATCTTTGGTGTGCGACGGACGAATTCTTCGATCATCACCCGAGAGCAGAGCGTGAGCACAAAGCTGAGGTGATTGTGGCACAAGGGAATCAGGACTTGCAGAGTCTGATTCGAGCTTGATCTGGAAGCCAATTCAGAGCTGCTGAGCTTGTTGGTTGATCAAGGGAAGCCGCGGAAGAACTGACGAGTTGTTGGCTCGGTCGAGTGTCGTGCGGCAGTACTCGCTAGTGGCAGGTGGTCACTGAGTGAGGGGGAGCATTCCAGAGTGTGCAGCGCTCGTGGAATCGTTCCATCGGCTCGGCGGAAGGCTTTGGAGCGACGCGGACAAATTGTGCTTCAGCTGTGTGTTACAGCAGTTGCTACAGCAACCCTGCTGTGTCAAGTGTAATTTAGAATAGGCTGAGTCTTGAGAAGTCTGTAGCTATTCTGGATTGACATATTATAGAGGGTGTGCAGGCACAAGTCAGAGCTTGTTCTGATAGTGTCAAGTGATCCACACAAGGTTGAGTAGCATAGGTTGCGTGAGTTGTAACCGTGTGTACTTGGGAACCTTCGAGTTAGTGGATTGAGGACTGCAGAATAGTCCTCCCCAGACGTAGGCAGTTGGCTGAACTGGGTGAACAAACCTTGTCTTGTTCATTGCTTGCTGAGACAAATTTCTTGTGAACAAGAGTGTGCTGCAGCAACTGCTTGTTCACAAATCTGTCGAACTAAGACACTGTGAAATTTCAATTGGTATCAGAGCGGGAGCTCAACACACAGAGTAAAAGATCCTACAGTGTCTCTGAAGAAGCCAAGACAATGAAGGAAGGACAGAGCACAAGCAGACCTCCATTGTTGGAAGAGAGCAACTATGGATATTGGAAAGCTAGAATGAAAGCCTTTCTCAAGGCTATTGATGAGAAGACATGGAGAGCTGTCGTAATCCAGTGGTCTCCCCCAATCACCATGGATGAACAAGGAGTCACAAGGATTAAGCCTGAAGAACAATGGACTGCTGAAGAGGGTGCTGCAGCAACTGGAAATTCAAAGGCTCTGAATGCAATTTTGCTGCAGTGGATGCCAACAACTTCAGGCTGATTTCAAATTGTGACATGGCCAAACAAGCATGGGAAATTCTGCAAACTGCACATGAAGGAACTGATAGAGTGAAGCTGTCGAGACTGCAGATCATTGCCACACAGTTTGAAAATCTGAGAATGCTGGAAGAGGAGTCTGTCACCGAGTTTAATGCCAAACTCTGTGATCTTGCAAATGAAGCACATGCCCTTGGTGAACCTATCCCTGAAGAGAAGCTGATTAGGAAGGTTCTCAGATCGCTGCCCACAAAATTTGACATGAAAGTGACAGCCATTGAAGAAGCTCAAAATGTCAGATTCATGAGGTTGGAAGAATTGATGGGGTCTCTCAAACAATTTGAGATGAAACTGGTTAAAGAAGACACCACTCCCAAGGACAAGAATGTTGGACTGAAAGCTGAAACAGAAGCTAAGAAGACTGTTCCAGATGATCAACTGAGTATGCTTGTCAAGAATCTTGGAAGCTCCTGAAGAACATGGACTCAAGAAATGGGAAAAGCTCCTCCTCACGAAAACAATTCAGAAGAGGTGGTGAAAATAAAAGGAAAGGGAAGGAACCAGCTCAGGATGAAGATGAGAAGAAAGAAATAAAAAGGGGAGTTCAATGCTGGAACTGTGAAGGGTATGGACACATTGAGGCTGACTGTCCAAGCAAACCCCTCAAAAACTCAGAGAAAAAGAACAGTAAGTCCATGACAGCAAAATGGAGTGACTCTGATGAAAGTGATGAAGAAAACTGTGTTGTGCTAACCAGTGTATCAGATTTCAACCTCAAAGAGCTAAAGAAGGAAGCATTTCACTATGGGATTGAAGTATCCGAAAGTGAAGATGAAGAGGACCCATCTGACAGCCTTGTTGACTATCTGAGGAAGATCCTCGAGCAGTGCGAGGCAGTTCTTCAGATCAATCAAGAATTAACTGACAGAGTCAATCTCTTGGAAGGAGAACGAAAGAAAAGTCTCTTCTCATCCAATAATCAAGTTACCATTCTGAAGAGGGAAGACTCTGGAAGACAGATCTCTGTTGGATCTTCTCCAGCAACAGCCAAGACAGCTGATCCACAGAATAATATCCTGGACGAAATTCTGTCTTACCAAAGACTTGGAAAAGGGAGAACAGGGCTTGGATATACTGGTGAAGAAAGCTCTAGAGAGACGGTTTTCATTAAAGCCTCAGATGCTAAGATTGGTGAAGAAAACAATTCAGATGACTCTTCAAAACCTGCAGAGAAAGATGGAACTAGGCATGTGAACAAGAGGATGCTGCAGCACCGGGCACATCATTTTTCTACAACAAAGCTAAAAGGCTCAGAATAAACGGGGATCTTGTATAAGTGTTGGGAATCAAAAGATTACCTCCAATCTGAAGCAGCTGCACAAAACCTCCTCAGTTGAAAAAGGGGGAGCAAAATCCAGAATCAACACATGCTGCATAAAGACTGCGTATCATATAGCTACAAGAAATGCTCCTTGCTAGAAAGAATCGCAGAGGAGGATTGCTAAGACTGCTGCACAAGGGCACTGGATCGCTAAAGACAAGGGAAAACCACAGGCTTTACAGGTATGGAAACCCAAACATGACAAACGAAGAGATAGGAGGCTGGAGGGTCAGAAAAGGAGAAACTATGGCGTATCTCAGGTGTGGGTGAAGAAATCTCCATCAGAACCTCTTAAGGATCCTTCGAGCAAAGCTGTTTTGTCTAAACTGAGCAGGTGAACTAGCTCACATGTGCTGTAGCAACCTGGCCAAGAATAAGCTTGTTCACATGTTTTGGTTGCTAATGATGGGAGAAGGCACATGTGAGGCACGTGATCTAACAACTTCAAAATGGAAAAGAAAATAACGGGTAAATCTTTTTCTAGGGCAAAGACAAGGTGCAAGGTGCTTCCCAAAAATTGACTGCCGATCATCCTCTGAACCCTCCTTAAACCTTCTGCAATCTAGCTACAATGGTGAAGACGCGCGGGTTGAAGAAGAATCTGGCAGCAGACCGACAAAACAGGTCTGAAAGAAGGACCAAGTCTCGCAATGAAGCCCCTGCTCAGCGACTGGATGTGGTAGTGTGGGAACCAGCTCCTATTCCCGTGTTGCACAGCGATCCTACCTCACAAGAAGGAACCTCACAGAAAAGGAGGCGCCTGGTATGTGATGGAGAACCTGTATCCAGTTCAGCTGTGCTATCTGAAGAAGTTGTGGCTGAGGAAGTCTCTGGAGAAGAACAAGCTACAGAAGATGCTGTAGCAGGTGCTACAGAAGAAAGTTGCAGAACACTTGTTATGTCCCCTGGCATTGTGGGTGAAGGGGAGGAAACAGGAGTCGAGTCTCCTGAACAAGAACCTGCTGCAGCACATCCTCCTCCTCCTTCAGACAAAGGAAAAGCTCCTATCCTAATCCCAGTCTCCAGCAGTGAAGAAGAAGAAGCAAGTGAAGAAAATGCAGGTGCTTCTGGTGAATCGTCTGTGAGAGGACATTCAGTGGCAGACTTATCTGCTCTCACAGTTGAAGGTACTTGGTTCAGAAACAGGAGTGCGTCTCAATCTTGGAGTGCTGTTGAGAGGAAGCACATTGTGGCCGAAAAGAGACTGGTCCAGGACAAGTACAAATCAGCAGCTATGATCCAGCTTCTCACAGAGGTAAACCTTCTCAAGTCCCTAACCTTTCCATTCAGATTCAACATAGCTCTGGTTAGGGAATTTATTGTGAATATGGAAGAGAAATTTGGAGAAGAAGGAGCGGATGAGTTTGGGAAAAGTTGGGTAAGGGGTAAGACAGTGTTAATTACCCCTGAAAAAATTGATGAATTTCTTGGGATCCATGAGAATGCCAGAGCTCCCACTATTGTTCAGCCAGAGATATTGGCTAAAGTTCTGACAGGGGGAGTGTGCCTGTCTTGAGGCGGTCCAAACCTCAGTGCTGCTGAGCTAACCTCCAAGAATGCCCTGCTGTATCATCTGGGCATCAGAAACTGGATCCCTAGCTCTCACAGGGGGAAGGTTAGCAGAGACTTTGCTAACCTTCTCTACTCTATTGGGAAGAAGAGGAGAATCAGCCTGGGCAGTGTTATGTTTCCTCAGCTGGCCACTCATGCCGGGAGTGCCTCCTCCAGCAAGCCCATAGTGCTACCCTCTCTCATCTATGGGATAATGGTCTCTCAGCATCCGGAGCTTGGTGAGATTTCTGAAGGCTTATCTGAAGAGCTGCAGGTCTTCACAGTAGACCACAAGTTATTCAAAGGAAAGCATGCAGTGGATATTGCCTATGAGGATCCTCTTCTGGTTGGTGCTTCAGCATCGGCTCCTCTGGAGGAATCTCTTCCCCTTGCTGCAACAATTCAGCCAGCCCTTCGTGCCAGAATTGTGAGCCATCTCAGGTCTGAGCTGCTCATTCTTGAAGCTGAAGCCAAACGAAGGGATGCCAGGCGTGGCCAGATTAGGAGTCTACTCAGAGACTTGGAGTTCCCGGAGGATGAGGAGCAGGCCCCTTGAGCATCTGTGACAAAAAGGGGGAGAGAAGATTTATATTGCTGAACTGCTATTGATGAACTGGTTTTTTTTTTCTTTTGACCCTGCGTGGTCATGCTATGGCTGTGTGTGGCCACACTCTGACCTTTTTCTTTCTTGTTCTCTTGTTGAATTTTTATTTAGAACTTTTTCTGGTTCATGTTAGTCTGCTCCAGTGTTCTAAGGTTTTGTCAAAATGCCAAGGGGGAGATTGATGATGTAAGTATGGCAGTGTTTGACAAAACTAGCACAAGTGAACAAGGAGTTGCTGCAGCTCAAGTTATCAAGCAGGCCAGAACAAGTGAGCTAGCAGCAGCTGCAGCAGGGAATGCTACAGCAGGAGCTTGTTCAACTGGCTGTATCAACCGTCCTAAAGCAGCAGCAACCTGGGTTGGTCTAGAAGGACTGGAAACTCTATGGATTGCCTCTGAAGAATTTCTAAAATACTGTGGAGTATTTTCCAGTGAGGTTTACTAGTCAGAGAAGGAGATTTGCATTGCAGATAAAGATCAAATCTAATCTCCTAGATTTTAGGAGATAATTTGTTCTTGTTGGGACATTGCCTAAACCTGGACATTGCTAAAAGCTGGTGATGCTATTTAAGCAGAAGGGGTTTAGAGCAGAAGGTGTGATCGAAGCTGAGGGATACACGAGTGCATACACAGATTTCAGAGAGAGCAATCTTTGGTGTGCGACGGACGAATTCTTCGATCATCACCCGAGAGCAGAGCGTGAGCGTAGAGCTGAGGTGATTGTGGCAGAAGGGAATCAGGACTTGCAGAGTCTGATTCGAGCTTGATTTGGAAGCCAATTCAGAGCTGCTGAGCTTGTTGGTTGATCAAGGGAAGCCGCGGAAGAACTGACGAGTTGTTGGCTCGGTCGAGTGTCGTGCGGCAGTACTCGCTAGTGGCAGGTGGTCACTGAGTGAGGGGGAGTATTCCAGAGTGTGCAGCGCTCGTGGAGTCGTTCGATCGGCTCAGCGGAAGGCTTTGGAGCGACGCGGACAAATTGTGCTTCAGCTGTGTGTTACAGTAGTTGCTACAGTAACCCTGCTGTGTCAAGTGTAATTTAGAATAGGCTGAGTCTTGAGAAGTCTGTAGCTATTCTGGATTGACATATTGTAGAGGGTGTGCAGGCACAAGTCAGAGCTTGTTTTGATTGTGTCAAGTGATCCACACAAGGTTGAGTAGCATAGGTTGCGTGAGTTGTAACCGTGTGTACTTGGGAACCTTCGAGTTAGTGGATTGAGGACTGCAAAATAGTCCTCCCCAGACGTAGGCAGTTGGCCGAACTGGGTGAACAAACCTTGTCTTGTTCATTGCTTGCTGAGACAATTTTCTTGTGAACAAGAGTGTGCTGCAGCAACTGCTTGTTCACAAATCTGTCGAACTAAGACACTGAAATTTCAAAGGACAAAGCACCAGCCGAACGCCACTGCTAGAGGGAGGAAACTATGGCTATTGGAAGGCTCGAATGAAGGCTTTTATCAAAGCAATTGATGAAAAAGCCAGGAAGGCAGTCATCATAGAGTGGGCTCACCCTCAGACAGTTGATGAGGCAGGAGTCACACATAAGAAAGCAAAAGAGAAATGGACTGCACATTGAGGTAGGCACGGCAGCTGGAATTCCAAAGCTTTAAATGCTATATTTGCTGCTGTGAATGCTAACAATTTCAGATTAATATCCAACTGTGATAAGGCCAAAAAATCTTGGGAGATTCTTCAAACAGCCCATGAGGGAACAGACAAGGTGAGAACTTCCAAAATGCAGATTGTCACCTTAAGATTTGAAAGCCTAAAGATGTAGGAAGAAGAGACAATTGCTGAGTTTAATAACCGATTGTGTGACATATCCAATGAGGCCCATGCTCTCGGTGAACCAATTCAGAAGGAGACGTCCTTAGATCACTCACCTCGAGGTTAGATATGAAGGTCACTGCCATTGAAGAAGCTCAAGATGTCAAGCATATGAAGTTGGAGGTGCTGATTGGCTCACTGAGACAAATTGAGATGAAAGTCACAGAGACTACTTCACCACTCTCTGGGAAGGACCTCGGGCTGAAAGCTGAGACAAAAGAGAAAGAGGTTGTCCCAGATGATGTCAACCAACAACTGTCTCTGCTGGTCAAAAACCTTGGAAAGTTCATGAAGAGAATGGACCAGAAACCTTCATAATCAAGTCAGTCATCCAGGGGGAGAAACCGCAAAGGAGAAAATTCTCAGAGAAAGAACAAGGATGCTAACAAAGATGAAGAAAAAGACAAACTAAAAGGAATTCAGTGCTGGGAGTGCGAGGGATATAGCCACAGTCAAACTGAATGCCCTACATATCAGAAGAAGAGCAACAAGTCTCTCATGACAAATTGGAGTGATGAAGACAGTGAAGAGGAGACTAATTACAAAGAAAATCAACCACGGTAGTAGGGTTTATACATTGAGTTCAAGACTGATGTTGTGTGCATAAGGAATAAAAACTCATGGAGTTTGATTCAGGATTGGTTCGGTGTTCAATTGGAGCGTTACTCGTTGAAGGGACAATCCGAGCTCGGTGATCAGCCGCAGACAGGCACTGTAGCGGGCTGCAGAGCACTGATCGAGGCTACCCAAGTGTGACAGAGTGTGTCATCGATTGAGGGGGAGCAGAGATTGAGTTTGAAGAAATAAGAGTGTCCGACTGTTTGGCGGGAGAGCTAGAATAGTTGTAGACTAGAGATACAGCAACTCTGGTAAAGAGTGTGCTTAAGCATTTCGTGTACCACACATTGTAATAGAAAAGGCTAGGTCTGTGAGTTAGGTCCGTAGCTATTTGTTACTGGAGTGTGTAGGTAGCGCGAAGAGAGTCTGTGTGATCAGACTGCTAGCTAGTCTAGGACATTAGACTGAACATTAGATTTCAGCTAGGTACTTCGAACTGAGATAGTGGAATCTTGAGGATCGGAGCATCCTCTTCAAACATAGGCAAGTTGCGGAATTGGGTGAACAAACATTGTGTCTTTCTTATTCTGGCAGTAGAGTAATTCCTTTTAAATGTATTCTGGCAGTACACTCGTTACCCCTTTTAAATGTATATGTAGAAGTATAAGTGTGGGTAATTTGTTTTGGGTGAACCGGTTTTGAAAAGTTTCGTGTAGAATTTAGGCTTTTAAAACCAAGTAGTTGATTCACGCGAATTAGTTTTAGGCTTTCACGAATCAGTTTTGATTTGCGCATGTTGAGGGCATCCCTTGACAAAACTGCATAAGATTCTGCTTCAAAAATTCGTGAAGATTTGAAGCTGGAGCACAATCTGAAGAACTGGCAAGATACACCAACCAAGCATAAGGTTCTGGTACAACACTCTATGGGCCACAAAAGCTAGAGGCAAACTGGGCAAAAGACAGATTCTGCTAAAGCAACCTGTGTTGATCTGAAGCTAGAGCAGACTGGGCAAGTATCCTAAAGATTCACGGAGTGTCCTTGGCAAGGTGCTACATGAGTCGCGGAAGTTCAGGATGCGCCGCAAGTGTCATGCAGATGTCAGTACACGGTTGAAGGAAAATCTTAAAAGATAAAGATCCTAAAGTCCAATTTAGGAAATAGAATCTTCAATATCCTTGCAAGAATCTAGGAAGAGATTCAGATAACGATGTGCTGCCCTACGAATCCTAAGGCAACAAGGTTTCCATCACTGGCGATCCACGAAGCTATAAAAGCAAGGCAGAGGCAGTCCCTTGAAGAGACATCAAGAGAAGAAACCAAAGCAGAGAATACTCACAACTGGAGTTTAAAGAAGAAGGCTGAGGTGTCGTGAGGTGCGCAGAAGAGATCAGAACTCGCTGAGTTTGATCAAGATTTGATCCACTAAATTCAGTTGGAGCGTGGCTCGTTGAAGGATCAAACATAAGCTTTGGAGAATAGCTGCGGACAAACTTGTCGCAGGCTGTTGAAGACCCGAGCGTCTCTCCTTAATATTGTCAGGCGGGCATTAATCAAGGGGGCAGATTCTGAGTTAAAGGAACTCAGAGAGAGACGGATTGATTGGCTGAGAGTGCTGGAGAAGCCGTCTACAGAAGTTACAGCTACTCTGAGATAGAGTGTGCTGAAGCATTCCGTGTACTGCACATTGTAATAGGGTAGGCTAAGTCTGAATGTCAGGTCTGTAGCTATTCTTTACTGGAAGTGTGTAGGTAGCACGAAGAGAGTCTGTATGATCAGACTGCTAGCTAGTCTAGGGGGTTAGTATGAGCAAAATATTTCGACTAGAAGAGAAGTAAAGATGAGAGTCCTTTGTACTTTGACCCGTGATAGTGGAGTCTTGAGGATCAGAGAGTGATCCTCCCCAGACGTAGGTGAAATTCGCAGCGTCTCTTAACAGACAAATTTGTGAACAAGCAGTTGCTGCAGCACACTCTTGTTCACTCGGAAATTGTCTCAGCAAACAATGAACAAGACAGAAGTTTGTTCACCCAATTCGGCCAACTGCCTACGTCTGGGGAGGACTATTCTCCAGTCCTCAATCCACTAATCACAGAGGTCTCCAAGTACACTCGGTTACAACTCCACGCAACCTATGCTACTCAACCTTTTGTGGATCACTCGACACAATCAGAACAGGATCTGACTTGTGTCTGCACACCCTCTACAAATGTCAATCTAGAATAGCTACTGTCTCCCCGACACTCAGGCTATTCTAAACTACACTCAACTATGCAGGGTTGCTGTAGCACACAGCTGATGCACAATTGTCCGCGTCGCTCCAAAGCCTTCTGCCAAGCCGATCGAACGATTCCACGAGCGCTGCACACTCTGGAATACTCCCCCTCACTCAGTGACCTCCTGCCACTAGCGAGAACTGCCGCTTAGACACTCGACCGAGCCACTCACTCGTCAGTTCTTCCGCGGCTGCCCTTGATCAACCAACAAGCACCACTGCTCTGGATTGGCTTCCAGATCAAGCTTGGATCAGACTATGCAAGTCCTGATCTCCTTCTCCTTTTGTCACCATAGCTCTGCGTTCACGCTCTGCTCTCGGGTGATGATCGAAGAACTCGTCCGCCGCACACCAAAATTGCTCTCTCTGAAATCTGTGTATGCACTCGTGTATCCCTTAGCTTCGATCAATCTTTCTGCTCTGTCGCGTTCTCCCTTAAAAGCAACTCCAGCTTCAACCAAGAACCGAACTTAGCAATGTCCCAAAATGAACAATTATCTCCTAATTTTTAGGAGATTAGATTTGTTTTTAATTCCCAAAACAAATCTCCTTCTCTAGCTAGGAATTCCCCACTGTAATATTCTTGGCAGCAACTTAGAAATTCTTCTGATGCTCTCCGCAGGGCTGCCAGGCCTTCTAGCCAAAGGCCCAGGTTGCTGCTGCTTCTCGGACAGATGCTGCAGCCACTTGAACAAGCTCCTGCTATAGCATCCCATGCTGTAGCTGCTCCTTGTTCACTTGTGCTGGTTTTGTCAAACACTGCCATACTTGCATCATCAATCTCCCCCTTGGCATTTTGATAAAACCCTAGGACACTGATGCATACTTCCATGAACCATTAAATACACCAAACGAAAAAGTTTAATGTTAAAAGTGAGAGGTGGCCACACTCGGCCTAAGCACGACCACGCAGGGCCAAAAAACAAAGTTCATCAGTTCATCAGTGGCTGCAAAGAACTCTCCCCCTTTTTGGCACAAATGCTCAAGGGGCCTGCTCTTCATTCGCAGGGAACTCCAGGTCTCTGAGCAGACTTCTGATCTGGCCGCGCCTAGCATCCCTCCTTTTTGCTTCAGCTTCAAGAGTGAGCAACTCAGATCTGAGATGGCTCACAATTCTGGCACGAAGAGCTGTTTGGATCGTGGCGGCAGGGGGAAGGGATTCCTCCAGTGGAGCTGGGGCTGAAGCACCAACCAAGAGAGGATCCTCATAGGCAATGTCCACTGCATGTTTCCCTTTGAACAGTTTGTGGTCCACTGTAAAGACCTGCAGCTCCTCGGATAAACCTTCAGAAATCTCACCAAGCTCTGGATGCTGTGAGACCATCATCCCATAGATGAGGGAGGGTAGCACGATGGGCTTGCTGGAGGAAGCGCTGCCAGCATGAGTAGCCAGCTGGGGAAACATCACATTGCCCAGACTGATTTTCCTCCTTTTCCCAATAGAGTAGAGAAGGTTAGCAAAGGCTCTGCTAACCTTTCCCCTGTGAGAGCTGGGGATCCAGTTTCTAATGCCCAAATGATACAGCAGGGCATTTTTAGAGGTGAGTTCAGCAGCACTAAGATTTGGTCCACCCCAAGACAGGCAAACTCCTCCTGTCAGAACCTTAGCCAGCATCTCTGGCTGGACATCCGTGGGCGCTCTGGCATTTTCATGGATCTCAAGAAACTCATCTATTTTCTCATGGGTGATAAGAACTTTCTTACCCCGCACCCAACTCTTTCCAAACTCATCGCCTCCTTCCTCGCCAAATTTTTCTTCCATGTTCACAATAAATTCCCTAACAAGAGCTATATTGAATCTGAATGGGTAAGTCAGGGATTTGAGTAGGTTTACGTCAGTAAGAAGCTGGATAATGGCTGCTGATTTGTACTTGTCCAGGTCCAGTCTCTTTTCAGTCACAATGTGCTTCCTCTCAACAGCACTCCAGGATTGGGAGGCATTCCTATTTCTGAACCAGATATCCCCTACTATGATTGCAGTTGAGTCTGCCAATGCAGGTCCTCTCTCAGACGGTTAACCAGCAGTACCTTCTTCTTCTTCACTGGATTCCTCTTCTTCACTGCTGGAGACAGGAATTAGGATAGGGGCTTTTCCTTTGTCTGAGGGTGGAGGAGGATGTGCTGCAGCAGGTTCTTATTCAGGAGACTCAGCTTTTATCTCCTCCCCTTCACCTACAATGCCAGGAGACATGACAAGTGTTCTGCACCTCTCTTCAGCAGAACCTGCTATAGCATCCTCTGTAGCTTGTTCTTCTCCCGAGACTTCTTCAAGCACAGCCTCTTCAGTCAACACTGCTGCACTGGATACAGGCTCCCCGTCACGGACCAAGCGCCTCCTTTTCTGCGGAGTTCCTTCTTGTAGAGAAGGATCGCTGTGCGACACAGGGAGAGGTGCGGGTTCCCACACCACCACGTCTAGACGCTGAGCAGGCGCTTCATTGTGCGACTTAGACCTCCTTTCAGACCTGCCTTGTCGATCTGCTGCCAGATTCTTCTTCAAACCGCGAGTCTTCACCATTGTTGCGGGTTTGTAGAGGATTGGAGGAACGCACAGTGAGGATGATCAGCAACGATTTTGGGAAAACGCCTTCAACTTGTCTTTTCCCTAGAAGTTGATTTACCCGTTATTTTTCCTTTTTCAATTGAAGCTTCTGGATTACGTGCCAGACATGTGCCTTCTCCCAGCTTTAGCCACCAAAATACGTGAACAAGCTTATTCTGACCAGGTTGCTATAGCAGACGCGAGCTAGTTCTCCTGCTCATTCCGGATGACCGCTTTGTTTGGCGGATCCTCGTGAGGTTCTGATGATGATTTCTTCTGCCATACCTTGGTTTGTCTAGAGTTTCTCCTCTTCTGACCCTCAAGGCTCCTGTCTCTCCGTTTGTCATATTTGGGTTTCCACACCTGTATTACCTGTGGCTTTCTCCTGTCTTTAGCTTTCCAGTGCCCTGGTGCAGCGATCTTAGAGATCCTCCTCTGCGATTCTTTCCAGTAATAAGCATTTCCCGAAACTACTGGGCAAGGAGTCTTTATGCAGCATGTGTTGGCTCTGGATTTCATTCCCCATTTTCCAGCTGAGGAGGTTCTCTGCTGCAGCTTCAGGTTGGAGGATATCTTCTGATTCCCAATACTTGTGCAGGAACTCTTTTTATTCTGAGGCTCTGGCTTTGTTTTAGAAGGATGATGCGCCAGGTGCTGCAGCATCCTCTTGTTCACGTGTCTAGTTCCATCTTTCTCTGCAGGTTTTGGAGAATCATCTGTATCATTCTTTTCATCTATCATAGCATCCGAGGCTTTAATGAAAACTGTTCCTCTAGAGCTTTCTTCACCAGTATATCCAAGCCCCGTTCTCCCTTTTCCAAGTCTTTGATAAGACAAAATTTCATCCAAGATATTTTTCTGAGAATCAGCTGCCTTGGCTGTTGCTGGTGAGAACCCAATGTCAGTGACTTGGCTTCCTGTGTCTTCCCTTTTCAGAATGGTAACTTGACTGTTGGATGAGGAGAGAAATTTCTTTCGTTCTTCTTCCAGAAGCTTGACTCTGTCAGTCAATGCTTGATTCGTCTGAAGGGCTGCCTCACACTGTTTGAGAATCTTCCCCAAATAGTCAATAAGGCTGTCAGATGAGTCCTCTTCATCTTCACTTTCGGATACTTCAATCCCATAGTGAAATTCATCCTTCTTTAGCTCTTTGAGGTTGAAATCTGACACACTGGTTAGCACAACACAGTTTTCTTCATCACTTTCCTCAGAGTCACTCCATTTTGCTGTCAGGGACTTGTTGTTCTTTTTCTCTGAGTTTTTGAGGGGTTTGCTAAGAAATTCCCCATTGGAATATTCTCCGCAGCACTTTAAGAAATTCTTCTGATGCTCTCCGCAGAGCTGCCAGGCCTTCTAGCCAATCGCCCAGGATGCTGCTGCTATTCGGACAGATGCTGCAGTAACTTGAACAAGCTCCTGCTATAGCATCCCCTGCTGTAGCTGCTCCTTGTTCACTTGTGCTGGTTTTGTCAAACACTGCCATACTGCATCATCACACTGCATACCATCCTCAAACGAATGGCCAGGCCGAGGTTTCCAACAGAGAGATTAAGCGCATTCTGGAGAAAACCGTGAGACCTACGCGCAAAGACTGGAGCCAGCGGCTGGATGATGCACTTTGGGCATACAGGACTGCGCACAAGACACCGATTGGGACTTCACCATTTCGGTTGGTGTATGGAAAGGCGTGCCACCTACTGGTTGAGTTGGAACACAAGGCATACTGGGCATTGCGCACTTGCAATCTGAACCTCGACGAGGCCGGTAAGGAGCGCGCATTTGAATTGAGCGAGCTAGAGGAGCTGCGCCTGGATGCATATGAGGGGCTGCGCGACTACAAAGCGCGCACGAAAGCATTTCACGATAAGTACATCCTTAGACGCACTTTCGAGCCAGGAGACCGGGTTCTTTTGTTCTCCTCACGCTTAAAGCTGATGCTCGGGAAGCTGTGCAGCAAGTGGACGGGACCATACATAGTCACAAAGGTTTTCTCATATGGAACTATCAAGTTAGAGAACGAGCGCAAGCATCGTTTTCAGGTTAATGGGAAAAGAGTCAAGAAATACTTGGGAGAACCTTGGGATGAGGCCACACGCGAAGTTGATTTGGCGGAACCAGAAATAGAGGATGCGCAGGCTGCTGCGCCAGAGATACAACCTGATGCACCGGAGGGAGAACTGGGAGCTACTGCTTATATATCTTCTCCCTCACGGAGTAACCTCGTTACTTATGATGTGTCACATGATCTTGGCCACACTGACCACCTATCTGTTCCTTTGCGCAGGACTAAGGAAGACATAACACACACAGATGCACAGAAGCGCAGAAGCAAGTGTGGGGTGGTCATCAGCACAAACTTGAGCAAGTAATGAGGTACTGTCGAGCCAATGACGTTAAACAAAGGCACTTGTCGGGAGGTAACCCGACACGTTTTCCACGTTTTATTCTTTACACATTTTTTTATTTTAGGATTTGCATTTTTAGCTAATTCAGTACTTGCATATTTTTGAGTCACGTAGCAATGCGCGGGTCAGTGCGCAGTTCAAAGGGATGCATCACCCTCATGAGGACGCCACAGTACACGCGTTGGACAGCATGGATGACTTGGTTGCAGATGCGCAATGTGCGAGCGCAGCGGAAGGACCTGAGACACTGGCACTGGCAGAGTTGGAGGCGCATGAGGATGAGCTGAGCAGTGCTGAACCAGTATCCAGACAGGTACACGATATAGTTAATGTCTGCACTGCTAATAAAATCTTGCCCTCTATTGAACAGGCACCCAAGGTCGAGCTGAAGCAACTCCCAGAGCACCTCAAGTACATATTCTTGGGAAATGAGGATATCCTGCCGGTAATCATAAAGAAAGGACTAGAAGAGGAGCAGGAGGCGCGATTACAGGAAGTGCTGCGCAAGAACCAGCGCGCTACAGGATGGACACTTGCTGACCTGCGCGGAGTGAGCCCGGACGTATGCATGCATAGGATCCTATTGGAAGATGGTGCCAAACCATCCAGGGAGCCTCAGCGCCGATTGAACCCGAATATGATGGAGGTGGTGTAGAAGGAGATCCTGAAGCTTCTTGACGCAGAAGTCATTTACCCAATCTTGGACAGCAAATGGGTAAGTCTAGTGCACGTTGTGCCGAAGAAAGGAGGAATCACAGTAGAGGAGAATGCGCAGGGCGAGCTAGTTCCCAAGCGCATGCAAACTGGATGGCGCATGTGCATCGACTACAGAAAGCTTAACGCAGTCACGCGCAAGGATCATTTTTCGCTACCCTTCACGGACCAGATGCTAGATCGATTAGCAGGGAAGCCTACTTTTGCTTCTTGGACGGGTACTCAGGGTACAATCAGATACCCATTGCTGCGGAAGATCAAGAAAAAACCACGTTTACCTGCCCATTTGGTACGTTTGCGTTTCGGCGCATGTCGTTTGGACTATGTAACGCGCCAGGTACGTTCCAACGTTTAGTCATGAGCATCTTTTCTGATATGATTGGTATATGCATAGAGGTGTTCATGGATGATTTTACTGTGTATGGAGGTACCTTTGATGCATGCTTAACCCATCTTGATAAGGTCTTAGAGCGCTGCATTTCAAAAACCCTAGTGCTCAATTATGAAAAATGTCATTTTATGGTATCACATGGAGTAGTACTAGGACATATTATCTCGCAGGAGGGGATCAAGGTAGACATGGCCAAAATAGATCTTATTTCTAATCTACCTTATTCCACTAACGTGCGCGATGTGAAATCATTCCTTGGGCATGCAGGGTTTTACAGGCGTTTCATAAAAGATTTTTCTAATATTTGTATACCCCTGTCTAACCTCTTGCAAAAGGATGTGTGTTTCGAATTCACTGATGAGTGCAGGGCTGCGTTTGACAAGCTGAAGGAGGCGCTGACAAGTGCGCCAGTGATTCGTGCGCCAGAATGGAGCCTGCCGTTTGAACTGATGTGCGACGCAAGTGACTATGCAGTAGGTGCAGTCCTGGGACAGCGCGTGGACAAGAAGCCGCATGCCATCTATTATGCATCGTGCACACTGGACGCTGTGCAGAGGAATTATACCACCACAGAAAAGGAACTTCTGGCAATCGTGTTTGCACTGGAGAAGTTTCGCGCATATGTTCTAGGCGCCAGAGTCATCGTCTACACAGACCACGCAGCAATCCGTTACCTAATTTCCAAGAAGGAGACTAAGCCGCGCCTGATGCGCTGGGTGCTCCTACTTCAGGAATTCGACTTGGAAATCAAGGATAAGAAGGGCACGGAGAACACAGTCGCGGACCACCTAAGCAGGATCGTGAAAGCAGAAGAGCCAGGGGGGATCACGGAGACATTCCCTGACAGGTAAGGTACCATGGTATGCGCACATTGCAAATTACCTGGTCACAGGTACGTTTCCTCCTCATTTCACTAAAACCCAATGCATGAGATTAAAACATGAGTCCAGGTATTACATTTGGGATGATCCGTATATGCTCAGAATAGGACCTGATCAGATTTTGAGGCGCTGCGTGCCTGACCATGAAATTAACTCTGTTTTGATGTTTTGTCATGCGCACGCATGTGGAGGACACTTTGGTCCAAAGCGCACAAGCAGGAAGATCCTGGATTGCGGATTTTATTGGCCACACTTGTTTAGTGACTCGTATAACCACTGCAGGAATTGTGACAGGTGCCAGCGCACAGGAGGCATATCAGCGCGCAATGAGATGCCGCAGACGCCCATACTAGTGGTGGATGAAGTATTCGATATTTGGGGGATCGACTTCATGGGGCCATTTCCTCCATCTTCCGGATATGAGTACATATTGGTCGCAGTGGATTATGTCTCCAAATGGGTTGAGGCCAAGGCCACCCTTAAGGATGATGGTAAGACGGTCGCTGACTTTTTGCGAACTAACATTTTTTGCAGGTACGAGGTGCCTAAGGCAATCATAAGCGACCAGGGGACGCATTTCTGTAATAGGATTGTGGCGCAGGTATTCAAGCATTATGGAGTGCGCCTCAAGACGTCCACCGCTTACCACCCACAGACGAATGGCCAGGCCGAGGTCTCCAACCGAGAGATCAAGCGCATCCTGGAGAAAACTGTGAGGCCGTCGCGCAAAGACTGGAGCCAGCGCCTTGACGATGCGCTATGGGCATACAAAATTGCACATAAGACGCCGATTGGGACTTCACCGTTTCGGTTGGTTTATGGAAATGCATGCCACCTGCCAGTGGAGTTGGAGCACAAGGCATACTGGGCATTGCGCGTTTGCAACCTGAACCTAGATGAGGCTGGTAAGGAGCGCGCATTTGAGCTAAGCGAGTTAGAGGAGCTGCGCCTGGATGCGTATGAGGGGCTGCGCGACTACAAGGCGCGCACAAAGGCATTTCACGACAAAAACATCCTCAGACGCACCTTTGAGCCAGGAGACCAGGTATTATTGTTCCCCTCGCGCCTAAAGCTCATGCCTGGGAAGCTGCGCAGCAAATGGACGAGACCATACACGGTTACCAAGGTTTTCCCTTACGGAACAATCGAGTTAGAAAACGAGCACCAGCATCGTTTTCAGGTCAATGGGCAGAGAGTGAAAAAGTATTTATGAGAACCTTGGGATAACACAGCGCGCGAAGTTGACTTAGCAGAACCAGAAATAGAAGATGTGCAGGTTGCTGTGCCAGAGTCGCCACCGGATGCACCTGGGGGAGAATTGGGAACTATTGCTCATATTTCTTCTCCCTCATTCACTACCCTCGTTACTTATGATTCGTTACATGATATTAACCATGCTGACCACCCTTCCGATCCTTTGCGCAGGACCAAGAAGAACGCAACTCACGCACGAGCGCGGGGACACTCAGGAGCAAGAGTGGGGGAGGTCACTGGCACACTTTTACGCAAGTAACGAGGTACAATCGAGACAACGACGTTAAACAAAAACACTTGTCGGGAGGTAACCCGACACGCTTTCCTTTTACACGTTTTCCTTTATATAGTTTCTAGTGTCTTTTAGCTAGTTTAGGATTTGTAGTTTTTTTTAGTCGCGCAGCAGTGCACAGGTCAGTGTGCAAATTCAGTGCGCAGAACAGCTGCGCCAGACAGGGGGTATAAAAGGCCAGGACTTAAGAAAAATTTCAGCATTTTTACAGTCGACCGTTGCAAGGAAGCTCCTGCCCTTAGCCTCCGCTCACCGTCCGACGATCAACCAGCCCTCCGTTTAGAAAGATTTGAAGAGCTTCCCGTCACACACACACCAGGTAACCCTTCCCCTCAGTTTTAGCCGATTCAGTTAGGGTTTGTGCGGTGGAAGCGTTGCCCTAGTTTTGAAATCGACCCTAGTTCGCCTACACCATTTGGAGTTCTGGGTAGTGGGTTTTGTAGACGGAGGATAGGCGACCTGTGGGTGACAGTTTCAGGGCGTTAGTCAGAGTTTAGATTTTTGAGCATTTGTGGAGCTTTGACCTTAGTTGACCGGAGGGACCCCAGCGCACCATGAGACCTGCGGAGGATCAAGAGACCCCAGCATCATTCACCAGCAAATATGACGCTTTCATGAGGCTGGAGATGTACGGGACCCCGTACATCAGCGGAGACTTCCTGCGCGATGTCGGGATGGAGGACCTCATTGTGGAGAAGCTCGTGCTGGCAGGCTGGGAGGCGTTGTTGGAGATCAACAGCGCAGCTGACAAGGGGGATACCTGTGAGTTCTTGGCGTCGCTGGACACTGCCGAATTGGAGATCAGGTACCGGCACAGAGGGGTCTGGTACATAGCCTCGGCAAAAAGGCTGAAGCGCACGCTGAGGTGCGCCAAGGTGCGTGAGGAGGATATAGACACGCACACGAATCAGGAGGCGTGGCGTGAGATGGCGACTGGCCAAGTTTTTGCCGCGGGGCGCAGCCGAGGACGCGAGCTGCGCGACCCGTGGATGTTCTACCTCTGGCACATGGTCGCCTATGCAATCAACGGGCACTTTAATGGTGCTCCCAAGATCAGCCTGCTGGACATGGACATATTGAAGGGATTCTATTATGGGAAGAAAGTACTGTTTGTCTCGGACATGGTGGTGCATTGGAGTCGGGTCAGCACGAAGGGGTCGCTGACTTGTGGAGGAATGATCACGCACCTGCTGCGTGCGCTGCATGGAGACCCGGAGGTGCCCGAGCACACGGTAGTGCCGGCCGTTCCCCTGGACCGTGCCCATATGCTGCAGCTCAGAGCAGTGGCCGTGAGAGAGGACGGGTCCTTGGAATGGTGCTACCAGCTACAGCCGGCCAGAGCGCCGAGTCAAAGAGCAGAGAGCAGCGCCCAACCAGAGGAGGCCGCTGAGGACAGGGAGATGGAAGAGGCCCTAGAGCCAGTTGCGCCTCCAGTCAGGCACATGAGGACTCGTGCGGAGACTGGAGCGTGCTGGAGGGCAAGTGTGCCGCAGGGGGAGCCAGTAACCATAGCCATTGATGATTCTCCCCCGCGTGCACAAGGAAAGCGCCCCAGGACAGAGGCAGAGGAGGCGCCTGAGGAGGTACCAGAGGATCAGCGCATAATGTTCAACGTCATGCGCGTGCTTGAGTATTTAGCGCCAGAGGGGGCCGACCTGAGCATGAGCCCACCATCAGGGTGGAGATTTGGAGATTCTATCCCCCCTCTCCTCAGTCTGCGTAGGTGATCGAGCCTATTTATACGCATTATTTGGATCATATCCCCGTGCTTGTTTGCATTATTTTATGTACAAGATTACTAGTTTCTAGTGTTTTTGTATTTCAGGGCAGAACAAGGGCCTAAGTCGGATACGCGCTAACAGGCAGCGTTTAGGACGCGCAGCACACAGCCTGCGGAGCTAGCGGCGCCAATAGAAGAAATGGCAAGAGACAGCAGAGTTGCGCCGACCAAAGCGCTAAGCAGTATGCCGTGCGCCAGGCGCAGAGTCCAGTATTTCCTAATCCTGACATGACCAAATTTGGAAGTTGCCAAGGATGGACCTCTCGAGCAGTATATAAAGGGGAGGAGGTCTAGGGTTTAAGGGGGACACACAGAGAGGCAACACCCCACATCAGAGGGCCACGAGAGAGTGAGAGAGCGGCAAATCTGGAAAACACACGGACTTGTTAAGAGGACTTGCGCCAGCCGACTGCGCCAGCCGAGAGACATACTGCACGCACTGTTTGCTACTTGTTTCTCAGATACATTAGACCTTATTTTACTATTCTATGATGTTTATCACTAGCATGTCTAGCTAAACGCTTAGTATCGGTTGGACATGAATCTATGAGTATTTCCTTTGAGACTTGCACTTAATGCATAACTTGCTTGCTTATATTAATTCTGTGCACATTACTGGCAGCTTGTTGCATGAGTAGGGGAAGCCTTGAACCACAATCTTACTCTTGTTGCTTGTTGTTGTTTGTTAAACTAGTTGAATAGCCTGACGGTGCCAACTAGGAGTAACGCGCTAGGATAGGCAATTACTACCTTGATCGGATTCGTAGTTGTTTAAGTCTAGTGTAAGAATTAATAGCACATGAACTTTGATCGGAACATGCGCACATGTTAGGAAGCCTTGATCGGACACTAACATTAGCAACTCGAGCTATAGACATTTAGAGTCAATGATAAGGAATACACTCATAGAGGATTGTCTGCGCCGATACTTCTCATTGTCATAGTACTTAATCTCTACTGCCTGCGCACGTCTAGTGCAAGTTCCTGCGTTACGATACCACTGTTTACTCGCGCACTGCGCAACCCAATCACTCACCCCCCCATTCTTCGTAAGTGTAGGTCACTGGCTAGAACTGAGCTACTTGCTCCCTGTGGAGATCGACCCTTACTTAACCGCTGTACTAGTGGAAGAGGAAGGATTATATTTGACGCGCACAACGACGCGCGATCAAATTTTGGCGCCGTTGCCGGGGAGCAACACAGCTAAGTTCTAGTTAGTTTACGTTTTTCCCTTTTAGTATCTAGTTATTTCAGTTTGTTTTGTTTTCGTTGTTGTTTCTGACAGCGCGCAATCACCATTAGCCTGCGCAACCTTGAAACAGTTGCGCTGCGCAGATTCTAGTTGCGCACTGACAGACGCAGCAGCATTAGTTATCTTTTAATTTCGTTTTCTTTGAGATTTAAAACAGGTTATGGAGGATAACAGTGTCGTAGGAGACAACTTGGGGGACAGAACCCCGGACGAAGCAAGGGCACAGAACCGCGCAGCCCTGTTCAGAGAAGAAGTGCAGCGCGAGGTTGAAGCAAGGATGGCCGCTGAATTGTACAATACGCCACCCGCGCGACAAGCTGCGCGACGCAGAACAGTGCGCGAGATGTCAGCCCTTATCACTGTTAACCAGCCATGGTGCATCGTGCTTCCACCAGACGGTCATTTTGAGCTAAGGAGCTCGCTCATCCATCACATGCCCAAGTTCCACGGGATGAACAATGAAAATCCAGTCAAGCATGTGCGAGAGTTCCTAGTCATATGCGAGAACATGAAGACCGAAGGGGGGAGCGATGAGGCGCTGAAGATGAAGGCATTCCCATTTTCGTTGTGTGACACAGCCAGACATTGGTTGATGAACTTACCAGCCGGATCAATTCACACATGGGAGCAGCTGCAGAAGAAGTTCCTGGATAAATTCTATCCCGCAGCAAAGATCGCGCTACTCAGGAGGGAACTGGCCGGGCCAAGGCAGAGCGCAGGAGAATCTCTGTCAGAGTATTACGAACGTTTCAGGGAGCTAGAGGCCAACTGCTACAATCATGGCCTACCCCAGAATGTGCTGATAGAGAACTTCCTAAATGGATTGCTGCCCATGGAGCTGAGATTATTGAACGCATGCGCAGGAGGTGACATTTGCAACATGTACCCAGAAGACGCGTGGCAGCTGATAGAAGACTCTGCTGGTCAGGTACGACATCAGCTAACACTTGAAAATAATCGTGCTCGTTCTGTGCATCAGGTAGAAACAAGCGCTGAGATCAAGGAAATGAAGGCCATGCTGCAGAAGTTGATGAGTGCGCAGAGCGCACAACCAGTAGCGCCAAAGGTATGTGAATTCTGCAGGTCCACCGAACACAAGACTGATGAATGTCCCACACTATTTGAGGTATCAGGAGATGTCAATGCTCTCGGAGGATGGGACAACAGAGGACCACCAAGGCAGAATCAGCCGCGTTTTGGACTGGCAGCAAATGGATTCAGATGGAAGGAGGAGAACAATTTCCAGAGGCAGTCCACAGATCAGCGCGCGCCACAGCAGACGCAACAAGCTGCGCCCTACAATCCACCGGATCGCCGCACTGACGCACCAGCGCATAACAACCAGCAACCAAGGCGATCTTTGGAAGATATCGTGGGGCAGCTAGCAGACACAGTACGCAAGAATGACGAGAAGTATGACAAGAGGTTCGAGTCCATTGAAAAGCAGCTATCACAGATCGCAACCACGGTATATGAGCTGAAAAAGAGCGATGGCAACCTGCCTTCACAAGTGATTCAAAACCCCAAAGGAGGAGTCAATGCAGTGACACTGAGGACTAGGCGCACATGACAGCGCGTCGTCGTGCGCCTCAAATTAGAATTTATAACTCCTGTAACACACTAGCAAGCGGTAAGCAGGGTCGAACCCAAAGAGAGCAAATGAGTCGGAGTTCAATGAGAGTCACAGAAAAAGGAACGCAACTGAGGAAATCAATTCAAAGAAAATCAGTTCGGGGAATACAATGCAACTAGTTATCACCGATCGAATACATGAGTAAGCTAGTGAATTCTGCCTTAGTTCAACATTCCCGCTAAAGATATGTCGACAATCAATTCTACCTATTCTTAACCGCTAGGCCTTCGAACAAGTTCAATACTTACTCGACTAATACTACAAATTGGTTCTACCGCTAGGTTTTCCCCAACAATGCAATCAAGTCAAGTGTAACGCAATTGATATCAATCTAGCTCACCGCTAAGCTGCACTAAATTGTCAATCAAAGCATTCGATTTCATTCATACAAGGGCAGCAATCCATAGCTCAAATCATGTACTCATTGACCTCCAACCATTGTTGCACTATAAATCCCCAAACTGAAATATTGATTTAGCTACTCATAATATCCATGAATACAATAGAAACTAGGTTCATCACACTACAATACACAAACTGAGCTCAAACAAGTCCGGCCGTGAACAGTGTTCCGGCGGCCGTGAATAGTAACAGTGAACAGTGAACAGTGAACAGTGAACAGTGAACAGTGAATGTGAACAGTGAACAGTGAATAGTAAAATGTGAACAGTAACCGGCGTGAATAGTACTCCAGCGACTTTTCCAGCAGCTTCTCTCTAGAGCTCCTCCACGCCGTGAACAGTAGCTCCCGTGAATAGTGTTCCAGAAATGGAGTGTTGAAGAGAGATGAAACTTTTCCCAATTAGTCCATGTTTTAGGTTTAGGGTTTTTCTGGTTGAACCATCTTCATTGAACCACATTGAACCAGCAGAGTTGACTTTGACCGCTGTTGACTTCTTGATCTTGGATGAATGCTTCGAATTTGCGATAAATTCCAATGCGATCTTGAACATTCCTGCGATACGAAAACACTACAAAAGAGTAATCGATTCACGCAAAATGTAAGAAAATAATGGGAATAAATAACTCAATGGAGCGTATAAATACGCTCCATCAAACTACCCCACACTTATTCTTGTTCGTCCCCGAACAACAACAAGACACGCAAGCACTCAAATCATTCCTATCATGCCATGATATAAACTTTGAAATTACTCGAGAAGTCATCCCTAATCAGTCAATCAATACATGCTCACAATCATTCTCAAATAGTGATCAACAAGAACTAGAATGATATATGTTACCTTTAAGCTTGGAATGGGATTTAATGGATGACTAGGAGTTAGTCCTTTTTAGACTCCTAACTTCACTCTTTGGTTCAACTTCATAGCCACGCGCATACAACTGAATTTGCTTTCTTTGGCACGTGATGAATCCGAGTTATGAGAGGATCAACCTTTTCTTTTTCTTGCTTTTGGACTTTGCTCTTTTTTCGATTGCTTTTCTTTCACTTCTTGTAAATCTGATTTTTTTTTTTCTTTTTCGAGCTTCTAATGTGAAATGTTTGCTTCTTGTCCTTTTTGAGCTTTGCTCTCCAATTTGAACCGTTCCAATCATAGCCTTCGAATGGCAGCATAAGGAACGCGTCCCGCTCTTTCTCATCCTTGCCCTTTCAGCGCGAGGCAGGATAGGGGTTACCCACCCATTCCCGGTTACTCGGACTAGAGATAGGACGGTTTGTTTTCCCGTCCCACCACGGCATAACACTGCAATGATGGAGTCAATATCACCCCTCATAACTCGAAGCACCAACCTCCACAAATACAGTGCGCTACGCGACTAATCCTTTGAACCTCCAAATGAATGTCAAGTCCCTCTAGGACATTTCTATCAACTCCACATCCTGAAATATCTCAGCTCAAAAGAACATATAACATTAAAGCGCAAGCATCACAATATTTTGGAATTCATGGAAAGCATACATATCAAAACTTCAAAGAGAGGGCATCATCTCATAAAATCAGCATTTATATCACAGCACAATGTATCATCTCATTAATCCAGCAGCAACTCAGTAGCATAATCCTCATAAACATGGCAGCAAATGCTCACAAACTCAGCACTCTAAAAAAAAAAAAAAAAAAAAAAAAAAAAACTAACGTGCTCTACTATTAACTAATGCAAGCTAACAAAGGCACACAAGATGAACGTAGTGCGCATACTAACTTCCCACCCCACACTTGAATCAAACCGTGTCCTCATGGTATAAGCTAGGGAAGGAAAGGAAGCTCATGCAAGATACACACAAGAATTAAACAACTAACATGGCTAAAAAAAAAGTCAGAGAAAATTGCGCCCCAAGAAGACATTAGCCCACGCGCCCCAAGAAGACATTAAGTTGCTAAAGTGTGAAGCCGGCGCGCGGAATAATGTTGCCTGGAGGAGCGTGACTCACTGAGATGGAAAACACCAAAAATTGCTATTCAAACACTCTAAGACTCTAATGACTTCTAACATGCATGACTCTTTTAAACACTAAATAGACTCACACTAAAACTCTAAAATTAAGCACCGGGTTGCCTCCCGCAAGCGCCTTTGTTTAACGTCTTTGGCTCGACGATACCTTCATTTAAGCTCATGCCGGTTCGGCCAAATGGAACTCCTCATCATGTGGGATATCGGGTGGAACATCAAGTGGAATATCAGGTGGAATGGTAGGCTTCAGGTGCTCCGTCAAGGGCTTTAATTGAATATCCGGGGGCTGCACAACAGATGGGGCGAGGATAGTTTTATTACACAATTTGATGGCATTGATATCATACCTAGGGATGTCATGGATTAATTGCCCAGCAGCAATTTCCTTCGTGTTCAGCCCCTCTTTGGTGTCTAGCTCCGATATGTCCTCCCCACATCGTGCGAGTGTAGCATCTTCGATGGTGTCCAAGGCTTGTATTCCTGGAAGGTTAGGTAGGAATTCAATAGACTTATGAATATTAAAGTTGATCACTTCCCCTTCTACCTCCATGGAGAGATCACCCGTATGTATATCAATTTTCATCTTCGTGGTTGCCATAAATGGTCTCCCTAGCAGAATTGGTGAAGACCCTCTCTCATCCTCCATCTTTACCACATAAAAATCTGCAACCAATGAAAGTGTTCCTACCTGCACTAGCACATCAACAACAAGACCCTCTGGCTTTGTGCATGATCTATTAGCCATTTGAATTGTAAAATCAGTGGGTCTAAGAGGACCGATACGCAATGTTTCATATAAGGAATAAGGCAAGATATTAATCGAGGCACCCAAATCCAACATGCAATTATCCACTTGAACATCATTAATTATGCATGGAATTGTAAAGATACCTGGATCCTTATATTTCGGTGCTACCTTCGATGGAAGAATGGCCGAGATGTTGGGGTTGAGATTTACTTGCTCAAGACCTCCTTGTTGAGTGGTGCACAAATCTTTAAAAAACTTGCCATACTTCGGAATGTGCTTGATTGCGTCGAGAAGTGGGATTGTGACTTCCATCTTGCTGAATAGCTCTAAAAGCTCTTGATCCATTGCTGGGCTCCTCTTTGACTTTGAAATCTGCATAGGAAATGGAAGGGGAGGGTCAGTTTGGCGAAATTCAGAATTTGAGGCAGTCTGTCGCGCTCCAGATGAAGACATTATTCGCGCTCCAGATGAAGACATTAAGGGTCTGCGCGCCGAGCTAATGTTCTCCTGGGGCGCGCTACTCTCTGTTTCGGTTCCCCGTCTCGCTTCTTCTGCAATTTGCTTCCCACTTATCAGAGTCACCGAACAAACATTTCCTCTTGGATTGGGAATTGTTTGTGATGGAAGCTTTCCTTTGTCCTTGTCATTCTTCAATTCGGAAACGGTAGCCGCCAATTGGGACATTTGCTTAGATAACTCAGCTATGGTGCTATCGGTCTTGGCTTGATTATTTTGCATAGTCATCGCCATCTCTTTAACAACTTCCTCTAATGACTTCCCTTGATTGACATTGCTCGGGCCAGCTTGGTTGTAGTTGCGCCTTTGTTGTTGCCCATAAGAATTTCCATTTCCACTTCCATTGTATCTCTCTTGTTGGTGAAATGGTGGGCGGTAGGCTTGTCCTTGTCCTTGGTTCTGATTCTGATTTTGTCCTTGATTGAATCCTCCTTCATTTCTCCAACTGAAACCATTGGCTGCTAATCCAAATTGCCTTGGTGCTTGCCTATTGTTGAATTGCTGGAATCCTCCCATAGCATTGACATCAGCAGCCTCTTCCTCATGTAGGCTAGGACATTCATCTGTCTTGTGGTTCGCAGCTCCACAAAGTCCACACGCTTTAACTTCACTGACTTGGCCAACCATAAGCTTCTGCACCATTTGCTTAAGCTCCTTGATTTCAGTTGCCATTTGATTTGAATTGGAATCCATTTGGGAGACATTCCTTGTTCGGCTTGTATCATCTCTTCTACCGGTATCATCTCTAAATCTGGCACTCTCGGCATTCTCATTGATAAGCTCTCGCACCTCGGCAGGTGTTAGATTCAAAACCGTGCCCCCGGCTGCTGCATCCAAGAGCATCCTCTCCAATGGTCTCAATCCATCCAATAAGTACTCCACAAGCATTTCTTCTCTCATACTCAAATTACAACAGCTTTGTTCTAAGGCATTGAATCTCCCCAAATAATCATACATTGACTCACTTGGGCCTTGTTTAATGTTGGAAAGCTCTCTTCTTACTTGGGCAGCTCTAGCAGGTGGATAGTATTTATCGAGAAACTTCCTTTGCATTTGCTCCCAAGTTCTAATGCTTCCTGAAGGCAAAGATAAAAACCAAGTTTTTGCAAGGTCAGTTAAACTGAAGGGAAACACTTTTAACTTAAACCTCTCTTCTGGGGCAGCATATGGTTTGAGAGTCCGACATATCCCGTTGAATTCTTGTAGATGCCTTGATGCTACTTCTCCTGGCAGCCCTCCAAATTTTGGGAGATGATGGACCACTGCCGTCTTCACTTCAAAGTCATCCTCATCTTGATCAGTGTTAATGCACCATGGTTCATTGTTGAATGTTGGGGCTGAAAGCTCTCTAAGTGTAGGTGGTCTCATCCTTCCACGTGCATATTGTTGAGGTTGAGGTGGATAATGTTGCTGTTGTTGAGGGGGAACTGCATATTGTTGTTGAGGAGGGGGTGGATATGCATAATCATCTTGGTCTTCCCTCCTCTCTTCTCTATTGTAACGAGCTGCCCTTTGCCTTTGATTAAAGACTCTCTCCGGCTCATCATAAAAAGGGGGAGCAATTGGATTGTTGTTGTTGTTTTGATCAGGTTCATGATCACCATGGACACTTCCTGCATGAGACATACTGGAAAGCCAAGTGAAATACAAAGGTAGACTACCAAACAACTCAAAAGCACAAAATGCAGATTTTAAATAACTAAACAATTCAAAAAGAAAATGTAAACGAACTCGGATGGCTAAAAAAGCACACAGCTCACGCTAGGGAGGGTGAGTCCTGATCGGGAGCCCGTTCCGCTCAAAGAAAGGTGTCCTGATCTTCAATCAGACTCCGGTGACACTATTCATACCCTTCTCGGCAGCACTATTCACCGCTGGCTAAAACTCTTTCTTTTTCTCTTCCAATCTGCACAACAAGCAAGCTAAACACAGTAAAACAATAAAAACAAGAAAAACAAAGTTTAGAACTCTAGACTGAATGTTGCTCTCCCCGGCAACGGCGCCAAAATTTGACAGCGCGTCGTCGTGCGCCTCAAATTAGAATTTATAACTCCTGTAACACACTAGCAAGCGGTAAGCAGGGTCGAACCCAAAGAGAGCAAATGAGTCGGAGTTCAATGAGAGTCACAGAAAAAGGAACGCAACTGAGGAAATCAATTCAAAGAAAATCAGTTCGGGGAATACAATGCAACTAGTTATCACCGATCGAATACATGAGTAAGCTAGTGAATTCTGCCTTAGTTCAACATTCCCGCTAAAGATATGTCGACAATCAATTCTACCTATTCTTAACCGCTAGGCCTTCGAACAAGTTCAATACTTACTCGACTAATACTACAAATTGGTTCTACCGCTAGGTTTTCCCCAACAATGCAATCAAGTCAAGTGTAACGCAATTGATATCAATCTAGCTCACCGCTAAGCTGCACTAAATTGTCAATCAAAGCATTCGATTTCATTCATACAAGGGCAGCAATCCATAGCTCAAATCATGTACTCATTGACCTCCAACCATTGTTGCACTATAAATCCCCAAACTGAAATATTGATTTAGCTACTCATAATATCCATGAATACAATAGAAACTAGGTTCATCACACTACAATACACAAACTGAGCTCAAACAAGTCCGGCCGTGAACAGTGTTCCGGCGGCCGTGAATAGTAACAGTGAACAGTGAATGTGAACAGTGAACAGTGAATGTGAACAGTGAATAGTGAATAGTAAAATGTGAACAGTAACCGGCGTGAATAGTACTCCAGCGACTTTTCCAGCAGCTTCTCTCTAGAGCTCCTCCACGCCGTGAACAGTAGCTCCCGTGAATAGTGTTCCAGAAATGGAGTGTTGAAGAGAGATGAAACTTTTCCCAATTAGTCCATGTTTTAGGTTTAGGGTTTTTCTGGTTGAACCATCTTCATTGAACCACATTGAACCAGCAGAGTTGACTTTGACCGCTGTTGACTTCTTGATCTTGGATGAATGCTTCGAATTTGCGATAAATTCCAATGCGATCTTGAACATTCCTGCGATACGAAAACACTACAAAAGAGTAATCGATTCACGCAAAATGTAAGAAAATAATGGGAATAAATAACTCAATGGAGCGTATAAATACGCTCCATCAGCACAATAGGAGCAGAACAGACCACGAAGGCGCCCGCGCAACCAGTTGCGCAAGTCCCGGATCCAGCAGAACAGAATGCGCAACCAGAGCAAGAAGCGCAACCAGAAGTGCCAGCCACAAGCCTGCAGGGCGAAGCGCCAGGTATAACACAAATGAACGACAAGGGCACGAATCGTACTAATATACCTGCACCTTTCCCTGTGCAGGCACCCTTGGCTAGAAAGGAAGCGCTGGACAAAGAGCTATACGAGTTATTCAGCAAGGTGGAAATCAATATTCCCCTTATCGAAGCAGTTCGGCAGATTCCCAGGTACGCCAAGTTTTTAAAGGAGCTGTGCACAAACAAGAGAAGGAAAGGCGAATGCGCACAGGTAATGCTAAATGCGCAGGCCTCAGCGATCGTGCAACATAAGGTACCACCTAAGTGCCGAGACCCAGGTACGTTCACTATCCCTTGCACTTTAGGTAAGACCACAGTGAGCAACTGCATGATTGATTTAGGCGCGTCCATCAATTTGTTACCTTATTCCCTATATACGACATTGCGCCTTGGACCACTAAAGCCTGCAGGTCTCACTATTCAGCTAGCAGATCGGTCGTGCAAACAACCTGCAGGCATGATAGAGGATGTCCTTGTACTAGTAGGAGAGCTAGTGTTTCCAGCAGATTTTTATGTGCTGGAAATGGAGGGTGAATCAAGCACCAGCAGTGCGCAGATCCTATTGGGCAGACCTTTCCTTATGACCGCGCGCACGAAGATAGACGTGTGGAGGGGCACGCTCTCCATGGAGGTAGATGGCGAAGAGATCCATTTCAATATATTCAAGGGGATGCAGCACCCACACGAGGACGCCACAGTGCACGCGATGGACAACATTGACGATTTAGTCTCAGATGCGCAATGTGCAAGCGCAGCAATAGAACCAGAGCCACTGGCACAGACAGAGTTGGAGGAGCAGGAAGACGAGGAGCTGAGCAGTGCTGAACCAGAACTCAAACAGGTACATGATATAGTTCATATTTGCACTGCCAATAAAATCTTGCCCTCTATTGAACAGGCACCCAAGGTCGAGCTGAAGCAACTCCCAGAACACCTCAAATACATTTTCCTGGGAAATGAGGTCACCCTGCCAGTAATCATAAAGAAAGGATTAGAAGAGGAGCAGGAAGTGCGTTTACAGCAGGTGCTGCGCAGGAACCAGCGCGCTATAGGATGGACACTGGCAGATCTGCGTGGAGTGAGCCCAGACGTGTGCATGCACAGAATACTATTGGAAGATGGTGCCAAACCATCCAGGGAGGCTCAGCGCAGATTGAACCCAAATATGATGGAGGTAGTGCAGAAGGAGATCTTAAAGTTGCTTGACGCAGGAGTCATTTACCCAATCTCGGACAGCAAATGGGTCAGTCCAGTGCACGTTATGGCTAAGAAGGGAGGAATCATAGTGGAAGAAAATGCGCAGGGCGAGCTTGTTCCCAAGTGCATACAGACTGGATGGCGCATGTGCATCGACTACAGGAAGCTTAACGCAGTCACGCGCAAGGACCATTTCCCGCTACCGTTCATAGATCAGATGCTGGATCGATTAGCAGGTAAGCCTTATTTTTGTTTCTTGGACGGATATTCAGGGTACAACCAGATACCCATAGCTGCGGAGGATCAGGAGAAAACCACGTTCACCTGCCCGTTCGGTACATTTGCGTTTCGGCGCATGTCATTTGGGCTGTGCAACGCGCCAGGTACGTTCCAACGCCTTGTCATGAGCATTTTCTCTAATATGATTGGTATATGCATAGAAGTGTTCATGGATGACTTTACTGTATATGGAGGTACCTTTGGTGTGTGTTTAACTCATCTAGATAAGGTCTTGGCGCGCTGCATTTCTAAGAACCTAGTGCTTAATTATGAAAAATGTCATTTCATGGTAACGCATGGTGTAGTGCTGGGACACATCATCTCAGAGGAGGGGATCAAGGTAGACAAGGCTAAGATAGACCTTATTTCTAATCTACCTTATGCCACTAGCGTGCGCGACGTGAAGTCATTCTTAGGACACGCTGGGTTTTACAGGCATTTTATCAAAGACTTCTCTAAAATTTGTATTCCCCTGTCTAACCTCTTGCAAAAAGATGTGTGCTTCGATTTTACTGATGAGTGCAGGACCGCATTTGATAAGCTTAAGGAGGCGCTGACCAGTGCGCCAGTGATGCGCGCACCAGACTGGAACCTGCCGTTTGAACTGATGTGCGACACAAGCGATTATGCAGTAGGTGCAGTCCTGGGGCAGCGAGTGGACAAGAAACTGCACGCCATCTATTATGCATCGCACACACTGGACGCTGCGCAGAGGAACTACACCACCACGGAGAAGGAGCTTATGGCAATTGTGTTTGCGCTAGAGAAGTTCCGTGCATGCGTTCTAGGCGACAGGGTCATCATATACACAGACCACGCAGCCATCCGTTACCTGATGTCCAAGAAGGAAACTAAGCCGCGCCTGATGCGCTGGGTGCTCCTACTGCAGGAATTCGACCTGGAGATCAAAGACAAGAAGGGCACGGAGAACACGGTTGCGGACCACCTGAGCAGGATCGTGAAGGAGGAGGAGCCGGGGCAGATCACTGAGACATTTCCCGACGAGCATCTGATGGCGCTGACAGGTAAGGTACCATGGTATGCGCACATTGCGAATTACCTGGTCACAGGTACGTTCCCTCCGCATTTCAATAAAACGCAGTGCATGAGATTGAAACATGAGTCCAAGCATTATCTTTGGGATGATCCTTATATGCTCAGAATAGGACCTGATCAGATATTAAGGCGCTGCGTGCCTGTGACAGCGCGTCGTCGTGCGCCTCAAATTAGAATTTGTAACTCCTGTAAACACACTAGCAAGCGGTAAGCAGGGTCGAACCCAAAGAGAGCAAATGAGTCGGAGTTCAAATGGAAGTCACAGAAAAAGGAACACAACTGAGGATATCAATTCAAAGAAAATCAGTTCGGGGAGTGCAATGCAACTAGTTATCATCGATCGAATACATGCATAAACTAATGGATTCTGCCTCAGTCCAACATTCCCGCTAAAGATATGTCGACAATCAAATTCTACCTATTCTTAACCGCTAGGCCTTCGAACAAGTTCAATAGTTACTCGACTTATACCACAAATTGGTTCTACCGCTAGGTTTTCCCCAACAATGCAATCAAGTCAAGTGTATCACAATTGATATCAATCTAGCTCACCGCTAAGCTGCACTAAATTGTCAATCAAAGCATTCGTTTCATTCATACAAGGGCAGCAATCCATAGCTCAAATCATGTATTCATGGACCTCAAACCAACTATTGCAATGCAAACCCCAAACTGAATTATTGATTTAGCTACTCATAATATCCATGAATACAATAGAAACTAGGTTCATCACACTACAATTCACGAACTGAACTAAAAACGATTCCGGCCGTGAACAGTGTTCCGGCGTGAATAGTAACAGTGAATAGTGAAATGTTAACAGTGAATAGTGAATAGTAACCGGTCGTGAATAGTGTTTTCCGGCGACTTCCAGCAGCTTCACTCTCCAGCTAGCTCGGACTCCACTGCCGTCACTGTAGCTCCGCGTGAATAGTGTTCCAGAAATGGAGTGTTGAAGAGAGATAATTCTTTTCCCAATTTGTCCATGTCTTAGGTTTAGGGTTTTTGGGTTGAACCACCTTGATTGAACCACATGTGCTTGAACCAAATCTGATTTCCAATTGAACCAGCAGAGTTGACTGCTGTTGACTTTTTTGATCTTGAGTGAGTGCTTCAAATACGCGATAAAATCCGATGCGATCTTGAACACACCTGCGATACGAAAACACTACAAAAGAGTAATCGATTCACGCAAAATGTAATAAAACTATGGGAATAAATAACTCAATGGAGCGTATAAATACGCTCCATCAGCCTGACCATGAATTTAACTCTGTTTTGATGTTTTGTCATGCGCACGCATGTGGAGGACACTTTGGTCCCAAGCGCACCAGCAGGAAGGTCCTGGACTGCGGATTTTATTGGCCGCACCTGTTTAGAGACGCATATGACTATTGCAGGAATTGTGACAGGTGCCAGCGTACAGGAGGCATATCAGCGCGCAACGAGATGCCGCAGACGCCAATTCTAGTAGTTGAAGTGTTTGATATATGGGGAATCGACTTCATGGGGCCATTTCCCCCGTCTGCCGGCTATGAATACATATTGGTCGCGGTGGATTATGTCTCCAAATGGGTCGAAGCTAAGGCCACACGGAAAGATGATGGTAAGACGGTCGCTGAGTTTCTGAAAACTAACATCTTTTGCAGGTACGGGGTGCCTAAGGCAATCATCAGCGACCAGGGGACGCACTTTTGCAACAGGATCGTGGCGCAAGTTTTCAAGCATTACGGAGTGCGCCACAAGATGTCCACCGCTTATCATCCTCAGACAAATGGACAGGCCGAGGTCTCTAACAGAGAAATCAAGCGCATCCTGGAGAAGACTGTGAGACCATCTCGCAAGGATTGGAGCCAGCGCCTGGACGATGCGCTGTGGGCATACCGCACTGCGCATAAGACACCAATCGGGACTTCACCGTTTCGGTTGGTCTACGGAAAAGCATGCCACTTGCCAGTAGAGCTAGAGCACAAAGCATATTGGGCCTTACGCATTTGCAACCAGAACCTGGATGAGGCTGGCAAGGAGCGCGCGTTTGAGCTCAGCGAGTTAGAAAAGCTGCGCCTGGATGCCTATGAGGGACTACGCGATTACAAGGAGCGGACAAAGGCGTTTCATGACAAGCATATCCTCAGACGCACTTTTGAGCTAGGAGACCAGGTATTATTATTCTCCTCACGCCTGAAGCTCATGCCTGGAAAGCTGCGCAGCAAATGGACTGGACCGTACACAGTCACCAAGGTCTTCCCCTATGGAACAATCGAATTAGAAAACGAGCACCGGCATCGTTTTCAGGTGAATGGGCAGAGAGTCAAACGGTATCTCGGAGAACCTTGGGATGGTACAACGCGCGACATTGAGTTGGCAGAACCAGTAATAACAGATGCGCCAACTGCCACGCCAGAGGCACCACCAGATGCACCAGAGGGAGAACTGGAGACTATTGCTCACATTTCTTCTTCCTCTTCATCTACCCTCGTTACTGCAGACTTCTCACATATTATCCATGCTGACTATCCTTCTCACCCTTTGCGCAGGACCAAGAAGAACACAACACATGCACAAGCGCAGGGTCACTCAGGAGCAAGAGTAGGGGAGGTCGCTGGCACGCATTTTGGCACGTAACGAGGTACAGTCGAGCCAACGACGTTAAACAAAGGCACTTGTCGGGAGGTAACCCGACTCGTTTTACCTTTACATGTTTTTCTTTTAGTTTTACTAGTGTCTTTTAGTTAGTTTAGGACTTGTAGTTTTTAGTCGAGCAGCAGTGCGCGGGTCCGTGCGCATTACAGTGCGCAGGACAGCTGCGCCAGCCAGAGGGGTATATAAGGGCAGGACTTAGAAATTTTCAGCACTTTTTCTCATTCGACCGTTGCCAGCAGCTCCCGTCTTCGCACCTCCACCAGCTGTCCGGCGCTCAGTCCAGCATCAGTTTAGAGAGATTCGGGTACCACACGGCCGCACTACCCCCAGGTAACCTTTCCCCCAGATCTGAGCACGATTCCAGTAGGGTTTTGTACGGAGGAGTGCTCTAGGGTTTTGAAGTCGCACCAGGATAGAGTGCGCCGATTGGAGTGGTGTTTAGAGGGTTTTGTAGGCGGGAAGTAGGCGCTCCTTTGGTGAAAGTTTCAGTGCATTCGGAGGAGTGTGGATTTTTGGACGTGTTTGTGGAGTGTTGACCAGCGTTGACCCGAGCACCCCAGCCACAATGCAGCCTGCCGCGGACCAAGAGACCCCAGCTGTTTTCGCCAGCAGGAACGCAGCATTTCTGAGGCAGGACATGTACGGGACTCCGTACATTAGCAGGGACTTCCTGTGCGAGGTCGGTCTGGAGGACCTCGTTGTGGAGAGGCTGGCGTTAGCAGGCTGGGAGGCGCTGTTGGAACTCAACAGCGCATCAGACAAGGAGGATACGTGCGAATTTTTAGCGTCGCTAGAGGCGGACAACCGGGAGATCAGGTACAGACATAGGGGCGTCTGGTACATTGCCTCAACTAAGAGGCTGAAGCGCACACTGAGGTGCGCGAGGAGGACTTGGACACGCACACCAACCAGGAAGCTTGGCGCGAGATGGCGACCGGGCCAGTCTTTGCCGTGGGGCGCAGCAGGGGACGCGAGCTGCGTGACCCATGGATGTTCTACCTGTGGCGCCTGGTTGCTTATGCAGTCATCGGGCGATTTAATGGTGTGCCCAAGATCAACCTCCTGGACTTGGACATCTTGAAGGGGCTGTATTACGGAAGGAGGGTGCCATTTGTTTCGGACATGGTGGTCCACTGGAGCCGGGTCAGCGCGAGGGGACCGCTGACCTGCGGAGGGATAATTACGCACCTGCTGCGGGCGCTGCATGGAGAGCCCGAGGTGCCAGAGCACACAATGGTGCCGGCTGTCCCGCTGGACCGCGCCCACATGCTGCAGATCAGGGCGGTAGCTGTGAAGGAAGATGGCACATTGGAATGGTGCTACCGTCTGCAGCCGGCCAGAGTGCCGCGGCCAAGAGCAGAAAGCAGTGCGCAGGGCGCAGCGGCCGCGCAGGAGATGGAGGAGGACGAGGCCCCAGAGCCAGATGTGCCTCCAGTCAGGCGCGCGAGGACTCGCGCGGAGACTGGAGCGCACCAGAGGGCCCGTGCACCACAAGGGGAGCCAGTCACCATTGCCATCAAGGATTCTCCCCCTCGTGCACGCGGAAAGCGCCCAAGGACCGAGGCTGAGGAGGCGCCTGAGGAAGCATCAGCCGAGCAGCGCATGATGTTTAACGTCATGCGTGTGCTCGAATACTTAGCGCCCGAGGGGGCGGATTTGAGTATGAGTCCACCATCCGGGTGGAGATTTGGAGACGCGATTCCCCCTCTCCTCAGCCTGCACCGGCCACCTCCAGGTTCCCCCAGAGAGCCACATCAGCCAGACAGCCCTCCTCAGCCCCCAGTATATCCAGCAGCACCCTCCCCAGTACCAGTACCTGCACCATCAGCCCCAGCACCAGCAGCACCAGCCCCAGCGCCAACCACAGAGTCAGTACCTGCACCATCAGCCCCAGCACCAGCAGCACCAGCACCAGCAGAACCCACCCCTGAACCAGAACAAGTACCCGCACCTTCCCCTGCCCAGCCGTCCATTCCAAGGTCCCCTATAGCCGAACCCATCATTAGCACCAGCTCAGAATCGCTATGGGACCGCATTTCAGAGGATGACGGCGAGGCGCAGCCTGTCGCCCTATCAGTTGTACCGCCTTCTTCCAGCTCCGAATATATGACGGATTCTTCAGAGGAGGAGGCGCATAGTTCAGCGGCTGCGTCCAGCTCAGATGACCTCTAGAAGTGCGGGGGGGGGGGGGGAGCGCATTATTTCCTTCGGGTGGTGTCCATTTTCCTTTATATGCTGAACTTTATTTTGATATTATGTTGCTATATTTGTGTGCTGAACTCTTGTGCTACATATTTTGTGCCCCTATGCTATATTTGCGCTGCTTTGACTATCGGTTCTTCCTTTTTTTATGTTCTTTATTTTGCTTGCATGCGTGTGCGCATCCTCCGTGCGCTTGAGCTTGAGTCGTGGGGACATGTCTCTGTTTAAGTGTGGGGGGGGGGGGGGGGGGAGCGCTACACTTACATTTCGCGTTTTTTTGAGCTTTATAGTGTAGCTTAGTTTTATTGAAGGAAACAGTAGCAGTAGTGCGCTTGTTTGCGCTATCCAGATTGCGCCGTGTGCTATCAACTGTTTTTAGTATATTTTTTCGTTTTTTTCTGCTCCTGTTAGTTGGGATATACAGGGGATGTGGAGTTGACAGAAACGCTCTAGAGAGGCGGTTAGTCGCTCGCGCTTCAGAGGAGAGGTATATGGTCGAGAGCGCGAGTGGAGGCCTGTGCTTCGCGACCTTCGGAACAAGAGAGCGCGCTCAGTCACGCAGATGCCGAAGGCGGAATACCCAAAGCGTGGCGAGGTGGGAAAACAGACCACCTTCCCTCTGGAAGTTGAGCTAAGGAAGGCGGGCGCGGGTGTAAACGCGTGCGCCGACCTGCGCAGACAGACCATGAAAGGAGAGCGGGGCGTTGTTCCATAGCTGTTATCCGGAGGCCGAGACTGGAACCGTTCTGGGAAAGATAGGAATCATAGACAAAGCTGTATAAAAAGGAAAAAAATACCAGCAGATGATATGCGCTACAAAAAAAAAAATAAAAAACAAAGAGAATCAGCGTGCGCACAATAAACCAGCGAGCGCAAAAGCCACAGAAAATCATCAAAAGGCTCGAGTTCCCAAGAAGTGCGCGGAAGAATCACGCTCGGGAAGAAGCTTGCGCTGTTAACCATATACCCATCCTCGGAGTGAGAGCTGACAACCTGGAGCCTATAAAGAGCTATCTCCCAGTCATCCGAAATGGTCTTCATCCCAGCTGAGAGGTAATGAATTGCGAAATCACTATACTTAAACTGTTGACAGCAGATGTGCGCAGGAGGAAGTGCAGCGCAAGGTGATCAGTAGTGCAGATCGCGCCAGAGTGCAAGACTGTGCGCTAGACTCCAGAGAGGTAATGGTAACCGTGCTTGTTCGAGGACGAACAAGGGGCAAGTGTGGGGAGTTTGATAGAGCCTATTTATACGCATTATTTGGATCATATCCCCGTGCTTGTTTGCATTATTTTATGTACAAGATTACTGGTTTCCAGTGTTTTTGTATTTCAGGGCAGAACAAGGGCCTAAGTCTGATACGCGCTAACAGGCAGCGTTTAGGACGCGCAGCACACAGCCTGCGGAGCTAGCGGCGCCAACAGAAGAAATGGCGAGAGACAGCAGAGTTGCGCCAACCAAAGCGCTAAGCAGTATGCCGTGCGCCAGGCGCAGAGTCCAGTATTTCCTAATCCTGACATGACCAAATTTGGAATTGTCCAAGGATGGACCTCTCGAGCAGTATATAAAGGGGAGGAGGTCTAGGGTTTAAGGGGGACACACAGAGAGGCAACACCCCACATCAGAGGGCCACGAGAGAGCGAGAGAGCGGCAAATCTGAAAAACACACGGACTTGTTAAGAGGACTTGCGCCAGCCGAGAGACATACTGCACGCACTGTTTGCTACTTGTTTCTCAGATACATTAGACCTTATTTTACTATTCTATGATGTTTATCACTAGCATGTCTAGCTAAACGCTTAGTATCGGTTGGACATGAATCTATGAGTATTTCCTTTGAGACTTGCACTTAATGCATAACTTGCTTGCTTATATTAATTCTGTGCACATTACTGGCAGCTTGTTGCATGAGTAGGGGAAGCCTTGAACCGCAATCTTACTCTTGTTGCTTGTTGTTGTTTGTTAAACTAGTTGAATAGCCTGACGGTGCCAACTAGGAGTAACGCGCTAGGATAGGTAATTACTACCTTGATCGGATTCGTAGTTGTTTAAGTATAGTGTAAGAATTAATAGCACATGAACTTTGATCGGAACATGCGCACATGTTAGGAAGCCTTGATCGGACACTAACATTAGCAACTCGAGCTATAGACATTTAGAGTCAATGATAAGGAATACACTCATAGAGGATTGTCTGCGCCGATACTTCTCATAGTCATAGTACTTAATCTCTACTGCCTGCGCACGTCTAGTGCAAGTTTCTGCGTTACGATACCACTGTTTACTCGCGCACTGCGCAACCCAATCACTCACTGGCTAGAACTGAACTACTTGCTCCCTGTGGAGATCGACCCTTACTTAACCGCTGTACTAGTGGAAGAGGAAGGATTATATTTGACGCGCACAATGACGCGCGATCAGTAGGCCGCCTCCAGGATCCCCCAGCGAGCAGCGCCAGCCAGCCAGCCCTCCTGCCCAGTCCCCGGTCCCTGCAGCAGAGCCCACCCCAGCAGTCGACCCGGTCCCAGCACCTGCAACACCCCCAGCGCAGCCTTCTGTTCAGAGGTCCCCTGAAGTCGATCTCATCATAAGTTCCAGCTCAGATTCACTATGGGACCCTATCTCAGAGGACGGCCTCTTGACTCAGCCCGCCGCCGTTTTTGTTGTGCCGCCAGCCTCCAGCACCGAGTATGAGACAGATTCTTCAAATGAGGAGGCGCACGGGTCCGCGGCTGAGTGCAGCTCCGAGGATATCTAGGGCTGCAGGGAGGGCGCGCATTTCTTTCGGGTGGTTTCTTATTTTTTTGAAAACTATTGCTCGATGTTGCTATATTGTGCTGAATATTTTGAGACCCCTGACTTTGTCTTTGCTGCGCTGACTATATGTTTTTCTTTCTTATGTTCTTTGTTTTGCTTGCATGCATGTGTGCGCTCTCCGTTGCGCTTGAGCGTCAGTCGTGGGGACACGCCTCTGTTTAAGTGTGGGGGGGGGGGGGGCGGCGTTACATTTACATTTCACGTTTTTTTTAGCTTTATAGTATAACTTAGTTTAGTGAAGGGAATATTAGCAGTGGTGCGCTAGTGTGCGGGTTGCGCACACTTTTCGGCTTGTATTGCGCTATTCATTTTGCATGCGCTGCTATCAACTGTTTTAGTATATTTTTTTCGTTTTTTCTGCTCCTTTTAGTTCGGAAATACAGGGGATGCGGAGTTGACAGAAAAGCTCTAGAGAGGCGGTTAGTCGTTTTTGCTTCAAAGGTGAGGTATATGGTCGAGAGCGCTAGTGGAGACCGGTGCTTCGCGACCTTCGGAACAATAGAGCGCGCTCAGCCACGCAGATGCCGAAGGCGAATACCCAAAGCGTGGCGAGGTGGGAAAACAGACCACCTTTCCTCTGGAAGTCAGGCGCGGGTGTAAACGCGTGCGCTGACCTGCGCAAATAGATCGAGGAGGAAGAGGGGAGCGTTGTTCCATAGCTGTTATCCGGAGGCCGAGACTGGAACCGTTCTGGGAACACAGGAACCATAGATAAAGCTGTACAAAAAGAAAAAAACACCAGCAGATGATATGCGCTAAAGAAACCAGCATGCGCACAATACGTACCAGCTTGCGCAAGATTCACAAGAAAATCATCAAAAAGGCTCGGGTTCCCAGGAAGTGCGCGGAAGAATCACGCACCGGAAGAAGCTTGTGCTATTAACCATATACCCGTCCTCGAAGTAAAAGCTGGCATCCCGGAGCCTATGAAGAGTGATAGAGCCTATTTGTACACATTATTTAGATCATAACCCTATGCTTGTTTGCAATATTTCATGAGCAAGATTACTCGTTTCCAATGTTTTTGTGTATCAGGTCAAAACGAGTCCTTGAGTCGGATACGCGCTAACAGGCAGCGTTCTAGGAGTGAAAGATCAGCCTGCGGAGCTAGCGGCGCAAACAGAAGAAGAAATGGCGAAAGACAGCAGAGGTGCGCTACCCGATTGCGCCAACCAATGCCGTGCGCCAGGCGCAAAGTCCCAGTGACCAGATTTGGAAGTTGCCAAAAGATGAACTTCCTGGGCACTATATAAACAAAGGAGGTCTAGGGTTTCACAACACACGGAGAGGCAGCACCACGGCCTCAGAGAGACATCACGGCCGTCATCGTAACATCATCACTCAGTGGCATTCCAGAGGCACTGCGCGGCAGAACTGGAAAACACACGGACCTGTCAAGGAGAGTTGCGCCAGCCGACTGCGCCAGCCAAGAGAAGACACTGCACGCACTATTTGCTACCGTTTTCTCTGATACAGTAGTTGTTATTTACTATTTTATGATGTTTACCACTAGCATGTCTAGCTAAACACTTAGTGTTGGTCCGGCATGAATCTATGATGTATTACCTTTGAGACTTGAGCTTAATGCGTAGTTTACTTATTTGTATTAATCCTGCGCATACTGAGACAGTTAGTTGCATAAGTAGGGGAAGCCTTGAACCGCAATCCTATTTGTGTTGCTTGCTTGTCCTATGTTAAACTAGTTGCATGAGTAGGGGAAGCCTTGAACCGCAAACTTATCGTGACAACTAGGAGTAACGAGTTAGGGTAAGCAGTTGCTACTGTGACAGGATTCGCAGCTGTTTAGTCTAGTTCTAGGATTAATAGCACATGAACTTTGAACGGAACATGCGCGTGTGTTAGGAAGCCTTTACCGGACACTAACCCAAGTAGGACACAAACTGTAGACATTTAGAGTCGATGATAAGGAATGCATTCATAGAGGATTGTCTGCCCAGTACTTCTCATAAACATAGTATCTCATCTATACTGCTTGCGCACGTCTAGTGCAATTTCCTGCGTTACGATATTCACTGCTACTTGCGCATCGCGCAAAACCCCCAATCACTCATACAACCCCCCGTCTTCGTAAGTGTAGGTTACTAGCTAAAGACTTACTACTTGCTCCCTGTGGAGATCGACCCTTACTTAACCGCTGTACTAGTGGGAGAGGAAGGATTATATTTGACGCGCACGACGACGCGCGATCAAAGAGCTATCTCCCAGCCATCCGAAATGATCTTCATCCCAGCTGAGAGGTAACGAATTGCGAAATTGTTATATTAAACTGTTGAAGGCAGATGCGCGCAGGTGATAGAGCAGCGCAAGGTGAGTGGTAGTGCAGATCGCGCCAGAGTGCAAGACTGTGCGCTAGACTCCATAGAGGTAATTGTATCCGTGCTTGAGTGCTTGTTCGGGACGAACAAGGGCAAGTGTGGGGGGTTTGATAGAGCCTATTTATACGTGCTATTTAGATCCTAACACTATGCTTGTTTGCATCATTTAGTGTACAAGATTACTGGTTTCCGGTGTTTTTGTATTCCAGGGAGAAACGAGGGCCTAAGTCGGATACGCGGTAATAGGCAGCGTTTAAGGAGCGCAACACACAGCCTGCGGAGCTAGCAGCGCAAACAGGATAGGAAGTGGCAGAGTCAGACTACGGTGCGCAGACCGACTGCGCGAACCAATGTGCGCAGTGCGCCATGCGCAGGATATTGGTGTTTCCAAATCCTGACACCATCGGATTTGGAAGTTGCCAAGGCCGTCCTTGGGCCTCATGAGCAGTATATAAAGAGAGGAAGGCTAGGGTTTGAAGAGAGGAACACATACACACCACAACACACGAGAGAGAGGCAGAATTGAAAAACACACGAGCTACTGTGAGGACCTGCGCTAGCCGACTGCGCCAGCCGAGACACTGCAACCTGCACGCACCTGCTTGTTACTGTTTTCTTGGATACTTTAGCTATTATTTACTGTTTCTATGATGTTTACTACTAGCATGTCTAGCTAAACGCTTTGTATCTGTTGGGCATGATTCTATGAGTATTTCCTTTGAGACTTGTGCTTAATGCATAGTTTGTTTGCTTATATTAATTCTGTGCACACTGTTGACAGCTAGTGGCATGAGTAGGGGAAGCCTTGAACCGCAATCTTACTCTTGCTACTTGTTTGTTATATGTTAACCTAGTTGATAGCTTGACGGTGACAACTAGGAGTAACGCGCTAGGATAATCAGTTGCTACTGTGACAGGATTTGTAGCTGCTTAGAATAGTTTTAAGAATTAATAGCTCATGAACTTTGATCGGAACATGCGCACATGTTAGGAAGCCTTGATCGGACACTAACATCAGTAAATCAAACTATAGACGTTTAGAGTCGATGATAAGGAATTTATAGAGGATTGTCTGCGCCGATACTTTTCATAGTCATAGTACTTAATCTCTACTGCCTGCGCACGTCTAGTGCAATTCCTGCGTTAACTATTGTCATTCGCGCACTTGCGCAACCCAATCACTCACACCCCAATTTTCGTAAGTGTAGGTTACTAGTTAGAGCTGATCTACTTGCTCCATGTGGAATCGACCCTGACTTTGCCGCTATACTAAGTGGAGAAGGAAGGATTAATTTGACGCGCACAACGATGCGTGCATCAAATTTTGGCGCCGTTGCCGGGGGGCAACACAGATAAGCTTTAATTAGCTTAAGTTTTCTTTTACAGTAGTCAGTTATTTCTATTTGCTTTATTCTCGTTGTTGTTTCTGATAGCGCGCAATCAACATCAGCCTACGCAACCTTGAAATAGTTGCGCTGCGCTCCAGTTGCGCACTGACAGATGCAACAGCTTAGTTGTCTTTTAATTTCGTTTTCTTTGAGATTTAGAACAGGGCATGAAGGATAATAGTGTCGTTGGAGACAATTTAGGGGACAGAACCCCAGAGAATGCGAGGGCACATAACCGCTCAGCCCTGTTCAGAGAGGAAGTGCAGCGCAAGGTTGAAGCAAGGATGGCCGCTGAAGTGTATAATGCGCCACCCGCGCGACAGGCCGCGCGACACAGAACAGTGCGCGAGATGTCAGCCCCAATCATGGTTAACCAGCCATGGTGCATAGTGCTTCCACCAGACGGTCATTTTGAACTCAGGAGCTCACTCATTCATCACATGCCCAAGTTCCACGGGATGAACAACGAGAACCCAGTCAAGCATGTGCGAGAATTCCTAGTCATTTGCGAGAACATGAAGGCCGAAGGGGAGAGCCACGAAGCGCTGAAGATGAAGGTGTTCCCGTTTTCATTGTGTGACACGGCCAGACATTGACTGATGAGCTTACCAGCAGGATCTATTCACAAATGGGAGCAGCTTCAGAAGAAGTTCTTGGACAAATTCTATCCCGCAGCCAAGATCGCGCTACTCAGAAGGGAATTGGCCGCACCTAGGCAGGGCGCAGGAGAGTCACTATCGGAGTATTACAAGCGTTTCAGGGAGCTGGAGGCCAACTGCTACAATCACGGCCTACCCCAGAATGTGCTGATAGAGAATTTCCTGAATGGATTGCTGCCCATGGAGCTGAGATTATTGAATGCATGCGCAGGAGGCGACATTTGCAACATGTACCCAGAGGACGCGTGGCAGCTGATAGAAGACTCTACTGGGTAGATAAGACATCAGCTAACACTTGAAAATAGTCGTGCTCATTCTGTGCATCAGGTAGAAACAAGCGGTGAGATAAAGGAAATGAAGGCCATGCTGCAGAAGTTGATGCAAGCGCAGGGAGCGCAACCAGCTGCGCCAAAGACGTGCGAGTTCGCACATCCACTGAGCACAAAACCGATGCATGTCCCACACTTTTCGAGGAATCAGGAGATGTCAATGCTCTTGGAGGATGGGATAACGGAGGGCTGCAATGGCAGAATCAGCCGCGTTTTGGACTAGCCGCAAATGGGTTCAGATGGAAGGAGGAAAACAATTTTCAGAGGCAGTCCACGGATCAGCGTGCACCACAGCAAACGCAACAAGCTGCGCCCTACAATCCACCGCATCGCCGCACTGACTCACCAGCGCAAAACAACCAGCAGCCGAGGCGATCCTTAGAAGATATCGTGGGGCAGCTAGCAGACACAGTACGCAAGAATGATGAGAAGTATGACAAAAGGTTCGAGTCCATTGAGAAGCAGCTATCACAGATTGCTACCACGGTGTATGAGCTGAAAAAGAGTGATGGCAACCTCCCAGCGCGCCAGCGCGAGCTTCTCCACAATGAGGTCCTCCATCCCGACCTCGCGCAGGAAGTCCCTGCTGATGTACGGGGTCCCGTACATCTCCAGCCTCATGAAAGCATCATATTTGCTGGCGAATGATGCTGGGGTCTCTTGATCCTCTGCAGGTCTCATGGTGAGCTGGGGTTCCCCCGGTCAACTAAGGTCAAAGCTCCACAAATGCTCAAAAATCCAAACTCCGACTAACGCCCTGAAACTGTCACCCACAGGTCGCCTATCCTCCGTCTACAAAACCCACTACCCAGAACTCCAAATGGTGTAGGCGAACTAGGGTCGATTTCAAAACTAGGGCAACGCTTCCACCGCACAAACCCTAACTGAATCGGCTAAAACTGAGGGGAAGGGTTACCTGGTGTGTGTGTGACGGGAAGCTCTTCAAATCTTTCTAAACGGAGGGCTGGTTGATCGTCGGACGGTGAGCGGAGGCTCAGGGCAGGAGCTTCCTTGCAACGGTCGACTGTAAAAATGCTGAAACTTTTCTAAGTCCTGGCCTTTTATACCCCCTGTCTGGCGCAGCTGTTCTGCGCACTGAATTTGCGCACTGACCTGTGCACTGCTGCGCGACTAAAAAAAAAACTACAAGTCCTAAACTAGCTAAAAGACACTAGAAACTATATAAAGGAAAACGTGTAAAAGGAAAGCGTGTCGGGTTACCTCCCGACAAGTGCCTTTGTTTAACGTCGTTGGCTCGATTGTACCTCGTTACTTGCATAAAAGTGTGCCAGTGACCTCCCCCACTCTTGCTCCTGAGTGTCCCCGCGCTCGTGCGTGAGTTGCGTTCTTCTTGGTCCTGCGCAAAGGATCGGAAGGGTGGTCAGCATGGTTAATATCATGTAACGAATCATAAGTAACGAGGGTAGTGAATGAGGGAGAAGAAATATGAGCAATAGTTCCCAGTTCTCCCTCAGGTGCATCCGGTGGCGACTCTGGCGCAGCAACTTGCACATCTTCTATTTCTGGTTCTGCCAAGTCAACTTCGCGCGCTGTGTTATCCCAAGGTTCTCATAAATACTTTTTCACTCTCTGCCCATTGACCTGAAAACGATGCTGGTGCTCGTTTTCTAACTCGATTGTTCCGTAAGGGAAAACCTTGGTAACCGTGTATGGTCCCGTCCATTTGCTGCGCAGCTTCCCAGGCATGAGCTTTAGGCGCGAGGAGAACAATAATACCTGGTCTCCTAGCTCAAAGGTGCGTCTGAGGATGTTTTTGTCGTGAAATGCCTTTGTGCGCGCCTTGTAGTCGCGCAGCCCCTCATACGCACCCAGGCGCAGCTCCTCTAACTCGCTTAGCTCAAATGCGCGCTCCTTACCAGCCTCATCTAGGTTCAGGTTGCAAACGCGCAATGCCCAGTATGCCTTGTGCTCCAACTCCACTGGCAGGTGGCACGCATTTTCATAAACCAACCGAAACGGTGAAGTCCCAATCGGCGTCTTATGTGCAGTTCTGTATGCCCATAGCGCATCGTCAAGGCGCTGGCTCCAGTCTTTGCGCGACGGCCTCACAGTTTTCTCCAGGATGCGCTTGATCTCTCGGTTGGAGACCTCGGCCTGGCCATTCGTCTGTGGGTGGTAAGCGGTGGACGTCTTGTGGCGCACTCCATAATGCTTGAATACTTGCGCCACAATCCTATTACAGAAATGTGTCCCCTGGTCGCTTATGATTGCCTTAGGCACCCCGTACCTGCAAAAAATGTTAGTTCGCAAAAAGTCAGCGACCGTCTTACCATCATCCTTCCGGGTGGCCTTGGCCTCAACCCATTTGGAGACATAATCCACTGCGACCAATATGTACTCATATCCGGAAGATGGAGGAAATGGCCCCATGAAGTCGATCCCCCAAATATCGAATACTTCATCCACTAGTATGGGCGTCTGCGGCATCTCATTGCGCGTTGATATGCCTCCTGTGCGCTGGCACCTGTCACAATTTTTGCAGTGGTTATACGAGTCACTAAACAAGTGTGGCCAATAAAATCCGCAATCCAGGATCTTCCTGCTCGTGCGCTTTGGACCAAAGTGTCCTCCACATGCGTGCGCATGACAAAACATCAAAACAGAGTTAATTTCATGGTCAGGCACGCAGCGCCTCAAAATCTGATCAGGTCCTATTCTGAGCATATACGGATCATCCCAAATGTAATACCTGGACTCATGTTTTAATCTCATGCATTGGGTTTTAGTGAAATGAGGAGGAAACGTACCTATGACCAGGTAATTTGCAATGTGCGCATACCATGGTACCTTACTTGTCAGCGCCATCAGATGCTCGTCAGGGAATGTCTCCGTGATCCGCCCTGGCTCCTCTGCTTTCACGATCCTGCTTAGGTGGTCCGCGACTGTGTTCTCCGTGCCCTTCTTATCCTTGATTTCCAAATCGAATTCCTGAAGTAGGAGCACCCAGCGCATCAGGCGCGGCTTAGTCTCCTTCTTGGACATTAGGTAACGGATTGCTGCGTGGTCTGTGTAGACGATGACTCTGGCGCCTAGAACATATCCGCGGAACTTCTCCAGTGCAAACACGATTGCCAGAAGTTCCTTTTCTGTGGTCGTATAATTCCTCTGCGCAGCGTCCAGTGTGCGCGATGCATAATAGATGGCATGCGGCTTCTTGTCCACGCGCTTTCCCAGGACTGCACCTACTGCATAGTCACTTGCGTCGCACATCAGTTGAAACGGAAGGCTCCAGTCTGGCGCGCGCATCATTGGCGCACTTGTCAGTGCCTCCTTCAGCTTGTCAAACGCAGCCCTGCACTCATCAGTGAATTCGAAACACACATCCTTTTGCAAGAGGTTAGACAGGGGTATACAAATATTAGAAAAATCTTTTATGAAATGCCTGTAAAACCATGCATGCCCAATGAATGATTTCACATCGCGCACGTTAGTGGAATAAGGCAGATTAGAAATAAGATCTATTTTGGCCTTGTCTACCTTGATCCCCTCCTGCGAGATAATATGTCCTAGTACTACTCCATGTGATACCATAAAATGACATTTTTCATAATTGAGCACTAGGTTTTTTGAAATGCAGCGCGCTAAGACCTTATCAAGATGGGTTAAGCATGCATCAAAGGTACCTCCATACACAGTAAAATCATCCATGAACACCTCTATGCATATACCAATCATATCAGAAAAGATGCTCATGACTAAACGTTGGAACGTACCTGGCGCGTTACATAGTCCAAACGACATGCGCCGAAACGCAAACGTACCGAATGGGCAGGTAAACGTGGTTTTTTCTTGATCTTCCGCAGCAATGGGTATCTGATTGTACCCTGAGTACCCGTCCAAGAAGCAAAAGTAGGGCTTCCCTGCTAATCGATCTAGCATCTAGTCCATGAAGGGTAGCGGAAAATGATCCTTGCGCGTGACTGCGTTAAGCTTTCTATAGTCGATGCACATGCGCCATCCAGTTTGCATGCGCTTGGGAACTAGCTCGCCCTGCGCATTCTCCTCTACTGTGATTCCTCCTTTCTTCGGCACAACGTGCACTGGACTTACCCATTTGCTGTCCGAGATTGGGTAAATGACTTCTGCATCAAGCAGCTTCAGGATCTTCTTCTGCACCACCTCCATCATATTCGGGTTTAATCTGCGCTGAGGCTCCCTGGATGGTTTGGCACCATCTTCCAATAGGATCTTATGCATGCATACGTCCGGGCTCACTCCGCGCAGGTCAGCAAGTGTCCATCCTGTAGCACGCTGGTTCTTGCGCAGCACTTCCTGTAATCGCGCCTCCTGCTCCTCTTCTAGTCCTTTTTTATGATTACCGGCAGGGTATCCTCATTTCCCAAGAATATGTACTTGAGGTGCTCTGGGAGTTGCTTCAGCTCGACCTTGGGTGCCTGTTCAATAGAGGACAAGATTTTATTAGCAGTGCAGACATTAACTATATCGTGTACCTGTCTGGATACTGGTTCAGCACTGCTCAGCTCATCCTCATACGCCTTCAACTCTGCCTGTGCCAGTGTCTCAGGTCCTTCCGCTGCGCTCGCACATTGTGCATCTGCAACCAAGTCATCCATGCTGTCCAACGCGTGTACTGTGGCGTCCTCATGAGGGTGCTGCATCCCTTTGAATATGTTAAAGTGAATTTCCTCGCCATCGACCTCCATTGAGAGCGTACCCCTCCATACGTCTATCTTTGTGCGCGCTGTCATCAGAAATGGTCTGCCCAATAGGATCTGCGCACTTCCTTTGCTCGACTCACCCTCCATTTCTAGGACATAGAAGTCTGCTGGAAACACCAGCTCTCCTACTCGGACGAGGACGTCCTTGATCATGCCCGTCGGTTGCTTGCACGACCGATCCGCTAGCTGAATGGTGAGACCTGCAGGCTTTAGTGGTCCAAGGCGCAATGACGCATACAAGGAATAGGGAAGCACATTTATAGATGCGCCTAAGTCAATCATGCAGTTGCTTACAGTGGTCTTACCTAAAGTGCAGGGGATGGTGAACGTACCTGGATCCCGACATTTAGGTGGTACCTTATGTTGCACGATTGTTGAGGCGTGCCCATTTAGCATTACCTGTGCGCATTCGCCTTTCCTCCTCTTGTTTGTGCACAGCTCCTTTAAAAACTTGGCGTACCTAGGGATCTACCGAACTGCTTCAATAAGGGGAATGTTTATTTCCACCTTGCTGAATAACTCGTAGAGCTCCTTATCAAGCGCTTCTTTCCTAGCCGATGGTGCCTGTACAGGAAAAGGTGCAGGTATGTTAGTACGATTCATGTCTTTGTCTTTTGATTGCGCCATACCTGGCGCCTCGCCCTGCTGGCTTGTGGCTTGCGCTTCTGGTTGCGCATCTGGCTCTGCTGGGTCTGGAGCTTGCGTGACTGGTTGCGCGTGCGCTTTTGCAGTCTGCTCTGTTCCTACCGTGCGCCAAGTCCTCAATGTCACTGCGTTGACTCCTCCCTTGGGATTCTGGATCACTTGCGAAGGCAGGTTGCCATCGTTCTTTTTTAGCTCATACACCGTGGTAGCGATTTGTGACAGCTGCTTTTCAATGGACTCGAACCTTTTGTCATACTTCTCATCATTCTTGCGCACTATGTCTGCTAGCTGGCCCACGATATCTTCTAAGGATCGCCTCGGCTGCTGGTTGTTTTGTGCTGGTGCATCAGTGCGGCGATGCGGTGGATTGTAGGGCGCAGCTTGTTGCGTCTGCTGTGGTGCGCGCTGCTCCATGGACTGCCTCTGGAAATTGTTGTCCTCCTTCCATCTGAACCCATTTGCGGTTAGTCCAAAACGTGGCTGATTTTGCCTCTGCGGCCCTCTATGATCCCATCCTCCTGATTCCTCGAAAAGTGTGGGACATGCATCGGTTTTGTGCTCAGTGGACGTACAGAACTCGCACGCCTTTAGCGCAGCTGGTTGCGCCCCCTGCGCATGCATCAACTTCTGCAGCATGGCCTTCATTTCCTTTATCTCAGCGCTTGTTTCTACCTGATGCACAGAACGAGCACGACTATTTTCAAGTGTTAGCTGATGTCTTACCTGTCCAGCAGAGTCTTCTATCAGCTGCCACGCGTCCTCTGGGTACATGTTGCAAATGTCGCCTCCTGCGCTTGCATTCAATAATCTCAGCTCCATGGGCAGCAATCCATTCAGGAAATTCTCTATCAGCACATTCTGGGGTAGGCCGTGATTGTAGCAGTTGGCCTCCAGCTCCCTGAAACGCTCGTAATACTCCGATAGTGACTCTCCTGCGCCCTGCCTAGGTGCGGCCAATTCCCTTCTGAGTAGCCCGATCTTGGCTGCGGGATAGAATTTGTCCAAGAACTTCTTCTGAAGCTGCTCCCATGTGTGAATAGATCCTGCTGGTAAGCTCATCAGCCAATGTCTGGCCGTGTCACACAATGAAAACGGGAACGCCTTCATCTTCAGCGCTTCGTGGCTCTCCCATTTGGCCTTCATGTTCTCGCAAATGACTAGGAATTCTTGCACATGCTTGACTGGGTTCTCGTTGTTCATCCCGTGGAACTTGGGCATGTGATGAATGAGCGAGCTCCTTAGCTCAAAATGACCGTCTGGTGGAAGCACTATGCACCATGGCTGGTTAACTGTGATTGGAGCTGACATCTCGCGCGGGTGGCACATTATACACTTCAGCGGCCATCCTTGCTTCATCCTCGCGCTGCACTTCTTCTATGAACCGAACTGCGCGGTTATCTGCTCCTGCATTGTCTGGGGTTCTGTCCCCTAAATTGTCTCCAACGACACTGTTATCCTCCATGACCTATTCTAAATCTCAAAGAAAACGAAATTAAAAGACAAAGAAGCTGTCGCGTCTGTTAGTGCGCGACTAGAATCTGCGCAGTGCAACTGTTTCAAGGTTGCGCAGGCTGATGTTGATTGCGCGCTGTCAGAAACAACAACGAAAAAAAAATAAAGCAGACAGAAATAACTAACTACTTAGAAGAAAACTTAAGCTAGTTAAAGCTTATCTGTGTTGCTCCCCGGCAACGGCGCCAAAATTTGATCCGTGCGTCGTTGTGCGCGTCAAATTAATCCTTCCTTCTCCACTTAGTACAGCAGGTAAGTCAGTGTCGATCCCACAAAGAGAAAGCAGACTCGTTCTAACTAGTAACCTACACTTACGAAAATTGGGGTGTGAGTGATTGGGTTGCGCAGGTGCGCAAATAAACAGTAGTTAACGCAGAAATTGCACTAGACGTGCGCAGACAGTAGAGATTAAGTACTATGACTATGAAAAGTATCGGTGCAGACAATCCTCTATGAATGCATTCCTTATCATCGACTCTAAACGTCTATAGTTCGATTTACTGAAGTTAGTGTCCGATCAAGGCTTCCTAACATGTGCGCATGTTCCGATCAAAGTTCATGAGCTATTAATTCTTGAAACTAGTCTAAGCAGGTACTAATCCTGTCACAGTAGCAGCTGAATATCCTAGCGCGTTACTCCTAGTTGTCACCGTCTTGTTCAACATATAACAAACAAGTAGCAAGAGTAAGATTGCGGTTCAAGGCTTCCCCTACTCATGCAACTAGCTGTCAACAGTGTGCACAAAATTAATACAAGCAAACAAACTATGCATTAAGCACAAGTCTCAAAGGAAATACTCATAGAATCATGCCCAACCGATACAAAGCGTTTAGCTAGACATGCTAGTAGTAAACATCATAGAAATAGTAAATAACAGCTAAAGTATCCAAGAAAACAGTAACAAGCAGGTGCGTGCAGGTTGCAGTGTCTCGGCTGGCGCAATCGGCTAGCGCAGGTCCTCACAGTAGCTCGTGTGTTTTTTAATTCTGCCTCTCTCTCGTTTGTTGTGGTGTGTCTGTGTTCCTCTCTTCAAACCCTAGCCTTCCTCTCTTTATATACTGCTCATGAGGCCCAAGGACGGCCTTAGCAACTTCCAAATCCGATGGTGTCAAGATTTGGAAACACCAATATCCTGCGCATGGCGCACTGCGCACATTGGTTCGCGCAGTCGGTCTGCGCACCGTAGTCTGACTCTACCACTTCCTATCCTGTTTGCGCTGCTAGCTCCGCAGGCTATGTGTTGCGCTCCTTAAACGCTGCCTATTAGCGCGTATCCGACTTAGGCCCTCGTTTCGCCCTGGAATACAAAAACACCGGAAACCAGTAATCTTGTACACAAAATGATGCAAACAAGCATAGTGTTAGGATCTAAATAGCGCGTATAAATAAGCTCTATCAGACTCCCTGTTCATCCATGGTGATTGGGGGAGACCACTGGACCACGATAGCTCTCCAGGTCTTCTCATCGATGGGCTTGAGAAAGGCTTTCATCCTAGCCCTCCAATATCCATAGTTGCTTTCTTCCAACAACGGAGGTCTGCTTGTGCTCTGTCCTTCCTTCATTGTCTTGGCTTCTTCAGAGACACTGTAGGATCTTTTACTCTGTGTGTTGAGCTCCCGCTCTGATACCAATTGAAATTCACAGCGTCTCTTAACAGACAGATTTGTGAACAAGCAGTTGCTGCAGCACACTCTTGTTCACTCGGAAATTGTCTCAGCAAACAATGAACAAGACAGAAGTTTGTTCACCCAGTTCGGCCAACTGCCTACGTCTGGTGAGGACTATTCTCCAGTCCTCAATCCACTAATCACAGAGGTCTCCAAGTACACTCGGTTATAACTCCACGCAACCTATGCTACTCAACCTTGTGTGGATCACTCGACACAATCAGAACAGGATTTGACTTGTGTCTGCACACCCTCTACAAATGTCAATCTAGAATAGCTACTGTCTCCCCGACACTCAGCCTATTCTAAACTACACTCAACTCTGCAGGGTTGCTGTAGCAACTGCTGTAGCACACAGCTGATCCACAATTGTCCGCGTCGCTCCAAAGCCTTCTGCCGAGCCGATCGAACGATTCCACGAGCGCTGCACACTCTGGAATACTCCCCCTCACTCAGTGACCTCCTACCACTAGCGAGAACTGCCGCTTAGACACTCGACCGAGCCACTCACTCGTCAGTTCTTCCACGGCTGCCCTTGATCAACCAACAAGCACCACTACTCTGAATTGACTTCCAGATCAAACTCGGATCAGACTATGCAAGTCCTGATCTCCTTCTCCTTCTGTCACCACAGCTCTGCTCTCACGCTCTGCTCTCGGGTGATGATCGAAGAACTCGTCCGTCGCACACCAAAATTGCTCTCTCTGAATTCTGTGTATGCACTCGTGTATCCCTCAGCTTCGATCAATCTTTCTGCTCTGTCGCGTTCTCCCTTAAAAGCAACTCCAGCTTCAACCAAGAACCGAACTTAGCAATGTCCCAAAAAGAACAATTATCTCCTAATTTTTAGGAGATTAGATTTGTTTTTAATTCCCAAACAAATCTCCTTGTCTAGCTAGGAATTCCCCACTGGAATATTCTTGGCAGCAACTTAGAAATTCTTCTGATGCTCTCTGCAGGGCTGCCAGGCCTTCTAGCCAAAGGCCCAGGTTGTTGCTGCTTCTTGGACAGATGTTGCAGCCACTTGAACAAGCTCCTGCTATAGCATCCCCTGCTGTAGCTGCTCCTTGTTCACTTGTGTTGGTTTTGTCAAACACTGCCATACTTGCATCATCAGTAGGCAAGTTGATGAACTGGGTGAACAAATTATCTGTGTCTTTCTTATTCGTCAGAAGAATAATTTCTGCAAGAAGATACAGTGCTACAGCAGAAGCTGTAACTCCAGAAGCTGTAAATTAAGATCAACTGCGTAGTCAAATTTCAACGCAGCTTGAAAACTAGCGTTGAAGCTGATGGTTTGATTCGGTCGAATCACTTTTAAGGAACGAATACCAGTCGACTTGACTCGATCAATGAATACGGTCAAGAATCCACTAATCAACTCTGATTCGACGAGTCCAAAATTTTCATTCAAAACTATTTAATTGATTCTGAAATTGCAGCACCTTCGTTTGCTGAGAGTGTACTAGCAGGTTGCTATAGCAATCTCTTGTACCCTTGTGCGGAAATAAGCTTGTACAGCGAATGAAAGAGAGCACAAACAAATTTGGTCACCTAGTCGGCCAACTACCCACGTCTGGGGAGGACTGCTCTGGAGTCCTCAGTAATTCTATTATCCTTAGGTTTCCCTTACACGGATTTGACTCTACTCCTACGCTAGATCAATCTATGAAGCCTCATCTGATCAGTAAGAATTACTCCTGATCTGAACAGACTCAGATCAGCTGCACTCACCTACTCACTCGAGATAAATAAATAGCTACAACACTGTTCACAGTCTTAGAGTATTCTAAATAAACCAGTGATTACTGTAGGTTGCTATAGCACACTCTTGTGCCGTATAGCTTGAGCCGATTCTGTCCGCGTCACTCCAAGCCTTTCGCTGAGCTGATCAAACTGTTTCGCGAGTGCTGCACACTCCAAAATACTCTTCCTCACTCTGTGACCACCTGCCACTTTGCCGTCTATGAGTTCCTCAGACACTCACAATGCTCCGTCGACTCGCCGTGATCGGTCAATAAGCATGCAACTTTAATTGACCTTCTTCAATAAGACTCTGATCAGATTCTCCATGTCACAATCAATCTCTGCTGCTCTGTTCTTCTATGCGCACAGGTTCTGCACTAAGTGAGGATCAACCTCAGTTCTGCTCAATTCTTCGATCTGCACTCTTTTGCTCTTCTTAATTGATTGATCGATCTACTGCTCTGCCGAGCCTTCTATATGTAGCGACCTCCAAGCCCTATCGAAAATGGAATAGGAAGTAGGATGTTAAAGATAAGGACACCCACCTTCCAAAACGTCCTTATCTTGTGGAATCCATCAATATCTTGTAGTTGACTTATTGCGGCAGGAGGGCGACTCTGGGAATATTCTAAACTGTCTTTAGAAAGCTTCCGTTGTTGTTCTCTACAATTCTGAGCAGCGTGTTTTTCACACGGAAACTTATTGATCAGGATGCTATAGCTCTTTTGCTACACGGGAAGCTGTAGCAACCCCTTGTTCGCTCTGCTTGTTCATCCATCGAGGGTTTTGTCAATTTGAATGCCATTACTGTAAAAATCTCCCCCTTGGCATTTTTTACAAAACCTGATGACCTCTGATGTCGTGAGCTATTTGCGCTTCTTGTTGAGTCTTCAATCTTTTGGCAGACTCCAAAAAGTTGGCCATGGCTGGTCTGTTACTTCAGCCTTTTGGGTGGTCATTTGGGCATATTTTTACAACAGTAAACTATCTAAACTACTCATGTTCCTATCCTAGGCTAACAAGCTTGATAGTTAGACGTTACTATTGCTTCTCACAATTCTGGCCACACATGGCCTCCGCCTCAACCACGCAGAGCCACAAAAAATGTGAACTACCTATTACAAAAAAAAAAAAAAGAGTTCAGTTCATCATCATTTTTTCTTCTCCCCCTTTTTGTCATAAATGACAAGGGGGAGGATCACAAATTATCACCATCAAAGGGAGGGGCAGCTTCCTCTTCTGCAGAATACTCCAGGTCCCGCAGCAAGCCTCTAATTTAGTTGTGTCTTGTTGTAACCTTCTTGACAACTTTAGACAGGAGGCGGAGTTCAATCTTCAGGTGGCTGATAATTCTGGCTCTGGATAACCGGGCCAGGGGCGTCTCCCTGTTCTTCTGCTTCTGGTTCTGGAAGAGGGGAAATGGGCGGGAAATCTTCTTGAGCATTGTCCACCATATGCTTCCCTTTAAACAATTTGTGATCGACTACAAACACCTGGGGATCGTCAGATAACCCTTCTGGCACAATTTTCAGCTCAGGGTGTTGAGCACTGATCAGCTAATATACAAGGGAGGGAAACACAATGGACTATACTATCTTTTTGCATAATCTCACCCATATTAACTCTTCTCTTTCTCCCAATGGCATACAAGAGATCCCTGAAGGCTTTGCTGACTTTCCCTATATGAGAGCTGGGAATCCAGTTCCTTATTCCAATGTTGTATATAAGTGCAAACCTGGAAGTCAGTTTTGAGGCAATCAGATTATGTGCAGCCCATGTCCTGCACAGTCCACCAGTGAGGGTTCTGGCCAAGTGATTGCGCGCGTCGTTGTTCGTGTCAAATTAATCCTTCCTTCTCCACTTAGTATAACGGCTAAGTCAGGGTCGATCCCACAAGGAGCAAGCAGATTCGCTCTAACTAGTGACCTACACTTACGAAAATTGGGGTGTGAGTGATTGGGTTGCGCTGGTGCGCGAGTAAACAGTAGTTAACGCAGGATTTGCACTAGACGTGCGCAGGCAGTAGAGATTAAGTACTATGACTATGAAAAGTATCGGCGCAGACAATCCTCTATGAATGTATTCCTTATCATCGACTCTAAACGTCTATAGTTCGGTTTACTGAAGTTAGTGTCCGATCAAGGCTTCCTAACATATGCGCATGTTCCGATCAAAGTTCATGAGCTATTAATTCTTGAAACTAGTCTAAGCAGGTACTAATCCTATCACAGTAGCAGCTGATTATCCTAGCGTGTTACTCCTAGTTGTCACCGTCAAGCTATCAACTAGTTTAACATATAACAAACGAGTAGCAAGAGTAATATTGCGGTTCAAGGCTTCCCCTACTCATGCAACTAGCTGTCAACCGTGTGCACAGAATTAATACAAGCAAACAAACTATGCATTAAGCACAAGTCTCAAAGGAAATACTCATAGAATCATGCCCAACCGATACAAAGCGTTTAGCTAGACATGCTAGTAGTAAACATCATAGAAATAGTAAATAACAACTAAAGTATCCAAGAAAACAGTAACAAGCAGGTGCGTGCAGGTGGCAGTGTCTCAGCTGGCACAGTCGGCTAGCGCAGGTCCTCACTGTAGCTCGTGTGTTTTTCAGTTCTGCTTCTCTCTCGTGTGTGTCTTGATGCCTTTGAATTTCTGATTGTCTCTTTCAAACCCTAGCCTTCCTTTCTTTATATACTGCTCATAAGGCCCAATCTTGGCAGCTTCCAAATCTGATGGTGTTCAATATTTGGAAACACCACTATCTTGCGCATGGCGCACTACATACATTGGTTAGCGCAATCGGTCTGCGCACCGTAGTCGACTCTGCCACTTCCTATCCTCTTTGCGCTGCTAGCTCCGAAGGCTGTGTGTTGCGCTCCTTAAACGCTGCCTATTAGCGCGCATCCGACTTAGGCCCTTGCTTCGCCCTGGATTACAAAAACACCGGAAACCAGTAATCTTGTATACAAAATGATGCAAACAAGCACAGTGTTAAGATCTAAATAGCGCGTATAAATAGGCTCTATCAAACCCCCCACACTTGCCCTTGTTCGTCCCGAACAAGCACTCAAGCACGGATACAATTACCTCTCTGGAGTCTAGCGCACAGTCTTGCACTCTGGCGCGATCTGCACTACTATTCACCTTGCGCTGCTCTATCACCTGCACGTATCTGCCTTCAACAGTTTAATATAACAATTTCAAAATTCGTTACCTCTCAGCTGGGATGAAGATCATTTCGGATGGCTGGGAGATAGCTCTTCATAGGCTCCGGGTTGTCAGCCTTTACTCCGAGGACAGGTATATGGTTAATAGCGCAAGCTTCTTCCGGTGCGTGATTCTTCCGCGCACTTCCTGGGAACCCGAGCCTTTTTGATGATTTTCTTGTGAACATCGCGCAAGCTGGTACGTATTTGTGCGCATGCTGATTCTTTTGTAGCGCATATCATCTGCTGGTATTTTTTTCTTTTTGTACAGCTTTATCTATGGTTCCTGTGTTCCCAGAACGGTTCCAGTCTCGGCCTCCGGATAGCAGCTATGGAACAACGCTCCGCTCTCCCTCCTTGGTCTATTTGCGCAGGTCAGCGCACGCGTTTACACCCGCGCCCGCCTTCCCTAGCTCGACTTCCAGAGGAAAGGTGGTCTGTTTTCCCACCTTGCCACGCTTTGGGTATTCGCCTTCTGCATCTGTGTGGCTGAGCACGCTCTCTTGTTTCGAAGGTCGCGAAGCACCGGCCTCCACTAGCGCTCTCGACCATATACCTCACCTTCGAAGCAAAAACGACTAACCGCCTCTCTAGAGCGTTTCTGTCAACTCCACATCCCCTGTATATCCCAACTAAAAGGAGCAGAAAAAACGAAAAAAATATACTAAAACAGTTGATAGCAGCGCACGCAAAATGAATAGCGCACTACAAGCTGAAAAGTGTGCGCAACTCGCACACAAGCGCACCACTGCTACTATTTTCTTCAACTAAACTAAGCTACACTACAAGGCTAAAAAAGTGAAATGTAAATGTAACGCTCCCCCCCCCCACACTTAAACAGAGACGTGTCCCCACGACTCCTGCTCAAGCGCAACGGAGAGCGCTGATCGCGCGTCGTTGTGCGCGTCAAATTAATTCCTTCCTCTTCCACTAGTACAGCGGTTAAGTAAGGGTTGATCTCCACAGGGAGCAAGCAGTTCAATTTTAGCCAGTGACCTACACTTACGAAGATTGGGGGGGTGAGTGATTGGTTTTGCGCGATGCGCGAGTAAACAGTCGTAAAACGCAGAGAATTGCACTAGACGTGCGCAGGCAGTAGAGATTAAGTACTATGACTATGAGAAGTATCGGCGCAGACAATCCTCTATGAGTGTATTCCTTATCATCGACTCTAAATGTCTATAGCTCGATTTGCTAATGTTAGTGTCCGATCAAGGCTTCCTAACATGTGCGCATGTTCCGATCAAAGTTCATGTGCTATTAATTCTTACACTAGACTTAAACAACTACGAATCCGATCAAGGTAGTAATTGCCTATCCTAGCGCGTTACTCCTAGTTGGCACCGTCAGGCTATTCAACTAGTTTAACAAACAACAACAAGCAACAAGAGTAAGATTGCGGTTCAAGGCTTCCCCTACTCATGCAACAAGCTGCCAGTAATGTGCACAGAATTAATATAAGCAAGCAAGTTATGCATTAAGTGCAAGTCTCAAAGGAAATACTCATAGATTCATGTCCAACCGATACTAAGCGTTTAGCTAGACATGCTAGTGATAAACATCATAGAATAGTAAAATAATAACTATAGTATCCTAGAGAACAATAGCAAACAGTGCGTGCTGGTTGCAGTCTTGGCTGGCGCGGTCGGCTAGCGCAAATCCTCTCAACAAGCTCGTGTGTTTCCCAGTCCTGGCGCGCAATGCCTCCTTGGTGTACGACTTGTGGATCCTAAGTATGGTCTCTCTGATGCCCAACCCTAGCCTCCTTCTCTTCTTTATATACTGCTCAGAGGCTCACTCTTGGCAACTTCCAAATCTGGTTGTGTCAGGATTTGGAAACACCATCATCTGCGCCTGGCGCACGGCACGTGCATAGCGCAATCGGTTAGCGCACCGATGTCGATTCTGCCAATTTCTTCTGTTTGCGCCGCTAGCTCCGCAGGCTGTGTGATGCGCGTCCTAAACGCTGCCTGTTAGCGCGTATCCGACTTAGTCCCTTGTTCTGCCCTGAAATACAAAAACACTGGAAACCAGTAATCTTGTACATAAAATAATGCAAACAAGCATAGGGTTATGATCTAAATAATGCGTATAAATAGGCTCTATCAAGCGCACACATGCATGCAAGCAAAACAAAGAATATAAGAAAGAAAAACATATAGTCAGCGCATCAAAGACAAAGTCAGAGGTCACAAAATATACAGCACAATATAGCAACATCGAGCAATAGTTTTCAAAAAAAATAAGAAACCACCCGAAAGAAATGTGCGCCCTCACAGCAGCCCTAGATATCCTCGGAGCTGGACTCAGCCGCGGATCCATGCGCCTCCTCATCTAAAGAATCGGTCTCATACTCGGTATTGGAGGCTGGTGGCACTACAGAAACGGCGGCGGGCTGAGCCAAGAGGTCGTCCTCTGGGATAGGGTCCCATAGTGAATCTGAGCTGGAACTTATGATGGGATCGGCTTCAGGGGAACTCTGAATAGAAGGCTGTGCAGGGGGTGCTGCTGGTGCTGTGACCGGGTCTACTGCTGGGGGATCCTGGAGGCGGCCTACACAGACTGAGGAGAGGGGGGATAGAATCTCCAAATCTCCACCCTGATGGTGGGCTCATGCTCATGTCTGCCCCCTCTGGCGCTAAATACTCGAGCACGCGCATGACGTTAAACATCATGCGCCGCTCCTCTGATACCTCCTCAGGCGCCTCCTCTGCCTCTGTCCTGGGGCGCTTTCCTTGTGCACGCGGGGGAGAATCATCAATGGCAATGGTAACTGGCTCCCCCTGCGGCGCACTCCCTGCGGCGCGCTCCAGTCTGTGCATGAGTCCTCATGCGCCTGACTGGAGGCGCAACTGGCTCTGGGGCCTCTTCCATCTCCCTTTCCTCCGCGGCCTCCTCTGGTTGCGCGCTGCTCTCTGCTCTTTGCCTCGGCGCTCTGGCCGGCTGCAGCTGGTAGCACCATTCCAAGGACCCGTCCTCTCTCACGGCTACCGCTCTGAGCTGGAGCATATGGGCGCGGTCCAGGGGAACAGCCGGCACTACCGTGTGCTCGGGCACCTCCGGCTCTCCATGCAATGCACGCAGCAGGTGCGTGATCATTCCTCCACAAGTCAGCGGCCCCTTCGTGCTGACCCGACTCCAATGGACCACCATGTTTGAGACAAACAGCACCTTCTTCCCATAGTAAAATCCCTTCAATATGTCCATGTCCAGCAGGCTGATCTTCGGCGCACCATTAAAACGCCCGATGATTGCATAGGCGTCCATGCGCTAGAGGTAGAACATCCACGGGTCGCGCAGCTCGCGTCCTCGGCTGCGCCCCGCGGCAAAAACTGGGCCGGTCGCCATCTCACGCCACGCCTCCTGATTCGTGTGCGTGTCTATATCCGCCTCACGCACCTTGGCGCACCTCAGCGTGCGCTTCAGCCTCTTGGCTGACGCAATGTACCAGACTCCTCTGTGCCGGTACCTGATCTCCAGATCGCCCGTCTCCAGCGACGCCAGGAATTCACATGTATCCTTCTTATCCGCCGCGCTGTTGATCTCCAACAGCGCCTCCCAGCGCGCCAGCGCGAGCTTCTCCACAATGAGGTCCTCCATCCCGACCTCGCTCAGGAAGTCCCTGCTGATGTACTGGGTCACGTACATCTCCAGCCTCATGAAGGCTTCAAACTTGCTGGCGAATGATGCTGGGGTCGCTTGATCCTCGGCAGGCTGCATGGTGCGCTAAGGGTCCTCCGGTCAACTACAGTCAAAGCTCCACAAATGGTCAAAAATCCAAACTCCAACAAACACCCTGAAACTGTCACCCACAGGTCGCCTAACGTTCGCCTACAAACCCCACTGCCCAGAACTCCAAATGGTGCAGGCGATCCAGGTGCGATTTCAAACCTAGGGCAACCTTCCTATCGCACAAACCCTAACTAAATCGGCTCAAATCTGAGGGGAAGGGTTACCTGGTGAGTGTGCGACGGTGAGCTCTTCGAATCTTTCTAAACGGATGCTTGGTTGAGTGCCGGACGGTGAGCAGAGGCTGAGGGCAGGAGCTTCTTTGCAACGGTCAAATGTGAAAGTGCAGAAATTTTTCTAAGTCCTGGCCTTTTATACCCCCTGTCTGGCGCAGCTGTTCTGCGCACTGAATTTGCGCACTGACCTGTGCACTGCTGCGTGACTAAAACTACAAGTCCTAAACTAGCTAAAAAACGTGTAAAAGTAGAACGTGTCGGGTTACCTCCGGACAAGTGCCATTGTTTAACGTCGTTGGCTCGACTGTACCTCGTTACTTGCATAAAAGTGTGCCAGGGACCTCCCCCACTCTTGCTCCTGAGTGACCCCGCGCTAGTGCGTGTGTTGCGTTCTTCTTGGTCCTGCGCAAAGGATCGGAAGGGTGGTTAGCATGGTTAATAGTATGTGATAAATCGTAAGTAACGAGGTTAGGTAAAGAGGAAGAAGAAATATGAGCAATAGTTCCCAGTTCTCCCTCTGGTGCATCTGGTGGCGACTCTGGCGCAGCAACCTGCGCATCTGCTATCTCTGGCTCTGCCAATTCAACTTCGCGCGCTGTGCCATCCCACGGTTCTCCTAAATACTTTTTCACTCTCTGCCCATTGACCTGAAAACGATGTCGGTGCTCGTTTTCTAACTCGATTGTTCCGTTAGGGAAAACCTTGGTAACCGTGTATGGTCCCGTCCATTTGCTGCGCAGCTTCCTAGGCATGAGCTTTAGGCGCGAGGAGAACAATAGTACCTGGTCTCCTGGCTCAAAAGTACGTCTAAGGATGTTTTTGTCGTGAAATGCCTTTGTGCGCGCCTTGTAATCGCGCAGCCCCTCATATGCATCCAGGCGCAGCTCTTCTAATTCGCTTAGCTCAAATGCGCGCTCCTTACCAGCCTCGTCTAGGTTCAGGTTGCAAACGCGCAATGCCCAGTATGCTTTGTGCTCTAACTCCACTGGCAGGTGGCACACTTTTCCATAAACCAACCGAAACGGTGAAGTCCCATTTGGTGTCTTATGTGCGGTTCGGTATGCCCATAGCGCATCATCAAGGCGCTGGCTCCAGTCTTTGTGCGACGGTCTCACAGTTTTCTCCACGATGCGCTTGATCCCTCGGTTGGAAACCTCGGCTTGTCCATTTGTCTGAGGGTGGTAAGCGGTGGACGTCTTGTGGCGCACTCCATAATGCTTGAATACCTGCGCCACTATCCTATTGCAAATATGCGTCCCCTGGTCGCTGATGACTGCCTTAGGCACCCCGTACCTGCAAAAAATGTTAGTTCGTAAAAAGTCAGCGACCGTCTTACCATCATCCTTCCGGGTGGCCTTAGCCTCAACCCATTTGACGACATAATCCACCGCGACCAATATATACTCATATCCGGAAGATGGAGGAAATGGCCCCATGAAGTCAATCCCCCAAATATCGAATACTTCATCCACTAGTATTGGCGTCTGCGGCATCTCATTGCGCGCTGATATGCCCCCTGTGCGCTGGCACCTGTCACAGTTCCTGCAGTGGTTATACGAGTCACTAAACAAGTGCGGCCAATAAAATCCGCAATCCAGGATCTTTCTTCTCGTGCGCTTTGGACCAAAGTGTCCTCCACATGCGTGCGCATGACAAAACGTCAAAATAGAGTTAATTTCATGGTCAGGCACGCATCGCCTCAAAATCTGATCAGGTCCTATTCTGAGCATATACGGATCATCCCAAATGTAATACCTGGACTCATGCTTTAATCTCATGCATTCGGTTTTAGTGAAATGAGAAGGAAACGTACCTGTGACCAGGTAATTCGCAATGTGCGCATACCATGGTACCTTACCTGCCAGCGCCATCAGATGCTCGTCAGGGAATGTCTCCGTGATCCGCCTTGGCTCCTCCTTTTTCACGATCCTGCTCAGGTGGTCAGCGACTATGTTTTCCGTGCCCTTCTTATCTTTGATTTCCAAGTCGAACTCCTGAAGCAGGAGCACCCAGCGCATCAGGCGCGGCTTAGTTTCCTTCTTGGACATTAGGTAACGGATTGCTGCGTGGTCTGTGTAGACGATGACTCTGGCGCCTAGAACATATGCGCGGAACTTCTCCAGTGCAAACACGATTGTCAGAAGTTCCTTTTCCGTGGTGGTGTAGTTCCTTTGCGCAGCGTCCAGTGTGCGCGATGCATAATAAATGGCGTGCGGCTTCTTGTCCACGGGCTGTCCTAGGACTGCACCTACTGCATAGTCGCTTGCGTCACACATTAGTTCAAACGGCAGGTTCCAGTCTGGCGCGCGCATCACTGGCGCACTTGTCAGCACCTCCTTCAGCTTATCAAACGCGGCCCTGCACTCATCAGTAAATTCGAAACACACATCCTTTTGCAAGAGCTTAGACAGGGGTATACAAATCTTAGAAAAATCTTTTATGAAACGCCTGTAAAACCCTGCATGCCCAAGGAATGATTTCACATCGCGCACGTTAGTGGAATAAGGCAGATTAGCAATAAGATCTATTTTGGCATTATCTACCTTGATCCCCTCCTGCGAGATAATATGTCCTAGTACTACACCATGCGATACCATGAAATGACATTTTTCATAATTGAGCACTAGGTTTTTTGAAATGCAGCGCGCTAAGACCTTATCAAGATGAGTTAAGCATGCGTCAAAGGTACCTCCGTACACAGTAAAATCATCCATGAACACTTCTATGCATATACCAATCATATCAGAAAAGATGCTCATGACTAGACGTTGGAACGTACCTGGCGCGTTACACAGCCCAAATGACATGCGCCGAAACGCAAACGTACCGAATGGGCAGGTAAACGTAGTTTTCTCTTGATCTTCCGCAGCTATGGGTGTCTGATTGTACCCTGAGTACCCGTCCAAGAAACAAAAGTAGGGTTTCCCTGCTAATCGATCTAGCATCTGGTCCATGAAGGGCAGCGGAAAATGGTCCTTGCGCGTGACTGCGTTAAGCTTTCTGTAGTCGATGCACATGCGCCATCCAGTTTGCATGCGCTTGGGAACTAGCTCGCCCTGCGCATTCTCCTCTACTGTGATTCCTCCTTTCTTCGGCACAACGTGCACTGGACTTACCCATTTGCTGTCCGAGATTGGGTAAATGACTCCTGCGTCAAGCAGCTTTAGGATCTCCTTCTGTACCACCTCCATCATATTCGGGTTCAATCTGCGCTGAGGCTCCCTGGATGGTTTGGCACCATCTTCCAATAGAATTCTATGCATGCATACATCTGGGCTCACTCCGCGCAGGTCAGCAAGTGTCCATCCTATAGCGCGCTGGTTCTTGCGCAGCACCTGCTGTAATCGCGCCTTCTGCTCCTCTTCCAATCTTTTCTTTATGATTACTGGTAGGGTGTCCTCATTTCCCAAAAATATGTATTTGAGGTGCTCTGGGAGTTGCTTAAGCTCGAACTTGGGTGCCTGTTCAATAGAGGGCAAGATTTTATTAGCAGTGCAGACATTAACTATATCGTGTACCTGTCTAGGTGCTGGTTCAGCACTGCTCAGCTCATCCTCATGTGCCTCCAACTCTGCCTGTTCCAGTGTCTCAGGTCCTTCTGCTGCGACCTGCAACCATCCTTATCCTCATCCTCATCCTCATCCACATTGCGCCTCTGCAACCAAGTCATCTATGCTGTCCATCGCGTGCACTGTGGCGTCCTCATGAGGGTGCTGCATCCCTTTGAATATGTTAAAATGAATTTCCTCGCCATCAACCTCCATTGAGAGCGTACCCCTCCACACGTCTATCTTTGTGCTCGCTGTCATCAGAAATGGTCTACCCAGTAGGATCTACGCATTGCCTTTGCTCGACTCACCCTCCATTTCTAGGACATAGAAATCTGCTGGGAACACCAGCTCTCCTACTCGGACAAGGACGTCCTCGATCATGCCTGTCGGCTGCTTGCACGACCGATCCGCTAGCTGAATGGTGAGACCTGCAGGCTTTAGTGGTCTAAGGCGCAATGACGCATACAGGGAATAGGGAAGCACATTTATAGATGCGCCTAAGTCAATCATGTAGTTGCTTATTGTGGTCTTACCTAAAGTGCATGGGATGGTGAACGTACCTGGGTCTCGGCATTTAGGTGGTACCTTATGTTGCACGATTGCTGAGGCCTACGCATTTAGCATTACCTGTGCGCACTCGCCTTTCCTCCTCTTGTTTGTGCACAGCTCCTTTAAAAACTTGGCGTACCTAGGGATCTGCCGAACTGCTTCAATAAGGAGAATGTTTATTTCCACCTTACTGAATAACTCGTAGAGCTCCTTATCAAGCGCTTCCTTCCTAGCCGATGGTGCCTGTACAGAGAAAGGTGCAGGTATGTTAGTACGATTCATGCCTTTGTCTTTTGATTGCGCCATACCTGGCGCCTCGCCGTGCTGGCTTATGGCTTGCGCTTCTGGTTGCGCATCTTGCTCTGCTGGATCTGGAGCACGCGCAACTGGTTGCGCGGGTGCCTTTGCGGTCTGCTCTGTTCCTACCGTGCGCCCAGTCCTCAGTGTCACTGCGTTGACTCCTCCCTTGGGATTCTGGATTACTTGCGAAGGCAGGTTGCCATCGCTCTTTTTTTAGCTCATACATCGTGGTAGCGATCTGTGACAGCTGCTTTTCAATGGACTAGAACCTCTTGTCATACTTCTCATCATTCTTGCGCACTGTGTCTGCTAGCTGCCCCACGATATCTTCTAAGGATCGCCTCGGCTGCTGATTGTTTTGCGCTGGCATGTCAGTGCGGCGATGCGGTGGATTGTTGGGTGCAGCTTGTTGCGTCTGCTGTGGTGCGCGCTGATCCGCGGACTGCCTCTAGAAATTGTTTTCCTCCTTCCATCTGAACCCATTTGCGGCCAGTCCAAAACGCGACTGATTCTGCCTCTGTGCCCCTCTATTATCCCATCCTCCTAGAGCATTGACATCTCCTGATTCCTCAAAAAGTGTGGGACATGCATCGGTTTTATGCTCAGTGGACGTACAGAATTCGCATGCTTTTGGCGCAGCTGGTTGCGCCCCCTGCGCATGCATCAATTTCTGCAGCATGGCCTTCATCTCCTTTATCTCAGCGCTTGTTTCTACCTGATGCACAGAACGAGCACGACTATTTTCAAGTGTTAGCTGATGTCTTACCTGTCTAGCAGAGTCTTCTATCAGCTGCCACACGTCCTCTGGGTACATGTTGCAAATGTCGCCTCCTGCGCATGCATTCAATAATCTCAGCTCCATGGGTAGCAATCCATTCAGGAAATTCTCTATCAGCACATTTTGGGGCAGGCCGTGATTGTAGCAGTTGGCCTCCAGCTCCTTGAAACGCTCATAATACTCCGATAGTGATTCTCTTGCGCCCTGTCTAGGTGCGGCAAGCTCCCTCCTGAGTAGCGCGATCTTGGCTGCGGGATAGAACTTGTCCAAGAACTTCTTCTGCAGCTGCTCCCATGTGTGAATTGATCCTGCTGGTAAGTTCATCAGCCAATGCCTGGCCGTGTCACACAATGAAAAAGGGAACGCCTTCATCTTCAGCGCCTCGTCGCTCTCCCCCTCGGCCTTCATGTTCTCGAAAATGACTAGGAATTCTCGCACATGCTTGACTGGATTCTCGTTCTTCATCCCGTGGAACTTGGGCATGTGATTAATGAGCGAGCTCCTTAGCTCAAAATGACCGTCTGGTGGAAGCACCATGCACCATGGCTGGTTAGTTGTGATTGGAGCTGACATCTCGCGCACTGTTCTGCGTCGCGCCGCTTGTCGCGCGGGTGGTGCATTATACATTTCAGCGGCCATCCTTGCTTCAACCTCACGCTGCACTTCCTCTCTGAACCGAACTGCGCGGTTGTCCGCCCTCGCATTCTCTGGGGTTCTGTCCCTTAAGTTATCTCCAACGACACTGTTATCCTCCATGACCTGTTCTAATCTCAAAGAAAGCGAAATTAAAAGACAACTAAGCTGTCGCGTCTGTCAGTGTGCAACTAGAATCTGCGCAGCGCAACTGTTTCAAGGTTGCACAGGCTGATGTTGATTGCGCGTTGTCAGAAACAACAACGAGAATAAAGCAAACAGAAATAACTAACTATTGTAAAAGAAAACTTAAGCTAATTAAAGCTTATCTGTGTTGCTCCCCGGCAACGGCGCCAAAATTTGATTGCGCGCGTCGTTGTGAGCGTCAAATTAATCCTTCCTTCTCCACTTAGTATAGTGGCTAAGTCAGGGTCGATCCCACAAGGAGCAAGCAGATTCGCTTTAACTAGTGACCTACACTTACTAAAATTGGGGTGTGAGTGATTGGGTTGAGCAGGTGCGCGAGTAAACAGTAGTTAACGCAGGATTTGCACTAGACGTGCGCAGGCAGTAGAGATCAAGTACTATGACTATGAAAAGTATCGGCGCAGACAATCCTCTATGAATGTATTCCTTATCATCGACTCTAAACGTCTATAGTTCGGTTTACTGAAGTTAGTGTCCGATCAAGGCTTCCTAACATATGCGCATGTTCCGATCAAAGTTCATGAGCTATTAATTCTTGAAACTAGTCTAAGCAGATACGAATCCTGTCACAGTAGCAGCTGATTATCCTAGCGTGTTACTCCTAGTTGTCACCGTCAAGCTATCAACTAGTTTAACATATAACAAACGAGTAGCAAGAGTAAGATTGCGGTTCAAGGCTTCCCCTACTCATGCAACTAGCTGTCAACCGTGTGCACAGAATTAATACAAGCAAACAAACTATGCATTAAGCACAAGTCTCAAAGGAAATACTCATAGAATCATGCCCAACCGATACAAAGCGTTTAGCTAGACATGCTAGTAGTAAACATCATAGAAATAGTAAATAACAACTAAAGTATCCAAGAAAACAGTAACAAGCAGGTGCGTGCAGGTTGCAGTGTCTCAGCTGGCGCAGTCGGCTAGCGCAGGTCCTCACTGTAGCTCGTGTGTTTTTCAGTTCTGCCTCTCTCTCGTGTGTGTCTTGATGCCTTTCAATTTCTAATTGTCTCTTTCAAACCCTAGCCTTCCTTTCTTTATATATTGCTCACGAGGCCCAATCTTGGCAGCTTCCAAATCTGATGGTGTTCAATATTTGGAAACACCACTATCTTGCGCATGGCGCACTGCATACATTGGTTAGCGCAATCGGTCTGCGCACCGTAGTCGACTCTGCCACTTCCTATCCTATTTGCGCTGCTAGCTCCGCAGGCTGTGTGTTGCGCTCCTTAAATGCTGCCTATTAGCGCGTATCCGACTTAGGCCCTTGCTTCGCCCTGGAATACAAAAACACCGGAAACCAGTAATCTTGTATACAAAATGATGTAAACAAGCACAGTGTTAAGATCTAAATAGCGCGTATAAATAGGCTCTATCACCAGGACATCAGGACTTATCATGGCAGGGACCCTGGACTCACAATTTATCCCGAAGTGCTCATTTATTGTTGCTGGATTGATCACCACTAACTTTCCTCTCACCCAGCTCCTACCATACTCATTGCTCCTCTCATCATCGAATTTCTCCTCTAGATTCACTAAGAACTCCCTAACTAATTGACCACAATATCTTTTAGGAAGGGTGAGGGTTTTGAGAAGGTTTACCTCTTCTAATATTCTGATGAGATCAGCTGACTTGTATCTCCCTGGTATCAGCACTTTTCCTGGACAATGGTCTTTCTCGTCACAATGGGCCAGGCAGTTGACACCTTTTGTTTTTTAAACCAGATGCCACTAATGGTGATCCCATGCATGGTCTCAAGCATTGGTTGAGAGGCTTCAGATTGTGTTCGGGAGGGTTCTCCAATGGAAGCATCAGAGTCTTCGGAATCTTCTTCTTCTTCACTGCTGGAGTTAGAAATGATAATAAGTGTTCTGCCTTTGTTTGCTTATGGTGGTGGAGCAGTTTCTTCTGCTGACGAGTCCTCAGACCAAGTGTTATCAGACTCTTCATCTGAGGCAGGAGTGGTGACTATTGCTTTGCTTGGTTCTTCAGTCGCTTGAGGTGCTACAACAACTTCTTGTTCACCTTCTTCAGAAGATGATTCTTCTTCTGTTCCAGTAAGTTCTTCATTTGAGGGTTTTGGCATTGGTTCCCCACCTCTCATCAGCTTTCTCTTTTTCTTCATGGGTTCATCTATCTATGCAGGCCTTGGAGACGGGGGTTGTGGCAATGGTTGCCAGATAACAAGTTCTTGGCATCGTTCGGCTGCCTTCTGTTGAACCTTCGCTGATTTTCTGCCAGTGGATTGTCTGGCAGCAGATAGACTCTTCTTCAAACCTCTAGTACCCACCATTGTTGATTTCGTGATGGAGGAAGCTGGGATCGTTGCAGGTCTTAGACAGAAGACTTGTTGAATGACGTTGCTCAATGAATTGTGCCCTAGACTTTGATTCCCCCAATTTCTTCAAAGCCACTTGCATGTGCTTTGCAAGTCCCGCTTCTTTTATCCCCCACATTCACTACACTTGCTTCTCTTGCTGCAGGGACATATGCTTGTGACATCCCGTGGCTCGAGTCCTGCACGTCTTCAAGAGGTTCTTTTGGTTGTTTCTTTACCCATACTTGGACTGGTCCGTGAATCCATTGTTTCCAAACTCTGGGGTATTCAACCATATTTTCTTCCCTTCTAGAAAAGTTGTGTGGTCTCGCCTGAGTTGAGCAGGTGTCTTTTGTGGTCGACATTCCCCAGTCTATTGTTCATTCATCTTGTCTGATGACTCCATTCCCAGCTGGACAATGGTATTCCTTCATCAGCCGAGCTGAGCTGAAGGGTTTATGCTTGTATAGTTTGATCCTTGACCTTTCTCGGTGCTCTCTAACCATGGTAGATCTTTGAGGACTCTAATGCTTGTTTAGGATCGGGCCTTTTCTTTGGATGTGTCCTTCTGATTACAAAAATAGCATCTGCGACCTTTGCTCCAGGGCTTCTTCTCTGCTACAGGTGGTTGATACAGCGGTTGCTGTAGCATCTTCTTGTTCACTTCTCTGTGTATTTTCTTTTTCCATAGTCCTGTCAGTTCCTTCCTCTACAGCTTTGACAAACACTGTTGTTCCTGAATTTTCTTCACCCGTATATCCAAGACCAGATCGTCCTCTTCCATAACATTGTTATGCTAGGACTTTGTCTAAGATATTTGAGCTTGGGTTGACCATCTTTTCTATCTTCTGTAACAGGTTCCGTTCTCCCTTCTTAGCAGTCGGTTTTTCATCTTGTTAAGTGACTTGGTCAGTGAGGGATGATATTGATTCGTGCAAGGCTTCTTAAAGTGATTCATGCAAGCTTGCACGAATCAAAGTGGCAGTGCTACTTCCCCGCTGCACAAATCAACTTTGATCCGAGCAAGCTCCAAGGTGCCTCGTGCAGGGCTTGGGCGAGTCAATAGTGATTCGGGCTGGCTCCAAAGTGACTCGTGCATGCCTTGGTCGAGTCAAATTGGCAGTGTGCAATGGGACTGGCGAATCAATTCCTCTTGGGCGGATCACTTTTGACTCACCCACTGCTTGGGCCAATCACTTCTGTAGTGTTAGAGTCTCGCTCGTTTTACCCTTCAAACCTTCGAATTACATCTTATTGTAAACTAGGAAGTTGTATCCCTTTGAATGAGCTTTCCAACAAGATATGGCACGTCTCAATTGGATAAGAATCATGAGCTCGGTAAGCCTTAGACGACAAACAGGTCAATCTGACTAGAATTGGACTATATTCGTCCAAATGTGCAATAAAGTTCCAAAGCGGTCTTAATACACCTGCGATGCGAAAAACTACGAAGAAGTAATCTATCACACGCAAAACGCAACTAAATAATGGGAATAAATAACTCGATGGATCATATAAATACGCTCCATCAAATATCCTGTCTAGCAATTCTGCACGCTCCTCTTTATAGTCTTGAAATTCTGTCAATTAATCCTTTGTTGATTTCGAAGGTTTCTTCGCACCTTTGAATTATGATTCTGAGTTTTTCTGCCAAGTTATCTTCAGTGTCTTCTTCATCTTAACTATCCGACACTTCAATCCCATGGGTAAATTCATTCTTCATTGAATCTTCCAGATTAGTTTTTGATACAGTGGTTAAGGCAATGTAGTTCTCTTCCTCAGTCTCCTAAGAAACTCCATCACTCCATTTTGCTGCTAGGGAGTTGTTGCTTTCTTCTTGAAGCTCTTCTCCTTGTTGCTTGGGTAGTCGGCTTCTTGATGCCCATACCCTTCACATCCCCATCATTGTATACCTTTCCTCCTCTTCTTCTTTTCTTCATCATCTTGATTAGGTTCTTTCGCTTTCTTCTGCTCATTTCCACCACTTCTGGATTGCCTTCTAGAATTGAAGGATTGACCAGGTTTGGAATCTATCTTTTTCAAGAGTCTACTGAAGTTCTTTACCAGTAGGCCGAGTTGATCTTCAGTTGATGGCTTCTTTTCAGTTTCTGCCTTCAGTCCCACACTCTTGGTTTTCTGGAGGATCATCTTTCATTAGCTTCATTTCAAACTGTTTGAGGGATCTTATTAGCTCTTCCGGCCTCATGTGCTTGATGTTCTGAGCTTCTTCGATGGCTGTCACCTTCATGTCAAATCTGGGGGTAGAGTTCTGAGCACCTTCCTGATCATCTTCTCTTCTGGTATAGCTTCTCCGAGGGCATGTGCTTCACTGGACAGATCACAAAGCTTGGCATTGAACTTGGTGATTGTGTCATCGTCCAGCATCCTCAAGTTCTCGAACTGAGATGTGATCATCTGCATTTTGGAGGTCTTTTCCTTGTCAGTTCCTTCATGTGCTGTCTGGAGGATCTCCCAAGCTTGTTTGGTTATGTCACAATTTGAGATCAACCTGAAATTGTTAGCATCAACAACATTGGTTATGTCACAATTTGAGATCAACCTGAAATTGTTAGTATCAACAACAACAAATATTGCATTTAACGCCTTAGAATTTTTGGTTGCTACAGCTTCTTCTTCAGTCGTCCATGTCTCCTCGGGCTTCTTTTTGGCTACTCATTTTTCATCAATGGTCAAGGGAGGTGACCATTCAGAGACATCTGCTCTCCAAGTCTTCTCATCAATAGCCTTAAGGAAGGCCTTCATCTCGCCTTCCAGTACCCATAGTTGCTTTCTTCCAATAGTGGCTGGAGACTTTTGCTTTGACCTTCTTTCATCTTTGCTTTACTGCTCAGCAATGCGCTCAGAATCTTCACTGTGTGGGTTGAGTTTCCGCTCTGATACCAATTGAAATTGCAGTGCATTTGTTTGCTGAGAGTGTACTAGCAGGTTGCTATAGCAACCTCTTGTACCACTGTGCGGAAATAAGCTTGTACAGCGAATGAAAGAGATCACACATGTATTTGGTCACCTAGTTGGGCCAATTGCCTACGTCTGGGGAGGACAGCTCTGGAGTCCTTAGTAATTCTACTATCCTTTGGTTTCCCTTATATAAACTTGACTCTATGCTTACGCTAGACCAATCTATGAAGCTTCACATGATCAATACGAATTACTCCTGATGTGAATAGACTCAGATCAGCTGCACTCACCTACTCACTCGAGATAAATAAATAGCTACAGTACTGCTCACAGTCTTAGCCTATTCTAAATAAACCAGTGATTACCGTAGGTTGCTATAGCACACTCTTATGTCGTATAGCTTGAGCCGATTTTTTCCGCGTCGCTCCAAGTCTTTCGTTGAGCCGATCGAACTGCACACTCCGGAATACTCTTCCTCACTCTGTGACCACCTACCACTTTGCCGTCTATGAGTTCCTCAGACACTCACAATGCTGTGTCGACTCACCGTGATCAGTCAATAAGCATGCCAATTGACCTTCTCCGATCAGGATGTGATCAGACTCTCCACGTCTCAATCAGTCTCCGCTCTGCTATGCGCGCACGCTCTGCACTGAGTGATGATCAATCTCCGTTCTACTCAATTCTTTGATCTGCACTCTTTTGCTCTTCTTAATTGATTGATCGATATGCTGCTCTGCCGAGCCTTCTATATGTCACGACCTCCGGGCCCTATCAAAACCAGAATAGGATGTAGGCTGTTATGATAAGGACACCCACCTTCCAAAACATTCTTATCTTGTAGAATTCATCAATATCTTTTAGTTGACTTATTGCGGCAGGAGGGCGACTCTTGGAGTATTCTAAACTATCTTTAGAAAGCTTCCATTGCTGTTCTCTACAATTCTGGGCAGCCTGTTCTTCATGCAAAAACTGATTAATCAGGATGCTACATCTCTTCTGCTACAGGGGAAGTTGTAGGAACCCCTTGTTCACTCTGCTTGTTCATTCTAGAGGGTTTTATCAATTTGAATATCATTACTGTAACAGATTCGACTAATAGGTGGGTGAATCAAACTTGACTCGGCCAAGTTTTTCCAATTTCTCGCCTAGCTATATGTTTTGCATCGATATATATGTAATAGCTAGATTTTTAAATTTGTGAATTCAGGTGTTGCGCTAACCTTTTTCTTAAATTTCAGACTTACCGAAATAGAGCATCATTCAAGGATAATGGCGGATCCGCATTTGACTACCTTCACACGAGAGAAGTTCCTTCGAAACTTTCTCTTTAATTCTTTTACTTTATATTGCTTAGAGACTACGCAATTTTTTTAGTGTGGGGTGGTTTGCGATTGTGCTTTTATTTGCCTAACAAAATGATTCTATGCCACATGTTTATTTTGCACGCATTATACTCACATGATTGTTTTCATCCTAGCTTTAAGTATTGAGCACAAAAGTAACGTTTGCTAAGCGATTAATTAGTATCATTTAAAAATATTTTTGGAATGAGTTGTGCTTTGAATTCTTGAATCGTCTATTCAAGTTGATTGACATTCTTTGTGATGATTTTATTCACATGATTCGGTGTTTTGACTAGCTTAGTTCGATTTATTTTTAAGCTCTTTTCGTGCAAGAAAAATGAAGTTAAGTTTAGCGAACACAAAATAAAAAATTTATAAAAACCTCGTACTTGTTCATGTTTGCTTTTAGGTGACTTTAGCATTTCTATTTAGCCTTTGCATTTATTTATCTCGCATTTCATGCTTCATTATGTCTCACATAGGCACACTGTCAAGTATTAAGTGTGTGGTCAAATAAAGTAATTGCGAAAAGAAAGAAAAAAAAGGGCAAAGGAAGAAAAAATATTTTTAAGTCAAAGAAAATATTACAAATGTTGAGGGTTAGGTAAGTAAGTTCCCCCTTGAAAGCATTTGTATAAACACAAAAAAGGGGGAGAATAAACCCACTTAATTCTTGACTTTATGCCTTTTCCGCAAGTTCTTTAGCATGTGTGTGATTTGCATTTTGCTTTTAGGAAGCGTCTAAGGTATGACCCTCGTAATTTATTACTTAAGCATCAAGATTTGTATGACTCTGATGATGTAGTATGGCAGTCTTTGACAAAACCAGCACAAGTGAATAAGTGGCTGAACAAGCTGCTGCTATAGCAGGAGCTGGTTCAGGAAGCTGTAGCATCTGTTCGTCAGCAGCAGCTCGGATCTTCGCAGAAGGAGCTTGGCAGTGCATCCATTAGTATCAAGGGAGTTCCTAAATTCTCAGAGAGAATATTCCAGTGGAGATTCTCAGATGGCCGAGAAGATTTGTTTGTAGAAGATTAGATTTGCAAATCAAATCTAATCTCCTACAAATTAGGAGATATTATGGTTTGGAGGAAATTGCTAAAACTGTGAATGGTGGAACTGGGTGTTCCTATTTAAAGGAGGCTGCTCAGAGCATCAAGGACATCGAAGATAAGAGAGCAAACCCGAGAGCGTACAAAGAATACCGTGAGAATAGAATTCAAGTGCGAGAAGATCTTCGATCATCACCGAGAGCAGAGCGTGAGCGCAGAGCTGAGGTGATTGAAGCAGACTGTGATCAGGACTTGCAGAGTCTGATCATAGCTTGATCTGGAAGCCAATTCAGAGCAGCGATTGCTTGTTGGTTGATCAAGAAAGGCCGCGGAGCGACTGTCGAGTGGAGGTAATCTGGCAATTGGCAGGAGGCCAGGTCTCGCTAGTGACAGGTGGTCACTGAGTGAGGGGGAGTGCTCCAGAGTGTGCAGCACTCGTGGAGAGGTTCGATCGGCTTAGCAGAAGGCTTGGAGCGACTCGGACAGTTTTGGTACCAGCTGTGTGCTATAGCAATCTCCAGATAACATTGAATTAATTAGAATAGGCTGAGTCTGTGGGATCAGAGTTGTAGCTATTTTGAATTATTTCAAATCTGTAGGTGTGCATTACACAAGTCAAAGCTTGTTCTGATTGTGTGACTAGTTTAGATCAAATAGCATAGGTGTCGTGAGTCGAACCGTGTTGTACTGTGGACCTGAGAAAATAGTGGATTAAGGGTTGGAATTCAGCCCTTTCCAGAAGTAGGCAGATTGGCCGAACTGGGTGAACAAACCTTTGTTCCTTGTTCTATCTTGCTGCATCAGATTTGGGTGTTCAAGAGTGTGCTGTAGCAACTACTTGTTCACAATCTGCAACTGCTTGTTCCCAAATCGCACGCAGATCAAATCCGCCCTACTCAAACTCCTTCTCCAAACTGCTTACAATGGTGAAGACTCGCGGACTGAAGAAGAACCTGGCAGCAGCACGACAAGGCAGAACTGAAAGGAGGTATAAGTCTCGTAGTGAAGCGCATGCTCAACGACTTGACTTGGTGGTCTGGGAGCCCGCACCTCTCCCCGTGTCGCACAATGCTCCTTTTCCACAAGGAGGAACTCCATAGAAAAGGAGACGACTGGCCCATGATGGGGAGCCTGCAACCAGCGCAGCAGTGGTGACTGAAGAGGTAGTGCTCAAAACAGGCTCAAGGGGAGTACAAGATGCAGAGGTTACTGCATCCGGTCAAAAGATTAAAGAGTCCTGCAAAACCCTTGTCACGTCCCCTGGAATAGAAGGAGAAGTGAGGAGGTTGACGCAGATCTTCCTGAACAAGAATCTGCTGCAGCACATCCTCCTCCATCTTCTGACAAAAGAAAAGCTCCAATTATCATCCCTGATTCCAGCAGTGAAGAAGAGGAGTTTAATGAAGAGGATGTTGTAGGTGAACCCTTCGAGAGAAGACCTGTTTTGGCTGACACTGTTGCAGTCACTATAGGGGGGTATGGTTTAGAAACAGGCTTGCCTCTCAATCATGGTGCTCTGTGGAGAGGAAGCACATTGCTACTGAGAAGAGACTGGACCTGGACAATTACAAATCTGCAGCTATCATCTAGCTCCTAACTGAGGTAAACCTACTCAAGTCCCTGACTTACCCTTACAAATGCAATATATCACTAGTTAGGGAATTCATAGTTAACATGGACGAAAAATTTGGTGATTAAGAAGGAGATGATTTTGGGAAGAGTTGGGTGCGGAGTAAGAAGGTAGTAATCACCCCTGAGAAGATAGATGAATTTTTTGAAATAGACAGTGATGTCAGAGAGCCTACTGATAGAGCCTATTTATACGCATTATTTAGATCATAACCCTGTGCTTGTTTGCATTATTTTGTGTACAAGATTACTGGTTTCCAGTGTTTTTGTATTTCAGGGCAAAACAAGGGCCTAAGTCGGATACGCGCTAACAGGCAGCGTTTAGGACGCGCATCACACAGCCTGCGGAGCTAGCGGCGCAAACAGAAGAATTGGCAGAGTCAACCACGGTGCGCTAACCGATTGCGCTAAGCAGATGCCGTGCGCCAGGCGCAGATGATGGTGTTTCCAAATCCTGACACGACCAGATTTGGAAGTTGCCAAGGATGAGCCTCTGAGCAGTATATAAAGAAGAGAAGGAGGCTAGGGTAAAGAGACGACGATTCTCAAGATTCACAATTCGTACACCAAGGAGGCACTGCGCAGCAGGATTGGAAAACACACGAGCTTGTTGAGAGGACCTGCGCCAGCCGACTGTGCCATCCAAGACTGCAACCTGCACGCACTGTTTGCTATTGTTTTCTTGGACACTTTAGTTATCATTTACTATTTCTATGATGTTTATCACTAGCATGTCTAGCTAAACACTTAGTATCGGTTGGACATGAATCTATGAGTATTTCCCTTTGAGACTTGCGCTTAGTGCATAGTTTGCTTGCCTGTATTAATTCTGTGCACATTGCTGGCAGCTTGTTACATGAGTAGGGGAAGCCTTGAACCGCAATCTTACTCTTGTTGCTTGTTGTTGTTTGTTAAACTAGTTGAATAGCCTGACGGTGCCAACTAGGAGTAACGCGCTAGGATAGGCAATTACTACCTTGATCGGATTCGTAGTTGTTTAGTCTAGTGTAAGAATTAATAGCACATGAACTTTGATCGGAACATGCGCACATGTTAGGAAGCCTTGATCGGACACTAACATTAGCAACCCGAGCTATAGACATTTAGAGTCGATGATAAGGAATACACTCATAGAGGATTGTCTGCGCCGATACTTCTCATAGTCATAGTACTTAATCTCTATTGCCTGCGCACGTCTAGTGCAATTTCCTGCGTTACGATACCACTGTTACTTGCGCATCGCGCAACCCCAATCACTCACCCCCCAATTTCATAAGTGTAGGTTACTGGCTAAAACTGAACTAATTGCTCCCTGTGGAGATCGACCCTTACTTAACCGCTGTACTAGTGGAAGAGGAAGCAATTAATTTGACGCGCACAACGACGCGCGATCAAATTTTGGCGCCGTTGCCGGGGAGCAACACAGCTAAGTTCTAGCTAGTTTACGTTTTTTTTCCTTTTTAGTAACTAGTTATTTCAGTTTGTTTTGTTTTCTCGTTGTTGTTTCTGACAGCGCGCAATCACCATTAGCCTGCGCAACCTTGAAACAGTTGCGCGGCGCAGATTCTAGTTGCGCACTGACAGACGCAGCAGGGTTAGTTATCTTTTAATTTCGTTTCCTTTGAGATTTAGAACAGATCATGGAGGATAATAGTGTCGTAGGAGACAACTTAGGGGACAGAACCCCAGAGGAAGCAAGAGCACATAACCGCGCAGCCTTGTTCAGAGAAGAAGTGCAGCGCGAGGTTGAAGCAAGGAGGGCCGCTGAAGTGTATCATGTGCCACCCATGCAACAGGCCGCGCGACGCAGAACAGTGCGCGAGATGTCAGGCCCACTCACAGTTAACCAGCCATGGTGCATCGTGCTTCCGCCAGGCGGTCATTTTGAACTAAGAAGCTCGCTCATTCATCACATGCCCAAGTTCCACGGAATGAACAACAAAAATCCAGTCAAGCATGTGCGAGAATTCCTAGTCATATGCGAGAACATGAAGACCGAAGGGGAGAGCGATGAGGCGCTGAAGATGAAGGCATTCCCATTTTCACTGTGTGATACAGCCAGACATTGGTTGATGAACTTACCCGCAGGATCAATTCACACATGGGAGCAGCTGCAGAAGAAGTTCCTGAACAAATTCTATCCAGCAGCAAAGATCGCGCTACTCAGGAGGGAACTGGCCGCGCCGAGGCAGAGCGCAGGAGAGTCACTGTCAGAGTATTACGAGCGTTTCAGGGAGCTAGAGGCCAACTGCTACAATCATGGCCTGCCCCAGAATGTGCTGATAGAGAACTTCCTGAATGGACTGCTGCCCATGGAGCTGAGGTTATTGAACGCATGCGCAGGAGGCGAGATTTGCAACATGTATCCAGAAGACGCGTGGCAGCTGATAGAAGACTCTGCTGGTCAGGTAAGACATCAGCTAACACTTGAAAATAGCCGTACTCGTTCCGTGCATCAGGTAGAAACAAGCGCTGAGATCAAGGAAATGAAGGCCATGCTGCAGAAGTTGATGAGTGCGCAAAGCGCACAACCAGTTGCGCCAAAGGTATGTGAATTCTGCAGGTCAACCGAGCACAAAACTGATGAATGTCCCAAACTTTTCGAGGAATCTGGAGATGTCAATGCTCTTGGAGGATGGGATAACAGAGGACCACAGAGGCAGAATCAGCCGCGCTTTGGACTTGCTGCAAATGGGTTTAGATGGAAGGAGGAAAACAATTTCCAGAGGCAGTCCACAGATCAGCGCACACCACAGCAGACGCAACAAGCTGCGCCCTACAATCCACCGCATCGCCGCACTGATGCACCAGCGCATAACAACCAGCAACCGAGGCGATCTTTGGAAGATATTGTGGGGCAGCTAGCAGACACAGTGCACAAAAATGACGAGAAGTACGACAAGCGGTTCGAGTCCATTGAAAAGCAGCTATCACAGATCGCTACCACGGTATATGAGCTGAAAAAGAGCGATGGCAACCTGCCTTCGCAAGTGATTCAGAACCCCAAAGGAGGAGTCAATGCAGTGACACTGAGGACTGGGCGCACAATAGGAGCAGAGCAGACCACGAAGGCGCCCGCGCAACCAGCTGCGCAAGTCCCGGATCCAGCAGAACAGAATGCGCAACCAAAAGTGCCAGCCACAAGCCAGCAGGGCGAGGCGCCAGGTATAACACAAATAAACAACAAGGGCACGAATCGTACTAATATACCTGCACCTTTTCCCGTGCAGGCACCATCGGCTAGAAAGGAAGCGCTGGACAAAGAGCTATACGAGTTATTCAGCAAGGTGGAAATCAACATTCCCCTTATCGAAGCAGTTCGGCAGATTCCCAGGTACGCCAAGTTTTTAAAGGAGCTGTGCACAAACAAGAGGAGGAAAGGCGAATGCGCACAGGTAATGCTAAATGCGCAGGCTTCAGCGATCGTGCAACATAAGGTACCACCTAAGTGCCGAGACCCAGGTACGTTCACTATCCCTTGCACTTTAGGTAAGACCACAGTAAGCAACTGCATGATTGATTTAGGCGCATCCATCAATTTGTTACCTTATTCTCTATATACGACATTGCGCCTTGGACCACTAAAGCCTGCAGGTCTCACTATTCAACTAGCAGATCGGTTTTGCAAACAACCTGCAGGCATGATAGAGGATGTTCTCGTGCGAGTAGGAGAGCTGGTGTTCCCAGCAGATTTTTATGTGCTAGAAATGGAGGGTGAATCAAGCACCAGCAGTGCGCAGATCCTACTGGGCAGACCTTTCCTGATGACCGCGCGCACGAAGACAGACGTGTGGAGGGGCACGCTCTCCATGGAGGTAGATGGCGAAGAAATCCATTTCAACATCTTCGAAGGGATGCAGCACCCACATGAGGACGCTACTGTGCACGCAATGGACAGCTTTGACGATTTAGTCACAGAAGCGCAGTGTGCGAGCGCAACCATAGGACCAGAGCTACTGACACAGGCAGAGCAAGAGGAGCAAGAGGAGGAGCTAAGCAGTGCTGAACCAGCACCCACACAGGTACTTGATATAGTTCATATTTGCACCGCTAACAAAATCTTGCCCTCTATTGAACAGGCACCCAAGATCGAACTGAACCAACTCCCGGAGCACCTCAAGTACATTTTCTTGGGAGATAAGGACACCCTGCCAGTGATCATCAAGAAGGGATTGGAAAAAGAGCAGGAGGCGCGTTTACAACAGGTGCTGCGCAGGAACCAGCGCGCTATTGGATGGACTCTTGCTGATCTGCGCGGAGTGAGCCCAGACGTGTGCATGCACCGAATTCTGTTGGAAGATGGTGCCAAACCATCCAGGGAGGCTCAGCGCAGGTTAAACCCAAATATGATGGAGGTAGTGCAAAAGGAAGTCCTGAAGTTGCTTGACGCAGGGGTCATTTACCCAATCTTAGACAGCAAATGGGTCAGCCCGGTGCACGTTGTGCCAAAGAAAGGAGGAATCACGGTGGAGGAGAATGCGCAGGGCGAGCTAGTTCCCAAGCGCATACAAACTGGTTGGCGCATGTGCATCGACTACAGGAAGCTGAACGCTGTAACGCGCAAGGACCACTTCCCGCTACCCTTCATGGACCAGATGCTGGATCGCTTGGCAGGTAAGCCTTACTTTTGTTTTTTGGACGGATATTCAGGTTACAATCAGATACCCATAGCTGCGGAGGATCAAGAGAAGACCACGTTCACATGCCCCTTCGGAACATTTGCGTTTCGGCGTATGTCTTTTGGGCTGTGCAACGCGCCAGGTACGTTCCAACGCCTTGTCATGAGCATTTTCTCTGATATGATTGGTATATGCATAGAAGTGTTCATGGATGATTTCACTGTATATGGGAGTACCTTTGATGCATGCTTAACACATCTAGATAAAGTCTTAGCGCGCTGCATCTCTAAGAACTTAGTGCTCAATTACGAAAAATGTCATTTCATGGTAACGCACGGAGTAGTACTAGGTCATATCATTTCAGAGGAGGGTATTAAGGTAGACAAAGCTAAGATAGATATTATTTCTAATCTGCCTTATGCCACCAACGTGCGCGACGTGAAATCGTTCTTAGGGCATGCTGGGTTTTACAGGCGTTTTATTAAGGATTTCTCTAAAATTTGCATACCCCTGTCTAACCTGTTGCAAAAAGACGTGTGCTTCGATTTTACTGATGAGTGCAGGGCGGCGTTCGATAAGCTGAAAGAAGCGCTGACCAGTGCGCCAGTGATGCGCGCACCAGACTGGAACCTGCCATTCGAGCTGATGTGTGATGCAAGTGACTACGCAGTAGGAGCAGTCTTGGGGCAGCGCGAGGACAAGAAGCCGCATGCCATCTACTATGCATCGCGCACACTGGACTCCGCGCAGAAGAACTACACCACCACGGAGAAGGAGCTTCTGGCAATTGTATTTGCGCTGGAGAAGTTCCGAGCATATGTTCTAGGCGCCAGAGTCATCATCTACACGGACCACGCAGCTATCCGCTACCTCATGTCCAAGAAAGAGACCAAGCCGCGCCTGATGCGCTGGGTACTTCTGCTTCAGGAATTCGACTTAGAGATCAAAGATAAGAAGGGCACAGAAAATACCGTCGCTGATCACCTGAGCAGGATCGTAAAGGATGAGGAGCCAGGGCAGATCAAGGAGACATTCCCTGACGAGCATCTGATGGCGCTAACAGGTAAGGTACCATGGTATGCGCATATCGCAAATTACCTGGTCACAGGTGCGTTCCCTCCTCATTTCAATAAAACTCAGTGTATGCGATTGAAACATGAGTCCAAGCATTATCTTTGGGATGATCCTTACATGCTTAGAATAGGTCCAGATCGGATATTAAGACGTTGCGTGCCTGACCATGAGATTAACTCTGTGTTGATGTTTTGTCATGCGCACGCCTGTGGAGGACATTTCGGTCCCAAGCGCACGAGCAGGAAGATCTTGGACTGCGGATTCTACTGGCCGCACCTATTCAGAGATGCCTATGACCACTGCAGGAAGTGTGACAGGTGCCAGCGCACTGGAGGAATCTCCGCGCGCAACGAGATGCCGCAGACCCCGATTCTGGTGGATGAAGTGTTCGATGTTTGGGGAATCGACTTCATGGGTCCATTTCCCCCATCTGCCGGCTACGAGTACATACTGGTGGCCGTGGATTACGTATCCAAATGGGTCGAAGCTAAGGCCACGCGCAAGGATGATGGTAAGACTGTCGCTGATTTTCTCAGAACTAACATATTTTGCAGGTACGGAGTGCCTAAGGCAGTTATCAGCGACCAGGGGACGCACTTCTGCAACAGGGTTGTGGCGCAAGTTTTCAAGCACTATGGGGTGCGCCACAAGACGTCCACCGCTTACCATCCGCAGACAAATGGACAGGCCGAAGTTTCTAACAGAGGATTGGAGCCTGTGAGGCCGTCGCGCAAGGATTGGAGCCAGCGCCTGGATGATGCGCTATGGGCATACCGCACTGCACACAAGACGCCCATTGGAACCTCACCATTCCGGCTGGTCTATGGGAAGGCATGCCACCTGCCAGTAGAGCTCGAGCACAAGGCATATTGGGCTTTACGTATTTGCAACTTGAACTTGGAGGAGGCAGGAAAAGAACGCGCATTTGAGCTGAGCGAACTCGAAGAGCTGCGCCTAGACGCCTATGAGGGACTGCGCGATTACAAAGCGCGCACCAAGGCGTTTCATGACAGGCATATCCTCCGGCGCACATTTGAACCAGGAGACCAGGTACTGTTTTTTTCATCGCGCCTGAAGCTCATGCCTGGGAAGTTGCGCAGCAAGTGGACGGGACCATACACCGTCACCAAGGTTTTCCCCTACGGCACAATTGAATTAGAAGACGGGCACCAGCATCGTTTTCAGGTTAACGGGCAGAGAGTCAAACGGTACTTGGGCGAACCTTGGGATGGCGCAACACGCAACATTGACTTGGCCGAGCCAGAGATAGTGGACGCGCAAGCTGCTGCGCCAGACGCACCACCAGATGTTTCAGAGGGAGAACTAGCACCCATCGCCTATATCTCCTCTTCCTCTGCATCTACCCTCATTACGAATAATTTATCACATGCTGACCCTCCCTTGTATCCTTTGCGCAGGACCAATGAGATCGTAACACAAGCACTGGCGCAAGGACACTCAGGAGCAAGAGTGGGGGGGGGCTGCAGACGCACTTCTTGGCACGTAACGAGGTACCGTCGAGCCAACGACGTTAAACAAAGGCACTTGTCGGGAGGTAACCCGACACGTTTTAATTTGGCACATTTTATTCTGCTTGTTTTGTTTTTTTTGAGTGTTTTTAGTTAGATTAGGGTTTGGTAGTTTTTAGTCACACAAGTGCGCAGGATCGTGCGCCTATCAATGCGCAGGTCCGTTGCGCTAGCCAGAGGGGGGTATATAAGGCCAGACTTAGAAAATTCCCAGCACTTTTTCACTCGACCGTTACACACAAGCTCCCGCCTTCAGACCTCTGCCGTCGATCAGCGCCCAACCCACCGTCCGTCTAGAGGGATTCAAGGACAACACGACCGCACAGCACCCAGGTAACCCCCGATTCCGCTTTGAGCCGCTTCTGTTAGGGTTTGCGCGGAGAAGACAGTTTTTAGGGTTTTGAAATCGCACCAGGCTAGAGTGCGCGGCTTGGAGTGCTGTTTTGTGCGTTGAGTAGGCGACCAGTAGGCGCTCGTTCGGTCCAAGTTTCATAGGATTCTGGGCAGTTTCGAATTTTAGGGTTTTGGGGAGCATTGACCGCGATTGACTGGAGCGCAGCGCAAGATGAGACCCGCCACAGACCAGGAGACCCCAGCGGCTTTCGCTAACAAGTATGCAGCATTCATCAGCCTGGACATGTATGGGACACCGTACATATGTCGAGATTTCCTGCGCGAGGTAGGATTAGAGGACCTCGTGGCGCAGAGGCTAGCGATTGCCGGCTGGGAGGCGCTTATGGACCTCCGCAGCGCATCAGACCAGGAAGATACGTGTGAGTTCCTGGCGTCTCTGGAGGCAGGGGACAGGGAGATCAGATATAGACACAGGGGTGTCTGGTTCATAGCCTCGGAAAGGAGGCTGAGGCGCGCATTCGGATGCGCCAAGGTGCGTGAGGAGGAGTTAGACACGCACAATAACCAGGAGGCTTGGCGGGACATGGCAACAGGGCCAGCATTCGCCGCGGGGCGCAGCAGGGGCCGAGAGCTGCGCGACCCGTGGCTGTTCTACTTATGGCGCATCGTGGCCTACACAGTCATTGGCCGTTTCAACGGCGCACCAAAGATCAGCCTCCTGGATATGGAGATTTTGACGGGGCTTTATTATGAGCGGAAGGTGCTGTTCATCCTGAACATGGTGCACCATTGGAGCCGCGTCAGCATGAGGGGGCCGCTGACGTGTGGAGGCCTTATCACGCACCTGCTGCGGGCCTTACATGGAGAGCCCGAGGTGCCAGAGCACACCTTGGTGCAGCCTATACCTCTGGACCGCGCCCACATGCTGCAAATCAGGGCGGTAGCCGTTCGGGACAATGGCACACTAGAGTGGTGCTACCGTCTGCAGCCAGCCAGACCACCGCGGGCCAGAGCAGAGAGCAGTGCACAGGGCGCAGCAGCCGCCACAGCAGCAGCCGCAGCCGCCGCCGCAGCAGATGAAGAGATGGAGGAGGCCCTAGAACCAGCGGTGCCTCTAGTCAGGCGCCCAAGGACCCGGGCGCAGACTGGAGCGCACCAGAGGGCCCGTGCACCACAGGGGGAGCCAGTGACCATTTCCATCGAGGATTCTCCCCCTCGTGCACGTGCCAAGCGCCCAAGGACTGAGACTGAGGAGGTGCCTGAGGAAGCCACTGCCGAGCAGCGCATGTTGTTCAACGTCATGCGCGTGCTCGAATACTTAGCGCCAGAGGGGGCGGATTTAAGTATGAGTCCACCATCCGGGTGGAAATTTGGAGATGCGATTCCCCCTCTCCTCAGCCTGCACCATCCACCTCCTACCCGAACCCCAGAAACCCCAGCAGCACCCTCTCCAGCTCCAGCCCCAGCCCCAGCAGCACCTTCTCCAGCACCAACCCCAGCCCCAGCCCCAGCAGAGTCAGCACCCGCATCAGCCCCAGCAGCCCCAGCAGCAGAGCCCACCCCTGAACCCGAACCAGTACCACCACCAGTAGCTTCCCCTGCCCGGCCTTCTGTTCCGGAGTCCCCCATTAACTTTCCCAGCGTAGACTCCGATTCCATATGGGAGTCACTTTCCGAGGACGAGCAGCCTGACCCCCTCACCATTGTGCCACCATCCTCCAGCACCGACTCCATGACTGATTCTTCAGAGGATGAGGCGCATGGGTCAGCAGCAGCATCTAGCTCGGAGGACTTCTAAGGCCTTGGGCAGGCGCAATGATTTTCTTTAGGGTGGTGTCTTTTATTTTTGCTGCGTCTAGTTGACTATTATGTGTGCTGAATATTTGTGCCCTACATTCTGTGACTCCCTTGCTATATTTTGTGTGACTATTTGTGTTCCCTTTTCTGTTCTTTATTTTCGTTGCATTGCATGCATGTGCGCAGCCTCCGTGCGCTTGAGCTTGAGTCGTGGGGACACGTCTCTGTTCAAGTGTGGGCACACCAACCAAGAGGCGTGGCGCGAGATGGCAACCGGGTCTGTGTTTGCCGCGGGGCGCAGCAAGGGACGAGAGCTGCGTGACCCGTGGATGTTCTACTTGTGGCGCCTGGTCGCCTATGCCATCATTGGGCGCTTTAATGGCGCGCCGAAGATCAGTTTGCTGGATATGGAGATCTTAAAGGGGTTTTATTATGGGAAGAAGGTGCTCTTTGTTCTGAACATGGTGCCCCACTGGAGCCGAGTTAGCACCAAGGGGCCGCTGACTTGCGGAGGCATTATTACGCACCTGCTGCGGGCGTTACATGGAGAGCCCGAGGTGCCAGAGCACACATTGGTGCCGGCTGTCCCTCTGGACCGCGCCCACATGCTGCAGATCAGGGCGGTGGCCATGAAGGCAGATGGCACATTGGAGTGGTGCTACCGCCTGCAGCCGGCAAGAGTGCCGCGGCCAAGCACAGAAAGCAGTGCGCAAGCAGCAGAGGCCGCGCAGGACATGGAGGAGGATGCAGTCCCAGAGCAAGTTGTGCCTCCAGTCAGGCGCGCAAGGACCCGCGCGCAGACTGGAGCACACCGGAGGGCCCGCGCCCCACAGGGGGAGCCAGTCACCATTTCCATCGAGGATTCTCCCCCGCGTGCCCCAGGGAAGCGCCCAAGGACTGAAGGTGAGGCGGCGCCTGAGGAAGCGTCCGCAGAGCAGCGCATGATGTTCAACGTCATGCGCGTGCTCGAATATTTAGCGCCAGAGGGGGCGGACTTAAGCATGAGCCCACCATCAGGGTGGAGATTTGGAGACGCAATTCCCCCTCTCCTCAGCCTACACCGGCCACCTCCAGGTTCTTCCGACAGTCCACACCAGCCAGCCAGCCCTCTTACTCAGCCCCTAGTGCATCCAGCAGAGCCCTTCCCACCAGCAGCACCAGCACCAGCACTAGCAGAACCCACCCCCGAACCAGAACAAGTACCCGCACCTGCACCTTCCCCTGCCCAGCCGTCCATTCCAAGGTCCCCTATAGCCGAACCCATCCTTAGCACCAGCTCAGACTCGCTATGGGACCCCGTTCCAGAGGATGACGACGAGGCGCAGCCTGTCGCCCTATCAGTTGTACCGCCTTCCTCCAGCTTCGAATATATGACGGATTCTTCAGAGGAGGAGGCGCATAGTTCAGCGGCTGCGTCCAGCTCAGATGACCTCTAGAGCTGCGGGGGGGGGGGGGGGGGGGGGGAGCGCATTATTTCTTTCGGGTGGTGTCTATTTTCCTTTATATGCTGAACTTTATTTGATATTCTGTTGCTATATTTGTGTGCTAAACTCCTGAGATACATATTTTGTGCCCCTATGCTTTATTGCGCTGCTTTGACTATTTGTTCTTAGTTTGTATGTTCTTTATTTTGCTTGCATGCATCTGTTTTGCATGTGCGCGTTCTCCGTGCGCTTGAGCTTGAGTCGTGGGGACACGTCTCTGTTTAAGTGTGGGGGGGGAGCGTTACATGTACATTTCACGTTTTTTTTAGCATTTTTAGTGTAGCTTAGTTTAATTGAAGGAAACAGTAGCAGTAGTGCGCTTGAGTGCGGGCTACGCGCACTGTTCAGCTTGTTTGCGCTACCCATTTTGCGCCGTGCGCTATCAACTATTTTTAGTAAATTTTTTTCGTTTTTTCTGCTCCTGTTAGTTGGGATATACAGGGGATGTGGAGTTGACAGAAACGCTCTAGAGAGGCGGGTAGTCGCTCGCGCTTCAGAGGAGAGGTATATGGTCGAGAGCGCGAGTGGAGGCCTGTGCTTCGCGACCTTCGGAACAAGAGAGTGCGCTCAGTCACGCAGATGCCGAAGGCGAGATACCCAAGGCGTGGCGAGGTGGGAAAACAGACCACCTTCCCTCTGGAAGTTGAGCCAATGAAGGCGGGCGCGGGTGTAAACGCGTGCGCCGACCTGCGCAGACAGACCAAGGAGGGAGAGCGGGGCGGTGTTCCATAGCTGTTATCCGGAGGCCGAGACTGGAACCGTTCTGGGAAAGATAGGAATCAAAGACAAAGCTGTACAAAAGAAAAAATACCAGCAGATGATATGCGCTTCAAAAGAATCAGCATGCGCACAAGTACCAGCGAGCGCAAAATCCACAGAAAATCATCAAAAGGCTTGAGTTGCCAGGAAGTGCGCGGAAGAATCACGCGCGGGAAGAAGCTGGCGCTGTTAACCATATACCCATCTTTGGAGTTAGAGCTGACAACCTGGCGCCTATAAAGAGCTATCTCCCAGCCATCCGAAATGATTTTCATCCCAGCTGAGAGGTAATGAATTTCGAAATCCTTATACTTAAACTGTTGAGAGCAGATGTGCGCAGATGGTAGAGCAGCGCAAGATGATCAGTAGTGCAGATCGCGCCAGAGTGCAAGACTGTGCGCTAGACTCCAGAGAGGTAGTAGTATCCGTGCTTGAGTGCTTGTTCGAGGACGAACAAGGGGCAAGTGTGGGGGGTTTGATAGAGCCTATTTATACGCATTATTTAGATCATAACCCTGTGCTTGTTTGCATTATTTTGTGTACAAGATTACTGGTTTCCAGTGTTTTTATATTTCAGGGCAAAACAAGGGCCTAAGTCGGATACGCGCTAACAGGCAGCGTTTAGGACGCGCATCACACAGCCTGCGGAGCTAGCGGCGCAAACAGAAGAATTGGCAGAGTCAACCACGGTGCGCTAAGCAGATGCCGTGCGCCAGGCGCAGATGATGGTGTTTCCAAATCCTGACACGACCAGATTTGGAAGTTGCCAAGGATGAGCCTCTGAGCAGTATATAAAGAAGAGAAGGAGGCTAGGGTAAAGAGACGACGATTCTCAGGATTCACAATTCGTACACCCATGAGGCACTGCGCAGCAGGACTGGAAAACACACGAGCTTGTTGAGAGGACCTGCGCCAGCCGACTGCGCCAGCCAAGACTGCAACCTGCACGCACTGTTTGCTATTGTTTTCTTGGACACTTTAGTTATCATTTACTATTTCTATGATGTTTATCACTAGCATGTCTAGCTAAACGCTTAGTATCGGTTGGACATGAATCTATGAGTATTTCCCTTTGAGACTTGCGCTTAGTGCATAGTTTGCTTGCCTGTATTAATTCTGTGCACATTGCTGGCAGCTTGTTACAGGAGTAGGGGAAGCCTTGAACCGCAATCTTACTCTTGTTGCTTGTTGTTGTTTGTTTGAAATTTCACAGCGTCTCACTTAGGCAGATTTTTGAACTAGCAGTTGCTGCAGCACACTCTTGTTCTCAAGAAATAATCTTAGCAAGCAATGAACAAAGGCACAGGTTTGTTCACCCAGTTCGGCCAAACTGCCTACGTCTAGGGAGGACTATTCTCCAGTCCTCAATCCACTCAACCAAAGGTTCCAAGCACACTCGGTTACAACGCAAGTAACCTATGCTACTTTAACCCCGTGTGGACTACTCAACACAATCAGAACAAGCTTTGATTTGTGTCAGCACACCCTCTACAATATGTCAGTCTAGAATAGCTACAATCCTCTCAAAGAACTTAGCCTATTCTATACTACACTACTCAGCAGAGTTGCTGCAGCAACAGCTGTAACACACAGCTGAAGCACAATGTCCGCGTCGCTCCAAGGCCTTCTGCCGAGCCGATCGAACCACTCCAAGAGCACTGCACACTCTGAGTAACTCCCCCTCACTCAATGACCACCTATCACTAGTGAGTTCTCCCGCACGAACTTCCACCGAGCCTTCCACCCGTCATTTCTTCCGCGGCTGCCTTTGATCAACCAACAAGCTCCAAAGCTCTGAATTGGCTTCCAGATCAATGCACAAATCAGTCTCTGCAAGACCTGATTCTCTTCTGCAATGCTCACCACAGCTCTGCGCTCAACGCTCTGCCCGTGTGTGTTTGATCGAAGAACAACGTCCGTAGCACCCAGAAAGTTCCTTCTCTGAAATCTGTGTCTACTCTCGTGTATCACTCAGCTTCGATCGCCCCTTCAGCCCTAACACCTTCTGCTTAAATACCCACACTACTTTAAGCAGTTTCCAGGTTTAGGCCATTGATCCACAAGATCAATTATCTCCTAAAATCTAGGAGATTAGATTTGATAAATATCTCGAATGCAAATCTCCTTCTCTGACAAGTAAACCATGCTGGAATATGCTCAACAGTATTTTAGAAATACTTCTAAGAACTCTCACAAAGCTGCCATACCTTCAAAACGCTCCCAGCACAAAACTGCTACTCGAACAGTTGATACAGCACTTGAACCAGAAGCTGCTGCAGCATCCCCTGCTGTATCTGCTGCTGGTTCACTTCTGCTGGCCTGCTTGATTGTTGAAGCTGCAGCTGCTCCTTGTTCACTTATGTTGGTTTTGTCAAACCTGCCATACTTGAATCATCAATCTCCCCCTTGGCATTTTGACAAAACCACCAGAAATCTAACTTGAGAAATTATACTTCTTAGCCTGCTCTTTCTCCTCCCCCTTTTTGGAACAAATGACAAGGGGGGGTGTGACACGGAGGACTTATGGGGGTAACACACAGAGCCCTAGAGAGGCTCTCAGATCTTCAAACCGGGATGCATCCAGAGCTTTGGTGAAGATATCAGCAAGCTGTTTGGCAGACACAACATGCTGGAGCGAGATAACTTTCTTTTCAACAAGATCACGAATGAAGTGAGGACGAATGTCAATGTGCTTAGTTCTGCTGTGCTGAACCGGGTTCTTGGATATGCTGATGGCACTCATATTGTCGCAGTAGAGAGTCATTTCAGCTTGAGCAATCCCATACTCACTCAGCATTTGCTTCATCCACAACATTTGTGCACAGCAGCTCCCAGCAGCAATGTACTCAGCCTCGGCAGTGGATAGAGAAATGCTATTCTGTTTTCTGCTGAACCAAGAGACCAGGTTATTCCCCTAGAAGAAACATCCGCCCGAAGTGCTCTTCCTGTCCTCTGAGCACCCTGCCCAGTCTGCATCACTGTATCCGACCAGATTAGCCTTTGTGTCTTTAGTGTACCACAAGCCATAGCCCACAGTCCCGCCAACATACCGAATGATACGCTTGACCAACTGCATATGACTGTCTCTGGGACAGGCTTGAAATCTGGCGCAGACTCCTACTGCATAGGAAATGTCAAGGCGGCTGGCAGTCAGGTAAAGCAAGCTCCCAATCATGCTTCTGTAGACAGTTTGACTCACTTCCAAACCGTGCTTGTCTTTGATGGCTTTCACATGAGTGGCAGCAGGAGTACGCTTGTGACTTGCCGAGTCGAGCTGGAATTTCTTCACAAGAGACTTGCTGTATTTACTTTGAGCAATAAAGATCCCATCCATTTTCTGAGTAATCTCCAAACCAAGAAAATATGAAAGTTCTCCCACCATGCTCATTTGAAATTCTTGCTGCATGTGTTTCACAAACTGTTTCACCAAGTGCTGGGACATGGATCCAAAGACAATATCATCCACATATATTTGAGCAATGATCACATCAGACTGAGTTCTTTTGACAAACAAGGTTTTGTCAGCTCCCCCTCGGTTGTAGCCATGTTTTTCCAAGAAAACTGTCAACCGCTCATACCATGCCCGAGGAGCCTGTTTTAGTCCATATAAAGCTTTCTTCAACTTGTACACCTGTTCTGGATGATGAGGATCTTCAAAGCCTTTCGGTTGAGAGACATAAACTTCTTCAGAGAGCTCTCCGTTCAAGAACGCACTTTTAACATCCATTTGATATAATTTGAACCCCAAGCAGCAAGACATTGCAAGCAGCAGTCTGATAGCCTCCAGGCGAGCTACTGGAGCAAATGTTTCATCAAAGTTTAGACCCTCAATCTGAGAATATCCCTGGGCAACCAGTCTGGCTTTATTTCGTGTAATGTTGCCCTTTTCATCAGTTTTGTTTTTGAACACCCATTTTGTGCCTATAATGTTTACCCCGATTGGTCTGTCTACCAGATCCCAAACATCATGTCTTTCAAACTCTGCCAATTCCTCCTGCATAGCCATAACCCAGAATTCATCACTCATGGCCTCCTTGAAATTCTTTGGTTCAATGCTAGACATGAAACATGTATTGAGATAGGCATGACTTCTGGTTCTTCTTCTATCTGAGGGGTCCCCAATCACATTTGTCAAGGGATGATCCTTCTGTATCTTCCTTGGGGGCTGCCTTGAAGGTGGATAGGGAGCCTCAGTGTGAAAATCGTCAGACAGGCTTTCTGATTGGTCGTCTGGAATTTCTGCTTCAGTACTTGCTGTAGCATCTGCTGAAGTCGCAGCTTGTTCACCTCTGGTCAGTCTATCAAGCATTTCTTCAGGATCAGAGTCTTCTTCACCAGTGTCAGAATCAGAGATAGATGCTTCGTCTGTATCATTTACAACCACATTTATGGACTCCATGACAGTCTTTGTTCGCTGGTTGAAAACACGATATGCCCTGCTGTTCGTTGAGTAACCCAAGAATATTCCAGGATCACTCTTCGGATCAAGTTTCTTTCTATACTCCCGGTCTCTCAGAATGAAGCAGTCACTTCCAAAGATATGGAAGTATTTAACCGTGGGTTTTTTCTGATTCCAGAGCTCATAGCAGGTCTGCTTGGTTCCCCTCCGCAAGGTGACTCTATTGATGATGTAGCATGCAGTATTCATGGCCTCTGCCCAGAATTTCAAAGGAATCCTCTTAGCATGGATCATCACTCTGGCCATTTCTTGAATTGTTCGATTCTTCCGTTCCACCACACCATTTTGCTGAGGGGTAATGGGAGAGGAGTACTGATGTGTTATACCCCTTTGTTGACAGAATTCATCCATGTCTTTGTTTTCAAATTCTCTGCCATGATCACTGCGAATGCTGCTGATTCTAAGATTCTTCTCTTGCTCTAGCCGAGACACCAATGACACAATGACACTCACAGTATCTGATTTTTCTCTGATAAAATCAATCCAAGTGAATCTAGAATAGTCATCAACACAGAAAAATGCATACCTCGTCTTGCCTAGGCTCTCGACTTCCATTGGTCCCATCAGATCCATGTGAATCAGCTGAAGAGGCCTGGTGGTACCAATATCTTTGACTCGAGGATGTGAGGCCTTCTTCTGTTTTCCAATCTGACAATCTCCACAGATAGAGTCTGTCTCTCCTTTCAGCAATGGAATTCCTCTGACCAGCCCTTCTGTGGCAATTCTCTTAAGAGTTCTCAGGTTAACATGTCCCATCCTTTTGTGCCATAAGGTCATTTCCTCAGCCTTTGTCAGCATACATTTCTGAATCCGTGAGTTTGAACTCACATTGAAATTTCAATTGCTCTGATACCAATTGAAATTTCACAGCGTCTCACTTAGGCAGATTTTTGAACTAGCAGTTGCTGCGGCACACTCTTGTTCATAAGAAATAATCTCAGCAAGCAATGAACAAAGGCACAGGTTTGTTCACCCAATTCGGCCAAACTGCCTACGTCTAGGGAGGACTATTCTCCAGTCCTCAATCCACTCAACCAAAGGTTCCAAGCACACTCGGTTACAACGCACGCAACCTATGCTACTTTAACCCCGTGTGGACTACTCAACACAATCAGAACAAGCTCTGATTTGTGTCAGCACACCCTCTACAATATGTCAGTCTAGAATAGCTACAATCCTCTCAAAGAACTTAGCCTATTCTATACTACACTACTCAGCAGGGTTGCTGCAGCAACAGCTGTAACACACAGCTGAAGCACAATGTCCGCGTCGCTCCAAGGCCTTCTGCCGAGCCGATCGAACCACTCCAAGAGCACTGCACACTCTGAGTAACTCCCCCTCACTCAGTGACCACCTATCACTAGTTAGTTCTCCCGCACGAACTTCCACCGAGCCTTCCACCCGTCAGTTCTTCCGCGGCTGCCTTTGATCAACCAACAAGCTCCAAAGCTCTGAATTGGCTTCCAGATCAATGCACAAATCAGTCTCTGCAAGACCTGATTCTCTTCTGCAATGCTCACCACAGCTCTGCGCTCAACGCTCTGCCCGTGTGTGTTTGATCGAAGAACAACGTCCGTAGCACCCAGAAAGTTCCTTCTCTGAAATCTGTGTCTACTCTCGTGTATCACTCAGCTTCGATCGCCCCTTCAGCCCTAACACCTTCTGCTTAAATACCCACACTACTTTAAGCAGTTTCCAGGTTTAGGCCATTGATCCACAAGATCAATTATCTCCTAAAATCTAGGAGATTAGATTTGATAAATATCTCGAATGCAAATCTCCTTCTCTGACAAGTAAACCATGCTGGAATATGCTCAACAGTATTTTAGAAATACTTCTAAGAACTCTCACAAAGCTGCCATACCTTCAAAACACTCCCAGCACAAAACTGCTACTCGAACAGTTGATACAGCACTTGAACCAGAAGCTGCTGCAGCATCCCCTGCTGTATCTGCTGCTGGTTCACTTCTGCTGGCCTGCTTGATTGTTGAAGCTGCAGCAGCTCCTTGTTCACTTATGTTGGTTTTGTCAAACCTGCCATACTTGCATCATCATTGTTAAACTAGTTGAATAGCCTGACGGTGCCAACTAGGAGTAACGCGCTAGGATAGGCAATTACTACCTTGATCGGATTCGTAGTTGTTTAGTCTAGTGTAAGAATTAATAGCACATGAACTTTGATCGGAACATGCGCTCATGTTAGGAAGCCTTGATCGGACACTAACATTAGCAACCCGAGCTATAGACATTTAGAGTCGATGATAAGGAATACACTCATAGAGGATTGTCTGCGCCGATACTTCTCATAGTCATAGTACTTAATCTCTATTGCCTGCGCACGTCTAGTGCAATTTCCTGCGTTACGATACCACTGTTACTTGCGCATCGCGCAACCCCAATCACTCACCCCCCAATTTCATAAGTGTAGGTTACTGGCTAAAACTGAACTACTTGCTCCCTGTGGAGATCGACCCTTACTTAACCGCTGTACTAGTGGAAGAGGAAGGAATTAATTTGACGCGCACAACGACGCGCGATCACCTACAAATGTCAAGCAAGAGGTGTTGGCCAAGGTTCTCACGGGAGGAGTGTGCATCTCTTGGGACCAAATCTCAGTGCTGCGGAACTCACCTCCAAAATCCCCTATTGTACAACTTGGGAATTAGGAACTGGATCCCCAGCTCTCATAGGGGAAGGGTTAGCAGATCCTTTGCTAACCTTTTACACTCAACCTGGGTAGTGTGATGTTTCCCCAACTTGCTGCTCAAGCTGGCAGTGCTTCCTCTAGCAAGCCCATTATGCTGCCATCCCTCATTTATGGAATGATGGTCTCTCAGCATCCAGAGTTAGGAGAGATTACTGAAGGATTGTCCGAAGAGCTGCAGGTTTTTACAGTAGATCACAAGCTCTTCAAAGGGAAGCACGCAGTTGACATTGCCCAAGAAGACCCGCTTCTGGTTGCCCCTTCTGATCCACACTCTAATGAGGAAGCTCTTCCCCCTGCTCCTACAATTCAAGCAGCTCTCCATGCAAGGATCGTGGACCATCTGAAGATAGAGCTATACATACTGGGCACTGAAGCCAAACGAAGGGATGCCAGACGTGCCAAAATCAGAAGCCTGGTCAAGGACTTGGAATATCCGGAGGAGCAAGGGCCTGCTCCAGGGACGTGAGCATTGGTGTCAAAAAGGGGGAGAGTAAATGAAGGCCAGATGAACTGAACTCTGTAGATGTTTTTTTTAAGCCCTGCATGGCTATGCTAAGCCCGAGTGTGGCCACAATTTACTTTTACTTTGAAACTGTTATTAAGTAGTTTTATGTTTATTTTTCGTAGAAGACTTCATCTGTGGCCAAGGGTTTTGTCAAAATGCCAAGGGGTAGATTGATGATGTAGTATGGCAGTCTTTGACAAAACCAACACAAGTGAACAAGCGGCTGAACATGCTGCTGCTATAGCAGGAGCTGGTTCAAGAAGCTGTAGCATCTGTTCATCAGCAGCAGCTCGGATCTTCGCAGAAGGAGCTTGGCAGTGCATCCATTAGTATCAAGGGAGTTCCTAAATTCTCAGAGAGAATATTCCAGTGGAGATTCTCAGATGGCCGTGAAGATTTGTTTGTAGAAGATTAGATTTACAAATCAAATCAAATCTCCTACAAATTAGGAGATATTGTGGTTTGGAGGAAATTGCTAAAACTGTGAATGGTGGAACTGGGTGTTCCTATTTAAAGGAGATTGCTCAGAGCATCAAGGGCATCGAAGATAAGAGAGCAAACACGAGAGCGTACACAGAATACCGTGAGAATAGAATTCAAGTGCGAGAGGATCTTCGATCATCACCGAGAGCAAAGCGTGAGCGCAGAGCTGAGGTGATTGAAGCAGAGTGTGATCAGGACTTGCAGAGTCTGATAATAGCTTGATCTGGAAGCCAATTCAGAGCAGCGATTGCTTGTTGGTTGATCAAGAAAGGCCGCGGTGGTACTCGGACAATTGGCAGGAGGCCAGGTCTCGCTAGTGACAGGTGGTCACTGAGTGAGGGGGAGTGCTCTAGAGTGTGCAGCGCTCTTGGAGAGGTTCGATCGGCTCAGCAGAAGGCTTGGAGCGACGCGGACAGTTTTGGTACCAGCTGTGTGCTACAGCAGGTGCTATAGCAATCTGCAGATAACATTGAATTAATTAGAATAGGCTGAGTCTGTGGGATCAGAGTTGTAGCTATTCTAAATTATTTCAAGTCTGTAGGTGTGCATTACACAAGTCATAGCTTGTTTTGATTGGGTGACTAGTTTAGGTCAGGTAGCATAGGTGTTGTGAGTCGAACATTGTTGTACTGTGGACCTGAGAAACTAGTGGATTAAGGGTTGGAGTTCAGCCCTTCTCAGAAATAGGCAGATTGGGCGAACTAGGTGAACAAACCTTTGTTCCTTATTCTATCTTGCTGCATCAGATTCGGGTGTTCAAGAGTGTATTGTAGCAACTGCTTGTTCACAATATGCAACTCAGAGGTGCTGCGAATTTCAGAGTCAATTTTAAAATTTTGAACGTTGAAACTCTTATTCTCTTACGGATTATGAGATATAGTCTAAAACTTGAGAATGAGTTTGTTGTCTATTCTATGAATATTTGTTATCGTAGTGAATTGAATGATTTTTAAAATTTGCGTGAAGTGAATGATTTGCACAACTCTATTATTATGTGGGTTGATAAAGAACTACTTGCTTAACAGACTATAGTTAGATTTTGAACTCTTTTCGATGATTGCAAGTAGGATTTGTGAGTATTCCTACTCTGAAAACTCTCACGAGACTAAACTTGCCGATAGGGTAACCTATGGGTTTAAAGACTTGATGCATATGCTAAATGCATCCGTGATTCCTACGAAAGTGAGTTAGGAGTTGGTTACTTTTCTTTGTTTAGTTATTTTATGTTATGTTACATGAGTAGGAAATCGATGTCTTTGGAGATTTGCTACATGCGTTGACATTGTCATATGCGATTTAGCATCTTACTCTCCGCTTGACTTGTGCATGTACTTGTTCAGGGACGAACAAGACTTAAGTGTGGAGTATTTTGATGTACGGACAAATAACCATATATTTGTCCGTATTTTTCCTTTACTTCTTGTTTGTTTCGTTATTTTATAAAGTCGTTTGATGTTTTCCTTGTCCATTTTAGGTTAAAAATGTGTATTACATGATATGAAGTGGTCCGAGGAAGTTTCGGGTGAACTCCAGTTGATCAAGGGCAAATACGAGGGAGAATCGAGCAACATGCAAAGTTGATTTGCCCAAGGGGCTAGGCGAATCAACTCAGGCTACCCAGATAACCTTGACTCGAGGAGATTTTGTCCAGCACTGATACTTTGATTCGACCAAGGGGCTGGCGAATCAACTCAGGCTGCCCTGATCAACTTAACTAGAGGACATTCTGTCCATCACTGATACTTTGATTCGACCAAGGAGCGAATCAACATTGATTTGACCAAGTGGAATTGATTAGACCAACACAGAACTTCAACGGTACTTTCCTTGCATGGATCATGACTCGAGCCATTTCATTTATCGTTCTATTCTTTCGTTCGACTATCCCGTTCGACTATCCCGTCTTAATCCTTTCTCTTGCTCTAGCCGAGCCAGTAAAGCCACCACCACCTTCATTGTATCTTATTTTTCACGCAGAAACTCAATCCATAAGTAGCGAGAGTTATCGTCCATACATACAAATGCATACCTTTTTCTGCCACAGCTTTCTAACTCTATTGGTCCCATCAAATCCATATGTAGCAATTGGAGAGATCTAGTGGAGCTCATCTCAGTGACCTTTGGGTGAGGGACCCTTATTTGTTTTCCGATTTGGCATTCCTCACACACTGTGTTCATCTCTCCGTTGATCTCAGGAATACCACGGACTAATTTATCACATGCAAGTCTTCTTAATGTTCTCAGATTGAGATGTCCCAGCCTTTTATGCCACAAGTTCATTTCTTCTATTTTTGTCAACCAGCAGGTTGATTCAGAAGTTGCTGCAGCATTCTCTGGTAAATAGCAATTGTTGGCGGACCTTGTACTCTTCATTATGCATCTTCCCTGTGCATCAAACACTTGGCAAATCTTCTGAGCAAAGTTTGCAAAGTGCGTACCGTCACACATTTGGCTGGTGCTGATGAGATTCTTAGTTAGTCCTTCCACAAACATCAATTCCATTTCCAAATGTCACGTCTTGTTCCTTGTAGGGTTGAATGTTAGTCAGACAGGATCTGCTTCCAGTCATATGTCCAGAGCATCCACTGTCGAAATACCAATTCCCCTTCTTCTCAGATTTTTTTGAGTTGTAGCACACATGAGTATGATAATCCATTCCTGATTTATGCTTCAGACAAATGCTTGGACATCGTTTCTGTGGCCTCCAGTGCTTGTTGAGTACTGGACAGAACCTTTGGATGTGGCCAGCTTGATTACAGAAGTAGCAACAGCGTCTGTCACGTCGAGTTCTAGCTATGCGCTGCACAGGTTGCTGAAGCATCTTCTTGCTTTTTCTTCTGGACTTTTTCTTTAGAACCTATTTTTGCTGTTCAGCTAGTGTCTTCTTGCTTTGCACCTCTGGTCCAGTACTTTCTGACATCATTGTTTTGACAAATGTGGTTACTCCAGTGCCATCCTCTCTGGTGCAGCCTAGTCCTGTCCTACCTCCATACCTTTGAAATGCTAGCAAGCTATCCAAGTTGTTTGATCATATGTTGAGCATTTTTGCTGTCTTTTTGTACAGGTGTACTTCTTCCATTACTTCATTGTATTTCTTTTCTTGTTGATCAGCCTTCTCTTTCATACTTGAGATAGCCCTGAGGAGTTCCTCCTTTTCATTATTCAATCTGGACACTTTAGTGATCAATCCCTCATTTACCTTCACTATTTCCAGGCATTTGTCAATCATTTGTGTGTAGTGTTGAGCTAGGTACTCCTTTGTTATTTGATCACTGCTGTCATGCTCACAGTCTTGCCCTCTATGCGACCTGTTTGAACTTTGTCTATTAAACAAGTTGGGCATAGAATTCAGCAACGCACTCCCGGATCACACCCTGTATGTCAAGTGATCAGTTCTGATACCAGTTGAAATTCGACTACGCTGTTGATTGCAAGTTACAGCTTCTGTTGTATCACTCGCTGTATTTTTCTACGGAATTTATTCTTTTGTGCTGAATAAGAAAGACACAAATAATTTGTTCACCCAGTTCGTCAATCTGCCTACGTATGGGGAGGATCACACTCTGATCCTCAAGATTTCATTATCACAGTTTAAAGTACAAAGGACTCTAGCCTCTACTTGTCACCTAGCTGAAATCTTTTGCTCAGTCTAAGCACCTAGGCTAGCTCGCAGTCTGATCACACAGATTCACTTAGTCCTACCTACACACTTCCAGTAAAGAATACCTAAAGACCTGACACTTAGACTTAACCTACCCTATTACAATGTGTAGTAGACGGAATGCTATAGCATACTCCGTTATCAGAGTTGTTGTAACTCCTGTCGGCAACTTATCTAGCACCCACTGCCTCGCCGTCATCTGTCTGAATTCTTCCAACTCAGATGTTTCTCCCCCTTGATCAATGCCCACCTGACAATATCACGGAGAGACGTTCGGCTCTTCAACAGCCTGCGACAGGTTTGTCCGCAGCTGTTCTCCGAAGCTTCTGTTTGATCCTTCAACGAGCCAAGCTCCAGTTGAATTCTGTGGATCAAACCTTGATCAAACTCAGTGAGTTCTGATCTCTTCTGCGCACCCCACAGCTCTGTCAGCCTTCTGCTACAAAATATAGTTGTATGCATTCTCTGCTTCGGTTTCTAGATCGATCCTCTCAAAGGACTGCCTATGTATTTCTTTTATAGATTCATCAAGCATCTCTGACGGAAACCTGGTTGCCTTAGGATTCGTAAAGCAGCACATCATTATTTGAATCTACTCCAAAATTCTTGAGATAAGGTTGCCTAAAATTGAATTTAGAAACCTTATCAATCTGCATCTCTTCCCGCCGTGTGATGACAACTGCAGACCACTTGATGACGTTTGCGAAGCTCCTTGAGCCTCTCCGACTCTGGCAGCACCTCTCTTGACATTCTCCATGCATCTTTAGGACACTTTGTCCATTCTGCTCTAGCTTCATATCAACACGGGTTGCTATAGCAGAATCTGTCATCTGTCCGTTGCCCAGTTTGCCCAGAGTGCTGTGCTTGGTTGCTTTATCTTGCCCAGCAGATTATGCTCCAGCTTCAAACTACAGGGAGTGCTGAAGCAGAATCTTGTGCAGTTTTGTCAAGGGATATTATACCTCAACAGTTTGTTCCAGGCCATCGATGCACTCCCAAAACAATCTAGGTCATCATTAGGAACAAGGAGCAGGATGATCCGACAGGGACCGCTCAAAATCTCACAGAATTCGATGGACCTTTAGCAGATCATTCCTTTGTCCGAAGATAGCCAGGTTAAAGGAAGCCGAGAAATTGAGGTCCTCACCATGAACATTGAATGAGTAGTTATTTCAAGGCAAGAAGTTCTGGATTGGAAGGAATGAAGAAGGACGTACGCAACATGGTGACAACGTGCAACAAGTTCTTTAGCAACAAGTACAAGTAAACATAAATACATCTATGTACATTTAAGTAAATATAATTATTCATCATCTCTTTCATCAACACCACCACCACAACATCACAACATCACCCACACGACACAACCACTATCCATCATCTCTTTTATCAACACCACCACCACAACATTACAACACCATCCACACACCACAACCAATATTCATCATCTCTTTCACCCACACACCACCAACACAACACAACATCACAACACAATACAACCACCACAACATCCAGGGGCAGAGCCAGAAGTCCAAATCTCGTAGGGCTAAAAAATAATTTTGCTATATGAACAAATGGGGAGACTCATCCCCACATTTTTTTCATTAATGTAAAATACAAAATGTATTATAAGGCGGCAAAAACCAGAATCATCTAAAATTATACAGAATACATAACTAGCTAAATTTTAACCTATGAGGTCCGCTCATCTCAAACTCAGTAATTACATCATCATTACTGATACAATCTGCAAAACTCCTTTCAACATAAATGACCATGAGATCATCAAGAAACTCATCATTCATCTTATTTCTAAGTTTATTCTTAATAATATTCATAGATGAAAATGCTCTTTTTGTTGTTGCTGTAGATACTGGAAGAGTTAAAATAAGGCAGATCAGTATGTAGATCATACGATAAAATGTCGACTTTTCTGATTCAACCAACCGCTGGCACAAATCTGATATAGAAGCCATATTTGTAAATGTTGAATCCTTATGAATCCCTGCTAGAAAGAATCCACACTCCATATCAAGAGCAATCATATCATATGCTGAAAAATCTAAAAGATAAAACTTCGAAGCAAGTTTACACACATTTTTTGCTTTAAATGCTTGAAAATCATTGCGTGGATGAAATGATGCACTAAAAATAAGAAGCTCCATTGAACTATCCGCAAATCTAGTATCAAGCTCTGTCAACTGATAGTCAATAACGGCATAAAATATGTTAACCCGATAATAGAGACCATTTGTTATGTTCATTTCATCATCCCTAACGCCTTTCTTATAAGGAATAGACATATCCATGCTCAGAACAAAATGCTTCAACCTTCATAATCAAATTGTCTCATCCATCATTTCTCATAACTTGAAGTTTTTCTTTTGTTATTGAAAGAGAATCCATAGCATTCAAAATGTTTATGTCTTTCTTTTGAAAAGCTTGAGAAAGAAACTCCGTAATCTTCATGACGTCATGCATCAATATCAAACAGTAGACAAAATTAAACTTTTTCATAGCTTTACCAATTCCATATGCTTCTCCTCGAACTTTATCTACTTCATTCTTGTATAAATCATCAATAGTTGCTCGGGTAGCTCCATACAAATTAATCAAACTTGAAATAGAACGAAGGTGTGAACCCCAACGAAGGGCCCCAGTTCTTTGTAAAGTGCAAGCCTGATTCATACTCGAACCCGTCACAAGTGTATCAGCTGCCACTAAATCTAGAATTTTCGCTTCTTTGCATAATTTTAACGTTGAATGTCTTTTTGCGGATGAATCGACTAAGTTCACAATCATATTCAAAGTGGAAAAGAATTGACACACATTAAAGACTCCTTTGGCTGTAGCATTTAAAGTCAATTGTAGGCGGTGAGCGAAGCAATGAACATATTAAGCATATGGACACTCCCTTTGAAACAACGCCTGCAAGCCATTAAATTGCCCACGCATGTTGCTTGCACCATCATAGCCTTGGCCACGTATATTTTCTTCTTTAAGATCATATTGAGTAAGGATCCTAGATATCTCATCCTTCAAAGTTTGAGAACAAGTGTTAACAACACTAATCACTTTAAAAAATCGTTCTCTGATTAATCCTTTGCAATCCACAAAGCGAAAGATGGCTGCCATTTGCTCTTTATTTGCCACATCAAGAGCTTCATCTACAAGAGTGAAAAGTTTAGACTCGCCTATTTCCTCACGAATTTTGGCTCTAACTTTATTCCCGAGAATATTTGCAATTTGCTTTTGAATTGTTGAAGAAGTATATTTGCCATTTTTCGGAGCATTGTCATGATAATCCTCATTCACTCGTTTCAAGAGATCCGAGATTGCATCAAACTTTCCACCATTAAGAGAGTCAACCGATTCATCATGACCTCTAAAAGAACATCCTTGTCATGCCACACCTTTACAACCTCTATAGTAGCAACAAGTCGAAGTCGATTATCTGCTACTTCTTTTGAAGACAATGTGCTCATATGCTTGGAGGGATTTTTTAAACTTTCCCACTTGTGCACCAAAGAACTATGTATAGAATTAACCCCTCCTACATGAGCTATGATGCTTGACTTCTTGGACATAGCATTCTTCCATCCATTAAACCCGATGTCAATAAAATATAAATCTCTGGATGAGTTGTTATCAAATAAGAAACAAGGAAAGCAATATGCTTTATCCTTCTCAAGAGAATACTCAAGCCAAGACCATTTGTGACTAAATCTTTGATTTTGAACACCATCCCAAGTAGATAGACAACTACTTAAATGAGGTTGATAAAGCCCTAACACTACATAAGCTCTCCAAATATTATCACGCTCATTCATAGGGTACTTGCATATTGCACGTCGTTTGCCCGGGTCTCTTTCAAGTGTTTAATATCAAAATTTTCTTCCACGCGAATCCCTTCTTTAACGGATTTTTTGGAAATATCTTGAGTTTCGACCCTATTTTCACTCCCAATATCACGAGGATCACCGTCATTACCACTTGAGGGGACATCATTTTTCCACCATGATAATAAAATCTTCATGCGTTTGGGATTCCTATTTTCAGCTATTGTTTTTAATACAATAGAAATATTATCAATAACTGCACAAATAAACATGTAGTCAATTAATCAAATGAATTAAATATTATGAAAACTACACAAACACAATCTGACCTTCCTATAAATTTCAATTAAAACCCCCCAAACTAGTGCCTACTACATCTTGCAATTTGTAACACTGAGCTGCTACTTCAAAGTTCAGAGCTCATATACACACTCAAAGTCTCAAACAACACCAGAAGTGCGCACAATTGTTCAGCTAATCATCTATGTCTATCAACATCCAATTAGTCAAGAAAAATACAAGATTCAATCAAATACATCAACAAAACAATTATGTACCGGACAAAAGCCTGAACTCTCAATTGTCAATTGCCAATAATGCCTTACTGCCAATAATGCCTCTGAACTTTGAAGTCTGAAAACGATGGTCCAAGTGCTAGAGGCTAGACACTCAATTTTAGGACCCCTAACCCTAATTAAACATGTATGGAAGATTGGAAGACCGAGAAGACGATCGGAGACCTGCAACTGGCTGCAAGCTACTGCCTGCTGTAAACTTGTTTGGTGGAAGTGGAACGGTGCGATGTGCGAGGCCGCAACCGTCCGCAATGTGGCTGGAGCTGTTTTGAGATACGGATGAGGCGATGAGCGGATGCTGGAGCTGGAGCCTGGCTGCCTTGAGATGACCGGGTGTGGAGTAGGGTATGGATGAGGCTGGAGCCTGGAGCGGATGAGGCGATGAGCGGATGTGGAGGCTGATTCTGAAGTTGTTTTATGCTGGAGCCTGGAGATGACCGGGTGTGGAGCAGGATGTAGACTGTGTGGATGAGGCTGGAGGTTGGACGAGGTTGGAGGCTGAAGCGGATGAGGCGATGAGCTATTTTAGGTTTTTCTTATATTTTAATTTTGAATTAAAAAAAATCTGCCCAAATTCTTGCCCGGGCTGCAGCCCACGCTCTATGCCCGCCCCTGACAACATTATAACAAAACACCACTACCATACAACAACACCATAACACAACACCACCACTATCATCTCTTTCACCCACACGCCACCACCATAACACAACCACTGATAGAGATGAACAGAGAACACTTTGAGGTAAAGCACACTTTTATTCAATCTTCAAAAATCTTCTTAAATACAACAGATAAGCTACTTGACAGTTAACAATTAACATGCTGCCTTATCCAAATCAAACTACCATTCTTATCATAACTACACATAAATGAAAATATAAAATAGTTCTAAGTCTGGGTTATAATCTACAAATCCCCCTAATCCAGTAATTCCTTCATCTCGCAAAATTAAACTCTTCCAAGTGCCTTAGTAAGAATATCAGCACACTGCTCTTTAGTGCTTATATATTCAACAATGATCAGCCCCTTCTCTACACATTCTCGTATAAAATGATACTTTGTATCTATGTGTTTGCTTCTTCCATGAAAAACAGGATTCTTCATTAATGCTATTGTTGGTTTGTTGTCCACTCGAAGTTTGAAAGGTTTGGGTTCATGGCCTTTTAATTCACTAAGTAAATTCCGCAACCATATACCTTGACTAGCTGCTGCTGTTGCTGCCATAAACTCCGCTTCACATGATGAAAGTGCAACACTTTTTTGTTTCTGTGAACTCCATGTCACCAGATTTTTACCCAGATAGAACACAACTCCACTTGTACTTTTTCTATCATCCAAATCACCAGCTAGATTGCTATCACTATAGCCGACTAAGTTCAAATCCTTGCCTTTTGAATACTTCAATCCATAGTGAATTTTTCCCTTTAAATATCTTAGTATATGTTTCACTGCTTGCAAATGTGAACTTCTCGACTTTTCCATATATCTACTCACAATGCTTAAAGCATAAGTAAGGTCGGGGCAAGTATGGAGAAGATATCTCATGCTTCCCGCAATGCTTTTGAAATTAGTAGAGTTCACTGGAGTTCCCTGCTCATCTTTACAAAGTTGCAGTCTTGCTTCCATCGGAAATTGGGAAGGATTACAATCACCCATTCCTGATTGTTTCAATATTTCCTTGGCATATGAACTTTGCTTCAAGTAGATATCCCCATCTTTCAGTTTTACTTTAATTCCAAGATAGAATGAGAGCAACAATAGATCACTCATCTCAAACTCATTCTTCATCTGCCACTTGAATTGATCAACTTCCCTAGCACTTGTACCTGTGATAAATAAGTCATCAACGTAAACACCAACTACTAATGTCTCATTACCAATACACCTTTTTTACACAGCTTGTTCTTGTCGGCACTTCATGAAACCAAGTTTCTTCAGGCTAAGATCAAGACGAATGTTCCATGCCCGCGGAGCTTGTCACAATCCATACAGTGCTTTTGATAGTTTGTATACAAATTCAAGACCTTTAACTTCAAAACCCTCTGGTTGACAAACATACACCTCTTCATTCAAATCTCCATTAAAAAACGTCATCTTCACATCAAGATGATGCACTAACCATCCATGATGAGCTACTAGAGCAAGTAGTAATCTTACGGTTTCAAGCCTTGTACCCGGTGCAAATACTTCATCATAATCAATGCCTTTTTTCTGAACATACCCTTTCGCAACAAGTCGAGCCTTGTGTTTGAGAACTTTGCCTTCAGGATCCTTCTTTAGTTTATAGACCCACTTAACACTGATGGGCTTGTGAGTAGGAGGCAGCTTTGTAAGTCACCAAGTCTTATTCCTCTCTATGGAATCTATCTCCTGTTGCATTGCATTTCGCCATTCATCATGTATTATAGCTTCCGAATAAGACACGGGCTCTTCCGCAGCAAGAAAATATAATCCTTCGGGGTCAAGATGGATTTCCTCAGTCTCGACATATATATCTCGCAAAGAACGAAATTTTCTCGGAAGTTCTTCAGATGTTGAATATTGTTCTTTGAATGATGAAGCACTAGCATCACTTGATAACTCAGGATACTTGCTATCATTAATTGGTGTAGATGATGAAATCGGAGTAGCAAGAAGCGCTATTAGTGTACTTTGTAAAGCTGGTGGTGTCAAGCTTACATTTACAGAAGCTCGTGCATCATCATCAGTAATAACCTTAAACCAAGTATTATAATATTGGTTTACCTCATCCCACTGCCACTTTCTTTGTTTTTCAAAAACGACATCCCTACTTACATGTAATTTCCAGTTCTCGGATCATACATCCTATAAGCCTTATGTCACAACCCAAAAATCTAGGTCGAGACCGGCGCTTGACCAACGACCAAGCAAGCCTCACATATGACAATATTACACAAAAAATAGGTCTTTTCTAATTAATTCATTCATAAAATTTACAATATGCACGGAAACGAGTTCACGGAGCGTAACTCTAGCCTAAACGAATCAAAAAGGATAGCTGATAACAAGTCCCCAAAAAATATCTGAAGTTGGATGGCACCGTAAGAAATGATAGCTCTCTCGTCGAGGATAACTGGACCCCTAAGCAGCTATTGATTCACTTATCTATAAGGAAAGGGTAATAAAAGGGTGAGCCGAGGAGACTCAGTGGGGAAATAACCCGCATGTATTCTAGTAAGCGGTTATACTTTTACGTATCTAATAATTGAGATATGTAATTTATTAAGCTTGATAATAACAAGCTAATAAACAATCAGATAATTCGAATGCACATATGCAAATGCATGAATGCTCAGAATGAGTACTGCAACTAACAGAAGCATATAGCTAGGCAGTTGTCACTGCCGATCCGGATAATCAAAACGCGGAATTCATCATTGCGTAACAAAATGCGGCATTATCATCGCATAACAAAAGTTGCAGTCTCATGATGCAATATGTATGCACGTGCATAATACTTATCACAAGGTCTCTTCTCAAAACTAACAGAATCCGTTTAAGGATGATTATGCAATATGTATAGTAAAACTTATAATTAAAACGAAGGAAATACGTGAGAATAATTTACTCACTTTGAAACTCGATTGAGAGCGTGTAGTCACCTCCCTCTGCTGACAGTTTCGTTTCCATAATCTATAACATAATAAAATAATTATATACATTATTATTATCTCGTCACATTCTAAGATTACTCAATGGTTCTTCATGGCAGTGTATTGTCGCCAAGGCTCCAACAAATGCATATCAATAACCACCAATAAACACCAAATTAACAACACCTAGATTCAATCAACCCAGATTCATGTATCACATGCTCCCTTGCTATTACCTAACAGCACCTTCCCACCACACCCAACCACAAACTCAGTGGAGCCTCCACCAATATCAATAAACAAAACAACTTTCTCACAGCAATGAACGATCTGCACAACACCCATATAAACATAATTAGCTTCATCTTCACCAGACAACACTTCAACCCTCATCCCAACCTCATATCCAAATCCACATGATCCAACATGAATCAAACCCACCAAACTTCTCATATACCTCTTCCAAAATCAAAACACCCACACACTTCCTCAAACACCCACCAAAAATCTACGTAAATAAGTCAAGAATCAGGGAGAAACTAATTTATATGCAATATACCTGATTTACCCTACTTCCGAGATCAAAGGCAGCCTAAAATCGATGAGGAGAGAAGAGAGGAGAGGAGAGAAGATGGGAAACATGGGGAGAGAAGATGGGTTGGGGAGGAGGAGATAAGATGGAGAAGAAGATAAGGAGATAAGAAGAGAGAAAAAATGATTTAAATATATGGGTATTACATTTCCACCCTCCTACCAAAAAAAAAAAATCGGTCCCCAAATTTAAATGGTCATACCTTAAGACTCAAAAAGTTACGGATATCTGATTTTCATGTCCTTTTCTAATTCCCAAGTGGCTTCTGCATTGGAATGATTCTTCCATAACACCTTGACTGAAACTACATTTCTGTTACGTAGCCTCTTCACATCTCGGTCCACAATGGCAATTGGTTGTTCCTCATATGATAATGTATCATCTATCTCAAGTTGTTCATGTTCCAGTACGTGACTAGGATCCGAAATATACCTTCATAGCATCGAAACATAAAACACTGGATGGACATTAGACAATGCCGGAGGCAAAGCTAATTTATATGCAACTATACCAATCCGCTCTAAGATTTCAAAAGGACCGATGAATCGAGGACTAAGCTTCCCCTTTTTTACCAAATCTCATCACACCTTTCATTGGTGACACCTTTAAAAAGACGTGATCACCGAACTGAAACTCCAACTCTCTTTGTTTTGGATCAGCATAAGATTTTTGTCGGCTTTGAGCAGCTAACAGCTTATTTCTGATCAGACGAACCTTCTCATTTGCATCATGTACCAGGTCAGGTCCAATCAACTTACTTTCACCTAACTCGAACTAGCCAACAGGCGATCTGCATCTTCTACCATACAATGCCTCAAAAGGAGCCATCTGAATGCTAGAGTGATAACTGTTGTTATAAGCAAACTCTATCAATGGAGTATACCGATCCCAACTACCCTTGAAATTAATGATGCAAGCTCTCAACATACCTTCTAACGTCTGAATAGTCCTCTCTGACTGTCAATCTATCTGGAGATGAAATGCAGTGCTCAAATGTAACTTCATTCCTAATGCCTCTTGCAGTGACCTCCAAAATCTAAAAATAAACTGCGAACCACTATCAGAGATGTAATTTGCAGCACCTCTGAGGTGCAGATAGTGAACAAGCAGTTGCTACAGCACACTCTTGAACACCCAAATCTGATCCAGCAAGATAGAACAAGGAACAAAGGTTTGTTCACCCAGTTCGGTCAATCTGCCTACGTCTGGGAAGGGCTGAATTACAACCCTTAATCCACTAGTTTCTCAGGTCCACAGTACAACGGTTTGACGCACGATACCTATGCTACCTGACCTAAACTAGTCACACAATCAGAATAAGCTCTGACTTGTGTATTGCACACCTACAGACTTGAAATAATTCAGAATAGCTACAACTCTGGTCCCACAGACTCAGCCTATTCTAATTAATTCAATGTTATCTGCAGGTTGCTATAGCACCTGCTGCAGCACACAGCTAGTACCAAAATAGTCCGCGTCGTTCCAAGCCTTCTGCTGAGCTGATCGAACCTCACCACGAGCGCTGCACACTCTGGAGCACTCCCCCTCACTCAGTGACCACCTGTCACTAGTGAGTTTAGCCGACCAGTCATTTCACCGAGTTCTTCCACTCGTCAATACCTCTGCGGCCTCCCTTGATCAACCATCAAGCAACCGCTGCTCTGAATTGGCTTTCTGATCAAGCTGTGATCAGACTCTGCAATCCCTGATCACACTCTGTTTCAATCACCTCAGCTCTATGCTCACCTTTGCTCTCGGTGATGATCGAAGATCCTCTCGTACTTGAATTCTATCCTCATCGTATTCTGTGTACGCTCTCGGGTTTTCTCTCTTCACTTCGATACACTTGACGCTCTGAGTACCCTTCTTTAAATAGGAAAACCCAGTTTCACCATTCACAGATTTAGCAATTTCCTCCAAACAATAATATCTCCTAATTTATAGGAGATTTGATTTGATTTGCAAATCTAATCTTCTACAAACAAATCTTATCTGCCATCTGGAAATCTCCACTGGAATATTCTCTCTGAGTATTTTAGAAACTCCCTTGATGCTTTCGGATGCACAGTCAAGCTCCTTCCGCGAAGATCCGAGCTACTACAGACGAACAGATGTTACAGCTTCTTGAACCAGCTTCGGCTATAGCAGCAGCTTGTTCACTTGTGCTGGTTTTGTCAAAGACTGCCATATTGCATCATCAATCTCCCTCTTGACATTTTGACAAAACCCTTGACCACAGATGAAGTCTTTCATGAAAACAAATATTAAACTACTTAATAATAGTTTCAAAGTAAACGTAAGATGTGGCCACACTCGGCCTTAGCTTAGCCACGCAGGGCATCAAAACAAAAGTTCATCAGTGGAGATCAATCAGTGGGCCTTGACTTGCTCTCCCCCTTTTTGGCAGAAATGGACAAGGGGAAACACTTCAGAGCTCAGGAGGGCATGACACAGAGACCCAATGAGGATCTCAGTACTTCGAATCTGGCGGTATCCAGGGGGTTTAGTGAAGATGTCTGCAAGCTGATTTTCTGTACCAACATGCTGGAGAGCAATCGTTTTCTTCCCCACTAGATCACGAATGAAGTGGTGCCTGATATCAATATGCTTGGTTCTCGAATGTTGTACTGGGTTCTTGGAAATACTGATAGCGCTCATATTGTTACAGTACAAGACCATTTCATTTTGAGGCATCCCATACTCGGTGAGCATCTACTTCATCTAGAGCAGTTGAGCACAGCAAGTCCCGGCGGCAATGTATTCTGCCTCAGCTGTGGAGAGGGAAATACTATTCTACTTTCGACTGAACCAGGATACAAGATTATTCCCCAAGAAGAAGCACCCTCCAGAAGTGCTTTTTCGATCTTCAATACATCCAGCCCAATCTGCATCACTGTATCCTATCAGATTTGCATTTGTATCCCTCGAGTACCACATACCATAATTCACTATTCTTGCTACATACCGAATGATCCTCTTTATTAGTTGGAAGTGGCTTTCCTTCGGGCTAGCTTGGAAACGAGCACACACTCCAACTGAGAAGGATATATCTAGACGACTAGCAGTTAGATACAGAAGACTTCCAATCATACTTCGGTAGGTGGACTGGTTTACTTCAACCAAAGTAATGTCTTTGCCAACTTTGATGTGAGTTGCCGCAGGAGTGTGTTTGTGGCTGGCTTTATCAGGCTGAAACTTCTTCACCAGATTCTTGCTATATTTGGTTTGTGATATGAATATCCCTTCATCCTTCTGAGATACTTCTAAACCCAGAAAATAAGACAGCTCACCCATCATGTTCATTTTGAATTCTAGTTTCATCCGCTCCACAAGCTGCTTCACCAACCGCTGTGACCTGGAGCCAAACACAATGTCATCCACATAAATTTGAGCAATGACGAGATCTGACTTGATTCTTTTTACGAAGAGAGTTTTGTCTGTTCCTCCTCATTCATAGCCATGTTTCTCCAGGTACATGGTTAATCGTTCATACCAGGCTCTTGGTGCTTGCTTAAGCCCGTACAGTGCTTTCTTCAGCTTGTAAACATGATGGGGATAATGAGGGTCTTCAAATCCCTTTGGCTGAGCCACATATACTTCTTCTGACAGATCCCCATTCAAGAAGGCACTCTTGACATCCATTTGGTAGAGTTTGAAGCCAAGATGACATGATAAGGCCATGAGAAGTCTGATGGCTTCCAATTAAGCAACAGATGCGAATGTTTCTTCAAAATCCACTCCCTCAATCTGAGTGTACCCTTGTGCAATGAGTCTGGCCTTATTCCTTGTAATGTTTCCTTTTTCATCTGACTTATTTTTGAAGATCCACTTGGTCCCTATGATGTTTGTCCCTTCAGGTCTGGGCACAAGGTCCCACACATCATGTCTTTCGAGCCAACTCTTCCTGCATAGCCAGCAGCCAATATTCATCACTCATTGCTTCTTTGATGTTCCTTGGCTCTGTAAGGGATATGAAGCAAGAATTGCAGATCGAGTCGCTGGAGCTGAAGAGAGACGAGCTTTTGGTTCTTCTCCCTTCCATAGAATTTCCAATTACATTGTCCAGAGGATGGTTTCTCTGTATCTTCTTAGGAGGTTGTCTCGATGATGGGGGAGGTACTCTGTCATCTTGCCCAGTGACTAAGTTGTTTGTTTATTGATCAATACTTTCTGCTTCAGTATCTGCTGTAGCCTCTTCTGGTTCCACTTCTTGTTTACTTCTGTCATGATTACTTATGCCTCCTTCTGAGTCAGAGTCTTCATCTTTTGGACTTGTGGGGATTTCTTCTTCCATGTCATTAATGACAACGTTGATCGATTCCATCACTGTTCCAGTTGTTTCATTGTAAACACGATAGGCACGGTTGTTGACTGAATAACCCAAGAATATTCCACAGTCACTCTTGGGATCGAGTTTTCTTCGGTATTCCTGATCTCTCAAAATGTAGCAGTCGCTTCCAAAAATGTGAAAGTATTTTACCGTAGGCTTCTTTTGATTCCAGAGCTCATAGCATGTTTGCTTAGTCCCTTTTCAAATGGTGACTCGGTTGATCATGTAGCAAGCAGTATTCATTGCTTCAGCCCAAAAACGCAGAGGCATTTTCTTGGTATGAATCATAACCCGGGCCATTTCTTGGATGGTTCGATTCTTGCATTCCACAACACCATTTTGCTGAGGGGTGATTGGTGAGGAGTATTGATGGGTAATCCCTCGGTCATTGCAGAATTTGTCAACATATTCATTCTCAAACTCTCTTCCATGATCACTCCTTATAGTGAGGTTCTGAGATTCTTCTGTTGCTCAAGACGAGAGATCAGGGTTGCTATAGCTCCCCCTGTGTCTGATTTTTCCCTGATAAAATCAATCCAGATAAATCTTGTATAATCATCCACGCACACTGATGAGCGGACAAATAACCTTTTATTTGTCCACATTTTTCCCTTACTTCTTGTTTTTTCCGCAATTCTATAAAGCCATTTGATGATTTCTTCGTCCATTTCAGGTTAAAATTATATATCTCACGATACGAAGTGGCCCGAAGAAAATCTAGACGAATTCAAGTCGATGGAGATCAAAAGAAGGCAGTCTGAGCAAACTGCAGAAGTGATTTGGCTGAATCATAAGTGATTCGCCCACCAGCTTGACCGAATCACTCTCAGCTGCACGAATTGACCTGATCCGGGAAAGTCCTAAAGGTTTGACTGAATCACATAATGGGTGTGACCGAATCAAAAGTGATTCGGCCAAGAGAAGTGATTCGCCCAGTCCGAGATCAGCACTGAACAGATGATTCGGCCGAATCAGAAGTGATTTGCCCAGAGGTGCCCGAATCAGTTTAGCTCCACAAGACGTTTGACAGTATCAACACAAGGGCGTGACCGAATCAAAAAGTGATTCGGCCAGGATAAGTGATTCGCCCAAAGTCAAAACACCACTGAACAAAAGCTTCGAGCGAATCACATGGACATTGACCGAATCAAGTGATTCGGTCACCTCGGGCACTTTTTGGAAATCTTCACAAAGTATAAATACAATGAGATAGAAGTGAAGAAAGAGAGCTTCCATATTTTTTGCAACCCTAGGCGATTGGAGCACCCAGCGCATTAGGCGCGGCTTAGTCTCCTTCTTGGACATTAGGTAACGGATAGCTGCGTGGTCTGTGTAGATGATGACTCTAGCGCCAAGAACATATTTGCGGAACTTCTCCAGTGCAAACACAATTGCCAGAAGTTCCTTCTCCGTGGTGGTGTAGTTCCTCTGCGCAGCGTCTAGTGTGCGCGATGCATAATAAATGGCGTGCGGCTTCTTGTCCACTCGCTGTCCCAGGACTGCTCCTACTGCATAGTCACTTGCATCGCACATCAGTTCAAATGGCAGGTTCTAGTCTGGCGCGCGCATCACTGGCGCACTAGTCAGCGCCTCTTTCAGCTTATGAAACGCGGCCCTGGCGCGTTACACAGCCCAAATGACATGCGCCGAAACGCAAACATACCGAATGGGCAGGTAAACGTGGTCTTCTCTTGATCTTCCGCAGCTATGGGTATCTGATTGTACCCTGAGTATCCGTCCAAGAAACAAAAGTAGGGCTTCCCCGCTAATCGATCTAGCATCTGATCCATAAAGGGTAGCGGGAAATGGTCCTTACGCGTGACTGCGTTAAGCTTTCTGTAGTCGATGCACATGCGCCATCCAGTTTGTATGCGCTTAGGAACTAGCTCGCCCTGCGCATTCTCCTCTACTGTGATTCCTCCTTTCTTCGGCACAACGTGCACTGGACTTACCCATTTGCTGTCCGAGATTGGGTAAATGACTCCTGCGTCAAGCATCTTCAGGATTTCTTTCTGCACCACCTCCATCATCTTCGGGTTCAATCTGCGCTGAGGCTCCCTGGATGGTTTGGCACCATCTTCCAATAGAATCCTATGCATGCACACGTCCGGGCTCACTCCGCGCTGGTCAGCAAGTGTCCATCCTATAGCGCGCTAGTTCTTGCGCAGCACCTGCTATAATCGCGCCTCCTGCTCTTCTTCCAATCCTTTCTTTATGATTACTGGTAGGGTGTCCTCATTTCCCAAGAATATGTACTTGAGGTGCTCTAGGAGTTGCTTCAGCTCGACCTTGGGTGCCTGTTCAATAGAGGGCAAGATTTTATTAGCAGTGCAGACATTAACTATATCGTGTACCTGTCTGGATGCTGGTTCAGCACTGCTCAGCTCTTCCTCTTGCGCCTCCAACTCTGCCTGTGCCAGTGTTTCAGGCTCTTCTGCTGCGCTCGCACATTGCGCATCTGCAACCAAGTCATCTATGCTGTCCATTGCGTGCACTGTGGCGTCCTCATGAGGGTGCTGCATCCCTTTGAATATATTAAAATGGATTTCCTCGCCATCGACCTCCATAGAGAGCGTACCCCTCCATACGTCTATCTTGGTGCGCGCTGTCATCAGAAATGGTCTGCCCAGTAGGATCTGCGCACTGCCTTTGCTCGACTCACCCTCCATATCTAGGACATAGAAATCTGCTGGGAACACCAGCTCTCCTACTCGGACTAGGACGTCCTCGATCATGCCCGTCGGTTGCTTGCACGACCGATCTGCTAGCTGAATGGTGAGACCTGCAGGCTTTAGTGGTCCAATGCGCAATGACGCATATAGGGAATAGGGTAGCACATTTATAGATGCGCCTAAGTCAATCATGCAATTGCTCACTGTGGTCTTACCTAAAGTGCATGGGATGGTGAACGTCTCGGGATTTAGGTGGTACCTTATGCTGCACGATCGCTGAGGCCTGTGCATTTAGCATTACCTGTGCGCACTCGCCTTTCCTCCTCTTATTTGTGCACAGCTCCTTTAGAAACTTGGCGTACCTAGGGATCTGCCGAACTGCTTCAATAAGGGCAATGTTTATTTCCACCTTACTGAATAACTCGTAGAGCTCCTTATCAAGTGCTTCCTTCCTAGCCGATGGTGCCTGTACAGGGAAAGGTGCAGGTATGTTAGTACGATTCATGGCTTTGTCTTTTGATTGCGCCATACCTGGCGCCTCGCCCTGCTGGCTTTTGGCTGGCGCTTCTGATTGCACATCTTGCTCTGGTTGCGCATTCAGCTCTGTTGGATCTGGGACTTGCGCAACTGGTTGCGCGGGCACCTTTGCGGTCTGCTCTGTTCCTACTGTGTGCCCAGTCCTCAATGTCACGGCGTTGACTCCTCCCTTGGGATTCTGGATTACTTGCGAAGGCAGGTTGCCATCGCTCTTTTTCAGCTCATACACTGTGGTAGCAATCTGTGATAGCTGCTTCTCAATGGACTCGAACCTCTTGTCATACTTCTCATCATTCTTGCGCACTGTGTCTGCTAGCTGCCCCACGATATCTTCTAAGGATCGCCTCGGTTGCTGGTTGTTCTGCGCTGGTGCGTCAGTGAGGCGATGCGGTGGATTGTAGGGCACAGCTTGTTGCGTCTGCTGTGGTGCGCGCTGGTCCGCGGACTGCCTCTGGAAATTGTTTTCCTCCTTCCATCTGAACCCATTTGCGGCTAGTCCAAAACGCGGCTGATTCTGCCTCTGTGGCCCTCTATTATCCCATCCTCCTAGAGCATTGACATCTCTTGATTCCTCGAAAAGTGTGGGACACGCATCGGTTTTGTGCTCAGGGGATGTGCAGAACTCGCATACCTTTGGCGCAGCTGGTTGCGCTCCCTGCGCATGCATCAACTTCTGCAGCATGGCCTTCTTTTCCTTTATCTCAGCGCTTGTTTCTACCTGATGCACAGAACGAGCACGACTATTTTTAAGTGTTAGCTGATGTCTTACCTGCCCAACGGAGTCTTCTATCAGCTGTCACGCGTTGATCGCGCGTCGTCGTGCGCGTCAAATATAATCCTTCCTCTCCCACTAGTACAGCGGTCAAGTAAGGGTCGATCTCCACAGGGAGCAACCAGTGAGTCTTAGCCAGTAACCTACACTTAAGAAAACGTGGGTTGCGTGAGTGATTGGGGTTTTTGCGCGATGCGCGAGTAGCAGTGAATATCGTAACGCGGAGAATTGCACTAGACGTGCGCAAGCAGTAGAGATGAAGTACTATCTTTATGAGAAGTGCTGGGCAGACAATCCTCTATGAATGCATTCCTTATCATCGACTCTAAACATCTATAGCTTGTGGTTTACTTGGGTTAGTGTCCGGTAAAGGCTTCCTAACACGTGCGCATGTTCCGTTCAAAGTTCATGTGCTATTAATCCTTAGAACTAGACTAAACAGCTGCGAATCCTGTCACAGTAGCAACTGCCTACCCTAACTCGTTACTCCTAATTGTCACGGTAAGTTTGCGGTTCAAGGCTTCCCCTACGCATGCAACTAGTTTAACAGGTGACAAGCAAGCAACACAAGTAAGATTGCGGTTCAAGGCTTCCCCTACTCATGCAACTAACTGTCTCAGTACGCACAGAATTAATACAAGTAAATAAACTATGCATTAAGCTCAAGTCTCAAAGGTAATACATTATAGGTTCATGCCCGACCAACACTAAGTGTTTAGCTAGACATGCTAGTGGTAAACATCATAAAATAGTAAATAACAACTACTGAATCCAAGAAAACGGTAGCAAACAGTGCGTGCAGTGTCTTCTCTCGGCTGGCGCAGTCGGCTGGCGCAAATCCTCTCAACAGGTCCGTGTGTTTTTCAGTTCTGCCGCGCAGTGCCTCTGGAGTGCCGCTGAGTGATGATGTTCCGCTTTCTGAAACCCTAGACTTTCTTTGTTTAAATAGTGCCCAGGAAGTTTCATCTTTTGGCAACTTCCAAATCTGGTCACTGGGATTTTGCGCCTGGCGCACGGCATTGATTGGCGCAATCGGGTAGCGCACCTCTGCCGTCTTTCGCCATTTCTTCTTCTGTTTGCGCCGCTAGCTCCGCAGGCTGATCTTTCACTCCTAGAATGCTGCCTGTTAGCGCGTATCCGACTCAAGGACTCGTTCTGACCTGATATACAAAAACATTGGAAACGAGTAATCTTGCTCATGAAATATTGCAAACAAGCATAGGGTTATGACCTAAATAATGTGTATAACTAGGCTCTATCAAACCCCCCACACTTGCCCCTTGTTCGTCCCGAACAAGTACTGAAACGCGGATACAATTACCTTTTCTGGAGACTAGCGCACAGCCTTGCATTCTAGCGCAAAATGCACAGTTGCTCAACTTGTGCTGCTCTATCACCTGCGCACAACTGCACTCAATAGTTCTAATATAATAATCCCGAAATTTCATTACCTCTCAGCCGGGATGAAGATCTTTGGATGACTGGGAGATAGCTCTTCTTAGGCTCCTGGTTGTCAGCTCCCGCTCCGAAGATAGGTATATGGTTTCTTGCGCGAGCTTCTTCCAGTGCGTGATTCGTTCGCACACTTCCTGTGAACCTGAGCCTTTGATGATATCCTTTTGGTCTTGCGCACGCAGGTACTAAGTAGTGCGCATGCTGATTCTTTGTAACGCAAATCATCTGCTTCTGCTGGTATTTTTCTTTTGTACAGCTTCCTTTCCAATTTGTTTCATTCCCAGAACAGTTCCAATCTCAGCCTTCGGATAGCAGCTATGGAACTCGTTCTGCTCTCCCTCCTTGGGTTGTCTGCGCCGGTCAGCGCACGCGTTTACATCCGCGCCCGCCTTCCTTAGCTGGATTTCCAGAGAGAAGGTGGTCTGTTTTCCCACCTCGCCACGCTTTGGGTACTTTGCCTTTGGCATCTGCGTGACTGAGCGCGCTCTTTTGTTCCGAAGGTTGCGAAGCACCGGCCTCCACTAGCGCACTCGACCATATACCTCGCCTTCGAAGCACAAGCGACTAACCGCCTCTCTGGAGCATTTCTATCAACTCCACATCCCCTGTATATCCCAACTGACAGGAGCAGAAAAAAACGAAAAAATTATGCTAAAACAGTAGAGAACGGCGCACGCAATACGGATAGCGCAACACAAGCTGGAGCGCATGCGCATCCTGCACCTTAGCGCACTACTGCTACTAATTCTCTTCAACTTAAACTAAGCTATACTAAAAATGCTCAAAACATGAAATGTAAGAGTAACGCCCCCCCCCCCCCCCCCCCCCCCCACACTTGAACAGAGACGTGTCCCCACGACTCAAGCTCAAGCGCACGGAGGCTGCGCACATGCATGCAATGCAACGAAAATAAAGAACAGAAAAGGGAACACAAAAAGTCACACAAAATATAGCGAGGGAGTCACAGAATGCAGGGCACAAATATTCAGCACACATAATAGTCAACTAGACGCAGCAAAAATAAAAGACACCACCCTAAAGAAAATCACTGCGCCTGCCCAAGGCCTTAGAAGTCCTCCGAGCTAGAATCAGCCTCTGAATCATGCGCCTCCTCCTCTGAAGAATCTTGCAAGGAATCGGTGCTGGAGGCTGGTGGTACTATGGTGAGGGGGTCAGGCTGCTCGTCCTCGGAAAGTGACTCCCATATGGAATCGGAGTCTACGCTGGGAAAGTTAATGGGGGACTCCGGAACAGAAGGCCGGGCAGGGGAAGCTACTGGTGATGGTACTGGTTCGGGTGCAGGGGTGGGCTCTGCTGCTGGGGCTGCTGGGGCTGCTGCGGGTGCTGACTCTGCTGGGGCTGGGGCTGGGGTTGGTGCTGGAGAGGGTGCTGCTGGGGTTTCTGGGGTTCGGGTAGGAGGTGGATGGTGCAGGCTGAGGAGAGGGGGAATCGCATCTCCAAATTTCCACCCGGATGGTGGACTCATACTCAAATCCGCCCCCTCTGGCGCTAAGTATTCGAGCACGCGCATGACGTTGAACAACATGCGCTGCTCGGCAGTGGCTTCCTTAGGCGCCTCCTCAGTCTCAGTCCTTGGGCGCTTGGCACGTGCACGAGGGGGAGAATCCTCGATGGAAATGGTCACTGGCTCCCCCTGTGGTGCACGGGCCCTCTGGTGCGCTCCAGTCTGCGCCCGGGTCCTTGGGCGCCTGACTAGAGGCACCTCTGGTTCTAGGGCCTCCTCCATCTCTTCATCTGCTGCGGCGGCGGCTGCGGCTGCTGCTGTGGCGGCTGCTGCGCCCTGTGCACTGCTCTCTGCTCTGGCCGGCGCACTGCTCTCTGCTCTGGCCCGCGGTGGTCTGGCTGGCTGCAGACGGTAGCACCACTCTAGTGTGCCATCGTCCCGAACGGCTACCGCCCTGATTTGCAGCATGTGGGCGCGGTCCAGAGGTATAGGCTGCACCAAGGTGTGCTCTGGCACCTTGGGCTCTCCATGTAAGGCCCGCAGCAGGTGCGTGATAAGGCCTCCACACGTCAGCGGCCCCCTCATGCTGACGCGGCTCCAATGGTGCACCATGTTCAGGATGAACAGCACCTTCCGCTCATAATAAAGCCCCGTCAAAATCTCCATATCCAGGAGGCTGATTGATAGAGCCTAGTTATACATGTTATTTAGATCATAAACCCATGCTTGTTTGCAATATTTTATGGGCAAGATTACTCGTTTCCACTATTTTTGTATATCAGGTCAGAACGAGTCCTTAAGTCGGATACGCGCTAACAGGCAGCGTTCTAGGGGTGAAAGATCAGCCTGTGGAGCTAGCGGTGCAAACAAAAGAAGAAATGGCGAAGGACAGCAGAGGTGCGCCACCCGATTGCGCCAATCAATGCTGTGCGCCAGGCGCAAAGTCCCAGTGACCAGACTTGGAAGTTGCCAAAAGATGAACTTCCTGGGGCACTATTTAAACAAAGAAAGTCTAGGGTTTCAAAATAACACAGAGAGGCGGACACCATCACTCAGTGACATTCCAGAGGCACTGCGCGGCAGAACTGGAAAACACACGGACTTATTGAGGAGATTTGCGCCAGCCGACTGCGCCAGCCAAGAGAAGACCCTGCACGCACTGTTTGCTACCGTTTTCTTGGATTCAGTAGTTGTTACTTACTATTTTATGATGTTTACCACTAGCATGTCTAGCTAAACACTTAGTGTTGGTCGGGCATGAATCTATGATGTATTACCTTTGAGACTTGAGCTTAATGCATAGTTTATTTATTTGTATTAATCCTGCGCGTACTGAGACAGTTAGTTGCATGAGTAGGGGAAGCCTTGAACCGCAAACTTACTTGTGTAGCTCGCTTGTCGCATGTTAAACTAGTTGCATGCGTAGGGGAAGCCTTGAACCGCAAACTTACCGTGACAACTAGGAGTAACGAGTTAGGGTAGGCAGCTGCTATTGTGACAGGATTCGTAGCTGTTTAGTCTAGTTCTAAGGATTAATAGCACATGAACTTTGAACGGAACATGCGCACGTGTTAGGAAGCCTTTACCGGACACTAACCCAAGTAAACCACAAGCTATAGATGTTTAGAGTCGATGATAAGGAATGCATTCATAGAGGATTGTCTGCCCAATACTTCTCATAAATATAGTACTTCATCTCTACTGCTTGCGCACGTCTAGTGCAATTCCCTGAGTTACGATATTCGCTGTTATTCGCGCATCGCGCAAAACCCCCAATCACTCACGCAACCCCCGTTTTCTTAAGTGTAGGTTACTAGCTGAGACTCACTGCTTGCTCCCTGTGGAGATCGACCCTTACTTAACCACTGTACTAGTGGGAGAGGAAGGAATTATATTTGACGCGCACAACGACGCGCGATCACTGATCTTTGGTGCGCCGTTGAAACGGCCAATGACTGTGTAGGCCACGATGCGCCATAAGTAGAACAGCCACGGGTCGCGCAGCTCTCGGCCCCTGCTGCGCCCCGCGGCGAATGCTGGCCCTGTTGCCATGTCCCGCCAAGCCTCCTGGTTATTGTGCGTGTCTAACTCCTCCTCACGCACCTTGGCGCATCCGAATGCGCGCCTCAGCCTCCTTTCCAAGGCTATGAACCAGACACCCCTGTGTCTATATCTGATCTCCCTGTCCCCTGCCTCCAGAGACGCCAGGAACTCACACGTATCTTCCTGGTCTGATGCGCTGCGGAGGTCCATAAGCGCCTCCCAGCCGGCAATCGCTAGCCTCTGCGCCACGAGGTCCTCTAATCCTACCTCGCGCAGGAAATCTCGGCATATGTACGGTGTCCCGTACATGTCCAGGCTGATGAACGCTGCATACTTGTTAGCGAAAGCCGCTGGGGTCTCCTGGTCTGTGGCGGGTCTCATCTTGCGCTGGGCTCCGGTCAATCGCGGTCAATGCTCCCCAAAACCCTAAAATTCGAAACTGCCCAGAATCCTCTGAAACTTGCACCGAACGAGCGCCTAATGGTCGCCTACTCAACGCACAAAATAGCACTCCAAGCCGCGCACTCTAGCCTGGTGCGATTTCAAAACCCTAAAAACTGTCTTCTCCGCGCAAACCCTAACAGAAGCGGCTCAAAGCGGAATCGGGGGTTACCTGGGTGCTGTGCGGTCGTGTTGTCCTTGAATCCCTCTAGACGGACGGTGGGATGGGCGCTGATCGACGGCAGAGGTCTGAAGGCGGGAGCTTGTGTGTAACGGTCGAGTGAAAAAGTGCTGGGAATTTTCTAAGTCTGGCCTTATATACCCCCCTCTGGCTAGCGCAACGGACCTGCGCACTTGTGTGACTAAAAACTACCAAACCCTAATCTAACTAAAAAAAAAAAAAAAACAAAACAAGCAGACTAAAATGTGCCAAATTAAAACGTGTCGGGTTACCTCCCGACAAGTGCCTTTGTTTAACGTCGTTGGCTCGACGGTACCTCGTTACGTGCCAAGAAGTGCGTCTGCAGCCCCCCCCCCCCCCCCACTCTTGCTCCTGAGTGTCCTTGCGCCAGTGCTTGTGTTACGATCTCATTGGTCCTGCGCAAAGGATACAAGGGAGGGTCAGCATGTGATACATTATTCGTAATGAGGGTAGATGCAGAGGAAGAGGAGATATAGGCGATGGGTGCTAGTTCTCCCTCTGAAACATCTAGTGGTGCGTCTGGCGCAGCAGCTTGCGCGTCCACTATCTCTGGCTCGGCCAAGTCAATGTTGCGTGTTGCGCCATCCCAAGGTTCGCCCAAGTACCGTTTGACTCTCTGCCCGTTAACCTGAAAACGATGCTGGTGCCCGTCTTCTAATTCAATTGTGCCGTAGGGGAAAACCTTGGTGACGGTGTATGGTCCCGTCCACTTGCTGCGCAACTTTCTAGGCATGAGCTTCAGGCGCGATGAAAATAACAGTACCTGGTCTCCTGGTTCAAACGTGCGTCGGAGAATATGCTTGTCATGAAACGCCTTGGTGCGCGCTTTGTAATCGCGCAGTCCCTCATAGGCGTCTAGGCGCAGCTCTTCGAGTTCGCTCAGCTCAAATGCGCGTTCTTGTCCTGCCTCCTCCAAGTTCAAGTTGCAAATACGTAAGGCCCAATATGCCTTGTGCTCGAGCTCTACTGGCAGGTGGCATGCCTTCCCATAGACCAGCCGGAATGGTGAGGTTCCAATGGGCGTCTTGTGTGCAGTGCGGTATGCCCATAGCGCATCATCCAGGCGCTGGCTCCAATCCTTGCGCGACGGCCTCACAGTCTTTTCCAAGATGCGCTTGATCTCTCTGTTAGAAACTTCGGCCTGTCCATTTGTCTGCGGATGGTAAGCGGTGGACGTCTTGTGGCGCACCCCATAGTGCTTGAAAACTTGCGCCACAACCCTGTTGCAGAAGTGCGTCCCCTGGTCGCTGATAACTGCCTTAGGCACTCCGTACCTGCAAAATATGTTAGTTCTGAGAAAATCAGCGACAGTCTTACCATCATCCTTGCGTGTGGCCTTAGCTTCGACCCATTTGGATACGTAATCCACGGCCACCAGTATGTACTCGTAGCCGGCAGATGGGGGAAATGGACCCATGAAGTCGATTCCCCAAACATCGAACACTTCGTCCACCAGAATCGGGGTCTGCGGCATCTCGTTGCGCGCGGAGATTCCTCCAGTGCGCTGGCACCTGTCACACTTCCTGCAGTGGTCATAGGCATCTCTGAATAGGTGCGGCCAGTAGAATCCGCAGTCCAAGATCTTCCTGCTCGTGCGCTTAGGACCGAAATGTCCTCCACAGGCGTGCGCATGACAAAACATCAACACAGAATTAATCTCATGGTCAGGCACGCAACGTCTTAATATCCGATCTGGACCTATTCTAAGCATGTAAGGATCATCCCAAAGATAATGCTTGGACTCATGTTTCAATCGCATGCACTGAGTTTTATTGAAGTGAGGAGGGAACGCACCTGTGACCAGGTAATTTGCGATATGCGCATACCATGGTACCTTACCTGTTAGCGCCATCAGATGCTCGTCAGGGAATGTCTCCTTGATCTGCCCTGGCTCCTCATCCTTTACGATCCTGCTCAGGTGATCAGCGACGGTATTTTCCGTGCCCTTCTTATCTTTGATCTCTAAGTCGAATTCCTGAAGCAGAAGTACCCAGCGCATCAGGCGCGGCTTGGTCTCTTTCTTGGACATGAGGTAGCGGATAGCTGCGTGGTCCGTGTAGATGATGACTCTGGCGCCTAGAACATATGCTCGGAACTTCTCCAGCGCAAATACAATTGCCAGAAGCTCCTTCTCCGTGGTGGTGTAGTTCTTCTGTGCGGAGTCCAGTGTGCGCGATGCATAGTAGATGGCATGCGGCTTCTTGTCCTCGCGCTGCCCCAAGACTGCTCCTACTGCGTAGTCACTTGCGTCACACATCAGCTCGAATGGCAGGTTCCAGTCTGGTGCGCGCATCACTGGCGCACTGGTCAGCGCTCCTTTCAGCTTATCGAACGCCGCCCTGCACTCATCAGTAAAATCGAAGCACACGTCTTTTTGCAACAGGTTAGACAGGGGTATGCAAATTTTAGAGAAATCCTTAATAAAACGTCTGTAAAACCCAGCATGCCCTAAGAACGATTTCACGTCGCGCACGTTGGTGGCATAAGGCAGATTAGAAATAATATCTATCTTAGCCTTGTCTACCTTAATACCCTCCTCTGAAATGATATGACCTAGTACTACTCCGTGCGTTACCATGAAATGACATTTTTCGTAATTTAGCACTAAGTTCTTAGAGATGCAGCGCGCTAAGACTTTATCTAGATGTGTTAAGCATGCATCAAAGGTACTCCCATATACAGTGAAATCATCCATGAACACTTCTATGCATATACCAATCATATCAGAGAAAATGCTCATGACAAGGCGTTGGAACGTACCTGGCGCGTTGCACAGCCCAAAAGACATACGCCGAAACGCAAATGTTCCGAAGGGGCATGTGAACGTGGTCTTCTCTTGATCCTCCGCAGCTATGGGTATCTGATTGTAACCTGAATATTCGTCCAAAAAACAAAAGTAGGGCTTACCTGCCAATCGATCCAGCATCTGGTCCATGAAGGGTAGCGGGAAGTGGTCCTTGCGCGTTACAGCGTTCAGCTTCCTGTAGTCGATGCACATGCGCCAGCCAGTTTGTATGCGCTTGGGAACTAGCTCGCCCTGCGCATTCTCCTCCACCGTGTTTCCTCTTTTCTTTGGCACAACGTGCACCGGGCTGACCCATTTGCTGTCTGAGATTGGGTAAATGACCCCTGCGTTAAGCAACTTCAGGACTTCCTTTTGCACTACCTCCATCATATTTGGGTTTAACCTGCGCTGAGCCTCCCTGGATGGTTTGGCACCATCTTCCAACAGAATTCGGTGCATGCACACGTCTGGGCTCACTCCGCGCAGATCAGCAAGAGTCCATCCAATAGCGCGCTGGTTCCTGCGCAGCACCTGTTGTAAGCGCGCCTCCTGCTCTTTTTCCAATCCCTTCTTGATGATCACTGGCAGGGTGTCCTCATCTCCCAAGAAAATGTACTTGAGGTGCTCCGGGAGTTGCTTCAGTTCGATCTTGGGTGCCTGTTCAATAGAAGGCAAGATTTTGTTAGCGGTGCAAATATGAACTATATCAAGTACCTGTGTGGGTGCTGGTTCAGCACTGCTTAGCTCCTCCTCTTGCTCCTCCAGCTCTGCCTGTGTCAGTAGCTCTGGTCCTATGGTTGCGCTCGCACACTGCGCTTCTGTGACTAAATCGTCAAAGCTGTCCATTGCGTGCACAGTAGCGTCCTCATGTGGGTGCTGCATCCCTTCGAAGATGTTGAAATGGATTTCTTCGCCATCTACCTCCATGGAGAGCGTGCCCCTCCACACGTCTATCTTCGTGCGCGCAGTCATCAGAAACGGTCTGCCTAGGAGGATCTGCGCACCGCTGGCGCTTGATTCACCCTCCATTTCGAGCACATAAAAGTCTGCTGGGAACACCAGCTCTCCTACTCGAACTAGGACATCTTCTATCATGCCTGCAGGTTGTTTGCACGATCTATCTGCTAGCTGAATTGTGAGACCTGCAGGTTTTAGTGGTCCAAGGCGCAAGGTCGCATAGAGAGAATATGGTAATAAATTGATTGATGCGCCTAAATCGATCATGCAGTTGCTTACCGTGGTTTTACCTAAGGTGCAAGGGATAGTGAATGTACCTGGATCTCGGCACTTAGGTGGTACCTTTTGTTGCACGATTGCTGAGGCCTGCGCATTTAGCATTACCTGTGCGCATTCGCCTGTCCTTCTTTTATTTGTGCACAGCTCTTTTAAAAACTTCGCATACCTGGGAATCTGTCGAATAGCTTCTATGAGAGGTATGTTGATTTCCACCTTGCTGAACAGCTCATATAGTTCCTTGTCCAGTGCTTCTTTTCTCGCCAGTGGTGCCTGCACAGGGAAAGGAGCAGGTATGTTAGTACAATTTTTGTCCTTGTTTGTCGAGTGAGACATACCTGGCGCTTTGCCCTGCTGGTTCGTGGTTGGCGCTTCTGATTGTGCCTCTGGCTCTGGTTGCGCAGTCTGAGCTGCTGGATCTGGGACTTGCGCAACTGGCTGTGCGGGCGCCTGCGCGGTCTGCTCTGTTCCCACTGTGCGCCCAGTCCTCAGTGTTACTGCATTAACTCCTCCTTTAGGGTTCTGAATCACTTGCGAAGGCAGGTTGCCATCGCTCTTTTTCAGCTCATACACCGTGGTTCCAATTTGTGATAGATTCTTCTCTATGGATTCGAACCTCTTGTCATACTTTTCGTCATTCTTGCGCACTGTGTCTGCCAGCTGCCCCATGATATCTTCCAAGGATCGCTTTGGTTGCTGATTGTTCTGCGCTGGTGCGTCTGTGCGGCGATGCGGTGGATTGTAGGGTGCAGCTTGTTGCGTCTGCTGTGGCGCGCGCTGATCAGTGGGCTGCCTCTGGAAATTGTTCTCTTCTCTCCATCTGAATCCATTTGCAGCAAGCCCAAAGCGCGGCTGATTCTGCCTCTGCGGTCCTCTGTTGTCCCATCCTCCAAGGGCATTTACATCTCCAGTTTCTTCAAAAAGTGTTGGGCATTCGTCTGTCTTGTGCTCAGTGGACCTGCAGAATTCACATACCTTTGGCGCAACTGGTTGTGCGCTCTGCGCACTCATCAGCTTCTGTAGCATGGCCTTCATTTCTTGGATCTCAGCGCTTGCCTCTACCTGATGCACAGAACGATTACGACTACTTTCAAGTGTCAATTGATGTCTTACCTGCCCAGCAGAATCTTCTATCAGCTGCCATGCATCCTCCGGGTACATGTTGCAAATGTCCCCTCCTGCGCATGCATTCAGTAGTCGAAGCTCCATGGGTAGCAGTCCATTCAGAAAGTTCTCTATCAGCACATTCTGGGGAAGCCCGTGATTGTAGCAGTTGGCTTCTAGCTCCCTGAAACGCTCGTAGTATTCTGACAGAGACTCCCCTGCGCTCTGCCTTGGCGCGGCCAATTCCCTTCTGAGCAGCGCAATCTTCGCTGCTGGATAGAATTTATCTAAGAATTTCTTCTGCAGCTGCTCCCATGTGTGGATTGATCCTGCGGCTAGGCTCATCAGCCAGTGTTTGGCTGCATCGCTCAATGAAAATGGGAATGCCTTCATCTTCAGCGCTTCTTCGTTCTCCCCCAAGGTCTTCATGTTCTCGCAAATGATTAGGAACTCCCGCACATGCTTGACTGGATTTTCGTTGTTCATTCCGTGAAACTTGGGCATGTGATGGATGAGTGAGCTCCTCAGTTCGAACTGTCCGTTGGGCGGAAGCACTATGCACCATGGCTGGTTAACAGTGAGTGGGGCTGACATTTCGCGCAATGTCCTGCGCCTCGCGACTGGACGAACGGGTGGCGCAATGTATGGTTCAGCGGCCATCCGTGCGTCGACCTCACGCTGCACTTCCTTTCTGAATAGGGCTGCGCGGTTATGTGCCCTTGCTTCCTCTGGGGTTCTGTCTCCCAGGTTATCTCCAACCACACTGTTATCCTCCATGTCCTGATCCAAACTCAAGAAACGAATTAAATGGCAACGAAGTTGTTGCGTCTGTCAGTGCGCAACTAGAATCTGCGTAGCGCAACTGTTTCAAGGTTGCGCAGGCGGATGTGATTGTGCGCTGTCAGAAACAACAACGAGAAAACAAAACAAAATGAAATAACTAGTTACTAAAATGAGAAATGTAAGCTAGCTAAAACTTAGCTGTGTTGCTCCCCGGCAACGGCGCCAAAATTTGATCGCGCGTCGTCGTGCGCGTCAAATATAATCCTTCCTCTCCCACTAGTACAGCGGTCAAGTAAGGGTCGATCTCCACAGGGAGCAACCAGTGAGTCTTAGCCAGTAACCTACACTTAAGAAAACGTGGGTTGCGTGAGTGATTGGGGTTTTTGCGCGATGCGCGAGTAGCAGTGAATATCGTAACGCGGAGAATTGCACTAGACGTGCGCAAGCAGTAGAGATGAAGTACTATCTTTATGAGAAGTGCTGGGCAGACAATCCTCTATGAATGCATTCCTTATCATCGACTCTAAACATCTATAGCTTGTGGTTTACTTGGGTTAGTGTCCGGTAAAGGCTTCCTAACACGTGCGCATGTTCCGTTCAAAGTTCATGTGCTATTAATCCTTAGAACTAGACTAAACAGCTGCGAATCCTGTCACAGTAGCAACTGCCTACCCTAACTCGTTACTCCTAATTGTCACGGTAAGTTTGCGGTTCAAGGCTTCCCCTACGCATGCAACTAGTTTAACAGGTGACAAGCAAGCAACACAAGTAAGATTGCGGTTCAAGGCTTCCCCTACTCATGCAACTAACTGTCTCAGTACGCACAGAATTAATACAAGTAAATAAACTATGCATTAAGCTCAAGTCTCAAAGGTAATACATTATAGGTTCATGCCCGACCAACACTAAGTGTTTAGCTAGACATGCTAGTGGTAAACATCATAAAATAGTAAATAACAACTACTGAATCCAAGAAAACGGTAGCAAACAGTGCGTGCAGTGTCTTCTCTCGGCTGGCGCAGTCGGCTGGCGCAAATCCTCTCAACAGGTCCGTGTGTTTTTCAGTTCTGCCGCGCAGTGCCTCTGGAGTGCCGCTGAGTGATGATGTTCCGCTTTCTGAAACCCTAGACTTTCTTTGTTTAAATAGTGCCCAGGAAGTTTCATCTTTTGGCAACTTCCAAATCTGGTCAATGGGATTTTGCGCCTGGCGCACGGCATTGATTGGCGCAATCGGGTAGCGCACCTCTGCTGTCTTTCGCCATTTCTTCTTCTGTTTGCGCCGCTAGCTCCGCAGGCTGATCTTTCACTCCTAGAATGCTGCCTGTTAGCGCGTATCCGACTCAAGGACTCGTTCTGACCTGATATACAAAAACATTGGAAACGAGTAATCTTGCTCATGAAATATTGCAAACAAGCATAGGGTTATGACCTAAATAATGTGTATAACTAGGCTCTATCACGCGTCCTCTGGATACATGTTGCAAATGTCGCCTCCTGCGCATGCATTCAATAATCTCAGCTCCATGGGCAACAACCCATTCAGGAAATTCTCTATCAGCACATTCAGGGGCAGGCCGTGATTGTAGCAGTTGGCCTCCAGCTCCCTGAAACGCTCGTAATACTCTGAAAGTGACTCTCCTGCGCCATGCCTAGGTGCGGCCAGCTCCCTCCTGAGTAGCGCGATCTGTGCTGCGGGATAGAACTTGTCCAGGAACTTCTTCTGCAGCTGCTCCCATGTGTGAATTGATCCTGCTGGTAAGTTCATTAGCCAATGCCTGGCCGTGTCACACAATGGAAATGGGAACGCTTTCATCTTCAGCGCCTCGTCGCTTTCCCCTTCGGCCTTCATGTTCTCGCAAATGACTAGGAATTCTCGCACATGCTTGACTGGGTTCTCGTTGTTCATCCCGTGGAACTTGGGCATGTGATGAATGAGCGAGCTTCTGAGTTCAAAATGACCATCTGGTGGAAGCACTATGCACCATGGCTGGTTAACCGTGATTGGGGCTGACATCTCGCGCACTGTTCTGCGTCGCGCAACTTGTCGCGCGGGTGGCGCATTATACATTTCAGCGGCCATCCTTGCTTCAACTTCGTGCTGCACTTCCTCTTTGAACAGGGCTGCGCGGCTATGGGCCCTCGCATCCTCTGAGGTTCTGTCCCCTAAGTTGTCTCTAACGACACTGTTATCCTCCATAACCTGTTCTAAATCTCAAAGAAAACGAAATTAAAAGAAAACTTAAGCTGGTTAAAGCTTATCTGTGTTGCTCCCCGGCAACGGCGCCAAAATTTGATAGCGCGTCGTTGTGCGCGTCAAATTTATTCCTTCCTTCTCCACTTAGTACAGCGGCTAAGTCAGGGTCGAATCCACAGGGAGCAAGTAGATTAGCTTCAACTAGTAACCTGCACTTACGAAAACTGAGGGTGTGAGTGATTGGGTTGCGCGAGTAAACAGTAGTAAACGCAGGAATTGCACTAGACGTGCGCAGGCAGTAGAGAGTAAGTACTATGACTATGAGAAGTATCGGCGTAGACAATCCTCTATGAGTGTATTCCTTATCATCGACTTTAAACGTCTATAGTTTGATTTACTGAAGTTAGTGTCCGGTCAAGGCTTCCTAACTTGTGCGCATGTTCCGATCAAAGTTCATGAGCTATTAATTCTTAAGACTAGTCTAAGCAGTTACGAATCCTGTCACAGTAGCAACTGATTATCCTAGCGCGTTACTCCTAGTCGTCACCGTCAGGCTATTCAACTAGTTTAACATATAACAAACAAGTAGCAAGAGTAAGATTGCGGTTCAAGGCTTCCCCTACTCATGCAACTAGCTGTCAACCGTGTGCACAGAATTAATATAAGCAAACAAACTATGCATTAAGCACAAGTCTCAAAGGAAATACTCATAGAATCATGTCTAACCGATACCAAGCGTTTAGCTAGACATGCTAGTAGTAAACATCATAGAAACAGTAAATAATATCTAAAGTATCCAAGAAAACAGCAACGAGCAGGTGCGTGCAGGTTGCAGAGTCTCGGCTGGCGCAGTCGGCTAGCGCAGGTCCTCCCAGTAGGCTCGTGTGTTTTTTAGTCTGCCTCTCTCCCGTGTGTTGTGATGTGTCGTGGTGTGTCTCTTCAAACCCTAGCCTTCTTCTCTTTATAAACTGCTCATGAGGCCCAACCTTGGCAACTTCCAAATCTGGTGGTGTCAAGATTTGGAAACACCACTATTCTGCGCATGGCGCACGGCACCTTGGTTAGCGCAATCGGTCTGCGCATCGTAGTCGACTCTGCCACTATCTGTTTGCGCTGCTAGCTCCGCAGGCTGTGTGATGCGCGTCTTAAACGCTACCTTTTAGCGCGTATCCGACTTAGGCCCTCGTTTCGCCCTGAAATACAAAAACACTGGAAACCAGTAATCTTGTACACAAAATAATGCAAATAAGCATAGGGTTAGGATCTAAATAGTGTGTATAAATAGGCTCTATCACACCTTCATGTCAAATCTGGATGGGAATCATCTGAGGACCTTCCTAATTAGCTTTTCTTCAGGAATATGTTCTCCAAGAGCATGAGCTTCATTTTGATAATGTAATATGACAGTGTTTGACAAAACCAGCACAAGTGAACAAGGAGCTGCTACAGCACAAGTGAACAAGCAGCAGTTGCAGCAGGGGATGCTATAGCAGGAGCTTGTTCAAGTGACTGCATCTTCTGACCGAGTAGCAGCAGCGTCCTGGGCTTGTCTAGAAGAGCTGGGATCGCTACGGAGATCGTCATAAGAATTTCTAAGATGCTGTGGAGAATTTTCCAGTGAGGTTTCCTAGCCAGAGAAGGAGTTTTGTATTGAAGATAAAGATCAAATCTAATCTCCTAGATTTTAGGAGATAATTGTTCTTTTTGGGACATTGCTTAAACCTGGTCTTGCTTAAAGCTGGTGCTACTATTTAAGAGAAAGGGGTTTAGAGCAGAATGGTTGATCGAAGCTGAGGGATACACGAGTGCATACACAGAATTCAGAGAGAGCAGTTTTGGTGTGTGACGGACGATTTCTTCGATCATCACCCGAGAGCAGAGCGTGAGCGCAGAGTTGTGGTGACAGAAGCAGAAGGGAATCAGGACTTGCAGAGTCTGATTCGAGCTTGATATGGAAGCCAATTCAGAGCAGGTGTGCTTGTTGGTTGATCAAGGGCAGCCACGGAAGAACTGACGGGTGTGTGGCTCGGTCGAGTGTCTAAGCGGTGGTTCTCGCTAGTGGCAGGTGGTCACTGAGTGAGGGGGAGTATTCCAGAGTGTGCAGCGCTTGTGGAATCGTTCGAACTGCTCGGCAGAAGGCTTTGGAGCGACGCGGACAATTGTGCTTCAGCTGTGTGTTACAGCAGTTGCTACAGCAATCCTGCTGAGTGAGTGTAGTTTAGAATAGGCTGAGTCTTGAGAAGTCTGTAGCTATTCTAGATTGACATTTGTAGAGGGTGTGCAGACACAATTCAGAGCCTGTTCTGATTGTGTCAAGTGATCCACACAAGGTTGAGTAGCATAGGTTGCGTGGAGTTGTAACCGAGTGTACTTGGAGACCTTCGTGTTTAGTGGATTGAGGACTGGAGAATAGTCCTCCCCAGACGTAGGCAGTTGGCCGAACTGGGTGAACAAACTTCTGTCTTGTTCATTATTTGCTGAGACAATTTCCAAGTGAACAAGAGTGTGCTGCAGCAACTGCTTGTTCACATATCGGTCTGACTGAGACGCTGTGAATTTCACATTTGATAGGTCACACAGCTTGGCATTGAATTCTGTGATGGTTTCCTCCTGCATTTTCAGACCTTCAAACTGTGAAGTAATCATCTGCATTCTGGATATCTTCACTTTGTCAGTCCCCTCATGAGCAACTTCCAAGATCTCCCAAGCTTGCTTTGCTATGTCACAATTGGAGATTAATGACAGCGCGTCGTCGTGCGCCTCAAATTAGAATTTATAACTCCTGTAAACACACTAGCAAGCGGTAAGCAGGGTCGAACCCAAAGAGAGCAAGTAGGTAAGAGTTCTAATGAAAGTCACAAAAAGGAACAAACTAAGAATATCAATTCAGAGAAAATCAGTTCGGGAAATACAATGCAACTAGTTATCACCGATCGAATACATGAGTAAGCTAGTGAATTCTGCCTCAGTCCACATTCCCGCTAAAGATATGTCGACAATCAAATTCTACCTATTCTTAACCGCTAGGCTTTCAAACAAGTGCAATAGTTGCTCGACTTATACCACAAAATTGGTTCTACCGCTAGGTTTTCCCAAACAATGCAATCAAGTCAAGTGTAACACAATTGATATCAATCTAGCTCACCGCTAAGCTGCACTAAATTGTCAATCAAAGCATTCGATTTCATTCATTCAAGGGCAGCAATCCATAGTTCAAATCATGAATTCATTGATCTCAAACCATTGTTGCACTATAAATCTCCAAACTGAAATATTGATTTAGCTACTCATAATATCCATGAATACAATAGAAACTAGGTTCATCACACTACAATACACAAACTGAGCTCAAACAAGTCCGGCCGTGAACAGTGTTCCGGCGGCCGTGAATAGTAACAGTGAATAGTGAATGTGAACAGTGAACAGTAAAATGTGAACAGTACCCGGCCGTGAACAGTGTTTTCCGGCGACTTTTCCAGCAGCTTCTCTCTAGAGCTCCTCCACCGCCGTGAACAGTAGCTCCCGTGAAATAGTGTCCCAGAAATGGAGTGTTGAAGAGAGATAAATCTTTTCCCAATTTGTCCATGTCTTAGGTTAGGGTTTTTGGGTTGAACCATCTTGATTGAACCACACTGAACCAGTAATTGAACCAGCAGAGTTGACTTTGACCGCTGTTGACTTCTTGATCTTGGATGAATGCTTCGAATTTGCGATAAATTCCAATGCGATCTTGAACATTCCTGCGATACGAAAACACTACAAAAGAGTAATCGATTCACGCAAAATGTAATAAAACTATGGGAATAAATAACTCAATGGAGCGTATAAATACGCTCCATCAATTAATCTGAAGTCGTTGGCATCCACAGCAGCAAAGATTGCATTCAAGGCTTTTGAATTGCCAGTTGCTGCAGCATCCTCTTCTTCAGTCCACTGTTCTTCAGGTTTCTTCCGAGTGACTCCTTTATCATCAGTGGTTTTGGGAGGAGTCCACTCTGTCACCACACCTTTCCACACTTTCTCATCTATAGCCTTGAGAAACGCCTTCATCGTAGCCTTCCAGTAGACATAGTTGCTTTCTTCTAGCAGTGGAGGGCGGCTTGTGCTTTGTCCTTCCTTCATTGTCTTGCTCTTCTCAGCTAGGTGCACAATATCTTGACTCTGTATGTTGAGCTCCGGCTCTGATACCAATTGTAATTCGTAGCACCTCTGAGTTGCAAATAGTGAATAAGCAGTTGCTACAGCACACTCTTGAACACCCAAATCTGATGTAGCAAGATAGAACAAGGAACAAAGGTTTGTTCACCCAGTTCGGCCAATCTGCCTACGTCTGGGAAGGGCTGGATTTCAATCCTTAATCCACTAGTTTCTCAGGTCCACAGTACAACATGGTTCGACGCACGACACCTATGCTACCTGATATAAACTAGTCACACAATCAGGACAAGCTCTGACTTGTGTATTGTACACCTACAGACTTGAAATAATTCAGAATAGCTACAACTCTGATCCCACAGACTCAGCCTATTCTAATTAATTCAATGCTATCTGCAGGTTGCTATAGCACCTGCTGCAGCACACAGCTGGTACCAAAACAGTCCGCATCGCTCCAAGCTTTCTGTTGAGCCGATCGAACCTCTCCACGAGCGCTTCACACTCTGGAGCACTCCTCCTCACTGAATGACCACCTGTCACTAGTGAGTTTAGCCGACCAGTCACTTGACCGAGTTCGTCCACTCGTCAATACCTCCGCGGCCTCCCTTGATCAACCAACAAGCAACCAATGCTCTGAATTGGCTTCCTGATCAAGCTGTGATCAGACTCTGCAATCCCTGATCACACTCTGTTTCAATCACCTCAGCTCTGCGCTCATGCTCTGCTCTAGGTGATGATCGAAAAACCTCTCGTACTTGAATTCTATCCTCACCGTATTCTGTGTACGCTCTGAGCAGCCTCCTTTAAATAGGAACACCCAATTCCACCATTCACATATTTAGCAATTTCCTCAAACAACAATATCTCCTAATTTGTAGGAGATTAGATTTGATTTGCAAATTTCCATTGGAATATTCTCTCTGAGTATTTTAGAAACTCTCTTGATGCTTTCGGATGCACAGCCAAGCTCCTTCCGTGAAGATCCGAGCTACTGCAGACGAACAGATGGTATAGCTTCCTGAACCAGCTCCGGCTATAGAAGCAGCTTGTACACTTGTGCTGGTTTTGTCAAAGACTGCCATACTGCATCATCAAGAGATAATGGAGATAGGTACGCCATGTAGGCGCACAATTTCATCGATGTACACATGGGCATACTGCTCGGCTGAATAATTTGACTTTATTGGAATAAAGTGTGCAGTCTTAGTGAATCTATCCACAATCACCCAAATAGAATCATGACCCTTGCTGGTGCGTGGAAGTCCAATAACGAAATCCATAGTAATGCGCTCCCACTTCCATTCCGGAATCTTAATATTCTGCAATAAGCCAGCTGGTCTCTGGTGTTCAGCTTTCACCTGTTGACAAGTCAAACATCTCGATACAAAGTCAGCCACATCTTGCTTCATACCACTCCACTAATAAGTGTCTCAGAGATCAGAGTGATAATGTAGTATGGCAGTGTTTGACAAAACCAGCACAAGTGAACAAGGAGCTGCTACAACACAAGTGACCAAGCAGACCAGCAGAAGTGAACTAGCAGCAGCTGCAGCAGGGGATGCTATAGCAGGAGCTTGTTCAACTGGCTAGTGCATCTGTCCGAGAAGCAGCAGCTACCTGGGCTTGTATCGAAAGACTGGAATCTCTACAGAGAGCATCTGAAGAATTTCTAAATTACTATGGAGTATTTTCCATTGAGGTTTACTAGTCAGAGAAGGAGATTTGCATTGAAGATAAAGATCAAATCTAATCTCCTAGATTTTAGGAGATAATTGTTCTTGTTGGACATTGCCTAAACTTGGACATTGCTTAAAGTTGGTGCGCTATTTAAGTGAAAAGTATGGAGAGCAGAATGGGGGATCGAAGCTGAGGGAAACACGAGTGCATACACAGATTTCAGAGAGAGCTATCTTTGGTGTGCGACGGATGAATTCTTCGATCATCACCCGAGAGCAGAGCGTGAGCGCAGAGCTGTGGTGATTGTAGCAGAAGGGAATCAGGACTTGCAGAGTCTCATTCAAGCTTGATCTGGAAGCCAATTCAGAGCTGCGGAGCTTGTTGGTTGATCAAGGGCAGCCACGGAAGAACTGACGGGTGTGTGGCTCGGTCGAGTGTCTAAGCGGCAGTACTCACTAGTGGCAGGTGGTCACTGAGTGAGGGGGAGTATTCCAGAGTGTGCAGCGCTCGTGGAATCGTTCGATCGGCTCGGCAGAAGGCTTTGGAGCGACGCGGACAATTTATGCTTCAGCTGTGTGTTACAGCAGTTGCTACAGCAACCCTGCTGAGTAGGTGTAGTTTAGAATAGGCTGAGTTCTTTGAGAAGACTGTAGCTATTCTAGATTGACATATTTTAGAGGGTGTGCAGACACAAATCAGAGTTTGTTCTGATTGTGTCAAGTGATCCACACAAGGTTGAGTAGCATAGGTTGCGTGAGTTGTAACCGAGTGTACTTGGAGACCTTTGGTTTGAGTGGATTGAGGACTGGAGAATAGTCCTCCTCAGACGTAGGCAGTTGGCCGAACTGGGTGAACAAACTTTGTCTTGTTCATTGCTTGCTGAGACAATTTCTGAGTGAACAAGAGTGTGCTGCAGCAACTGCTTGTTCACGAATCTGTTGAACTGAGACACTGCGAATTTCAATTGGTATCAGAGCGGGAGCTCAACACACAGAGTAAAAGATCCTACAGTGTCTCTGAAGAAGCCAAGACAATGAAGGAAGGACAGAGCACAAGCAGACCTCCATTGTTGGAAGAGAGCAACTATGGATATTGGAAAGCCTTTCTCAAGGCTATTGATGAGAAGACATGGAGAGCTGTCGTAACCCAGTGGTCTCCCCCAATCACCATGGATGAACAAGGAGTCACAAGGATAAAGCCTGAAGAACAATGGACTGCTGAAGAGGGTGCTGCAGCAACTGGAAATTCAAAGGCCCTGAATGCAATTTTTGCTGCAGTTGATGCCAACAATTTCAGGCTGATTTCAAATTGTGACATGGCCAAACAAGCATGGGAAATTCTACAAACTGCACATGAAGGAACTGATAGAGTGAAGCTGTCAAGACTTCAGATCATTGCCACTCAGTTTGAGAATCTGAGAATGCTGGAAGAGGAGACTGTCACTGAGTTTAATGCCAAACTCTGTGATCTTGCAAATGAAGCCCATGCCCTTGGTGAACCTATCCCTGAAGAGAAGCTGATCAGGAAGGTTCTCAGGTCGATGCCCACAAAATTTGACATGAAAGTGACGGCCATTGAAGAAGCTCAAAATGTCAGATTCATGAGGTTGGAAGAATTGATGGGGTCTCTCAAACAATTTGAGATGAAACTGGTTAAAGAGGACACCACTCCCAAGGACAAGAATGTTAGACTGAAAGCTGAAACAGAAGACAAGAAGACAGTTCCAGATGATCAGCTGAGTATGCTTGTCAAGAATCTTGGAATGCTCCTGAAGAACATGGACTCAAGAAATGGGAAAAGCTCCTCCTCACGAAAACAATTCAGAAGAGGTGGTGAAAATAAAAGGAAAGGGAAGGAACCAGCTCTTGATGAAGATGAGAAGAAAGAAATGAAAAAGGGAGTTCAATGCTGGAACTGTGAAGGGTATGGACACATTGAGGCTGACTGTCCAAGCAAATCCTTCAAAAATTCAGAGAAAAAGAACAGTAAGTCCATGACAGCAAAATGGAGTGACTCTGATGAAAGTGATGAAGAAAACTGTGTTGTGCTAACCAGTGTATCAGATTTCAACCTCAAAGAGCTAAAGAAGGAAGAGTTGCACTATGGGATTGAAGTATCTGAAAGTGAAGAAGAAGAGGACTCATCTGACAGCCTTGTTGACTATCTGGGGAAGATACTCAAACAGTGTGAGGCAGTTCTTCAGACCAATCAAGCCTTGACTGACAGAGTCAATCTCTTGGAAGAAGAACGAAGGAAATGTCTCTTCTCATCCAATATTCAAGTTACCATACTGAAAAGGGAAGACTCTGGAAGACAGATCTCTGTTGGATCCTCTCCAGCAACAGCCAAGACAGCTGATCCGCAGAATAATATCTTGGACGAAATACTGTCTTACCAAAGACTTGGTAAAAGGGAGAACAGGGCTTGGATATACTGGTGAAGAAAGCTCTAGAGGGACAGTTTTCATTAAAGCCTCAAATGCTGAGATAGATGAAAAGAATAATTCAGATGACTCTTCAAAACCTGCAGAGAAAGATGGAACTAGGCATGTGAACAAGAGGATGCTTGATAGAGCCTATTTATACGCATTATTTGGATCATATCCCCGTGCTTGTTTGCATTATTTTATGTACAAGATTACTGGTTTCCAGTGTTTTTGTATTTCAGGGCAGAACAAGGGCCTAAGTCGGATACGCGCTAACAGGCAGCGTTTAGGACGCGCAGCACACAGCCTGCGGAGCTAGCGGCGCAAACAGAAGAAATGGCGAGAGACAGCAGAGTTGCGCCAACCAAAGCGCTAAGCAGTATGCCGTGCGCCAGGCGCAGAGTCCAGTATTTCCTAATCCTGACATGACCAAATTTGGAAGTTGCCAAGGATGGACCTCTCGAGCAGTATATAAAGGGGAGGAGGTCTAGGGTTTAAGGGGGACACACAGAGAGGCAACACCCCACATCAGAGGGCCACGAGAGAGCGAGAGAGCGGCAAATCTGGAAAACACACGGACTTGTTAAGAGGACTTGCGCCAGCCGACTGCGCCAGCCGAGAGACATACTGCACGCACTGTTTGCTACTTGTTTCTCAGATACATTAGACCTTATTTTACTATTCTATGATGTTTATCACTAGCATGTCTAGCTAAACGCTTAGTATCGGTTGGACATGAATCTATGAGTATTTCCTTTGAGACTTGCACTTAATGCATAACTTGCTTGCTTATATTAATTCTGTGCACATTACTGGCAGCTTGTTGCATGAGTAGGGGAAGCCTTGAACCGCAATCTTACTCTTGTTGCTTGTTGTTGTTTGTTAAACTAGTTGAATAGCCTGACGGTGCCAACTAGGAGTAACGCGCTAGGATAGGCAATTACTACCTTGATCGGATTCGTAATTGTTTAAGTCTAGTGTAAGAATTAATAGCACATGAACTTTGATCGGAACATGCGCACATGTTAGGAAGCCTTGATCGGACACTAACATTAGCAACTCGAGCTATAGACATTTAGAGTCAATGATAAGGAATACACTCAGAGAGGATTGTCTGCGCCGATACTTCTCATAGTCATAGTACTTAATCTCTACTGCCTACGCACGTCTAGTGCAAGTTCCTGCGTTACGATACCACTGTTTACTCGCGCACTGCGCAACCCAATCACTCACCCCCCCATTCTTCGTAAGTGTAGGTCACTGGCTAGAACTGAACTACTTGCTCCCTGTGGAGATCGACCCTTACTTAACCGCTGTACTAGTGGAAGAGGAAGGATTATATTTGACGCGCACAACGACGCGCGATCAAATTTTGGCGTCGTTGCCGGGGAGCAACACAGCTAAGTTCTAGTTAGTTTACGTTTTTCCCTTTTAGTAACTAGTTATTTCAGTTTGTTTTGTTTTCGTTGTTGTTTCTGACAGCGCGCAATCACCATTAGCCTGCGCAACCTTGAAACAGTTGCGCTGCGCAGATTCTAGTTGCGCACTGACAGACGCAGCAGCATTAGTTATCTTTTAATTTCGTTTTCTTTGAGATTTAAAACAGGTTATGGAGGATAACAGTGTCGTAGGAGACAACTTGGGGGACAGAACCCCGGAAGAAGCAAGGGCTCATAACCGCGCCCTGTTCAGAGAAGAAGTGCAGCGCGACGTTGAAGCAAGGATGGCCGCTGAATTGTACAATACGCCACCCGCGCGACAAGCTGCGCGACGCAGAACAGTGCGCGAGATGTCAGCCCCTATCACTGTTAACCAGCCATGGTGCATCGTGCTTCCACCAGACGGTCATTTTGAGCTAAGGAGCTCGCTCATCCATCACATGCCCAAGTTCCACGGGATGAACAATGAAAATCCAGTCAAGCATGTGCGAAAGTTCCTAGTCATATGCGAGAACATGAAGACCGAAGGGGGGAGCGATGAGGCGCTGAAGATGAAGGCATTCCCATTTCGTTGTGTGACACAGCCAGACATTGGTTGATGAACTTACCAGCCGGATCAATGCACACATGGGAGCAGCTGCAGAAGAAGTTCCTGGATAAATTCTATCCCGCAGCAAAGATCGCGCTACTCAGGAGGGAACTGGCCGCGCCAAGGCAGAGCGCAGGAGAGTCTCTGTCAGAGTATTACGAGCGTTTCAGGGAGCTAGAGGCCAACTGCTACAATCATGGCCTACCCCAGAATGTGCTGATAGAGAACTTCCTAAATGGATTGCTGCCCATGGAGCTGAGATTATTGAACGCATGCGCAGGAGGCGACATTTGCAACATGTACCCAGAAGACGCGTGGCAGCTGATAGAAGACTCTGCTGGTCAGGTACGACATCAGCTAACACTTGAAAATAATCGTGCTCGTTCTGTGCATCAGGTAGAAACAAGCGCTGAGATCAAGGAAATGAAGGCCATGCTGCAGAACTTGATGAGTGCGCAGAGCGCACAACCAGTAGCGCCAAAGGTATGTGAATTCTGCAGGTCCACCGAACACAAGACTGATGAATGTCCCACACTATTTGAGGAATCAGGAGATGTCAATGCTCTCGGAGGATGGGACAACAGAGGACCACCAAGGCAGAATCAGCCGCGTTTTGGACTGGCAGCAAATGGATTCAGATGGAAGGAGGAGAACAATTTCCAGAGGCAGTCCACAAATCAGCGCGCGCCACAGCAGACGCAACAAGCTGCGCCCTACAATCCACCGCATCGCCGCACTGACGCACCAGCGCATAACAACCAGCAACCAAGGCGATCTTTGGAAGATATCGTGGGGCAGCTAGCAGACACAGTACGCAAGAATGACGAGAAGTATGACAAGAGGTTCGAGTCCATTGAAAAGCAGCTATCACAGATCGCAACCACGGTATATGAGCTGAAAAAGAGCGAAGGCAACCTGCCTTCGCAAGTGATTTAGAACCCCAAAGGAGGAGTCAATGCAGTGACACTGAGGACTGGGCGCACAATAGGAGCAGAACAGACCATGAAGGCGCCCGCGCAACCAGTTGCAAAAGTCCCGGATCCAGCAGAACAGAATGCGCAACCAGAGCAAGAAGCGCAACCAGAAGTGCCAGCCACAAGCCAGCAGGGCGAAGCGCCAGGTATAACACAAATGAACGACAAGGGCACGAATCGTACTAATATACCTGCACCTTTCCCTGTGCAGGCACCCTTGGCTAGAAAGGAAGCACTGGACAAAGAGCTATACGAGTTATTCAGCAAGGTGGAAATCAATATTCCCCTTATCGAAGCAGTTCGGCAGATTCCCAGGTACGCCAAGTTTTTAAATGAGCTGTGCACAAACAAGAGAAGGAAAGGCGAATGCGCACAGGTAATGCTAAATGCGCAGGCCTCAGCGATCGTGCAACATAAGGTACCACCTAAGTGCCGAGACCTAGGTACGTTCACTATCCCTTGCACTTTAGGTAAGACCACAGTGAGCAACTGCATGATTGATTTAGGCGCGTCCATCAATTTGTTACCTTATTCCCTATATACGACATTGCGCCTTGGACCACTAAAGCCTGCAGGTCTCACTATTCAGCTAGCAGATCGGTCGTGCAAACAACCTGCAGGCATGATAGAGGATGTCCTTGTACGAGTAGGAGAGCTGGTGTTTCCAGCAGATTTTTATGTGCTGGAAATGGAGGGTGAATCAAGCACCAGTAGTGCGCAGATCCTATTGGGCAGACCTTTCCTTATGACCGCGCGCACGAAGATAGATGTGTGGAGGGGCACGCTCTCCATGGAGGTAGATGGCGAAGAGATCCATTTCAATATATTCAAGGGGATGCAGCACCCACACGAGGACGCCACAGTGCACGCGATGGACAGCATTGACGATTTAGTCTCAGATGTGCAATGTGCAAGCGCAGCAATAGAACCAGAGCCACTGGCACAGACAGAGTTGGAGGAGCAGGAAGACGAGGAGCTGAGCAGTGCTGAACCAGAACTCAAACAGGTACATGATATAGTTCATATTTGCACTGCCAATAAAATCTTGCCCTCTATTGAACAGGCACCCAAGGTCGAGCTGAAGCAACTCCCAGAACACCTCAAATACATTTTCCTGGGAAATGAGGACACCCTGCCAGTAATCATAAAGAAAGGATTAGAAGAGGAGCAGGAAGTGCGTTTACAGCAGGTGCTGCGCAGGAACCAGCGCGCTATAGGATGGACACTGGCAGATCTGCGTGGAGTGATGGTGCCAAACGTGTGAATGCACAGAATACTATTGGAAGATGGTGCCAAACCATCCAGGGAGGCTCAGCGCAGATTGAACCCAAATATGATGGAGGTAGTGCAGAAGGAGATCTTAAAGTTGCTTGACGCAAGAGTCATTTACCCCATCTCGGACAGCAAATGGGTAAGTCCAGTGCACGTTGTGCCTAAGAAGGGAGGAATCACAGTGGAAGAAAATGCGCAGGGCGAGCTTGTTCCCAAGCGCATACAGACTGGATGGCGCATGTGCATTGACTACAGGAAGCTTAACGCAGTCACGCGCAAGGACCATTTCCCGCTACCGTTCATAGATCAGATGCTGGATCGATTAGCAGGTAAGCCTTATTTTTGTTTCTTGGACGGATATTCAGGGTACAACCAGACACCCATAGCTGCGGAGGATCAGGAGAAAACCACGTTCACCTGCCCGTTCGGTACATTTGCGTTTCGGCGCATGTCATTTGGGTTGTGCAACGCGCCAGGTACGTTCCAACGCCTTGTCATGAGCATTTTCTCTGATATGATTGGTATATGCATAGAAGTGTTCATGGATGACTTTACTGTATATGGAGGTACCTTTGATGCGTGTTTAACTCATCTAGATAAGGTCTTGGCGCGCTGCATTTCTAAGAACCTAGTGCTTAATTATGAAAAATGTCATTTCATGGTAACGCATGGTGTAGTGCTAGGACACATCATCTCAGAGGAGGGGATCAAGGTAGACAAGGCTAAGATAGACCTTATTTCTAATCTACCTTATGCCACTAGCGTGCGCGACGTGAAGTCATTCTTAGGACACGCTGGGTTTTACAGGCGTTTTATCAAAGACTTCTTTAAAATTTGTATTCCCCTGTCTAACCTCTTGCAAAAAGATGTGTGCTTCGATTTTACTGATGAGTGCAGGACCGCATTTGATAAGCTTAAGGAGGTGCTGACCAGTGCGCCAGTGATGCGCGCACCAGACTGGAACCTGCTGATCGTGCGTCGTTGTGCGCGTCAAATATAATCCTTCCTCTTCCACTCAGTACAGCGGTTAAGTAAGGGTCGGTCTCCACATGGAGCAAGTAGTTCGGTTCTAGCCAGTGACCTACACTTACGAAGATTGGGGGGTGAGTGATTGGGTTGCGCAGTGCGCAAGTAAACAGTTGTAAAACGCAGGGAAATGCACCAGACGTGCGCAGGCAGTAGAGATTAAATACTATGACTATGAGAAGTATTGGGCAGACAATCCTCTATGAGTGCATTCCTTATCACTGACTATAATATGTCTATAGCTTGATTTCACTTGGGTTAGTGTCCGGTCAAGGCTTCCTAACACGTGCGCATGTTCCGTTCAAAGTTCATGTGCTATTAATCTCTAGAACTAGACTAAAACAGCTACGAATCCGTTCAAGGTAGCAACTGATCACCCTAGCTCGTTACTCCTAGTTGTCACCGTCAAGCTATCAACTAGTTTAACATATGACGAACAAGCAACAAGAGTAAGATTGCGGTTCAAGGCTTCCCCTACTCATGCAACTAGCTGTCTCCGTATGCACAGAGTTTAATACAAGTAAGCAAACTATGCATTATGCTCAAGTCTCAAAGGAAATACATCATAGATTCATGCCCAACCAACACTAAGCGTTTAGCTAGACATGCTAGTGATAAACATCATAGAATAGTAAATAATAACTAATGTATCTGAGAAACAAGTAGCAAACAGTGCGTGCAGAATGTTTCTCGAGTGGCGCAGTTGGCTGGCGCAAGTCCTCTCAACAAGTCCGTGTGTTTTCCAGTTTGCCGCTCTGTGTGTCTCTGATGATGATCGTCTCTTCCTCTTATTGTTCTTATTATGAAATCCTAGACCTCCTCCCCTTTATATACTGCTCGAGAGGTCCATCCTTGGCAACTTCCAAATCTGGTCATGTCGGGATTAGGAAATACTGGACTCTGCGCCTGGCGCACGGCGTACTGCTTAGCGCATTGGTCGGCGCAACTCTGCCGTGTCTCGCCATTTCTTCTGTTTGCGCCGCTAGCTCCGCAGGCTGTGTGCTGCGCGTTCTAAACGCTGCCTGTTAGCGCGTATCCGGCTTAGGCCCTCGTTTTGCCCTGAAATACAAAAAACACTGGAAACCAGTAATCTTGTACATAAAATAATGCGAACAAGCATAGGGTTATGATCTAAATAATGCGTATAAATAGGCTCTACCACCTTGCGCTGTGCTGCTGAACACCTTGCGCTGCTCTACCACCTGCGCACATCTGCTCTCAACAGTTTCAAGTATAATAATTTCGAAATTCATTACCTCTCAGCTGGGATGAAAAAAATCATTTCGGATGGCTGGGAGATAGCTCTTCATAGGCTCCAGGTTGTCAGCTCTTGCTCCGAGGATGGGTATATGGTTAACAGCGCAAGCTTCTTCCGATGCGTGATTCTTCCGCGCACTTCTTGGGAACTCAAGCCTTTTTGATGATGATTCTTTTCCTTTTGTGAACTTGCGCACGCTGGTGCTTATCAGTGCGCATGCTGATTCTTTTGTGGCGCATATCATCTGCTGGTATTTTTCTTTCGTACAACTTTGTCTATGGTTCCTATCTTCCCAGAACGGTTCCAGTCTCGGCCTCCGGATAACAGCTATGGAACACCGCCCGCTCCCTCCTTGGTCTATCTGCGCAGGTCGGCGCACGCGTTTACACCCGCGCCCGCCTTCCTTAGCTCGACTTCCAGAGGGAAGGTGGTCTGTTTTCCCACCTCGCCACGCTTTGGGTATTTCGCCTTTGGCATCTGCATGACTGAGCGCACTCTCTTGCTCCGAAGGTCGCGAAGCACTGGCCTCCACTCGCGCTCTCTACCATATACCTCTCCTCTGAAGCGCGAGCGACTAACCGCCTCTCTGGAGCATTTCCGTCAACTCCACATCCCCTGTATATCCCAACTAATAGGAGCAGAAAAATGAAAAAATACTAAAAACAGTTGATAGCGCACGGCGCAATATGTATAGTGCAAACAAGCTGATCAGTGCGCGCAACCCGCACACAGCGCACTACTTCTACTGTTTCCTTCAATTAAACTAAGCTATACTAAAAATGCTCAAAAAACGTGAAATGTAAGTGTAACGCTCCCCCCCCACACTTAAACAGAGACGTGTCCCCACGACTCAAGCTCAAGCGCACGGAGGCGGCGCACACGCAGAACATATGCATGCAAGCAAAATAAAGAATATAAAAATGAAGAACATATCGGGTTACCTCCCGACAAGTGCCTTTGTTTAACGTCGTTGGCTCGACTGTACCTCGTTACGTGCCAAAATGTGTGTCAGCGTCCTCCCCCACTCTTGCTCCTGAGTGATTCTGCGCTTGTGCAGGCGCTGCGTTCGTCTTAGTTCTGCGCAAAGGATAAAAAGGGAAATCAGCATGGTTAGTATGTGATAAATCTGCAGTAACGAGGGTGGATGAAGAGGAAGAAGAAATGTGAGCAATCGTCTCCAGTTCTCCCTCTGGTGCATCCGGTGGTGCCTCTGGCGCGGCATTTGGCGCATCTGCTATTTCTGGTTCTGCCAACTCAATGTCGCGCGTTGTACCATCCCAAGGTTCTCCGAGATACCGTTTGACTCTCTGCCCATTTACCTGAAAACGATGCCGGTGCTCGTTTTCTAACTCGATTGTTCCGTAGGGGAAAACCTTGGTGACTATGTACGGTCCTGTCCATTTGCTGCGCAGCTTTCCAGGCATGAGCTTAAGTCGTGATGAGAATAATAATACCTGGTCTCCTGGTGTGAAAGAGCGTCTGAGGATATGCTTGTCATGAAACGCCTTTGTCCGCTCCTTGTAATTGCGCAGTCCCTCATAGGCATCCAGGCGCAGCTCTTCTAATTCGCTGAGCTCAAATGCGCGCTCCTTTCCTGCCTCGTCCAAGTTCAGGTTGCAAATGCGCAAGGCCCAATATGCTTTGTGCTCTAGCTCCACTGGTAAGTGGCACGCTTTTCCGTAGACCAATCGGAATGGTGAAGTCCCGATGGGCGTCTTATGCGCGGTGCGGTATGCCCACAGCGCATCGTCCAGGCGCTGGCTCCAATCTTTGCGCGAAGGTCTGACAGTCTTTTCTAGGATGCGCTTGATCTCTCTGTTGGAAACCTCGGCCTGTCCATTTGTCTGAGGATGATAGGCAGTGGACGTCTTGTGGCGCACTCCATAGTGCTTGAAAACTTGCGCCACAATCCTGTTGCAAAAGTGCGTCCCCTGGTCGCTGATGACTGCCTTAGGCACTCCGTATCTGCAAAAGATGTTAGTTCTGAGAAAATCAGCGACGGTCTTACCATCATCCTTCCACGTGGCCTTAGCTTCGACCCATTTGGAGACATAATCCACTGCCACTAATATGTACTCGTATCCGGCAGATGGAGGAAATGGCCACATGAAGTCAATACCCCATACATCAAACACTTCATCCACTAGAATCGGCGTCTGCGGCATCTCATTGCGCGCTGATATGCCTCCTGTGCGCTGGCACCTATCACAATTCCTGCAGTGATCATATGCATCTCTAAACAGGTGCGGCCAATAAAATCCGCAATCCAGGACCTTTCTGCTTGTGCGCTTGGGACCAAAGTGTCCTCCACATGCGTGCGCATGACAAAACAGCAAAACAGTGTTAATTTCATGGTCAGGCACGCAGCGCCTCAATATCTGATCTGGTCCTATTCTAAGCATATACGGATCATCCCAAATATAATGTTTGGACTCATGTTTTAATCTCATGCACTGGGTTTTATTGAAATGCGGAGGAAACGTACCTGTAACCAGGTAATTCGCAATGTGCGCATACCATGGTACCTTACCTGTCAGCGCCATCAGATGCCCGTCAGGGAATGTCTCCGTGATCTGCCCTGGCTCCTCCTCTTTCACGACCCTGCTCAGGTGGTCAGCAACTGTGTTCTCCGTACCCTTCTTGTCTTTGATCTCCAAGTCGAATTCCTGAAGTAAGAGTACCCAGCGCATCAGGCGCGGCTTAGTCTCCTTCTTGGACATTAGGTAGCGGATGGCTGCGTGATCTGTGTATACAATGACCCTGGCGCCTAGAACATATGCACGGAACTTCTCAAGCGCAAACACAATTGCCAGAAGCTCCTTCTCCGTGGTGGTGTAGTTCCTCTGCGCAGCGTCCAGTGTGCGCGAAGCATAGTAAATGGCGTGCGGCTTCTTGTCCACGCGCTGTCCCAAGACTGCTCCTACTGCATAATCACTTGCGTCGCACATTAACTCAAATGGCAGGTTCCAGTCTGGCGCGCGCATCACTGGCGCGCTGGTCAGCGCTTTCTTCAGCTTATCAAATGCGGCCCTGCACTCATCAGTAAAATCGAAGCACACATCTTTTTGCAAGAGGTTAGACAGGGGTATGCAAATTTTAGAGAAGTCTTTTATAAATCGCCTGTAAAAGTCGGCATGTCCTAAGAAAGACTTCACATCGCGCACGTTAGTGGCATAAGGTAGATTAGAAATAAGTTCTATCTTAGCTTTATCTACCTTGATCCCCTCCTCTGAAATGATATGTCCTAGTACTACACCATGCGTTACCATGAAATGACATTTTTCATAATTTAGCACTAGGTTCTTAGAAATGCAGCGCGCTAAGACTTTATCTAGATGAGTCAAGCATGTATCAAAGGTACCTCCATATACAGTAAAATCATCCATGAACACTTCTATGCATATACCAATCATATCAGAGAAAATGCTCATGACTAAGCGTTGGAACGTACCTGGCGCATTGCACAGCCCAAATGACATGCGCCGAAACGCAAACGTACCGAACGGGCAAGTGAACGTGGTCTTCTCCTGATCCTCCGCAGCTATGGGTATCTGATTATACCCTGAATATCCGTCCAAGAAACAGAAATAGGGCTTACTGATAGAGCCTAGTTATACACATTATTTAGAGCATAACCCTATGCTTGTTTGCAATATTTTATGAGCAAGATTACTCGTTTCCAATGTTTTTGTATATCAGGTCAGAACGAGTCCTTAAGTCGGATACGCGCTAACAGGCAGCGTTCTAGGAGTGAAAGATCAGCCTGCGGAGCTAGCGGCGCAAACAGAAGAAGAAATGGCGAAAGACAACAGAGGTGCGCTACCCTATTGCGCCAATCAATGCCGTGCGCCAGGCGCAAAGTCCCAGTGACCAGATTTGGAAGTTGCCAAAAGATGAACTTCCTGGGCACTATTTAAACAAAGAAAGTCTAGGGTTTCAGAAGATCGGAACATCATCACTCAGTGGCATTCCAGAGGCACTGCGCGGCAGAACTGGAAAACACACGGACCTGTCAAGGAGAGTTGCGCCAGCCGACTGCGCCAGCCAAGAGAAGACACTGCACGCACTATTTGCTACCATTTTCTCTGATACAGTAGTTGTTATTTACTATTTTATGATGTTTACCACTAGCATGTCTAGCTAAACACTTAGTGTTGGTCGGGCATGAACCTATGATGTATTACCTTTGAGACTTGAGCTTAATGCATAGTTTATTTACTTGTATTAATTCTGTGCGTACTGAGACAGTTAGTTGCATGAGTAGGGGAAGCCTTGAACCGCAATCTTACTTGTGTTGCTTGCTTGTCACCTGTTAAACTAGTTGCATGCGTAGGGGAAGCCTTGAACCGCAAACTTACCGTGACAATTAGGAGTAACGAGTTAGGGTAGGCAGTTGCTACTGTGACAGGATTCGCAGCTGTTTAGTCTAGTTCTAAGGATTAATAGCACATGAACTTTGAACGGAACATGCGCACGTGTTAGGAAGCCTTTACCGGACACTAACCCAAGTAAAACACAAGCTATAGATGTTTGGAGTCGATGATAAGGAATGCATTCATAGAGGATTGTCTGCCCAATACTTCTCATAAATATAGTATCTCATCTCTACTGCCTGCGCACGTCTAGTGCAATTCCCCGCGTTACGATATTCGCTGTTACTCGCGCATCGCGCAAAACCCCCAATCACTCACGCAACCCCCGTTTTCTTAAGTGTAGGTTACTGGCTAAAACTCACTGCTTGCTCCCTGTGGAGATCGACCCTTACTTAACCGCTGTACTAGTGGGAGAGGAAGGAATTATATTTGACGCGCACGACGATGCGCGATCACTTACCTGCTAATCTGTCCAGCATCTGGTCCATGAAGGGTAGCGGGAAATGGTCCTTGCGCGTCACTGCGTTAAGCTTCCTGTAGTCAATGCACATGCGCCATCCAGTCTGTATGCGCTTGGGAACTAGCTCGCCCTGCGCATTTTCCTCCACTGTGATTCCTCCCTTCTTAGGCACAACGTGCACTGGACTGACCCATTTGCTGTCTGAGATGGGGTAGATGACTCCTGCGTCAAGCAACTTTAAAATTTCCTTTTGCACTACCTCCATCATGTTTGGGTTTAATCTGCGCTGAGCCTCCCTGGATGGTTTGGCACCATCTTCCAATAGAATTCTATGCATGCATACGTCTGGGCTCACTCCGCGCAGGTCAGCAAGTGTCCATCCTATGGCGCGTTGGTTCTTGCGCAGCACCTGCTGTAAACGCACTTCCTGCTCCTCTTCTAATCCTTTCTTGATGATCACTGGCAGGGTGTCCTCACTTCCCAGGAAAATGTATTTGAGGTGTTCTGGGAGTTGCTTCAGCTCGACCTTGGGTGCCTGTTCAATGGAGGGCAAGATTTTATTAGCGGTGCAAATATGAACTATATCATGTACCTGTGTGGATTCTTGTTCAGCACTGCTCGGCTCGTTTTCCTGCTCCTCCAACTCTTCTTGTGCCAGTGGCTCTGGTCCTACTGTTGCGCTTGCGCACTGCGCATCTGTGACTAAATCATCAAAGTTGTCCATTGCGTGCACTGTGGCGTCATCATGTGGGTGCTGCATTCCTTTGAATATGTTGAAATGGATTTCTTCGCCATCCACTTCCATGGAGAGCGTGCCCCTCCACACGTCTATCTTCGTGCGCGCGGTCATAAGGAACGGTCTGCCTAGCAGGATTTGCGCACTGCTGGTGCTCGATTCGCCTTCCATTTCCAGCACATAAAAATCTGCTGGGAACACCAGCTCTCCTACGCGTACAAGAACATCCTCTATCATGCCTGCAGGTTGTTTGCACGATTGATCCGCTAGCTGAATGGTGAGACCTGCAGGCTTTAGTGGTCCAAGGCGCAATGTTGCATATAGAGAATATGGTAACAAATTTATAGATGCGCCTAAATCAATCATGCAGTTGCTCACCGTGGTTTTACCTAGAGTGCATGGGATAGTGAATGTACCTGGGTCTCGGCACTTAGGTGGTACCTTATGTTGCACGATTGCTGAGGCCTGTGCATTTAACAGTACCTGTGCGCACTCGCCTTTTCGTCGCTTGTTCGTGCACAGCTCCTTCAAAAACTTGGCGTACCTTGGGATCTGCCGAACTGCTTCAATAAGGGGAATGTTGATTTCCACCTTGCTGAATAACTCGTAGAGCTCTTTGTCCTGCGCTTCCTTCCTAGCCAAGGGTGCCTGCACAGGGAAAGGTGCAGGTATATTAGTACGATCCGTGCCCTTGTCTTTTAATTCTGTTATACCTGGCGCTTCGCCCTGCTGGCTTGTGGCTGGCACTTCAGGTTGCGCATTCTGCTCTGTCGATTCTGGGACTTGCGCAGCTGGTTGCGCGGGCGCCTTCGCGGTCTGCTCTGTTCCTATCGTGCGCCCAGTCCTCAGTGTTACTGCATTGACTCCTCCTTTGGGGTTCTGAATCACTTGCGAAGGCAGGTTGCCATCGCTCTTCTTCAGCTCATATACCGTGGTTGCGATCTGTGATAGCTGCTCATATTTCTCGTCATTTTTGCGCACTGTGTCTGCTAGCTGCCCCACGATATCTTCCAAGGATCGCCTCGGTTGCTGGTTGTTATGTGCTGGTGCGTCAGTGCGGCGATGCGGTGGATTGTAAGGCGCAGCTTGTTGCGTCTGCTGTGGTGCGCGCTGATCTGTGGACTGCCTCTGGAAATTGTTCTCCTCCTTCCATCTGAATCCATTTGCTGCCAGTCCAAAGCGCGGCTGATTCTGCCTCGGTGGCCCTCTGTTATCCCATCCTCCAAGAGCATTGACATCTCCAGTTTCCTCAAATAGCGTGGGACATTCATCAGTCTTGTGCTCGGTGGACCTGCAAAATTCACATACCTTTGGCGCAACTGGTGGTGCGCTTTGCGCACTCATCAACTTCTGCAGCATGGCCTTCATTTCCTTGATCTCAGCGCTTGTTTCTACCTGATGCACAGAACGAGTACGACTATTTTCAAGTGTTAGCTGATGTCGTACCTGACCAGCAGAGTCTTCTATCAGCTGCCAAGCGTCCTCTGGGTACATGTTGCAAATGTCGCCTCCTGCGCATGCGTTCAATAGCCTCAGCTCCATGCGCAGCAGCCCATTCAGGAAGTTCTCTATCAGCACATTCTGAGGCAGGCCATGATTGTGGCAGTTGGCCTCTAGCTCCTTGAAACGCTCGTAATATTCTGACATTGACTCCCCTGCGTTCTGCCTTGGCGCGGCCAGTTCTCTTCTGAGTAGCGCGATCTTTGCTGCGGGATAGAATTTGTCCAGGAATTTCTTCTGCAGCTGCTCCCATGTGTGAATGGATCCTGCGGGTAAGTTCATCAACCAATGTCTGGCTGTATCACACAGTGAAAATAGGAATGCCTTCATTTTCAGCGCTTCATCGCTTTCTCCTTCGGTCTTCATGTTCTCGCATATGACTAGGAACTCTCGCACATGCTTGACTGGATTTTCATTGTGCATCCCGTGAAACTTGGGCATGTGATGAATGAGCGAGCTCCTTAGCTCAAAATGACCGCCTGGTGGAAGCACGATGCACCATGGCTGGTTAACAGTGATAGGGGCTGACATCTCGCGCACTGTTCTGCGTCGCGCGGCCTGTTGCACGGGTGGCGCATGATACACTTCAGCGGCCCTCCTTGCTTCAACCTCGCGCTGCACTTCCTCTCTGAACAGGGCTGCGCGGTTATGTGCTCTTGCTTCCTCTGGGGTTCTGTCCCCCAAGTTGTCTCCTACGACACTGTTATCCTCCATGACCTGTTCTGAATCTTAAAGAAAAATGAAGTTAAAAGATAACTAATGCTGCTGCGTCTGTCAGTGTGCAACTAGAATCTGCGCAGCGCAACTGTTTCAAGGTTGCGCAGGCTAATGGTGATTGCGCGCTGTCAGAAACAACAACGAGAAAACAAAACAAACTGAAATAACTAGTTACTAAAAGGAAAAACGTAAACTAACTAGAACTTAGCTGTGTTGCTCCCCGGCAACGGCGCCAAAATTTGATCGCGCGTCATTGTGCGCGTCAAATATAATCCTTCCTCTTCCACTCAGTACAGCGGTTAAGTAAGGGTCGATCTCCACAGGGAGCAAGTAGTTCGGTTCTAGCCAGTGACCTACACTTACGAAGATTGGGGGGTGAGTGATTGGGTTGCGCAGTGCGCAAGTAAACAGTTGTAAAACGCAGGGAAATGCACCAGACGTGCGCAGGCAGTAGAGATTAAATACTATGACTATGAGAAGTAGTGGGCAGACAATCCTCTATGAGTGCATTCCTTATCACTGACTATAATATGTCTATAGCTTGATTTCACTTGGGTTAGTGTCCGGTCAAGGCTTCCTAACACGTGCGCATGTTCCGTTCAAAGTTCATGTGCTATTAATCTCTAGAACTAGACTAAAACAGCTACGAATCCGTTCAAGGTAGCAACTGATCACCCTAGCTCGTTACTCCTAGTTGTCACCGTCAAGCTATCAACTAGTTTAACATATGACGAACAAGCAAAAAGAGTAAGATTGCGGTTCAAGGCTTCCCCTACTCATGCAACTAGCTGTCTCCGTATGCACAGAGTTTAATACAAGTAAGCAAACTATGCATTATGCTCAAGTCTCAAAGGAAATACATCATAGATTCATGCCCAACCAACACTAAGCGTTTAGCTAGACATGCCAGTGATAAACATCATAGAATAGTAAATAATAACTAATGTATCTGAGAAACAAGTAGCAAACAGTGCGTGCAGAATGTTTCTCGAGTGGCGCAGTTGGCTGGCGCAAGTCCTCTCAACAAGTCCGTGTGTTTTCCAGTTTGTCGCTCTGTGTGTCTCTGATGATGATCGTCTCTTCCTCTTATTGTTCTTATTATGAAACCCTAGACCTCCTCCCCTTTATATACTGCTCGAGAGGTCCATCCTTGGCAACTTCCAAATCTGGTCATGTCGGGATTAGGAAATACTGGACTCTGCGCCTGGCGCACGGCGTACTGCTTAGCGCATTGGTCGGCGCAACTCTGCTGTGTCTCGCCATTTCTTCTGTTTGCGCCGCTAGCTCCGCAGGCTGTGTGCTGCGCGTTCTAAACGTTGCCTGTTAGCGCATATCCGGCTGAGGCCCTCGTTTTGCCCTGAAATACAAAAAACACTGGAAACCAGTAATCTTGTACATAAAATAATGCGAACAAGCATAGGGTTATGATTTAAATAATGCGTATAAATAGGCTCTATCACCTGCCGTTTGAACTGATGTGCGACGCAAGCGATTATGCAGTAGGTGCAGTCCTGGAGCAGCGAGTGGGCAAGAAACCGCACGCCATCTATTATGCATCGCGCACACTGGACGCTGCGCAGAGGAACTACACCACCACGGAGAAGGAGCTTCTGGCAATTGTGTTTGCGCTAGAGAAGTTCCGTGCATACGTTCTAGGCGCCAGGGTCATCATATACACAGACCACGCAGCCATCTGTTACCTGATGTCCAAGAAGGAAACTAAGCCGCGCCTGATGCGCTGGGTGCTCCTACTGCAGGAATTCGACCTGGAGATCAAAGACAAGAAGGGCACGGAGAACACGGTTGCGGACCACCTGAGCAGGATCGTGAAGGAAGAGGAGCCGGGGCAGATCACTGAGACATTTCCCGACGAGCATCTGATGGCGCTGACAGGTAAGGTACCATGGTATGCGCACATTGCGAATTACCTGGTCACAGGTACGTTCCCTCCGCATTTCAATAAAACGCAGTGCATGAGATTGAAACATGAGTCCAAGCATTATCTTTGGGATGATCCTTATATGCTCAGAATAGGACCTGATCAGATATTAAGGTGCTGCGTGCCTGACCATGAATTTAACTCTGTTTTGATGTTTTGTCATGCGCACGCATGTGGAGGACACTTTGGTCCCAAGCGCACCAGCAGGAAGGTCCTGGACTACGGATTTTATTGGCCGCACCTGTTTAGAGATGCATATGACTATTGCAGGAATTGTGACAGGTGCCAGCGCACAGGAGGCATATCAGCGCGCAACGAGATGCCGCAGACGCCAATTCTAGTAGATGAAGTGTTTGATATATGAGGAATCGACTTCATGGGGCCATTTCCCCCGTCTGCCGGCTATGAATACATATTGGTCGCGGTGGATTATGTCTTCAAATGGGTCGAAGCTAAGGCCACACGGAAGGATGATGGTAAGACGGTCGCTGAGTTTCTGAAAACTAACATCTTTTGCAGGTACGGGGTGCCTAAGGCAATCATCAGCGACCAGGGGACGCACTTTTGCAACAGGATCGTGGCGCAAGTTTTCAAGCATTACGGAGTACGCCACAAGACGTCCACCGCTTATCATCCTCAGACAAATGGACAGGCCGAGGTCTCCAACAGAGAGATCAAGCGCATCCTGGAGAAGACTGTGAGACCATCTCGCAAGGATTGGAGCCAGCGCCTGGACGATGCGCTGTGGGCATACCGCACTGCGCATAAGACACCAATCGGGACTTCACCGTTTCGGTTGGTCTACGGAAAAGCATGCCACTTGCCAGTAGAGCTAGAGCACAAAGCATATTGGGCCTTACGCATTTGCAACCTGAACCTGGATGAGGCTGGCAAGGAGCGCGCGTTTGAGCTCAGCGAGTTAGAAGAGCTGCGCCTGGATGCCTATGAGGGACTACGCGATTACAAGGAGCGGACAAAGGCGTTTCATGACAAGCATATCCTCAGACGCACTTTTGAGCCAGGAGACCGGGTATTATTATTCTCCTCACGCCTGAAGCTCATGCCTGGAAAGCTGCGCAGCAAATGGACTGGACCGTACACAGTCACCAAGGTCTTCCACTATGGAACAATCGAATTAGAAAACGAGCACCGGCATCGTTTTCAGGTGAATGGGCAGAGAGTCAAACGGTATCTCGGAGAACCTTGGGATGGTACAACGTGCGACATTGAGTTGGCAGAACCAGTAATAACAGATGCGCCAACTGCCACGCCAGAGGCACCACCAGATGCACCAGAGGGAGAACTGGAGACTATTGCTCACATTTCTTCTTCCTCTTCGTCTACCCTCGTTACTGCAGACTTCTCACATATTATCCATGCTGACTATCCTTCTCACCCTTTGCGCAGGACCAAGAAGAACACAACACATGCACAAGCGCAAGGTCACTCAGGAGCAAGAGTAGGGGAGGTCGCTGGCACGCATTTTGGCACGTAACGAGGTACAGTCGAGCCAACGACGTTAAACAAAGGCACTTGTCGGGAGGTAACCCGACTCGTTTTACCTTTACATGTTTTTCTTTTAGTTAGTTTAGGACTTGTAGTTTTTAGTCGAGCAGCAGTGCGCAGGTCCGTGCGCACTACAGTGCGCAGGACAGCTGCGCCAGCCAGAGGGGTATATAAGGGCAGGACTTAGAAATTTTCAGCACTTTTTCTCATTCGACCGTTGCCAGCAGCTCCCGTCTTCGCACCTCCACCAGCTGTCCAGCGCTCAGTCCAGCATCAGTTTAGAGAGATTAGGGTACCACACGGCCGCACTACACCCAGGTAACCTTTCCCCCAGATCTGAGCACGATTCCAGTAGGGTTTTGTACGGAGGAGTGCTCTAGGGTTTTGAAATCGCACCAGGATAGAGTGCGCCGATTGGAGTGGTGTTTAGAGGGTTTTGTAGGCACTCCTTTGGTGAAAGTTTCAGTGCATTCGGAGGAGTGTGGATTTTTGGACGTGTTTGTGGAGTGTTGACCAGCGTTGACCCGAGCACCCCAGCCACAATGCAGCCTGCCGCGGACCAAGAGACCCCAGCTATTTTCGCCAGCAGGAACGCAGCATTTCTGAGGCAGGACATGTACGGGACTCCGTACATTAGCAAGGACTTCCTGCGTGAGGTCGGTCTGGAGAACCTCGCTGTGGAGAGGCTGGCGTTAGCAGGCTGGGAGGCGCTGTTGGAACTCAACAGCGCATCAGACAAGGAGGATACGTGCGAATTTTTAGCGTCGCTGGAGGTGGACAACCGGGAGATCAGGTACAGACATAGGGGCGTCTGGTACATTGCCTCAACTAAGAGGCTGAAGCGCACACTGAGGTGCGCGAAGGTGCGCGAGGAGGACTTGGACACGCACACCAACCAGGAGGCTTGGCGCGAGATGGCGACCGGGCCACTCTTTGCCGCGGGGCGCAGCAGGGGACGCGAGCTGCGTGACCCATGGATGTTCTACCTATGGCACCTGGTTGCTTATGCAGTCATCGGGCGATTTAATGGTGCGCCCAAGATCAACCTCCTGGACTTGGACATCTTGAAGGGGCTGTATTACGGAAGAAGGGTGCCATTTGTTTCGGACATGGTGGTCCACTGGAGCCGGGTCAGCGCGAGGGGACCGCTGACCTGCGGAGGGATAATTACGCACCTGCTGAGGGCGTTGCATGGAGAGCCCGAGGTGCCAGAGCACACAATGGTGCCGGCTGTCCCGCTGGACCGCGCCCACATCCTACAGATCAGGGCGGTAGCTGTGAAGGAAGATGGCACATTGGAATGGTGCTACCGTCTGCAGCCGGCCAGAGTGCCGCGGCCAAGAGCAGAAAGCAGTGCGCAGGGCGCAGCGGCCGCGCAGGAGATGGAGGAGGACGAGGCCCCAGAGCCAGTTGTGCCTCCAGTCCGGCGCGCGAGGGCTCGCGCGCCGACTGGAGCGCACCAGAGGGCCCGTGCACCACAAGGGGAGCCAGTCACCATTTCCATCGAGGATTCTCCACCTCGTGCACGCGGAAAGCGCCCAAGGACCGAGGCTGAGGAGGCGCCTGAGGAAGCATCAGCCGAGCAGCGCATGATGTTTAACGTCATGCGTGTGCTCGAATACTTAGCGCCCGAGGGGGCGGATTTGAGTATGAGTCCACCATCCGGGTGGAGATTTGGAGACGCGATTCCCCCTCTCCTCAGCCTGCACCGGCCACCTCCAGGTTCCCCCAGTGAGCCACATCAGCCAGACAGCCCTCCTCAGCCCCCAGTATATCCAGCAGCACCCTCCCCAGTACCAGTACCTGCACCATCAGCCCCAGCACCAACAGCACCAGCACCAGCAGAACTCACCCCTGAACCAGAACAAGTACCCGCACCTTCCCCTGCCCAGCCGTCCATTCCAAGGTCCCCTATAGCCAAACCCATCATTAGCACCAGCTTAGAATCGCTATGGGACCGCGTTTCAGAGGATGACGACGAGGCGCAGCCTGTCGCCCTATCAGTTGTACCGCCTTCCTCCAGCTCCAAATATATGACGGATTCTTCAGAGGAGGAGGCGCATAGTTCAGCGGCTGCGTCCAGCTCAGATGACCTCTAGAGCTGCGTGGGGGGAGCGCATTATTTCCTTCGGGTGGTGTCCATTTTCCTTTATATGCTGAACTTTATTTTCTGTTGCTATATTTGTGTGCTGAACTCTTGTGCTACATATTTTGTGCCCCTATGCTATATTTGCGCTGCTTTGACTATCTGTTCTTCCTTTTTTATGTTCTTTATTTTGCTTGCATACGTGTGCGCATCCTCCGTGCGCTTGAGCTTGAGTCGTGGGGACACGTCTCTGTTTAAGTGTGGGGGGGGGAGCGCTACACTTACATTTCGCGTTTTTTTTTTAGCTTTATAGTGTAGCTTAGTTTTATTGAAGGAAACAGTAGCAGTAGTGCGCTTGTGTGCGGGTTGCGCGCACTGTTCAGCTTGTTTGCGCTATCCATATTGCGCCGTGCGCTATAAACTGTTTTTAGTATATTTTTTTCGTTTTTTCTGCTCCTTTTAGTTGGGATATACAGGGGATGTGGAGTTGACAGAAACGCTCTAGAGAGGCGGTTAGTCGCTCGCGCTTCAGAGGAGAGGTATATGGTCGAGAGCGCGAGTGGAGGCCTGTGCTTCGCGACCTTCGGAACAAGAGAGCGCGCTCAGTCACGCAGATGCCGAAGGCGGAATACCCAAAGCGTGGCGAGGTGGGAAAACAGACCACTTTCCCTCTGGAAGTTGAGCTAAGGAAGGCGGGCGCGGGTGTAAACGCGTGCGCCGACCTGCGCAGACAGACCATGAAGGGAGAGCGGGGCGTTGTTCCATAGCTGTTATCCGGAGGCCGAGACTGGAACCGTTCTGGGAAAGATAGGAATCATAGACAAAGCTGTATAAAAAGGAAAAAATACCAGCAGATGATATGCGCTACAAAAAAAAAGAGAGAGAGAGAATCAGCGTGCGCACAATAAACCAGCGAGCGCAAAAGCCACAGAAAATCATCAAAAGGCTCGAGTTCCCAGGAAGTGCGCGGAAGAATCACGCTCGGGAAGAAGCTTGCGCTGTTAACCATATACCCATCCTCGGAGTGAGAGCTGACAACCTGGAGCATATAAAGAGCTATCTCCCAGTCATCCGAAATGGTCTTCATCCTAGCTGAGAGGTAATGAATTGCGAAATCACTATACTTAAACTGTTGACAGCAGATGTGCGCAGGAGGAAGTGCAGCGCAAGGTGATCAGTAGTGCAGATCGCGCCAGAGTGCAAGACTGTGCGCTAGACTCCAGAGAGGTAATAATATCCGTGCTTGAGTGCTTGTTCGAGGACGAACAAGGGGCAAGTGTGGAGTGTTTGATAGAGCCTATTTATACGCATTATTTGGATCATATCCCCGTGCTTGTTTGCATTATTTTATGTACAAGATTCTTGGTTTCCAGTGTTTTTGTATTTCAGGGCAGAACAAGGGCCTAAGTCGGATACGCGCTAACAGGCAGCGTTTAGGACGCGCAGCACACAGCCTGCTGAGCTAGCGGCGCAAACAGAAGAAATGGCGAGAGATAGCAGAGTTGCGCCGACCAATGCGCTAAGCAGTATGCCGTGCGCCAGGCGCAGAGTCCAGTATTTCCTAATCCTGACATGACCAGATTTGGAAGTTGCCAAGGATGGACCTCTCGAGCAGTATATAAAGGGGAGGAGGTCTAGGGTTTAAAGGGGACACACAGAGAGGCAACACCCCACATCAGAAGGCCACGAGAGAGCGGCAAATCTGGAAAACACACGGACTTGTTAAGAGGACTTGCGCCAGCCGACTGCGCCAGCCGACTGCGCCAGCCGAGAGAGATACTGCACGCACTGTTTGCTACTTGTTTCTTAGATACATTAGACCTTATTTTACTATTCTATGATGTTTATCACTAGCATGTCTAGCTAAACGCTTAGTATCGGTTGGACATGAATCTATGAGTATTTCCTTTGAGACTTGCACTTAATGCATAACTTGCTTGCTTATATTAATTCTGTGCACATTACTGGCAGCTTGTTGCATGAGTAGGGGAAGCCTTGAACCGCAATCTTACTCTTGTTGCTTGTTGTTGTTTGTTAAACTAGTTGAATAGCCAGACGGTGCCAACTAGGAGTAACGCGCTAGGATAGGCAATTACTACCTTGATTGGATTCGTAGTTGTTTAAGTCTAGTGTAAGAATTAATAGCACATGAACTTTGATCGGAACATGCGCACATGTTAGGAAGCCTTGATCGGACACTAACATTAGCAACTCGAGCTATAGACATTTAGAGTCAATGATAAGGAATACACTCATAGAGGATTGTCTGCGCCGATACTTCTCATAGTCATAGTACTTAATCTCTACTGCCTGCGCACGTCTAGTGCAAGTTCCTGCGTTACGATACCACTGTTTACTCGCGCACTGCGCAACCCAATCACTCACCCCCCCATTCTTCGTAAGTGTAGGTCACTGGCTAGAACTGAACTACTTGCTCCCTGTGGAGATCGACCCTTACTTAACCGTTGTACTAGTGGAAGAGGAATGATTATATTTGACGCGCACAACGACGCGCGATCAATGCTGCAGCACTGGGCACATCATTTTTCTCTAACAAAGCTAAAGACTCAGAATAGAAGGGGCTCTTGTACAAATGTTGGGAATCAGAAGATTACCTCCAATCTGAAGCAGCTGCACAAAACCTCCTCAGTTGAAAAAGGGGGAGCAAAATCCAGAACCAACACATGCTGCATAAAGACTGCGTATCATGTAGATTCAAGAAAAGCTTCTTGCTGGAAAGAATCGCAGAGGATGATTGCTAAGACTGCTGCACAAGGGCACTGGATCGCTAAAGACAAGGGAAAACCCCAGACTTTACAGGTATGGAAACCCAAACATGACAAACGAAGAAATAGAAGGCTGGAGGGTCAGAAAAGGAGAAACTATGGCGTATCTCAGGTGTGGGTAAAGAAATCTCCATCAGAACCTCTTAAGGATCCTCCAAGCAAAGCTGTTGTCTGAACTAAGCAGGTGAACTAGCTCGCATGTGCTATAGCAACCTGGTCAGAATGAGCTTGTTCACATGTTTTGGTTGCTAATGATGGGAGAAGGCACATGTGAGGCACGTGATCTAACAACTTCAAAATGGAAAAGGAAATAACGGGTAAATCGTTTTCTAGGGCAAGGACAAGGTGCAAAGCGCTTTCCAAAATCGTTGCCGATCATACTCTGTACGCTCCTCAAACCGTCTGCAATCTAGCTACAATGGTGAAGACGCGCGGGTTGAAGAAGAATCTGGCAGCAGACCGACAAGGCAGATCTGAAAGAAGGACCAAGTCGCGCAATGAAGCCCCTGCTCAGCAACTGGATGTGGTGGTGTGGGAACCAGCACCTCTCCCTGTGTCGCACAGAGAGCCCACCCCACACAAAGGAACATCGCAGAAAAGGAGGCGCCTGGTACGTGACGGAGAACCTGTCTCCAGTGCCGCTATGCTATCTGAAGAGGCTGTGGCTGAGGAAGTCTCTGAAGAAGAACATGCTATCTCAATTTGTGCTTCAGCTGTGTGTTACAGCAGTTGCTACAGCAACCCTGCTGAGTAGGTGTAGTTTAGAATAGGCTGAGTTCTTTGAGAAGACTGTAGCTATTCTAGATTGACATATTTTAGAGGGTGTGCAGACACAAATCAGAGCTTGTTCTGATTGTGTCAAGTGATCCACACAAGGTTGAATAGCATAGGTTGCGTGAGTTGTAACCGAGTGTACTTGGAGACCTTTGGTTTGAGTGGATTGAGGACTGGAGAATAGTCCTCCCCAGACGTAGGCAGTTGGCCGAACTGGGTGAACAAACTTTGTTTTGTTCATTGCTTGCTGAGACAATTTCCGAGTGAACAAGAGTGTGCTGCAGCAACTGCTTGTTCACGAATCTGTTGAACTGAGACACTGCGAATTTCACAGAGTACATCTTACTCGATCCTGGATGCATGACATAAGGTGTACAGTGAGCCTCTGTCAAAAACTCTTGACCTAGTCCACTAGTTAAAGGAACGCATAACCGATTTTTAAATCGAAGAATACCATCATCACCGATTGTAAAATCTGCATGTCTACCTTCACGAACTTCTGTAATCAACCTTCTTAACTCGGGGTCATTACCTTGCGTTTCTCCTATCCAAGTCACTAAGGTTGGCACAACTCTGGAATGCGCTAGAAGGCCCTTTTCTCCTACTTCAAAAGAAACTCCACTGTTTTGCAGTTGCGATAGTTCCTTTGCAAGTCCTCTTCTGCTATCAGGTATGTGTGTTAAACTCCCCATAGACTTTCTACTGAGAGCATCGGCAACTGCGTTGGCCTTTCCTGGGTGATAAGAAATGGTGCAATCGTAGTCTTTCAACAAATCCACCCATCTACGCTGTCGAAGATTAAGATCTTTCTGACTGAAAATATACTTCAAACTTTTATGATCCGTAAACACCTCAAATGTCTCTCCGTACAAATAATGTCTCCACATCTTTAATGCAAAAACAACTGCCAATTCGAGGTCATGAGTAGGATAATTATGTTCATTTTTCTTCAACTGACGAGAAGCATACGCAATAACCCGACCATGCTGCATTAAAACACATCCCAGTCCAACTCCTGAAGCATCATAATACACAGTAAATCCGCCACTGCCTGAGAGAAGGGCTAAGATTGGTGTAGTAATTAATGCTCTCTTCAGTCTCTGGAAACTCTCTTCACATTTGTCAGACTAGACAAATTTGACTCTTTTCTAGGTCAAACGAGTTAATGGTGTAGCTATGCGAGAAAAATCTTGTACAAATCGACGATAATACCCAGCAAGCCCTAAAAAGCTTCGAATTTCTGCTACCGAAGTTGGCGTCGGTCAACTTTCAACTGTCGCAACCTTTGAGGGATCAACTTTCACACCCTCATTTCAGACAATGTATCCGAGGAAAGCAATATTATGTAACCAAAATTCACATTTAGAGAACTTAGCATACAACTTGTGCTCTCGTAGCCTCTGAAGTACTTGTCTCAAATGCGAAGCATGCTCTTCCTCAGTTCTCGAGTATACCAGAATATCGTCAATGAACACAATCACAAATTTATCCAAGAAGGACCTAAATACATTATTCATCATTCCCATGAACACTGCTGGTGCGTTTGTGAGTCCAAATGACATTACCAAAAACTTGTAATGCCCATAACGAGTTCGAAACGTTGTCTTCGAAATATCTTGCTCTCTAATTCGAAGTTGACTTACAGAAATGTTGAGCTCCTTGCAACTGGTTAAACAAATCATCAATCCTTGGTAAAGGGTACCTGTTCTTCACTGTCACTTTGTTTAACTGACTGTAGTCAACGCATAACCTCATCGTTCCGTCTTTCTTCTTCACAAATAAAACAGGAGCACCCCAAGGAGAAACACTAGGACGGATAAAACCCTTGTCAAGTAGCTCTTGCAGCTGAGCTTTCAATTCTTTCAGTTCAATCGAAGCCATCCGATAAGGAAAAATTGAGATAGGCTCCGTACCAGGGATTAAATCGATACAGAATTCCACATCTCTCACTGGAGGTAGTCCAACTAAATCCTCTGGAAAGACATCTTCAAAATTAGCTACTACTGGTATCGTACCCGATGTAGACTGAGTCTAATTCTTAGTATCCAATATCATCGCCAAGTAGGCCTGACATCCCTTTATCATCAACTTATCAGCCATCAGTGCTGATATGAAATAAGGAGACGATAGACTCCTATCACATAAAAATGTGAACTCTCGCTCGTCCGGTAATCAAAATGTGATCACCTTCTCACGGCAATCGAGAGTGGCATAATACGAGGATAACCAATCCATCCCCAAAATTAAGCAAAATTAAGTTTGCTTGCATATTATGACCCCCAATCGCAATCAAACAAGAACGATACATCGACTTCGTCTTAATCCGACCACCAAGTGGAGTAGTTACCGATAAGGGTGTCTCCAACCGTTAAGAACTCATAGTAAGGTGAGATGCAAAATATGGCGAAACAAATGAATGTGTAGCTCCAGGATCAAATAATACAGAAGCATCAATATTGCAAACAAGTAAGGTACCTGTGGCGACTGCATTAGAAGCTTCAGCATCGCGAGGTGTCAGTGCAAATACTCTAGCCTATGTGCCTCCATCCAGATGTTGAGGTTGGTTGCTCATAGTCTGACTACCAGTTTGACCTCCATCACTAGCTCCATACTATGCTATCGGAAAACCAGTTCCTCCATACTGACTACCAGAGGTACCAAACTGCACTGTAGGCTGAACTAAAGGGGTATATGTGAGAGAAGGATACGTTGCTATGTGAAGGATACTCGCACATCGATGAGGACATTGGTTAATAAGGTGCCCTTTCTGACCACACTGAAAACATGCACGCGTCTCGCGATAACAAACATCTGTATGAAATCGACCACAAGTCTTGCACTGCGTCTTCGACTGATCCTGGTTGCTCGAACCTAAATGTTGGCTTCCAATACTCGTTGGGGGGCTCTGCGGTCATGTGAGGTAGTATTGGACCACTGACTGCAGTGTAATGATTTGAACTGATTACCTTTCTAAAAACGCTGGCCTCTACTTCCTCGAAAGTCTCCTCGGCGCTGGTTCTCATACTAATCATTCTCACGAGGCCTCTTTCTCGGGTCACGAGCAGCTCTCTCTAAAAGCTCTTTGTCTTCTATAACTCGTGCAGTATCCACAGCTCTTGAGAAACTAGCAAATTGAGTACTGACCATAGATCGAAAAATATTGTGACATAATCCCATAACAAAAAGCTTAATGCGCATCTTCTCTGTCATCACAAAATGTGGAGCATAAGCTGATAAGACGGTGAACTTATTAGCATACTCTGTAACCGTCATAGCTTCTTGTTTCAACATCTCAAACTCTCTTGCCTGTCGCATCCCTCATGCTGTCAGGAAAAAATCTCTCCAAGAACAATGTCTTAAATTCATCCCATTACAAACGCGGCTGCTCAGGGCTCCTACCCCTTATCACATCATCAAACCAAGCCATAGCAACACCATACAATTTGAAGGAAGCCAACTCCACTGACCTCTAAGTCGGGCAATGAAGAACTTGACAGAGACGCTGAGTCTGATCAATAAATGTCTGAGGGTCATCCTTTTCACCCGTTCCACTAAAAGTCGATGGCTGATGCCTGATGAACTCATCCAGCTTCACACCTCCATCATCAACAGTCTGGCGCACGCCCTGAGCCGGATATAAAACTACATTGCCACCACTTACTAGTGGTGGGACAACGAATGATTGCATCACGGGTTGGCCCGGAGCAACACCCTGTGGCACCATACCATGCAGTACTTGAATCAAGCCTTGAATACTATTCACGACAACAGAATATGACATTGTAGCCTGAGGTGGAATAACTTGCTCGCTCTGTAGTGGTTCGCTACGTGCACCTCTCGGATTGGTCCCTGTTCGAGTGCTGCGTGGCACAACGGTAGGAAATGGCTAATTAACTTCATTAACACCGACACTCGCACCTCTACTGGTGTTAACAACTCTGCCAGGTTGAGAAGTACCTCTCGAACGAGCTGACCCACGTGGTGCCATCACAACCTATATGAATAACTTGTATCCGCAAACCAGAATGTCAAGAAAGTGGTTTGACTACAAATAAGAAGGAATTTCCTAAAGGTCATAGCAGAACATTGTTTATGGTGGTGACACGCTACACTACCATAATCAAAGTTCTATTAAGTCCTAGCTCTGTGTACTATGGGGACGAACCTAGGCTCTGATACCAATTTTGTCACGACCCAAAAATCCAGATCGAGACCGGCGCTTGACCAGCGACCAAGCAAGCCTCACATATGACAATATTACACAAAAAATAGGTTTTTCTAATTAATTCAGTCATAAAATTTACAATATTCACGGAAACGAGTTTACTACTAAACTAAGCAAAATGTGCTCCTAGTAATCTGCCCTAGCCAACACGAATCAAAAAGGATAGCTGATAACGAGTCCCCAAAAAAATCTGAAGTTGGATGGCACCGTAAGAAATGATAGCTCTCTCGTCGAGGATAACTGGACCCCTGAGTAGCTACCGATTCACTTATCTGTAAGGAAAGGGTAATAAAAGGGTGAGCTGAGGAAACTCGGTGAGGAAATAACCCGCACGTATTCTAGTAAGCGGTTATACTTTTACGTATCTAATAAATTAGATGTAATTTATTAAGCTTGTATACGTATAATAACAAGCTAATAAACAATCAGATAATTCGAATGCACATATGCAAATGCATGAATGTTCGGAATGAGTCTGCAACTAACAAAAGCATATAGCTAGGCAGTCGTCACTGCAGATTCGGATCATCAAAACACGGAATTCATCATCGCGTAACAAAATGCGGCATTTTCGTCACATAACAAAAGTTGTAGTCTCATGATGCAATATGTATGCACGTGTATAATACTTATCACAAGGTCTCTTCTCAAAACTAACAGAATCCGTTTAAGGATGATTATGCAATATGTATAGTAAAACTTATAATTAAATACGAAGCGAATACGTGAGAATTATTTACTCACTCTGAAACTCGATTGAGAGCGTGTACTCACCTCGCTTTGCTGACAGTTTCGTTTCCAGAACCTATAACATAATAAAATAATTATATACATTATTATTATCTCGTCACATTCTAAGATTACTCAATGGTTCTTCATGGCAGTGTATTGTCGCCAAGGCTCCAACAAATGCATATCAATAACCACCAATAAACACCAAATTAACAACACCAAAATTAAATGAACCCAGTTTCATGTATCACATGCTCCCTTGCTATGAGCTAACAACACCTTCCCACAAACTCAGTGGAGCCTCCACCAATATCAATACACAAAATAACTTTCTCGCAGCAAGGAACGAACTGCAGAACACCCATATAAACATAATTAGCTTCACCTTCACCAGACAACACTTCAACCCTCATACCAACCTCATATCCAAATCCACATGATCCAACCTGAATCAAACCCACCAAACTTCTCATATACCTCTTTCAAAATCAAAACACCCACAAACTTCCGCAAACACCCACCAAAAATCTTCATAAAGAAGTCAAGAAGCAGGGAGAAGCTAATTTATATGCAACATACCTGATTTACCCTACTTCCGAGATCAAAGGCAGCCTAAAATCGATGGTGAGAGAAGAGAGGAGAGGAGAGAAGATGGGGAACACGGGGAGAGAAGATGGGTCGGGGAGGAGGAGATAAGATGGAGAAGATGATAAGAAGATAAGGAGATAAGAAGAGAAAAAAAATGATTTAAATATATGGGTATTACACCTTACTTCTTTCCTCAATGCCTAAGTGTACCATGAGTATGCTTCGATCATCAAGCTTCTTGGTGTGAACGTTTGATACTTTGACATGTCCAATACATCCGAAAACTCTGAGATGCTCTAGATTCGGTTTCTTGTCTGACCATGCTGCATATGGGGTAATGCCATTCAAAGCTTTCGTAGGTACTCGATTTAGTATATACACGGCATGCCGGATAGCTTCACCCCATAATTCTCCAGGTAGCATCATGGCTTTAAGGAAGCTCCGCGCCATGTCCATCACCGTGCGGTTTCGTCTCTCTACTACACCGTTTTGTTGCGGACTATATGGAGCAGTGAGATGTCGAGTTACTCCTTGCTCATCACATAGTGATACAAACTGATGAGATAAAAATTCGCCAGCTCGGCTAGTCCTCAATACTTTCTACCACATTGATTGTCAACCAAATTCTTAAACTTTTTAAAATTATCTAACGAATCACGCTTGCATTTCATCACATAAACCCACATCATTCTACTAAAATCATCCACAAAAAGTAAAAAATACTTGTTACCGGCACTTGTTTGTGGTGAGATTGGTCCACAAATGTCCGCATGTACCAGTTCCAAAGGATGATCAGCACGATACTTTGCTTGAGTTGGAAAAGGGATACGAGTTTGCTTGGCTAATATACAGCTGTCACACACTTGCATTGAATGAGATATCTTTGGTAGACCTACTGTCATCCTTTTTTCTCCCATTATCCTAAGAGCCTCAAAATTGAGATTTCCTAATCGTGCATGCCAGAGCCATGTTGGATCCAAAATGTTTACTGCCAAACAAATAGGTTTGCATGTTTTAAGAAGTATTTTATACAATCTGTTAATTGATTGCTCTACCTTTATAAGCATTTTTCCATCTTTATCATACACCGACAAAAAGGCACCTTGCATCACCCCTTTACTACCATCTTCAGCCAACTGACCAAGGCTTATAATGTTGCTTCATAAATCTAGTATAAAATATACCTCAGAAAGTAACCGTTGCTCATTGTTTTTACACTTTAGCAACACAGATCCTTTCCCCTTGATTTGAACAATTCAGCCATCTCCAAATTTCACTTGTACAGACACCTTTTCATCTAATTCATTGAAGTTGGATTTTGTTCCTGTCATATGACTGCTTGCTCCATTATCAAGGTACCACAAGCTCTCCATGTTTTGCATCGATTCAGTCATATTGCAACTCTCCTCGTGTATGGTCATCAAAAGTGTCGGCTCATTCTCCTGAGCAGTAACAAGATTGGCTTCCTCATGCTTCTTACGCTGAGGCTTGCGACACTCCACTGTGTAATGACCATATTTGTTGCAATTGTAGCACTTCACTTGGCTTTTATCACGACTATTTGATGCACCTCAACCACCAGCGTCTTCGGCCTCTACCACCACGGCCTCGTCCGACCTCTGCCGCGACCTCGATTTTCACCATCGTTTTCACCACTCACTCTGCCATGTGAATCACAAGAGCTACTTCCGCCTTTCTTTATTCTTGCTAGCCACTCTTCTTGGGTAAACAAAAGTTGTGTGCCTTCAGAATTAACACTTTCATTGATGTGTTCTTCATGTGTTTTGAGGCACCCAATCCTTCCTCTAAAGACATATTTACAATGTCCCCAAAGTGCTCAATTGTTGAAACTACAGGCAAAAACTTCCAAGGCATTGCCCTTAGAAATTTCCTCACGACATATGATTCTTCCATCACATCACCTAAAGAGCGTATTTTGTTGACGATCGTGGTGAGTTTCATGGCAAAATCATCGACCACTTCACTATCTTTCATTCGTAGGGCCTCAAACTCGCTCTTCAAAATTTGTACCCTTGCATTCTTCACTCGATTTGCTCCCAAATGCATGATCTTTAATGTTTCCCGTTCTCTCTGGATGTCTACTTTTCAGCCACCATTAGCAGCATGTTTTCGGGAATGGCTAGATAAATGACCGCCAACGCCATTATCTTTTCTAACTTCTATAGCCATTCCGGTTGCAAGTTCAATGACGTCCCAGACGCCTTGCTCTTCCATATACACTTTCATTTTTATGACCCATTGATAGTGCCTATTTATACACATTATTTAGATCACAATCCTGTGCTTGTTTGCATTATTTTGTGTACAAGATTACTGGTTTCCAGTGTTTTTGTATTTCAGGGCAAAACAAGGGCCTAAGTCGGATACGCGCTAATAGGCAGCAGCGTTTAGGACGCGCATCACACAGCCTGCGGAGCTAGCGGCACAAACAGAAGAATTGGCAGAGTCAACCACGGTGCGCTAACCGATTGCGCTAAGCAGATGCCGTGCGCCAGGCGCAGATGATGGTGTTTCCAAATCCTGACACGACCAGATTTGGAAGTTGCCAAGGATGAGCCTCTGAGCAGTATATAAAGAAGAGAAGGAGGCTAGAGTAAAGAGACGATTCTTAGGATTCACAATTCGTACACCAAGGAGGCACTGCGCGGAAGGACTGGAAAACACACGAGCTTGTTGAGAGGATCTGCGCCAGCCGACTGCGCCAGCCAAGACAGCAACCTGCACGCACTGTTTGCTATTGTTTTCCTGGACACTCTAGTTATTATTTACTGTTTCTATGATGTTTATCACTAGCATGTCTAGCTAAACGCTTAGTATCGGTTGGACATGAATCTATGAGTATTTCCTTTGAGACTTGCGCCTAATGCATAGCTTGCTTGCTTATATTAATTCTGTGCACATTACTGGCAGCTTGTTACATGAGTAGGGGAAGCCTTGAACCGCAATCTTACTCTTGTTGCTTGTTGTTGTTTGTTAAACTAGTTGAATAGACTGACGGTGCCAACTAGGAGTAACGCGCTAGGTTAGGCAATTACTACCTTGATCGGATTCGTAGTTGTTTATTCTAGTGTAAGAATTAATAGCTCATGAACTTTGATCGGAACATGCGCACATGTTAGGAAGCCTTGATCGGACACTAACATTAGCAACCCGAGCTATAGACATTTAGAATCGATGATTAGGAATACACTCATAGAAGATTGTCTGCGCCGATACTTCTCATAGTCATAGTACTTAATTTCTATTGCCTGCGCACGTCTAGTGCAAATTCCTGCATTACGATACCACTGTTTACTCGCGCATCGCGCAAACCAATCACTCACCCCCAATTTCATAAGTGTAGGTTACTGGCTAAAACTGAACTGCTTGCTCCCTGTGGAGATCGACCCTTACTTAACCGCTGTACTAGTGGAAGAGGAAGGAATTAATTTGACGCGCACAACGACGCGCGATCAAATTTTGGCGCCATTGCCGGGGAGCAACACAGCTAAGTTCTAGCTAGTTTACGTTTTTTTTCCTTTTTAGTAACTAGTTATTTCAGTTTGTTCTGTTTTCTCGTTGTTGTTTCTGACAGCGCGCAATCACCATTAGCCTGCGCAACCTTGAAACAGTTGCGCGGCACAGATTCTAGTTGCGTACTGACAGACGCAGCAGCATTAGTTCTCTTTTAATTTCGTTTCCTTTGAGATTTAGAACACATCATGGAGGATAACAGTGTCGTAGGAGACAACTTAGGGGACAGAACCCCAGAGGAAGCAAGAGCACATAACCGTGCAGCCCTGTTTAGAGAGGAAGTGCAGAGCGAGGTTGAAGCAAGGAGGGCCGCTGAAGTGTATCATGCGCCACCCGTGCAACAGGCCGCGCGACGCAGAACAGTGCGCGAGATGTCAGCCCCACTCACAGTTAACCAGCCATGATGCATCGTGCTTCCGCCAGGCGGTCATTTTGAACTAAGAAGCTCGCTCATCCATCACATGCCCAAGTTCCACGGAATGAACAACGAAAATCCAGTCAAGCATGTGCGAGAATTCGTAGTCATATGCGAGAACATGAAGACCGAAGGGGAAAGCGATGAGGCGCTGAAGATGAAGGCATTCCCATTTTCACTATGTGATACAGCCAGACATTGGTTGATGAACTTACCAGCCGGATCAATTCACACATGGGAGCAGCTGCAGAAGAAGTTCCTGGACAAATTCTATCCCGCAGCAAAGATCGCGCTACTCAGGAGGGAACTGGCCGCGCCAAGGCAGAGCGCAGGAGAGTCACTGTCAGAGTATTACGAGCGTTTCAGGGAGCTAGAGGCCAACTGCTACAATCATGGCCTGCCCCAGAATGTGCTGATAGAGAACTTCCTGAATGGACTGCTGCCCATGGAGCTGAGGTTATTGAACGCATGCGTAGGAGGCGACATTTGCAACATGTATCCAGAAGACGCGTGGCAGCTGATAGAAGACTCTGCTGGTCAGGTAAGACATCAGCTAACACTTGAAAATAGTCGTACTCGTTCTGTGCATCAGGTAGAAACGAGCGCTGAGATCAAGGAAATGAAGGCCATGCTGCAGAAGTTGATGAGTGCGCAAAGCGGACAACAAGTTGCGTCAAAGGTATGTGAATTCTGCAGGTCAACCGAGCACAAAACTGATGAATGTCCCACACTTTTCGAGGAATCTGGGGATGTCAATGCTCTTGGAGGATGGGATAATAGAGGACCACAAAGACAGAATCAGCCGCGCTTTGGACTGGCAGCAAATGGATTCAGATGGAAGGAGGAAAACAATATCCAGAGGCAGTCCACAGGTCAGCGCACACCACAGCAGACGCAACAAGCTGCGCCCTACAATCCACCGCATCGCCGCACTGACGCACCAGCGCATAACAACCAGCAACCGAGGCGATCTTTGGAAGATATCGTGGGGCAGCTAGCAGACACAGTGCGCAAGAATGACGAGAAGTATGACAAGAGGTTCGAGTCCATTGAAAAGCAGCTGTCACTGATTGCTACCACGGTATATGAGCTAAAGAAGAGCGATGGCAACCTGCCGTCGCAAGTGATTCAGAACCCCAAAGGAGGAGTCAATGCAGTGACACTAAGGACTGGGCGCATAATAGGAACAGAGCAGACCACGCAGGCGCCCGCGCAACCAGCTGCGCAAGTCCCGGATCCAGCAGAACAGATTGCGCAACCAGAGCAAGATGCGCAACCAGAAGTGCCCGCCACAAGCCAGCAGGGCGAGGCGCCAGGTATAACACAAATAAACAACAAGGGCACGAATCGTACTAATATACCTGCACCTTTTCCTGTGCAGGCACCATCGGCTAGAAAGGAGGCGCTGGACAAAGAGCTGTACGAGTTATTCAGCAAGGTGGAAATCAACATTCCCCTTATCGAAGCAGTTCGGCAGATTCCCAGGTACGCCAAGTTTTCAAAGGAGCTGTGCACAAACAAGAGGAGGAAAGGCGAATGCGCACAGGTAATGCTCAATGCGCAGGCCTCAGCGATCGTGCAACATAAGGTACCACCTAAGTGTCGAGACCCAGGTATGTTCACTATCCCTTGCACTTTAGGTAAGACCACAGTAAGCAACTGCATGATTGATTTAGGCGCATCCATCAATTTGTTACTTTATTCCCTATATGCGACATTGCGCCTTGGACCACTAAAGCCTGCAGGTCTCACTATTCAGCCAGCAGATCGGTCTTGCAAACAACCTGCAGGCATGATAGAGGATGTTCTCGTGCGAGTAGGAGAGCTGGTGTTCCCAGCAGATTTTTATGTGCTAGAAATGGAGGGTGAATCAAGCACCAGCAGTGCGCAGATCCTACTGGGCAGACCTTTCCTGATGACCGCGCGCACGAAGATAGACGTGTGGAGGGGCACACTCTCCATGGAGGTTGACGGCGAAGAGATCCATTTCAATATATTCAAGGGGATGCAGCATCCTCACGAGGACGCCACAGTGCACGCAATGGATGGCCTAGACGATTTAGTCACAGATGCGCAATGCGCAAGTGCAACGGTAGGACCAGAGCCACTGGCACAGGCAGAGTTGGAGGAGCAGGACGAGGAGCTGAGCAGTGCTGAACCAGAACTCAAACAGGTACACGATATAGTTCATATTTGCACTACTAATAAAATCTTGCCCTCTATTGAACAGGCACCCAAGGTTGAGCTGAAGCAACTGACAGAGCACCTCAAATACATTTTCTTGGGAAATGAGGACACCCTGCCAGTGATCATAAAGAAAGAGGAGCAGGAAGTGCGTTTACAGCAGGTGCTGCGCAGGAACCAGCGCGCTATAGGATGGACACTGGCAGATCTGCGTGGAGTGAGCCCAGACGTATGCATGCATAGAATTCTATTGGAAGATGGTGCCAAACCATCCAGGGAGGCTCAGCGCAGATTGAACCCAAACATGATGGAGGTAGTGCAGAAGGAAATTCTAAAGTTGCTTGACGCAGGAGTCATTTACCCCATCTCGGACAGCAAATGGGTCAGTCCAGTGCACGTTGTGCCTAAGAAGGGAGGAATCACAGTGGAAGAGAATGCGCAGGGCGAGCTAGTTCCCAAGCGCATCCAGACTGGATGGCGCATGTGCATCGACTACAGGAAGCTTAACGCAGTAACGCGCAGGGACCATTTCCCGCTACCCTTTATGGATCAGATGCTGGACAGATTAGCAGGTAAGCCTTATTTTTGTTTCTTGGACGGATATTCAGGGTACAACCAGATACCCATAGCTGCAGAGGATCAGGAGAAGACCACGTTCACCTGCCCGTTCGGAACGTTTGCGTTTCGGCGCTTGTCATTTGGGCTGTGTAACGCGCCAGGTACGTTCCAACGCCTTGTCATGAGCATTTTCTCTGATATGATTGGTATATGCATAGAAGTGTTCATGGATGATTTTACTGTATATGGAGGTACCTTTGATGCATGCTTAACTCATTTAGATAAAGTTTTAGAGCGCTGCATCTCTAAGAACCTAGTACTCAATTATGAAAAATGCCATTTCATGGTGACGCATGGTGTAGTGCTAGGACACATCATCTCAAAGGAGGGGATCAAGGTAGACAAAGCTAAGATAGACCTTATTTCTAATCTACCTTATGCCACGAACGTGCGCGATGTGAAGTCATTCTTAGGACATGCCGGATTTTACAGGCGTTTTATAAAAGACTTCTCTAAAATTTGTATTCCCCTGTCTAACCTCTTGCAAAAGGATGTGTGCTTCGATTTTACTGATGAGTGCAGGGCCGCATTTGATAAGCTGAAGGAAGCGCTGACCAGTGCGCCAGTGATGCGCGCACCAGACTGAAACCTGCCATTTGAACTGATGTGCGACGCAAGCGATTATGCAGTAGGTGCAGTCCTGGGGCAGCGAGTGGACAAGAAGCCGCACGCCATCTATTATGCATCGCGCACACTGGACGCTGCGCAGAGGAACTACACCACCACGGAGAAGGAGCTTCTGGCTATTGTGTTTGCGCTAGAGAAGTCCCGTGCATATGTTCTAGGCGCCAGGGTCATCATATACACTGACCACGCAGCCATCCGCTACCTAATGTCCAAGAAAGAAACTAAGCCGCGCCTGATGCGCTGGGTGCTCCTACTGCAGGAATTCGACCTGGAGATCAAGGATAAGAAGGGCACAGAGAACACAGTTGCGGACCACCTGAGCAGGATCGTGAAGGAGGAGGAGCCAGGGCAGATCACTGAGACATTTCCTGACGAGCATCTGATGGCGCTGACAGGTAAGGTACCATGTTATGCGCACATTGCGAATTACCTGGTCACAGGTACGTTTCCTCCGCATTTCAATAAAACCCAGTGCATGAGATTGAAACATGAGTCCAAGCATTACCTGTGGGATGATCCTTATATGCTTAGAATAGGACCAGATCAGATATTGAGGCGCTGCGTGCCTGACCATGAATTTAACTCTGTTTTGATGTTTTGTCATGCGCACGCATGTGGAGGACACTTTGGTCCCAAGCGCACCAGCAGGAAGGTCCTGGACTGCGGATTTTATTGGCCGCACCTGTTCAGAGACGCATATGACTATTGCAGGAATTGTGACAGGTGCCAGCGCACAGGAGGCATATCGGTGCGCAACGAGATGCCGCAGACGCCAATTCTAGTGGATGAAGTGTTTGATATATGGGGACTTGACTTCATGGGGCCATTTCCTCCGTCTGCAGGATACGAGTACATATTGGTCGCGGTGGATTATGTCTCCAAATGGGTCGAAGCTAAGGCCACACGGAAGGATGATGGTAAGACGGTCGCTGAGTTTCTGAAAACTAACATCTTTTGCAGGTACGGGGTGCCTAAGGCAATCATCAGCGACCAGGGGACGCATTTTTGCAACAGGATCGTGGCGCAAGTTTTCAAGCATTATGGGGTGCGCCACAAGACGTCCACTGCTTACCATCCTCAGACAAATGGACAGGCCTAGGGATCATGCGCATCCTGGAGAAGACTGTGAAACCATCGCGCAAGGATTGGAGCCAGCGTTTGGACGATGCGCTGTGGGCATACCGCATTGCGCATAAGACACCAATCGGGACTTCACCATTTCGGTTGGTCTACGGAAAAGCATGCCACCTGCCAGTAGAGCTAGAACACAAAGCATATTGGGCCCTACGCATTTGCAACCTGAACCTAAACGAGGCTGGAAAGGAGCGCGCGTTTGAGCTGAGCGAATTAGAAGAGCTGCGCCTGGATGCCTATGAGGGACTGCGCGATTACAAGGAGCGCACAAAGGTGTTTCATGACAAGCATATCCTCAGACGCACTTTCAGGGGGCGGACTTAAGCATGAGCCCACCTGGAGATTTGGAGACGCAATCCCCCCTCTCCTCAGCCTACACCGGCCACCTCCAGGTTCTCCCGACAGTCCCCACCAGCCAGCCAGCCCTCTTACTCAGCCCCCAGTGCATCCAGCAGAGCCCTTCCCACCAGCAGCACCAGCACCATCAGCCCCAGCACCAGCAGCACCAGCACCAGCAGAACCCACCCCCGAACCAGAACAAGTACCCGCACCTGCACCTTCCCCTGCCCAGTCGTCCATTCCAAGGTCCCCTATAGCCGAACCCATCATTAGCACCAGCTCAGACTCGCTATGGGACCCCGTTCCAGAGGATGACGATGAGGCGCAGCCTGTTGCCCTATCAGTTGTATCGCCTTCCTCCAGCTCCGAATATATGACGGATTCTTTAGAGGAGGAGGCGCATAGTTCAGCGGCTGCGTCCAGCTCAGATGACCTCTAGAGCTGCGGGGGGGAGCGCATTATTTCTTTCGGGTGGTGTCTATTTTCCTTTATATGCTGAACTTTATTTGATATTCTGTTGCTATATTTGTGTGCTAAACTCCTGTGCTACATTTTGTGTCCCTATGCTATATTTGCGCTGCTTTGACTATATGTTCTTAGTTTTTATGTTCTTTATTTTGCTTGCATACATATGTTCTGCATGTGCGCGTTCTCCATGAGCTTGAGCTTGAGTCGTGGGGACACGACTCTGTTTAAGTGTAGGGGGGGAGCTTTACATGTACATTTCACGTTTTTTGAGCTTTATAGTGTAGCTTAGTTTTATTGAAGGAAACAGTAGCAGTAGTGCGCTTGAGTGCGGGCTGCGCGCACTGTTCAGCTTGTTTGCGCTACCCATTTTGCGCCGTGCGCTATCAACTGTTTTTAGTATATTTTTTTCGTTTTTTCTGCTCCTGTTAGTTGGGATATACAGGGGATGTGGAGTTGACAGAAACGCTCTAGAGAGGCGGGTAGTCGCTCGCGCTTCAGAGGAGAGGTATATGGTCGAGAGCGCGAGTGGAGGCCTGTGCTTCGCGACCTTCGGAACAAGAGAGTGCGCTCAGTCACGCAGATGCCGAAGGCGAGATACCCAAGGCGTGGCGAGGTGGGAAAACAGACCACCTTCCCTCTAGAAGTTGAGCCAATGAAGGCGGGCGCGGGTGTAAACGCGTGCGCCGACCTGCGCAGACAGACCAAGGAGGGAGAGGGGGGCGGTGTTCCATAGCTGTTATCCGGAGGCCGTGACTGGAACCGTTCTGGGAAACATAGGAACCGTAGACAAAGCTGTACAAAAGGAAAAAATACCAGCAGATGATATGCGCTACAAAAGAATCAGCATGCGCACAAGTACCAGCGAGCGCAAAAATCCACAGAAAATCATCAAAAAGCTTGAGTTCCCAGGAAGTGATCGTAAGAATCACGCGCGGGAAGAAGCTGGCGCTGTTAACCATATACCCATCCTCGGAGTGAGAGCTGACAACCTGGCGCCTATAAAGAGCTATCTCCCAGCCATCCGAAATGATTTTCATCCCAGCAAAGAGGTAATGAATTGCGAAATCATTATATTAGAACTGTTGAATGCAGTTGTGCGCAGGTGGTAGAGCAGCACAAGATGTTCAGTCGTGCAGATCGCGCCAGAGTGCAAGACTATGCGCTAGGCTCCAGAGAGGTAATGGTATCCGTGCTTGAGTGCGTGTTCGAGGACGAACAAGGGGCAAGTGTGGGGGGTTTGATAGAGCCTATTTATACACATTATTTAGATCACAACCCTGTGCTTGTTTGCATTATTTTGTGTACAAGATTACTGGTTTCCAGTGTTTTTGTATTTCAGGGCAAAACAAGGGCCTAAGTCGGATACGCGCTAACAGGCAGCAGCGTTTAGGACGCGCATCACACAGCCTGCGGAGCTAGCGGCGCAAACAGAAGAATTGGCAGAGTCAACCACGGTGCGCTAACCGATTGCGCTAAGCAGATGCCGTGCGCCAGGCGCAGATGATGGTGTTTCCAAATCCTGACACGACCAGATTTGGAAGTTGCCAAGGATGAGCCTCTGAGCAGTATATAAAGAAGAGAAGGAGGCTAGGGTAAACAGACGATTCTTAGGATTCACAATTCGTACACCCAGGAGGCACTGCGCGGTAGGACTGGAAAACACACGAGCTTGTTGAGAGGATCTGCGCCAGCCGACTGCGCCAGCCAAGACAGCAACCTGCACGCACTGTTTGCTATTATTTTCCTGGACACTCTAGTTATTATTTACTGTTTCTATTATGTTTATCACTAGCATGTCTAGCTAAACGCTTAGTATCGGTTGGACATGAATCTATGAGTATTTCCTTTGAGACTTGCGCCTAATGCATAGCTTGCTTGCTTATATTAATTCTGTGCACATTACTGGCAGCTTGTTACATGAGTAGGGGAAGCCTTGAACCGCAATCTTACTCTTGTTGCTTGTTGTTGTTTGTTAAACTAGTTGAATAGCCTGACGGTGCCAACTAGGAGTAACGCGCTAGGTTAGGCAATTACTACCTTGATCGGATTCGTAGTTGTTTAGTCTAGTGTAAGAATTAATAGCTCATGAACTTTGATCGGAACATGCGCACATGTTAGGAAGCCTTGATCGGACACTAACATTAGCAACCCGAGCTATAGACATTTAGAGTCGATGATAAGGAATACACTCATAGAGGATTGTCTGCGCCGATACTTCTCATAGTCATAGTACTTAATCTCTATTGCCTGCGCACGTCTAGTGCAAATTCCTGCGTTACGATACCACTGTTTACTCGCGCATCGCGCAAACCAATCACTCACCCCCAATTTCATAAGTGTAGGTTACTGGCTAAAATTGAACTGCTTGCTCCCTGTGGAGATCGACCCTTACTTAACCGCTGTACTAGTGAAAGAGGAAGGAATTAATTTGACGCGCACAACGACGTGCGATCACCCATGCTACAAAATTGTCCCTAGACAGCATGGGGTATTATAGAGATACTGAGCTCTCCTTACTTGTGGCCTTTTCTTTTTCCACTAGTTGTCCAACATTGGTGCTGCTACTTCCTTCACCATATTTCGTCATACTCTAGTTTGAAAATTTTGCTTCTGCTCTGATACCAATTGATAGAGATGAACAAAGAACACTTTTGAGGTAAAACACACTTTTATTCAATCTTCAAACATCTTTTTAAATACAACAAATAAACTACTTGATAGTTAACAATTAACATGCTGCCTTATCCAAATCAAATCCATTCTTATCATAACTACACATAAATGAAAATATAAAATAGTTATAAGTCTGGGTTATAATCTACAACCACCACCGCAATACCACCACCCATACCCATACCACCACAACACCACAACCCAATATGGAATAGTAAAAATAATAAGTACATATAAATAAATAAGTACATATAAGTAAATATAAATAAGTAATAAATATCAGTAACTTTTTTCAGTACAAAAGAACATATCCTTAGTACGACTTCATGAGATTCCGAAGGTTCTTATTACCATAAATGTATACTTATTAGCCAGTTCTAGCAAAAGCTCTTTGGAGTGTTGGGGACTAACTTGAAGAGGAGCACCACATATCATCCTTAAACGGATGGACAAACCGGAGTGGTAAACCAGAGCATGAAAACTTAGAGTGTTTCGCAGCTAACAAACTGAGAAAATGGATTGACCGATTACAATAGACCGAGTATTGGTAGAACACATCTTTCCACACACTTGTGTATCCTTTATAGGAGGGACCCTTCAAGGCCTGTGCTCGGTTCAGCGAGCGGAGGAGGTACCATACATTTCTGTACCCGCTTGTCACCTTTATCCGCAGTAATCCTTCCTCTTGGGCCGGTCAAGGCCCGAACAAATGGACACATCATAAAGCCCAACATAAATGGGCCCAGCCCAAGTGTTAAACCTTGACAGCCTACACGATGATGAGACCCCTCGCTATTTCGGATCGTCGTTAAATTTCGCTGAAACGCTTAGCTAGGGTTTTCTGCATCAGCATCAGCAGCAGCGGCTATGGTGCGCTTCCGTCTCTATCCGCTATTTCCTCTCGCGTCTTACAATTCTGATATCTGCATTTCGTAATTAGTTTTGGAGCTTCGGCTGTTCGATTTGTGTGTATTTTTAATTGCAGGGGAAGGGAACAGGGAGTTTCGGTAAGAGGAGGAACAAGACGCACACGCTTTGCGTGAGATGCGGAAGACGCAGTTTCCATTTGCAGAAGAGCCGCTGCTCCGCTTGCGCTTATCCTGCTGCTCGCACTAGGAAGTGTAAGTTTTGTTTATTTTAAACTTTTCATGTTTTTTTGAAATTGTTGGATTTTAATAGTTGATCTTTTCGTGATTTGATACAATAGATAACTGGAGTCAGAAGGCTATTAGAAGGAAGACAACCGGAACTGGTAGGATGAGGTACTTGCGCCACTTGCCCCGCAGGTTCAAGAGCAACTTTAGAGAAGGTAATATAAGCTAATAAAATACACTACCCTAATGTTATTGGGTCCAGCATTACTTGAAATAGGGGATATTGATTATTAGAGTTGAGAATGTGTAATTTGATAATGAGGCAGGCAAATGGCATCTTGTGTGTTTGGGCTTAACTAATATGTGTGACTTTAATGTTCTGCAATGCCTTTGAGAGAACCAAGTGTGCAAATGTATTAATGCCTCTTGAGTTCCGTTGCGGGCAAAAATAAACTCATTGGGAAAAGTTTTTCTTTCAAATTCCACTCACTGTGTGAGAGTTGAGTGAAGGGCTTGCACATTCGATTGGCTTATGTAACAATGTACTTTATCATTCCAAAAGAGTGAATATATCCCTCTTTTGATGGTTGATGACATTTGAAATTATGTTTGATGCCTGGTAAATAACTATAATCAGTACTGCGTTGGCTAGTTGTCTAAGGAATTTTGATTGAGCTTGGTTAGCTTTATTCAACTAGATAATACAGTTTCATTCATTATATTGAATTCTTCCATGCATGTTGAGTTGAAATTTAACTGCTTCTATCCTCTTGTCTGATAATTGCAATTATTGTAAATCTCTTGTCTGGGTACACATTGTTATTGCACTATATCTTCCAGTACTATATGATATTGGTTGTTTGTTTTTTATTTTTGACATTTATACAGAATCATTGATGTTTTAAACTCTTTTCTTTAACTGATACTGATTACCTTGTTTGTATATCTAGGTACTCAAGCTACTCCGAGAAACAAGGGTGCAGCGGCATCAACATAATGTGCAGTAATCAACATGCCAAGTTTATTTTGTTGTGCACCAATGAAGCTCCAACGTTTGAGAGAACACTTGATTGAACGTGTTTTTATTGATGTTGTTTTGAACTTTCATGAGCATATATTTTCTTTGCTTATCATCATTCTCAATTTGTCATTCTACATTTGTCTCCGACCGAATCGTTGTCTTTCACATTCAACTCAATTAGCAATTTTAATCAATTGGTGCAGCTTTCATTTGTTTGTGTGGCTTTTGTATTAAGTATCTTGCTTAGTTTTTGTTTACCTCTTTTATTTGTATGGCCATTTATTTTTCATTGTTCACTTTTCACATTCTGGAGGTGTTGCCTTTTGTAGAAACATGTTATCAAACTAACTTTTTTGTAGAAAACTTTTCCTTGGTGACGTTTTTAATAGATTTTCAAAATATCATTTTGATTGCAAAATGAGATTTATTTCGATTGTTTGTGCTTTATCATGACATGTGTCATCTGGGTAGAAACAATCGAAGCAGCGAATCAAAACGTGCTAGCTATACTTGATGTTAATTTTCACATAAACTATGTATGCTTGTTTTCATTCACGTCATGAACCGATACGATTCAAAGATTGTTGATCATCTCTAAACATGGCTTTGATGTCCTGCACTCTTTTTATCCTTCTCCAGTTAATCCATTTTGAGGTGAGTGGGTGATGACGGTGTTGAATGGGTGGTGATGTTGAGTTCTTGGGATGAATTTGTGATGTTAACGAACGATCAAGTAAAGAGTAGGGTTCTTCAATCAGTCACATCGGACGACTGGTCGGACTCCTTGATATAAATATTAAAATAGAACAAAAAAAAACAAGAAAACACATATCACATTTAATAAATTATTAAACAAGTAGATCACAACTAATAAACCAATAACTAAGTAGATCATATTTAATAAAAACAATTAAGCGTCGCCCAAAAAAGATTAATGAGGTTGTGATGAGTGGGATATGCTTGCTTGTTAATAAAAATATTTAGGGAAAAGATTAAGTTTTACCGGTTTTAGAAAATTCAATATCATTTCGTCATTCATTTCATAAAACATCTACGTATAACATTTTAAAAAAAAGTTTATTAATGTAAGTGATGGTTTGTGACTGTTTTGTTACGGCAGCGCTTCTGTGTTTTCGCATATGTAAAAATAAGTAGCGCTCAAATAAAGCCTTCCAATTCTATATCACGTGTCTATTATTATTTTCACTACTAGTTGATTTTTAAATTTTAAATGAACTAAAAAATAACACTTCATCCTTTACCCATTCACCTTTTTCCATTTCTATGTCATTCTATGTCATTATTCACATGTATTTTTTTTTTTAAATTCTCGTTCTTCTATTATACCGCACACTACAATGTTGTTATATATATATATTGGAACATTCAAATGAGCCCCCTCCCCTCATAAGGTACATCTCAAAGGTACTTTTTGGTCATTTGGATTAAAATATCTATAATTTGCCACTTATCATTTTATTATTTGCAAAAATATGATTTTAAAATTTAAAATTAAAGAATAAATGGTGTTTTATCTTTAATCCATTTCACCTTCCCATCTCTCAATTAACTATTCATTGGCCTTCTCCATTATTGGGTTTACAGTTATATTATGTTTTTTGTTTAAAACATCAATGCACTTTAGTTGTTTAATGTCAAATTACGGGGAAACACATTTTCATATGTATTTATAAAGCAGTTTTGGTAGCAACAAACTTTTCAGTTTGAAAATGCACATTTTATTGCGATGTTATAAATAATGCGTGTCATGTAATACATTTGTAATGAAATTTTGAACATGTAGTGCAGTTTAGAAACTAGCTACATGTACAGATTTTATCAATTCGCTTTCTGTTGCATCACAGTTTAGATAAAATTTTGAAGATGTAGTGTACTTTATGTACCAATTACATATGCAGATTTTTACCAATGAACTTTCTGTTGCATTAATGCACTTTATATTGTGAAGATCCAATTGTTAAAAATATATTCTAACAATGCATTTTCTTTTGTTATTGCATTATCTCAAATTTTAAACAATGCACTTTAGTGTTCCTTATGTTTTCCTATTTTTCCATACAGAGTCCATTATTGTTGCACATGAAACCCTCATTTGCTTTGGTGACGAAGAGGATTGTGGTGTAATTATTTATTTATCCCCTAATTGACAAAATATAATCGATATGATGCATTTTACATGTTCGACATACGACGTGGTCGAGAAGAAAACCAGAGATTGGACCATCAAAGAGAAGCATATATATTGCAATAAACAAGGTATCATATGATAATCTAAATGGTAAAGTGAAGAAAAGAACGCGGAAGTGCACTTCAAACAGGTTGGATCGATGCCAAATTCGTTTGATTTTGAAATTCAATGGAACCAATGAGTATTCTGTTAATGAGTTTGTAGAATCTCATAGTCATAGAATGGCATCTGAAGAAGGTTCACAATTTTTAAAATGCCCTAGAAATGTGCAACAAAATTTTATTTTTGATTGCAGTAAGATTACTATTGGTTCCTAGAGGGCTCACAAAATATCCAAGGAGTTGGTTGGAGGTTATAGTTACATTGGATCCCAAGCAACAAATTTTAAAAATTTTCAGAGAGATGTTGTGGCTTGCATAAGCTATTTTGATGCCTAAAAGATTGTGAAAAAGTTATATAAGAGGAAGAAGACATGCGAACAATATATAGAGAATGGTGATTTATCAAGGATATTTTGGACTGATCCAATATCAAGAAGGAATTCTATGCATTTGGCGACGTTGTGACATTTGATGCAACATATTCTCTCAACAGGTAATTCACTTTTTTGTGAAATATAGTCATGCAATGCACTTTATATTGCTTAGTTATTTTTTTGAAATAATGCACTTTACGAACATGTTTATGGACAATGCACTTATATAATTATCTTATTTTTCAATTGGTTAGGTGTACTCTTATTTTTCTCTCATTCACCGGTGTTGATAATTATAAGAATAGTGTCACATTTGCTATCACATTATCATCCAATAAAGATGTTGCTTCTTATTCTTGGATTCTGAAAGCATTTATCAAGTGCATGGACCGGGCTCCAAGTGTTGTTTTGACGGATCAAGATCCTACTTTGATAATTTCTATTCCTAAAGTCATGCCCGAAACCTATCATAGGTTTTGCATGTGGCACGTTATGAAAAAGTTATATGTGAAGGTATGTTTTAGTGTTTACTCAAATTTGTCTAAATATTATTTTAACAATTTTCTATTCTTCCATAATGTACTTTATTATGAACAGGTTGGTTTTAATACATCTAGGTTACAAGAGTTTCGTTCCAAATTAAAAATGGTTGTTCATGAATTTGAAGAGAATTGAAATGAGCTTATGATTGAGTATGAGATGACTGGTAACAAATGGTAGTCGGATATGTTTCAGATGCGTAGTTGTTGGATCCCTGCTTTCTTTAGAGATACTCCATTAGGTGTCTTGTTAAGGACCACCTCTAGGTCGGTAAGCAAAAACTTTTTTTTATTTCTTAATGAGCATATGACTATGGTTTCATTTTTTATGGGTTTCGATAGTGCATTAGACAACCAACGTCATACGCAATCTATTTGTGATCATGAAACAAGAACGAAAAAATGCTCAACTAAAACCCCTCTTCAAATTGAGACTAATTGCACTTGTTACATACACGCGTGATGTATTTCATGATGTGCAATCAAAGATTTGTGCATTCTTGTTTGATGTAAGTGTCAAAAGAGTAACATAAGTTGTTAGTGAGAAACAATTTGAACTCAAGGATTCAAGGTACAAACATCAAACTTTTTAGGTTGGTTTTTTTCATGCACTTTCTTTTATATCCACTGCACTTTTTTGAGTAGGTAAATATATTTTGTTATGATGCACTTTATTTATAGGGTTTTCTAGAATGTACAGACAATGAGTTTCATTGCAGCTGTAAGCATTTTGGGAGGATAGACTTTCAGTGTCGTGCGCTAAAATGTGATGGCATTAAAAAATCCTTGCGAAATACGTGCTGAATAGATGGACATTGAAATTACTGCGCGCTGATAGTGACGAGTTACAGCGGTTGTTGTAGTACTCTCTAGATCACTTTGCGGAATTTGTTTCTCTGGCTAAACTTGACAAACACAAGGCACTTTGTTTACCCAGTTCGGCAACTGCCAACGTATGAGGAGGAAAACTTCTGGTCCTCAAGGTTTCACTAGAGTACAATGGATTCCAAAACTAAGCCACACTAGTTTAACCATTACTACTAATCTAGATCCACCTCAGCTCAATCTGATCACACAGATTAGCTCGTAGTCTGATCCGACAGACTCACTTCGTACTGCCTGCACACTTCCAGTAACAAATAGTTACAGACCTGACTCACAGACTTAGCATGTTCTATTACAACTTGAAGTAGATGAAATGCTATAGCAATCTCTGTACCAGAATTGCTGTAATTTTTGTAAATGATTTCTCTAGCACTCTCTGCCAGTCTGTCTCTGAGTTCCTCCAACTTAGCCTACAAAAATTATTTTGAGTTGGACGAACTCAGATATGGACGGGCAGATTGACAGAGAGTGCTAGAGAAGTCGTCTACAAAAGTTACAGCAATTCTGGTACATAAATTGCTATAGCATTACGTCTACTGCACATTGTAATAGAATAGGCTAAGTCCGTGAGTCAGGTCTGTAGCTATTTGTTAGTGGAAGAGTGTAGGTAGTACAAAGAGAGTTTGTTGGACCAGACTGTGAGCTAATATGTGTGATTAGATTAAGCTGAGGTGGATCTAGGTTAGTAGTAGTGGTTAAACTAGCGTGGTTTAGTTTTGCAATCCATTGTACTTTAACAGATGAAGTGAAACCTTGAGGAACAGAAGTTGTCCTCCCCAGACGTAGGGAGTTGCCGAACTGGGTAAACAAAGTGCCTTGTGTCTGTCAAGTTCGGCTAGAGAATCAAGTTTCGCAAAAGTGATACAGGGCGTGCTACAACAACTGTTGTAAATCTTCACCAGCAGCGCACAGTAAATTTCACATAATGTTCCCGACAAAAACCATGTTATTGGCTCGATGACTGGTGTATCCCAACCAACACAATTAACAATAAAATCTCCTAAGCTCGTGCACACAAAAGGGTTTGGAAAAGGCTTATGGGAGTGATAGAGCCTATTTATACACACTATTTAGATCCTAACCCTATGCTTGTTTGCATTATTTTGTGTACAAGATTACTGGTTTCCAGTATTTTTGTATTTCAGGGCGAGACGAGGGCCTAAGTCGGATACGCGCTAACAGGCAGCGTTTAAGGAGCGCAACACACAGCCTGCGGAGCTAGCAGCACAAACATGATAGAAAGTGGCAGAGTCGACTACGGTGCGCAGATCGATTGCGCTAACCAAGGTGCAGTGCGCCATGCGCAAAATAGTGGTGTTTCCAAATCTTGACACCATCAGATTTGGAAGTTGCCAAGGTTGGGCCTCATGAGCAGTATATAAAGAAAGGAAGGCCAGGGTTTGAGAGAGCATCAATAGCACCAAGAGAGGACCACAGCACACGAGAGAGCGGCAGAACAGAAAAACACACGAGCCTGCTGCGAGGACCTGCGCTAGCCGACTGCGCCAGCCGAGACACTGCAACCTGCACGCACCTGCTCGTTGCTATTTTCTTGGATACTTTAGATATTATTTACTGTTTCTATGATGTTTACTACTAGCATGTCTAGCTAAACGCTTTGTATCAGTTGGGCATGATTCTATGAGTATTTCCTTTGAGACTTGTGCTTAATGCATAGTTTGTTTGCTTGTATTAATTCTGTGCACACGGTTGACAGCTAGTTGCATGAGTAGGGGAAGCCTTGAACCGCAATCTTACTCTTGTTACTTGTTTGTTATATGTTAAACTAGTTGAATAGCTTGACGGTGACAACTAGGAGTAACGCGCTAGGATAATCAGTTGCTACTGTGACAGGATTCGTAGCTGCTTAGACTAGTTTCAAGAATTAATAGCTCATGAACTTTGATCGGAACATGCGCACATGTTAGGAAGCCTTGATCGGACACTAACATCACTAAACCAAACTATAGACGTTTAGAGTCGATGATAAGGAATACACTCATAGAGGATTGTCTGTGCCGATACTTCTCATAGTCATAGTACTTAATCTCTACTGCCTGCGCACGTCTAGTGCAATTCCTGCGTTAACTATTGTTCATTCGCGCACTTACGCAACCCAATCACTCATACCCCCCAGTTTTCGTAAGTGCAGGTTACTAGTTAAAGCTAATCTACTTGCTTCTTGTGGAGAAGGAAGGAATTAATTTGACGCGCACAACGACGCGCTATCAAATTTTGGCGCCGTTGCCGGGGAGCAACACAGATAAGCTTTAATTAGCTTAAGTTTCCTTTTACATTAGTTATTTTATTTCTGTTTGCTTTATTCTCGTTGTTGTTTCTGACAGCGCGCAATCAACATCAGCCTGGGCAACCTTGAAACAGTTGCGCTGCGCAGATTCTAGTTGCGCACTGACAGACGCAACAGCTTAGTTTTCTTTTAATTTTGTTTTCTTTGAGATTTAGAACAGGTTATGGAGGATAACAGTGTCGTTGGAGATAACTTAGAGGACAGAACCCCAGAGGGTGCGAGGGCACATAACCGCGCAGCCCTGTTCAGAGAGGAAGTGCAGCGCGAGGTTTAAGCTAGGATGGCCGCTGAAATGTATAATGCGCCACCCGCGCGACAAGTTGCGCGACGCAGAACAGTGCGCGAGATGTCAGCCCCAATCACGGTTAACCAGCCATGGTGCATAGTGCTCCCACCAGACGGTCATTTTGAACTAAGGAGCTCGCTCATTCATCACATGCCCAAGTTCCACGGGATGAACAACGAGAACCCAGTCAAGCATGTGCGAGAATTCCTAGTCATTTGCGAGAACATGAAGGCCGAAGGGGAGAGCGACGAAGCGCTAAAGATGAAAGCGTTCCCATTTTCACTGTGTGACACGGCCAGGCATTGGCTGATGAGCTTACCAGCAGGATCAATTCACACATGGGAGCAGCTGCAGAAGAAGTTCTTGGACAAATTCTATCCCGCAGCAAAGATCGCGCTACTCAGGAGGGAGCTGGCCGCACCTAGGCAGGGCGCAGGAGAGTCACTATCAGAGTATTATGAGCGTTTCAGGGAGCTGGAGGCCAACTGCTACAATCACGGCCTACCTCAAAATGTGCTGATAGAGAATTTCCTGAATGGATTGCTGCCCATGGAGCTGAGATTATTGAATGCATGCGCAGAAGGCAACATTTGCAACATGTACCTAGAGGACGCGTGGCAGCTGATAGAAGACTCTGCTGGACAGGTAAGACATCAGCTAACACTTGAAAACAGTCGTGCTTGTTCTGTGCATCAGGTAGAAACAAGCGCTGAGATAAAGGAAATGAAGGCCATGCTGCAGAAGTTGATGCATGCGCAGGGAGCGCAACCAGCTGCGCCAAAGGCGTGCGAGTTCTGCACGTCCACTGAGCACAAAACCAATGCGTGTCCCACACTTTTCGAGGAATTAGGAGATGTCAATGCCTTAGGAAGATGGGATAATAGAGGACCACAGAGGCAGAATCAGCCGCGTTTTGGACTAGCCGCAAATGGGTTCAGATGGAAGGAGGAAAACAATTTCCAGAGGCAGTCCGCGGACCAGCGCACACCACAGCAGACGCAACAGTGCCCTACAATCCACCGCATCGCCGCACTGACGCACCAGCACAGAACAACCAGCAACCGAGGCGATCCTTAAAAGATATCGTGGGGCAGCTAGCAGACACAGTGCGCAAGAATGATGAGAAGTATGACAAGTGGTTCGAATCCATTGAGAAGCAGCTATCACAGATCGCTACCACGGTGTATGAGCTGAAAAAGAGCGATGGCAACCTGCCTTTGCAAGTAATCCAAAATCCCAAGGGAGGAGTCAATGCAGTGACACTGAGGACTGGGCGCACAGTAGGAACAGAGCAGACCGCAAAGTCCCAGATCCAACAGAGCAGAATGCGCAACCAGAGCAAGATGCACAACCAGAAGCGCCAGCCACAAACCAGCAGGGCGAGGCGCCAGGTATGGCGCAATCAAAAGACAAAGGCATGAATCGTACTAACATACCTGCACCTTTCCCTGTACAGGCACCATCGGCTAGGAAGGAAGCGCTTGATAAGGAGCTCTACGAGTTATTCAGTAAGGTGGAAATAAACATTGATAATGCAAGTGTGGCAGGTTTGCCAAAACCAACATATGTCATTTGTGAACAAGGAGCTGCTGCAGCTCAAGCAATCAAGCAGAACAGCTAGCAACAGATACAGCAGGGGTGCTGCAGCAGGTGCTGGTTCAAGTGCTGGTTCATCTGTCCGAGTAACAGTTTGTGCTGGGTGCGTTTTGGAGGTATGGCAGTTTGTGTTCTTGCTCTTAGGAGGTTTTCTAAAATGCTGCTAAGCATTTTTCCAGCACGGTTCACTTGTCAGAAAAGAAGATTGGCATTGAAGATATTAATCAAATCTAATCTCCTAGATTTTAGGAGATAATTGATCTTGTGGGATTATGGCCTAAACCTGGAAATTGCTTAAAGTGGTGAGGGTATTTAAGCAGAAGGTTCGAGGGCTGTAGAGTGTGATCGAAGCTGAGTGATACACGAGAGTAGACACGAAATTCAGAGAGAGGTTTTTCTGGGTGTGCTACGGAAGGTGTTCTTCGATCAACACACACGGGCAGAGCGTTGAGCGCAGAGCTGTGGTGCGTATTGCAGAAGAGAATCAGGTCTTGCAGAGACTGATTCGTGCTTTGATCTGGAAGCCAATTTAGAGCTGTGGAGCTTGTTGGTTGATCAAAGGCAGCCGCGGGAGAACTGACGGGTGGAAGGCTCGGTCGAGGTTCGTGCGGAAGAACTCACTAGTGGCAGGTGGTCACTGAGTGAGGGGGAGTTACTCAGAGTGTGCAGCGCTCTTGGAGTGGTTCGATCGGCTCGGCAGGAGGCCTTGGAGCGACGCGGACAGAGTGCTTCAGCTGGTGTTACAGCTGTTGCTGCAGCAACCCTGCTGAGTAGTGTAGGCTAGAATAGGCTGAGTTCTTGAAGAGAATTGTAGCTATTCTAGACTGACATATTGTAGAGGGTGTGCTAACACAAATCAGAGCTTGTTCTGATTGTGTTGAGTAGTCCACACGGGGTTAAAGTAGCATAGGTTGCGTGCGTTGTAACCTAGTGTGATCTGAACCTTTGATTGAGTGGATTGAGGACTGGAGAATAGTCCTCCCCAGACGTAGGCAGATTGGCCGAACTGGGTGAACAAATCTGTGTCCTTTTCATTGTCTGCTGTGCCTACATTTAAGTGAACAAGAGTGTGCTGCAGCAACTGCTAGTTCACAAATCTGCATAAGTAGAGACACTTGAAATTACAATTGGTATCAGAGCGGGAACTCGACACACAGAGTTTAAAAGGTCCTACAGTGTCTCTGAAGTAGCCAAGACAATGAAGGAAGGACAGAGCACGAGTAGACCTCCACTTCTGGAAGAGAGCAACTATGGTTATTGGAAAGCTAGGATGAAGGCCTTTCTCAGGGCCATTGACGAGAAGACATGGAGAGCTGTTGTGATTCAGTGGTCTCCCCCAATCACCATAGATGAGCAAGGAGTGACAAGAATAAAACCTGAAGAGCAGTGGACTGTTGAAGAAGGTGCTGCAGCAACTGGTAATTCAAAGGCTTTGAATGCAATTTTTGCTGCAGTTGATGCTAATAACTTCAGGTTGATCTCAAACTGTGACATGGCCAAGCAAGCATGGGAGATTCTGCAAACTGCCCATGAGGGAACTGATAGAGTGAAGCTGTCAAGACTCCAGATAATTGCCACACAATTTGAGAATCTGAGGATGCTGGATGAAGAAACAGTCACTGAGTTTAATGCTAAACTCTGTGATCTTGCAAATGAAGCTCATGCCCTTGGTGAGCCCATCCCAGAAGAAAAGCTTATCAGAAAGGTGCTCAGATCGCTGCCTACAAAATTTGACATGAAGGTGACAGCCATTGAAGAAGCACAAAATGTCAGATTCATGAGGTTGGAAGAGCTGATGGGGTCTCTCAAACAATTTGAGATGAAACTGGTCAAAGGAGACACCACCTCCCAGGATAAGAATGTTGGTTTGAAGGCAGAAGCGGAAAGCAAGCAGACAGATCCAGATGATCAGATAAACATGCTGGTTAAGAACCTCGGAAAGCTTCTGAAAAACATGGAATCCAGAACTGAGAGAAGATCTTCTTCGCGAAAACAATTCAGGAGGGGTGGTGAAAGCAAAAGGAAAGGTAAGGAACCAGCTCAGAGTGAAGAAGAAAAGAACGAAGTGAAGAAAGGAGTCCAATGCTGGAATTGTGCAGGCTACGGCCATCGACAGATCAACTGCACCAGCAAACGGATGAAAAAGAAAGCTCTTTCTGCCAGTGAAAGTGAAGATCTGAGTGAAGATGAATGCAACATGGCCAGATACAGGTCAGCAAGAAGAGGCACAAAAACACAAAAAGGAGTGAACCAGGACTTGCTGCAGCAATGTCTATTTCACCGTAACAAGAGAGCTTTGAAGTTTAAGAAATGTTACAGCTGTGGTCGCAGAGGACATTTTCAAAGAAACTGCTCCTCAGCTCATGCCAGAATTACATCGCCCAGGGAATCTGCCAAGCAGAAACATGCGCAGACTCAGCTCCTCGCCCTTGTCAGCACAGCTAGCACCTCAGACAAGATAAGCTGGTACTTTGACAGTGGCTGTTCAGGCCATATGACAGGAGAAAGATCCTTTCTGAAGAATATCACTCCCTGTCTGGAACAAAATGTGAAGTTTGGTAATGGCCTGAAAGGAAGGGTTCTGGGAAGAGGAACTTTGGCTGTAGAAGGAATGCCAAATCTGAGCAATGTTCTTTTGGTGGAAGGATTAAAGGCTACTCTTATCAGCATCAGCCAGTTGTGTGATGGGACTAAACAAGTTAAGTTTACAAGAGACTCATGTCAAGTTCTCGATAAATCTGGAAAGTGCATAATGGAAGGAGCCAGATCCAAGAGCAATTGCTACCTTCTCAATGTGAGTTCAAACTCACGGATTCAGAAATGTATGCTGACAAAGGCCGAGGAAATGACCTTATGGCACAAAAGGATGGGACATGTTAACCTGAGAACTCTAAAGAGAATTGCCACAGAAGGGCTGGTCAGAGGAATTCCACTGCTGAAAGGAGAGACAGACTCCATCTGTGGAGACTGTCAGATTGGGAAACAAAAGAAGGCTTCACATCCTCGGGTCAAAGATATTGGTACCATCAGGCCTCTTCAGCTGATCCATATGGATCTGATGGGACCAATGGAAGTGGAGAGCCTAGGCAAGAAAAGGTATGCATTTGTCTTTGTTGATGACTATTCTAGATTCACTTGGATTGAGTTTATCAGAGAAAAATCAGATACTGTGAGTGTCATTGTGTCTCTGGTGTCTCGGCTAGAGCAAGAAAAGAATCTTAGAATCAGCAGCATTCGCAGTGATCATGGCAGAGAATTTGAAAACAAAGACATGGATGAGTTCTGTCAACAAAGGGGTATAACACATCAGTTCTCTTCTCCCATTACTCCTCAGCAAAATGGTGTGGTGGAACGGAAGAACCGAACAATTCAAGAAATGGCCAGGGTAATGATCCATGCTAAGAGGATTCCTCTGAAATTCTGGGCAGAGGCCATGAATACCGCCTGCTACATCATCAATAGAGTTACCTTGCGAAGAGGTACCATGCAGACCTGCTATGAGCTCTGGAATCAGAAAAAGCCCACTGTTAAGTACTTTCATATCTTTGGAAGTGACTGCTTCATTCTGAGAGACCGGGAGTATCGAAAGAAACTCGATCCAAAGAGTGATCCTGGAATATTCTTGGGATATTCAACAAACAGCAGGGCATATCGTGTGTTCAACCAGCGAACAAAGACTGTCATGGAATCAATAAATGTGGTTGTCAAAGATGTAGATGAAGCACCTAACTCTGAGTCTGACACTGGTGAAGAAGACTCTGATCCTGAAGAAATGTCTGATAGACAGACCAGAAGTGAACAAGCTGCGGCTCCAGCAGATGCTACAGCAAGTGCTGAAGCAGAGATTCCAGATGACCAAGCAGAGAGTCTGTCTGAGGATTTCCACACTGAAGCTCCTGATCCACCTTCAAGGCAGCCCCCAAAGAAGATACAGAAGGATCATCCCTTGACAAATGTGATTGGGAATCCCTCAGATAGAAGAAGAACCAGAGGCCATGCCTACCTCAATACATGCTTCATGTCCAGTCTTGAACCAAAGAACTTCAAGGAGGCCATGAGTGATGAATTCTGGATTATGGCTATGCAAGAGGAGTTGGCAGAGTTTGAAAGGCACGATGTCTGGGATTTGGTAGACAGACCTAAAGGGGTAAACATCATCGGCACAAAATGGGTGTTCAAAAATAAAACTGACGAAAAGGGCAACATTACAAGAAATAAAGCCAGACTGGTTGCCCAGGGATATTCTCAGATTGAAGGTCTTGACTTTGAAGAAACATTCGCTCCAGTAGCTCGCCTGGAGGCCATCAGACTGCTTCTAGCAATGTCTTGCTGCCTGGGATTCAAATTATATCAAATGGATGTTAAAAGTGCGTTCTTGAACGGAGATCTCTCTGAAGAAGTCTATGTCTCTCAACCAAAAGGTTTTGAAGATCCTCATCATCCAGAACAGGTGTATAAATTGAAGAAAGCTTTATATGGGCTGAAACAGGCTCCTCGGGCTTGGTATGAGCGATTGACAACCTTCCTGGAAAATCATGGCTACAACCGAGGGGGAGCTGACAAAACCTTGTTTGTCAAAAGAACTCGGTCTGATGTGATCATTGCTCAAATATATGTGGATGACATTGTCTTTGGGTCAAAGTCCCAGCACCTGGTGAAGCAGTTTGTGCAACACATGCAGCAAGAATTTCAGATGAGCATGGTAGGAGAACTTTCCTACTTTCTTGGTTTGGAGATTACTCAGAAAATGGACGGGATCTTTATTGCTCAAAGCAAATACAGCAAGGCCCTTGTGAAGAAATTCCAGCTCGACTCAGCCAGTCACAAGCGTACTCCTGCTGCTACTCATGTGAAAGCCATTAAAGATGAGCAAGGTTTGGAAGTAAGTCAGACTGTCTACAGAAGCATGATAGGGAGCCTTCTTTACCTGACTGCCAGCCGTCCTGACATTTCCTATGCAGTAGGAGTCTGTGCCAGATTCCAAGCCAGCCCAAGAGACAGCCATATGCAGTTGGTCAAGCGCATTATTCGGTATGTCGGGGGAACTGTGGGCTATGGCCTATGGTATACTCGAGACACAAAGGCAAATCTGGTAGGATACAGTGATGCAGACTGGGCAGGGTGCTCAGAAGACAGAAAGAGCACCTCGGGAGGATGCTTCTTCTTGGGGAATAACCTGGTTTCTTGGTTCAGCAGAAAACAGAACAGCATTTCTCTATCCACTGCCGAGGCTGAGTACATTGCTGCTGGGAGCTGCTGTGCACAAATGTTGTGGATGAAGCAAATGCTGAGTGAGTATGGGGTTGCTCAAGATGACATGACTCTCTACTGTGACAATATGAGTGCCATCAGCATATCCAAGAACCCTGTCCAGCACAGTAGAACCAAGCACATTGACATCCGTCATCACTTCATCCGTGACCTTGTTGAACAGAAAGTAATCACGCTCCAGCATGTTGTGTCTGCCAAACAACTTGCTGATATCTTCACCAAAGCTCTGGATGCAGCCCGGTTTGAAGACCTGAGGGCCTCTCTCGGGCTCTGTGTATTGCCGTCATAAGTGCTCCCAGCAGAGACACTCCCTCGTCATTTGTTCCAAAAAGGGGGAGAAGAAAGAGCAGGCTGAGAAGTGGAGTTATGAAGTGGTTTTGTCAAAATGCCAAGGGGGAGATTGATAATGCAAGTGTGGCAGGTTTGCCAAAACCAACATATGTCATTTGTGAACAAGGAGCTGCTGCAGCTCAAGCAATCAAGCAGAACAGCTAGCAACAGATACAGCAGGGGTGCTGCAGCAGGTGCTGGTTCAAGTGCTGGTTCATCTGTCCGAGTAACAGTTTGTGCTGGGTGCGTTTTGGAGGTATGGCAGTTTGTGTTCTTGCTCTTAGGAGGTTTTCTAAAATGCTGCTAAGCATTTTTCCAGCACGGTTCACTTGTCAGAAAAGAAGATTGGCATTGAAGATATTAATCAAATCTAATCTCCTAGATTTTAGGAGATAATTGATCTTGTGGGATTATGGCCTAAACCTGGAAATTGCTTAAAGTGGTGAGGGTATTTAAGCAGAAGGTTCGAGGGCTGTAGAGTGTGATCGAAGCTGAGTGATACACGAGAGTAGACACGAAATTCAGAGAGAGGTTTTTCTGGGTGTGCTACGGAAGGTGTTCTTCGATCAACACACACGGGCAGAGCGTTGAGCGCAGAGCTGTGGTGCGTATTGCAGAAGAGAATCAGGTCTTGCAGAGACTGATTCGTGCTTTGATCTGGAAGCCAATTTAGAGCTGTGGAGCTTGTTGGTTGATCAAAGGCAGCCGCGGGAGAACTGACGGGTGGAAGGCTCGGTCGAGGTTCGTGCGGAAGAACTCACTAGTGGCAGGTGGTCACTGAGTGAGGGGGAGTTACTCAGAGTGTGCAGCGCTCTTGGAGTGGTTCGATCGGCTCGGCAGGAGGCCTTGGAGCGACGCGGACAGAGTGCTTCAGCTGGTGTTACAGCTGTTGCTGCAGCAACCCTGCTGAGTAGTGTAGGCTAGAATAGGCTGAGTTCTTGAAGAGAATTGTAGCTATTCTAGACTGACATATTGTAGAGGGTGTGCTAACACAAATCAGAGCTTGTTCTGATTGTGTTGAGTAGTCCACACGGGGTTAAAGTAGCATAGGTTGCGTGCGTTGTAACCTAGTGTGATCTGAACCTTTGATTGAGTGGATTGAGGACTGGAGAATAGTCCTCCCCAGACGTAGGCAGATTGGCCGAACTGGGTGAACAAATCTGTGTCCTTTTCATTGTCTGCTGTGCCTACATTTAAGTGAACAAGAGTGTGCTGCAGCAACTGCTAGTTCACAAATCTGCATAAGTAGAGACACTTGAAATTACAAACATTCCCCTTATTGAAGCAGTTCGGCAAATTCCTAGGTACGCCAAATTTTTAAAGGAGCTGTGCACAAACAAGAGGAGGAAAGGCGAGTGCGCACAGGTAATGCTAAATGCGCAGGCTTCAGCAATCGTGCAGCATAAGGTACCACCTAAGTGCCGAGATCCAGGTACGTTCACCATCCCATGCACTTTAGGTAAGACCTCAGTAAGCAATTACATGATTGACTTAGGCGCATCTATAAATGTGCTTCCCTATTCCCTATATGCGTCATTGCGCCTTGGACCACTAAAGCCTGCAGGTCTCACCATTCAGCTAGCAGATCGGTCGTGCAAGCAACCGACGGGCATGATCGAGGACGTCCTAGTCCGAGTAGGAGAGCTGGTGTTCCCAGCAGATTTCTATGTCCTAGAAATGGAGGGTGAGTCGAGCAAAGGCAGTGCGCAGATCCTACTGGGAAGACCATTTCTGATGACAACGCGCACAAAGATAGACGTGTGGAGGGGTAGGCTCTCAATGGAGGTCAATGGCGAGGAAATTCATTTTAACATATTCAAAGGGATGCAGCACCCTCATGAGGACGCCACAGTGCACGCAATGAACAGCATAGATGACTTGGTTGCAGATGCGCAATGTGCGAGCGCAAAAGAAGAACCTGAAACATTGGCACAGGCAAAGTTGGGGGCGCAAGAGGATGAGCTAAGCAGTGCTGAACCAGCATCCAGACAGGTACATGATATAGTTAATGTCTACTCTGCTAATAAAATCTTGCCCTCTATTGAACAGGCACCCAAGGTCCAGCTGAAGCAACTCCCAGAACACCTCAAATACATATTCCTGGGAAATGAGGACACCCTGCCAGTAATCATAAAGAAAGGATTAGAAGAGGAGCAGGAGCCGCGATTACAGCAGGTGCTGCGCAAGAACCAACGCGCTATAGGATGGACACTTGCTGACCTGCGCGGAGTGAGCCCGGACGTATGCATGCATAGGATTCTATTGGAAGATGGTGCCAAACCATCCAGGGAGCCTCAGCGCAGATTGAACCCGAACATGATGGAGGTGGTGCAGAAAGAGATCCTGAAGCTGCTTGACGCAGGAGTCATTTACCCAATCTCGGACAGGAAATGGGTAAGTCTAGTGCACGTTGTGCCGAAGAAAGGAGGAATCACAGTAGAGGAGAATGCGCAGGGCGAGCTAGTTCCCAAGCGCATGCAAACTGGATGGCGCATGTGCATCGACTACAGAAAGCTTAACGCAGTCACGCGCAAGGACCATTTCCCGCTACCCTTTATGGATCAGATGCTAGATCGATTAGCGGGGAAGCCCTACTTTTGCTTCTTGGACGGATACTCAGGGTACAATCAGATACCCATAGCTGCGGAGGATCAAGAGAAGACCACGTTCACGTGCCCATTCGGTACGTTTGCGTTTCGGCGCATGTCATTTGGGCTGTGTAACGCACCAGGTACGTTCCAACGTCTAGTCATGTGCATCTTTTCTGATATGATTGGTATATGCATAGAAGTGTTCATGGATGATTTTACTGTGTACGGAGGTACCTTTGACGCATGCTTAACTCATCTTGATAAGGTCTTAGCGCGCTGCATTTCAAAAAACCTAGTGCTCAATTATGAAAAATGTCATTTTATGGTATCACATGGAGTAGTGCTAGGACATATTATCTCGCAGGAAGGGATTAAGGTAGATAAAGCCAAAATTGATCTTATTTCTAATCTGCCTTATTCCACTAACGTGCGCGATGTGAAATCATTCCTTGGGCATGCTGGGTTTTACAGGCGCTTCATAAAAGATTTTTCTAAGACTTGTATACCCCTGTCTAACCTCTTGCAAAAGGATGTGTGTTTCGAATTTACTGATGAGTGCAGGGCCGCGTTTGACATGCTGAAGGAGGCGCTGACCAGTGCACCAGTGATGCGCGTGCCAGACTGGAACCTGCCATTTGAGCTGATGTGCGACGCAAGCGACTATGCAGTAGGTGCAGTCCTGGGACAGCGAGTGGACAAGAAGCTGCACGCCATTTATTATGCATCGCGCACACTGGACGCTACGCAGAGGAACTACACCACCACGGAGAAGGAACTTCTGGCAATCATGTTTGCACTGGAGAAGTTCCGCGCATATGTTCTTGGCGCTAGAGTCATCGTCTACACAGACCACGCAGCAATCCGTTACCTAATGTCCAAGAAGAAGACCATGCCGCGCCTGATGCGCTGGGTGCTTCTACTTCAAGAATTTGACTTGGAAATCAAAGATAAGAAGGGCACGGAGAACACAGTCGCGGACCACCTGAGCAGGATCGTGAAAGCAGAGGAGCCAGGGCGGATCACGGAGACATTCCCTGACGAGCATCTGATGGCGCTGACAGGTAAGGTACCATGGTATGCGCACATTGCGAATTACCTGGTCACAGGTACGTTTCCTCCTCATTTCACTAAAACCCATTGCATGAGATTAAAACATGAGTCCAAGTATTACATTTGGATGATCCGTATATGCTCAGAATAGGACGTGATCAGATTTTGAGGCAATGCGTGCCTGACCATGAAATTAACTATGTTTTGATGTTTTGTCATGCGCACGCATGTGGAGGACATTTTTGTCCAAAGCGCACGAGCAGAAAGATCCTGGATTGCGGATTTTATTGGCCGCACTTGTTTAGTGACTCGTATAACCACTGCAAGAACTGTGACAGGTGCCAGCGCACAGGGGGCATATCAGCGCGCAATGAGAGCCGCAGACGCCAATTCTAGTGGATGAATGATAGCGCGTCGTTGTGCGCGTCAAATTTATTCCTTCCTTCTCCACTTACTACAGCGGCTAAGTCAGGGTCGAATCCAAAGGGAGCAAGTAGATTAGCTTTAACTAGTAACCTGCACTTATGAAAACTGGGGGGTGAGTGATTGGGTTGCGCAAGTGCGCGAGTAAACAGTAGTGAACGCAGGAATTGCACTAGACGTGCGCAGGCAGTAGAGATTAAGTACTATGACTATGAAAAGTATCGGCGCAGACAATCCTCTATGAGTGTATTCCTTATCATCGACTCTAAACGTCTATAGTTCGGTTTACTGATGTTAGTGTCTGATCAAGGCTTCCTAACATGTGCGCATGTTCCGATCAAAGTTCATGAGCTATTAATTCTTAAGACTAGTCTAAGCAGCTACGAATCCTGTCACAGTAGCAACTGATTATCCTAGCGCGTTACTCCTAGTTGTCACTGTCAAGCTATTCAACTAGTTTAACATATAACAAACAAGCAGCAAGAGTAAGATTGCGGTTCAAGGCTTCCCCTACTCATGCGACTAGCTGTCAACCGTGTGCACAGAATTAATACAAGCAAACAAACTATGCATTAAGCACAAGTCTCAAAGGAAATACTCATAGAATCATGCCCAACCGATACAAAGCGTTTAGCTAGACATGCTAGTAGTAAACATCATAGAAACAGTAAATAATATCTAAAGTATCCAAGAAAATAGCAACGAGCAGGTGCGTGCAGGTTGCAGTGTCTCGGCTGGCGCAGTCGGCTAGCGCAGGTCCTTCGCAGCAGTCCGTGTGTTTTTGATTCTGGCTCTCTCTCTTTGATATCTTGTGTGTCTTGGTGTGTCTCTTCAAACCCTAGCCTTCCTCTCTTTATATACTGCTCACGAGGCCCAACCTTGGCAACTTCCAAATCTGGTGGTGTCAAGATTTGGAAACACCACTATTCTGCACATGGCGCACTGCACACGCTGGTTAGCGCAATCGGTCTGCGCACCGTAGTCGACTCTGCCACTTCCTATCCTGTTTGCGCTGCTAGCTCCGCAGGCTGTGTGATGCGCTCCTTAAACGCTGCCTCTTAGCACGTATCCGACTTAGGCCCTCGTCTCGCCCTGAAATACAAAAACACTGGAAACCAGTAATCTTGTACACAAAATAATGCAAACAAGCATAGGGTTAGGATCTAAATAGTGTGCAAACAAGCGTCGTTGTACGCGTCAAATTAATCCTTCCTCTTCCACTAGTACAGCGGTTAAGTCAGGGTTGATCTCCACAGGGAGCATGCAGTTCACTTTTAACCAGTGACCTACACTTACGAAAGTTGGGGGGGTGAGTGATTGGGGTGGCGCGATGCGCGAGTAAACAGTGGTAAACGCAGGAATTGCACTAGACGTGCGCAGGCAGTAGAGATTAAATACTATGACTATGAGAAGTATTGGGCAGACAATCCTCTATGAGCGCATTCCTTATCATTGACTCTAAACGTCTATAGTTTGATTTCAATTAAGTTAGTGTCCGATCAAGGCTTCCTAACATATGCGCATGTTCTGATCAAAGTTCATGTGCTATTAATTCTTGCACTAGACTAAACAACTACGAATCCGATCAAGGTAGCAATTGCTTATCCTAGCGCGTTACTCCTAGTTGGCACCGTCAAGTTATTCAACTAGTTTAACATACAACAACAAGAAACAAGAGTAAGATTGCGGTTCAAGGCTTCCCCTACTCATGCAACTCGCTGCCAACAATGTGCACAGAATTAATATAAGCAAACAAGCTATGCATTAAGCGCAAGTCTCAAAGGAAATACTCATAGATTCATGCCCAACCAATACCAAGCGTTTAGCTAGACATGATAGTGGTAAACATCATAGAAACAGTAAGTAATAACTAAAGTATCCAAGAAAACAATAGCAAATAGGGCGTGCATGTTGCAGTCTTGGCTGGCGCGGTCGGCTAGCACAGGTCCTCTCAGCAAGCTCGTGTGTTTTCCAGTTATGCCGCTCTCTCTCTGAATTATGATGTGATGATATGATGGATCCTCTCTCTAAACCCTAGACTTCCTCTTCTTTATATACTGCTCAGAGGCTCATTCTTGGCAACTTCCAAATCTGGTGGTGTCAGGATTTGGAAACACCACCATCTGCGCATGGCGCACGGCATCTTGCGCGGGCGCCTTTGCGGTTTGCTCTATTCCTTCCGTGCGCCCAGTCCTCAGTGTCACTGCGTTAACTCCTCCCTTGGGATTCTGGATTACTTCCGAAGGCAGGTTGCCATCGCTCTTTTTCAGCTCATACACCGTGGTAGCGATCTGTGATAGCTGCTTCTCAATGGACTCGAACCTCTTGTCATACTTCTCATCATTTTTGCGCATTGTGTCTGCTAGCTGCCCCACGATATCGTCTAAGGATCGCCTCGGTTGCTGGTTGTTCTATGCTGGTGCGTCAGTGCGGCGATGCGGTGGATTGTAGGGCGCAGCTTGTTGCGTCTGCTGTGGTGCGCGCTGATCCGCGGACTGCCTCTTGAAATAGTTTTCCTCCTTCCATCTGAACCCATTTGCGGCTAGTCCAAAACGCGGCTGATTCTGCCTCTGTGGCCCTCTATTATCCCATCCTCCTAGAACATTGACATCTCCTGATTCCTCGAAAAATGTGGGACATGCATCGGTTTTGTGCTCAGTGGCTGTGCAGAACTCACATGCCTTTGGCGCGGCTGGTTGCGCCCCCTGCGCATGCATCAACTTCTGCAGCATGGCCTTCATTTCCTTTATCTCAGCGCTTGTTTCTACCTGATGCACAGAAGGAGCACGACTATTTTCAAGTGTTAGCTGATGTCTTACCTGTCCAGCGGAGTCTTCTATCAGCTGCCACACGTCTTCTGGGTACATGTTGCAAATGTCGCCTTCTGCGCATGCATTCAATAATCTCAGCTCCATGGGCAGCAATCCATTCAGGAAATTCTCTATCAGCACATTCTGGGGCAGGCCGTGATTGTAGCAGTTGGCTTCTAGCTCCCTGAAACGCTCGTAATACTCTGACAGTGATTCTCCTGCGCTCTGCCTAGGTGCGGCCAGCTCCCTCTTGAGTAGCGCGATCTTTGCTGCGGGATAGAACTTGTCCAGGAACTTCTTCTGCAGCTGCTCCCATGTGTGAATTGATCCTGCTGGTAAGTTCATCAGCCAATGCCTGGCCGTGTCACACAATGAAAATGGGAACGCTTTCATCTTTAGCCCTTCGTCGCTCTCCCCTTCGGCCTTCATGTTCTCGCAAATGACTAGGAATTCTCGCACATGCTTGACTGGGTTCTCGCTGTTCATCCCGTGGAACTTGGGCATGTGATGAATGAGCGAGCTCCTGAGTTCAAAATGACCGTCTGGTGGAAGCACTATGCACCATGGCTGGTTAACCGTGATTGGGGCTGACATCTCGCACATTGTTCTGCATCGCGCAACTTGTCCCGCGGGTGGCGCATTATACATTTTAGCGGCCATCCTTGGTTCAACTTCGCGCTGCACTTCCTCTCTAAACAGGGCTACGCGGTTATGTGCCCTCGCATCCTCTGGGGTTCTGTCCCCTAAGTTATCTCCAACGACACTGTTATCCTCCATAACCTGTCCTAAATCTCAAAGAAAATGAAATTAAAAGAAAACTAAGCTGTTGTGTCTGTCAGTGCGCAACTAGAATCTGCGCAGCGCAACTGTTTCAAGGTTGCGCAGGCTGATGTTGATTGCGCGCTGTCAGAAACAACAACGAGAAAAAACAGAAATAAAATGACTAACTATTGTAAAAGAAAACTTAAGCTGGTTAAAGCTTATCTGTGTTGCTCCCCGGCAACGGCGCTAAAATTTGATAGCGCGTCATTGTGTGCGTCAAATTTATTCCTTCCTTCTCCACTTAGTACAGCGGCTAAGTCAGGGTCAAATCCACAGGGAGCAAGTAGATTAGCTTTAACTAGTAACCTGCACTTACGAAAACTGGGGGGTGAGTGATTGGGTTGCGCAAGTGCGCGAGTAAACAGTAGTGAACGCAGGAATTGCACTAGACGTGCGCACGCAGTAGAGATTAAGTACTATGACTATGAGAAGTATCAGCGCAGACAATCCTCTATGAATATATTCCTTATCATCGACTCTAAACGTCTATAGTTCGGTTTACTGATGTTAGTGTCGGATCAAGGCTTCCTAACATGTGCGCATATTCCGATCAAAGTTCATGAGCTATTAATTCTTAAGACTAGTCTAAGCAGCTACGAATCCTGTCACAGTAGCAACTGATTATCCTAGCGCGTTACTCCTAGTTGTCACTGTCAAGCTATTCAACTAGTTTAACATATAACAAACAAGCAGCAAGAGTAAGATTGCGGTTCAAGGCTTCCCCTACTCATGCGACTAGCTGTCAACCGCGTGCACAGAATTAATACAAGCAAACAAACTATGCATTAAGCACTAGTCTCAAAGGAAATACTCATAGAATCATGCCCAACCGATACAAAGCGTTTAGCTAGACATGCTAGTAGTAAACATCGTAGAAACAGTAAATAATATCTAAAGTATCCAAGAAAATAGCAACGAGCAAGTGCGTGCAGGTTGCAGTGTCTCGGCTGGCGCAGTCGGCTAGCGCAGGTCCTTCGCAGCAGTCCGTGTGTTTTTTATTCTTGCTCTCTCTCTTTGATATCTTGTGTGTCTCTTCAAACCCTAGCCTTCCTCTCTTTATATACTGCTCACGAGGCCCAACCTTGGCAACTTCCAAATCTTGTGGTGTCAAGATTTGGAAACACCACTATTCTGCGCATGGCGCACTGCACACGCAGGGTAGCGCAATCGGTCTGCGCGCCGTTGTCGACTCTGCCACTTCCTATCCTGCTTGCGCTGCTAGCTGCGCAGGCTGTGTGATGCGCTCCTTAAACGCTGCCTGTTAGCGCGTATTCGACTTAGGCCCTCGTCTCGCCCTGAAATACAAAAACACTGGAAACCAGTAATCTTGTACACAAAATAATGCAAACAAGCATAGGGTTAGGATCTAAATAGTGTGTATAAGTAGGCTCTATCAATGAAGTATTCGATATTTGGGGGATTGACTTCATGGGCCATTTCCTCCATCTTCCGGATATGAGTATATATTGGTCGCGGTAGATTATGTCTCCAAATGGGTTGAGGCCAAGGCTACCCGGAAGGATGATGGTAAGACGGTCGCTGATTTTTTGAGGACTAACATATTTTGCAGGTACGGGGTGCCTAAGGCAGTCATAAGCGACCAAGGGACGCATTTTTGCAACAGGATAGTGGCGTAGGTATTCAAGCATTATGGAGTGCGCCACAAGACGTCCACTGCTTACCACCCTCAGACGAATGGCCAGGCTGAGGTTTCCAACCGAGAGATCAAGCGTATCGTGGAGAAAACTGTGAGACCGTCGGGCAAAGACTGGAGCCAGCGCCTTGACGATGCGCCGTGGGCATACCGAACCGCACATAAGACACCAATTGGGACTTCACCGTTTCGGTTGGTTTATGGAAAAGCGTGCCACCTGCCAGTGGAGTTAGAGCACAAAGCATACTGGGCATTGCGCGTTTGCAACCTGAACCTAGACGAGGCTGGCAAGGAGCGCGCATTTGAGCTAAGCGAATTAGAAGAGCTGCGCCTAGATGCATATGAGGGACTACGCGATTACAAGGAGCGCACAAAGGCATTTCATGACAAAAATATCCTCAGACGCACCTTTGAGCCAGGAGACCAGGTACTATTGTTCTCCTCGCGCCTAAAGCTCATGCCTGGGAAGCTGCGCAGCAAATGGACGGGACCATACACGGTTACCAAGGTTTTCCCCTACGGAACAATCGAGTTAGAAAATGAGCACCGGCATCGTTTTCAGGTCAATGGGCAGAGAGTCAAAAAGTATTTAGGAGAACCTTGGGATGGCACAGCGCGCGAAGTTGAATTGGCAGAGCCAGAGATAGCAGATGCGCAGGTTGCTGCGCCAGAGTCACCACCAGATGCACCAGAGGAAGAACTTGGAACTATTGCTCATATTTCTTCTTCCTCTTTACCTAACCTCGTTACTTATGATTCATCACATACTTTTAACCATGCTGACCAACCTTCCGATCCTTTGCGCAGGACTAAGAAGAACGCAACACACGCACGAGCGCGGGGTCACTCAGGAGCAAGAGTGGGGGAGGTCGTTGGCACACTTTCACGCAAGTAACGAGGTACAGTCGAGCCAACGACGTTAAACAAAGGCACTTGTCGGGAAGTAACCCGACACGTTTTACTTTTACATGTTTTTCTTTTAGTTTTCTAGTGTCTTTTAGCTAGTTTAGGACTTGTAGTTTTTTTAGTCGCGCAGCAGTGCGCAGATCAGCTGCGCCAATCAAAGGGTATCTAAGGGCAGTACTTAGAAAAATTTCAGCAGTTTTCACACTCGACCGTTGCAAGAAGCTCCCGACCTCAGCATCCGCTCACCGTCCGGCACTCAACACAGCTTCCGTTTAGAGAGATTTGAGGACCATACAGTCGCACACTCACCAGGTAACCCTTCCCCTCAGATTTGAGCCGATTGAGTTAGGGTTTGTGCGATAAGAGGAGTGCCCTAGGTTTAAAAATCGCACCTAGCTAGCCTGCACCATTTGGAGTTTTGGTTAGGGGGTTTTGTAGGCGAACAGTAGGCGATCATTTGGTGAGAATTTCTGGGCATTTGGCGGAGTTTAGAATTTTTGAGCATTTGTGAGCATTGACCTTAGTTGACCGGAGGAACCCTAGTGCAGCATGCAGCCTGCCGAGGATCAAGCGACCCCAGCATCTTTCGCCAGCAAGTATGATGCCTTTCTGAGGCTGGAGATGTACGAGACTCCGTACATCAGCAGGGAGTTCCTGCGAGAGGTCGGGATGGAGGACCTCATCATGGAGAAGCTCGCGCTGGTGGGCTGGGAGGCGTTGGCGGGCTGGAGATCAATAGCGCAGCAGACAAGGAGGATACGTGTGAGTTTTTGGCGTCGCTAGAGACGGCTGATCAGGAGATAAGGTACCGGCACAGAGGGATCTGGTACATTGCCTCGGTTAAGAGGCTGAAGCGCACACTACGGTGCGCTAAGGTGCGTGAAGCGGATATAGACACGCACACGAATCAGAAGGCGTGGCGCGACATGGCGACCGGCCCAGTTTTTGCCGCGGGGCGCAGCCGAGGACGCGAGCTGCGCGACCCGTTAATGTTCTACCTTTGGCGCATGGTCGCCTATGCCATCATCGGGCGCTTCAATGGTGCGCCCAAGGTCAGCTTACTGGACATCGAGATTTTGAAAGGTTTTTACTATGGGAAGAAGGTGTTGTTTGTCTTGAACATGGTGGTCCATTGGAGTCGGGTCAGCACGAAGGGGCCGCTGACTTGTGGCGGAATGATCACGCACCTGCTGCGTGCGTTGCATGGAGAGCCTAAGGTGCCCGAGCACACAGTAGTGCCAGCTGTTCCCCTCGACCGCGCCCATATGTTGCAGATAAGAGCGGTAGCCGAGAGAGAGGATGGTACATTGGAATGGTGCTACCGGCTGTAGCCGGCCAGAGCGCTGAGACAAAGAGCAGAAAGCAGCGCGCAAGAAGAGGAGGCTGCGGAGGAAATGGAGAGGGACGAGGCCCCAGAGCCAGTTGCGCCTCCAGTCAGGCGCATGAGGACTCGTGCGCAGACTGGAGCGCGCCGGAGGGCCAGTGCACCGCAGGGGGAGCCAATTACCATTGCCATTGATGATTCTCCCCCGCGTGCACAAGGAAAGCGCCCCAGAACAGAGGCAGAGGAGGTACTAGAGGAGCGGCGCATGATGTTCAACGTCATGCGCGTGCTCGAGTATTTAGCGCCCGAGGGGGCAGATTTGAGCAGAGCCCACCATCAGGGTGGAGATTTGGAGATGCTATTCCCCCTCTCCTCAGCCTGCGCAGGCCACCCCCAGGATCCCCCAGCGAGCCGCTCCAGCCAGCCAGCCCTCCTATCCAGTCCCCGGTGCATACCCAGCAGCAGAACCCACCCCAGCAGCAGACCCAGTTCCAGCACCTGAAGCACCCCCTGCACAGCCTTCTATTCAGAGGTCCCCTGAAGCCGATCCCATCATAAGTTCCAGCTCAAATTCACTATGGGATCCTATCTCAGAGGACGACCTCGTGGCTCCAGCCTCCAGCACCAAGTATGTGACTGATTCTTCAGATGAGGACATCTAGGGCTGCAGTGAGGCGCGCATTTCTTTCGGGTGGTTTCTTTTCTTATCTTTTTGAAAACTGTTGCTATATGTTGCTATATTTTGCTGAATATTGTGCTGAATATTTTGTGACCCCTTTGCTATATTGTTGCTGCGCTGACTACATGTTTTCTTTCTTATGTTCGTTGTTTTGCTTGCTGTGTGCGCTCTCCGTGCGCTCGAGCTTGAGTCGTGGGGACACGTCTCTGTTTAAGTGTGGGGGGGGGGAGCGTTACATTTACATTTCACGTTTTTTGAGCTTTGTAGTGTAGCTTAGTTTAGTTGAAGGAAATAGTAGCAGTGGTGCGCTTGTGTACGGGTTGCGCACACTGTTCAGCTTGTATTGCGCTATTCATATTGCATGCGCTGCTATCAACTGTTTTAGTATATTTTTTTCATTTTTTTCTGCTCCTGTTAGTTGGGATATACAGGGGATGTGGAGTTGACAGAAACGCTCTAGAGAGGCGGTTAGTCGTTTGAGCTTCGAAGGTGAGGTATATGGTCGAGAGCGCTAGTGGAGGCCGGTGCTTCACGACCTTCGGAATAAGAGAGCGCGCTCAGTCACGCAGATGCCGAAGGCGAATACCCAAAGCGTGGTGGGGTGGGAAAACAGACCACCTTTCCTCTAGTAGTCGAGCGAGGGAAGGCGGGCGCGGGTGTAAGTGCGTGCGCTGACCTGCGCAAATAGACCAAGGAGGGAGAGCGGAGCGTTGTTCCATAGCTGCTATCCGGAGGCCGAGACTGGAACCGCTCTGGGAACATAGGAACCATAGATAAAGCTGTACAAAAAAGAAAGACACCAGCAGATGATATGCGCTACAAAAGAATCAGCATGCGCACAAATACGTACCAGCTTGCGCAAAATCATAAGAAAATCATCAAGAAAGCTTGAGTTCCCAGGAAGTGCGCGAAAGAATCATCGCACCGGAAGAAGCTTGCGCTGTTAACCATATACCCGTCCTCGGAGTGAAAGCTGACAACCAGGAGCCTATGAAGAGCTATCTCCCAGCCATCCGAAATGATCTTCATCCCAGCTGAGAGGTAACGAAATTCGAAAATTGTTATATTAAACTGTTGAAGGCAGATGCGCGCAGGTGATAGAGCAGCGCAAGGTGAATAGTAGTGCAGATCGCGCCAGAGTGCAAGACTGTGCGCTAGACTCCAGAGAGGTAATTGTATCCGTGCTTGAGAGCTTGTTCGGGACGAACAAGGGGCAAGTGTGGGGGGTTTGACAGAGCCTATTTATACACACTATTTAGATCCTAACCCTATGCTTGTTTGCATTAATTTGTGTACAAGATTACTAGTTTCCAGTGTTTTTGTATTTCAGGGCGAGACGAGGGCCTAAGTCGGATACGCGCTAACAGGCAGCGTTTAAGGAGCGCAACACACAGCCTGCGGAGCTAGCAGCGCAAACAGGATAGAAAGTGGCAGAGTCGACTACGGTGCGCAGACCGATTGCGCTAACCAAGGTGCAGTGCGCCATGCGCAGAATAGTGGTGTTTTCAAATCTTGACACCATCAGATTTGGAAGTTGCCAAGGTTGGGCCTCATGAGCAGTATATAAAGAAAGGAAGGCCAGGGTTTGAGAGAGCATCAATAGCACCAAGAGAGGACCACAGCACACGAGAGAGCGGCAGAATAGAAAAACACACGAGCCTGCTGCGAAGACCTGCGCTAGCCGACTGCGCCAGCCGAGACACTGCAACCTGCACGCACCTGCTCGTTGCTGTTTTCTTGGATACTTTAGATATTATTTACTGTTTCTATGATGTTTACTACTAGCATGTCTAGCTAAACGCTTTGTATCGGTTGGGCATGATTCTATGAGTATTTCCTTTGAGACTTGTGCTTAATGCATAGTTTGTTAGCTTGTATTAATTCTGTGCACACGGTTGACAGCTAGTTGCATGAGTAGGGGAAGCCTTGAACCGCAATCTTACTCTTGTTACTTGTTTGTTATATGTTAAACTAGTTGAATAGCTTGACGGTGACAACTAGGAGTAACGCGCTAGGATAATCAGTTGCTACTGTGACAGGATTCGTAGCTGCTTAGACTAGTTTCAAGAATTAATAGCTCATGAACTTTGATCGGAACATGCGCACATGTTAGGAAGCCTTGATCGGACACTAACATCAGTAAACCAAACTATAGACGTTTAGAGTCGATGATAAGGAATACACTCATACAGGATTGTCTGCGCCGATACTTCTCATAGTCATAGTACTTAATCTCTACTGCCTGCGCACGTCTAGTGCAATTCCTGCGTTAACTATTGTTCATTCGCGCACTTGCGCAATCTAATCACTTATACCCCCTAGTTTTCGTAAGTGCAGGTTACTAGTTAAAGCTAATCTACTTGCTCCTTGTGGAATCGACCCCGACTTAGCCGCTATACTAAGTGGAGAAGGAAGGAATTAATTTGACGCGCACAACGACGCGCTATCAGGGAGATTGGGAGATTTCTAATGAGAATCCAAGCGACCCCAAAGAAAGTGTAGAAAATGCAATGAGATGGGATACTGATGAAGCATATTTATACGATCCATCGAGTTATTTATTTCCATTGTTTAGTTACATTCTGTGTGGGAAAGATTACTTCTTGGTAGTGTTTCGCATCGCAGGTGTATCAAGACCGCTTAGAACCTTATAGCGCATTTGGATGGATATACAACAAATCTGGGCAGATTGACCTATCCATAGTCAAAGGCTTGCCGAGCGCATGATTCTGATCCGATTGAGGCGTGTTATACCTTGTTGGAAAGCTAACTCAAGGGGCTACAACTCTATAGTTTACTTCCAGACGAGATTCGGAGGTCTAAAGGGTCAAAAAAGCGAGTGTCTGACACTGCAGTGACTACCGCCCGGAAGCACACTTTAGTAGAGTTAATGTCTTCTTAGATCGCGTATTTAATGTCTTCATGGGGAGCGCGACTAATGTCTTCATCCGGAGCGGAATGCAATTGATGACGTCAGCATTGGGCCCACAGCCCAAAATCAGATTTAGAAGTTTTCAAGATTTAGAAGTCTCTCCATCCTATAAATACAGACCTGCCACAACACAATTGAGCATTAATTCTTAGAGAGCACGAGAACCCAGAAGACGAATTCAGAGAAGCGGCTACTACGCGCGGATGGTGCAGATAAAAAAAAAATCTAAACCCTGATGAATAGTGCTTCCGGCGAGGGGTGTGAATAGTGTCACCGGAGTCCGATTGGAGATCCGACGACGTTTTTCTGAGCGGAACGGGCCACCGGTCAGGACTCACAAATGTGAGCTCCTTCGTTTTTTAGCCATATGAGACCGTTTACATTTTCTTTATGAATTGTTTAGTTTTTTTTTTTCATATTTTGCATTTTGGTTTTTTTCCAGTATTTGTTGGTTTTTGTATTTCTCTTGCTTTTCAGTATGTCCCATGCAAGAAGTTCCCACCAGAGTGTCCAGGGCGACCATGCCTCTGACCAATTCAATGCGGAAGTGCCCCCACAGGTAATCCCACTATTCTATGACGAGCCGGAACGGGTATTCAATAAAAGGCAAAGAGCTAATCGTTAGAGGATGGAGTTCCAGGGAGGACACTATGGTAGAGGTGGAAGGATGGATGAGTTTGATGATTATGCCCTACCTTAATCATATGCGCGTCATCAGAACGGGCAGCCACCACTTCAGCAACTACATAGGCAGCCACCTCGTCACGAGCGAACCATGAGGGAGCTTTCAGCCCCCACATTCCATAACCAGCCATGATGCATCAACACTGACCCGGAAGAGGACAACTTCGAGATCAACCGCAATGGTGCAACATCTGCCCAAGTTTGGAGGATTACCAGGAGAAGTTGCGACGAGGCATCTACAAGAGTTCACCGGAATCTGCCAAACATTGAGACCATACGCAGCCTCTGAAGATAGGTTCAAATTAAAAGTGTTCCCTTTGAGTTTAACTGACCTAGCGAAATCTTGCTTTCTTTCTTTGCCTTCAGGTAGTATAAGAACATGGGATCAAATGCAGAAAAATTTCCTCGACAAATATTACCCTCCTGCTAAAGCGACTCAAGTCAGAAGAGAGTTATCAATGATCAAGCAAGGATCGAGTGAGTCGATGTATGACTATATGGAGAGGTTCAATGCATTGGAACAAAGCTGTTGCAATTTGGCTGTTCCGGAGAAGATGCTTGTGGAATATCTGCTAGATGGATTGAGACCTCTTGAGAGGATGCTCTTGGATGCCGCAGCTGGTGGCACCGTGCTCAATCTGACACCCGGACAAGTACGTGATTTGCTCACCGAGACCGCAGAGAGCGCAAGGTTCCGAGAGGTGACGAGTCGAAGGGATGAGAAAACAAGGAATGTGTTTCAAGTAGAGCCAAATAACAGCCAACTGGTGAGGGAGATCAAGGAGCTGAAGGAGACTATCCAGAGGATGACAGTGAGCCAAGCCAGCGCAGTGAAGGTTTGTGAGTTTTGCCGCGCTGCCAACCACAGAACAGATGAGTGCCCTACACTTCAAGAGGATGAAGTAATGGATGTCAACGCGGTAGGCAATTATCAGAACTTCAACAACAGGCCACCGTAGCAGAGGCAGTTTGGGCTGGTAGAAAATGGCTTCAGCTTGAGAAACGAGGGAGGATTTCAGCAGCCCCCAGCGCAGAACCAAGGGCAACCTCAAAATCAGAATCAAGGCCAGCCCTACCGGCCCCCATTCCAACAATAGGAGAGGTACAATAACCAGAATAATCAGTACCCAAGGAAAAATTTTCCACCAAGCAGCCCCGAGCATTGGTAAGTCATGGGAAGAGGCGCTCAAGGACATGGAGAATACCATGCAATGGAACCAGGCCAAGACTGATGGAGCAATAGCCGAGCTAACCAAGCAGATGTCGCAGCTAGCTTCCACGGTGTATGAGATGAAGGGCGACACGGGCAAGCTGCCTTCCCAAACAATTCAGAACCCAAAGGGAAATGTGAGCGCAATGACCCTGAGGCATGGGAAGGTGATCCAGGTTGCAGAAGAGGCACCGAAGGAAATGGACTCAGAGGATCAAGCGCCCCAGGAGAACATTAGCCAGGCGCGCCAGAGCATAATGTCTTCACCAAGCGCGCCCCTAATGTCTTCACTTGGCGCGGGTAAGTCAGTCTCAGATTTTGAATTTCGCCCTTCTGACCCTCCTTTGCCTTTTCCTATGCAGGTCAAGACCCCTAAGAGGCAAGAGATAGATCAAGAAGTGTGGGACTTGTTCAGCAAGGTGGAAAGCAACATCCCTTTATTGGAGGCCATCAAACAAATACCTCGCTATGCTAAGTTTCTCAAGGAATTGTGCACAAACCATCGCCGATCATCACAGCTGGAAAAGGTAACCCTTAATGCTCATGTAGCCGCTGTTATTCAGAGATCATTGCCTAGGAAATGCGGAGACCCAGGTGTGTTTTCTATTCCTTGCACGATTGGTAGCATTCGCATTAATAATTGTATGTTGGACCTAGGAGCTTCTATCAATGTCTTACCACATTCTATTTACTCGTGCTTGCGTATTGGACCTTTGAAACCTCATGGACTAACTATTCAGTTGGCAGATAGATCGTGTAAGCAACCCGAGGGTATGATCGAAGATGTACTAGTGCAGGTAGGGGAGCTTGTGTTTCCGGCAGACTTTTATGTCTTAAAAATGGATGGTGGAGACCTAGCCGACAGCCCACCAATACTGCTAGGACGCCCCTTTTTGAAGACCTCGAGGATGAAGATTGATTGCGATACCGGCATGCTAACCATGCGAGTCGAGGATGAGGTAGTAGAGTTTGACATCTTTAAAGCAATGAGGCATCCATCGGAGCACAACACAGTAAATGCTATTGATGTCGTGGATGACATTGTGAGTGAAGTGAACCCATCCTGTGGAGATGATGGACTCGAGATTGCGCTGGAAAAATCTATCTTCGAACCGGATGAATCATACGAGCTGAGGGAGTTAGTGCAGGCAGCCCTCGGGCAATTAGAAGTATCACGCCCGCTGACACCAAGGTATGAAGCTAATCAAATCAGTTTATATAAAACTAATACCTTGCTGTCTTCTTTTGTGCAGGCCCCAATCATCGAGCTAAAACCATTACCGGAGCACTTGAAGTACGCCTTCTTGGGAAAGGATGACACATTACCGGTGATTATCAAAAAAGGGCTGGAGCTGGAGCAAGAGCACAAGCTCGTCAAGGTTTTGAAAAATAACCAGCAAGCAATTGGATGGACACTCGGCAACATTAGAGGAATCAGCCCCACAGTTTGCATGCATAGGATCTTGCTGGAAGAGGAAGCTAAACCGTCGAGAGAACCACAACGCTGACTCTACCCGATAATGATGGAAGTGGTAAGAAAAGAAATTCAGAAATTATTAAACGCTAACATCATTTATCCTATTTCAGATAGCCCATGGGTGAGTCTAGTACATGTTGTCCCGAAGAAGACCGGAATAACAGTGCAAGAAAATGCAGCCGGCGAGATGGTGACCAAGCGAATTCAGAATGGGTGGAGGATGTGCATCGACTATAGGAAGCTGAATGCAGTCACTCGTAAGGATCACATTCCCCTCACTTTCATTGATCAGATGTTGGATAGGCTGACAAGTAAGCCATTCTTCTGCTTTCTTGATGGTTTTTCGGGATATAATCAGATCCCCATAGCTCCTGAGGGTCAAGAGAAAACTACCTTTACATGTCCTTTTGGTACATTTGCATTTAGGCGTATGTCATTTGGTTTATGCAATGCACCGGGAACCTTTCAAAGGTTGGTCATTAGTATTTTTTCTGACATGTTAGGTAGTTTCATTGAGGTGTTTATGGATGATTTCACTGTACATGGTGACAAATTTGATGCGTGTTTAGAGAATTTGAACAAGGTGCTGGAGAGATGTGTGTTGATGAACCTTGTTTTGAATTATGAGAAGTGTCATTTCATGGTCACACATGGTGTGGTGCTAGGACATATAGTGTCGCAAGAGGGTATTCAGGTAGAAAAGGCAAAGATAGACTTGATTTTTAGTCTTCCTTACCCTCTGAATGTGCGTGGTGTTAAGTCTTTTCTTGGGCATGCGGGCTTCTATCGTCGTTTTATTGAAGATTTTTCTAAGAAGGCGCTGCCATTGACTAACCTCTTGCAAAAAGATGTTCCTTTTGAATTTTCAGAAAAATGCAAGGAGGCATTTGATGAGCTTACACACGCATTGACTAGTGCACCCATCATCCAAGCACCCGATTGGACGCAGCCCTTCGAAATCATGTGTGACGCGAGCGACTACGCCGTAGGGGCTGTCCTTGGACAAAGGAAGGAGCAAAAACCAGTGGTGATCCACTACGCCTCGAGGACCTTAGACGTGGCGCAAAAGAATTACTCCACTACAGAGAAAGAGCTCCTGGCCGTAATGTTTGCATTAGAGAAGTTTCGTCCCTATTTACTTGGTGGTAAAGTCATTGTATTTTCTGATCATGTAGCGATTAGGTACCTAATGTCGAAGGAGTCCAAACCTCGGTTGATAAGATGGATCTTACTACTCCAGGAGTTCGACGTGGAAATAAAAGACAAAAAGGGGATGGAGAACACGGTGGCCGACCACTTGAGTAGGATTGTCACAAAGGAGGAGCCGATAGCCATCACAGAGACATTCCCCGACGAGCATCTCTACGCCGTGCAGGAAAAAGCGCCATGGTACGCTCACATAGTGAATTACCTAGTAGGAGGTAAATTTCCCCTTCCTTCTCTAGACCTCAAAGATTGAAACTCAAGTATGATTCTCGATGTTATATATGGGATGATCCTTTTTTGTGGAAGATTGGGGCAGATCAAATACTTAGGAGATGTGTCCCGGATGATGATATACATTCTGTGCTTAGTTTCTGCCATGAGCATGCTTGTGGAGGCCATTTCGGACCTCGTAGGACCGCTAGGAAAATTCTGGATTGTGGTTTTTATTGGCCTCATGTGTTTAAGGATGCGTATAACCATTGTAAACTTTGCGATAGATGCCAGTGTGTAGGAAATATATCTGCTAGGAATGAGATGCCACAAATGCCGATAATTGTTGATGAAGTGTTTGATATTTGGGGCATCGACTTTATGGGACCTTTCCCTTCATCTAATGGGTATCAATACATCTTGCTTGCTGTTGATTATGCATCTAAATGGGTAGAAGCGCGGGCCACGCGAAAGGATGATGGCAAAACAGTTGTGGATTTCTTGCGTACTAACATCTTTTGTAGGTACGGGGTTCCGAAGGCCGTAATAAGCGATCAAGGGTCTCACTTCTGTAACAAGTCCATGGCTGCCGTTTTCAAAAACTTTGGAGTGAAACACTACCACTGAGAAGTCATACCACCCGACGAGAGCTCGAATTGGCTGAGCCGGTAAATGCTTAAGGATGAGAGGTACCGTCGAGCCAAAGACGTTAAACAAGTGCGCTTTGCAGGAGGCAACCCGATTTTTATTTATTTTAATTTTTAGCGTACCTCAGTGAATACGGTGCCCCAAGGCAACATTATTTCCGCTCCGGGTTCATACATTAGCGTTGCTAATGTATGCTTGGTGCGCGCAACTTAATGTGTGCATGGGGAGCTTAACTTGCTGAGTTAGGATAGTTTTCTTGTGCATTTCTTATTTTTTTCGTTTCTTTTGTTTTGAGTCTTGCATGACTACCCTTCCCAACGATTTTATTGTACCATGAGGACACGGTTTGTTTCAAAAGTGTGGGGTGGGGGAGTTAGTATGTGTCAGCACGTTTACTTTTGTTAGCTTGCATTAGTAGTGGCTAGAGCACGTTTTTTAAAATTTTTTAGTGTTGCGATGCTGCTGACTATATGCTGCCAGTTTTATGCCATTATGTGCCCTGATGAAGATGCTGAGTTTATGAGATGATGTTTGATGCTATGAGGTTCTGAAGTGTGCGCTTTACATGATTTCTACAATTTTGTGATGCTAGTGACTTGATGTTATATGTTCCTTTGAGTTGAGATATTACAGGATGTGGAGTTGATAGAAAATGTCCTAGAGGGACTTGGCAAACATTCGAAGGTTCAAGGGATTAGTCGCGTAGCGCGTTGAGTTTGCGGAGGTTGGCATTACGAGTTATGAGGGGCGAGGCTTTCACTCCATCATTGCAGAGTTTATGCAATGATGGGACGGGAAAACAAATCGTCCTATCTCTAGTCCTAGTAACCGGGAATGGGTGGGTAACCCCTATCTTGACTCGCGCTGAAAGGATAATGATGAGAAAGAGCGGGACGCGCTCCATATGCTGTTATTCGAAGGCGATGATTGGAACGGTTCAAAATAAAAAAAGGGACAAGCAATTCACATTGGAGAGCAAAGCTCAAAAGAAAAATTCAAACAGAATAAAAAAATTCAGAAAAGCAATCGCGTCGAGTGAAGTCTACGGAACAAGAAAGTTCAAAAGCTGTCTTCCAAAAGAAGAAGAATGAAAAAATTGAGTTCCTTATCACTTGGATTTCTCACGTGCCAGAGAAAGCAAACTCAGCATGTGCTCGTGACAATGACCTCGAGCTGAAGAATGGAGTCAGGAGTCTAAAGAGGGCTATCTCCCAGTCATCCATTGGCATTCCATCTCGACATCTCAGGTAACATGTATCATTGTAGTTTCTCGCTGATCTTTACTGAAGAACGAATGTGAGCATATGTTGATGAACTAATTAGTGAGGACATCGCAAGTAATTTCAGTATTTAGTCATTGACATATTATAAATGCTTTGAGTATTGCGAGTCTTGTCTTTATTCTTGTTCGGGACGAACAAGTTTAAGTGTGGGGTAGTTTGATGGAACGTATTTATACGATCTATTCCCATTTTTTAGTTATATTCTGTGTGTGAAAGATTACTTCTTGGTAGTGTTTTACATCGTAGGTGTATCAAGACCGCTTAGAACCTTATTGCGCATTTGGATGCATATACAGCAAATCTGGGCAGATTGACTTATCCATAGTTGAAGGCTCGCCGAGCGCATGATTCTGATCCGATTGAGGCGTGTTATACCTTGTTGGAAAGATAACTCAAGGGGCTACAATTCTCTAGTTTACGTTCAGACGAGATTCGGAGGTCTAAAGGGTCAAAAAAGCGAGTCTCTGACACTGCAGTGACTACCGTGCCGGAAGCACGCTTTAGCAGAGTTAATGTCTTCTTAGAGCGTGTATTTAATGTCTTCATGGGTAGCGCGACTAATGTCTTCATCCGGAGCGGAATGCAATTGATTTATGTCAGCATTGAGCCCACAGCTCAACATCAGATTTAGAAGTTTTCAAGATTTAGAAGTCTCTCCATCTTACAAATACAGACCTGCCACAACACAATTGAGCATCAATTAGAGAGAATCTTCAGAATGAGAACCCAGAAGACGAATTTAGAGAAGCGGCCACTACGCACGGATTTCGAGGCGGATCACTATTCACCGCCGAAATTACTATTCACTGCCGGAGTTACTGTTCACACAGATTACTATTCACCGTTACAGTATTATTCCTAAACTCAGTTTATTTCCATTGTTTTAGATGACTCGTAGTAGCTAAACCCTTAATTTTGGTTTGTGGAGTTTGTGTTGCAATGTACGGTTTGAGATATTTATGTTTCGTAATTCAACTCAGTAAATTCCTGTTCTTCGTTTGAATTGCATGCTCTGATTATCAAGTTACGTATCCTAGCCGTGAAACTGAGTTGATGTCTACTGCATGATATTGGATTGACTTCCCTATTAGCTAAGCCTAGCGGTGTAACCTAATTGGTGTTGTTGATCGAGTAAACGTTAACCCTATTCGAGAACCTAGCGGTTGAGATTAGGTAGAACAGTAGAGTCGGCATTACCCTAGCGGGATTGTTAGACTAGGAACGGTAGTTTACTCGTTGATGCACGTCACAATCGATGATTACCAGTTGCAATGCATATCCCTGAACTGATTTTTCTCTGAATTTGATAACAACAAACGTTATTCCTGCAACCCCCTTTTCATCGTGACAATTAATTAGTAGAACTTTATAGCTGATTGCTCTCTCGTGGGTTCGACCCTGCTTACCGCTTGCTGAGTGTTAATAGGAGATTATAAATATAAGTTTGGCGCACACAACGACGTGCCGTCAGATACCATGATAGTCTGAATTGCTCCACTAAGTTTCCAGAAGTTGAAGAAGACAACACTGATAGTTTTGAAGAAGAATAAGTCTATCTGTTAGATATTAATGCTGAATTTGCTCGTAAAACACTTTATTTTTACAATGCGCTTACTGCATTTTCTCAATTATTATGTTTTCTCTTAAAATTGCTCTGAATTTAATATTTTAATGCACTGGATATGATATTCTTCAAAACAGATGTATTTGCCAATGCACTTGTTTAGTAATACGATCGAATATAAATTATTTTTAATACACTTGTTTCATAATGCACTTTTTTTATAATGCACTTATAAACAATGTAGTTTCTTCGCAATGCACTTACTAAACAATGGCATTTAAGTTAGAAGTGTTAAATTATTACGATTAATCTAATTGGGACCGAACATGTAATTTAGATAATTGTATGTTCTATCATTGTAATAAGCTTAAATAATGTGATCTAATCTTTTTGAAAGCTTAACAGATATAATCTTAGTCGTAGAATATATTGTGTAGATACCTAGAGATAATTATGGTATTCTTTGAGAGACGGAATCCATGATTATCTCGATTATATCTTCTCATATAGAAGATATAAATATAGGTTATGGTCCCGGTCTATCATGTTATTCTCCAGTTTCTTACTCTCAAAGAAACTGATCCAAGAGACAAACAGTTAGACTAAAAGCACCAACCCAGGGCTTTTGCACTGCCGGTTACTTTTGTTCCATATTCAGGAATGAAACACGTTTTATTTTGCATTAATCAGGTATGCTTGATTATTCTGATATGAGTTTGATAATATAACTCATTTCCACTGTATGATTTTGATTCAATAAAAAGTATATTCTCTTACTACAATGCACTTACTGAAGTAGTCTCAAACAAGTTTTGATTCATTTTCTAGACAATCTCCTATTTTGCTGAAGTAATTGGTCTCTTTTTTCTTCAATTGATCGTCTGGTTTCTTCAGAATATGTTGCATACTCAACAGCTTTATTCATTACTTCTGTTCTCATTTCGTCCATTGTCGATGAAAGAATCTTACATGTGTAAATACGCCTGAACTTGCTTAGTTGGGTTTTTTGATGTAGTATGTAAAATCAGGATCAATGCACTTTCTCATTGAAATATATTTTTGATGCACTTTAATAAAAAAAAACATGTAGGGTGCTTACAACTCGGCCTTCATCTGCAAGTTGAGAATTCCACTCACTCCCTCTCACCCCCATATATATCTTATGAGAAAAATTCCACAATCAACGACATTCTGTAATGTGCACCAAGACATAACAGTCCTTATTATGTCTATTGATTCAAGGATATTTATGTTATGATGGTCTATGTCTTGTAGATACCTAACAAAGTTTTTTTTGTGTTCAAGTTTCAATTAAGCAAATAATTATTCGCAATGAAATTTAAATAACAAAGTACAAATGGACATGCATAAAACTCTTACCAGGACACTTGAATGTTCCCCACACTTTGTTAGTCTATGTGCATCGGCCCTGTTACTGTCAAGTATATCTATTGAGGGATTTTTGAATACCACTACATAATAGTTGCTTGAGACACACATTGGGAAAAAAAGTGTACGCCATGTTCAAAGAGATAAAAGTATGCACTCGCTATATGATTTTCATACTGATAATTATAAATCCTAAGATCAATTGACCGGAGATTAGAGCGTGCCTTGTCCCAAGTTCATTTTCCATACTTTCCTTCATTGACATTCAAATTCGCAGCGTCTCTGTCAGACAGATTTGTGAACAAGCAGTTGCTGCAGCACACTCTTGTTCACTCGAAAATTGTCTCAGCAAACAATGATCAAGACAGAAGTTTGTTCACCCAGTTCGGCCAACTGCCTACGTCTGGGGAGGACTAATCTCCAGTCCTCTATCCACTAATCACAGAGGTCTCCAAGTACACTCGGTTACAACTCCACGCAACCTATGCTACTCAACCTTGTGTGGATCACTCGACATAATCAGAACAGGCTCTGACTTGTATCTGCACACCCTCTACAAATGTCAATCTAGAATAGCTACTGTCTCCTCGAAACTCAGCCTATTCTAAACTGCACTCAACTCTGCAGGGTTGCTGTAGCAACTGCTGTAGCACACAGCTGATGCACAATTGTCCGCGTCGCTCCAAAGCCTTCTGCCGAGCCGATCGAACGATTCCACGAGCGCTGCACACTCTGGAATACTCCCCCTCATTCAGTGACCTCCTACCACTAGCGAGAACCACCGCTTAGACACTCGACCGAGCCACTCACCCGTCAGTCCTTTCGCGGCTGCCCTTGATCAACCAACAGGCACCACTGCTCTGAATTGGCTTTCCTGATCAAGCTTGGATCAGACTACGTAAGTCTTGATCTCCTTCTGCTTCTGTCACCACAGCTCTGCGCTCACGCTCTGCCTTCGGGTGATGATCGAAGAACTCGTCCGTCGCACACCAAAATTCCTCTCTTTGAATTCTGCGCACGCACTCGTGTATCCCTCAGCTTCGATCACCCTTTCTGCTCTGAACTCCTCTCTCTTAAATAGCAGCATCAGCTTTAAGCAAGACCAGAATTTAGCAATGTCCCAAAAAGAACAATTATCTCCTAATTTTTAGGAGATTAGATTTGATTTTGATCTCCAACACAAAACTCCTTCTCTAGCTAGGAATTCCCCACTGGAATATTCTCCGCAGCACTTTAAAATATTCTTCTGGTGTTTTCTGCAGAGCTGCCAGGCCTTCTAGCCAAGCCCAGGTTGCTGCTGCTTCTCGGACAGATGTTGCAGCAACTTGAACAAGCTCCTGCTATAGCATCCCCTGCTGTAGCTGCTCCTTGTTCACTTGTGCTGTAGCTGCTCCTTGTTCACTTTTGCTGTAGCTGCTCCTTGTTCACTAGTACTGGTTTTGTCAAACACTGCCATACTACATCATCAATCTCCCCCTTGGCATTTTGCCAAACCCTAGAACACTGATGCACACTTCCATGAACCAGTAAATACTCTAAACGAAAAAAGGAATTCAACAAGAGAGTAAGAGGTGGCCACACTCGGCCTTAGCACGACCACGCAGGGTCAACGAAAAAAAAAGTTCATCAGTTCATCAGTAGCAGCATTTTACTCTCCCCCTTTTTGGCACAGATGCTCAAGGGGCCTGCTCTTCATCCGCCGGGAACTCCAGGTCTCTGAGCAGACTTCTGATCTGGCCGCGCCTAGCATCCCTCCTTTTTGCTTCGGCTTCAAGAGTGAGCAGCTCAGATCTGAGATGGCTCACAATTCTGGCACGGAGAGCTGATTGAATCGTCGCGGCAGGGGGAGGGATTCCTCCAGAGGAGCTGGGGCTGAAGCACCAACCAAGAGCGGATCGTCATAGGCAATGTCCACTGCATGTTTCCCTTTAAATAGTTTGTGGTCTACTGTAAAGACCTGCAGCTCCTCGGATAAACCTTCAGAAATCTCACCTGCAGCTCTTTTCTGACACAATGTGCTTTCTCTCAATAGCGCTCCATGATTGGGAGGCATTCCTATTTCTGAACCAAATCCCCCTACTGTGATTGCAGTTGTGTCTGTCAATGCGTGTCCTCTCTCAGATGATTCACCAGCAGTGCCTTCATCTTCTTTACTGAATTCCTCTTCTTCACTGCTGGAAACAGGAATGAGGATTGGAGCTTTTCCTTTGTCTGAGGGTGGAGGAGGATGTGCTGCAGCAGGTTCTTGTTCAGATGACTCAGCTTCTATCTCCTCCCCTTCACCTACTATGCCAGGGGACAAGACAAGGGTTTTGCACCTCTCTTCTGCAGAACCTGCTACAGCATCCTCTGTAGCTTGTTCTTCTCCTGAGATATCTTCAAGCCCAGCTTCTTCAGACATCACTGCTGCACTGGCTACAGGCTCCCCGTCACGGACAAGACGCCTTCTTTTCTGGGGGTTCCTTCTTGTGGAGAAGGATCGCTGTGCGACACAGGAAGAGGTGCTTGCTCCCACACCACCACGTCTAGACGCTGAGCAGGTGCTTCATTACGCGACTTAGACCTCTTTTCAGACCTGCCTTGTCGATCTGCTGCCAAATTCTTCTTCAAACCGCGAGTCTTCACCATTGTTGCGGGTTTGTAGAGGATTGGAGGAGCGCACGGTGAGGATGATCAGCAACAAATTTGGGGAAGCGCCTTCAACTTGTCTTTGCCCTAGAAATTGATTTACCTGTTATTTTCCTTTTCAATTTGAAGCTTCTGGATCACGTGCCACACATTTGCCTTCTCCCAGCTTTAGCAACCAAAAAAACGTGAACAAGCTTATTCTGACCAGGTTGCTATAGCAGACGCGAGCTAGTTCTCCTACTCATTCCGGATGACCGCTTTGTTTGGCGGATCCTTGTGAGGTTCTGATGATGATTTCTTCACCCATACCTTGGTTTGTCTAGAGTTTCTCCTCTTCCGACCCTCAAGATTCCTGTCTCTTCGTTTGTCATATTTGGGTTTCCACACCTGTATTACCTATGGCTTTCTCCTGTCTTTAGCTTTCCAGTGCCCTGATGTAGCGATCTTAGAGATCCTCCTCTGCGATTCTTTCCAGTAATAAGCATTTCCCGAAACTACTGGGCAAGGAGTCTTTATGCAGCATGTGTTGGCTCTGGATTTCATTTCCCATTTTCCAGCTGAGGAGGTTCTCTGCTGCCGCTTCAGGTTGAAGGATATCTTCTGATTCCCAATACTTGTGCAGGAACTCTTTTTATTCTGAGGCTCTGGCTTTGTTTTAGAAGGATGATGCGCCAGTTGCTGCAGCATCCTCTTGTTCACGTGTCTAGTTCCATCTTTCCTTGCAGGTTTTGGAGCATCCGAGGCTTTAATGAAAACTGTTCCTCTAGAGCTTTCTTCACCAGTATATCCAAGCCCCGTTCTCCCTTTTCCAAGTCTTTGATAAGACAAAATTTCATCCAAGATATTTTTTTGAGAATCAGCTACCTTGGCTGTTGCTGGTGAGAAACCAATGTCAGTGACTTGGCTTCCTGTGTCTTCCCTTTTCAGAATGGTAACTTAACTGTTGGATGAGGAGAGAAATTTCCTTCGTTCTTCTTCCAGAAGCTTGACTCTGTCAGTCAATGCTTGATTCGTCTGAAGGGCTGCCTCACACTGTTTGAGAATCTTCCCCAGATAGTCAATAAGGCTGCCAGATGAGTCCTCTTCATCTTCACTTTCGGATACTTCAATCCCATAGTGAAATTCATCCTTCTTTAGCTCTTTGAGGTTGAAATCTGACACACTGGTTAGCACGACACAGTTTTCTTCATCACTTTCCTCAGAGTCACTCCATTTTGCTGTCAGGGACTTGTTGTTCTTTTTCTCTGAGTTTTTGAGGGGTTTGCTCGGACAGTCAGCCTCAATATGTCCATACCCTTCACAGTTCGAGCATTGGACCCCCTTTTTCATTTCTTTCTTCTCATCTTCATTCTGAGCAGGTTCCTTCCCTTTCCTTTTATTTTCTCCACCTCTTCTGAATTGTTTTCGTGAGGATGAGCTTTGCCCAATTCTTGAGTCCAAGTTCTTCAGGAGCTTTCCAAGGTTCTTGACTAGCATACTCAGTTGATCATCTGGAACTGGCTTCTTAGCTTCTGTTTCAGCCTTCAGTCCAATATTCTTGTCCTTAGGTGTGAGATCTTTGATCGCGCATCGTTGTACGCGTCAAATTAATCCTTCCTTCTCCACTTAGTACAGCGGCTAAGTCAGGGTCGATCCCACAAGGAGCAAGCAGACTCGTTCTAACTAGTGACCTACAACTTACGAAAATTGGGTTGTGAGTGGTTGGGTTGCGCAGGTGCGCGAATAAACAGTAGTGAAAGCAGAATTTGCACTAGACGTGCGCAGGCAGTAGAGATTAAGTACTATGACTATGAAAAGTATCGGTGCAGACAATCCTCTATGAGTGTATTCCTTATCATCGACTCTAAACGTCTATAGTTCGATTTACTGAAGTTAGTGTCCGATCAAGGCTTCCTAACATGTGCGCATGTTCCGATCAAAGTTCATGAGCTATTAATTCTTAAAACTAGTCTAAGCAGCTACGAATCCTGTCACAGTAGCAACTGATTATCCTAGCGCGTTACTCCTAGTTGTCACCGTCAAGCTACCAACTAGTTTAACATATAACAGACAAGTAGTAAGAGTAAGATTGCGGTTCAAGGCTTCCCCTACTCATGCAACTAGCTGTCAACCGTGTGCACATAATTAATACAAGCAAACAAACTATGCATTAAGCACAAGTCTCAAAGGAAATACTCATAGAATCATGCTCAACCGATACAAAGCGTTTAGCTAGACATGCTAGTAGTAAACATCATAGAAATAGTAAATAACAGCTAGAGTATCCAAGAAAACAGTAACAAGCAGGTGCGTGCAGGTTGCTGTGTCTCGGCTCGCGCGGTCGGCTAGCGCAGGTCCTCGCAGCAGCTCGTGTGTTTTTCAGTTTCGGCTCTCTCTCCTCCTTTGTTGTGTGTCTCTTCAAACCCTAGCCTTCCTCTCTTTATATACTGCTCATGAGGACAATCTTGGCAATTTCCAAATCCTATGGTGTTCAAGATTTGGAAACACCACTATCCTGCGCATGGCTCACTACGCACGCTGGTTAGCACAGTTGGTCAGCGCACCGCACTCTGAATCTGCCACTTCCTATCCTGTATGCGCTGCTAGCTCCGCAGGCCGTGTGTTGCGCTCTAAAACGCGCCTATTAGCACGCATCCGACTTAGGCTCTTGTTTTGTCCTGGAATACAAAAACACCAGAAACCAGTAATCCTGTACACAAAATAATGCAAACAAGCACAGTGTTAAGATCTAAATAGCGCGTATAAATAGGCTCTATCAATCTTCTTTAACCAGTTTCATCTCAAATTGTTTGAGGGATCCCATCAACTCTGCCAGCCTCATGAATCTGACATTTTGATCTTCTTCAATGGCCGTCACTTTCATGTCAAATCTTGTGGGCAGCGATCTGAGGACCTTCCTGAACAGCTTCTCTTCAGGAATAGGTTCACCAAGAGCATGGGCTTCATTTGCCAGATCACAAAGTTTTGCATTAAACTCAGTGACAGTCTACTCTTCCAGCATTCTCAGATTCTCAAACTGTGTGGCAATAATCTGTAATCTTGACAGCTTTACTCTATCAGTTCCTTCTTGTGCAGTTTGCAGAATTTCCCAAGCTTGTTTGGCCATGTCACAATTTGATATCAGCCTGAAATTGTTAGCATCAACTACAGCAAAAATAGCATTCAGGGCCTTTGAATTACCAGTTGCTGCAGCTCCCTCTTCAGCAGTCCATTGTTCTTCAGGCTTTATCCGTGTGACTCCCTGTTCATCCATGGTGATTGGGGGAGACCACTGGACCACGATAGCTCTCCAGTTCTTCTCATCGATGGCCTTGAGAAAGGCTTTCATCCTAGCCTTCCAATATCCATAGTTGCTTTCTTCCAACAACGGAGGTCTGCTTGTGCTCTGTCCTTCCTTCATTGTCTTGGCTGCTTGTGATGGATGAGCGAGCTCCTTAGCTCAAAATGACCGCCTGGTGGAAGCACGATGCACCATGGCTGGTTAACAGTGATAGGGGCTGACATCTCGCGCGGCTTGTTGCACGGGTGGCGCATGATACACTTCAGCGGCCCTCCTTGCTTCAACCTCGCGCTGCACTTCATCTCTGAACAGGGCTGCGCGGTTATGTGCTCTTGCTTCCTCTGGGGTTCTGTCCCCCAAGTTGTCTCCTACGACACTGTTATCCTCCATAACCTGTTCTGAATCTCAAAGAAAATGAAATTAAAAGATAACTAATGTTGTTGCGTCTGTCAGTGCGCAACTAGAATCTGCGCAGCGCAACTGTTTCAAGGTTGCGCAGGCTGATGTGATTGCGCGCTATCAGAAACAACAACGAGAACACAAACTGGAATAACTAGTTACTAAAAATGAAAAAAAAAATGTAAGCTAGCTAAAACTTAGCTGTGTTGCTCCCCGGCAACGGCGCCAAAATTTGATCGCGCGTCGTCGTGCGCGTCAAATATAATTCCTTCCTCTTCCACTAGTACAGCGGTTAAGTAAGGGTCGATCTCCACAGGGAGCAAATAGTGAGTCTTTAGCTAGCAACCTACACTTACGAAAATGGGGGGGTGTGTCAGTGATTGGAATGCGCGATGCGCAAGTGAACAGTAACTAGTGTAACGCAGGAAATTTGCACTAAACGTGCGCAAGCAGTAGAGATTAAATACTATGATTATGAGAAGCATTGGGCAGACAATCCTTTATGAGTGCATTCCTTATCATCGACTCTAAACGTCTATAGTTTTCGGTTTACTTGGGTTAGTGTCCGGTCAAGGCTTTCTAACACGTGCGCATGTTCCGTTCAAAGTTCATGTGCTATTAATCCTTAGAACATAGACTAAAACAGCTGCGAATCCGTTCAAAGTAGCAACTGATCACCCTAGCTTGTTACTCCTAGTTGTCACCGTAAAGCTATCAACTAGTTTAACATGTGACAAGCAAGCAACACAAGTAAGATTGCGGTTCAAGGCTTCCCCTACTCATGCAACTGGCTGTCTCCGTATGCACAGGATTAATACAAGTAAGTAAACTATGCATTAAGCTCAAGTCTCAAAGAAAATACATCATAGATTCATGCCCAACCAACACTAAGAGTTTAGCTAGACATGCTAGTGATAAACATCATAGAATAGTAAATAATGACTAATGTGTCTGAGAAAACAGTAGCAAACAGTGCGTGCAGCTTGTCTTCTCGGCTGGCGCGGTCGGCTGGCGCAAATCCTCTCAACAAGTCCGTGTGTTTTCCAATTCTGCTGCGCAGTGCCTCTTGGTGATCTCTGATGCGTCTCCAGAAAGTCTCTTTTTTTCCTTTTTTTCTGTTGCCCTAGCCTTCCTCTTGTTTATTTACTGCTTGGGAAGCTCACTTTTGGCAACTTCCAAATCTGGTCACGTCAAGATTAGGCAGTACTGGACTTTGCGCTTGGCGCACGGCATCGGCTAGCGCATGGGCTAGCGCACCTCTGCTGACTCTCGCCAACTTCTCTCCTGTTTGTGCTGCTAGCTCCGCAGGCGGATCTTTCACTCCTAGAACGCTGCCTGTTAGCGCGTATCCGACTCAAAGACTCGTTTTGCCCTGTAATACAAAAACACTAGAAACGAGTAATCTTGCTCATAAAATATTGCAAACAAGCATAGGGTTATGATCTAAATAATGCGTACAAATAGCCTCTATCAAACCCCCCACACTTGCCCCTTGTTCGTCCCGAACAAGCACTGCAGCGCGGATACAATTACCTCTTCTGGAGTTTAGCGCACAATCTTGCACTCTGATGCAAATGCACAATTGCTCAACTCGCACTGCTCTATCACCTGCGCACAACTGCACTCAACAGTTCTAATATAATAATTTCGAAATTCATTACCTCTCAGCCGGGATGAAGATTTTTGGATGGCTGGGAGATAGCTCTTCTTAGGCTCCAGGCTGCCAGCTCCTACTCCGAAGATAGGTATATGGTGGATAACGTAGCTTCTTCCAGTGCGTGATTCGTCCGCGCACTTCCTAGGAACTTGAGCTTTCTGTTGATTTCCTTATGGACTTTGCGCATGTTGATGCTTGTGCGCATGCTGATTCTTTTGTAGCGCGTATCATTTGCTGGTATTTTTCTTTTGTACAGCTTGTCTCTTTAACTTCTTACATTCCCAGAGCAGTTCCAGTCTCAGCCTTCGGATGGCAGCTATGGAACTCGCCCCGCACTCTCTCCTTTGGTCTGTCTGCGCAGGTCAGCGCACGCGTTTACATCCGCGGCTGCCTTCCTTAGCTCGATTTTCAGAGAGAAGGTGGTCTGTTTTCCCACCTCGCCACGCTATGGGTATTTCGCCTTTGGCATCTGCGTGACTGAGCGCGCTCTTTTGTTCCGAAGGCTGCGAAGCACCGGCCTCCACTAACGCTCTCGACCATATACCTTGCCTTCGAAGCAAAAGCGACTAACCGCCTCTCTGGAGCATTTCTGTCAACTCCACATCCCCTGCATATCCCAACTAACAGGAGCAAAAAAATGAAAAAAATTATACTAAAACAGTAGATAGCAGCGCACGCAATATGGATAGCGCAAAACAAGCTGGAGCGCATGCGCATCCTGCACTCTAGCGCACTACTGCTACTATTCTCTTTAACTTAAACTAAGCTACACTAAAATGCTCAAAAACGTGAAAAGTGAATGTAACGCCCCCCCCCCCCCCCCCCACACTTGAATAGAGACGTGTCCCCACGACTCAAGCGCAAGCGCATGGAGAGCGCACACATGCATGTAATGCAAAAATAAAGAACATAAGAACAAAAACAAATATTCACACAGCATAAACGATAGCACAGGGTCACAAAATATGCGGCACAAATATTCAGCACATAATATCCAATAAGACGCAGCAAAATAAAAGACACCACCCTAAAGAAAACTAATGCTGCTGCCCCTCGGCCTTAGAAGTCCTCCGAGCTAGACGCAGCTGCTGATCCAAGCGCCTCATCCTCTGAAGAATCCGTCACGTAGTCGGTGCTGGAGGCTGGTGGCACTATGGTGAGGGGGTCAGGCTGCGCAACGAGGTCGTCCTCGGAAAGTGAATCCCAAATGGAATCGGAGTCTACGCTGGGATAGGCTATGGGGGACTCCGGAACAGAAGGCCGGGCAGGGGAAACTGCTGGTGGTGGTATCGGTTCTGGTTCAGGGGTGGGTTTTGCTGCGGGGGCTGCCGGTGCTGGTGCTGGTGGTGGTACTGGAGAGGGTTCTGCTGGATGGACTGGGGCTGCTGAGGCTGCTGGGGCCCGGGGAGGAGGTCTGGCTGGCTGGCTAGGGGGACCTGGAGGTGGCCGGTGCAGGCTGAGGAGAGGGGGAATCGCGTCTCCAAATCTCCACCCCGATGGTGGACTCATACTTAAATCCGCCCCCTCTGGCGCTAAGTATTCGATCACACGCATGGCGTTGAACATCATGCGCTGCTCGGCGGTTGCTGCCTCGGGCGCCTCCTCAGCCTCAGTCCTTGGGCGCTTTCCACGTGCACGAGGGGGAGAATCCTCGATGGAAATGGTCACTGGCTTCCCTTGTGGTGCACGGGCCCTCTGGTGTGCTCCAGTCTGCGCCCGGGTCCTTGGGCGCCTGACCAGAGGCACCTCTGGTTCTGAGGCCTCATCTTCCTCCATGTCCTGCGCGGCTACTGCGCCCTGCGCACTGCTTTCTGCTCTGGGCCGCGGAACTCTGGCCGGCTGCAGGCGGTAGCACCATTCCAACGTGCCATCTTCCTTCAGAGCTACCGCCCTGATCTGCAGCATATGGGCACGATCGAGAGGGACAGCCGGCACCAAAGTGTGCACTGGCACCTCGGGCTCTCCATGTAATGCCCGCAACAGGTGCGTTATGACTCCTCCGCAAGTCAGCTGCCCCTTCATGCTAACGCGGCTCCAGTGGTGCACCATGTTCAGGATAAAAAGCACCTTCCGCCCATAGTACAGCCCCTTCAAAATGTCCAAATCCAGGAGGCTGATCTTCGGTGCGCCGTTGAAACGGCCAATGACTGCATAGGCGACCATGCGCCACAAGTAGAACAGCCACGGGTCGCGCAGCTCTCGGCCCCTGCTGCGCCCCGCGGCAAATGCTGGCCCAGTCGCCATCTCGCGCCAGGCCTCCTGGTTAGTGTGCGTGTCTAAGTCCTCGTCACGCACCTTGGCGCACCCGAACGCGCGCCTCAGCCTCCTTGCCGAGGCTATGAACCAAACACCCCTATGCCTGTACCTGATCTCCTTGTCTCCTGCCTCCAGAGACGCTAAAAACTCGCACGTATCCTCTTGGTCAGATGCGCTGTTGAGTTCCAACAGCGCTTCCCAGCCTGCGAGCGCCAGCCTCTGCGCTACGAGGTCCGCTAGTCCAACCTCGCGCAGGAACTCTCGGCCGATGTACGGGGTCCCGTACATTTCCAGGCTTATAAACGCCGCATACTTGCTGGCGAACGCAGCTGGGGTCTCCTGGTCCTTGGCAGGTCTCATGATGCGCTAGGGCTGCGGTCAACTGTGGTCAACACCCTCAACAACTTCAAAAATCCAAACTGCACAGAAATCCCTGAAATTCTCACCGAAGGAGCGCCTACTGCTCGCCTACACAACGCACTAAACAATACTCCAATCGGCGCACTCTACCCCGGTGCGATTTCAAAACCCTAGAAAACTTCTCCTCCGCACAAACCCTAACGGAAGCTGCTCAAATCGGGGGGAGAGGTTACCTGGGTGTAGTGCGGCTGTGTGGTCCTCGAATCACTCTAAACGGACGCTGGGTTGGGCGCAGATCGACGGGCAGAGGTCTGAAGGCGGGGGCTCGTGTGCAACGGTCGAGTGAAAAGTGCTGGATTTTTCCTAAGTCCTGCCTTATATACCCCCCTGGCTAGCGCATCTGGCCTGCGCATTGCTAGGCGCACGGTCCTGCGCACTACTGCGTGACTAAAAAAAACTACCAAGTCCTAAACTAGCTAAAAAACTCAAAAAAAAACAAAACAAGTAGAAAATAAAATATGCAAAAGTAAAAACGTGTCGGGTTACCTCCCGACAAGTGCCTTTGTTTAACGTCGTTGGCTCGACTGTACCTCGTTACGTGCCAAAATGTGTGCCTGCGACCTCCCCCACTCTTGCTTCTGAGTGTTCCTGCGCCAGTGTGTGTGTTGCGATCTCATTGGTCCTGCGCAAAGGGTAAGATGGGAAGTCAGCATGTGATAAATTATGCGTAACGAGGGCAAATGCAGAGGAAGAAGAGATATGAGCAATAGGTTCCAGTTCTCCCTCTGGTACATCCGGTGGTGTGTCTGGCGCAGCAGCTTGCGCATCTATTATCTCTGGTTCGGCCAAGTCAATGTTGCGTGCTGTGCTATCCCAAGGTTCTCCTAAGTACCGTTTGACTCTCTGCCCATTAACCTGAAAACGATGCCGGTGCCCGTCTTCTAACTCGATTGTTCTGTAGGGGAAAACTAGTTGAAAACTTTGGTCAAGGCTTTCTAACACGTGCGCATGTTCCGTTCAAAGTTCATGTGCTATTAATCCTTAGAACATAGACTAAAACAGCTGCGAATCCGTTCAAAGTAGCAACTGATCACCCTAGCTTGTTACTCCTAGTTGTCACCGTAAAGCTATCAACTAGTTTAACATGTGACAAGCAAGCAACACAAGTAAGATTGCGGTTCAAGGCTTCCCCTACTCATGCAACTGGCTATCTCCGTATGCACAGGATTAATACAAGTAAGTAAACTATGCATTAAGCTCAAGTCTCAAAGAAAATACATCATAGATTCATGCCCAACCAACACTAAGAGTTTAGCTAGACATGCTAGTGATAAACATCATAGAATAGTAAATAATGACTAATGTGTCTGAGAAAATAGTAGCAAACAGTGCGTGCAGCTTGTCTTCTCGGCTGGCGCGGTCGGCTGGCGCAAATCCTCTCAACAAGTCCGTGTGTTTTCCAGTTCTGCTGCGCAGTGCCTCTTGGTGATCTCTGATGCGTCTCCAGAAAGTCTCTTTTTTTCCTTTTTTTCTGTTGCCCTAGCCTTCCTCTTGTTTATTTACTGCTTGGGAAGCTCACTTTTGGCAACTTCCAAATCTGGTCACGTCAAGATTAGGCAGTACTGGACTTTGCGCTTGGCGCACGGCATCGGCTAGCGCATGGGCTAGCGCACCTCTGCTGACTCTCGCCAACTTCTCTCCTGTTTGTGCTGCTAGCTCCGCAGGCGGATCTTTCACTCCTAGAACGCTGCCTGTTAGCGCGTATCCGACTCAAAGACTCGTTTTGCCCTGTAATACAAAAACACTAGAAACGAGTAATCTTGCTCATAAAATATTGCAAACAAGCATAGGGTTATGATCTAAATAATGCGTACAAATAGCCTCTATCACTTACCTGTCAGCGCCATCAGATGCTCGTCAGGGAATGCCTCCGTGATCCGCCCTGGCTCCTCTGCTTTCACGATCCTGCTCAGGTGGTCAGCGACTGTGTTTTCTGTGCCCTTCTTATCTTTGATTTCCAAGTCAAATTCCTGAAGTAGGAGCACCCAGCGCATCAGGCGCGGCTTAGTCTCCTTCTTGGACATTAGGTAACGGATTGCTGCGCGGTCTGTGTAGACGATGACTCTGGCGCCAAGAACATATGCGCGGAACTTCTCCAGTGCAAACACGATTGCCAGAAGTTCCTTCTCCGTGGTGGTGTAGTTCCTCTGCGCAGCGTCCAGTGTGCGCGATGGATAATAAATGGCGTGCGGCTTCTTGTCCACTCGCTGTCCCAGGACCGCACCTACTGCATAGTCGCTTGCATCGCACATCGGTTCAAATGGCAGGCTCCAGTCTGGCGCACGCATCACTAGCGCACTGGTCAGCGCCTCCTTCAGCTTGTCAAACGCGGCCCTGCACTCATCAGTAAATTCAAAACACACATCCTTTTGCAAGAGGTTAGACAGGGGTATACAAATTTTAGAAAAATCTTTTATGAAACGCCTGTAAAACCCTGCATGCCCAAGGAATGATTTCACATCGCGCACGTTAGTGGAATAAGGCAGATTAGAAAAAAGATCAATTTTGGCTTTATCTACCTTGAGATAATATGTCCTAGTACTACTCCATGTGATACCATAAAATGACATTTTTCATAATTGAGCACTAGGTTTTTTGAAATGCAGCGCGCTAAGACCTTATCAAGATGAGTTAAACATGCGTCAAAGGTACTTCCGTACACAGTAAAATCATCCATGAACACTTCTATGCATATACCAATCATATCAGAAAAGATGCTCATGACTAAACGTTGGAACGTACCTGGCGCGTTACACAGCCCGAATGACATGCGCCGAAACGCAAATGTACCGAATGGGCAGGTAAACGTGGTCTTCTCTTGATCTTCCGCAGCTATGGGTATCTGATTGTACCCTGAGTATCCGTCCAAGAAACAAAAGTAGGGCTTTCCCGCTAATCGATCTAGCATCTGATCCATAAAGGGTAGCGGGAAATGGTCCTTGCGCGTGACTGCGTTAAGCTTTCTGTAGTCGATGCACATGCGCCATCCAGTTTGTATGCGCTTGGGGACTAGCTCGCCCTGCGCATTCTCCTCTACTGTGATTCCTCCTTTCTTTGGCACGACGTGCACTGGACTTACCCATTTGCTGTCCGAGATTGGGTAAATGACTCCTGCGTCAAGCAGCTTCAGGATCTCTTCCTGCACCACCTCCATCATGTTCGGGTTCAATCTGCGCTGAGGCTCCCTGGATGGTTTGGCACCATCTTCCAATAGAATCCTATGCATGCATACGTCCGGGCTCACTCCGCGCAGGTCAGCAAGTGTCCATCCTATAGCGCGCTGGTTCTTGCGCAACACCTGCTGTAATCGCGCCTCCTACTCCTCTTCCAATCCTTTCTTTATGATTACCGGCAGGGTGTCTTCATTTCCCAAGAATATGTATTTAAGGTGCTCTGGGAGTTGCTTCAGCTCGACCTTGGGTGCCTGTTCAATAGAGGGCAAGATTTTATTAGCAGTGCAGACATTAACTATGTCATGTACCTGTCTGGATGCTGGTTCAGCGCTGCTCAGCTCATCCTCTTGCGCCTCCAACTCTGCCTGTGCCAGTGTCTCAGGTTCTTCTGCTGCGCTTGCACATTGCGCATCTGCAACCAAGTCATCTATGCTGTCCATCGCGTGCACTGTGGCGTCTTCATGAGGGTGCTGCATCCCTTTGAATATGTTAAAATGAATTTCCTCGCCATCAACCTCCATAGAGAGCGTGCCCCTCCACACGTCTATTTTTGTGCGCGTTGTCATCAGAAATGGTCTGCCCAGTAGGATCTGCGCACTGCCTTTGCTCGACTCACCCTCCATTTCTAGGACATAGAAATCTGCTGGGAACACCAGCTCTCCTACTCGGACTAGGACGTCCTCGATCACGCCCGTCGGTTGCTTGCACGACCGATCTGCTAGCTGAATGGTGAGACCTGCAATCTTTAGAGGTCCAAGGCGCAATGACGCATATAGGGAATAGGGTAGCACATTTATAGATGCGCCTAAGTCAATCATGCAATTGCTCACTGTGGTCTTACCTAAAGTGCATGGGATGGTGAACGTACCTGGGTCTCGGCATTTAGGTGGTACCTTATGCTGCACGATCGCTGAGGCCTGCGCATTTAGCATTACCTGTGCGCACTCGCCTTTACTCCTCTTGTTTGTGCACAGCTCCTTTAAAAACTTGGCGTACCTAGGAATCTGCCGAACTGCTTCAATAAGGGGAATGTTTATTTCCACCTTACTGAATAACTCGTAGAGCTCCTTATCAAGCGCTTCCTTCCTAGTCGATGGTGCCTGTACAGGGAAAGGTGCAGGTATGTTAGTACGATTCATGCCTTTGTCCTTTGATTGCGCCATACCTGGCGCTTCGTCCTGCTGGCTTGTGGCTGGCGCTTCTGGTTGCGCATCTTGCTCTGGTTGCGCATTCTGCTCTGTTGGATCTGGGACTTGCGCAACTGGTTGCACGGGCGCCTTTGCGGTCTGCTCTGTTCCTACTGTGCGCCCAGTCCTCAGTGTCACTGCGTTGACTCCTCCCTTGGGATTCTGGATTACTTGCGTAGGCTGGTTGCCATCGCTCTTTTTCAGCTCATACACCGTGGTAGCTGCTTCTCAATGGATTCGAACCTCTTGTCATACTTCTCATCATTCTTGCGCACTGTGTCTGCTAGCTGCCCCACGATATCTTCTAAGGATCGCCTCGGTTGCTGGTTGTTCTGCGCTGGTGCGTCAGTGCGGCGATGCGGTGGATTGTAGGGCGCAGCTTGTTGCGTCTGCTGTGGTGCGCGCTGGTCCGCGGACTGCCTCTGGAAATTGTTTTCCTCCTTCCATCTGAACCCATTTGCGGCTAGTCCAAAACGCGGCTGATTCTGCCTCTGTGGCCCTCTATTATCCCATCCTCCTAGAGCATTGACATCTCCTGATTCCTCGAAAAGTGTGGGACATGCATCGGTTTTGTGCTCAGTGGTTGTGCAGAACTCACATGCCTTTGGCGCAGCTGGTTGGGCCCCCTGCGCATTCATCAACTTCTGCAGCATGGCCTTCATTTCCTTTATCTCAGCGCTTGTTTCTACCTGATGCACAGAACGAGCACGACTATTTTCAAGTGTTAGCTGATGTCTTACCTGTCCAGCAGAGTCTTCTATCAGCTGCCACGCGTCTTCTGGGTACATGTTGCAAATGTCGCCTCCTGCGCATGCATTCAATAATCTCAGCTCCATGGGCAGCAATCCATTCAGGAAATTCTCTATCAGCACATTCTGGGGCAGGCCGTGATTGTAGCAGTTGGCCTCCAGCTCCCTGAAACGCTCATAATACTCCGACAGCGACTCTCCTGCGCCCTGCCTAGGTGCGGCCAGCTCCCTCCTGAGTAGCGCGATCTTTGCTGCGGGATAGAACTTGTCCAAGAACTTCTTCTGCAGCTGCTCCCATGTGTGAATTGATCCTGCTGGTAAGTTCATCAGCCAATGCCTGGCTATGTCACACAATGGGAACGCTTTCATCTTCAGCGCCTCGTCGCTTTCCCCTTCGGCCTTCATGTTCTCGCAAATGACTAGGAATTCTCGCACATGCTTGACTGGGTTCTCATTGTTCATCCCGTGGAACTTGGGCATGTGATGAATGAGCGAGCTCCTGAGTTCAAAATGACCGTCTGGTGGAAGCACTATGCACCATGGCTGGTTAACCGTGATTGGGGCTGACATCTCGCGCACTGTTTTGCGTCGCGCGGGTGGCGCATTATACACTTCAGCGGCCATCCTTGCTTCAACTTCGCGCTGCACTTCCTCTCTGAACAGGGCTGCACGGTTATGTGCCCTCGCATCCTCTGGGGTTCTGTCCCCCAAGTTATCTCCAACGACACTGTTATCCTCCATAACCTGTTCTAAATCTCAAAGAAAATGAAATTAAAAGAAAACTAAGTTGTTGCGTCTGTCAGTGCGCAACTAGAATCTGCGCAGCGCAACTGTTTCAAGGTGGCGTAGGCTGATGTTGATTGCGCGCTGTCAGAAACAACAACGAGAATAAAGCAAACAGAAATAAAATGACTAACTATTGTAAAAGGAAATTTAAGCTAATTAAAGCTTATCTGTGTTGCTCCCCGGCAACGGCGCCAAAATTTGATAGCGCGTCGTTGTGCGCGTCAAATTTATTCCTTCCTTCTCCACTTAGTACAGCGGCTAAGTCAGGGTCGAATCCACAGGGAGCAAGTAGATTAGCTTTAACTAGTAACCTGCACTTACGAAAAATAAGGGGTGAGTGATTGGGTTGCGCAAGTGCGCGAGTGACAATAGTTAACGCAGGAATTGCACTAGACGTGCGCAGGCAGTAGAGATTAAGTACTATGACTATGAAAAGTATCGGCGCAGACAATCCTCTATGAATATATTCCTTATCATCGACTCTAAACGTCTATAGTTCGGTTTACTAATGTTAGTGTCCGATCAAGGCTTCCTAACATGTGCGCATGTTCCGATCAAAGTTCATGAGCTATTAATTCTAAAGACTAGTCTAAGCAGCTACGAATCCTGTCACAGTAGCAACTGATTATCCTAGCGCGTTACTCCTAGTTGTCACCGTCAAGCTATTCAACTAGTTTAACATATAACAAACAAGTAGCAAGAGTAAGATTACGGTTCAAGGCTTCCCCTACTCATGCAACTAGCTGTCAACCGTGTGCACATAATTAATACAAGCAAACAAACTATGCATTAAGCACAAGTCTCAAAGGAAATACTCATAGAATCATGCCCAACCGATACCAAGCATTTAGCTAGACATGCTAGTAGTAAACATCATAGAAACAGTAAATAATATCTAAAGTATCCAAGAAAACAGCAACAAGCAGGTGCGTGCAGGTTGCAGTGTCTCGGCTGGCGCAGTCGGCTAGCGCAGGTCCTCTCAGTAGGCTCGTGTGTTTTTCTATTCTGTCGCTCTCTCGTGTGCTGTGGTCCTCTCTTGGTGCTATTGATGCTCTATGATGTTCTTCCAAACCCTAGCCTTCCTCTCTATATATACTGCTCATGAGGCCCAACCTTGGCAACTTCCAAATCTGATGGTGTCAAGATTTGGAAACACCACTATTCTGCGCATTGCGCACTGCACCTTGGTTAGCGCAATCGGTATGCGCACCGTAGTCGACTCTGCCACTTCCTATTCTGTTTGCGCTGCTAGCTCCACAGGCTGTGTGTTGCGCTCCTTAAACGCTGCCTGTTAGCGCGTATCCGACTTAGGCCCTCGTTTCGCCCTGAAATACAAAAACACTGGAAACCAGTAATCTTGTACACAAAATAATGCAAACAAGCATAGGGTTAGGATCTAAATAGTGTGTATAAATAGGCTCTATCACCGATCGAATGATTCCACGAGCGCTGCACACTCTGGAATACTCCCCCTCACTCAGTGACCTCCTGCCACTAGCGAGAACCACCGCTTAGACACTCGACCGAGCCACTCACCCTTCAGTCCTTCCGCGGCTGCCCTTGATCCACCAACAAGCACCAGTGCTCTGAATTGGCTTTCATGATCAAGCTTGGATCAGACTACGCAAGTCCTGATCTCCTTCTGCTTCTGTCACCACAGCTCTGTGTTCACGCTCTGCCTTCGGGTGATGATCGAAGAACTCGTCCGTCGCACACCAAAATTCCTCTCTTTGAATTCTGCGCATGCACTCGTGTATCCCTCAGCTTCGATCACCCTTTCTGCTCTGAACTCCTCTCTCTTAAATAGCAGCATCAGCTTTAAGCAAGACCAGAATTTAGCAATGTCCCAAAAAGAACAATTATCTCCTAATTTTTAGGAGATTAGATTTGATTTTGATCTCCAACACCAAACTCCTTCTCTAGCTAGGAATTCTCCACTGGAATATTCTCCGCAGCACTTTAAAATATTCTTCTGGTGTTTTCTGCAGAGCTGCCAGGCCTTCTAGCCAAGCCCAGGTTGCTGCTGCTTCTCGGACAGATGTTGCAGCAACTTGAACAGGCTCCTGCTATAGCATCCCTTGCTGTAGCTGCTCCTTGTTCACTTGTGTTGTAGCTGCTCCTTGTTCACTTATGCTGTAGCTGCTCCTTGTTCACTAGTGCTGGTTTTGTCAGACACTGCCATACTACATCATCAGACATATACCTTATTTCGTTGTCCACAACGCTTAGTTGCAACTATATAATTCCATATCCATGTTAATGCACTTTTACATTTATGCACTTAATTGGAAGATTTGATGTAATTTTAGGTGTGTGCAATGCACTTATATTTGAGTAGGCCAATATGCACTGCATTTACACATTAGTAACTGCGGATGGATCTGCACTTACAAAATGAACGCAATGCACTTTTAATACAAAGTTACTAATGTGAAGAATAATCTTCAGTTAAAAATGAAGGTAATGCTCTTTCATTGAGTACTGACCTTACCGATGTGTATAGTGTGAAGAAGAACCTCACTGGAGAATCTGTGCTTCTCCGTTTTTCTTCATCGTTTAGGTGCACTGACATCTTCATTCTTCTTTTTTGATGCACCGGAATCCTTCTCTGTTATTTTGTTTCCTGTTTTGATCCCCATTGGTTCCATCATATGGTCATTAATTTCCTAAAGATCCTCACTTTTTAGAAATGTCATTACTACTTCTACAATATGTAGTCAAAGTGTTCCATTGTGTTTAACAATTTTTCTTTAGCTCAGACAATTTCATTCAAACAAACTTGCAAATTCCAAACTGATGTAGTTAGTTGAACTGTATCATTTATTTTCATATTGTTTTAATTGAGACAATGATGCAGCGCGCGCGAGGTGATAGATCAAAGCTCGTTGATTCCGCAGAATACCGAGAATTAAAGGAAGGAAAAACACTCAAATTTTTTATTAATCAAATTCAACTATCTTACAAAGCGTAACTAAGCAATCTTAAATAGGAAAAACGAAAAACCCTAAAACATAATAATTCGAAATAAATTAGGAAACGACGTCAGATGGCCCGAAAAACCCATACATGACGAGCAAAGCTAATGAGTTTCGTCCGCGAGCCTGTCCCGTTTAAAAAAGATATTATAGTGGCCCATCTGACACCGGCAACCCCAAAACCGCTAATTTACACCTTCCGCGTGCAACTTCTTTGGATGATCCCTGTTTTCCACGTAAAATAATGTCATTTGCTCTGCATCAGGCAGTTGCATCACCTTGTAAGGATTTATGTTAGGAGAAGTACGTTCATACCGCATATTGGGTTGATCGGGATTGGTGGTTTGTAAATTTAAATAATAATGTTAATGCATTTATTCCTAAAATAGTATGAACAAATATCGGTAAATGCACGCAAATGCAATTATGTTGTGAAGGTAATGCATTTTATTCTCAGCAAGTGCATTTTTTAGAATTTTTGTAACCAGATCATTCAAAACAAGTGCATTAGCTTTATAGACTTGTTTCATCATAATGCATTTTCTGGAATGCTAACCTGTTGGTTCGTGGTTTCTGTTGTCCTGCATCCCATATTGGCTACAAAAGAAATATTGTCAGGCGCACTTTTACGTACGTCATTTTTCATTATCACCCTGCCAATCATTTATGTCTCCCTGTCTTTGAGTATCATTATCACCCAACCACTATCCTCTGCCTACATTTTATTTCAGAAAAATTAATTGACCTTGCTGGCAGTGCGCTTCGATTAATGCACTTGCATACATGAATTTTTGCTGATTCATCTGCTGTTGTTTTCACAACACACATGCATCATTGATTTGCTATTTTTATTTTTTATGATGCCTTTCACATAACATATCTCTCCCAAACGCTCATGCTCTCATCTCGCGGTAGATCCTGATGAAAATAGGCTTCGTCATGCTGATTTTGAATCCTTCGGTCTCCAGCATCTCGCAGTAGAAAACCCGATGAAAAAGAATTGAAATGCTTTTTAGAATATACAAGTAAACTGAGAAAATTTAAATATAATTGGAATGAACTTTCCAATACATAGCGAGAGGAATGTTAATGGCCTGGAATACATCGAGTCAGGTGATGCCTGACATTCCTTTTTGCTTCTTATTAAGCTCTTCAACTAATACTCACACCAGTCATAGATGCCGAAGATTGATAAATCATGTAGAATGTGCAAGACTTACAAACTAAACAAATTATACGATTGTTGTTTGTATTCGCAAACAAGACAACAAAATGAATTTTGAACCAATCTCCCCATTCATATGCATCGACACATTTTTAGAAACTTCAAATGGCTTGACGCTCCACTTTTGTAAGCCCGGTTCAGATCGCCATTTATTTACCAACACATTTTGAACAATTGGTACGAGATGGCACCTCAATTTTCTTTTCCCCACGTGGGATCCCTAGTATTCTTGCCACATCAATTTTCTTTATTTTTAATGGTGCACTTTGAAGTTTCAGAGAAGCATCGAAGGACTCCATAAACCAACGTCCAAATTTCCTTGGAATTTCTGCTAGAGTCAAATGTTTCCTTTGGCCGAACCTAATGTCTTTCAAATCCTTTGTTGGATATCATTTAGGTACAAGATTGTATTTACTAGAATTTTTGGGAAGTTTTGATTTTTATGTGCTTGCCGTCAAACTCATGAATTACAATTGCAATTACCATAGCCTCGTTGACTCGGGCTTTTTTTGGTTTCTCCCCTTCTACCACCTTACTTTTGGGAGGAGAAAGTATGTCCGTTTTTTTAGGCGGGCAAAATCATCATTGCTCTCTTGTTGGTTGTAGTTTATTAGGTTGGGTTTACTTCTTTTTTTTTTAATCTAAAAAAACATCAATGCACTTTATGAGTAACTGATAAAGAATGAAATTAATTAATCTATAGACACATACACTATACTTCCCGATAATGCACTTTATCAAACTAGGTAAGTTTAACGCTAATTATAATGAACTTTAAAAAGTCAATGAACTTTATTGCAACCGGGTCTGTTTTTTTGAATTGAATTTATTTACCGAAGAACTTAACTTAACAGAACTTAATTGAATTTAACATAAGTACTTAACTTACTATTCATCATCTCTTTCCCACCACCACCACCCCAATCACAACAACCACCACCACAACACAACACCACCACCACCACCACCACCACCACACCACCACCATTACACTACCACCACCACCACAACACCACCATCCCAACCATCACCACTACAAAACCACAACATCACACCACCATCACCATACAACACCACCACAATAAAAAATAGTAGTTAATGTACTTAACTTGAATATACTTAACTTAACTGAACTTAACTTATTTACTAAAATTGAAGCGCAAAAGTACAAATCCTCAATTCATTTTATCTATAGCTAACATCATAGGCAGTTACTTGACATAAACGTTCCCCAAACATCTAATGCACTTATTCAAAGATCACAGAAGTTCACTCCAAACACCGAACTCCCCACATATATAAGTGCAGGTTAATCTTAAAATCCCACTATATAGCCAACAACGGTAGCACCAAATCAATGTATATAGCCAATAACGAGGGAATATAAACCCTAAACTGTCAATTCACTTTATACAACATCCAATGCACTTAACGAGTATCATACCGGGCCAATTGTTTTTTTCATACAAACCCTACAATGAATCTAATATGCATAGTGGGACAGATGACACATGTGTGTTGAGTGAAAATAATGAGAGAGAAAGAGAAATGTAAATAATTGTAGAGAATTCATTATTAATTCAAATAAGGGATAGTTACTAAATCACCTACTCAAGCGTCGCCACTTTTCTGTGATCAATTCACGATCGCAGTTACAATCTTTGATCTTTTAGATGATTCATACATCTGTAGAAATCGAATCTAATGGATATGAGTGATTTAATTTTTTGGCAATTCAGAGAGTGTAATGTTCAACAAGATGTGTCATTCAATTGTTCCCGGATTTCATTGATTTTAGAAACATATGGTGTTGTTCTGGCCGATCTACACTGTTTTATGTTTATAAAATCAGTTATGATGATGCTGTATGGCAATGTTTGACAAAACCAGCTCAAGTGAACAAGGAGCAGCTACAGCAGGGGATGCTATAGCAGGAGCTTGTTCAAGTTGCTGCAACATCTGTCCGAGAAGCAGCAGTGACCTGGGCTTGGCTAGAAGGCCTGGCAGCTCTACGGAGAACACCAGAAGAATATTTTAAAGTGCTGTTGAGAATATTCCAGTGGGGTTTCCTAGCTAGAGAAGGAGATTTGTGCTGGAGATCAAAATCAAATCTAATCTCCTAAAAATTAGGGACATTGCTAAATTCTGGTCTTGCTTATAGCTGGTGCTGCTATTTAAGTGAGAAGAGTTCAGAGCAGAGAGGGTGATCGAAGCTGAGGGATACACGAGTGCATACACAGAATTCAGAGAGGGCAATTTTGGTGTGCGACGGACGAGTTCTTCGATCATCACCCGAGAGCAGAGCGTGAGCGCAGAGCTGTGGTGACAGAAGCAGAAGGAGATCAGGACTTGCGTAGTCTGATCCAAGCTTGATCAGGGAAGCCAATTCAGTGCAGTGGTGCTTGTTGGTTGATCAAGGGTAGCCGCGGAAGAACTGACGAGTGAGTGGCTCGGTCGAGTGTCTAAGCGGCAGTTCTCGCTAGTGGCAGGAGGTCACTGAGTGAGGGGGAGTATTCCAGAGTGTGCAGCGCTCGTGGAATCGTTCGATCGGCTCGGCAGAAGGCCTTGGAGCGACGCGGACAATTGTGCATCAGCTGTGTGCTACAGCAACCCTGCAGAGTTTAGTGTAGTTTAGAATAGGCTGAGTTTTGGGGAGACAGTAGCTATTCTAGATTGACATTTGTAGAGGGTGTGCAGACACAAGTCAGAGCTTGTTCTGATTGTGTCGAGTGATCCACACAAGGTTGAGTAGCATAGGTTGCGTGGAGTTGTAACCGAGTGTACTTGGAGACCTTTGTCTTTAGTGGATTGAGGACTGGAGAATAGTCCTCCCCAGACGTAGGCAGTTGGCCGAACTGGGTGAACAAACTTCTGTCTTGTTCATTGTTTGCTGTGACAATTTTCGAGTGAACAAGAGTGTGTTGCAGCAACTGCTTGTTCACAAATCTGTCTATTAAGAGACGCTGCGAATTTCAATCTGTATCAGAGCGGGAGCTCAACACACAGAGTAAAAGATCCTATAGTGTCTCTGAAGAAGCCAAGACAATGAAGGAAGGACAGAGCACAAGCAGACCTCCATTGTTGGAAGAAAGCAACTATGGATATTGGAAGGCTAGGATGAAAGCCTTTCTCAAGGCCATTGATGAGAAGACCTGGAGAGCTATCATGGTCCAGTGGTCTCCCCCAATCACCATGGATGAATAGGGAGTCACACGGATAAAGCCAGAAGAACAATGGACTGCTGAAGCGGGAGCTGCAGCAACTGGTAATTCAAAGGCCCTGAATGAGATTTTTGCTGCAGTTGATGCTAACAATTTCAGGCTGATATCAAATTGTGACATGGCCAAACAAGCTTGGGAAATTCTGCAAACTGCACATGAAGGAACTGATAGAGTAAAGCTGTCAAGATTATAGATCATTGCCACACAGTTTGAGAATCTTAGAATGCTGGAAGAGGAGACTGTCACTGAGTTTAATACTAAACTTTGTGATCTTGCAAATGAAGCCCATGCTCTTGGTGAATCTATCCCTGAAGAGAAACTGATCAGGAAGGTACTCAGATCGCTGCCCACAAGATTTGACATGAAAGTGACGGCCATTGAAGAAGCTCAAAATGTCAGATTCATGAGGCTGGAAGAGTTGATGGGGTCCCTCAAACAGTTTGAGATGAAACTGGTTAAAGAAGATCTCACACCTAAGGATAAGAATTTTGGTCTGAAGGCTGAGACAGAAGCTAAGAAGCCAGTCCCAGATGATCAGTTGAGTATGCTAGTCAAGAACCTTGGAAAGCTCCTGAAGAACATGGACTCAAGAACTGGGAAAAGCTCATCCTCACCAAAACAGTTCAGAAGAGGTGGAGAAAATAAAAGGAGAGGGAAGGAACCTGCTCAGAATGAAGATGAGAAGAAAGAAATAAAAAAAGGTGTCCAATGCTGGAACTGTGCAGGATATGGCCATCGACAAATCAACTGCACCAGCAAACCGATGAAAAAGAGGGCTCTCTCTGCCAGTGGAAGTGAAGACGAGACAGATCTGAGTGAGGATGAATGCAACTTGGCCAGATCCAGATCAGTCAGAAGAGGCAGAAAAACTCAAGGAAGAGTGAACCAGCACCTGCTACAGCAATCTCTGTATCACCGTGACAAGAGAGTCTCAAAGTATAAAAGATGTTATAGCTGCGGGCACAAAGGTCACATAAAGAGGAACTGTTCTTCAGCATTCACCGGAAAAGGTTCAGCTAGGAAACCAATCAAGCAGAAACATGCGCGGACTCAGCTTCTCGCGGTGGTCAGCACAGCAAGCACCTCGGATAAGATAAGCTGGTATTTTGACAGTGGTTGTTCAGGGCACATGACAGGAGAAAGATCCTTCTTGAAAAACATAACACCCTGTCTGGAACAACGGGTGAAGTTTGGAAACGGACTGAGAGGAAGAGTTCTAGGAAAGGGAACCTTAGCAGTTGAAGGAATGCCCAACCTGAGCAATGTCTTGCTAGTGGAAGGTCTAAAGGAAAACCTCATAAGCATCAGTCAGCTGTGTGATGGAACTAAACAGGTGAAATTTATGAAAGACTCATGCAAAGTTTTCGACAAAGCTGGAGAATGTATAATGGAAGGAGCCAGATCAAAAAGCAACTATTATCTTCTCAACGTGAGTTCAAACTCACTGGTTCCGAAATGTATGCTGACAAAGGCTGAGGAAATGATCCTATGGCACAGAAGGATGGGGCATGTTAACCTGAGGACTCTGAAGAGAATTGCAACAGAAGGACTAGTCAGAGGGATACCGCTGATAAAAGGGGAGACAAACTCTATCTGTGGAGATTGTCAGATAGGGAAACAAAAGAAGGCATCACACCCAAGAGTCAAAGATGTTGGTACTACCAGACCTCTACAGTTGATTCACATGGACTTGATGGGTCCGATGGAAGTTGAGAGTCTGGGCAGAAAAAGGTATGCTTTCGTCTGTGTTGATGACTGCTCCAGATTCACCTGGATTGATTTTATCAGAGAAAAATCAGACACTGTGAAGGTTATAGTGTCACTGGTGTCCCGTCTAGAGCAAGAGAAAAATCTCAGAATCAGCAGCATTCGGAGTGATCATGATAGGGAATTTGAAAACGAAGCTGTGGATGATTTCTGTCGTCAAAGGGGTATCTCACATCAGTATTCTTCTCCCATCACTCCTCAGCAGAATGGTGTAGTGGAACGAAAGAATCGAACAATTCAAGAAATGGCCAGAGTCATGATTCATGCTAAGAGGGTTCCCCTAAGATTTTGGGCAGAAGCCATGAACACCGCATGTTACATCATCAACAGAGTCACCTTACGGAGAGGAACCAACCAGACCTGCTATGAGCTCTGGAATCAGAAGAAGCCCACAGTTAAATATTTCCACGTCTTTGGAAGTGACTGTTTCATTCTAAGAGATCGGGAGTACAGGAAGAAGCTTGACCCAAAGAGTGATCCTGGAGTGTTCTTGGGTTATTCAATAAACAGCAGGGCTTATCGAGTCTATAACCAGCGGACAAATACAGTAATGGAATCCATAAATGTGGTTGTCAATGATGCTGAAGAAGTCCCTGCCACTGATACTGCCACTGATGATGAAGACTCTGACCTTGAAGAGGTGCCTGTCAGACAGAACAGAAGTGAACAAGCTGTAGCTCCAGAAGATGCTACAGCAAGTGCTGAAGCAGAAAATTCAGATCAACAATTAGAAAGCCTGTCTGAAGATCTGAATATTGAGGCTCCTAATCCACCATCAAGGCAGCCTCCGAAGAAGATACAGAAGAATCATCCCCTGACAAATGTGATTGGAGACCCGGCAGAAAGAAGAAGAACAAGAAGCCATGCTTATCTCCATACCTGTTTTTTTTCCAGCATTGAACCTAAGAGCTTCAAGGAAGCCATGAGTGATGAATTCTGGATGATAGCGATGCAGAAAGAACTTGCAGAGTTTGAAAGACACGATGTTTGGAACCTGGTGGACAGACCCAATGGAGTGAATATTATAGGCACCAAGTGGATCTTCAAAAACAAAACTGATGACAAGGGAAACATCACAAGAAATAAAGCCAGACTGGTTGCTCAAGGATACTCCCAGATTGAGGGCCTAGATTTTGAAGAAACGTTTGCTCCAGTTGCTCGTCTGGAGGCCATCAGACTCCTAGCTATGTCATGTTTCCTAGGGTTTAAACTGTATCAAATGGATTTCAAAAGTGCGTTTCTAAACGGAGACCTCTCTGAAGAAGTATATGTTTCTCAGCCAAAAGGTTTTGAAGATCCTCATCACCCAGAGCATGTGTACAGGTTGAAGAAAGCCTTATACGGACTGAAACAAGCTCCTCGGGCATGGTATGAGAGGTTGACAGTGTTTCTGGAAAAACATGGCTACAAACGAGGGGGAGCTGACAAAACTCTATTTGTAAAAAGAACCAAGTCAGATGTGATCATTGCACAAATCTATGTGGATGACATTGTCTTTGGATCAAAGTCTCAGCACCTGGTGAAGCAGTTTGTGGATCACATGCAGCAGGAATTTCAAATGAGCATGGTCGGAGAACTGTCTTATTTCTTGGTCTGGAGATTACCCAGAAAGAAGATGGCATCTTTATTGCACAAAGCAAATACAGCAAGAATCTTGTGCAGAAATTTCGGCTAGATAAGGCCAGTCACAAACGAACCCCTGCTGCCACTCATGTCAAAGCCATCAAAGATGAACTTGGAGTGGAAGTGAGTCAGACAATCTACAGAAGCATGATTGGGAGCTTGCTGTACCTGACTGCCAGCCGCCCCAACATTTCCTTTGCAGTAGGAGTTTGTGCCAGATTTCAAGCTTGTCCCAAAGATAGTCACTTGTAGTTGGTCAAGCGAATCATTCGGTATGTTGGAGGCACAGTGAACTATGGCTTATGGTATACTAAGGACACAAATGCTAATCTGGTAGGATACAGTGATGCGTGGATACAGAGCTTGTTCTGATTGTGTCGAGTGATCCACACAAGGTTGAGTAGCATAGGTTGCGTGGAGTTGTAACCGAGTGTACTTGGAGACCTTTGTGTTTAGTGGATTGAGGACTGGAGAATAGTCCTCCCCAGACGTAGGCAGTTGGCCGAACTGGGTGAACAAACTTCTGTCTTGTTCATTGTTTGCTGAGACAATTTCCGAGTGAACAAGAGTGTGCTGCAGTAACTGCTTGTTCACAAATCTGTCTGACTGAGATGCTGCGAATTTCAAGTTAGATAGATCAACTAGATGAATCGAAACAAGTGTGGTCTATTTCTTTTCAGTTTTATTTTTGAATCGTACTTGAAACAAAATTGAGTTTTACGAATATTCATCTATTTGTCCATATGTGTTCATCAATCTGCTCATAGTTTGCATAACAAATTACATCACCAAACATATGATCACATAGTTTTTATCTATAATAACATTTTAATACTCACTTGTTTGTTATATTCATCAGTTAGTGATTGTGTTCTTCTATTTAGTAGGTTTATTCGTTATTTTAAAAGCTGTGTTTATCAATTTGATGAATATGTTCACTGATTTGATTACATTATTATATCCTATATATGATTAAATTTGTATATTAAATCGATAAAATTTATCACTTGCAATTTCTTATAAAAATAATTTTCATTTTTTATTCGTATATAAATCGGCATGAATCAATATGAACAATAACAAATCAGTGAACATCATAAAATAAACCAATAACTGTAGTTTTAATCCATATTATAATTTTTTTTTATATTCACTTGTTTGTTATATTCATCAGGTGGTAACTACATTCATCTATTTGATAGCTTTTTTTGTCAATTTGGAAGATGTATTCATTAGTTTGATTAGTATATTCAATGATTTGAACATATTACTATACAATATGTATTGCTAAATGTGTATTTTCTATTGATAAACTTCATCCGTTTGAATTTATTATAATAGTATTCATAAGTTTGATTCTTATATAATCCAATATGAATCAATATGAACGACAACACATCGATGAACATCATAATCAAACAAATGAACACATATAACTTTAATCCATATTATCATCTTTTTATATTAACTTGTTTGTTATATTTATCCGTAAATAATTATATTCATCTTTTTGATAACTTTTCCATCAATTTATAAGTTGTATTCATTAGTTTGATGAGTACAATCACTTAATTGAACACATTACTATACAACATATATTGTTCAATATGTATGTCAAATCGATAAAATTTCATCCGTTTGAATTTATTATAATACTATTCATAAGTTTAATTCGTATATAATCCGATATGAACAATAATAAACCGATGAACATCATAATCAAACTAATGAACATATGTAGTTTTAATTCATATTATCATCTTTTTATATTCACTTCTTTGTTACATTCATCAGCTGGTAATGATATAAGATTAAGTTTGCATGTTAAATCTATCAATTTCATCAGTATGAATTTCTTATAACAATATTTTTCAGTTTGATTCGTATTTAAACTGGCATGAATCAATATAAACAATAACAAATTGATGAACATCATAATCAGACGAATGAACACATGTAGTTTTAATCCATATTATCATCTTCTTATATTTACTTGTTATAGTTTTCATCAATTTGGAAGATGTATTCATTAATTTGATGAGTATGTTCACCGATTTGAACACGTTAATGTACAAAACACTGATGCACATAACGAACAAATGAACATAATCTGGAAAAATTGAATTTCTTAATTATCTATCTATGTTCATCAAAATAATTCATCGTGTCAACTCATAGATAATCGATATCCGATGATATAGCTTCGACTTGCGATGATGACAGATATCACTTCGGTGTGACTAAATCAACAACCATAATTTTAACAAAATATTCGATGAACATCCACTGGATGTTCAGTCTGCGATGAAGACAACGAGGAAGATGATCTAGATGTTGCGATGTAGAGGTTTAGTCGGAAAACTCAACGATGAACGGAGACAACGCACTGAAGAATAAATTTTCGGATTTTGACTGATTTCCCTTATATCGTCTGTTTCATGTTCACTAAGAGGGAAAAATTTTTAAATCCATTGTATTTGGGTCAATTAATCACATCTCTTAGATTGATGATCAAGGGCTATGATTGGTTCTAAGTTTGTAACTTAAGAGAGGTTTCTACCCGAATTCATTTTTCTCGTGCGTCGATTTGATCTGGCAGTTGTATTAAATTTAATTTTCTATTTAAAAAGCACTATAATTATAGAAAATGTCACTTAAGTCTTTTGCACTTTCCTTATCTATTTATCTATTTACTGCCAATCATTTCATTTCCTAATTTGTAAACACAATCGATCTAGATGATTTCAAAAAATCCTAAAATCTCTCATTCTTTCACTGACAAGACACGTTTAAAATTTACATGCCGACTCAATCGACAAGTGTACAACGGCTCAGGATAAAAAGTGCATGGCGATTTTCATCCTAGAAATCGAAAGATTCTCTCCAAGCTTGACAAAGTGCATCAAACGTTAAGAAGTTGATGATGTTCTAACAACATCCTACAAAATTGTTCATCCATTCACCGCTGAAATTTGACTGCGCTGACGATCTCGAGTTATAACTTCTGGAGTTACAGCTTCTACTATAGCACCTTTGTATCTTTCTGTGGAAAATATTCTACGGACAAATAAGAAAGATACAAGAATTTGTTCACCCAGTTCGGCAACTTGCCTACGTCTAGGGAGGATCACTCTCCGATCCTCAAGACTCCACTATCACGGTTCAAAGGACTCACACCTCTACTTCTCACATAGTCGAAATCTTTTGCTCAGTCTAACCCCCTAGACTAGCTAGCAGTCTGATCACACAGACTCTCTTCATGCTACCTACACACTTCCAGTAATGAATAGCTACAGACCTGACACTCAGACTTAGCCTACCCTATGACAATGTGTAGTACACGAAATGCTTCAGCACACTCTACACCAGAGTTGCTGTAACTTCTATCGACAACTTATCTAGCAGACTATACCACGCTGCCAGACACTCTACTAAATTCTTCCAATTCAGATGTTGCTCCCCCATGATCAATGACCATCTGTCAGTATCGGGGAGCCTGAATCCGTGCTCCAACAGCTTGCAACACCTCTGGTTCGCAGCTGTTCTCTAAAGCTTCTATTTGATCTTGCAACGAGCCACTTGATGGAGCGTATTTATATGATCCATCGAGTTTTTATTCCCATTGTTTAGTTGCATTTTGCGTGTGATAGATTACTTCTTTGTAGTGTTTTGCATCGCAGGTGTATCAAGATCGTTTTTGAGCTTTACGACGTATTTGGAGCATTCTAGGCCTCATTCAATCACTCGGGAAATGCAAGGGAGCAAAGGCTTGATAGCGAGAAGAAGTTTCGGCAAAGAATATCAACACAACAGAGGTGATTTGCCCAAGCAGTGCGCGAGTCAGAAGTGATTCGCCCAAACGAAGGTGATTCGCCCAGCTCAAAACCTACTGAGACTTTGATTCGCTCAAGCCCTGCACGAATCACTTTGGTGCAACACGAATCAAATATTATTTGTGCAGCTTCGGAACACACTATCACTTTGATATGCTCAACCTGGTCGAATCAAGTATGGAGCCAGCCCGAATCAAATGTGATTCGCCCAGCGGAACTCACTGCCACTTTTGCGCGAATCACTCGCCAAGCCTTGCACGAATCAAATTGCGATTCGGTCAAATACAGTCAGCCCGGCCCAAATCGAAAGGTATAAATTAAAAGAGCTTCTTCAAAGCAAAAAAAAACCCTAGAAGCTAGCTGCCAAGACCGTAGACCAGAGCTTGGAGACGAGAAGTCAGCCGCAACATCGCGGAAGTTTTAGTATTTTCTGACCTCTTTACTTTCATTGTTCGTAGATGGATTGTAGTAGCTAAACCCTAACTCAGTTTGGAGATTTGTATTGCAACGTACGGTTTGAGATACTTATGTTTCATAATTCGATTTAGTGAATTACTAATCTTCGTATGAATTGCATGCTTTGATTATCAAGTTAGCATAGCCTAACGGTAGAACATTGAATTGAATTGATAACTATTGCGTGATACTAGATTAGAGTGCCATATTAGAGAAGCCTAGCGGTATGACTAATATGGTATTGTTAGTCAAGTAATAGTTAACCTATTCGAGAACTTAACGGTTAAGAATAGGTAGAACATTGGAGTCAACATTACCTTAGCAGGATTGTTAGACTAGAACAGTAGTTTTTCTAATTGATGCATGTTCGATCGATGATTACCAATTGCAATGCATATCCCTGAACTCATTCTTTCTGATATTGAGGAACAACATTCTTTTTGCAAACTTCCCTTTTTTGTGACAATTGTTAGTAGAACTCTATAACTAATTGCACTATTTGGGTTCGACCCTGCTTATCACTAGCTAATAAGTAGGTAATATAAATTTAATTTTGGCGCACACAACGACGTGCCGTCACCACGCTCCAGTTGAACTTTGCGGATTAAACCTTGATCGAACTCAGCGAGTTATGATATGCTCTGCGCACCACACAACTCAAAAAGTCTTCTGCTCTGAACTTTAGTCGTGTGTGTCTTCTGTGTATGTATCTCTTTATGCTCTCTGCACCCCCTCAATGACACTGCCTAGCCGTGCTCTTATATCTTCGTGGATTGCCCGCGAAGGAAACCTCGTTGCCCTTTTTATCCGTAGGGCATCCCATCATTATCAGAATCTCCTCCTAGATCCGTAAGGAAACCTAGTGCTCAGGATCACCAGGGAGGACTTCAACACTCTGTTCAACTGTCTTTTCTGAAAAAATAATCTTCAGCTCATGATTAGGTTCCTTGGCTCCTGCTTCAGTGGGGGCATTGGGGGGGGGGGGAGGGTTGTTCTTTCAGAGCGGATAAATGACCTTATATTTGTTCGTATTTTCACTTTACTTCTTGTTTGTTCCATTGTTTTATAGAGTCATTTGATGCTTTCTTTGTCCATTTCAGGTTTAAAATGCGTACTACATAATATGAAGTGGTCTGAAGAAGTTTCGGGTGAATTCTAGTCGATCGAGAGCGAAAGAGAGCAAAATCAAGCAAAAGGCAGATTTGATTCGCTCAGGCTAGTTTGATTCGTCCAGGCTGATTGACCTATTCATCTTTGCAGGCTTGCTGAACACATGATTCTTATCCGATTGAGGCATGCCGTATCTTGTTGGAAGGTTAACTCAAAGGGCTACAACTTCATAGTTTACATAAAGACGTAATTCGAAGGTTTAGAGGGTCAAAACTAGCGAGATTCTAGCACTGCAAAGTTGATTCGCCCAAAGAGGAATTCAGGCTAGGCCGAATCACTTTTGATTCGGCCAAAGAAAATTGATTCGCCAAGAAGATTACAACACTGACATTATGATTCGGCCGAATCAAATTATGGGGCTGCATGAATGACTTGATTCGGGGGGGAATTCGCTTGTAGATCAAATCTGGGCAGACTGACCTGTCATCATCGAAGGCTTGCTGAGCGCGCTATTCTTATCCGTTTTAGGCGTTCCATAGCTTGTTGGAAATCTACTTAAATGATCTACAACTTTTTAGTTTACATTAAGACGTGATTCAAAAGTTTAAAGGGTCACAAAAGCGAGTTTCTAACGATGTAGAATTGATTCGCCCAAGCAGTGGGCGAATCAAAAGTGATTCTGCCAAGGAGAAGGATTTCATCTCATGGACCAAGGTTTGACCGAATCAAATAAGGGTTGACCGAATCAAAAAGTGATTTGGTCAAGGAAAAGTTATTCGCCCAACTCAAAACAGCACTAAGATAGTGATTCGCCCGAATCATCTGCAGAGTGGCCTCTTCACCTTCGAAGTCTTACCGAGCGCATGTTTCTTATCCGATTGAGGCGTGCTACAGCTTTTTGGAAAGATAATTCAAAGGGCTACGACTTTATGGTTTACATTAAGACGTAATTTCAATGATTAAAGGGTCAAAAATGCAAGAATCTAGCACTGCAAAGTTGATTTAGGCACTGCGGGGGATTTGGCAATTTCCAGAAATAGTATAAATAAAAGAATAGGAGAAAAATCAAGGTGTGCCTTGGGGTGCCTATGGTTCCTCTCTTGGGACAAAACCCTAAATCGAAGACTTGGAGAATTGACGAGAATTAGGAGAAGACATCAACAATCGAAGATTCCACAACATCCCTTTACTCATTCCCTACTTCCCTACTTTAGTTTCTTTACTTTTCCTTGTTGAATAATTTTATTATGTCTTGTTTCATATCAATTTTGTGCATATCAAGTGTTTGACACATGAGTGAGTAGTCCCATTGTAGTTGGGATCCTTATGGATCCCTTAGGTTTGATTGTAATGCAAGACTTGTCTTTTTATCTATATGACTGAAGTTTGGTTGAAAATTCTTATGCTTGTTCTTCATATCAATTTTGTGCACATCAAGTGTTTGACAAAATAATTAAGTGAGTATGAATTGATAAAACACCTAGGGATAGAATGAGAGTTGAACTTAGGTTGTTTAGAAGATCAAGCATGACTATTTTAGGATGCATGTGTGCGCGAGAGTGACATATGCATTCCACTAGGCTAAGTATTGAGCAACTTTAGTTAACTATCAATAGACCGAGAGGTTGAGATTAGGAGACTTTAGTTCTACGCGGTTCAATAGAGCGAGAGTTTGAAAACCGTACTATTTAGGTATTATTCCCATTCTAGAGAAGGAGCGAGAGTTGAATTTAGAATGTGTGATACCTTAGCCTAGAACTATCACTCGAATTTACTCCTGATTTAGACAAGTTTTGTGTTGCTAATCGCATGACTGATCGCGCGTCATTGTGCGCGTCAAATATAATCCTTCCTCTTCCACTCAGTACAGCGGTTAAGTAAGGGTCGATCTCCACAGGGAGCAAATAGTAAGTCTTTAGCTAGCAACCTACACTTACGAAAATGGGGGGGGGGGAGGTGTGTGAGTGATTGAAATGCGCGATGCGCAAGTGAACAGTAACTAGTGTAACGCAGGAAATTTGCACTAGACGTGCGCAAGCAGTAGAGATTAAATACTATGATTATGAGAAGCATTGGGCAGACAATCCTCTATGAGTGCATTCCTTATCATCGACTCTAAACGTCTATAGTTTTCGGTTTACTTGGGTTAGTGTCCGGTCAAGGCTTTCTAACACGTGCGCATGTTCCGTTCAAAGTTCATGTGCTATCAATCCTTAGAACATAGACTAAAACAGCTGCGAATCCGTTCAAAGTAGCAACTGATCACCCTAGCTCGTTACTTCTAGTTGTCACCGTAAAGCTATCAACTAGTTTAACATATGACCAGCAAGAAACACAAGTAAGATTGCGGTTCAAGGCTTCCCCTACTCATGCAACTGGCTGTCTCTGTATGCACAGGATTAACACAAGTAAGTAAACTATGCATTAAGCTCAAGTCTCAAAGAAAATACATCATAGATTCATGCCCGACCAACACTAAGAGTTTAGCTAGACATGCTAGTGATAAACATCATAGAATAGTAAATAATGACTAATGTGTCTGAGAAAACAGTAGCAAACAGTGCGTGCAGCTTGTCTTCTCGGCTGGCGCGGTCGGCTGGCGCAAATCCTCTCAACAAGTCCGTGTGTTTTCCAGTTCTGCTGCGCAGTGCCTCTTGGTGATCTCTGATGCGTCTCCAGGAAGTCTTTTTTCTCCTCCCTTGTTGCCCTAGCCTTCCTCTTGTTTATTTACTGCTTGGGAAGCTCACTTTTGGCAACTTCCAAATCTGGTCACGTCAAGATTAAGCAGTACTGGACTTTGCGCTTGGCGCACGGCATCGGCTAGCGCATGGGCTAGCGCACCTCTGTTGACTCTCGCCAACTTCTCTCCTGTTTGTGCTGCTAGCTCCGCAGGCGGATCTTTCACTCCTAGAACGCTGCCTGTTAGCGCGTATCCGACTCAAAGACTCGTTTTGCCCTGTAATACAAAAACACTAGAAACGAGTAATCTTGCTCATAAAATATTGCAAACAAGCATAGGGTTATGATCTAAATAATGCGTACAAATAGCCTCTATCAAACCCCCCACACTTGCCCCTTGTTCGTCCCGAACAAGCACTGAAGCGCGGATACAATTACCTCTTCTGGAGTTTAGCGCACAGTCTTGCACTCTGATGCAAATGCACAATTGCTCAACTCGCACTGCTCTATCACCTGCGCACAACTGCACTCAACAGTTCTAATATAATAATTTCGAAATTCATTACCTCTCAGCCGGGATGAAGATTTTTGGATGGCTGGGAGATAGCTCTTCTTAGGCTCCAGGCTGCTAGCTCCTACTCCGAAGATAGGTATATGGTGTGTGAAGGTATGTGGCATCATTGACAAACTCCTACAAAGTGCACTAGAGCCTGCTACAGCAAGTATGGAAAGAAAACAGCTGATGAAGAGCTTTCCAGAGTTAGCAAACTCAGTAAGTGGCGCTCCAGATGAAGACATTAAGTGGCGCTCCAGATGAAGACATTAAGTGGCTAATGTCTTCACAAGGAGCGCGACCTAATGTTGCCTTGGGGCGCTCGGAATTCTGGAAGAGGTCATGAAGACATCAGCTTGTGCAATTTGGGTAGAGATCTTTCTCAGTGCTCAAGCAGTGGAGTAAGCAAGTGGTATAGCATCCTCTGGAGCAGAAGTTCAGTAGCAGAAGTATTGCATACCTTCAGACAGCTTGTGCTACAGCAGATGCTGGAGCTAAAATGCTGTAGCAGAAATTCAAAGCTTTCTCGGAGATTGCATTCAAACAACAAATCAGTGGACCGAAGGGCTTCCGGAAAGAGCTGAATATTCAGGAGAATATTTCTGGAGTGTCTCTCAAGAACAAGGGCAGATTTGTTGAGTGAAGATTTGATTGGAAAATCAAAACCCCTAATCATTGTAGAGATCTTGGAGGATCTTCCTTAGAATTAATGGGATTGTTTCCTAATGCATTTAGGAAATTCCAGCAGCAGCAAACAACACCAGCACAAGTGAACAAGGAGTTGCTGCAGCTCAAATAAACAAGCAGGCCAGCCAGCAGGGGATGCTGCAGCAGGTGCTGGTTCAAGTGCTGTATCAACTGTCCAAGTAGCAGTTTTGTGCTGGGTGAGCTTTGAAGGTCTGGCAGCTTTGTGAAAGCTCTTAGAAGAATTTCTAAAATACCGTTGAGCATATTCCAGCAAGGTTTACTTGTCAGAGAAGGAGATTTGCATTGGAGTTATTGATCAAATCTAATCTCCTAGATTTTAGGAGATAATTGATCTTGTGGGTCAATTACCTAAACCTGAAAATTGCTTAAAGTGGTGCGGGTATTTAAGCAGAAGGGATCAGGGCTGAAGAGTGTGATCGAAGCTGAGTGATACACGAGAGTAGACACAGATTTCAGAGAGAGGATTTTTGGTGTACTACGGACGTTGTTCTTCGATCATCACCTACGGGCAGAGCGTTGAGCGCAGAGCTGTGGTGAGTATTGCAGAAGTGAATCAGGTCTTGCAGAGACTGATTCGTGCATTGATCTGGAAGCCAATTCAGAGCTGTGGAGCTTGTTGGTTGATCAAAGGCAGCCGCGGAAGAACTGACGGGTGGAAGGCTCGGTGGAGGTTCGTGCGGAAGAACTCACTAGTGACAGATGGTCACTGAGTGAGGGGGAGTTACTCAGAGTGTGCAGCGCTCTTGGAGTGGTTCGATCGGCTCGGCAGAAGGCCTTGGAGCGACGCGGACATTGTGCTTCAGCTGTGTGTTACAGCTGTTGCTGCAGCAACCCTGCTGAGTAGTGTAGTATAGAATAGGCTGAGTTCTTTGAGAGGATTGTAGCTATTCTAGACTGACATATTGTAGAGGGTGTGCTGACACAAATCAGAGCTTGTTCTGATTGTGTTGAGTGGTCCACACGAGGTTGAAGTAGCATAGGTTGCGTGAGTTGTAACCGTGGGTACTTGGAACCTTTGGTTGAGTGGATTGAGGACTGGAGAATAGTCCTCCCCAGACGTAGGCAGATTGGCCGAACTGGGTGAACAAATCTGTGCCTTGTTCATTGCTTGCTGTGACATATATTTAAGTGAACAAGAGTGTGCTGCAGCAACTGCTTGTTCACAGAATCTGTCAAACTAAGATACTACGAATTTCAATTGGTATCAGAGCGGGAACTCGACACACAGAGTTAAAAGATCAGTGTCTCTGAAGAAGCCAAGACAATGAAGGAAGGACAGAGCACAAGCAGACCTCCATTGTTGGAAGAAAGCAACTATGGATGTTGGAAGGCGGGAATGAAGATCTTCCTAAAGATGATGGATGAGAAGACTTGGAGAGCAGTAGTGTCTGGATGGTCACACCCACTGATCATCGACGACGAAGGAGTTGCACTGGAGAAACCAGAGGAGACATGGACAGCTGAAGAGGAAGCTGTAGCAACCAGTAACTCAAGAGCCTTGAACGCGATATTTGCCGCTGTTGACGTAAATATTTTCAGGCTGATCTCTGACTGTGAAGTTGCCAAGCAAGCATGGGAGATCCTTCAGATGGCGCATGAAAGGATCAAGAATCCTACTGCAAATTGGAGAGACGAAGATAGTGAAGAAAAATCTGACCAAATTAGCAATGTTGCTTTGATGATTGAAACTGATATGAAGAGCACAGTTTCAACAAAGCCAGAAATTGTTGATAGTGTTGATGAGTCAGATAGTAGTGATGATGAGGAAATCACTGAGGAGTCCACTGCAAGAAACCTTGCCCTGTTGTATGAAGAGTGGCTGCAAGTCATCGAGATCAACAAAGGATTGACAACTAAAGTTTCAGAGCTCGAAGAAAAACAAGAAGAGCTGCTAAAGACGATCACTTCTCTTACGGATCAGGCTGCCCAGCAAGAAGAGAAGTTTGCTGCAGAGAAGGAAGAGCTCAACCTCTATCGGAAGACTACAAAGATGCTTAACAATGGAACACTCTTGAAGATATTCTAGCTCGCCAAAGATATGGAGGAGGCTACTCTGGTCTTGGATACACTGGAGAAGAAGGTGCTGAAAGTACTGTATTCATCAAAGCTACGGAGCTAGAAGATGCTGAGATTGCAGTGGAGAAACCGGTCCTGTCCCAGAAACCTGTTCAGAAGAAGGTGCATAGAAGGGTGAACAAGAGGCTGCTACAGCAACCGGTGTATCAACCACCTGTAGCAGAAAAGAAACCCAAGTGCAAAAGACGCAGATGTTATTTCTGTGATCGAGAGGGACGCATTCAGAGGAGATGCCCGATCCTAAACAAGTATTGGAGAACTCAGAGACCTCCCACAGACGGACATCGTCGGATGAAGCCAAGGATTAGACGTTGCACCCTCAGCTCATCAAATCCAATGAAGGAACAACACTGTCCGATTGTGCATAGAAATTGCAGGTGCACTGGAGGGACAATGAGCTGGAGAATGAGGATCGAGAAGGATGCTGGCACAGAGAGGATGAGACACCGAAACAATGTCGGAAGGAAAGGAAGAGTTGCTGGTCACAACAAATCTTGGAAGGAGCATGTTCGAAGACCAGTACAAGTATGGGTGGAGAAGCAGCCACCTGATATTCCCCCAAAGCCAACCAAAGAAGCACATGTTGACACATTGGAATGCCCTCTCCTATGGATGGAGAAGAGGCGTTGGCATACTAGCTGAGTTTTGCTGGTATCCCCCTTTATCATTTGTGACAAAAAGGGGGAGAAGAGGAGAAGAGGAGAAGGGGAGAAGAAGAGAAGAGTTGCTCTGATAGATGATGCTCAGGTTTTGTCAAAAATGCCAAGGGGGAGATTGTTAAAGTATGTGGCATCATTGACAAAACAAGCACAAGAAGTTGTTACAACATTCCCTGAAGATTGAAGCTGAGGAAGCTGCAAAAGAAGGAGTTCAAAGATGAGAGGAGGATTGCCTAAGATTAGAAGGGTTCTTGGATTTTGTCAAAATGCCAAGGGGGAGATTGTGAAGGTATGTGGCATCATTGACAAACTCCTACAAAGTGCACTAGAGCCTGCTACAGCAAGTATGGAAAGAAAACAGCTGATGAAGAGCTTTCCAGAGTGAGCAAACTCAGTAAGTGGCGCTCCAGATGAAGACATTAAGTGGCGCTCCAGATGAAGACATTAAGTGGCTAATGTCTTCACGAGGAGCGCGACCTAATGTTGCCTTGGGGCGCTCGGAATTCTGGAAGAGGTCATGAAGACATCAGCTTGTGCAATTTGGGTAGAGATCTTTCTCAGTGCTCAAGCAGTGGAGTAAGCAAGTGGTATAGCATCCTCTGGAGCAGAAGTTCAGTAGCAGAAGTATTGCATACCTTCAGACAGCTTGTGCTACAGCAGATGCTGGAGCTAAAATGCTGTAGCAGAAATTCAAAGCTTTCTCGGAGATTGCATTCAAACAACAAATCAGTGGACCGAAGGGCTTCCGGAAAGAGCTGAATATTCAGGAGAATATTTCTGGAGTGTTTCTCAAGAACAAGGGCAGATTTGTTGAGTGAAGATTTGATTGGAAAATCAAAACCCCTAATCATTGTAGAGATCTTGGAGGATCTTCCTTAGAATTGATGGGATTGTTTCCTAATGCATTTAGGAAATTCCAGCAGCAGCAAACAACACCAGCACAAGTGAACAAGGAGTTGCTGCAGCTCAAATAAACAAGCAGGCCAGCCAGCAGGGGATGCTACAGCAGGTGCTGGTTCAAGTGCTGTATCAACTGTCCGAGTAGCAGTTTTGTGCTGGGTGAGCTTTGAAGGTCTGACAGCTTTGTGAAAGCTCTTAGAAGAATTTCTAAAATACCGTTGAGCATATTCCAGCAAGGTTTACTTGTCAGAGAAGGAGATTTGCATTGGAGTTATTGATCAAATCTAATCTCCTAGATTTTAGGAGATAATTGATCTTGTGGGTCAATTACCTAAACCTGAAAATTGCTTAAAGTGGTGCGGGTATTTAAGCAGAAGGGATCAGGGCTGAAGAGTGTGATCAAAGCTGAGTGATACACGAGAGTAGACACAGATTTCAGAGAGAGGATTTTTGGTGTACTACGGACGTTGTTCTTCGATCATCACCTACGGGCAGAGCGTTGAGCGCAGAGCTGTGGTGAGTATTGCAGAAGAGAATCAGGTCTTGCAGAGACTGATTCGTGCATTGATCTGGAAGCCAATTCAGAGCTGTGGAGCTTGTTGGTTGATCAAAGGCAGCCGCGGAAGAACTGACGGGTGGAAGGCTCGGTGGAGGTTCGTGCGGAAGAACTCATTAGTGACAGATGGTCACTGAGTGAGGGGGAGTTACTCAGAGTGTGCAGCGCTCTTGGAGTGGTTCGATCGGCTCGGCAGAAGGCCTTGGAGCGACGCGGACATTGTGCTTCAGCTGTGTGTTACAGCTGTTGCTGCAGCAACCCTGCTGAGTAGTGTAGTATAGAATAGGCTGAGTTCTTTGAGAGGATTATAGCTATTCTAGACTGACATATTGTAGAGGGTGTGCTGACACAAATCAGAGCTTGTTCTGATTGTGTTGAGTGGTCCACACGAGGTTGAAGTAGCATAGGTTGCGTGAGTTGTAACCGTGGGTACTTGGAACCTTTGGTTGAGTGGATTGAGGACTGGAGAATAGTCCTCCCCAGACGTAGGCAGATTGGCCGAACTGGGTGAACAAATCTGTGCCTTGTTCATTGCTTGCTGTGACATATATTTAAGTGAACAAGAGTGTGCTGCAGCAACTGCTTGTTCACAGAATCTGTCAAACTAAGACACTACGAATTTCATGGTGGATAACGCAGCTTCTTCCAGTGCGTGATTCGTCCGCGCACTTTCTGGGAACCTGAGCTTTCTGATGATTTCCTTATGGTCTTTGCGCAGGTTGATGCTTGTGCGCATTCTGATTCTTTTGTAGCGCGTATCATCTGCTGGTATTTTTCCTTTGTACAGCTTTCTCTTTAATTTCTTACATTCCCAGAGCAATTCCAGTCTCGGCCTTCGGATAGCAGCTATGGAACTCGCCCCGCTCTCTCTCCTTTGGTCTGTCTGTGAATGTAACGCCCCCCCCCCCCCCCCACACTTGAATAGAGACGTGTCCCCACGACTCAAGCGCAAGCGCATGGAGAGCGCACACATGCATGTAATGCAAAAATAAAGAACATACGAACAAAAACAAATAGAAAATAAAATATGCAAAAGTAAAAACGTGTCGGGTTACCTCCCGACAAGTGCCTTTGTTTAACGTCGTTGGCTCGACTGTACCTCGTTACGTGCCAAAATGTGTGCCTGCGACCTCCCCCACTCTTGCTTCTGAGTGTTCCTGCGCCAGTGGGTGTGTTGCGATCTCATTGGTCCTGCGCAAAGGGTAAGATGGGAAGTCAGCATGTGATAAATTATGCGTAACGAGGGCAAATGCAGAGGAAGAAGAGATATAAGCAATAGGTTCCAGTTCTCCCTCTGGTACATCCGGTGGTGTGTCTGGCGCAGCAGCTTGCGCATCTATTATCTCTGGTTCGGCCAAGTCAATGTTGCGTGCTGTGCTATCCCAAGGTTCTCCTAAGTACCGTTTGACTCTCTGCCCATTAACCTGAAAACGATGCCGGTGCCCGTCCATTTGCTGCGCAGCTTTCCAGGCATAAGCTTCAGGCGTGATGAGAATAGTAATACCTGGTCTCCTGGTTCAAAAGTGCGTCTGAGGATATGCTTGTCGTGAAAGGCCTTGGTGCGCGCCTTGTAATCGCGCAGTCCCTCATAGGCGTCCAGGCGCAGCTCTTCTAGTTCGTTCAGCTCAAATGCGCGCTCCCTTCCTGCCTCATCCAAGTTCAGGTTGCAAATGCGTAAGGCCCAATATGCCTTGTGCTCGAGCTCTACTGGCAGGTGGCATGCTTTCCCATAGACCAGCCGAAATGGTGAGGTCCCAATGGGCGTCTTATGCGCAGTGCGGTATGCCCATAGCGCATCATCAAGGCGCTGGCTCCAATCTTTGCGCGATGGTCTCACAGTCTTTTCTAAGATGCGCTTGATCTCCCTGTTAGAAACTTCGGCCTGTCCATTCGTCTGCGGATGGTAAGCGGTGGACTTCTTGTGGCGCACCCCATAGTGCTTGAAAACTTGCGCCACGACCCTGTTGCAAAAGTATATCCCCTGGTCGCTGATTACTGCCTTAGGCATTCCGTACCTGCAAAATATGTTAGTTCTGAGAAAATCAGCGACAGTCTTACCATCATCCTTCCGCGTAGCCTTAGCTTCAACCCATTTGGAGACATAGTCTACTGCCACCAATATGTACTCGTAACCTGTAGATGGAGGAAATGGCCCCATGAAGTCGATTCCCCAAACATCGAACACTTCATCCACCAGAATCGGGGTCCGCGGCATCTCATTGCGCGCGGATATTCCTCCTGTGCGCTGGCACCTGTCACAATTCCTGCAGTGATTATAGGCATCTCTAAACAGGTGCGGCCAATAGAATCCGCAGTCCAGGACCTTTCTGCTTGTGCGCTTGGGACCGAAGTGTCCTCCGCATGCGTGCGCATGACAAAACATCAAAACAGAATTAATTTCGTGGTCAGGCACGCAACGCCTCAATATCTGATCTGGTCCTATTCTAAGCATGTAAGGATCATCCCAAAGGTAATGCTTGGACTCATGTTTTAATCGCATGCACTGAGTTTTATTGAAATGCGGAGGAAACGTACCTGTGACCAGGTAATTTGCGATGTGCGCATACCATGGTACCTTACCTGTCAGCGCCATCAGATGCTCATCAGGGAATGTTTCCGTGATCTGCCCTGGTTCCTCCTCTTTCACGATCCTGCTCAGGTGATCAGCAACTGTATTTTCCGTGCCCTTCTTGTCTTTGATCTCCAAGTCAAATTCCTGCAGTAAGAGCACCCAGCGCATCAGGCGCGGCTTGGTTTCCTTCTTGGACATGAGGTAGCGGATAGCTGCGTGGTCAGTGTAGATGATGACTCTTGCACCTAGAACATATGCTCGGAACTTCTCCAGTGCAAATACAATTGCCAGAAGCTCCTTCTCCGTGGTGGTGTAGTTCCTCTGCGCAGAGTCCAGTGTGCGCGATGCATAGTAAATGGCATGCGGCTTCTTGTCTACGCGCTGCCCCAAGACTGCACCTACTGCATAATCACTTGCGTCGCACATCAGCTCAAATGGCAGGTTCCAGTCTGGTGCGCGCATTACTGGCGCACTGGTCAGCGCTTCTTTTAGCTTATCAAACGCAGCCCTGCACTTATCAGTAAAGTCGAAGCACACATCTTTTTGCAAAAGGTTAGACAGGGGTATACAAATTTTAGAGAAATCTTTGATAAAACGCCTGTAGAACCCAGCATGCTCTAAGAATGATTTCACGTCGCGCACGTTGGTGGAATAAGGTAGATTAGAAATAAGATCTATCTTAGCTTTGTCTACCTTGATCCCCTCCTCTGAAATGATATGACCTAGTACTACTCCGTGCGTTACCATGAAATGACATTTTTCGTAATTTAGCACTAAGTTCTTAGAAATGCAGCGCGCTAAGACTTTATCTAGATGTGTTAAGCATGCATCAAAGGTACTTCCATATACGGTAAAATCATCCATGAACACTTCTATGCATATACCAATCATATCAGAGAAAATGCTCATGACAAGGCGTTGGAACGTACCTGGCGCGTTGCACAGCCCAAAAGACATGCGCCGAAACACAAACGTACCGAACGGGCATGTGAACGTGGTCTTCTCTTGATCTTCCACAGCTATGGGTATCTGGTTGTACCCTGAATATCCGTCCAAGAAACAAAAATAAGGTTTACCTGCTAAGCGATCCAGCATCTGGTCCATGAAGGGTAGCGGGAAGTGGTCCTTGCGCGTTACTGCGTTAAGCTTCCTGTAGTCGATGCACATGCGCCAGCCAGTTTGTATGCGCTTGGGAACTAGCTCGCCCTGCGCATTTTCTTCCACTGTAATTCCTCCTTTCTTTGGCACAACATGCACCGGACTGACCCATTTGCTGTCCGAGATTGGGTAAATGACCCCTGCGCCAAGCAATTTCAGGACTTCCTTTTGCACTACCTCCATCATATTTGGATTCAACCTGCGCTGAGCCTCTCTGGATGGTTTGGCACCATCTTCCAATAGAATCCTATGCATGCACACGTCTGGGCTCACTCCGCGCAGATCGGCAAGTGTCCATCCTATGGCGCGCTGGTTCTTGCGCAGTACCTGCTGTAAGCGTGCCTCCTGCTCCTCTTCTAATCCTTTCTTTATGATCACTGGCAGGGTGTCCTCATCTCCCAAGAAAATGTATTTGAGGTGCTCTGGGAGTTGCTTCAGTTCGATCTTGGGTGCCTGTTCAATAGAGGGCAAGATTTTGTTAGCGGTGCAAATATGAACTATATCACGTACCTGTGTGGGTGCTGGTTCCGCATTGCTCAGCTCTTCTTCTTGCTCCTCCAGCTCTGCCTATGTCAGTAGCTCTGGTCCTACGGTTGCGCTCGCACATTGCGCTTCTATGACTAAATCGTCAATGCTGTCCATTGCGTGCACTGTAGCGTCCTCATGTGGATGCTGCATCCCCTTGAATATGTTGAAATGGATTTCTTCGCCATCTACCTCCATGGAGAGCGTGCCCCTCCACACGTCTATCTTTGTGCGCGCGGTCATCAGAAACGGTCTGCCTAGGAGGATCTGCGCACCGCTGGCGCTTGATTCACCCTCCATTTCGAGCACATAAAAATCTGCTGGGAACACCAGCTCTCCTACTCGAACTAGGACATCTTCTATCATGCCTGCAGGTTGTTTGCACGATCTATCTGCTAGCTGAATGGTGAGACCTGCAGGCTTTAGTGGTCCAAGGCGCAATGTCGTATATAGGGAATAAGGTAGCAAATTGATGGATGCGCCTAAATCGATCATGCAATTACTCTCTGTGGTCTTACCTAGCGTGCATGGAATAGTAAATGTACCTGGATCTCGGCACTTAGGTGGTACCTTTTGTTGCACGATTGCTGAGGCCTGCGCATTTAGCATTACCTGTGCGCATTCGCCCTTCCTCCTTTTGTTTGTGCACGTAGCACGATTTGCTACGTGCTTTGATACTGTCATATATGATTTAGCATCTTACTCTCCGCTTGACTTGTACATATACTTGTTCGGGACGAACAAGACTTAAGTGTGGGGCGTTGATGAGCGAATAAATGACCTTATTTTTGTGCGTATTTTCACTTTACTTCTTGTTTGTTCCGTTGTTTTATAGAGTCATTTGACGCTTTCTTTGTCCATTTTAGGTTTAAAATGCGTACTACATGATATGAAGTGGCCCGAAGAAGTTTCGGGTGAATTCTAGGCGATTGAGAGCGAAAGAGAGCAAAATCAAGCAAAAGGCAGATTTGATTCGCCCAGGCTAGTTTGATTCGTCCAGACTGATTGACCTATTCATCTTCGCAGGCTTGCCGAACACACGATTCTTATCCGATTGAGGCGTCCCATATCTTGTTGGAAAGCTAACTCAAAGGGTACAACTTCATAGTTTAAATCAAGACGTAATTCGAAGGTTTAAAGGGTCAAAACAGGCGAGATTCTAGCACTGCAAAGTTGATTCGACCAAAGAAAAGTGATTCGCCAAGAAGATTACAGCACTGACTTTATGATTCGGCCGAATCAAATTATGGGGCTGCACGAATCACTTGATTCGGGGAGAATTCGCTTGTAGATCAAATCTGGGCAGACTGACCTGTCATCATCGAAGGCTTGCCGAGCGCGCTATTCTTATCCGTTTTAGGCGTTCCACAGCTTGTTGGAAATCTACTTAAATGATCTACAACTTTGTAGTTTACATTAAGACGTGATTCGAAGGTTTAAAGGGTCACAAAAGCGAGTTTCTAACGCTGTAGAAGTGATTCGCCCAAGCAGTGGGCGAATCAAAAGTGATTCAGCCAAGGACAAGGATTTCATCTCATGGACCAAGGTTTGACCAAATCAAATAAGGGTTGACCGAATCAAAAAGTGATTCGGCCAAGGAAAAGTTGTTCGCCCAACTCAAAACAGCACTAAGATAGTGATTCGCTCGAATCACCTGCAGAGTGGCCTGTTCACCTTTGAAGGCTTACCGAGCGTATGTTTCTTATCCGATTGGGGCGTACTATAGCTTGTTGGAAAGATAATTCAAAGGGCTACAACTTTTGTAGTTTACAGCAAGACGTAATTCGAATGTTTAAAGGGTCAAAAAGGCAAGAATCTAACACTGCAAAGTTGATTTGGGCACTGCGGGTGATTTGGCAATTTCCAGAAATAGTATAAATAGAAGAAGAGGAGAAAAATCAAGGTGTGCCTTGGGGTGCCTAGGGTTCCTCTCTTGGGACAAAACTCTAAATCGAAGACTTGGAGAATTGACGAGAATTAGGAGAAGACATCAACAATTGAAGATTCCTCAACATCCTTTTACTCATTCCCTACTTCCCTACTTTACTTTCTTTACTTTTCCTTGTTGAATAATTTTATTATGTCTTGTTTCCAACTCACCATGAGTGACACATGAGTGAGTAGTCCCATTGTAGTTGGGATCCTTATGGATCTCTTAGGTTTGATTGTAATGCAAGACTTGTCTTTTTATCTATATGACTGAAGTTTGGTTGAAAATTCTTATGCTTGTTCTTCATATCAATTTTGTGCACATCAAGTGTTTGACAAAATAATTAAGTGAGTATGAATTGATAAAACACCTAGGGATAGAATGAGAGTTGAACTTAGGTTGTTTAGAAGATCAAGCATGACTATTTTAGGATGCATGTGTGCGCAAGAGTGACATGCATTCCACAAGGCTAAGCATTGAGCGACTTTAGTTAACTATCAATAGAGCGAGAGGTTGAGATTAGAAGACTTTAGTTCTACGAGGTTCAATAGAGCGAGAGTTTGAGAACCGTACTATTTAGGTATTATTCCCATTCTAGAGAAAGAGCAAGAGTTGAATTTAGAATGTGTGATACCTTAGCCTAGAACTATCACTCAAATTTACCCATGATTTAGACAAGTTTTGTATTGCTAATCGCATGACCTAGGGGTGAAGTAGGATTCTGACTACGCTTTCTCTATTATTTACCTCTTAGAAAATATTTCATCTTGTCTTTAATATTCACTAGAGATACCTCACTTAGAGGAAAAAAACTCTCTTTTTTTTTAGTAGACTTGCATTAGGCATTACTAGCTAGCTTTAGACTAATCTAGGCTTTCTATTAGGTTCGACTCGAGGTCACTCGGATTATAAATATTTTTTGAACACCGTGATTGGACTAGTATTTTACTACCACAACAACCACAGCGTTTCATTACTCATTTAGGATTGGACAATGTCTCTGATAGTGTCCTGTATGATCACAGAAATAGCATCTCCCTTTCTTTGTTCTTGAATTTCTTGCAGGAGTTTGATCAAGGGTTGTTGCAGCATTCTCTTGCTCCTTTGAAGGATTCCTAATTTTGATGGTGTAACAGTTCCTATAGGAGGAGGCAGAGCAAAGCATGGGAGGTGATCCGAACAGAGAGAGAAAAACACAGAGAGAGCATCCGAGCACCTGAGATTGCAAAGCAAAGATCAGTGGAGTTGTGCGGAGGATCGAATCACCACCGTGAGTAGAGCTTGAGCGGAGATAAGTGTGGTTTCTGTATCGACTGATTGCAGACTAGCAGTGTCTGGTCAGTGCTTGATCAGGAGAACCAATTCAGAGCAGGGCGTGCTTGTTGGTTGATCAAGGAAGGCGGCAGGAGAGTTATCGGGTGAAGGAACTCGGACAATCTGCAGAAGGCCTATTCTTCCTAGTGATAGGCGGTCACTGAGTGAGGGGGAGCATCCCAGTGTGAGGAGCACCCACGACAGAGTTCGACCAGCTCAGCGGAAGGCTTTGGAGCGAAGCGTCAGAATCTGTACAAGCTAGTTGCACAAGCGTGTGCTATAGCAAACCTATTGAGACATTGTGTTAATTAGAATAGGCTGAGTCTGTGTGATTAGTGGAGTAGCTATTCTGAATAAATTCAATTGTGTAGGTGAGTGAGACACAAATCAGAGGGTGTTCTGATTGTGTGCTAGTTGAAGTCGAGTAGCATAGATTGTCGAGGAGTCGAGTCTGTGTTGTACGCAGTACCTTGGAGACTAGTGGACTGAGGACTGGAGTATAGTCCTCTCCAGAAGTATGGATTGGCCCAACTGGGTGAACAAATCGATGCTCACTGTTTTGTGTCTTGTTGCACCAGATTCGGCTGAACAAGGAGTTGCTGTAGCAACTGCTTGTACACTATCAGTATCTCAGGGCGCTGCAAAGTTCAATTGGTATCAGAGCAGGAACTCGGCATACAGTGTAAAGATCTTGAGCGCCTAGCTGAGACGAGAAAGAAACATGAAGGAAGGACAGAGTACAAGTCAGCCACCTCTGTTGGAAGAAAGCAACTACGGGTATTTGAAGGCTAGAATGAAGGCTTTTCTCAAAGCCATTGATGAGAAAAATTGGGGAGCAGTTGTGACAGAATGGTCCCTCTGTTGACCATTGATCAGAGGGGAGTCACAAGATAAAAACACGAGGGGGAATGGAGTGAAGAAGAGGATGCTAGAGCAACTGGTAACTCAAAAGTTCTGTCTTCTCTTCTGGTAGCGTATAGGTTTCCTAAATGCTAACAATTTCAAGCTAGTTTCTAACTGCGACATTGCAAAAAGAGCATGGGAAATTCTTCAAACAGCTCACGAAGGAACCGGTAAAGTGAAGACATCAAGGATGCAGATTATCACTTCTCATTTTGAGAACCTTAAGATGCAAGAAAAAGAATCCATCACAGAGTTCCACGCCAAGTTATATGATCTTTCAAATGAAACTCATGCACTTAGTGAACCAATTCCAGAAGACAAGCTCCTAAGAAAAGTTCTCAGATCACTACCCACCAGATTTGTCATGAAGGTGACAGCCATTGAAGAAACACAAAATGTCAAACATATGAGGCTGGAGGAACTGATTGGATCCCTCAAACAGTTTGAGATGAAGCTGACCAAGGATGATACACCAGTCAAAAGCAAGAATGTTGGTCTGAAAGCTGAAATAGAAAAGAAGCCTTCCACTGAAGAATAATTAGGACTGCTGGTAAAGAACTTTGGGAGATTCTTGAAAAACATAGAAGCAAGATTTGGCCAGAAATCAAATCACCGAAGACAGGATCAGGTTAAGGATGAGAAGAAAGAGAAAAAGAAGGGGCCACGGTGCTGGAGCTGTGGAGAATATGTGATAATGTCGTACGGCATTCGATTGACAAAACTAGCACAAGTGAACAAGCCCACTGCTCAAGCAGCAGCTATAGCAGGTGTTGTAGCAGGAGCTGTAGCAGCAGATCAACATTCTTCATGGAGAGCTTTCAAAAGATGAACAAGGAGCAGCAGAGTGACGGGGAGTTTCTAATTATTCAGAGAGAATATCCCAATAGAGATTCCCGTATCCAGGTGAAGATTTGTTTCTCCAATCAAATCTAATCTCCTACAAATTAGGAGATATTGTTGCTTTAAGGAACTTCCAAAAGTGTAATTTGGTTGCTGATCAGTTGATTACTTAAGCAGGACAAGGTCAGTGCAGAAAGGGCGTGCAGAGAATAGAGAAAGCTTGAGAGCACATACACGGAGAACTTACATACCGCAACGAGAGTCGGGGAGTCACGAAGAGCAGAGCGTGCGCGCAGAGCTGAGTGACTGAAGCAGAGGCTGATCGAGACTTGCAGAGTCTGATCAAAGCTTGATCATAAAAACCAATTCAAAGCAGGACGGGCTTATTCGTTGATCAACACAGGCCGCAAGGGAATTGTCGAGTGGAGGAACTCAGACAATCTGCAGAAGGCTAGGTCTCGCTAGTGACAGACGGTCACTGAGAGGGAGTATTCCAGAGTGTGCAGCGCTTGTGGAAGAGTTCGATCGGCTCGGCGGAAAGCTTTGGAGCGACGCAAAAAGAACCTGCACCAGCTAGTTGCTATAGCGGGTGCTATAGCAAACTTACGGTCACGTTGTACTAATTAGAATAGGCTGAGTCTGTGGGATCAGAGATAGGCCTATTCTGAATTGGTTCAAGTGAGTAGGTGTGTGTGAAACACAAGTCAGAGCGTGTTTCTGATTGTGTGTGATTGAGTAGCTAAGATTGAGTAGCATAGATTGCGTGGAGTCGAATTGTGTTGTACAACAGACCCTGAGACTAGTGAATTGAAAGACTGAGGTTTAGTCTTTCCTAGAGGTAGGCACTTGATCGAACTGGGTGAACAAATCGATGTTCATTGTTTTAGAGCATCTGCACCTGTCGCGTTCTTCAGCAGCTGCTACTGACGTGGCGCAGGTGCTGGATGTCGTTCAGTGTGCAGCGGAAGCTGCTAATTCAGCAGCTGCTGAAGGAGCTGCTGGAGGAGCGAGTTGAATCTGGCCATCTCGCACCCAGTGCAGAGGAAGAAGGATTTTTCGTCGAAGAAGTTTATGGATTTGATGAAGCCGGTGAATTTCGTGTCGACCGGAGTGTTGATGCCGGAGAAGGAAGTTGATAAGGAGATTAGGGATTTGTGAGAGGGTTGGGTTGGTAGGTGGATAAGGGAGCTCAGGTGGTGGATTGGGGGTTTAAGAGTGTGGATTTGATGAGAGAGTGCATCTCCATTCATATCGGTTTAGGCTGGTATCCAGGTCGGCAACGCCTGCTGGGAGCTTCACTGCCTACTCCATCCGATCTGCACCCATTTTCATCCGATTCATTGATTCACACATTGTTCTGTGATTGCTTCTAACCAGTAGTTTAATTGTTCTATGTGTTTGGTAGATAAGTTGCTAATTTGGATGAGATTCTTGTTAGTTAAGTAGAACTGTTGAGTGTTGAGGATGATTTGATTTGTAGTAGTAGAGTGCATTTTTGAATAGATTGAGTTTTGGTTTTAAGGTTGATTTTAGTAGATGAGTTTGTAGATGGAGGTATGGAGTTTGATTATGGATTTTGATGTTGCAGCCTGATGGGCAAATGCCTAGCGACAAAACTGTTGAAATGTGAGGCTTTGTGGATTTGGGAGTGTCTGGTAGTGCCTGTTGTGAAGTAATTATTTGACCTTGAAGATTATGTCAATGTCCTGCAAGGATCTGATGAGGTTTCTGGAGCTTTCATCAGCTGGATCTGATGAGGTGTTGTCGCTTACATGGATGAGGAAATTACCTCGGGAGGGTTGTGCAGGCTTTGGATGTTTGTAATGCGATTAGAGATGGGGTTGAGTAGATCAAGTAATGGCAGAAGCTGGTGGCGGTTGTGTTGATGGCTTTGGATGGTCAGAAGAGACTTGGGGAAGGGCAGTTTAGACGTGCAAAAAAGGCAGTGATTGATTTGGCTATTGGGATGTTGGGTGGGGAGGAGTCTCCAATTTCGCATATACAAAGATCACATTTGATATCAGAATGAGATTGACTCGTGTATTTATTGATGCATATTCTATGTAGAATATAGCCTAATGGATTGGACCTTCAAAGTCAAAGCTTGCTTCTATTTTTTATCTTAAAATATTAAGACGATTGAAATGCATACAATATAAGACATTATGATGATTGAACGACATACAATATAAAAAATTAAGACGATTGAACGACATACAATATAAAGCAATATTCAAAGTTCTTCACTGGTTTCCATAATCCAATTATGCTTCACCAAGTCACTCAGAAGTTGTGTGTGTAGATATGCTGATGGAAGAGTATTAAGACGAATATGAAATGCTTCTGAACTTTCAGCTCTTTCAACTGGGTCATGATGAATCTGGTTACCATTTGGGTCGACAGGCCCATCATATGCGGTAAAAGCACTACATGGATTGTGTAGATCATCTTCTTCGTGCTCGACGAATTCTTCCTCCACCGAATTCTTCCTCAATAATCATATTATTCATGATAATGCAAGCTAACATAATATTTTTCAAAACACTTAGTCGATGGGTCATATCTGCGTGACAAAGTATTGCCCAACGCGATTGTAGAATCCCAAAACATCTTTCTACATCTTTGCGATAAGATTCTTGTTTCTTTGCAAAAAAACCTCTCTGCATCAGTTTGTGGATTCATAATTGTTTTGACAAAAGAGGAGTATCTCGGATAAATACCATCTGCTAAGTAATAACTGTGTCGTACGTGCTTCCATTGACTTTGTACGTGACTCGTGGTGAGATTTCAGCAAGAAGAGTATCAAATATGTCTGATTTATATAAGACATTTAGATCGTTTTGGGCTCCAGGAACACCGATGAAACTGTGCCAAATCCATATATCATATGAAGCTACTGCCTCTAGGATGATAGTAGGATGACCTCTGCGGCCCGCATATGAACCCTGCCAAGCAGTTGGACAATTTTTTCATTACCAGTGCATACAATCAATGCTGCCTACCATACCTAGAAATCCTCGCCCCTCTGCCTTGCGAAGAAGCCGAGATATGTCTGTTGCAGTTGGAGATCGTAGATATTCGTCCTTGTAAATATCAATTATTTGTTCACATCACTTCTTCAAGCATTTCAGTGTTGTTGATTCACCCATCTTTGTCAGTTTGCCACATTGATCAGCACATGCTCCGTATGCTCACATTCGTCAGCACCAGTCATCTTTTGTTCGGGAAGGAGACCAAGCAATCCGGTGGCATCACGTCGTTGATGCCAGAAGGTATCATGATTACAAAGTGCAATTTTGATACGATTAAACAAGTTTCCACTCATCTGATACCTTCGGCGAAAGTCTTGTTGTCGAAAAATAGGTCGTTCCACAAAATAATCTTCCAACAAATTTTGACCCCTAAATTGTCTGTGTCTTTGTAGATTTGGTTGACGACGAGGAGAAGAATCGTCTTCATCACCAACTGTTACTAACGCCGCCGCCTCAATGATGAATGAGTTAGTCATTGCATCACTTACTCTTCTTTGTTGTTGATACCACCTTCGATTGCCATCGAAATCAAAAGGATCTAATGATGCAGTATGGCAGTGTTTGACAAACCAGCACATGTGAACAAGATACTGCTATAGCAGGAGTCCAACTTTCGTGAACAAGATCAGTGAACAAGGAGCAGCTATAGCTGGAGGAAGCTATAGAAGGAGCTTGTTCAGAAGAGCTGTAGCGTCTGTCCGAGCAGCAGCTGCCTGGATCTTTGGAAAGAGGGCTTGGCAGTTCTTCTAAGAGCTTCAGAGGAGTTTCTAAGTATTCAGCAGAGAATATTCCAGTGGAGATTCCCAGCTGAAGAAGAAGATTTGATTGTAGAAGATTAGATTTGCCAATCAAATCTAATCTGCTACAAATTAAGAGATTTGGCTATTTGGAGGAAATTGCTAAAATCCGATAATGATGTATCTTGGAGTTCCTATTTAAAGGAGGCTGAGTAGAGCATCAAAGGTGATCGAAGAAGAGTGCAGAGAAAGAGAACACATACAGAATTCCGAGAGAGTATTTTTGGTGTGCGAACGAGATCTTCGATTATCACCGAGAGTAGAGCGTGAGCTGTGGTGACAGAAGCGGAAGGTGATCAGGACTTGGGTAGTGTTATCCAAGCTTGATCTGGAAGCCAATTCAGAGCAAAGAGTGCTTGTTGTTTGATCAAGGGCAGCCGCGGAAGAACTGATGAGTAAGTGACTCGGTCGAGTGTCTGGACGGTAGTTCTCGCTAGTGACAGGAGGTCACTAAGTGAGGGGGAGTATTCCAGAGTGTGCAGCGCTCGTGGAATCGTTCGAACGGCTCAGCGGAAGGCTTCGGAGCGACGCGGACAGTTTGTGCATCAGCTGTATGCTACAGCAGATGCTATAGCAACCCTGCAAAGTCTGAGTATAATTTAGAATAGGCTGAGTTTCGAAAAGACAGTAGTTATTCTAGATTGATATCAGTAGAGGGTGTGTAGACATAAGTCAGAGCCTGTTCTGATTGTGTTCATGGATCCACTTAAGGTTGAGTAGCGTAGGTTGCGTGGAGTTGTAACCGTGTGTACTTGGAGACCTTTGAGATTAGTGGATTGAGGACTGAGAATAGTCCTCCCCAGACGTAGGCAATTAGCCAAACTCGGTGAACAAACATTTGTCCTTGTACATTCTTGCTGAAACAGTTTCCAGGTGAACAAGAGTGTGCTGTAGCAACTTCTTGTTCACTAATCTGTTTATCAGAGGCGCTGCGAATTTTCAATTGGTATCAGAGGGGGAGCTCGACACACAGAGTAAAAGATCCTACAAAGCCTCGGAAGAAGAGAAGGAACAATGAAGGAAGGACAGAGCACGAGCAGACCTGTTGGAAGAAAGCAACTATGGATATTGGAAGGCTAGGATGAAGGCCTTTCTCAAAGCCATTGATGAGAAGATCTGGAGAGCTATCGTGGTCTAGTGGTCTCTTCCAATTACTATGGATGAACAGGGAGTTACATGGGTAAAACCTGAAGAACAATGGACTGCTGAAGAGGGAGCTGCAGCAACTGGTAATTCAAAGGCTCTGAAAGCTATTTTTGCTGCAGTTGATGCTAACAATTTCAGGTTGATATCAAACTGTGATATTGCCAAGCAAGCCTGGGAAATTCTGCAAATTGCCCATGAAGGAACTGATAAAGTAAGGATGTCGAGATTACAGATTATTGCCACTCATTTTGAGAATCTGAGAATGCAAGAAGAGGAGACAATCACTGAGTTCAATGCAAAACTATGTGACTTGTCAAATGAAGCTCATGCTCTTGGAGAACCTATTCCTGAAGAGAAGCTGATTAGGAAGGTCCTCAGATCGTTGCCCACAAGATTTGACATGAAAGTGACGGCAATTGAAGAAGCTCAAAATGTCAGACGCATGAGGCTGGAAGAATTGGTTGGATCCCTCAAACAATTTGAGATGAAGCTGGTTAAAGAAGAGCCCACTCCTAAAGAGAATATAGGACTGAATGCAGAAACAGGTTAAAGAAGCCAGCTCCAGATGACCACCTGAGTCTGCTAGTAAAGAACCTCGGGAAGCTCTTAAAAAACATGGAGTCAAGATCTGGACAAAGCTCATTCTCACGAAGGCCATCTAGAAGAGATGGAGGAAATCAAAGGAGAGGGAAGGAATCTGCTCGAAATGATGATGAGAAGAGAGACAGAAGCAAGGCATGCAGTGTTGGAACTGTGAAGGATATGGCCATCGACAAGTCGACTGTACCAGCAAACGAATGAAGAAGGCTGAGCAGAAAAGTGCTCTCTCTGACAGCAGAAGTGAGGACGAGACAGATTTGAGTGAAGATGAATGCAACATGGTCAGATACAGATCAGTCAAGAAAGGCAGAAAAACACAAGGAAGGGTGAATCAGTTCCTGGTACAACAACCCCTGTATCACTATGTCAAGAAGCTGTTAAAGTATAAAAGATGCTATAACTGCGGGCACAAAGGTCACATTGAGAGGAACTGTCTTTCAGCATACACCAGGAAGGGTTCAGCCAGGGAACCAACCAAGCAGAGATATCAGAGAACTCAGCATCTCGCACTTGTCAGCACAGCAAGTTCCTCGAATAAAGTAAGCTGGTACTTTGACAGTGGCTGATCGGGGCATATGACGGGAGAAAGATCTTTCTTGAATAACATAACTCCTTGCTTGGAACAACGGGTGAAGTTTGGAAATGGCCTGAGGGGAAGAGTTCTAGGTAAAGGAACACTAGCAGTTGAAGGGATGCCCAAACTAAGCAATGTCATGTTGGTGGAAGGACTAAAGGCGAACCTCATAAGCATTAGCCAGCTATGTGATGGCACTCAACAGGTAAGGTTTACGAAATATTCATGCAAAGTCTTCAACAAAACCGGAGAATGTATAATGGAGGGGGCCAGATAAAAAAGAAACTGCTATCTTCTCAAAGTGGGTACAAACTCTCTTTCACCAAGATGCATGCTGACTAATACTGAGGAAATGAATCTCTGGCACAGAAGGATGGGTCATGTCAACCTGAGGACTCTGAAGAAAATTGTAACAGAAGGATTAGTCAGAGGAATACCGATGATTAAAGGCGAGACAAGCTCCATCTGTGGAGATTGTCAGATTGGAAAATAGAAGAAGGTTTCACACCCAAAAGTCAAAGATACAAATACAACCAGACCTCTCCAGTTGTCAGGGAAAAGATATGCTTTCGTCTGTGTTGATGACTATACCCGGTTCACGTGGATTGATTTTGTCAGGGAGAAATCGGATACTGTAAAAGTTATAGTCTCTTAGGTGTCCCGACTAGAGCAAGAGAAAAATCTCAGAATCACCAACATCCGCAGTAATCATGGTAGGGAATTTGAAAACGAAGCAGTTGATGAGTTCTGTCGTCAAAGGGGTATCTCACATCAGTATTCTTCTCCCATCACTCCTCAGCAGAATGGTGTAGTAGAATGAAAGAATCGTACAATACAAGAAATGGCCAGAGTCATGATTCATGCCAAGAGGGTTCCCCTGAGATTCTGGGCCGAGGCAATGAACACCGCATATTACATCATCAGTAGAGTCACCATACGGAAAGAAACCAACCGGACTTGCTATGAGCTCTGGAATCAGAAGAAGCCCACAGTTAAATACTTCCACACCTTTGGAAGTGACTGCTTCATTCTGAGAGATCAGGAGTACAGAAAGAAGCTTGACCCAAAGAGCAATGCTGGATTGTTCCTGGGATATTCAATGAACAGTAGGGCATATCGAGTGTACAACCAGAGGACAAGGACAGTGATGGAATCCATAAATGTAGTAGTCAATGATGTTGAAGAAGTCTCTTCCACTGTCCTTGACGATGAAGACTCTGACATTGAAGATGCTCCTGCCAGTCAGAGCAGAAGTGAACAAACTTCGGCTCCAGAAGATGCTACAGCAAGTGCTGAAGCAGAAAGTCCAGACGAACAATTAGAGAGCTTGCATGAAGAATAGAATAATGAGACTCATGATCCACCATCAAGGCAGCCTCCAAAGAAGATTCAGAAGAATCATCCGCTGACCAATGTGATTGGAGACCCGACAGAAAGAAGGAGAACCAGAAGCAACGCTTACCTCAATACCTGCTTCCTATCCAGTATGAAACCGAAGAACTTCAAGGAAGCTATGAGTGACGAATCCTGGATGATAGCTATGCAGGAAGAACTAGCAGAGTTCGAAAGACACGATGTTTGGGACTTGGTGGACAGACCTAAAGGAGTAAACATTATAGGCACCAAGTGGATCTTCAAAAACAAAATTGATGAAAAGGGAAACTGAAATTCGCAGCGTCTTAGTCAGACAGATTTGTGAACAAGCAGTTGCTGCAGCACACTCTTGTTCACTCGGAAATTGTCTCAGCAAACAATGAACAAGACAGAAGTTTGTTCACCCAGTTCGGCCAACTGCCTACGTCTGGGGAGGACTATTCTCCAGTCCTCAATCCACTAAACACAAAGGTCTCCAAGTACACTCGGTTACAACTCCACGCAACCTATGCTACTCAACCTTGTGTGGATCACTCGACACAATAAGAACAAGCTCTAACTTGTGTCTGCACACCCTCTACAAATGTCAATCTAGAATAGCTACTGTCTCCCCGAAACTCAGCCTATTCTAAACTACACTCAACTCTGCAGGGTTGCTGTAGCACACAGCTGATGCACAATTGTCCGCGTCGCTCCAAGGCCTTCTGCCGAGCCGATCGAACGATTCCACGAGCGCTGCACACTCTGGAATACTCCCCCTCACTCAGTGACCTCCTGCCACTAGCGAGAACTGCCGCTTAGACACTCGACCGAGCCACTCACTCGTCAGTTCTTCCTCGGCTACCCTTGATCAACCAACAAGCACCACTGCACTGAATTGGCTTCCCTGATCAAGCTTGGATCAGACTACGCAAGTCCTGATCTCCTTCTACTTCTGTCACCACAGCTCTGCGCTCACGCTCTGCTCTCGGGTGATGATCGAAGAACTCGTCCGTCGCACACCAAAATTGCCCTCTCTGAATTATGTGTATGCACTCGTGTATTTCTCAGCTTCGATCACCCTCTCTGCTCTGAACTCTTCTCACTTAAATAGCAGCACCAGCTATAAGCAAGACCAGAATTTAGCAATGTCCCAAAAGGAACAATTATCTCCTAATTTTTAGGAGATTAGATTTGATTTTGATCTCCAGCACAAATCTCCTTCTAGCCAAGCCCAGGTCACTACTGCTTCTTGGACAGATGTTGCAGCAACTTGAACAAGCTCCTGCTATATCATCCCCTGCTGTAGCTGCTCCTTGTTCACTCAAGCTGGTTTTGTCAAACATTGCCATACAGCATCATCAGAAACATCACAAGAAATAAAGCCAGACTTGTTGCTCAAGGATACACTCAAATTGAGGGGCTAGATTTCGAAGAAACTTTTGCTCCAGTTGCTCGTCTGGAGGCCATCAGACTGCTCCTAGCTATGTTTTGTTTCCTAGGATTTAAACTATATCAAATGGATGTCAAAAGTGCGTTCCTGAATGGAGATATCTATGAAGAAGTGTATGTTGCCCAGCCAAAAGGATTTGAAGATCCTCATGACCCGGAGCACGTGTACAAACTGAAGAAAGCTCTGTATGGGCTTAAAAGGCTCCTCGAGCATGGTACGAGCGGCTGACAGTCTTTCTTGAAAACCATGGTTACAAAAGAGAGGGAGCTGACAAAACTTTATTTGTAAAAAGAACCAAGTCATATGTGATCATTGCATAGATATATGTGGATGACATTGTCTTTGGATCGAAGTCTCAGCACCTGGTGAAGCAGTTTGTGAATCACATGCAGAAGGAATTCAAAATGAGCATGGTCGGAGAACTGTCGTATTTCCTTGGCCTGGAGATCACCCAGAAAGAAGATGGAATCTTTATTGCACAAAGCAAATACAGCAAGAATCTTGTGCAGAAATTTCAGCTAGATAAAGCCAGTCATAAACGAATGCTCGCTGCCACTCATGTCAAAGCCATCAAAGATGAACATGGAGTGGAAGTGAGTCAGACTATCTACAGAAGTATGATTGGGAGCTTACTGTACCTGACTGCCAGTCGTCCCGACATCTCCTTTGCAATAGGAGTATGTGCTAGATTTCAAGCCTGCCCCAAAGATAGTCACTTGCAGCTGGTCAAGCGAATCATTCGGTATGTTGGAGGTACTGTACACTATGGTTTATGGTATACTAAGGGTACAAATGCAAACCTGGTAGGATATAGTGATACGGACTGGGCAGGATGCTCTGAGGATAGGAAGAGAACTTCTGGAGGCTGGTTCTTCCTGGGAAACAACCTGGTGTCCTGGTTCAGTAGAAAACAAAACAGCATCTCGTTATCTACAGCTGAGGCAGAGTACGTAGCTGCCGGGAGCTGCTGTGCACAGATGATGTGGATGAAGCAAATGCTGGGTGAGTATGGACTCGATCAAGGCAAAATGACTCTCTATTGTGATAACATGAGTGCTATCAGCATCTCCAAGAACCCTGTTCAGCACAGCAGAACCAAACACATAGACATTCGACATCACTTCATCCGTGATCTGGTGGAAAAGAAAATCATTTCTCTTCAGCATGTTGTGTCGGCCAAACAGCTTGCTGATATCTTCACGAAAGCTCTGGACGCAGTCCGGTTCGAAGACCTGAGATCCTCTCTGGGGCTCTGTGTCTCACCTCCCTGAGACAGCCAGGAACTTCCCCTTGTCACTTGTTCCAAAAAGGGGGAGAAAAAGGGTAGGGAGATACCGGATAATTTGAATTGAAACATTCAAAGGAGTTTTGTCAAAATGCCAAGGGGGAGATTGATGATGCAGTATGGCAGTGTTTGACAAAACCAGCACACGTGAACAAGATGCTACTATAGCAGAAGTCCAGCTTTCGTGAACAAGATCAGTGAACAAGGAGCAGCTATAGCTGGAGGAAGCTATAGCAGGAGCTTGTAAAGAAGAGCTGTAACGTCTGTCCGAGCAGCAGCTGCCTAGATCTTTGGAAAGAGGGCTTGGCAGTTCTTCTAAGAGCTTCGTAGGAGTTTCTAAGTATTCAGCAGAGAATATTCCAGTGGAGATTCCCAGCTGAAGAAAAAGATTTGATTATAGAAGATTAGATTTGCCAATCAAATCTAATCTCCTACAAATTAGGAGATTTGGCTATTTGGAGGAAATTGCTAAAATCCGATAATGATATATCTCGGAGTTCCTATTTAATGGAGGCTGAGCAGAGCATCAAAGGCGATCGAAGAAGATTGCAGAGAAAGAGAACACACACAGAATTCCGAGAAAGTATTTTTGGTGTGCGAACGAGATCTTCGATTATCACCGTGAGCAGAGCGTGAGCGCAGAGCTGTGGTGTCAGAAGCAGAAGGTGATCAGGACTTCCGTAGTCTGATCCAAGCTTGATCTGGAAGCCAATTCAGAGCAGAGAGTGCTTGTTGGTTGCTCAAGGGCAGCCGCGGAAGAACTAACGAGTAAGTGACTCGGTCGAGTGTCGGACGGCACTTCTCGCTAGTGACAGGAGGTCACTGAGTGAGGGGTATTCCAGAGTGTTCAGCGCTCGTGGAATCGTTCGAACGGCTCAGCGAAAGGCTTCGGAGCGACGCGGACAGTTTGTGCATCAGCTGTGTGCTACAGCAGATGCTATAGCAACCCTGCAGAGTCTGAGTATAATTTAGAATAGGCTGAGTTTCGAGGAGACAGTGGCTATTCTAGATTGATATCAGTAGAGGGTGTGTAGACACAAGTCAGAGCCTGTTCTGATTGTGTTCGTGGATCCACTTAAGGTTGAGTAGCGTAGGTTGCGTAGAGTTGTAATCGTTTGTACTTGGAGACCTTTGAGATTAGTGAATTGAGGACTGAGAATAGTCCTCCCCAGACGTAGGCAATTGGCCGAACTGGGTGAACAAACATTTGTCCTTGTTCATTCTTGCTGAAATAGTTTCCAGGTGAACAAGAGTGTGCTGTAGCAACTGCTTGTTCACGAATCTGTTTATCAGAGGCGCTGCGAATTTTCAGAATCTATATGATGATTGACGAGTGAACAATAAGGAGAGATAGAACAATATTTGAAGAGAGATGGTGTGATAAGATGTCGGTTATAATACGTATATTTATAGGAAGTCATGGATTAGAAGAAAATTTATTCAACTACACGTGTCATTAGAATATTGGCCTACCATATTTTCTCATGACAAGTAAAAGATAAGTGTCAATATTGGCCTTGACTTATTGGCCGACCATAATTCAATCGATAAAAGAAAAAATTCAAAAATTGTAACTGTAAAATTGTTAAGTTATTGAGCGTGTGACCAATTTTGACCAAAAATAAGTTTGACCAACACAATTGAATTTCAGTTGTGTTATACACACAACATTCCAACGGTAAAATTGTAACGGACAAATTATTTGGACCTTTTAATCTCGATCGAGATTTAATCGGACGGTCCATATTAATTTATAATGGAATTAATTTGAAGAAAAAAATATAAAAATAAATATTTTTATTTAATGAATAGTGCGAGGAGGTGCTAGATTTTTGAACTGGTGCATAAATTGCATATCGAGGAGGTGTTACTTATCTAGGAGGTCCTACCGAGAAGGTGCTGATGGGTGCGGATGCTCTTATCTTGTTGTAAAAGATCCGTCGGTAGAAGAGTGTGCTATAGCAACTGCTTGTACACAATTTGCAACTCAGAGGCGCTGCGAATTTCAATATGGTCATCGAAAGGTAGACTGCCCAAATAAACAAAAAGGAAAGACAAAATCCCTCTCGGTAAATTGCAGTGATGATGATACTGACAACAGCGAAGACGAATGCAACATTGTCAGAACCAGAAAAATCAGAAAATTGGTTAATCTCACTAAAAAAGGAGTACACAGAAAGATGATCAAGAAGTTGCTACAACAACCCCTGTACCACCATCTGAAATCTGGAACAAATCCGAGAATCAGAAATCGAAGATGCTATGGTTGTGGTCACAAGGGACACATTAAAAGACTATGCCCGTCTATCATCGGATTCCTGAACACAGCTACTGATCCCAGATCGCAGAGACAAGAAAGAGTTGAGAACTATGCTCTTGTCAGCATCTCAAGATCATCAAGCGAAGATAGTTGGTATTTTGACAGTGGTTGCTCTGGGCATATGTCTGAAGAGAGATCTTTTCTGAAGAACATAACACCCTGTTTAGAACAACTGGTAAAGTTTGGAAACGGTTTGAAGGGGAGAGTTCTGGGAAAAGGTACTTTGGCAGTCAAAGGGATTCCCAAGTTAACCAATGTAATGCTCATAGATGGATAGAAAGCAAATATCATAAGCATCAGTCAGCTCTGTGATGGTACTCTTCAGGTAAAGTTTACTCAAAACTCTTGTCAGATTTTTAACAAGACTGGAGTGTGCATAATGCAAGGAATCAGATCAAAGAACAACTGCTATCTTCTCAAGGTTGGTATAGCAACCCCTTCACCAACATGCATGTTAACCAACATAGAAGAAATGAATCTCTGGCGCAGGATGGCTAAATCAACTTAAGAACTCTGAAGAAGATTGCAGCTGAAGGATTAGTCTAAGGAGTTCCTGTGATCAAAGGCGAGCTGAGCACCATTTGTGGGGAATGTCAGATAGGAAAACAGAAAAAAGCTTCTCACCCCAGAATTGGCAATATCAACTCAATCAGACCTCTGCAACTGTTACACATGGACTTGATGGGACCAATGGAAGTGGAAAGCTGTGGAAAAAAAAGGTATGCATGTGTGTGCGTTGATGATTATACTAGATATACATGGGTTGACTTCATCAGGAAAAAATAAGACACTGTGAAGGTGTTAGTTACCCTGGTATCTCGGTTAGCGCAAGAAAAGAACCTCAGAATCACCGCTATTAGAATGGCGTGGTGGAGAGGAAGAATCGAACAGTTCAAGAAATGGCACGTGTCATGATCCATGCAAAGAAGGTTCCCCTGAGGTTTTGGGCCGAAGCAATGAACACAGCCTATTATATCATCAACAGAGTCTCCATACGAAAAAAAACCTGACGTGCTATGAGCTTTGGAATCAGAAGAAGCTTGACACGCGTCGTTGTATGCGCCAAATATGTATTTATATCTCCAAGATTTAGCTAGTGTAGCGGCAAGCAAGGGTCGAACCCAAGAGAACTGACTGTGAAGCGATTTCCTGTAAATACTGAACTAAAGGGGGTTTTTGAGCAAGTTGATTGCGGGAAAGAAAGTAAAAAGTGTGAATATCAATTAAGAGAAGTACTCAGTCCAGAGAATTCAATAGTGACTGTTATCATCGACTTCTAAAAATTGCGATCCTAATCAAACATGTTGTCATCCTGACAAAGGTAATAACCTAGAGTATCCTGACAAAGGTGATACTAAGCCTAGATTCTACTACTTAGTTTCCACGACAAAACTTCGGCAAGAGTTAATAATCAGAATTGATGAGCGGGTAGTTTCACGACAAAGTATACGCTAACCGTACAGTACAATTCATGCAATTTAAGATCCAGAACTTACCATTGAATAGAAACATGCATTAAATCCAAGTCTCAAACATGTAAGCCACTGATTGAAAACCCTAAACTGAAATAGAAGTTTAGCTACTCATAGTCATAACTAAAAAATACATTAAACTGAAAAGAATGAAAAATACTGTTCACGATCACTGTTCACTGCCAGAATGCACTATTCACGCCGGAAACACTATTCACGCAAATCTCTAAATTCCATCCGGTCGTCTCTTCCCAAAACCCCTATTGTCCAAAATTGCCGTCTCACTTTGATTACAAAACCCTAATTGAGATCGGGCTCTAAAAATTGATTACGGGCCGCGAGCCCGTTGCTGACGTCATCAAATAAAAGCCGCGCCCCATGAAGACATTAAGTTGCGCGCCCGGAGAAGACATTAAAGTCCGGCGCGCGAAGCTAATGTTGTCTTCTGGCGCGTAACTCACTAAGTTGCACACCCAATTCTTTCAACGTCGATTTTCTCCCTAAAAACACCGTTTTGCGTCGTAAGTCTCTTTTCATGTATTTCAAACACTTGAAATGCAAACAACACTAAGAAGTAACTGTTCACATAAAAATATGTCGAAATAGCTGGGTTTAAACGGTTTAGCGAGTCGTATAAATACGCCCCATTAAACCACCCCACACTTAAACTTATTCGTCCCGAACAAGAACAAAAGCAAGACTCGCGACACCCAGGCAATTCTAACATGCCAACGGCTAAACACTGACTTTACTTGAGATGTCATCACTAATCAGTTCATAGATTATGCTCACATTCATTCTTCTATAATGATCAGCAAGAAACCGTAATGATACATGTTAGCTGAGAGGTCGAGATGGGATTTCAATGGATGACTGGGAGGTAGTCCTCTTTAGACTCCTGACTCCATCCTTCAGCTCGAGGTCATAGTCACGCGCATACGCTGAGTTCGCTTTCTCTGGCACGTGAGAAATCCAAGCTACGAGGAACTCAACTTTTTTTCTCTTTGGTAGGACAGCTCTTGAAACTTTCTTGTTTTGTTTAGTCCGAAGACTTCACTCAACTTGATTGTTTTTTCTGAATTTTTTTCTTTCACATTTGACTGAAGTTTCTTCTTGAGCTTTGCTCTTCGATGTGAATTGCTTGTCCTTTTGCATTTTGCTTATTGAACCGTTCCAATCATTGCCTTCGAATAGCAGCATATGGAGCGCGTCCCACTCTTTCTCATCATTATCCTTTCAGCGCGAGGCAGAATAGGGGTTACCCACCCATTCCCGGTTACTAGGACTAGAGATGTGACGGTTTGTTTTCCCGTCCCACCATTGCATAAACGCTGCAATGATGGAGTGAAAGTCTCACCCCTCATAACTTGAAGAGCCAACCTCCACAAACTCAGCGCGCTACGCGACTAATCCCTTAAACCTTTGAATGTTTGTCAAGTCCCTCTAGGACATTTTCTGTTAACTCCACACCCTGTATTATCTCAACTCAAAGGAGCATATAACATCAAGTCACTAGCATCACAATACTGCAAAATCATGCAAATGATACACATCAAAACCTCATAGCATCGAACATCATCTCATAAAATCACGGTAACTTCATCGTAGCATACACAAATTTGAAATCAAACGTGCCCTAGCTACCACTAATGCATGCTAATAAAGGTAAACGTGTTGACACAACAGACTCTACTATCCCACCCCACACTGTTGAACATAGCCGTGTCCTCACGGATCGACTTATGCTCAAGGGCGGGTCATCCAACATAATACCAAATAACATGATCGATAAAAAAAAATATAGAAGAAGGAAAATAGAAACTCCCCTAGAACTCAATAGAGCCGTCTATGGATCCGCTAGGGGATGAGGGAGACTCCCGCACGATCACGTACTCTGGAGGAATCGGTTGCCCTGGAACCCACCCTGGTGGTGCTGGTACTGGCTGCGTCCCAGGTGGCAAGAAATAATCCAACTCCCTATATGCGTTGAACGCAGCGTCCAACTATGCCTAGGCGAAGGCCGGTGGTGGCTGCTCACTATCTCTGGGTGCTCTCCTATGCGCGGCTCTCCTGGAGCCGGTAGCTGAAGACTCAGCCTGCTCTGTCGCTGCTGGCTGCCTGTAGCGCCTGTCTGTTCGAAGTGGCTCATGGTACCTCTGATCCAAATGATAAGTCCATGCAAACTGATCAGGCTGCCGTGGACGAGTCGTGACAGCGCGCATCCCTACAAAAGCCTCCTGCGTGAAAAACGTCGGCAGGATAAGATAGTGCGAGTCCAAGACCGGCTGACCATGCAGGCGGCGCAACATATAGGTGATAAGCCCTCCGCAGTATATATCTCCACACGACAATCTCCTCCTCCAGAACTTGCTTAACACATCTACAAAGTCGAGAGGCGACTGGGTGTGGTAGGAATGAAATACCTGCATCTCGAACAGGGGAACCTTATCGCCTCCATTATCACGCCTGAAAATTGACCCGGTGATCGCGCGTCGTTGTGCACGTCAAATTTATTCCTTCCTCTTCCACTTAGTACAGCGGTTAAGTCGGGGTCGAATCCACAGGGAGGCAGTAGATTAGCTTTAACTAGTAACCTGCACTTACGAAAACTGGAGGTGTGAGTGATTGGGGTTGCGCAATGCGCGAGTAAACAGTAGTAAACGCGGGAATTGCACTAGACGTGCGCAGGCAGTAGAGATTAAGTACTATGACTATGAGAAGTATCGGCGCAGACAATCCTCTATGAGTGTATTCCTTATCATCGACTCTAAACGTCTACAGTTTGGTTTGCTAATGTTAGTGTCCGATCAAGGCTTCCTAACATGTGCGCATGTTCCGATCAAAGTTCATGAGCTACTAATTCTTAAGACTAGTCTAAGCAGCTGCGAATCCTGTCACATTAGCAACTGATTATCCTAGCGCGTTACTCCTAATCGGCACCGTCAGGCTATTCAACTAGTTTAACATACAACAACAAGCAACAAGAGTAAGATTGCGGTTCAAGGCTTCCCCTACTCATGCAACTAGCTGCCAACAATGTGCACATAATTAATATAAGCAAACAAGCTATGCATTAAGCGCAAGTCTCAAAGGAAATACTCATAGATTCATGCCCAACCGATACTAAGTGTTTAGCTAGACATGCTAGTAGTAAACATCATAGAAACAGTAAATAATATCTAAGTATCAAAGAAACAGCAACTAGCAGGTGCATGCCGGTTGCAGTGTCTCGGCTGGCGCAGTCGGCTAGCGCAGGTCCTCGCAGCAAGCTCGTGTGTTTTTGAATCTGGCTCTCTCTCTCTTATATCTTATGTCTCTGATGCTCTGATTTGATACTCTCAAACCCTAGCCTTCCTCTCTTTATATACTGCTCATGAGGCCCAACCTTGGCAACTTCCAAATCTGGTGGTGTCAAGATTTGGAAACACCACTATCTGCGCATGGCGCACGGCATCTTGGTTAGCGCAATCGGTTAGCGCACCGTGGTCGACTCTGCCAACTCTTCTGTTTGCGCCGCTAGCTCCGCAGGCTGTGTGATGCGCGTCCTAAACGCTGCCTGTTAGCGCGTATCCGACTTAGGCCCTTGCTTTGCCCTGAAATACAGAAACACTGGAAACCAGTAATCTTGTACACAAATAATGCAAACAAGCATAGGGTTAGGATCTAAATAATGTGTATAAATAGGCTCTATCAAACCCCCCACACTTGCCCCTTGTTCGTCCCGAACAAGCACTCAAGCACGGATACCATTACCTCTCTGGAGTCTAGCGCACAGTCTTACACTCCGGCGCGATCTGCACTACTGATCACCTTGCGCTGCTCTACCACCTGCGCGCAACTGCCTTCAACAGTTCTAATATAATAATTTCGCAGTTCATTACCTCTCAGCTGGGTTGAAGATCATTTCGGATGGCTGGGAGATAGCTCTTCATAGGCTCCGGGTTGTCAGCTCTCACTCCGAGGATGGGTATATGGTTAACAGCGCAAGCTTCTTCCGGTGCGTGATTCTTCAGCGCACTTTCTGGGAACTCAAGCCTTTGATGATTTTATTTGTGGACTTTCGCGCACGCTGGTACGTATTTGTGCGCATGCTGATTCTTTTGTAGCGCATATCATTTGCTGGTATTTTTTCCTTTTGTACAGCTTTGTCTACGGTTCCTATGTTTCCCAGAACGGTTCCAGTCTCGGCCTCCGGATAACAGCTATGGAACAACGCCCCGCTCTCCCTCCGTGGTCTATCTGCGCAGGTCGGCGCACGCGTTTACACCCGCGCCCGCCTTCCCTAGCTCGACTTCCAGAGGGAAGGTGGTCTGTTTTCCCACCTCGCCACGCTTTAGGTACTTGCCTTCGGCATCTGCGTGACTGAGCGCGCTCTCTTGTTCCGAAGGTCGCGAAGCACCGGCCTCCACTAACACTTTTGACCATATACCTCACCTCCGAAGCTTGAACGACTAACCGCCTCTCTAGAGCGTTTCTGTCAACTCCACATCCCCTGTATATCCCAACTAACAGGAGCAGAAAAAACGAAAAAAATATACTAAAACAGTTGATAGCAGGGCACGCAATATGGATAGCGCAAAACAAGCTGAACAGTGTGGGCAACCCGCACACAAGCGCACTACTGCTACTGTTTTCTTCAACTACACTAAGCTACACTATAAAGCTCAAAAAAAACTACAAGTCCTAAACTAGCTAAAAGACACTAGAAAAACTAAAACAAAAACATGTAAAAGTAAAACGTGTCGGGTTACCTCCCGACAAGTGCCGTTGTTTAACGTCGTTGGCTCGACTGTACCTCTTTACTTGCGTGAAAGTATACCAGCGACCTCCCCCACACTTGCTCCTGAGTGACCCTGCGCTTGTGCATGTGTTGTGTTCTTCTCGGTCCTGCGCAAAGGGTCGGACGGGTGGTCAGCATGGTTAATAGTATGTGATAAATTATAAGTAACGAGGGTAGGTAAAGAAGGAGAAGAAATATGAGCAATAGTCCCCTGTTCTCCCTCTGGCGCGTCTGGTGATGACTCTAGCGCAGCTACCTGCGCATCTGCTATCTCAGGCTCTGCCAATTCAATTTCGCGCACTGTGCTATCCCAAGGTTCTCCTAAATACTGTTTGACTCTCTGCCCATTGATCTGAAAACGATGCTGGTGCTCGTTTTCTAACTCGATTGTTCCGTAGGGGAAAACCTTGGTGACTGTGTACGGTCCCGTCCATTTGCTGCGCAGCTTTCCAGGCATGAGCTTTAGGCGTGATGAGAATAATAATACCTGGTTTCCTGGCTCAAAAGTGCGTCTGAGGATATGCTTGTCATGAAATGCCTTTGTGCGCGCCTTGTAATCTCGCAGTCCCTCATAGGCATCCAGGCGCAGCTCTTCTAATTCGCTTAGCTCAAATGCGCGCTCCTTTCCGGCCTCGTCTAGGTTCAGGTTGCAAATGCGTAATGCCCAATATGCTTTGTGCTCTAACTCCACTGGCAGGTGGCATGCTTTTCCGTAAACCAACCGGAACGGTGAAGTCCCAATTGGCGTCTTATGCGCAGTGCGGTATGCCCACAGACGCTGGCTCCAATCTTTGAGCGACGATCTCACGGTCTTCTCTAGGATGCGCTTGATCTCTCTGTTGGAAACCTCGGCCTATCCATTTGTCTGAGGATGATAAGCATTGGACGTCTTGTGGCGCACTCCATAATGCTTGAAAACTTGCACCACAATCCTGTTGCAAAAGTGCGTCCCCTGATCGCTAATGATTGCCTTAGGCACTCCGTACCTGCAAAATATGTTAGTTCTCAAAAAGTCAGCGACCGTCTTACCATCGTCTTTCCGTGTAGCCTTGGCCTCAACCCATTTGGAGACATAATCTACCGCGACCAAAATATACTCGTATCCGGAAGATCGGGGAAATGGCCCCATGAAGTCAATCCCCTAAATGTCGAATACTTCATCCACTAGAATTGGTGTCTGTGGCATCTCATTGCGCGCTGATATGCCTCCTGTGCGCTGGCACCTGTCACAGTTCCTGCAGTAGTTATATGAGTCACTGAACAAGCGCGGCCAATAAAATCCGCAGTCCAGGATCTTTCTGCTCGTTCGCTTTGGACCAAAGTGTTCTCCACATGCGTGCGCATGACAAAACATCAAAACAGAGTTAATTTCATGGTCAGGCACGCAGCGCCTTAAAATCTGATCAGGTCCTATTCTGAGCATATACGGATCATCCCAAATGTAATGCTTGGACTCATGTTTTAATCTCATGCATTGGGTTTTAGTGAAATGAGGAGGAAACGTACCTGTGACCAGGTAATTTGCAACCTGCGCATACCATGGTACCTTACCTGTCAGCGCCATCAGATGCTCGTCAGGGAACGTCTCCGTGATTTGCCCTGGCTCCTCCGCCTTCACGATCCTACTCAAGTGGTCTGCGACTGTGTTCTCCGTGCCCTTCTTATCTTTGATCTCCAAGTCAAATTCCTGAAGTAGGAGTACCCAGCGCATCAGGCGCTGCTTAATTTCCTTCTTGGACATTAGGTAGCGGATTGCTGCGTGGTCTGTGTAAATGATGACCCTAGCGCCTAGAACATATGCGCGGAACTTCTCCAGCGCAAACACAATTGCCAGAAGCTCCTTCTCCGTGGTGGTGTAGTTCCTCTGCCCAGCGTCCAGTGTGCGCGATGCATAATAAATGGCGTGCGGCTTCTTGTCCACTCGCTGCCCCAGGACTGCACCTACTGCATAATCGCTTGCTTTGCACATCAGTTCAAATGGCAGGTTCAAGTCTGGTGCGCGCATCACTGGCGCACTGGTCAGCGCCTTTTTCAGCTTATCAAATGCGGCCCTGCACTCATCAGTAAATTCGAAACACACATCCTTTTGCAAGAGGTTAGACAAGGGTATACAAATCTTAGAAAAATCTTTTATGAAGCGCCTGTAAAACCCGGCATGCCCAAGGAATGATTTCACATCGCGCACGCTAGTGGCATAAGGCAGATTGGAAATAAGATCAATTTTAGCTTTATCTACCTTGATCCCCTCCTGCGAGATAATATGTCCTAGTACTACACCATGCGTTACCATGAAATGACATTTTTCATAATTGAGCACTAGGTTCTTTGAAATGCAGCGCGCTAAGACCTTATCAAGATGTGTTAAGCATGCATCAAAGGTACCTCCGTATACAGTAAAATCATCCATGAACACTTCTATGCATATACCAATCATATCAGAAAAAAATGCTCATGACTAGGCGTTGGAACGTACCTGGCGAGTTACACAGCCCAAATGACATGGGCCGAAACGCAAACGTACCAAATGGGCAGGTAAATGTGGTCTTCTCTTGATCTTCCGCAGCTATGGGTATCTGATTGTACCCTGAATATCCGTCCAAGAAGCAAAAGTAGGGCTTCCCCGCTAATCGGTCTAGCATCTGATCCATAAAGGGTAGCAGGAAATGGTCTTTGCGCGTGACTGCGTTAAGCTTCCTGTAGTCAATGCACATGCGCCATCCGTCTGAATGCGCTTGGGAACTAGCTCGCCCTACGCATTCTCTTCCACTGTGATTCCTCCTTTCTTCGGCACAACGTGCACTGGACTTACCCATTTGCTGTCCGAAATAGGGTAAATGACTCCTGCGTCAAGCAACTTTAGAATTTCCTTCTGCACTACCTCCATCATATTCGGGTTCAATCTGCGCTGAGGCTCCCTGGATGGTTTGGCACCATCTTCCAATAGAATCCTATGCATGCATACGTCCGGGCTCACTCCACGCAGATCAGCAAGTGTCCATCCTAAAGCGCGCTGATTTCTACGCAGTACCTGCTGTAATTGCGCTTCCTGCTCCTCTTCTAATCCTTTGTTTATGATCACTGGCAGGGTGTCTTCATTTCCCAAGAATATGTACTTGAGGTGCTCTGGGAGTTGCTTCAGCTCGACCTTGGGTGCCTGTTCAATAGAGGGCAAGATTTTATTAGCATTGCAGACTTTAACTATGGCTTGTACCTGTCTGGGTTCTGGTTCAGCACTGCTCAGTTCCTCTTCCTGCGCCTCCAACTCTGCCTGTGCCAGTGTTATAGGTTCTTCTGCTGCGCTCGCACATTGCTCATCTGCGACCAAGTCATCTAAGCTGTCCATTGCGTGCACTGTGGCGTCTTCATGAGGATGCTGCATCCCCTTGAATATGTTGAAATGAATTTCTTCACCATCAACCTCCATGGAGAGCATGCCCCTCCACACGTCTATCTTTGTGCGCGCGGTCATCAGAAATGGTCTGCCTAGTAGGATCTGCGCACTGCTGGTGCTTGATTCACCCTTCATTTCTAGGACATAGAAGTCTGCTGGGAACACCAGCTCTCCTACTCGCACAAGAACGTCCTCGATCATGCCCGTAGGTTGCTTGCACGACCGATCTGCTAGTTGAATGGTGAGACCTGCAGGCTTAAGTGGTCCAAAGAGCAATGACGCATATAGGGAAAAGGGTAGCACATTTATGGATGCGCCTAAGTCAATCATGCAATTGCTCACTATGGTCTTACCTAAAGTGCATGGGATGGTGAACGTACCTGGGTCTCGGCACTTAGGTGGTACCTTATGTTGCACGATCACTGAGGCCTGCGCATTTAGCATTACCTGTGCGCACTCGCCTTTCCTTCTCTTATTTCTGCACAGCTCCTTTAAAAACTTGGCGTACCTAGGGATCTGCCGAACTGCTTCAATAAGGGGAATGTTTATTTCCACCTTACTGAATAACTCGTAGAGCTCCTTGTCGAGCGCTTCCTTCCTAGCCGATGGTGCCTGCACAGGGAAAGGTGCAGGTATGTTAGTATGATTCGTGCCCTTGTCTTTTAATTGTGTCATACCTGGCGCTTCGCCCCGCTGGCTTGTGGCTGGCGCTTTTGGTTGCGCGTCTTGCTCCTATTGCGCATTCTGCTCTGCTGGATCCGGGACTTGCGCAACTAGTTGCGCGGGCGCCTTCGTGGTCTGCTCTGTTCCTATCATGCGCCCAGTCCTCAGTGTCACAGCGTTCACTCCTCCCTTGGGGTTTTGAATCACTTGCGAAGGCAGGTTGCCATCGCTCATTTTCAGCTTGTACACCGTGGTCGCAATCTGTGATAGCTGCTTCTTAATGGACTCGAACCTCTTGTAGTACTTCTCATCATTCTTGCGCACTGTGTCTGCTAGCTGCCCCACGATATCTTCTAAGGATCGCCTCGGGTGCTGGTTGTTCTGCGCTGGTGCGTCAGAGCGGCGATGCGGTGGATTGTAGGGCGCAGCTTGTTGCGTCTGCTGTGGCGCGCGCTGATCCGTGGACTGCCTCTGGAAATTGTTTTCCTCCTTCCATCTGAACCCATTTGCGACTAGTCCAAAACGCGGCTGATTCTGCCTCTGTGGCCCTCTGTTATCCCATCCTCCAAGAGCATTGACATCTCCCGATTCCTCAAACAGCGTGGGACATGCATCGGTTTTGTGTTCGGTGGAATTGCAGAATTCGCATACCTTTGGCGCAACTGGTTGTGCGCCTTGCGCACTCATCAACTTCTGCAGCATGGCCTTCATTTCCTTGATCTCAGCGCTTGTTTCTACCTGATGCACAGAACGAGCACGACTATTTTCAAGTGTTAACTGATGTCTTACCTGCCCAGCAGAGTCTTCTATCAGCTGCCACGCGTCTTCTGGGTACATGTTGCAAATGTCGCCTCCTGCGCATGCGTTCAATAAACTCAACTCCATGGGCAGCAGTCCATTCAGGAAATTCTCTATCAGCACATTCTGGGGCAGGCCGTGATTGTAGCAGTTGGCCTCTGCCTAGGTGCGGCCAGCTCCCTCCTGAGTAGCACGATCTTCGCTGCGGGATAAAATTTGTCCGGGAACTTCTTCTGCAGCTGCTCCCATGTGTGAATTGATCCTGCTGGTAAGTTCATCAGCCAATGCCTGTGATAGAGGCTATTTGTACGCATTATTTAGATCATAACCCTATGCTTGTTTGCAATATTTTATGAGCAAGATTACTCGTTTCTAGTGTTTTTGTATTATAGGGCAAAACGAGTCTTTGAGTCGGATACGCGCTAACAGGCAGCGTTCTAGGAGTGAAAGATCTGCCTGCGGAGCTAGCAGCACAAATAGGAGAGAAGTTGGCGAGAGTCAGCAGAGGTGCGCTAGCCCATGCGCTAGCCGATGCCGTGCGCCAAGGGCAAAGTCTAGTACTGCCTAATCTTGACGTGACCAGATTTGGAAGTTGCCAAAAGTGAGCTTCCCAAGCAGTAAATAATCAAGAGGAAGGCTAGGGCAACAGGGAGGAAAAAAAGAGACTTTCTGGAGACGCATCAGAGATCACCAAGAGGCACTGCGCAGCAGAACTGCAAAATACACGTACTTGTTGAGAGGATTTGTGCCAGCCGACCGCGCCAGCCGAGAAGACAAGCTGCACGCACTGTTTGCTACTGTTTTCTCAGACACATTAGTCATTATTTACTATTCTATGATGTTTATCACTAGCATGTCTAGCTAAACTTTTAGTGTTGGTTGGGCATGAATCTATGATGTATTTTCTTTGAGACTTGAGCTTAATGCATAGTTTACTTACTTGTATTAATCCTGTGCATACGGAGACAGCCAGTTGCATGAGTAGGGGAAGCCTTGAACCGCAATCTTACTTGTGTTGCTTGCTTGTCATATGTTAAACTAGTTGATAGCTTTACGGTGACAACTAGGAGTAACGAGCTAGGGTGATCAGTTGCTACTTTGAACGGATTCGCAGCTGTTTTAGTCTATGTTCTAAGGATTAATAGCACATGAACTTTGAACGGAACATGCGCACGTGTTAGAAAGCCTTGACCGGACACTAACCCAAGTAAACCGAAAACTATAGACGTTTAGAGTCGATGATAAGGAATGCACTCATAGAGGATTGTCTGCCCAATGCTTCTCATAATCATAGTATTTAATCTCTACTGCTTGCGCACGTCTAGTGCAAATTTCCTGCGTTACACTAGTTACTGTTCACTTGCGCATCGCGCATTCCAATCACTCACACACCCCCCCCCCCATTTTCGTAAGTGTAGGTTGCTAGCTAAAGACTTACTATTTGCTCCCTGTGGAGATCGACCCTTACTTAACCGCTGTACTAGTGGAAGAGGAAGGAATTATATTTGACGCGCACGACGACGCGCGATCAAATTTTGGCGCCGTTGCCGGGGAGCAACACAGCTAAGTTTTAGCTAGCTTACTTTTTTTTTTTTTTTCATTTTTAGTAACTAGTTATTCCAGTTTGTTTTCTCGTTGTTGTTTCTGACAGCGCGCAATCACATCAGCCTGCGCAACCTTGAAACAGTTGCGCTGCGCAGATTCTAGTTGCGCACTGACAGACGCAACAACATTAGTTATCTTTAATTTCATTTTCTTTGAGATTCAGAACAGGTTATGGAGGATAACAGTGTCGTAGGAGACAACATGGGGGACAGAACCCCAGAGGAAGCAAAAGCACATAACCGTCTCACCATTCAGCTAGCAGATAGATCGTGCAAACAACCTGCAGGCATGATAGAAGATGTCCTAGTTCGAGTAGGAGAGCTGGTGTTCCCAGCAGATTTTTATGTGCTCGAAATGGAGGGTGAATCAAGCGCCAGCGGTGCGCAGATCCTCCTAGGCAGACCGTATCTGATGACCGCGCGCACAAAGATAGACGTGTGGAGGGGCACGCTCTCCATGGAGGTAGATGGCGAAGAAATCCATTTCAACATATTCAAGGGGATGCAGCATCCACATGAGGACGCTACAGTGCACGCAATGGACAGCATTGACGATTTAGTCACAGAAGCGCAATGTGCGAGCGCAACCGTAGGACCAGAGCTACTGACACAGGCAGAGCTGGAGGAGCAAGAGGAAGAGCTGAGCAGTGCGGAACCAGCACCCACACAGGTACGTGATATAGTTCATATTTGCACCGCTAACAAAATCTTGCCCTCTATTGAACAGGCACCCAAGATCGAACTGAAGCAACTCCCAGAACACCTCAAATACATTTTCTTGGGAGATGAGGACACCCTGCCAGTGATCATAAAGAAAGGATTAGAAGAGGAGCAGGAGGCACGCTTACAGCAGGTACTGCGCAAGAACCAGCGCGCCATAGGATGGACACTTGCCGATCTGCGCGGAGTGAGCCCAGACGTGTGCATGCATAGGATTCTATTGGAAGATGGTGCCAAACCATCCAGAGAGGCTCAGCGCAGGTTGAATCCAAATATGATGGAGGTAGTGCAAAAGGAAGTCCTGAAATTGCTTGGCGCAGGGGTCATTTACCCAATCTCGGACAGCAAATGGGTCAGTCCGGTGCATGTTGTGCCAAAGAAAGGAGGAATCACAGTGGAAGAAAATGCGCAGGGCGAGCTAGTTCCCAAGCGCATACAAACTGGCTGGCGCATGTGCATCGACTACAGGAAGCTTAACACAGTAACGCGCAAGGATCACTTCCCGCTACCCTTCATGGACCAGATGCTGGATCGCTTAGCAGGTAAACCTTATTTTTGTTTCTTGGACGGATATTCAGGGTACAACCAGATACCCATAGCTGCGGAAGATCAAGAGAAGACCACATTCACATGCCCGTTCGGTACGTTTGCGTTTCGGCGCATGTCTTTTGGGCTGTGCAACGCGCCAGGTACGTTCCAACGCCTTGTCATGAGCATTTTCTCTGATATGATTGGTATATGCATAGAAGTGTTCATGGATGATTTTACCGTATATGGAAGTACCTTTGATGCATGCTTAACACATCTAGATAAAGTCTTAGCGCGCTGCATTTCTAAGAACTTAGTGCTAAATTACGAAAAATGTCATTTCATGGTAACGCACGGAGTAGTACTAGGTCATATCATTTCAGAGGAGGGGATCAAGGTAGACAAAGCTAAGATAGATCTTATTTCTAATCTACCTTATGCCACCAACGTGCGCGACGTGAAATCATTCTCAGGGCATGCTGGGTTCTACAGGCGTTTTATCAAAGATTTCTCTAAAATTTGTATACCCCTGTCTAACCTTTTGCAAAAAGATGTGTGCTTCGACTTTACTGATGAGTGCAGGGCTGCGTTTGATAAGCTGAAAGAAGCGCTGACCAGTGCGCCAGTAATGCGCGCACCGGACTGGAACCTGCCATTTGAGCTGATGTGCGACGCAAGTGATTATGCAGTAGGTGCAGTCTTGGGGCAGCGCGTAGACAAGAAGCCGCATGCCATTTACTATGCATCGCGCACACTGGACGCTGCGCAGAAGAACTACACCACCACGGAGAAGGAGCTTCTGGCAATTGTATTTGCATTGGAGAAGTTCCGAGCATATGTTCTAGGCGCAAGAGTCATCATCTACACTGACCACGCAGCTATCCGCTACCTCATGTCCAAGAAGGAAACCAAGCCGCGCCTGATGCGCTGGGTGTTCTTACTGCAGGAATTTGACTTGGAGATCAAAGACAAGAAGGGCACGGAGAATACAGTTGCTGATCACCTGAGCAGGATCGTGAAAGAGGAGGAACTAGGGCAGATCACGGAAACATTCCCTGACGAGCATCTGATGGCGCTGACAGGTAAGGTACCATGGTATGCGCACATCGGAAATTACCTGGTCACAGGTATGTTTCCTCCGCATTTCAATAAAACTCAGTGCATGCGATTAAAACATGAGTCCAAGCATTACCTTTGGGATGATCCTTACATGCTTAGAATAGGACCAGATCAGATATTGAGGCGTTGAGTGCCTGACCACGAAATTAATTCTGTTTTGATGTTTTGTCATGCGCACGCATGCGGAGGACACTTCGGTCCCAAGCGCACAAGCAGAAAGGTCCTGGACTGCGGATTCTATTGGCCGCACCTGTTTAGAGACGCCTATAATCACTGCAGGAATTGTGACAGGTGCCAGCGCACAGGGGGAATATCCGCGCGCAATGAGATGCCGCAGACCCCGATTCTGGTGGATGAAGTGTTCGATGTTTGGGGAATCGACTTCATGGGGCCATTTCCTCCATCTGCAGGTTACGAGTACATATTGGTGGCAGTAGACTATGTCTCCAAATGGGTTGAAGCTAAGGCTACGCGGAAGGATGATGGTAAGACTGTCGCTGATTTTCTCAGAACTAACATATTTTGCAGGTACAGAGTGCCTAAGGCAGTAATCAGCGACCAGGGGACACACTTTTGCAACAGGGTCGTGGCGCAAGTTTTCAAGCACTATGGGGTGCGCCACAAGACGTCCACCGCTTACCATCCGCAGACGAATGGACAGGCCGAAGTTTCTAACAGGGAGATCAAGCGCATCTTGGAAAAGACTGTGAGGCCGTCGCGCAAGGATTGGAGCCAGCGCCTGGATGATGCGCTATGGGCATACCGCACTGCACACAAGACGCCCATTGGAACCTCACCATTCCGGCTAGTCTATGGGAAGGCATGCCACCTGCCAGTAGAGCTCGAGCACAAGGCATATTGGGCCTTACGTATTTGTAACTTGAACTTGGATGAGGCAGGAAAGGAACGCGCATTTTAGCTGAGCGAACTCGAAGAGCTGCGCCTAGACGCCTATGAGGGACTGCGCGATTACAAAGCGCGCACCAAGGCGTTTCATGACAAGCATATCCTCCGGCGCACATTTGAACCAGGAGACCAGGTACTGTTATTTTCATCGCGCCTGAAGCTCATGCCTGGGAAGTTGCGCAGCAAGTGGACGGGACCATACACCGTCACCAAGGTTTTCCCCTACGGCACAATTGAATTAGAAGACGGGCACCAGCATCGTTTTCAGGTTAACGGGCAGAGAGTCAAACGGTACTTGGGCGAACCTTGGGATGGCGCAACACGCAACATTGACTTGGCCGAGCCAGAGATAGTGGACGCGCAAGCTGCTGCGCCAGACGCACCACCAGATGTTTCAGAGGGAGAACTAGCACCCATCGCCTATATCTCCTCTTCCCCTGCATCTACCCTCTTTACGAATAATGTATCACATGCTGACCCTCCCTTGTATCCTTTGCACAGGACCAATGAGATCGTAACACAAGCACTGGCGCAAGGACACTCAGGAGCAAGAGTGGGGGGGGCTGCAGACGCACTTCTTGGCACGTAACGAGGTACCGTCGAGCCAACGACGTTAAACAAAGGCACTTGTCGGGAGGTAACCCGACACGCTTTAATTTGGCACATTTTATTCTGCTTGTTTTGTTTTTTTGAGTGTTTTTAGTTAGATTAGGGTTTGGTAGTTTTTAGTCACACAAGTGCGCAGGACCGTGCGCCTATCAATGCGCAGGTCCGTTGCGCTAGCCAGAGGGGGGTATATAAGGCCAGACTTAGAAAATTCCCAGCACTTTTTCACTCGACCGTTACACACAAGCTCCCGCCTTCAGACCTCTGCCGTCGATCAGCGCCCAACCCACCGTCCGTCTAGAGGGATTCAAGGACAACACGACCGCACAGCACCCAGGTAACCCCCCGATTCCGCTTTGAGCCGCTTCTGTTAGGGTTTGCGCGGAGGAGACAGTTTTTAGGGTTTTGAAATCGCACCAGGCTAGAGTGCGCGGCTTGGAGTGCTGTTTTGTGCGTTGAGTAGGCGACCAATAGGCGCTCGTTCGGTCCAAGTTTCAGAGGATTCTGGGCAGTTTCGAATTTTAGGGTTTTGGGGAGCATTGACCGCGATTGACCGGAGCCCAGCGCAAGATGAAACCCGCCACAGACCAGGAGACCCCAGCGGCTTTCGCTAACAAGTATGCAGCATTCATCAGCCTGGACATGTACGGGACACCGTACATATGCCGAGATTTCCTGCGCGAGGTAGGATTAGAGGACCTCGTGGCGCAGAGGCTAGCGATTGCCGGCTGGGAGGCGCTTATGGACCTCCGCAGCGCATCAGACCAGGAAGATACGTGTGAGTTCCTGGCGTCTCTGGAGGCAGGGGACAGGGAGATCAGATATAGACACAGGGGTGTCTGGTTCATAGCCTCGGAAAGGAGGCTGAGGCGCGCATTCGGATGCGCCAAGGTGCGTGAGGAGGAGTTAGACACGCACAATAACCAGGAGGCTTGGCGGGACATGGCAACAGGGCCAGCATTCGCCGCGGGGCGCAGCAGGGGCCGAGAGCTGCGCGACCCGTGGCTGTTCTACTTATGGCGCATCGTGGCCTACACAGTCATTGGCCGTTTCAACGGCGCGCCAAAGATCAGCCTCCTGGATATGGAGATTTTGACAGGGCTTTATTATGAGCGGAAGGTGCTGTTCATCCTGAACATGGTGCACCATTGGAGCCGCGTCAGCATGAGGGGGCCGCTGACGTGTGGAGGCCTTATCACGCACCTGCTGCGGGCCTTACATGGAGAGCCCGAGGTGCCAGAGCACACCTTGGTGCAGCCTATACCTCTGGACCGCACCCACATGCTGCAAATCAGGGCGGTAGCCGTTCGGGACGATGGCACACTAGAGTGGTGCTACCGTCTGCAGCCAGCCAGACCACCGCGGGCCAGAGCAGAGAGCAGTGCGCGGGCCAGAGCAGAGAGCAGTGCACAGGGCGCAGCAGCCGCCACAGCAGCAGCCGCAGCAGATGAAGAGATGGAGGAGGCCCTAGAACCAAAGGTGCCTCTAGTCAGGCGCCCAAGGACCCGGGCGCAGACTGGAGCGCACCAGAGGGCCCGTGCACCACAGGGGGAGCCAGTGACCATTTCCATCGAGGATTCTCCCCCTCGTGCACGTGCCAAGCGCCCAAGGACTGAGACTGAGGAGGCGCCTGAGGAAGCCACTGCCGAGCAGCGCATGTTGTTCAACGTCATGCACGTGCTCGAATACTTAGCGCCAGAGGGGGCGGATTTAAGTATGAGTCCACCATCTGGGTGGAAATTTGGAGATGCGATTCCCCCTCTCCTCAGCCTGCACCATCCACCTCCTACCCGAACCCCAGAAACCCCAGCAGCACCCTCTCCAGCACCAACCCCAGCCCCAGCCCCAGCAGAGTCAGCACCAGCACCAACCCCAGCAGCCCCAGCAGCAGAGCCCACCCCTGAACCCAAACCAGTACCATCACCAGTAGCTTCCCCTGCCCGGCCTTCTGTTCCAGAGTCCCCCATTAACTTTCCCAGCGTAGACTCCGATTCCATATGGGAGTCACTTTCCGAGGACGAGCAGCCTGACCCCCTCACCATTGTGCCACCCTCCTCCAGCACCGACTCCTTGCACGATTCTTCAGAGGAGGAGGCGCATGATTCAGAGGCTGATTCTAGCTCGGAGGACTTCTAAGGCCTTGGGCAGGCGCAGTGATTTTCTTTAGGGTGGTGTCTTTTATTTTTGCTGCGTCTAGTTGACTATTATGTGTGCTGAATATTTGTGCCCTACATTCTGTGACTCCCTTGCTATATTTTGTGTGACTATTTGTGTTCCTTTTTCTGTTCTTTATTTTCGTTGCATTGCATGCATGTGCGCAGCCTCCGTGCGCTTGAGCTTGAGTCATGGGGACACGTCTCTGTTCAAGTGTGGGGGGGGGGGGGGGGGGGGGGGGCGTTACTCTTACATTTCATGTTTTGAGCATTTTTTTTAGTATAGCTTAGTTTAAGTTGAAGAGAATTAGTAGCAGTAGTGCGCTAAGGTGCAGGATGCGCATGCGCTCCAGCTTGTGTTGCGCTATCCGTATTGCGTGCGCCGTTCTCTACTGTTTTAGCATAATTTTTTCGTTTTTTTTCTGCTCCTGTCAGTTGGGATATACAGGGGATGTGGAGTTGATAGAAATGCTCCAGAGAGGCGGTTAGTCGCTTGTGCTTCGAAGGCGAGGTATATGGTCGAGTGCGCTAGTGGAGGCCGGTGCTTCGCAACCTTCGGAACAAAAGAGCGCGCTCAGTCACGCAGATGCCAAAGGCAAAGTACCCAAAGCGTGGCGAGGTGGGAAAACAGACCACCTTCTCTCTGGAAATCCAGCTAAGGAAGGCGGGCGCGGATGTAAACGCGTGCGCTGACCGGCGCAGACAACCCAAGGAGGGAGAGCGGAACGAGTTCCATAGCTGCTATCCGAAGGCTGAGATTGGAACTGTTCTGGGAATGAAACAAATTGGAAAGGAAGCTGTACAAAAGAAAAATACCAGCAGAAGCAGATGATTTGCGTTACAAAGAATCAGCATGGGCACTACTTAGTACCTGCGTGCGCAAGACCAAAAGGATATCATCAAAGGCTCAGGTTCCCAGGAAGTGTGCGAACGAATCACGCACTGGAAGAAGCTCGCGCAAGAAACCATATACCTATCTTCGGAGCGGGAGCTGACAACCAGGAGCCTAAGAAGAGCTATCTCCCAGTCATCCAAAGATCTTCATCCCGGCTGAGAGGTAATGAAATTTCGGGATTATTATATTAGAACTATTGAGTGCAGTTGTGCGCAGGTGATAAAGTAGCACAAGTTGAGCAACTGTGCATTTTGCGCTAGAATGCAAGGCTGTGCGCTAGTCTCCAGAAAAGGTAATTGCATCCGCGTTTCAGTACTTGTTCGGGACGAACAAGGGGCAAGTGCGGAGGGTTTGATAGAGCCTAGTTATACACATTATTTAGGTCATAACCCTATGCTTGTTTGCAATATTTCATGAGCAAGATTACTCGTTTCCAATGTTTTTGTATATCAGGTCAGAACGAGTCCTTGAGTCGGATACGCGCTAACAGGCAGCGTTCTAGGAGTGAAAGATCAGCCTGCGGAGCTAGCGGGGCAAACAGAAGAAGAAATGGCGAAAGACAGCAGAGGTGCGCTACCCGATTGCGCCAATCAATGCCGTGCGCCAGGCGCAAAATCCCAGTGACCAGATTTGGAAGTTGCCAAAAGATGAAACTTCCTGGGCACTATTTAAACAAAGAAAGTCTAGGGTTTCAAAAGGGAGGCGGAACATCATCACTCAGCGGCATTCCAGAGGCACTGCGCGGCAGAACTGGAAAACACACGGACCTGTTAAGGAGATTTGCGCCAGCCGACTGCGCCAGCCGAGAGAAGACACTGCACGCACTGTTTGCTACCGTTTTCTTGGATTCAGTAGTTGTTATTTACTATTTTATGATGTTTACCACTAGCATGTCTAGCTAAACACTTAGTGTTGGTCGGGCATGAATCTATGATGTATTACCTTTGAGACTTGAGCTTAATGCATAGTTTATTTACTTGTATTAATTCTGTGCGTACTGAGACAGTTAGTTGCATGAGTAGGGGAAGCCTTGAACCGCAATCTTACTTGTGTTGCTTGCTTGTCACCTGTTAAACTAGTTGCATGCGTAGGGGAAGCCTTGAACCGCAAACGTACCGTGACAATTAGGAGTAACGAGTTAGGGTAGGCAGTTGCTACTGTGACAGGATTCGCAGCTGTTTAGTCTAGTTCTAGGATTAATAGCACATGAACTTTGAACGGAACATGCGCACGTGTTAGGAAGCCTTTACCGGACACTAACCCAAGTAAACCACAAGCTATAGATGTTTAGAGTCGATGATAAGGAATGCATTCATAGAGGATTGTCTGCCCAGCACTTCTCATAAAGATAGTACTTCATCTCTACTGCTTGCGCACGTCTAGTGCAATTTCCTGCGTTACGATATTCACTGCTACTCGCGCATCGCGCAAAACCCCCAATCACTCACGCAACCCCCGTTTTCTTAAGTGTAGGTTACTGGCTAAGACTCACTGCTTGCTCCCTGTGGAGATCGACCCTTACTTAACCGCTGTACTAGTGGGAGAGGAAGGATTATATTTGACGCGCACGTCGACGCGCGATCAGCGATCCAGCATCTGGTCCATGAAGGGTAGCGGAAAGTGGTCCTTGCGCGTTACTGTGTTAAGCTTTCTGTAGTCGATGCACATGCGCCAGCCAGTTTGTATGCGCTTGGGAACTAGCTCGCCCTGCGCATTTTCTTCCACTGTGATTCCTCCTTTCTTTGGCACAACATGCACCGGACTGACCCATTTGCTGTCCGAGATTGGGTAAATGACCCCTGCGCCAAGCAATTTCAGGACTTCCTTTTGCACTACCTCCATCATATTTGGATTCAACCTGCGCTGAGCCTCTCTGGATGGTTTGGCACCATCTTCCAATAGAATCCTATGCATGCACACGTCTGGGCTCACTCCGCGCAGATCGGCAAGTGTCCATCCTATGGCGCGCTGGTTCTTGCGCAGTACCTGCTGTAAGCGTGCCTCCTGCTCCTCTTCTAATCCTTCCTTTATGATCACTGGCAGGGTGTCCTCATCTCCCAAGAAAATGTATTTGAGGTGCTCTGGGAGTTGCTTCAGTTCGATCTTGGGTGCCTGTCAATAGAGGGCAAGATTTTGTTAGCGGTGCAAATATGAACTATATCACGTACCTGTGTGGGTGCTGGTTCCGCACTGCTCAGCTCTTCCTCTTGCTCCTCCAGCTCTGCCTGTGTCAGTAGCTCTGGTCCTACGGTTGCGCTCGCACATTGCGCTTCTGTGACTAAATCGTCAATGCTGTCCATTGCGTGCACTGTAGCGTCCTCATGTGGATGCTGCATCCCCTTGAATATGTTGAAATGGATTTCTTCGCCATCTACCTCCATGGAGAGCGTGCCCCTCCACACGTCTATCTTTGTGCGTGCGGTCATCAGAAACGGTCTGCCTAGGAGGATCTGCGCACCGCTGGCGCTTGATTCACCCTCCATTTCGAGCACATAAAAATCTGCTGGGAACACCAGCTCTCCTACTCGAACTAGGACATCTTCTATCATGCCTGCAAGTTGTTTGCACGATCTATCTGCTAGCTGAATGGTGAGACCTGCAGGCTTTAGTGGTCCAAGGCGCAATGTCGTATATAGGGAATAAGGTAGCAAATTGATGGATGCGCCTAAATCGATCATGCAATTATTCACTGTGGTCTTACCTAGCGTGCATGGAATAGTAAATGTACCTGGATCTCGGCACTTAGGTGGTACCTTTCGTTGCACGATTGCTGAGGCCTGCGCATTTAGCATTACCTGTGCGCATTCGCCCTTCCTCCTTTTGTTTGTGCACAGCTCTTTTAAAAACTTTGCATACTTGGGAATCTGCCGAATAGCTTCAATGAGGGGAATATTGATTTCCACCTTGCTGAACAACTCATAAAGCTCCTTGTCCAACGCTTCCTTTCTAGCCAATGGTGCCTGCACAGGGAAAGGTGCAGGTATGTTAGTACAATTTATGTCCTTGTTTCGGGACTGAGACATACCTGGCGTGTTGCCCTGCTGGTTTGTGGCTGGCGCTTCTGGTTGCGCATCTTGCTCTGGTTGCGCATTCTGATCTGCTGGATTCGGGACTTGCGCAACTGGTTGCGCGTGCGCCTGCGCGGTCTGCTCTGTTCCTACTGTGCGCCCAGTCCTCAGTGTCACTGCATTGACTCCTCCTTTAGGGTTCTGAATCACTTAGGAAGGCAGGTTGCCATCGCTCTTTTTTAGCTCATATACTGTGGTTGCGATCTGTGATAACTGCTTTTCGATGGACTCGAACCTTTTGTCATATTTCTTGTCATTTTTGCGCACTGTGTCTGCTAGCTGCCCCACGATATCTTCTAGGGATCGCCTCGGTTGCTGGTTGTTATGCGCTGGTGCGTCATTGCGGCGATGCGGTGGATTGTAGGGCGCAGCTGGTTGCGTCTGCTGTGGCGCGCGCTGATCAGTGGACTGCCTCTGGAAATTGTTCTCTTCCCTCCATCTGAATCCATTTGCGGCAAGCTCAAAGCGCGGCTGATTCTGCCTCTGCGGCCCTCTGTTGTCCCATCCTCCAAGAGCGTTGACATCTCCAGATTCTTCAAAAAGTGTTGGGCATTCATCTGTCTTGTGCTCGGTGGACCTGCAGAATTCACATACCTTTGGCGCAACTGGTTGTGCGCTCTGCGCACTCATCAATTTCTGCAGCATGGCCTTCATTTCCTTGATCTCAGCGCTTGCTTCTACCTGATGCACAGAGCGAGCACGACTATTTTCAAGCGTTAGTTGATGTCTTACCTGCCCAGCAGAGTCTTCTATCAGCTGCCACGCATCCTCTGGGTACATGTTGCAAATGTCCCCGCCTGCGCATGCATTCAGTAGTCGCAGCTCCATGGGAAGCAGTCCATTCAGAAAGTTCTCTATCAGCACATTCTGGGGCAGGCCGTGATTGTAACAATTGGCCTCCAGCTCCCTGAAACGCTCGTAATATTCTGACAGAGACTCCCCTGCGCTCTGCCTTGGCGCGGCCAGTTCCCTTCTGAGCAGCGCAATCTTTGCTGCTGGATAGAATTTATCTAGGAATTTCTTCTGCAGCTGCTCCCATGTGTGAATGGATCCTGCGGGTAAATTCATCAACCAATGTCTGGCTGTATCACACAATGAAAATGGGAATGCCTTCATTTTCAGCGCCTCATCACTCTCCCCTTCGGTCTTCATGTTCTCGCAAATGACTAGGAACTCTCGCACATGCTTGACTGGATTTTCATTGTTCATCCCGTGGAACTTGGGCATGTGATGGATGAGCGAGCTCCTTAGCTCAAAATGACCGCCTGGTGGAAGCACGATGCACCATGGCTGGTTAACAGTGATAGGGGCTGACATCTCGCGCACTGTTCTGCGTCGCGCGGCTTGTTGCACGGGTGGCGCATGATACACTTCAGCGGCCCTCCTTGCTTCAACCTCGCGCTGCACTTCCTCTCTGAACAGGGCTGCGCGGTTATGTGCTCTTGCTTCCTCTGGGGTTCTGTCCCCCAAGTTGTCTCCTACGACACTGTTATCCTCCATAACCTGTTCTGAATCTCAAAGAAAATGAAATTAAAAGATAACTAATGTTGTTGCGTCTGTCAGTGCGCAACTAGAATCTGCACAGCGCAACTGTTTCAAGGTTGCGCAGGCTAATGGTGATTGCGCGCTGTCAGAAACAACAACGAAAACAAAACAAACTTAAATAACTAGTTACTAAAAAGGAAAAACCGTAAACCAACTAGAACTTAGCTGTGTTGCTCCCCGGCAACGGCGCCAAAATTTGATCGCGCGTCGTCGTGCGCGTCAAATATAATTCCTTCCTCTTCCACTAGTACAGCGGTTAAGTAAGGGTCGATCTCCACAGGGAGCAAATAGTAAGTCTTTAGCTAGCAACCTACACTTACGAAAATGGGGGGGTGTGTGAGTGATTGAAATGCGCGATGCGCAAGTGAACAGTAACTAGTGTAACGCAGGAAATTTGCACTAGACGTGCGCAAGCAGTAGAGATTAAATACTATGATTATGAGAAGCATTGGGCAGACAATCCTCTATGAGTGCATTCCTTATCATCGACTCTAAACGTCTATAGTTTTCGGTTTACTTGGGTTAGTGTCCAGTCAAGGCTTTCTAACACGTGCGCATGTTACGTTCAAAGTTCATGTGCTATTAATCCTTAGAACATAGACTAAAACAGCTGCGAATCCGTTCAAAGTAGCAACTGATCACCCTAGCTCGTTACTCCTAGTTGTCACCGTAAAGCTATCAACTAGTTTAACATATGACAAGCAAGCAACACAAGTAAGATTGCGGTTCAAGGCTTCCCCTACTCTTGCAACTGGCTGTCTCCGTATGCACAGGATTAATACAAGTAAGTAAACTATGCATTAAGCTCAAGTCTCAAAGAAAATACATCATAGATTCATGCCCAACCAACACTAAGAGTTTAGCTAGACATGCTAGTGATAAACATCATAGAATAGTAAATAATGACTAATGTGTCTGAGAAAACAGTAGCAAACAGTGCGTGCAGCTTGTCTTCTCGGCTGGCGCAGTCGGCTGGCGCAAATCCTCTCAACAAGTCCGTGTGTTTTCCAGTTTGTCGCTCTCTCGTGGGGTGTTGCCTCTCTGTGTGTGTCCGAAAGTCTCTTTTTTCCTGCTTGTTGCCCTAGCCTTCCTCTTGTTTATATACTGCTTGGGAAGCTCACTTTTGGCAACTTCCAAATCTGGTCACGTCAAGATTAGGCAGTACTGGCATCGGCTAGCGCATGGGCTAGCGCACCTCTGCTGACTCTCGCCAACTTCTCTCCTGTTTGTGCTGCTAGCTCCGCAGGCGGATCTTTCACTCCTAGAACGCTGCCTGTTAGCGCGTATCCGACTCAAAGACTCGTTTTGCCCTGTAATACAAAAACACTAGAAACGAGTAATCTTGCTCGTAAAATATTGCAAACAAGCATAGGGTTATGATCTAAATAATGCGTACAAATAGCCTCTATCAGTATGGCACGTATATCCTCGTAGAGAGCATAAGAATCCTCCTTTGTAAAAATGGCGCTCTCCAGTGCTATCCTCAATAGGTCTTCGCCACTGGTGCTTTGTGTTAATTGTACTACATCGTCAAATGCATCCAATGCATTTACCGTCGCGTGTTCAGGTGGGTGTTGCATGGCCTTGAATAAATCAAATTTTATCGTCTCGTCTTCCACCTCCATGGTCAGCACCCCATAGTCGCAATCGACCTTCATCTTTGACGTTTTCATGAAGGGGCGACCAAGTAAAATAGGTGGATGATCGGCCGGGTCACTACCATCCATTCTGAGCACGTAGAAGTCAGCTAGAAAGATCAAGTCACCAACCTGCACTAAAACGTCTTCTATGATACCTTCAGGTCGCTTACAAGATCTATCTGCCAATTGAATCGTTAGTTTAGGCGGCTTCAAAGGTCCAATACATAATCTCGAGTACAAAGAATAAGGCAAAACATTTATGGATGCACCGAGATCAAGCATGCAGATTTCGATTCTAATGTTGCCAATAACACAAGGGATGGTAAACATACCTGGGTCTCCGCATTTAGGGGATATTTTTCGCTGAATAACTGCAGAGACGTTAGCGTTAAACATTACCTGCTCAGGTTGAGTTGAACGTCGGCGGTTGGTGCATAACTTCTTGAGAAATTTGGCGTAGCGTGGAATCTGCTTAATTGCCTCAAGTAGGGGAATATTGATTTCAAACCTTTTGAAGAGATCCCACACTTCCTTGTCGATCAATTGCTTCCTAGGAGCCTTAACCTGCAATGGAAAGGGCAAAGTGGGGTTAGTACGGCGAAATTCAGAATTCAAGTCAGGGAGTACCGTGCCAGTAGTAGACTTTATGATTGCGCGCTGGGTGCTAATGTTCTCATCTGCGCGCTTTTATTATTGTCCTTGTGTTGACCGCGTCCCCTTCATGCATTAATTGCGCTCCAGGAGAAGACATTACCGCGTCGTGCCTCTGGCTAATGTTCTCATCCAGCGCTGAACTCACTGTTTTTGTTCCCCTATCTCCCTCTTCTGGACCCTTGAGCACCTTCCCTCGCCTCAAAGTCATAGCGCTAACATTTCCCTTCGGGTTGGGGACCGTTTGAGATGGTAATTTGCCCTGGTCATTCTTCAACTCATTAACGACCGTGATCAACTGTGACATTTGCTTTGATAATTCCGCAATAGCACCATCCGTCTTCGCTTGGTATTGTTGAAGATTCACTGCCAAATCATTAACGGTGAGCGGGTTATTCTGACCTGGCTGATTATAGTTCTTCCTTTGTTGATGCTGATCGGCACTGTAGTAACCCACTTGTTGCTGACGAAATGGTGGCCTGTAATACTGGATCTGCTGTTGAGGCGCGGCTTGCTCCCTAGGAAATCCACCCTCGTTCTTCCAACTACATCCATTTGCAGCTAATCCAAATTTCCTTTGAGGTGGTTTGTTGTTGAAATTCTGGTATCCTCCTAGAGCATTCACCTCTCCTGAATTTTCTTCGTACAAGGATGGACACGAATCAGTCTTGTGGCTGACAGCACCGTAGAATTCACAAGGCTTCACTACATTAGCTTGTCTCACCATCATTTTCTGTATCATATCCTTCAGCTCTTTAATTTCTTCAGCCATCTGATTGTCGGACGAGTCGGCCTGTGATACATTCCTTGTTCTGCTTGTATCCTCTCGCTTACTTGTTTCTTCTCTAAACCTTGCACTCTCAACAGTTTCTCTAATCAGTTCTCGAACCTCTCAGGGAGTCAAATTCATAATTGTGCCGCCAGCTGCAACATCCAACATCATCCTCTCTAAGGGTCTGAGTCCATCCAACAAATACTCCACTATCATCCCTTTAGGCACCCCAAGATTGCAGCAACTCTGTTTCAATGAATTAAGGCGCTCCAAATAGTCGTACATTGACTCACCGAAACCTTGTTTAATCGCAGCGAGCTCTCTGCGCACTTGTGTGGCCTTTATTGGCTGGTAGTATTTGTCTAGAACTTTCTCTGCATTTGATCCCATGTTCGGATACTACCTGAGGGAAGAGACAAAAACCACGATTTTGCTAAGTCAGTTAAACTCAAAGGAAATACTCTTAGCTTAAACCTGTCCTCCGAAGCTCCGTATGGTCTCAATGTTTGGCAGATTTCGGTGAACTCTTGTAAATGCCTCGTCGCGACCTCTCCCGGTAATCCTCCAAATTTGGATAAGTGATGCACCACAACAATCTTTATCTCAAAATCGTCCTCTTCTGGGCCAGTATTGATGCACCATGGCTGCTCATTGAAGTTTGGTGCAGACAGCTCTGTCATCGTTGGTTCCGGTCTGTAGGCACGCCTTTATGGCTGATGCCCGTAAGGCTGCTGCTGCACATATTGCTGAGGTGGTGGGTTAGGCTCATTGAAACCTTCTGCTCGTGCCCCTGCATCCCTAGCCAAAAATTCTCTTTCGCGAAGTTCCCTCTGGCGTGCTCTAAATACTCGCTTAGGCTCTTCATAGAATTATGGAATTTGTTCATCCTGATTTCCTGGTCGATGTAAAGGACGGTTGTTGTTATTTACCTGATTTTGTTCGTTGTTTTGGCGGCCATCACCGTTAACACTACCTGCGTGCGACATGCTAGAAAGAGCAATTTACCGCAACACAAAAGAATAATCGAAAACTAAATATAAAAAGAAAAGGAAAAGGAACTCTTCACTGTGTGCGCCAAATTTGTATTTATATCTCCAAACTTTAGCTAGTGTAGCGGCAAGCAAGGGTCGAACCCAAGAGAACTGACTGTGAAGCTATTTCCTGTAAATACTGAACTAAAGGGGGTTCTGAGCAAGTTGATTGCGGGAAAGAAAGTAAAAGGTGTGAATATCAATTAAGAGAAGTACCAGTCCAGGGAATTCAATAGTAACTGTTATCATCGACTTCTAAAGATTGTGATTCTAATCAAACATGTGGTCATCCCGACAAAGGTAATAACCTAGAGTATCTCGACAAAGGTGATACTAAGCCTAGATTCTACTACTTGTTTCCACGACAAAGCTTTGGCAAGAGTTAATAATCAGAATTGATGAGCGGGTAGTTTCACGACAAAGTATACGGTAACCGTGCACTGTAATTCATGCAATTTAAGATACAGAACTTACGATTGAATAGAAACATGCATTAAATCCAAGTCTCAAACATGTATGCAGCTAATTGAAAACCCTAAACTGAAATAGAAGTTTAGCTACTCATAGTCATAACTGAAAAAATACATTAAACTGAAAAGAATGAAAAATACAGTTCACGATCACTGTTCACTGCCGGAATGCACAGTTCACGCCGGAAACACTGTTCATGCAAATCTCCAAAATTCCGTCCGGTCGTCTCTTCACAAAACCCCTGTTGTCCAAAACTGCCGTCTCACTCTGATTACGAAACCCTAATTGAGACCGGGCTCTAAAAATTAATTTTGGGCCGCGGGCCCGTTGCTGACGTCATCAAATAAAAGGCGCGCCCCATGAAGACATTAATTGCGCGCCCGGAGAAGACATTAAAGTCTGACGCGCGATGCTAATGTTGTCTTCTGGCCCGTAACTCACTGAGTTGCACACCCAATTTCTTCAACGTCGATTTTCTCCCTAAAAACACCTTTTTGCGTCGCAAGTCTCTTTTCATGTATTTCAAATACCTGAAATGCAAACAACACTAAGAAGTAACTGTTCACATAAAAACATATGGAAATTGATGATGTTGTATGGCAATGTTTGACAAAACCAGCACAAGTGAACAAGGAGCAGCTACAGCAGGGGATGCTATAGCAGGAGCTTGTTCAAGTTGCTGCAACATCTGTCCGAGAAGCAGCAGCAACCTGGGCTTGGCTAGAAGCCTGGCAGCTCTGCAGAGAACACCAGAAGAATATGTTAAAGTGCTGTGGAGAATATTCCAGTGGGTATTCCTAGCTAGAGAAGAAGATTTGTGTTGGAGATCAAAAACAAATCTAATCTCCCAAAAATTAGGAGATAATTGTTCTTTTTGGGACATTGCTAAATTCTGGTCTTGCTTAAAGCTGATGCTGCTATTTAAGAGAGAGGACTTCAGAGCAGAAAGGTTGATCGAAGCTGAGGGATACACGAGTGCATACACAGAATTCAGAGAGAGCAATTTTGGTGTGCGACGGACGAGTCTTCGATCATCACCAGAGAGCAGAGCTGTGGTGACAGAAGGAGGAGGAGATCAGGACTTGCGTAGTCTGATCCGAGCTTGATCTGCAAGCCAATTCAGAGCAGTGGTGCTTATTGGTTGATCAAGGAAGGCCGCGGAAGAACTGACGAGTGTGTGGCTCGGTCGAGTGTCTAAGCGGCAGTTCTCGCTAGTGGCAGGAGGTCACCGAGTGAGAGGGAGTATTCCAGAGTGTGCAGCGCTCGTGGAATCGTTCGATCGGCTCGGTAGAAGGCTTTGGAGTGACGCAGACATTTGTGCATCAGCTGTGTGCTACAGCAACCCTGCAGAGTTGAGTGTAGTTTAGAATAGGCTGAGTCTCGGAGAGACAGTAGCTATTCTAGATTGATATTTGTAGAGGGTCTGCAGACACAAGTCAGAGCCTGTTCTGATTGTGTTGAGTGATCCACACAAGGTTGAGTAGCATAGGTTCCGTGGAGTTGTAACCGAGTGTACTTGGAGACCTCTGTGATTAGTGGATTGAGGACTGGAGAATAGTCCTCCCCAGACGTAGGCAGTTGGCCTAACTGGGTGAACAAACTTCTGTCTTGTTCATTGTTTGATGAGACAATTTCCGAGTGAACAAGAGTGTGCTGCAGCAACTGCTTGTTCACAAATCTGTCTGTTAAGAGACGCTGCGAATTTCAATTGGTATCAGAGCGGGAGCTCAACACACAGAGTAAAAGATCCTACAGTGTCTCTGAAGAAGCCAAGACAATGAAGGAAGGACAGAGCACAAGCAGACCTCCGTTGTTGGAAGAAAGCAACTATGGATATTGGAAGGCTAGGATGAAAGCCTTTCTCAAGGCCATCGATGAGAAGACCTGGAGAGCTATCGTGGTCCAGTGGTCTCCCCCAATCACCATGGATGAACAGGGAGTCACACGGATAAAGCCTGAAGAACAATGGACTGCTGAAGAGGGAGCTGCAGCAACTGGTAATTCAAAGGCTCTGAATGCGATTTTTGCTGCAGTTGATGCTAACAATTTCAGGCTGATATCAAATTGTGACATGGCCAAACAAGCTTGGGAAATTCTGCAAACTGCACATGAAGGAACTGATAGAGTGAAGCTGTCAAGATTACAGATCATTGCCACACAGTTTGAGAATCTGAGAATGCTGGAAGAGGAGACTGTCACTGAGTTTAATGCTAAACTCTATGATCTGGCAAATGAAGCCCATGCTCTTGGTGAACCTATCCCTGAAGAGAAGCTGATCAGGAAAGTCCTCAGATCGTTGCCCACAAGATTTGACATGAAAGTGACGGCCATTGAAGAAGCTCAAAATGTCAGATTCATGAGGCTGGAAGAGTTGATGGGATCTCTCAAACAATTTGAGATGAAACTGGTTAAAGAAGATCTCACTTCTAAGGACAAGAATATTGGACTGAAGGCTGAAACAGAAGCTAAAAAGCCAGTTCCAGATGATCAACTGAGTATGCTAGTCAAGAACCTTGGAAAGCTCCTGAAGAACATGGACTCAAGAATTGGGCAAAGCTCATCCTCACGAAAACAATTCAGAAGAGGTGGGGAAAATAAAAGGAGAGGGAAGGAACCTGCTCAGAATGAAGATGACAAGAAAGAAATAAAGAAGGGTGTCTAATGTTGGAACTGTGCAGGGTATGGTCATCGACAAATCAACTGCACCAGCAAACCGATGAAAAAGAGGGCTCTATCTGCCAGTGGAAGTGAAGACGAGAAAGATCTGAGTGAGGATGAATGCAACTTGGCCAGATACAGATCAGTCAGAAGAGGCAGAAAAGCACAAGGAAGAGTGAACCAGCACCTGCTACAGCAACCTCTGCATCACCGTGACAAGAGAGTCTCAAAGTATAAAAGATGTTATAGCTGCGGGTACAAAGGTCACATAAAAAGGAACTGTTCTTCAGCATATACCGGAAAAGGTTCAGCTAGGAAACCAATCAAGCAGAAACATGCGCGGACTCAGCTTCTCGCTCTTGTCAGCACAACAAGCACCTCGGACAAGATAAGCTGGTATTTTGACAGTGGTTGTTCAGGGCACATGACAGGAGAAAGATCCTTCTTGAAAAACATAACACCCTGCCTGGAACAACGGGTGAAGTTTGGAAACGGCCTGAGAGGAAGAGTTCTAGGAAAGGGAACTTTAGCAGTTGAAAGAATGCCGAACCTGAGCAATGTCTTGCTAGTGGAAGGACTAAAGGAAAACCTCATAAGCATCAGTCAGCTGTGTGATGGAACTAAACAGGTGAAATTTACGAAAGACTCGTGCAAAGTTTTTGACAAATCTGGAGAATGTATTATGGAAGGAACCAGATCAAAAAGTAACTGTTATCTTCTCAACGTGAGTTCAAACTCACTGGTTCCGAAATGTATGCTGACAAAGGCTGAAGAAATGATTCTATGGCACAGAAGAATGGGGCATGTTAACCTGAGGACTTTGAAGAGAATTGCAACAGAAGGGCTAGTCAGAGGAATACGGTTGATAAAAGGGGAGACAAACTCTATCTGTGGAGATTGTCAGATTGGGAAACAAAAGAAGGCTTCACACCCAAGAGTCAAAGATGTAGGTACCACCAGACCTCTACAGTTGATTCACATGGACCTGATGGGACCGATGGAAGTTGAGAGTCTGGGCAGAAAAAGGTATGCTTTCGTCTGTGTTGATGACTACTCCAGATTCACTTGGATTGATTTTATCAGAGAAAAATCAGATACTGTGAAAGTTATAGTGTCACTGGTGTCCCGTCTAGAGCAAGAGAAAAATCTCAGAATCAGCAGCATTCGCAGTGATCATGGTAGGGAATTTGAAAACGAAGCTGTGGTAGATTTCTGTCGTCAAAGGGGTATCTCACATCAATAATCTTCTCCCATCACCCCTCAGCAGAATGGTGTAGTAGAACGAAAGAATCGAACAATTCAAGAAATGGCCAGAGTCATGATTCATGCTAAGAGGGTTCCCCTGAGATTTTGGGCAGAGGCCATGAACACCGCATGTTACATCATCAACAGAGTCACCTTACGGAGAGGAACCAACCAGACCTGCTATGAGCTCTGGAATCAGAAGAAACCCACAGTTAAATATTTCCACATCTTTGGAAGTGACTGTTTCATTCTGAGAGATCGGGAGTATAGGAAGAAACTTGACCCAAAGAGTGATCCTGGAGTGTTCTTGGGTTATTCGATAAACAGCAGGGCTTATCGAGTCTATAACCAGCGGACAAATACAGTAATGGAATCCATAAATGTAGTAGTCAATGATGCTGAAGAAGTCCCTGTCACTGATACTGCCACTGATGATGAAGACTCTGACTTTGAAGATGTGCCTATCAGTCAGAACAGAAATGAACAAGCTGTAGTTCCAGAAGATGCTACAACAAGTGTTGAAGCAGAAAATCCAGATGAACAATTAGAAAGCCTGTCTGAAGACCTGAATACTGAGGCTCCTGATCCACCTTCAAGGCAGCCTCTGAAGAAGATACAGAAGAATCATCCCTTGACAAATGTGATTGGAGACCCGGCAGAAAGAAGAAGAACCAGAAGCCATGCTTATCTCAATACATGTTTTTTGTCCAGCATTGAACCTAAGAGCTTCAAGGAAGCCATGAGTGATGAATTCTGGATGATGGCGATGCAGGAAGAACTGGCAGAGTTCGAAAGACATGATGTTTGGGACCTGGTGGACAGACCCAATGGAGTGAATATTATAGGCACCAAGTGGATCTTCAAAAACAAAACTGATGAAAAGGGAAACATCACAAGAAATAAAGCCAGACTGGTTGCTCAAGGATACTCTCAGATTGAGGGCCTAGACTTTGAAGAAACGTTTGCTCCAGTTGCTCGTCTGGAGGCCATCAGACTCCTTCTAGCCATGTCTTGTTTCCTAGGGTTTAAACTGTATCAAATGGATGTCAAAAGTGCGTTCCTGAACGGAGACCTCTCTGAAGAAGTATATGTTTCTCAGCCAAAAGGCTTTGAAGATCTTCATCACCCAGAGCATGTATACAAGTTGAAGAAAGTCTTATACGGACTGAAACAGGCTCCTCGGGCATGGTATGAGAGGTTGATAGTGTTTTTGGAAAAACATGGCTACAAACGAGGGGGAGCTGACAAAACACTATTTGTAAAAAGAACCAAGTCAGATGTGATCATTGCACAAATCTATGTGGATGACATTGTCTTTGGATCAAAGTCTTAGGAAGCAGTTTGTGGATCACATGCAGCAGGAATTTCAAATGAGCATGGTCGGAGAACTGTCATATTTTCTTGGTCTGGAGATTACCCAGAAAGAAGATGGAATCTTTATTGCACAAAGCAAATACAGCAAGAATCTTGTGCAAAAATTTCAGCTAGACAAGGCTAGTCACAAACAAACCCCTGCTGCCACTCGTGTCAAAGCCATCAAAGATGCACTTGGAGTGGAAGTGAGTCAGACAATCTACAGAAGCATGATTGGGAGCTTGCTGTACCTGACTGCCAGCCGCCCCGACATTTCCTTTGCAGTAGGAGTCTGTGCCAGATTTCAAGCCTGTCCCAAAGATAGTCACTTGCAGTTGGTCAAGCGAATCATTCGGTATGTTGGAGGAACTGTGAACTATGGCTTATGGTATACTAAGGACACAAATGCTAATCTGGTAAGATACAGTGATGCGGACTAGGCAGGATGCTCAGAGGACAGGAAGAGCACTTCGGGAGGATGCTTCTTTCTAGGAAATAACCTGGTGTCCTGGTTCAGCAGGAAGGAAAACAGCATTTCATTATCCATAGCCGAGGCTGAATACATAGCTGCTGGGAGCTGTTGTGCACAAATGTTGTGGATGAAGCAAATGCTGAGTGAGTATGGTCTCGATCAAGATGAAATGACTCTCTACTGTGACAACATGAGTGCCATCAGCATATCTAAGAATCCGGTTCAGCACAGCAGAACCAAGCACATTGACATTCGTCATCACTTCATCTGTGATCTAGTAGAAAAGAATATCATTGCGCTACAGCACGTGGTGTCTGCCAAACAGCTTGCTGATATCTTCACAAAAGCTCTGGATGAAGTCCGGTTCGAAGACCTGAGAGCCTCTCTGGGGCTCTGTGTATTGCCTCCCTAGGGCAGCCAGGAGCACCCCCTTGTCATTTATTCCAAAAAGGGGGAGGATAAGAGAAGGAGAAGAAGGGGAGGTTAAGAAAAAATCTCTGTATTGAATCTGGTATCTCTGTATTGAATCTGGTATAGGGTTTTGTCAAAATGCCAAGGGGGAGATTGATGATGCTGTATGGCAATGTTTGACAAAACCAGCACAAGTGAACAAGGAGCAGCTACAGCAGGGGATGCTATAGCAGGAGCTTGTTCAAGTTGCTGCAACATCTGTCTGAGAAGCAGCAGCAACCTGGGCTTGGCTAGAAGGCCTGGCAGCTCTGCAGAGAACACCAGAAGAATATGTTAAAGTGCTGTGGAGAATATTCCAGTGGGTATTCCTAGCTAGAGAAGGAGATTTGTGTTGGAGATCAAAAACAAATCTAATCTCCCAAAAATTAGGAGATAATTGTTCTTTTTGGGACATTGCTAAATTCTGGTCTTACTTAAAGTTGATGCTGCTATTTAAAAGAGAGGAGTTCAGAGCAGAAAGGTTGATCGAAGCTGAGGGATACACGAGTGCATACACAGAATTCAGAGAGAGCAATTTTGGTGTGCGACGGACGAGTCTTCGATCATCACCAGAGAGCAGAGCGTGAGCGTAGAGCTGTGGTGACAGAAGGAGGAGGAGATCAGGACTTGCGTAGTCTGATCCGAGCTTGATCTGGAAGCCAATTCAGAGCAGTGGTGCTTGTTGGTTGATCAAGGAAGGCCGCGGAAGAACTGACGGGTGTGTGGCTCGGTCGAGTGTCTAAGCAGCAGTTCTCGCTAGTGGCAGGAGGTCACTGAGTGAGGGGGAGTATTCCAGAGTGTGCAGCGCTCGTGGAATCGTTCGATCGGCTCGGCAGAAGGCTTTGGAGCGACGCGGACATTTGTGCATCAGCTGTGTGCTACAGCAGTTGCTACAGCAACCCTGCAGAGTTGAGTGTAGTTTAGAATAGCTGAGTTTCGGAGAGATAGTAGCTATTTTAGATTGACATTTGTAGAGGGTGTGCAGACACTAGTCAGAGTCTGTTCTGATTGTGTTGAGTGATCCACACAAGGTTGAGTAGCATAGGTTGCGTGGAGTTGTAACCGAGTGTACTTGGAGACCTCTGTGATTAGTGGATTGAGGACTGGAGAATAGTCCTCCCCAGACGTAGGCAGTTGGCCGAACTGGGTGAACAAACTTCTGTCTTGTTCATTGTTTGCTGAGACAATTTCCGAGTGAACAAGAGTGTGCTGCAGCAACTGCTTTTTCACAAATCTGTCTGTTAAGAGACGCTGCGAATTTCAGAAATAGCTGGGTTTAAACGGTTTAGCGAGTCGTATAAATACGCCCCATCAAACCCCACTGTCAAATATTTCCACGTCTTTGGGAGTGACTGCTATATTCTGAGGGACCGAGAGTACAGAAAGAAATTTGATCCGAAAAGTGACGCTGTGATATTTTTGGGCTATTCAGTTAACAGCCGAGCATATCGTGTCTACAAGAAGCGAACAGAAACCATGATGGAATCAATAAATGTAGTCACCAATGATGTTGAAGAAGAGGCATCCACCAGTTACGGAGATGAAGACTCAGACACAGAGGTTGGTCCTTTAAAGCAGAACAGGAGTGAACAAAAAGTTGCTCAAGAGGATGCTGCAGCAGATGCTGAAGCAGAACCGGTGGATCAACACATGGATAACACTGTCGCAGAACAGAACAGTGAGGCACCTCAGACATCATCAAGGCAACCTCCAAAAAAGATTCAAAAGAACCATCCGCTGACAAATGTGATTGGAGATCCTACAGAAGGGAGAAGGACACGAAGTTCATCACACTTTAGCACCTGCGAATCTTTATGCAATACCTGCTTCTTATCCTGTGCAAAACTAAAGAACTTCAAGGTGGCTATGAGTGACGAATATTGGATATTGGCAATGCAAGAGGAATTAGCTGAATTCGAAAGACATATTGTATGGGATCTGATTGCCAGACCGAAAGGTGTAAACATCATAAGAACTAAGTGGATCTTCAAGAATAAGACTGATGAGAGAGGAAATATCACTAGGAATAAGGCCAGACTGTTTGCACAGGGGTATACTCAGATTGAAAGCTTGGACTTTGACGAGACATTTGCATCAGTAGCTCGATTGGAAGCCATCAGACTTCTCCTGGCCCTGTCCTGCTGCCTTGGAGTCAAGCTCTACCAGATGGATGTCAAGAGTGCATTCTTGAATGGTGATCTCTCAGAGGAGGTCTATGTGGCACAGCCCAAAGGATTTGAAGATCCTCACTATCCGGAGCATGTTTACAAGCTTAAGAAGGCCCTGTATGGGTTGAAGCAAACTCCTAGAGCTTGGTATGATAGACTTACCGTCTTTCTGGAGAAGCACTGCTATGAAAGAGGAGGAGTTCAAGACACTTTTCATAAGAAGAACCACGTCAGAACTGATCATTGCTCAAATATATGTTGATGACATTGTTTTTGGCTCCAGATCCCAACAGTTGGTAAAGCAATTCGTAGATCACATGAAGAATGAATTTCAGATGAGCATGGTAGGAGAATTAACCTACTTTCTAGGACTGGAAGTAAGCCAAAAGCATGACCGGATCTTCATCTTTTAAAGCAACTACAGCAATAACTTGATAAAGAAGTTCCAACTAGAGAATGCAAGCCACAAACGTACACCAGCTGCCACCCATATCAAAGCTGTCAAAGATGAAGTATGAGTTGAAGTGAATCAAGCTACATATAGAAGCATGATTGGTAGCTTGTTGTATCTTACAGCTAGTCATCCTAACATCTTTTACTCAGTAGGAGTCTGTGCTCGATTCCAAGCCTGTCCGAAGGAGAGTCACATGCAATTGGTCAAGAGAATCTGAAATTTCACAGTGTCTTAGTTCGACAGATTTGTGAACAAGCAGTTGCTGCAGCACACTCTTGTTCACTAGAAAATTGTCTCAGCAAGCAATGAACAAGACAAAGTTTGTTCACCCAGTTCGGCCAACTGCCTACGTCTGGGGAGGACTATTCTCCAGTCCTGAATCCACTAACTCGAAGGTTCCCTCGTACACACGGTTACAACTCTCGCAACCTATGCTACTCAACCTTGTGTGGATCACTCGACACAATCAGAACAAGCTCTGACTTGTGTCTACACACCCTCTGCAATATGTCAATCTAGAATAGCTACAGACTTCTCAAGACTCAGCCTATTCTAAACTACAACTACTCAGCAGGGTTGCTGTAGCAACTGCTGTAACACACAGCTGAAGCACAAATGTCCGCGCCGCTCCAAGGCCTTCCACCGAGCCGATCGAACAATTCCACGAGCGCTGCACACTCTGGAATACTCCCCCTCACTCAGTGACCACCTGCCACTAGCGAGTACTGCCGCACGACACTCGACCGAGCCAACAACCCGCCAGTTCTTCCGCGGCTTCCCTTGATCAACCAACAAGCTCCACAGCTCTGAATTGGCTTCCAGATCAAGCTCGAATCAGACTCTGCAAGTCCTGATTCCCTTCTGCTACAATCACCACAGCTCTGCGCTCACGCTCTGCTCTTAGGTGATGATCGAAGAATTCGTCCGTCGCACACCAAAGATTGCTCTCTCTGAAATCTGTGTATGCACTTGTGTATCCCTCAGCTTCGATCACCCTCTCTGCTCTAAACCCCTTCTGCTTAAATAGCATCCCCAGCTTTAAGCAATGTCCAGGTTTAGGCAATATCCCAAAAAGAACAATTATCTCCTAAAATCTAGGAGATTAGATTTGATATTTATCTTCAATGCAAATTTCCTTCTCTGACTAGTAAACCTCTCTGGAATATACTCCACAGCATATTAGAAATTCTTCAGATGCTCTCCGTAGAGATTCCAGCCCTTCAAGACACGCCCAGGTTGCTGCTGCTTCTCGGACAGGTGAACCAGCCAGTTGAACAAGCTCCTGCTGCAGCATCCCCTGCTGCAGCTGCTGCTAGTTCACTTCTGCTGCCTGCTTGATTATTTGAGCTGCAGCAACTCCTTGTTCATTTGTGCTGGTTTTGTCAAACACTGCCAAACTTGCATCATCAATCTCCCCCTTTGCATTTTGACAAAACCTTAGACCATATGCACTCTCCCATGAACCAGAAAAAACTCTGCATACTCTAAAAGGAAAGATCCAACAATAGAGAGTAAGAGTAAAAGGTGTGGCCACACTCGGCCATAGCACAACCACGCAGGGTCAGCAAAACAAAATAAAAAAAAGTTCGTCACTAGCAGATAGCATTTCTCTCCCCCTTTTTGTCATAGATGCTCAAGGGGCCTGCTCCTCATCTGCCGGGAACTCCAGGTCTCTGAGGAGGCTTCTGATCTGTCCACGCCTAGCGTACCTTCGTTTAGCTTCTTCTTTAAGAATGACCAGCTCCGATCTGAGATGGCTCACAATTCTGGCGCGGAGGACTGATTGTATTGTAGCAGCAGGGGGAAGAGCATCCTCCAGGGGAGCTGGAGCTGAAGCTGAATCACCTACCATGAGTAGATCCTCATATGCTATGTCCACTGCATGTTTTCCTTTGAACAACTTGTGATCAACAGTGAAGACCTGCAGTTCCTCAGAAAGTCCTTCAGTAAGCTCACCAAGCTCCGGATGCTGGGATACCGTCATCCCATAGATGAGGGAGGGGAGCACAATGAGCTTGCTGGAGGAAGCGCTGCTGGCATGAGTAGCCAGCTGGGGAAACATCACATTTGCTAACCTTCCCTTTGTGTGAGCTGGGGATCCAATTTCTGATGCCCAGATGATATAGCAAGGCATTCTTGGAGGTCAGTTCAGCAGCACTCAGATTGGGACCTCCCCAGGACAGGCACACTCCCCCTGTCAGAACCTTGGCCAGCATCTCTGGCTGAACATCAGTGGGAGCTCTGGCATTCTCATGGATCCCAAGGAATTCATCAATTCGTTCAGGGGTAATAGAAACTGACTTACCCCGTACCCAACTTCTTCCATACTCATCTGCTCCTTCCTCTCCAAACTTCTCTTCCATATTTACAATAAATTCCCTAACCAGAGCACTATTGAATCTGAATGGAAAGGTTAGGGACTTGAGCAGGTTTACCTCTGTGAGAAGCTGAATGATTGCTGCTGATCTGTACTTGTCTAGGTCCAGCCTCTTCTCTGACACAATATGCTTCCGTTCAACAGCACTCCAGGATTGAGAAGCACTCCGATTCCTGAACCAAATACCTCCCACGGTGATTGCAGTCGTGTCTACCAATGTAGGTCCTCTTGCAGACGGTTCACCAGGGGCATCTGTAATTTCTTCACTTGATTCTTCTTCTTCACTGCTGGAGACTAAGACTAGGATGGGAGCTTTTCCTTTGTCTGATGAAGGGGGAGGATGTGCTGCAGCAGGTTCTTGTTCGGGGGACTCAGCAATTGTTTCCTCCCCTTCACCCACTATGCCAGGGGACATAACAAGAGTTCTGCACTCTTCTTCTGCTGAACCTGCTACAGCATCCGCTGTAGCATGTTCTTCTTCAGCGACTTTGATAGAGCCTAGTTATACACATTATTTAGGTCATAACCCTATGCTTGTTTGCAATATTTCATGAGCAAGATTACTCGTTTCCAATGTTTTTGTATATCAGGTCAAAACGAGTCCTTAAGTCGGATACGCGCTAACAGGCAGCGTTCTAGGAGTGAAAGATCAGCCTGCGGAGCTTGCGGCGCAAACAGAAGAAGAAATGGCGAAAGACAGCAGAGGTGCGCTACCCGATTGCGCCAATCAATGCCGTGCGCCAGGCGCAAAGTCCCAGTGACCAGATTTGGAAGTTGCCAAAAGATGAACTTCCTGGGCACTATTTAAACAAAGAAAGTCTAGGGTTTCAGGAGATCGGAACATCATCACTCAGTGGCATTCCAGAGGCACTGCGCGGCAGAACTGGAAAACACACGGACCTGTCAAGGAGAGTTGCGCCAGCCGACTGCGCCAGCCAAGAGAAGACACTGCACGCACTATTTGCTACCGTTTTCTCTGATACAGTAGTTGTTATTTACTATTTTATGATGTTTACCACTAGCATGTCTAGCTAAACACTTAGTGTTGGTCGGGCATGAACCTATGATGTATTACCTTTGAGACTTGAGCTTAATGCATAGTTTATTTACTTGTATTAATTCTGTGCGTACTGAGACAGTTAGTTGCATGAGTAGGGGAAGCCTTGAACCGCAATCTTACTTGTGTTGCTTGCTTGTCACCTGTTAAACTAGTTGCATGCGTAGGGGAAGCCTTGAACCGCAAACTTACCGTGACAATTAGGAGTAACGAGTTAGGGTAGGCAGTTGCTACTGTGACAGGATTCGCAGCTGTTTAGTCTAGTTCTAAGGATTAATAGCACATGAACTTTGAACGGAACATGCGCGTGTGTTAGGAAGCCTTTACCGGACACTAACCCAAGTAGGACACAAACTATAGACATTTAGAGTCGATGATAAGGAATGCATTCATAGAGGATTGTCTGCCCAGCACTTCTCATAAACATAGTATCTCATCTCTACTGCTTGCGCACGTCTAGTGCAATTCCCCGCGTTACGATATTCGCTGTTACTTGCGCATCGCGCAAAACCCCCAATCACTCACGCAACCCCCGTTTTCTTAAGTGTAGGTTACTGGCTAAGACTCACTGCTTGCTCCCTGTGGAGATCGACCCTTACTTAACCGCTGTACTAGTGGGAGAGGAAGGAATTATATTTGACGCGCACAACGACGCGCGATCAGACTTCCTCAGCCACAGCCTCTTCAGATGGCACCGCAGCACTGGAGACAGGTTCTCCGCCACGTACCAGGCGCCTTCTTTTCTGCGATGTCCCTTCGTGTGGGGAGGGCTCTCTATGCGACACAGGGAGAGGTGCTGGTTCCCACACCACCACATCCAGTTGCTGAGCAGGGGCTTCATTGCGCGACTTGGTCCTTCTTTCAGACCTGTTCTGTCGGTCTGCTGCCAGATTCTTCTTCAACCCGCGCGTCTTCACCATTGTAGCTAGATTGCAGAAGGTTTAAGGAACGTTCAGAGGATGATCGGCAGCGATTTTTGGGAAGCACCTAGCACCTTGTCTTTGCCCTATAAAATGATTTACCCGTTATTTCCTTTTCCATTTTGAAGTTGTTACATCACGTGCCTCACATGTGCCTTCTCCCATCATTAGCAACCAAAACATGTGAACAAGCTTATTCTTGGCCAGGTTGCTATAGCACATGCGGGCTAGTTCACCTGCTAAGTTCAGACAACAGCTTTGCTCGGAGGATCCTTAAGAGGTTCTGGTGGAGATTTCTTCACCCACACCTGGGATACGCCATAGTTTCTCCTTTTCTGACCCTCCAGCCATCTATCTCTTCGTTTGACATGTTTGGGTTTCCATACCTGCAAAGTCTGTGGTTTTCCTTTGTTTTTCGCGATCCAGTGCCCTTGTGCAGCAGTCTTAGCAATCGTCCTCTGCGATTCTTTCCACCAAGAAGCTTTTCTTGAAGCTACATGATACGCAGTCTTTATGCAGCATGTGTTGGTTCTGGGTTTTGCTTCCCCTTTTTCAACTGAGGAGATTTTGTGCAGCTGCTTCAGATTGGAGGTAATCTTTAGATTCCCAACACTAGTACAAGAGCCCCTTTTATTCTGAGTCTTTATCTTTGTTGGAGAAAAATGATGTGTCCGGTGCTGCAGCATCCTCTTGTTCACATGCCTAGTTCCATCTTTCTCTGCAGATTTTGAAGAGTCATCTGAATTATTCTTTTCATCTATTTCAGCATTTGAGGCTTTAGTGAAAACTGTCCCTCTAGAGCTTTCTTCACCAGTATATCCAAGCCCTGTTCTCCCTTTTCCAAGTCTTTGGTAAGACAATATTTCATCCAAGATATTATTCTGCTGATCAGCTGTTTTGACTGTTGCTGGAGAGGATCCAACAGAGATCTGTCTTCCAGAGTTTTCCCTTTTCAGAATGGTGACTTGATTATTGGATGAGAAGAGACTTTTCCTTCGATCTTCTTCCAAGAGATTGACTCTGTCAGTCAGTGCTTGATTGGTCTGAAGAACTGCCTCACACTGCTCGAGTATCTTCCTCAGATAGTCAACAAGGCTGTCAAATAAGTCCTCTTCATCTTCACTTTCAGATACTTCAATCCCATAGTGAAATTCTTCCTTTTTAAGCTCTTTGAGGTTGAAATCTGATACACTGGTCAGCACAACACAGTTTTCTTCATCACTTTCATCAGAGTCACTCCATTTTGCTGTCATGGACTTACTGTTCTTTTTCTCTGAGTTTTTGAGGGGTTTGCTTGGACAGTCAGCCTCAATGTGTCCATACCCTTCACAGTTCCAGCATTGAACTCCCTTTTTCATTTCTTTCTTCTCATCTTCATCCTGAGCTGGTTCCTTCCCTTTCCTTTTATTCTCACCACCTCTTCTGAATTGATTTCGTGATGAGGAGCTTTTCCCATTTCTTGAGTCCATGTTCTTCAAGAGCTTTCCAAGATTCTTGACAAGCATACTCAGCTGATCATCTGGAACTGTCTTCTTGGCTTCTGTTTCAGCTTTCAGTCCAACATTCTTGTCCTTGGGAGTGGTGTCCTCTATAACCAGTTTCAACTCAAATTGTTTGAGAGACCCCATCAATTCTTCCAACCTCATGAATCTGACATTTTGAGCTTCTTCTATGGCTGTCACTTTCATGTCAAATTTTGTGGGCAGCGATCTGAGAACCTTCCTGATCAGCTTCTCTTCAGGGATAGGTTCACCAAGGGCATGGGCTTCATTTGCAAGATCGCAGAGTTTAGCATTAAACTCAGTGACAGTCTCCTCTTCCAGCATTCTCAGATTCTCAAACTGAGTGGCAATGATCTGGAGTCTTGACAGCTTCACTCTATCAGTTCCTTCATGTGCAGTTTGCAGAATTTCCCATGCTTATTTGGCCATGTCACAGTTTGAAATCAGTCTGAAGTTGTTGGCATCAACTGCAGCAAAAAATGCATTCAGGGCTTTTGAATTTCCAGTTGCTGCAACACCTTCTTCAGCAGTCCATTGTTCTTCAGGCTTTATCCTTGTGACTCCTTGTTCATCCATGGTGATTGGGGGAGACCACTGGATTACGACAGCTCTCCATGTCTTCTCATCAATAGCCTTGAGAAAGGCTTTCATTCTAGCTTTCCAATATCCATAGTTGCTCTCTTCCAACAATGGAGGTCTGCTTGTGCTCTGTCCTTCCTTTATTGTCTTGGCTTCTTCAGAGACACTGTAGGATCTTTAACTCTGTGTGTTGAGCTCCCGCTCTGATACCAATTGAAATTTCACAGTGTCTTAGTTCGCTAGATTTGTGAACAAGCAGTTGCTGCAGCACACTCTTGTTCACTAGAAAATTGTCTCAGCAAGCAATGAACAAGACAAAGTTTGTTCACCCAGTTCGGCCAACTGCCTACGTCTGGGGAGGACTATTCTCCGGTCCTCAATCCACTAACTCGAAGGTTCCCTCGTACACATGGTTACAACTCTCGCAACCTATGCTACTCAACCTTGTGTGGATCACTCGACACAATCAGAACATGCTCTGACTTGTGTCTGCACACCCTCTGCAATATGTCAATCTAGAATATCTACAGACTTCTCAAGACTCAGCCTATTCTAAACTACAACTACTCAGCAGGGTTGCTGTAGCAACTGCTGTAACACACAGCTGAAGCACAAATGTCCGCGTCGCTCCAAGGCCTTCCACCGAGCCGATCGAACGATTCCATGAGCGCTGCACACTCTGGAATACTCCCCCTCACTCAATGACCACCTGCCACTAGCGAGTACTGCCGCACGACACTCGACCGAGCCAACAACCCGTCAGTTCTTCCGCGGCTTCCCTTGATCAACCAACAAGCTCCACAGCTCTGAATTGGCTTCCAGATCAAGCTCGAATTAGACTCTGCAAGTCCTGATTCCCTTCTGCTACAATCACCACAGCTCTGCGCTCACGCTCTGCTCTTAGGTGATGATCGAAGAATTCGTCCGTCGCACACCAAAGATTGCTCTCTCTGAAATCTGTGTATGCACTCGTGTATCCCTCAGCTTCGATCACCCTCTCTGCTCTAAACCCCTTCTGCTTAAATAGCATCCCCAGCTTTAAGCAATGTCCAGGTTTAGGCAATGTCCCAAAAAGAACAATTATCTCCTAAAATCTAGGAGATTAGATTTGATATTTATCTTCAATGCAAATTTCCTTCTCTGACTAGTAAACCTCTCTGGAATATACTCCACAGCATATTAGAAATTCTTCAGATGCTCTCCGTAGAGATTCCAGCCCTTCAAGACACGCCCAGATTGTTGCTGCTTCTCGGACAGGTGAACCAGCCAGTTGAACAAGCTCCTGCTGCAGCATCCCCTGCTGCAGCTGCTGCTAGTTCACTTCTGCTACCTGCTTGATTATTTGAGCTGCAGCAACTCCTTGTTCATTTGTGCTGGTTTTGTCAAACACTGCCAAACTTGCATCATCAGAATCATTCGATATATTGGAGGGACCCTGAACTATGGGCTCTGGTACACCAATGATACTAATGCTAACCTGGTAGGTTTTAGTGATGTAGATTGGGTAGGATGTGCAGAAGATAGGAAGAGCACAGCTGGAGGTTGTTTCTTCTTGGGAAATAACCCGGTATCTTGGTTCAGCAAGAAGCAAAAAAGCATCTCCCTTTCAACAGCCGAGGCAGAGTACATTGCTGCAGGAAGTTGTTGTGCTCAGATGGTTGGATGAAGCAGATGTTGACTGAGTATAAGATAAATCAAAGAGAAATGGTTCTCTATTGTGACAACATGAGTGCTATCAGCATCTCCAAGAATCCAGTGCAACACTTGAGAACTAAACACATTGACATAAGGCACCACTTCATCAGGGAATTGGCAGAAAAGAAGAACATCGTCCTTGAGCACGTTGTAACTGACAAACAGCTTGCCGACATCTTCACCAAACCTCTGGATGCAGCAAGATTCGAAGCATTGAGATCATCTCTGGGTCTCTGTGTTCCATCCACCTAGCCTGAATGAAAACTCCCCCTCAGCCATTTATAACAAAAAGGGGGAGAGAAGTCGGTGGAGACAAGGAATGTCTGCCACCAAGGGAGGATCGACTCAAGGCATCAGTGGTCATCAGGTTTTGTCAAAAATGCCAAGGGGGAGATTGATAATGCAAATGACATTTCATTGACAAAACATGTCAGAGTGTACAAGCCCAGTGAACAAGCAGTTGTTAGAGCAGGAGCTGTAACAAGGAGTTGTAGCAGCAGAGCAACAGTTTTGGCCTGATGACAAATATGAAGTAGCAGTACAACGGGAGGCTTCCAAATATTCTCAGAATATCCCAGTACAGATTTTCGTGCCTTAAGCTTGATGATTTGGTTAGGAAATCAAATCTTCTAAAAATTAGGAGATAGAAATCTAAAGTAGCAGAATAACGGGAGGCTTCCAAATATTCTCAGAATATCCCAGTAAAGATTTTCATGCCTCAAGCTTGATGATTTGGTTAGAAAATCAAATCTCCTAAAAATTAGGAGATAGGATCTTGTTGAGATCTTTGAGGGCTTCCTAATTTTGATGGTGGAAGAGATCATATAAGAGGAGGCAGAGCAGAACATGGGAGGTGATCCGAACAGAGAGAGAAAAACACAGAGAGAGCATCCGAGTTTCCAAAGCAAAGATCAGTGGAGTTGTGCTGAGGATCAGATCACCATCGTGAGTAGAGCGTGAGCGCAGATCAATGTGGTTTCTGTATCGAGTGATTGCAGACTAGCAGTGTCTGGTCAGTGCTTGATCAGGAGAACCAATTCATAGTAGGGCCTGCTTGTTGGTTGATCAAGGAAGGCGGCAGGAGAGTTGTCGAGTGGAGGAACTCGGACAATCTGCAGAAGGCCTATTCTTGCTAGTGACAGGCGATCACTGAGTGGGGGGAGCATCCCAGTGTGAGGAGCACTCACGACAGAGTTCGAGCAGCTCAGCGGAAGGCTTTGGAGCGAAGCATCAGAATCTGTACAAGCGTGTGCTATAGCAAACTTACTGAGACATTGTGTTAATTAGAATAGGCTGAGTCTGTGTGATCGGTGGAGTAGTTATTCTGAATTAATTCAATTGTGTAGGTGAGTGAGAAACAAATCAGAGGGTGTTCTGATTGTGTGCTAGTTGAGCTCGAGTAGCATAGATTATCGAGGAGTCGAGTCTGTGTTGTACGGAGTACCTTGGAGACTAGTGGATTGAGGACTGGAGTATAGTCTTCCCCAGACGTATGCAGATTGACCGAACTGGGTGAACAAATCGCTGCTCACTGTTTTGTTTCTTGTTGCTCCAGATTCGGCTGAATAAGGAGTTGCTATACCAACTGCTTGTATACTATCAGTATCTCAGGGGCCCTGCAAATTTCACACTAGGTGAAATGATCATACCTTGGTTAGTGAAGGTGTTATAAATTAATTTATATTTGATTATAGAATCATGATTTATAAACCGTAATTTTGAGTCAGAAAAAGGTTATAATCAAATTGGATCATTAAATTCTTACAATGGTTTCAGAGATTAGGTCGATAGTAACATATACAAGAATATGCATCGGATAAATGGTTACATAAATTTTGTACAAAAACAATATTAATTTCTCAAAACATGGCTTCCAGATATTTTGTTGTTAAAACAACCTTTATAACTTCGAATGTGAATCGCGGAAGGGGAAACTAAGCTCTTTAAGGGCATCCGCACCCGTTGAGGAAGTTCTATCTCGTTGAGGAATATTTCGAGAAGTAATTCCTGTTACTATTCATCAAACAGTAAGGGCATCTACACCGGTTCTCAAATTGAGAACGTTCTACCTCAATTTGAGAACGATCTCTTCACTTTTACACGCACCGGGGGAGAGGAAGATTCGCAGGAGATAGAACGATCTCCCACACGATCTCGCAGAGGTCGCCGAAGAGAACGATTGATCCAGGAGAAGAAAAGAACGGAGGAGAGAGAAAATAAGGAAAAAATAAGAAAAAATATATAAGAAACATAATTTTGATTAAAATATAATTAAAATACAACACACTCAAATACATAAAAAAAAAACCAACACACAGATAATTAAAAATGGAAAATAAAATTGCAACACTTAAAAATAAAATTGAAACACATAATGCGAACTCATATTTGTTCGCCAGTTTCAATGAACCAATTGTGCTTCACCAAATCACTTTGAAGTTGTGCGTGAAGACATGCAGATTGAAGGTTTATAAGACGTTCACCAAATGCTTGAGATTGTTGAGCTCTTTGCACTGGTTCATGAGGGATTCGATTACCATTTTGATCACTTGGTCCATCGTACACAGTAAAGACACTAATTAGATTGAGGGGATCTTCTTCTTCGACTTCACTAAATTCCTTCTCGTCAAATTCTTCCTCAACAATCATATTATGCATTATGATGCATGCTAGCATAATAGTGGTCAAAACACTTTTTTTGTGACACATACATGCATGGCGCACTATTGACCATCGGGATTGTAAGATCCCAAATGCCCGTTCCACATCTTTGCGATATGATTCTTGTTTTTTCGCAAATAGTTTTTCTGCATCACCTTGCGGGTTATGAATTGTTTTGACAAACGAAGAGTACCTTGGATAAATTCCGTCAGCCAAATAGTAGTTTTGCTCATATGTGCTCTCATTGACTTTGAACGTCACTTGAGGGGTGACTCCTTCGAGATATGAATCAAATATATCTGACTGATACAAAATATTATCATCATTTTGTGCTCCAGGCACGCCAATGAAACTATGTCATATCCAGGTATCGTACGACGCGACAGCCTCTAAAATAATAGTTGGACCACCCTTACGACCTGAGTAGGCCCTTTGCCACGCCGTTGGACAGTTTTTCCATTCCCAGTGCATACAATCTATGCTTCCGATCATACCTGGAAATCTTCGTTGCTTATAATGCACAACTACTTGAGCGCAGAACTTCTTCAAACATTTGAGGGTCGTAGATTCGCTCATGCGTGTGATCTCGGCACACTGATCTGCGCATGACCCGTATGCTAGCATCCGTATAGCACCGGTCATCTTCTGTTCGGGAAGGAGGCCTAGCACTCCAGCAGTATCACTTCGTTAGTGCCAATACGTATCATTGTTACAAAGCATAGTCTTTATACGATTAAAAAGACAGCTACTCATACGATACCTTCGGCGAAAGTCTATTTCAAGAAAAATTGGACGCTCAATGAAGTAGTCTTATAAAAGATTCCCCCCCCCCCCCCCTCCAATCGTCTATGTCTCTGTCGATTTGGTTGTCGACGAGGTCGAGATCTTCTTCCTCTTGAGCAGTCATTGTTGTAATCGCAACGACATCCATAACAAATGAGTTTCTCATCTCACTCATTTCGTTCATTCTTTGATTGAACAAGTGAAAGTTCTTATTAAAATTGAAAGGATCCATTATCCGAATACGGATTGTAGAACATCACAAAAATCTAGATGAGGAGAAGATGAATGAATGTATGAATATATAATGATGCATGAACTTCATTTATACAAGTTTGAAGTTTATCATTAAATATACATGTCGTCTTATGATTCGTAAAAAATCTTATCGAAAATCCGAGCAATAATTCATCAATATTTGAAAAAAAAATTAATTTATCAAAATTAAAAATTATTAAAAAATATAAATAGTAATAAAAATATGTCGTCAAAATGATAGGTGCACAAAATATACGGATTGCGCGAGATAGATCTTCAACCGGTGTGGATGCTATAAGGCATCCGTTTCTCAAGGGAGCGCCCTTCAAACGGCGATGTGGCTGAGAAGAAACCCTTGTTTGGAAAAGTAAATTCTCGAACAAAATGTCGATAGCATCGTACGATGAAGAAACTTCCAACAAGTTACTGCGACAGGTTCGTACCCAGAAAGCTCGATTCTTTGCCATTTTCTGACTTCAAAGTTACAAGCTTTTCTTGTATTGTAATTAAGCTTGACGTGTTGTGTTTGGTACTTTGGTTCAGGTTGAGTTTTACTTCAGCGATAGTAATCTGCCAGGAGATGATTTTCTGAGGAAATTAGTGGAAAGGAGTAGAGATGGTCGTATCCTTTAATTTATTATCATTGTAATATGTAGGCGATTGGTTATTGGGTTGTTTCTGGTTGTGTTGTTCCTAACTTTAGAGATAGTGGTTAGTTTGGATGTGGTGTGTTCCTTTTCTCGCATGAGAAGATACCTTGGATTGGGGAACTTGAAAGCTAGGGATGTTCCGGATCGGATTGTAAATGGGGTGGCTGAGATTTTGCGTAAATCTGCTATGTTGAAGATTTCTGAAGATGGTCAGTTTTTTTGTAACTTTTGGGTTTGATTTGTTTGCCTGCTTGGAGAGGCAAAAGCCACAAATAAATGGAGAACTAACTTTTTTTTTTAAAGAAGCTTTAAAATCTGAATTAGTGAAATGCAATGATTCTTTATGAAGCTGTAAAGAATAAACATGAGTTTCTAACTGCTCAGTCCTGCAATTTCAGTGTGGTCGTCATGGTTTGAGTAGTTTATTCTATTGCAGTCCTTGAGTGTTGCTGGTATTTTATGTAGGGAAGAAAATTGGTAGATTGCAGAAACTGGCTAATCCAGAAAAAGTTCTACTTCAAGCGGATGATAGAACTGTTGCTGCTTCACCTTTGCCTTATGATGCCATAATCGAAGACTTGCAATCATTCTTTGGGCAGTATGGCAAGGTAGTAAGTTTTGTTTCTTCAGATGGATTTTCTTTATTGCTATAGAGTTATTTAAGTTGGTTCAGAAGTTGGATGTAGAGATGTCTTGGTGAAGTGTTACATATTTTACGTCAAGTTAAATTGATGATCAGGTTCCAGAAGAGGTGCGCATCTATTGGGGAACTCTGAGAATACTTGTGCTTTCATTGCACATGTTCATGTACTGATGTTTACATTTCGCTTTGTGTAGGTAAACAGTGTCAGACTGCCTAGTCATGCTTTAGACAAAAACTGCTTTTGTGGCACGGCCCTAATTGAGTTTTCATCTGAAGAAGAAGCTGAGGATGTCTTAAAGCTAAAAACAGTATATGATGGCATGGAAGTAGAGCTTAAACCAAAGTAAGAATGGTCATTTTGACACCTAATGAAGATTTTCTGATTTTATATCCCCTCTTGGTTTATTCACTTTTTGCAAAATACTTGTTTTTTTTAACCGAACTTATTTACTGGAGTACTTAACATAATTTAACTTCACTTAACTTAAGTACTTAACTTAAATTACTATTCATCATCTCTTTCACACTCCCACCAATCAACGCTCACCCCACCACCACCTAAACTCACTGCTACCTATCACGCCTCACCCCATCTCAATGCTCAACAATATCCACCCACTACCACCCACACACCACTATGAAATATACTTCACTTAACTTCTTTATTGAAAATTTAAAGTGCAAAAAAACAGGGCCTAATTATGATTTTTTTAATAATTTGGATTTGTGGCACTGGGTAAATATTTTAGAAAAGGTATAAATGTTTTTGACTCAAAAAGTAAGAGTTAAATTTATCATACCACTGACTGAGATGTTCAGGAAACAGTTCGATGTTGAGAGGAAGAGAAGCGTGATAGAGTCTGATAGATCTCATTCCAGTTCAATCAGGTTAGGCTACTTAACTGTAAATTAATGTGGAACAGTTTTTAATTCACTATATCTTGTTCATACTTCTATTCCCATGACATGCAGTTATGAAAAAGGCCTAGTGGTTTCTTTTAAATTAAAAGGAAGAGTGAGTGGAGGACATGTAGGGAAGAATACTAGCCCTGTGCTAGCCAGCGATGGGTTAGTACAAACACAGCCCGACTGTGATGGAAACAGTAATGCTGGCGTGAAGGCTACTGAAGGCATTGCTGGAGGTGATGGTCATGAAAATAAGAAAAGAAAGAAGAAAAAGAAGCGTAAAATAGATAATGTGGACAAAGCTGACGAAGAACATTTAGAAATCAGCTTAAAGAGTAAAAAGAACTCCGGTAAACATGCTTCTAAAGAAAGAGTGAGCGAGACAGCTGTTGAATGTGATGCAGCGGCTCAACAAAATAGTTCAGCAATTTTGTTAAAGGATAACGATGCTGCGGCAGTTCACCAATTGAAAGATGTTTTCGCAAGATTCGGAACAATCAAGGTAAGTCTATAATTCTATGTGATGTTCAAATGCAAGATATTTAATGGGGCTTACAGTGAGCATCAAGCATATTTTCATAGTCATATTTCAGCACATTACACTGTCAACAAAATAAATTTTGAATGTGCAAAATTCATATTGCAGTTTCTTGACTTCGATGACAAAGTGGAGCAAGGCTATGTTTGCTTTGAGGAATCAGATGCGGCTTTAAAAGCCCGTGCTGCTGCAGATCTTCTGGGTGAAAGGGGAATGATGATAAAGAATTGTATTGCTTTATTGGAACCACTTACAGGTTAGTAACTGTGACTAGTTGCTCCTTATGCATGCCCAGGGCAATTGGTTCCTGTATTTCTAAGAAAATGGTCCCGAGTGCAACTGTCTTTAAATGCTAATTATGACTGAGAATCGACTGAATTATTGTTCTTTTAAACTTTAAGATATAATTTAACTTGTTTTCATCTTAGGGGAGGCCGAGAAAGAATACTGGAAAGTTCATGTGGCTGAAGCTTAAGGTGATAAATCCTTGTTTATTTTAATTTGCATCTTTTTCTCAGTTTACTTGTTTGTTGCTGTTGTGGTTTTGCATGACGTATCCATATAACGCAAACATTCTTCTTTTCTTTGATAAATACTTTTTTTGCCACTAAAATTTAAAGTTGTATGATGTCACCGACTGTTTTAGAACCCTACACCCTTACCATCTAGTGTAAATAGAAAAAAAAATTAAGGCCAAATGTAAATATGAAATGTTTTTCACATGGAAAAAAAAGGTGAAAATTGGATAATCTGCTTATATATGAATGGTCCTTAGCGTTTCCAATATCATGTTTTCTGGAAATCTGGTTGTAAATTAATTGAAACAACTTTTTTCGTTTTTTCTTACAAAGAAAAGATTGTGTTGTATAGACATTTTTGTAGTAAAAAACAATTGTTTTCAATAAAGTTGGAAAAACTCAAAGATTGAGCCTCTAATTGTGTTGTAATTCCCTTTGAGGTTAATGAAACCACATATAATGCGATGATGCTGCTGAACGCAGAACGTGGCTGCCTCGAATACGAGAAATGACACTAGACCTAACTTAGACCTGTTAGGCTGTAGTGTCAGTTTTCCCTTTCCTCTTTAATCATCTCGCCCTATGTGTAAAATATCCTTATCAGCTCACTTTCCAGAAGCGATGAAATGCTTGTATTGTCTGCTTGATTCAGGCTTACATGATTAATACTCATTCTATGGATGTTAGCTGCTGCGCATTTGATACTCATTCTACTCATTAATACTCATTCAGGGTAAAATGCTATCTTTTTTGGAAAGCTGCTTTTGATAAGAGCGGTTCTCCAAAAAGTACGAATTATACATTCAGGTGGCAGTTTTCATAAAGGCGCTTTCGTAGAAAAATATTTTTGGCCGCTAAGGGAGATGATGAATTGAGAGGGCAATGGGCTTTCGACTGTTCTAATTCAATGAAAGTCGCTTAGGGTAAAGGCGGGTTTGTTCCAAAATTGTCTTCGCACTTTTAATTTAATATGCGTATTTAATTTAATTTATTTAATTTCTAACTTGATTTGCATTTGAAAGGTGCAATTTTAAAATAATCATTAAATGAAAATATAAAATTTTATGCAATATTGATTTTTATAAAAAGGATCATGCTAAGCGAATCTTAATTGTAGTCAAATTTAAACATATTCATACAGATAAGCATGTCTTATCATTCCAATAATCTATCCGGCCTCTTTTTGACCTGTGTGTATTCTTGGCGCAATTTCATTTTAATCTTAACCTGAGTAATTTGAGAAGGCTAATGTGAATTTTCATCTACTTCGACATTTATATCCATTTCTACGATAGCCGATCCCGCATTAGAATAAAATTAGTGATAGTTACATAATGAAGAATTTTAGCCCTAATTAGGAGTGTACCAATAGATAATTGAATAAGTGTCATAGCAATATTCAATGCACCCTCTTCACCTAAGTCTTCCAATCCATTTAAAGAGGTATAAAATAAATCATGAGCTAACTATTCTGGAAAATAAATTGGATCTTTTAGAAGTATTCCAACTGATATCTGAGCTGATCACACTAAAAAACGAGTCTTCTTTAAAATGTCTCACATAATCTAAAGTGATAGTACACACAAGTCTTCTTGTTATGCCCCACATTGTGACTTATGGTGCACCTGACCACCCTTACTGTATTTCAAGCAACACCTCCTCGACTTATGACGCAACATCCTGACTCCCCGTGAACATCCGAGAACCTCCGATGTCCATTTCGTTATATCTTCGTCTCGTGGGAATGCTCCCCTTCTTAGTACATTTGAAATTTCATTTGCTACATGGAACGACCTATCAAAAGCTGGCTAGTATGCCTTGTCGGGCATAGGCCTAAATGTGTACTGCCAAGTGGTCTTATATGCCATCATAGAATGCTTCTTTATAAATAAGCCGTTCTTAATTCAAAACCTTCAAAACATTTGAACACGGGTAGTAAAATGCTTCCTACTTACCACATGAGCAAGTCGACTTTGGAGATCAACTACATGGACCTTACACTTCCGTACAGTCATTACCTATGCAATTTCTTTTCCATTATTGAATATTTCAACTCGATGTCTTTGGGCTTTCTCTCGCAATGCATTTAATTTCTTGTCAATCTTTGGAACAAATAAGATGTGTTATTCTGATACTGATCATGTCTACTGAAAAAATATGCATTTGCTTGCTTGAATGTGAAGTGCACAAGAGTGCAGATCGGCAATCACGCCCTCCTCTAAGTATGTTATTGAAGCACTCCTAAGTATTTTTTGTCATTGAACCCCATCTTCTTCCACCAACATCGTGAGACAATATCCACCTTTCTAGAGTTTGACCATCCAACCAATTCAAAACAAGTAGGTTTATTTCAACGAGTCCTTCAAATCTGCATAGAACATTATAAACCTTTTCTTTTGATTTTCATGAGCTGTAGTTGCATGTTATTTCTTCATACTATTGCAATTAAAATTGCTTGCAAAATGGCAGGCGCATACGCGATGATATGCTTTGGGAGGCCTCCATTTCCTTTATTGCACTGAGAATACCAACATGGCTATCTGAAATAATGCAGAACCCATCACGTTTAGTGACACCATATCACATGCATGTGATGAACCACTTCCAATTATCTTTATTCTCACTCTCCACCAAAGCATACGTAAGAGGAAGGACGTGGTTATTTACATCTAAACCCACAGCAACAAAAAAAGTCCCATTAAATTTCATACAAACACGTCCCATCAACACAAATAACATGACATCAATGACTGAAAGCTTGGATCGCATGAGCAAATGCCAAAACACATGGTCAACAAACATATTCTATTTATCAATTGCAGTCTTGTTCTAGAATACTACAGTTCTCGAATTAAAATCTTCCAAAGCATTCATAAAAGTTAGTAACTGCTCAAATGATTCATCCCAATCTCTAAATAGAATTATCAATGCATGTTGTCGTGCCAACCATGCCTTAAAATATGAATGTCGTGCCCATACTTTTGAACCACGATTCGTTGATAGCAACCGGAGAAAGTCTAAGCTTTTCTTGAATAATATTGATAACCTCCATGACTATGAATTCCTTATTGGAATAAACATTATCCTTCTTAATAACATCAAAGATACGTGTGTCAATCCCCATATGTTGTAATTTCCCACATCAGCGTCTTGCTTTTCTACATCGTTCGCACATGATATGCAAATTTATTATTTTCATCTATACAACTAAATGTTTCGGATCCAACTTGTACGTTTGAAATTGAATCTGCTAAATCACCGCTTCTTTGCTCTTAAGCATCACTTTTTTTTAGCGATTAAGTTCATATCAAATGGAGAATTGTTCAACATATATTTATGAATAACATCATCATTTATCCAACTAGAAAGAAACATCATTAAATGACTGGTAATCCCTCAAAAGAGTTGATTCAACATTATTATCCATCACACCCATATGTGCTTCACCATCTACATTATCTTCCCCAATCTCTTCAAACATTTCAAATCTGTCTATGTTGTATTCATCAATTATGAGAATGTCAAATATATCCATCTTGACATTATATTCATGATTTCCCATTGACACTGTGTCAAAATTGATCAACTTAACTAAAAAATAATATGGTCAATGACAAAAAAATAGTCTGAACTCATATACAACAAATTGGACCTCATATTTCAGTTGTCTATGCACACCCATAATTTCAAATAATACTCATATAACCCAATTTAACCACTACATAAAGTATATCAAACTCACCTAAACAGAGAATGATTTCGGGTGAATTGATTGAATTCAAAATGATTCATCGGAAGGGAAAGACTATGAGATGACATCGGGCAGAGAGAAGCTGCAGAAGAGGAGAAGAAGTGGAGCAACACTGGAGAAAAAGAAGAGCTCGACGTTGGCTTTCGTTTGAACAGAAGCCCAAATGAATATAAGCCTATACATTTTGTTTAAATGTATAGCCGTTTTTGTCAAAAGCGTTTTTCATTGAAAGTCGCTTTTGGTAAGAGCAGCTTTAGGAAAATTGACACCTGCGAACCAACTCTGCGCTAATTGGACGCTTAATTCATATTTTTGAAAAACCGCTCTTGCCAAAAGTGACTTTCCAAAAACATATGACATTTTACCAAGAAAATTTGGGCCATGGCACGTTATATAATCAAACTTTTAAAACTAACTGTTTGAATTTTTTTTGCACACTGTGTATATTCTACGCCATAGGTTTCAGTTCAGAAATGTGACTGTTCTTTTCATTCTGGCTCAAAATTCAGTCGTTAATGTTAATAGAACGATTCTCAGGAATTCTTTTATACAGTTAAGTATTGGGGAAGCAGCAAGCAACGCGTACGAGAAGAATCATAAGATTGCAGAAGACATCGAGTCGGTGACTTAACTTAAACTTCAATGCTTGCAGGAAACACATGTAGCCCAGAAACAAAACATGAAATACTAAACTGATAAAGCCTATGCATGTGAATCTGCTGAACTATGAAGAGTACATTTCACTACAAAGCCGGCAGAGGCGGAATTATAGTCTCTGAGTGGGAGGAGCAGGACAATGAGCTGTCCTGTTGTTCATCCCAAATTTGCAACTTCTTTAATAATTCACTAAAATCCAATCCTAGCCTAAATTTCCACCACACCATGTCTATCCAGTAATAATGGAAAAAATATCAATAAAGGGTCAAAACTGAGAAGTCTAGTGAGTTCCTTGACATTGGGAAAAAGCAAGAGGGTTACTGATATATATCTGCACTTTACATTTTCTGCAAAGTCTGTGAAGAGTCGAAATCTGGGTTGTGAATATAAGTATCTAATTCACAACTCATATCCCAAAAGCTCATTGAAATTCTTATCCACCCATCAGCAGATAGATAGATAGACATAGAAGGGGAGAGAGAAGGTGAACTCTGCAAAGATGCTGGAAGGGAAGGCTTTAGTGCAGGACTCGGACATGCCATGGAAGATGCAAGTTCATGCCACAGCTGCAGCTTCTGAGGCTCTGGATCTGTACGATGTGTTTGATTGCAGATCCATTGCAGCCCACATAAAAAAGGTAACACCTTTGATCTTCATCACCCCATATTGGATTGATTTCAGCATGCAAGATGCATCTTTGAATTCTGAATTTGGTTCAGGTTTTTGATAAGATGTACGGAGGTGGATGGCAATGCGTTGTGGGATCAAACTTTGGGTGTTTCTTCACACACTCAAAAGGCAGCTTCATCTACTTTACTCTGGAAACCCTCAACTTTCTCATCTTCAAAGGTGCTCCAGCAGCTTCCTCATCTCCTCCTCCTTCTCCCTAGTCCATCACAGGACCATGTTGTCTTTAAATCTTGTAAAAAGAAGCTGTGGTGGTTTGTAGGGTTCTCTTCCTTTTTCCATTTGTCTTTTTATAACAGTGAAATTTGGAGGGCGCGTGTGGACTGGTTTCATGAAAACTTACTTCAGCACTTTGTGATGTGCCTAAGTGGACGATGAGATGGATATGGCGATGAGATTCCAAATGGAACCCAATGACGATACTCGTCTCGTGCACCAACCCAACTTGTCAAAACTCTTTCTTCCATTGATTAAAAATTTTGCAATAAAATTCGAACAAGCCACAGCGATGACAGATCCACCAACAACAACAAGCTGTACACATGGCAGGTCTAACAATGATCAGTTTCCTTGTCTGAAATTCTGAATCTTACCCATGAACTGTGAGGCCTAGAAGAATAGACTGCAACTGCATAACTGTTATGATCTCTTATAGTTTGCTCTTTTTCATTACCCAATTCTTATCTTTGTTGATTTTTGGAATCAAAGCAGCTTCAGCCATCCATTGCTTGCCTAAAGCAACCAGTTTTCCATTGTCTTTCCTCTGGACTTGAACCACAACTGATGCCAGTCTTCCTGTCACTTCAACCGCCTTTGCCTCTACCTCAACTTCTTCCTATATGGATCAGCCAGATTAAATTCAAAGTACGGAAGAAATGGACTCATCAATCAGGTAAAAAAGGTGACTTGTATCAATAAAAATCACCCATCAGTGAAGCTCGTATGTCCGTTCCACTCTGACTGTTCCAGTCTACTGTGTTAGCTGTTCCACAATACTCAAATAGATAGTGTTTCGATAGTTGTTAGTCACAGTACGGATGATATAATGAAATGAAAACGACACAGGATATGTTTCACGAGCCTACTCAGGAGGGATTCTCTGAACCCCAAGTGGAAAACACTTCACTAATCAAATGATCGAATACAATAGATCTTACGTAACACGACTCCCTCTGTTACCGCTATGTAATTGGATCACCGTGAATGCGTCTGACTCCCTCAGACTGAGATCCCTCTCTTGTCCACCTCGATCTCCCTCCCGCAGATCGGAAGTTATCCTCCCGAGAACACTTGCATTGCAATTAGTGATAAGTTCTCCTCCTGAGAACACAGTACTGTAACATAGTCCGTTTAAGCTTCAATCAGAGCACCCTGTGATCAATTTCTAATAAGCTTAATTTCTGCCAATCTCCAATGATGAAAGTTGCTCCGATCGCCCTTGCACTCTACGTTCTTATCTTGATGATCTCTCTTTTCTATGCGCTACTTCTTTTTTCTCGATCTCCTATATATATATAGATTGGATTCTTATGTCTTTTTAGGAAACGAAAATTGTGAGGATCATGTATCCCAATCTTTTGTATATCCGATCATTCTTTCCTTATTGAGCACCCCTATCTTTCGTCCAAGATCTCATCAATATCTTCAGCATATTCTTAGCTTTATTTTAAGAAACCCCGAATTACACATTATTCGCACCATTGCTGACGATCTATTGTACGCGCCTTTGTTCAAGCTAACTCTGGCTCACCATCTGAATCAAGTTTGATCTTCCATGGTCTTGTGAACGTTGTTGGTCTGCTTCGACACCCCTGATACAGATTACAGACTTTTGACTGATACAAACTCCGTTTGCCAAAAACATGGCACACACATCCATGAGACATATGGATTTAATAATCTTCCTCTTGTCATTTTTTGACAAAACTTTTCTACTTTCACAAGGCTAAGTATCTACTAAGCAAGCACTTCTAAGATAACACTTGTGACCCACGAAATTACTCCCCCCTTTTGGTCAACAAAAGTGGTAAGGGTATACATGACCAACAAAAACTGAAAAGAGAGAGCTAGTAGAGTTAAAAACAAATAGAGACATTACCTAGGCAGAGGTGTCTTCGCTTCCTCTGCATCACATGTCTGAATCACCATCAGATCCTCAATGGCCTTGAAATCCTCAAGGACTTCAAAACACTCTCCTGAACAATCTTCTACTTCTTGCCAACCTCACCGTTGCAGAACCATACTCCTGATACTGTGACAGTCTTTGTCAGAGACTCTCCAATTTGAGTAGATCTAGATTTCTGATAGGGTGGTTCCTTCACGGACTTCTTGGCACCAATCTTGCAATTCTTCTTAACCCTGCTCCCCCCGTCTCAGTGGCCGTACTCTTCCTTTTCTTTTTTCTTGTTCTACTGTCCTTTATTGCTTAGACAGTCATGCTGCAACAGAGGACTTCATCACTACCTCATTCTGATTATCTATCTCAGCAACTAGATCCTTACTTTCTCCTGACAACGAATACTGTAAACCTTGCATCAACCCAAATTCTGCTTTCTTTACATTCTTTTCAGTCTTCTGGGCAAACAGCTTGGCTGATCTCGAGATCTTGAAATAGGCCTGTGTCAATCTTGTCTGCTAGAGACCTTTTGATTGACTTTGCCTTCTGTTGCTTCAGTCGTCTCAATCCTCTCGGTATGCAACTCCCTCTGACTGCCAGAACCTGCAGCCACTGAATCTTCCCTAGATTTGCTCCCATCAGCAATAACTTCAAGCTTCTTCTCCATCACAACACCCTCTGCTTTATCGGCCTCCACCACAGGCACAATCATAGATTAATCAATATTAAGGCTCAACTTCGAGGCTGGTTCAGGTTCAACTTCTGCAGACTTTGGAACTGGAAGCTTATCCGAGGGGTTCTTCTTTCCTCCGCCCCTTTTTGGTACTTGGAGCTTTCACCTAGATGCTCTGCGAATATATAGGAGCGAATTAGGAATTCAAAACTCAAATTTCAAAAACTTAGAAACCCCAATATGACTCTCGGATCTTGCTGATTTCTACTTTCCAAAAGATCAAGAACATATCTGCCTCCTCATTCATGAACTAACACACATGCTCTTCCTCAAACTCTTCTTCATCCAACATGAGAGACAGAAATCAGAATCTCTGCCTCTAGATGCTTCACCAGTTCATCAGTTCCTACGCATTGTTCCAAAACTAGTCAAGCCTTTCTGAACCTGACTAAGTGTCGACAACACATAGACCCAAGGCGAGTCTAAGTGTTTCAAACTAAGCATTGTTCAAGGCTATAGTGAAAATATCTGCAAGCTTTTCATTAGTGGATACATGTTTCAGAGTGATGATCTTTTGTTCAACTAACTCACGAATGAAGTGATGCTTTATGTCAACGTGTTTGGTTTCTGGAATGTTGAACATGATTTTTCAAAATGTTGATTGCACTCAAGTTGTCGCAGAATAGAGTCATCTCCCCCTGTTTCAGACCATACTCTTACAGCATCGCTGTTTCATCCAAATCATCTGGGCGCAACAGCTTCTTGTTGTAATGTATTCAACCTCAGCAGTGGACAATGATATACTGCTTTGTTTCTTGTTGAAACATGATACCAAGTTATTTCCTAGGAGGAAACATCCTCATAAAGTACTTTTTCGATCTTCTACACTGCCTACTCAATCAGCATCACAGTACTAAGTAAGAGTTGCTATCCTTGGTGTACCAGAGACCGTACTTCACTATACCACCCACATATTTGATTATATGTTTCACATTTGCCAAGTGACTTTCTTTGGGATTAGCCTGGTACCTAGCACATACTCCGACAACGTAACAAATGTTCGGTTGACTGGCAGTAGGATAGAGTAGGCTGCCGATCATGCTCTTGTACACGGTCTATTTCACCCTGAATCCAGATTCATCTTTTGTGATTTTTACGTGTGTAGCGACATGAGTGTGCTTATGACTGGCATTTTCTAACCCGAACTTCTTTACCATGATCATGGCATACTTGCTCTATGTCACAAATATTCCATTTGATTTCTGAGACACTTGTAGACCAAGAAAGTAGATCATCTCACCCACCATACTCATATGAAATTCACTCTGCATCTATTCAACAAACTGATTCACCAACTTCTGTGATCAAGATCCAAATACTATGTCATACACATAGATTTGCGTAATGATGAATTCCTTCTAAATGTGCTTCACAAATAGAGTCTTGTCTACTCCCCCTCGCACATAACTATTTTGAACGAGAAACACCGTGAGACGTTCATACCATGCTCTGGGCGCTTGTTTCAGTTCGTACAAGGCCTTTTTGAGACTGTTGAGGTATGCCATGCCTTGACAAATTGCACAAGATTCTGCTTCAGCTATCCTTGAAGATTTGAAGCTGGAGCACTATCTGAAGAATGGGCGAGATACATCAACCAAGCACCAGAGTCTGCCTCATCACTCCGTGATGACCCATAGCTTGAACAGAATATCCGATCAACTTGATGAAGCGCGAAGAGGCTCCGGCAAGGTGCGTTAGGCATTGCGGAAGTTCAGGGTGTCATGCAAACGTCATCAAGAGTCAAGCAAACGACAACACAAGGAAGAAAAAGATAAGGATCCTAAAGTCCATTTTAGGCAACAGAATCTTCAACAACTTTACAAGAATCTAGGAGAAGATTTTGATAATGATGGTAACGAGGTTTCCATCACTGGTGATCTGAGCAGCTACAAGAGGAAGGCTTGAGGCAGCTCTGGAGTGAGAGAGCAGATAGAGAGAGCGCGCAGCGAGAGATACTATCACACAGACAAACACAGATTAGAGAAGGCGGAGTTCCTGGTGTGGTGCATAGAGAAGTGTTGCTTCCCAATAGTGACAGTGTGTCATTGATTGAGGGGGAGTAGTTACTGAGTTTGTAGAACTCAGAGTGTCCGACTGTTTTGAAGAAGAGCTAGAATAATTGTTGACATAAGATAAAATAACTCTGAGATAGAGCGTGCTGAAGCAGTCCGTGTACTACGCATTGTAATATAATAGGCTAGGTCTGTGAGTCAGTTCCGGAGCTATTTGTTACTTGAAGTGTGTAGGTAGCACTTAGAGAGTCTGTGAGATCAGACTGCTAGCTAGTTTAGGGAGTTAGACTGAGCGGAAGATTTCGACTAGGGGAGAAGTAGAGGTGTGAGTCCTTTGTACTTTGAACCACATATAGTGAAGTCTTGAGGATTTGAGAGTAATCCTCCCCAGACGTTGGCAAGTTGCCGAACTGGGTAAACAAACTGACAGAGTCTTTGTTCTTCGTCGGTAGAATAATTTTCGCAGGAATAGACAAAGAGTGCTACAGCAGAAGCTGTATCTTCAGAGGCTGCAACTCGTGATCAGGAGCGTAAGAAAATTTCAATTTGTATCAGAGCGGATCACTCAACATACAAAGTGTGATCCGAGCATTGCTGAACATTATGGGCAACTTTATGAATAGACAGAGTTCAAACAAGTTGCAGAGAGAGCAGGACCATGGGTATGACAGTAATGGTAAAATCACAAGGGAGTACCTAGCTAAACACTACACACAAATGATTGACAAATGCCTGGAGGTTGTAAAAGTGAATGAGGGGTTGATAGCCAAAGTATCCAGACTGAATAACGAAAAGGAGGAACTCCTGAGGACTATCTCGAGTATGGAAGGGAAGGCTGATCAATAAGAAAAGAGATATGATGAAGAGATGAAAGAATTACACCTGTACAGAAAGACAACGAAAATGCTCAACACAAGATCTGACAAGCTGGACAACTTACTAGCATCTCAAAGATCTGAAGGAGACAAGACAGGATTAGGTTACACTGGAGAAGAAGTCACTGGTACAACCAAGTTTTTTTGAACCACGGTGACAGAAAGTACAGGTCCAGTGAAGACACCAGTTGAACAACAAAAATAGATTCGAAAAAAACAATCCAGCAGAAAAATTTAGAAGATGCTGCAGCAACGTGTGCAACACGTGGCTAAAACTCGACAGGACAGACGCCGTTGCTACTTCTGCAAACAAGCTGGTAATATTCAAAGGTTCTGCCCCGTACTCAACAAGTACTGGAGGCGACATAAATGATCTCCAAAGCACATATTGGAATCCGACCGTCACTCTCATGTGTGTTAAAACTCTATAAAATCTGAGAAGAAGGGAAATTGGTATTTCGACACCGGATGTTCTGGACATATGACGGGGAACAGCTCTCCAGGTTCTTTCATCAATTGCTTTGAGGAACGCTTTCATTCTAGCCTTCCAATAACCAAAGTTACTTTCTTCCAACAATGGTGGACGGCTGGTACTCCGACCTTTCTTCATTGTTTCTCGCTTTCTCCAGCAGACGCTCAGGATCTTTACTCTGTATGTTGAGCTCCGGCTCTGATACCAATTGAAATTCGCAGCGTCTCTGAGTTGCAGATTATGTACAAGCAGTTGCTATAGCACACTCTTGTACCGACGGATCTTTTGCAGCAAGCTAAGACAATGAACAAAGATTTTTTCACCTAGTGCCTACCTCTGGGAAAAACTAAACCTCAGTCTTTCAATTCACTAGTCTCAAGGTCTGTTGTACAACACGGTTCGACTTCACGCAACCTATGCTACTCAACCTTAGCTAGTCGATCACACACAATCAGAACACCCTCTGACTTGTGTCTCACACACCTACACACTTGAATTAATTCAGAATAGCAATTCTACTGATCTCACAGACTCAGCCTATTCTAATTAAAACAATGCTACTGTAGGTTTGTTATAGCACCCGCTGTAGCAACTAGCTGGTGCAGGTTCTGTCCGCGTCGCTCCAAAGCTTTTCGCTGAGTCCATCGAACTCTTCCACGAGTGCTGCACACTCTAGAATACTCCCCCTCACTCACTGACCGTCTGTCACTAGCGAGACCTAGCCTTCTGCAGATTGTCCGAGTTCCTCCTTTCGACAATCCCGTTGCGGCCCATGTTGATCAACCATCAAGCTCATCCTGCTCTGAATTGGTTCTATGATCAAGCTCTGACCAGACTCTACAAGTCTCGATCAGCCTCTGCTTCAGTCACTCAGCTCTGCGCGCACGCTCTGCTCTTCGTGACTCCCCGACTCTCGTTGCAGTATGTAGACTCTTTGTTTGGGTGCTCTCAATCTCTATTCGTCGTGCGCCCTTTTTGCACTGACCTTGCCCTACTTAAGTACTCAACTGATCAGCGACCGAATTACACTTTTGGAAGTTTCTTAAAGCAACACTATCTCCTAATTTGTAGGAGATTAGATTTGATTAGAGAAACAAATCTTCCACAACCAAATCTTCACCTGGATATGGAAATCTCCACTGGAATATTCTCTCTGAATAATTAGAAGCTCCCCTTCACTATGCTGCTCCTTGTACATCTTTTGAAAGCTCTCCAAGAAGAATGCTGATCTCCTGCTACAGCAGCTGCTTGAGCACTGGGCTTGTTCACTTGTGCTGGTTTTGTCAATCGAATGCCATACATCATTATCACGTGCCACATACTGTTATTAGTGATGGAGGGTCTCATTTTAAGGATAAAATCTTTGAGGCTTTGCTAAAGAAGTATGGTGTTTACCATAAGATTGCCACTCCCTATCACCCGCAGACTAGCGGGCAAGTGGAAGTTTCTAATAGGGATATAAAGGTCATTCATGTTAATTCTATGCACACCAAGTGTTTGACGAAACACATGAATGAGTATGAATTGATAAAACACCTAGGGATGGAATGGGAATTGAACTTAGGTTGTTTAGAAGATCAACCATGACTATTTTAGATAGCGTTTGTGCGCGAGAGTGACATTGGCAATCTATTAGGCTAAGTATAGAGCGGACTTTAGTTAACTATCAATAGACCGAGAGGTTGAGATTAGGAGACTTTTGTTCTACGTGGTTCAATAGAGCGAGAGTTTGAGAATTGTGTCGCACAGGTATCATTCACATTCTAGAGAAGGAGCGAGAGTTGAATTTAGAATGCGTGATACTTTAGCCTAGAATTATGAATCGAATTACCTTATGCATATATTGGTGTTTTGTGTTGCTAATCACATGACCTAGGGGTGAAGTAGAATTCCAACTACGTTTTCTTTAATTGCTTTCTTTCAAAACAAATTCGAACTTGTCTTTAGTATTCATTAGAGATACCTCGCCTAGAGGAAAAACCCCCACTTTTATTTAGTAGACTCGCATTAGGCATTACTATCTAGCTTTAGACTAATCTAGATTTTTCTCTTGGGTTCGACTCGAGGTCACTCGGATAATAAATATTGTTAGCGTACCGTGATTGGACTAGTATTTTTACTATCACAATTCCGACGACGTTCAAAGTGGCGCCGTTGTCGGGGATTAGCCATTAGATTAGTTTGCTTTTTAGTATTGTTTTAGTTAGTCTACTTCATTTTTTTCTTTTTTGTTGATTGTGAGTGCGTGTTTGCGTGCTATTCTTGCTTAATTTGATTTAAGTTCACACTTATTGACGCTTTCTCTGATTGCTTGGTAGGTGTTTGAATGAAAACCAAAGCACGCACGAAAAGGCACAAGAACAAGCCTCCACATCAACGCTAAACCCAGATCATAAATTACCAGATTTAGATACTCCTTCACCTCAAATTCGAGTTGATCAACCACCAAAAGAAATTATGGATCAACCGAACCCGAGGAGGGAAGGAAATGCCGCTCTTCCGCAAGAGGAAGATGAGAGACCGGTTGGAGCTTGGAGACTTCAAGCTCGACGAATCCACTTGATTCCCACACTATTGCATGCTACTTGAGAAGGGATCCTCGCAAAGGACTTCTCAAGTGTGTTAACTTACGAAGAAGGGAATCGGCTACGTCTTAGCCAAGACGTTAAACTACGCTTGTGAGTATTTATGCTTTTGTTTTTACTTGATTGTAGTATAGAATTGTTGTGGAATTTGTGTTGCCCCATGTGCCAAATGTTTTATTAGTGGTTTTGTTTGTGTGCCCTCGAATTACCCTTTTGGTTTATCTATATGTAGCAGTTTTAAGTGTGGGGTAATTCGATGATGTTTAGGTTGCCTGTTTGTATGTCATGACTAGTGTTGGTATTCGTGTTATGAAATTTTCTTGACTAGTCCATTTGTATTTTGACGCGCTTCGCCGTGATAATTTTTTGCATGAGGATGGTTTTCGAACTTGTGTTGTTTTTATTTGGCAGTTTTTCCTTAAAACAATGATTTGGACTGCACTGGTAGTTTGATTCTGACTACCTGGCCGAGTCACATTTTTTTGCCTTGCCCGAATCACTTTTGATTCGGGGAAGCTCAAGCTATCCGAACTAGTATGATTCGACCACCCTGGCCGAATCAAATATTTTTCCTTGCCCGAGTCAACCCGAATCACTTTTGATTCCGGCAAGCTCACGATATCCGAATTGCAAGGTATGGCCGGATCACATTTTGTGCACCCCGAATCAATTCTGATTCGGGCAGTTTTGAGCAGAGCTGTTTCTGTTTGACTTTGGGAAATTTTGCAACTTTACTCGCATTTTTTCGAAATCTTTTTCGAGCACTATAATTCACTAGTTCATGACTCTTGATTACAAGAGCGTATCTAAGTACACTCATCGTTTGAATTGTCGCGCATTTGTTTTCCAATCTTTCGCCTAGCTATATGTTTCACATCGATTTATCTTTAATAGCTAGTTGTTTTCATCTTTGAATTCAGGTGTTGCGCTAACCGATTGGAGCATCATTCACGGACATTAGCGGATACGCATTTGGCTACCTCCGCACGAGAGAAGTTCCTTCGACACTCTCTCTTTAATTTTTTTACTTTAGCCTATAACTATCAATCAAATTACCTTAAGCATGAATATATTTCTGTTTTGTATTGCTAATCACATGACCTAGAGGTGAAATAGGATTCCGACTACGTCTTCTCTATTATTTTACTTCCACCCAAATTTGAACTTGTCTTTAGTATTCACTAGAGATACCTCACCTAGAGGAAAAACCCTCCCTTTTATTTAGTAGACTCGCATTAGGCATTACTAGCTAGCTTTAGACTAATCTAGGCTTTTCTCTTGGGTTCGACTCGAGCTCACTCGGATTATAAATATTGTTTGCGTACCGTGATTGGAGTAGTATTTTTACTACCACAATTTCGACAACGTTCAAAATGGTGCCATTGCCGGGGATTAGCCATTAGACTAGTTTGCTTTTTAGTATTGTTTTAAGTTAGTCTACTTTAATTTTTTTTCTTTTATTTTGTTGATCGTGATTGCGTGTTTGCTTGCTATTTTTGCTTACTTTGATTTAAGTTCACACTTATTGATGCTTTCTTCGATTGCTTGATAGGTGTTTGAATGCAAACCAGAGGACGCACGAAAGAGGTGCAAGAACAAGCCTCTACATCAACTCCAGTTCAGAGTTATCATTGCCAAACTTTGATACTCCTTCACCTCAAGTTTGCATTGATCAACCACCAACAGAAATTATGGATCAACCGAACCCGAGGAGGGAAGGAAATGCCGCTCTTCCGCAAAAGAAAGACGAGAGAACGGTGGAATTCCCACACTATCGATGCATGCCACTTGAGAAGGGATCTTGCACAGGACTTCTCATGTGTGTTTCTTGTGAAGAAGGGAATCGGCTACGTCTTAGCCAAGACGTTAAACTAGGCTGGTGAGTATTTATGCTTTTATTTATACTTGATTGTAGTATAAAATCGTTGTGGAATTTGTGTTGCGCCGTGCGCCAAATGTTTTGATAATGTAGTATGGCAGTGTTTGACAAAACCAGCACAAGTGAACAAGAAGCAGTCCAGCAGAAGTGAACTAGCAGCAGCTGCAGCAGGGGATGCTATAGCAGGAGCTTGTTCAACTGGCTGTTTCATCTGTCCGAGAAGCAGCAGCTACCTGGGCTTGTCTCGAAGGGCTGGAATCTCTACGGAGAGCATCTGAAAAATTTCTAATATGCTGTGGAGTTTTTTCCAGTGAGGTTTACTAGTCATAGAAGGAGATTTGCATTGGAGATAAAAATCAAATCTAATCTCCTAGATTTTAGGAGATAATTGTTTTCTTTGGGACATTGCCTAAACCTGGACATTGCTTAAAGCTGGTGCTGCTATTTAAGAAGAAGAGGTTTAGAGCAGCATGATTGATCGAAGCTGAGGGATACACGAGTGCATACACAGAATTCAGAGAGAACATTCTTGGTGTGCGACGGATGAATTCTTCGATCATCACCCGAGAGCAGAGCGTGAGCGCAGAGCTGTGGTGATAGAAGCAGAAGGGAATCAGGACTTGCAGAGTCTGATTCGAGCTTGATCTGGAAGCCAATTCAGAGCAGTGGTGCTTGTTGATTGATCAAGAACAGCCGCGGAAGAACTGACGGGTGGTTGGCTCGGTCAAGTGTCGTGCGGCAGTACTCGCTAGTGGCAGGTGGTCACTGAGTGAGGGGGAGTATTCCAGAGTGTGCAGCGCTCGTGGAATCGTTCGATCGGCTCGGCAGAAGGCTTTGGAGCGACGCGGACAAATTGTGCTTCAGCTGTGTGTTACAGCAGTTGCTACAGCAACCCTGCTGACTGAGTGTAGTTTAGAATAGGCTGAGTCTTGAGAAGTCTGTAGCTATTCTAGATTGACATTTGTAGAGGGTGTGCAGACACAAGTCAGAGCTTGTTCTGATTGTGTTGAGTGATCCACGCAAGGTTGAGTAGCATAGGTTGCGTGAGTTGTAACCGAGTGTACTTGGAGACCTTTGTTTTGAGTGGATTGAGGACTGGAGAATAGTCCTCCCCAGACGTAGGCAATTGGCCGAACTGGGTGAACAAACTTCTGTCTTGTTCATTGTTTGCTGAGACAATTTCCGAGTGAACAAGAGTGTGCTGCAGCAACTGCTTGTTCACAAATCTGTCGAACTAAGACACTGTGAATTTCAATTGGTATCAGAGCGGGAGCTCAACACACAGAGCAAAAAGATCCTACAGTGTCTCTGAAGAAGCCACAACAATGAAGGAAGGACAGAGTACAAGCAGACCCCCATTGTTGGAAGAAAGCAACTATGGATATTGGAAGGCTAGGATGAAAGCCTTTCTCAAGGCCATTGATGAGAAGACCTGGAGAGCAATAATGGTCCAGTGGTCTCCCCCAATTCTTAAGGATGAACAGGGAGTCACACGGATAAAGCCTGAAGAATAATGGACTGCTGAAGAGGGAGCTGCAGCAACTGGTAATTCAAAGGCCCTGAATGCAATTTTTGCTGCAGTTGATGCTAACAATTTCAGGTTGATATCGAATTGTGACTTTGCCAAACAAGCGTGGGAAATTCTGCAAACTGCACATGAAGGAACTGATAGAGTGAAGCTGTCAAGACTCCAGATCATTGCTACCCAGTTTGAGAATCTGAGAATGCTGGAAGAGGAGACTGTCACTGAGTTTAATGCTAAACTCTGTGATCTTGCAAATGAAGCCCATGCTCTTGGTGAACCTATCCCTGAAGAAAAGCTGATCAGAAAGGTTCTCAGATCGCTGCCCATAAGATTTGACATGAAGGTGACAGCCATTGAAGAAGCTCAAAATGTCAGATTTATGAGGCTTGAAGAGTTGATGGGGTCTCTCAAACAATTTGAGATGAAACTGGTTAAAGAAGACACCACCTCTAAGAACAAGGATGTTGGTCTAAAAGCTGAAGCAGAATCCAAGAAGCTAGTTCCAGAAGATCAGCTGAGTATGCTTGTTAAGAACCTTGGAAAGCTTCTGAAGAACATGGAATCCAGAACTGGGAAAAGCTCTTCCTCGCGAAAACAATTCAGAAGGGGCCGTGAAAGTAATAGAAAAGTTAAGGAACCGGCTCAGAATGAAGACGAAAAGAAAGAAATTAAGAAGGGAGTCCAATGCTGGAACTGTGCAGGCTACGGTCATCGAAAAAGAGGGCTCTCTTTGCCAGTGGAAGTGAAGACGAGAAAGAGCTGAGTGAAGATGAATGCAACTTGGCCAGATACAGGTCTGTCAGAAGAGGCAGAAAAACACAAGGAAGATTGAACCAGGACTTGCTACAGCAACCTCTGTATCACCGTAACAAGAGAGCTTCAAAGTATAAAACATGTTACAGCTGCGGTCACAAAGGTCACATAAAAAGACACTGTTCCTCAACTCATGCCGGAGTTGCTTCAGCCCGAAAACCTGTCAGACAGAATCATGCGCAGACTCAGCTCCTCGCTCTTGTCAGCACAGCTAGCTCCTCGGACAAGATAAGCTGGTACTTTGACAGTGGTTGTTCAGGACATATGACAGGAGAAAGATCCTTCTTGAAAAACATTACACCCTGTTTGGAACAACGTGTGAAGTTTGGTAACGGCCTAAAAGGAAGAGTTCTGGGAAGGGGAACTTTGGCAGTTGAAGGAATGCCGAACCTGAGCAATGTTCTTCTAGTGGAAGGGCTAAAGGCAAATCTCATAAGCATTAGTCAGCTGTGTGATGGGACTAAACAGGTAAAATTTACGAAAGACTCATGCAAAGTACTGGAAAATGTCTAATGGAAGGAGCCAGATCAAAGAGCAACTGTTATCTTCTCAATGTGAGTTCAAACTCATCGATTCAGAAATGCATGCTGACAAAGGCCGAGGAAATGACTCTATGGCACAGAAGGATGGGGCATGTTAACCTGAGAACTCTGAAGAGAATTGCTTCAGAAGGTCTAGTCAGAGGAATTTCGCTGCTAAAAGGGGAGACAGACTCTATCTGTGGTGACTGTCAGATTGGGAAACAAAAGAAGGCTTCGCATCCAAGAGTCAAAGATATTGGTACCACCAGGCCTCTACAGTTGATTCACATGGATCTGATGGGACCAATGGAAGTCGAAAGCCTGGGCAGGAAAAGGTATGCATTTGTCTGTGTTGATGACTACTCCAGATTCACCTGGATAGATTTTATCAGAGAAAAATCAGATACTATGAGAGTCATTGTGTCACTGGTGTGTCGTCTAGAGCAAGAGAAAAACCTCAGAATCAGCAACATTCGCAGTGATCATGGCAGGGAATTTGAAAACAAAGATATGGATGATTTCTGTCGACAAAGGGGTATCTCACATCAGTACTCCTCTCCTATTACCCCCCATCAGAATGGTGTAGTGGAACGAAAGAATCGAACAATCCAAGAAATGGCCAGAGTCATGATCCATGCTAAGAGGGTTCCTCTGAAATTCTGGGCAGAAGCCATGAATACCGCATGTTACATCATCAATAGAGTCACCTTACGGAGAGGAACTAACCAGACTTGCTATGAGCTCTGGAATCAGAAGAAGCCCACAGTTAAATACTTTCACGTCTTTGGAAGTGACTGTTTTATTCTAAGAGATAGGGAATATAGGCAGAAACTAGACCCAAAAAGTGATCCTGGTCTGTTTCAGGGCTACTCAACAAATAGCAGAGCTTATCGAGTCTACAACCAGCGGACACATACAGTAATGGAATCCATAAATGTTGTTGTCAACGATGCTGAAGAAATCCCTCTCTCTGATACTGTCACTGATAATGAAGACTCTGATCTTGAGGAGGTGTCTGTCAGACAGAACAGAAGTGAACAAGCTGTTGCTCCAGAAGATGCTACAACAAGTGCTGAAGCAGAAAATCCAGATGTACAATTAGAAAGCTTGTCTGAAGATGTGAACTCCGAGATTTCTAATCCTCCCTCAAGGCAGCCTCCGAAGAAGATTCAGAAGAATCATCCCTTGACAAATGTTATTGGAGACCCATCAGAAAGAAGAAGAACCAGAAGCCATGCTTATCTCAATACATGTTTTATGTCCAACATTGAACCCAAGAATTTCAAGGAAGCCATGAGTGATGAATTCTGGATATTGGCAATGCAGGAAGAATTGGCAGAGTTTGAAAGACATGATGTTTGGGATCTGGTAGACAGACCATATGGAGTAAATATTATTGGCACAAAGTGGGTGTTCAAAAACAAAACTGATGAAAAAGGCAACATTACAAGAAATAAAGCCAGACTGGTTGTCCAGGGATATTCTCAGATTGAGGGTCTAGACTTTGAAGAAACTTTTGCTCCAGTGGCTCGCCTGGAGGCCATCAGACTTCTTTTAGCAATGTCTTGTTTCATGGGGTTCAAACTATATCAAATGGATGTTAAAAGTGCGTTCCTGAATGGAGACCTCTCTGAAGAAGTCTATGTCTCTCAGCCAAAAGGTTTTGAAGATCCTTATCATCCAGAGCATGTATATAAATTGAAGAAAGCCTTATACGGACTGAAACAGGCTCCTCGGGCATGGTATGAGAGATTGACAGTGTTCTTAGAAAAACAGGGCTACAAACGAGGGGGAGCTGACAAAACGCTATTTGTCAAAAGAACTCAGTTAGATGTGATCATTGCTCAAATATATGTGGATGATATAGTTTTTGGATCAAAGTCGCAGCACCTGGTGAAGCAGTTTGTTAATCACATGCAGCAAGAATTTCAAATGAGCATGGTGGGAGAACTGTCATACTTCCTTGGTCTGGAGATCACTCAGAAAGAAGATGCCATCTTTATTGCTCAAAGCAAATACAGCAAGAACCTTGTACAGAAATTCCAGCTAGATAAGGCCAGCCAAAAAAGAACTCCTGCTGCCACTCATGTTAAAGCCATTAAAGATGAGCACAGTATAGAAGTGAGTCAGACTATCTACAGAAGTATGATTGGGAGCTTGCTATACCTGACTGCCAGCCGCCCTGACATTTCATTTGCAGTAGGAGTCTGTGCCAGATTTCAAGCTTGTCCCAAAGATAGCCACCTGCAGTTGGTCAAGCGCATCATTCGGTATGTTGGAGGAACTGTGGACTATGGCTTATGGTATACTAAGGACACAAATGCTAATCTGGTAGGATACAGTGATGCAGACTGGGCAGGATGCTCAGAGGATAGGAAGAGCACTTCGGGAGGGTGCTTCTTCCTAGGAAATAACCTGGTCTCTTGGTTCAGCAGGAAACAGAACAGCATTTCTCTATCCACTGCCGAGGCTGAATACATTGCTGCTGGGAGCTGCTGTGCACAAATGTTGTGGATGAAGCAAATGCTGAGTGAGTATGGGATTGCTCAAGATGAAATGACCCTCTACTGCGACAATATGAGTGCCATCAGCATATCTAAGAATCCGGTTCAGCACAGCAGAACCAAGCACATTGACATTCGTCATCACTTCATCCGTGATCTAGTTGAAAAGAATATCATTGCGCTACAACATGTGGTGTCTGCCAAACAACTTGCTGATATCTTCACAAAAGCTCTGGACGCAGCCCGGTTCGAAGACCTGCGAGCCTCTCTGAGGCTCTGTGTTTTACGTCCATAGGACGGCTAGGAGACCGCCCCCTTGTCATTTGTTTCAAAAAGGGGGAGGAGTCGTTAAGGAGAAGAAGGAGAGGTTAAGTAATTTTATTCTGGAAACAAACTCTCTAAGGTTTTGTCAAAATGCCAAGGGGGAGATTGATAATGTAGTATGGCAGTGTTTGACAAAACCAGCACAAGTGAACAAGAAGCAGTCCAGCAGAAGTGAACTAGCAGCAGCTGCAGCAGGGGATGCTATAGCAGGAGCTTGTTCAACTGGCTGTTTCATCTGTCCGAGAAGCAGCAGCTACCTGGGCTTGTCTCGAAGGGCTGGAATCTCTACGGAGAGCATCTGAAGAATTTCTAATATGCTGTGGAGTTTTTTCCAGTGAGGTTTACTAGTCATAGAAGGAGATTTGCATTGGAGATAAAAATCAAATCTAATCTCCTAGATTTTAGGAGATAATTGTTTTCTTTGGGACATTGCCTAAACCTGGACATTGCTTAAAGCTGGTGCTGCTATTTAAGAAGAAGAGGTTTAGAGCAGCATGATTGATCGAAGCTGAGGGATACACGAGTGCATACACAGAATTCAGAGAGAACATTCTTGGTGTGCGACAGACGAATTCTTCGATCATCACCCGAGAGCAGAGCGTGAGCGCAGAGCTGTGGTGATAGAAGCAGAAGGGAATCAGGACTTGCAGAGTCTGATTCGAGCTTGATCTGGAAGCCAACTCAGAGCAGTGGTGCTTGTTGGTTGATCAAGCACAGCCGCGGAAGAACTGATGGGTGGTTGGCTCGGTCAAGTGTCGTGCGGCAGTACTCGCTAGTGGCAGGTGGTCACTGAGTGAGGGGGAGTATTCCAGAGTGTGCAGCGCTCGTGGAATCGTTCGATCGGCTCGGCAGAAGGCTTTGGAGCGACGCGGAAAAATTGTGCTTCAGCTGTGTGTTACAGCAGTTGCTACAGCAACCCTGCTGACTGAGTGTAGTTTAGAATAGGCTGAGTCTTGAGAAGTCTGTAGCTATTCTAGATTGACATTTGTAGAGGGTGTGCAGACACAAGTCAGAGCTTGTTCTGATTGTGTTGAGTGATCCACGCAAGGTTGAGTAGCATAGGTTGCGTGAGTTGTAACCGAGTGTACTTGGAGACCTTTGTTTTGAGTGGATTGAGGACTGGAGAATAGTCCTCCCCAGACGTAGGCAATTGGCCGAACTGGGTGAACAAACTTCTGTCTTGTTCATTGTTTGTTGAGACAATTTCCGAGTGAACAAGAGTGTGCTGCAGCAACTGCTTGTTCACAAATCTGTCGAATTAAGACACTGTGAATTTCATGTTTGATTAGTGGTTTAAAGGATTTTTAGTGTGCCCTCGAATTACCCCTTTGGTGTTATTATCTATATGTAGAAGTTTTAAGTGTGGGGTAAACCATTGATGTTTAGGTTGCGTCTTTGCATGTCGTGACTAGTATTGGTATTTTGTTATGAAAATTTGCTTGACTAGTCCATTTGTATTTTGACGCGCTTCGCCGTGATATCATGACAGATGGTTTTCGAACTTGTGTTGTTTCTATTTGGCAGTTTTTTTTCCTCTTAGAATTCAGACTGCACTACTACTTTGATTCGTCCACCCTGGCCGAATCACATTTTCATGCCTTGCCCGAATCACTATTGATTCGGCGAACTACACGACTATCCGAACTGCTTTGATTTGACCACACCCTGGTCGAATCACTTTATATGTACCCCAAATCGATTATGATTCGGGCACTTTTGAGTAGAAATGTTTTAGGTTGCCTTTGGACAATTCTGCAACTTTACTCACATTTGTTCGACACTTTTTTAAGCACTATAATACACTCGTTCATGACTTTTGACTTACACGAGCATATCTAAGTAAACTCATCATTTGAATTGTCGCGCAATTGTTTTCCAATCTTTTGCCTAGCTATATGTTTCGCATTGATATATATGACATAGCTAGCTGTTTCTGATCTGTGAATTCAGGTGTTGCGCTAACCTTTTTCTTGAGTTTCAGATTTACCGCAACTGATTAGAGCATCATTCACGGACATTAACGGATCCGCATTTGGCTACCTCCACACGAGAGAAGTTCCTTCGAAACTCTTTTTACTTCTTTTACTTTATATTGCTTAGGGACTAAGCAAAGTTTTAAGTGTGAGGTGTTTTGCGCTTTTGCTTTTATTTTCTTAACAACATGATTCTATGCTACATATTTACTTTGCGCGCATTATACTCGCATAATTATTTTCATCCTAGCTTTAAGTATTGATCACACAAAGTAATGTTTGCTAAGCAATTAAGTGGTATCATTTAAAAATATTTTTGGAATGAGTTGTGCTTGGATTTCATGAATACTATCTTTAAGTTGATTGACATTCTTTGTGATGATTTTATTCACGTGATTCGGTGTTTTGACTAGCTTAGTTTGATTTATGTTAAGCTCTTTCATTGCATGAAAAATGAAGTTAAGTTTAGCGAGCACAAAATAATATAAAAATAGCTTTCATATAAAAACCTCGTACTTGTTCTTGCTTTCTTTTAGGTGACTGTAGCATTCTTATTTAGCCTTTGTATTTGTTTAGCTCACACTCCATGCTCTATTATATATCACTTAGGCACATTGTCAAGTATTAAGTGTGGGGTCAAATAAAGTGTTTGCGAAAAGAAAAAAAGGGCGCAAAGAGAAAAAAAATTATATTTTTAAAGTTTTACAAATGCCGAGGGTTAGGAAGATAAGTTCCCCCTTGAAAGCATTTGTATAAACACAAAAATATTTTTTTTTGTTTTTTTGGGCTAGGAAAAGTTTTACAAATGCCGAGAGTTAAGAAGGTAAGTTCCCCCTTGAAAGCATTTGTATAAACGCAAACAAAATAAACATACTTAATTCTTGACTTTATGCCTTTTCCACAAGTTCTTTCGCATGTGTATGAGTAGAGCATTTGCATTTCGCTTTTAGGAAATGTCTAAGGTATGATCCTCGTAATTTATTACTTAAGCATCAATATTTGTACGAGTGAATTTTAAAATTTTCAATGTCGAAACTCCTCTTCTCTTACGGATTATGACGTATAGTCTAAAACTTGAGAATGAGTTTGTCGTTATGAGCTTATGGACTTGCCCTTAGCAAGTATATGTGATTGACTCGACATAATTTTTGTGTAAGCGACACTTTTCTTCATACTACTTCATAGGAAATCGAGCGGTAATTTAAATTTGACGAATGCTAGTTTCGATATGGATTCTATGAATATTTGTTGTCGCAATGAAGTGAATGGTCCTTAGAGTTTGTGTGAAATGAATGATTGCACAACTCTACTATTATGATGGGTGATAAAAGAACTACTTGCTTAGCAAACTATATTTGGATTTTGAACTCTTATGGATGATTGCGAGTAGGATTTGTGAGTATTCTTATTCTGAAAACTCTCACGAGACTATAACTCGTTCACTAGGGTAGCTGATAGAGCCTAGTTATATGCGCTATTTAGATCTTAACACTGTGCTTGTTTGCATTATTTTGTGTACAAGATTACTGATTTTCGGTATTTTTGTATTTCAGGATGAAACAGGGGCATAAGTCAGATGCATGCTAACAGGCGCTTTTAAGGAGCGCAATGCACAACCTGCGGAGCTAGCAGCTTGGGAGATAGCTGATTCAGATTATAGTGCGCAAAGCAAGTAGCGCAATCAACGTGCGCATCAAGCCATGCGCAGGATAGCAGCATTTCTAAATTTTGATCATCATTATCCCTACAAAATCTCCTAGATTTGGGAAGTAGCTAAGATTCTCACGGGACAAATCTGAGCATTCCTTGGGCTTTAAGAGCAGTTTATAAAGAGGAGGAAGGCTAGGGTTTGAGGGATGACAGAAGATACACGAGCTCCAGAAATTCTGCCGTCGAGATTCTGCGCGAACCACCTGCGCCAGTCGAAAACAGCAACCTGCGATTGCACCGGCTTGCTACTTTTCCATGGCTGCTTTAGTTTTACTTATTATTTATATGATGTTTACTTCTAGCATGTCTAGCTAAACACTTTGTATCGGTTGGGCATGATTCTATGAAGTATTTCCTTTGAGACTTGTGTTTAATGCTTAGTTCGTCAACATATATTAATTCTATGGGCATGGGTGATAACTAGTGGTGCGAATAAGGGAAGCCTTGAATCGCAATCTTATTTTAACTGCTCGTCATTGTATGTTAAACTCGTTGATAACTTGACGGTGACAACTAGGAGTAACACACTAGGATAATCGGCTACTACTATGATAGGATTCGTAGTTGCTTAGACTAGTTTCAAGAATTAATAGCTCATGGACTTTGATCGGAACATGCGCACACGTTAGGAAGCCTTGATCGGACACTAACTTAAGTAGAACTAAACTATAGATGTTTAGAGTCGATGATAAGGGATACATTCATAGAAGATTGTCTTTACCGATACTTTTCATAGTTATAGTACTTAATCTCTACTGCCTGCGCACGTATAGTGTAATTCTGCTTTCACTACTGTTCATTCGCGCACCTGCGCAACCCAATCACGCATAACCCCCAATTTCGTAAGTTATAGGTTACTAGCGAAAACGAGTCTGCACGCTCCTTGTGGGATTGACCCTGACTTAGCCGCTGTACTAAGTGGAGAAGGAAGGATTAATTTGACGCGTACAACGACGGGCGATCAGTAGCCTAGGGATTTAAAGGTTTAAGGCATACGCTAAATGCATCCGTGATTCCCACCACAGTGAGTTAGTAGTAGATTAATTTTCTTTGTTTGGTTATTTTTATGTTATGTTACATGAGTAGGGGATAGATGTGTTTTATGTGCGTAAGATTTGCTACGTGCTTTGATACTGTCATATATGATTTAGCATCATACTCTCTGCTTGACTTGTGCATATACTTGTTCGGGACGAACAAGACTTAAGTTTGGGTTGTCCTTATTTTCTCTTTACTTCTTGTTTGTTCAATTATTTTATGAAATCGTTTGGTGCTTTCTTTTTCCATTTCAGGTTAAAAATGTCTATTACATGATATGAAGGGCCCGAAGAAAATCAAGATGAATTCCGGTCAATCGAGAATAAAAACAAGCAAAATTGAGCAAAAGGCAAAAGTGATTCGCCCAAGGGTTGATTTGATTCGACCAGGGGGTGCACGATGGTCAAATCAACCTCCATGTTGCCCGGATCAGAAGTGACTCGAGGAGAATTCGTCCGAGACCAAATCTGGGCAGATTGAATTGTTCATCCTCGAAGGCTTGCCAATCGCATGATTCTTATCCGATTGATGCGTGCTATAGCTTGTTGGAAAGCTAGTTCAAAGTTCTACAACTTTGTAGTTTACAACAAGACATATTTCGAATGTTTAATGGGTCAAACAGACGAGATTCTATCACTCCAAAGTTGATTCTCCCAAGAGGAATTCAAGGCTTGACCGAATCAAAAGTGATTCGCCCAAGGAAAAGTGACTCGCCCAGCTCTGAAACAGCACTGAGAGTTTGATTCGGACACTCTGTCCGAATCAACTCATTAAGCCTCGCCCGAATCACTTTTGATTCGGGCACGCGGGTAAATATAAATAGAAAAAAGTTAGGAAAAATTAAATCAAGCCTTGGGGTGCCTCCGGCGCCTAGGGTTCCTCTCTTGGAACGAAACCCTAATTGGAGAACTTAGAGAATTGTCAAGAATTCGGAGAAGACATCAACAATTGAAGATTCCACAACATCCCTTTACTCATTTCCTACTTCTCTACTACTCTACTTTCTTTACTTTTCTTTATTCTTCAATTTCCTTATGGATCCCTTAGGTTAGGTTATAATGCAAAACATGTTCTTTTATCTATATGAGTGAAGTTTGATTGAAAATTCTTATGCTTGTTCTTCATATTAATTCTATGCACACTGATAATGTAGTATGGCAGTGTTTGACAAAACCAGCACAAGTGAACAAGGAGCTGCTACAGCACAAGTTAACAAGCAGACCAGCTCAAGTGAACAAGCAGCAGCTGCAGCAGGGGATGCTATAGCAGGAGCTTGTTCAAGTGGCTGCATCTTCTGACCGAGTAGCAGCAGCGACCTGAGATTGTCTAGAAGGGCTGGAAACTCTACAAAGATCATCAGAAGAATTTCTACAATGCTGTGGAGAATTTTCCAGTGAGGTTTCCTAGCCAGAGAAGGAGATTTGTATTGAAGATCAAAATCAAATCTAAATCTCCTAGATTTTAGGAGATAATTGTTCCTTTTGGGACACTGCTTAAACCTGGTCTTGCTTAAAGCTGGTGCTGCTATTTAAGAGAAAGGGGTTGAGAGTAGAGAGGCTGATCGAAGCTGAGGGATACACGAGTGCATACACAGAATTCAGAGAGAGCAGTTTTGGTGTGTGACGGACGTTTTCTTCGATCATCACCCGAAAGCAGAGCGTGAGCGCAGAGCTGTGGTGACAGAAGCAGAAGGGAATCAGGACTTGCAGAGTCTGATTCGAGCTTGATCTGGAAGCCAATTCAGAGCTGGTGTGCTTGTTGGTTGATCAAGGGCAACCGCGAAAGAACTGACGGGTGTGTGGCTCGGTCGAGTGTCTAAGCGGTGGTTCTCGCTAGTGGCAGGTGGTCACTGAGTGAGGGGGAGTATTCCAGAGTGTGCAGCACTCGTGCAATCGTTCGAACGGCTCGGCAAAAGGCTTTGGAGCGACGCGGACAATTGTGCTTCAGCTGTGTGTTACAGCAGTTGCTACAACAACCCTGTTGAGTGAGTGTAGTTTAGAATAGGCTGAGTCTTGAGAAGTCTGTAGCTATTCTAGATTGACATTTGTAGAGGGTGTGCAGACACAAGTCAGAGCCTATTCTGATTGTGTTAAGTGATCCACACAAGGTTGAGTTGCATAGGTTGCGTGGAGTTGTAACCGAGTGTACTTGGAGACCTTCGTGTTTAGTGGATTGAGGACTGAAGAATAGTCCTCCCCAGACGTAGGCAGTTGGCCGAACTGGGTGAACAAACTTCTGTCTTGTTCATTGTTTGCTGAGACAATTTCCAAGTGAACAAGAGTGTGCTGCAGCAACTGCTTGTTCACATATGTGCCTGACTGAGACGCTGTGAATTTCAATTGGTATCAGAGCCGGAGCTCGACACACAGAGTAAAAGATCCTACAATGTCTCTGAAGTAGCCACGACAATGAAGGAAGGACAGAGCACAAGCAGACCTCCATTGTTGGAAGAAAGCAACTATGGATATTGGAAGGCTAGGATGAAAGCCTTTCTCAAGGCCATTGATGAAAAGACCTAGAGAGCAATCATGGTTGAAGCGTATTTATACGTTCCATTGAGTTGTTTATTCCCATAATTTTATTACATTTTGCGTGAATCGATTACTCTTTTGTAGTGTTTTCGTATCGCAGGTGTGTTCAAGATCGCGTTGGATTTTATCGCATATTTGAAGCATTCACCCAAGATCAAAAAGTCAACAGTAGTCAACTCTGCTGGTTCAATTGGAAAACACTATTCACAGCCGGAAAACATTATTCACTCAGATTTGTTTTAGTTCAGCTTTTGTTCTCTAACTTATTGTAGTGTAATGAACTCATCTTTATTGTATTCCATGGATAATATGAGTAGCTAAATCCTAATTTCAGTTTGGGGTTTATAATGCAACATTTGGTTTGAGGTCAATGAATGCATGATTCGAGCTATTGATTTGCTGCCCTTGTATGAGTGAATGAATGCTTTGATTGTCAGTTTAGTGCAGCTTAGCGGTGAGCTATATTGATGTCAATTGTGTTATACTTGATTGAATTGCATTGTTGGGGAGAACCTAGCGGTAGAACCGATTTTGTGGTGTTGGTTGAGTAACTGTTGCACTTGTTCGAAAACCTAGCGGTTAAGAATAGGTAGAATTTGATTGTCGACATATCTTTAGCGGGAATGTTGAACTGAGGTAGAATTCATTAGCTTATTCATGTATTCGATCGGCGATAACTAGTTGCATTGTACTCCCCGAACTGATTTTCTCTGAATTGATATTCTTAGTTTGTTCTTTTTTCTGTGACTTTCATTAGAACTCTATCTTACTTGCTCTCTTTGGGTTCTACCCTGCTTACCGCTTGCTAGTGTGTTAACAGAAGTTACAAATTCAAATTTGAGGCGCACGACGACGCGCTGTCAATGGTCCAGTGGTCTCCCCCAATTACTATGGATGAACAGGGAGTCACACGGATTAAGCCTGAAGAACAATGGACTGCTGAAGAGGGAGCTGCAGCAACTGGTAATTCAAAGGCCCTGAATGCGATTTTTGCTACAGTTGATGCTAACAATTTCAGGCTGATATCAAATTGTGACATGGCCAAACAAGCATGGGAAATTCTTCAAACTGCACATGAAGGAACTGATAGAGTGAAGCTGTCAAGACTCCAGATCATTGCTACCCAGTTTGAAAATTTGAGAATGCTGGAAGAGGAGACTGTCACTGAGTTTAATGCTAAACTCTGTGATCTTGCAAATGAAGCCCATGCTCTTGGTGAACCCATCCCTGAAGAAAAGCTGATCAGAAAGGTTCTCAGATCGCTGCCCACAAGATTTGACATGAAAGTGACGGCCATTGAAGAAGCTCAAAATGTCAGATTCATGAGGCTTGAAGAGTTGATGGGGTCCCTCAAACAATTTGAGATGAAGCTGGTTAAAGAAGACACCACTTCCAAGGACAAGAATGTTGGCCTAAAAGCTGAAGCAGAAGCCAAGAAGCCAGTTCCAGATGATCAGCTGAGTATGCTTGTCAAGAACCTTGGAAAGCTCTTGAAGAACATGGACTCAAGAACTGGGAAAAGCTCTTCCTCGCGAAGACAAGTCAGAAGGGGTGGTGAAAATAAAAGGAAAGGGAAGGAACCGGCTCAGGATGAAGATGAGAAGAAAGAAATGAAAAAGGGAGTCCAATGCTGGAACTGTGAAGGATATGGACATATTGAGGCTGACTGTCCGAGCAAAACCTTCAAAAATTTAGAGAAAAAGAACAGCAAGTCCCTGACAGCAAAATGGAGTGACTCTGAGGAAAGTGATGAAGAAAACTGTGTTGTGCTAACCAGTGTGTCAGATTTCAACCTCAAAGAACTAAAGATGGATGAATTTCACTATGGGATTGAAGTATCTGAAAGTGAAGATGAAGAGAGCTCTTCTGACAGCCTGATTGATTACCTGGGGAAGATCCTCAAATAGTGTGAGGCAGCTCTTCAGACAAACCAAGCATTGACTGACAGAGTCAAGGTTCTGGAAGAAGAACGAAGAAAATTTCTCCTCGCATCCAACAGTCAAGTCACCATTCTGAAAAGGGAAGACACAGAAAGACAAGGCACTGACATCAGTCCCTCACCAGCAACAGCCAAGGCAGCTGACTCTCAGAAAAATATCTTGGATGAAATTCTGTCTTATCAAAGACTTGGAAAAGGAAGAATGGGGCTTGGGTATACTGGTGAAGAAAGCTCTAGAGGAACAGTTTTCATTAAAGCCTCAGATGCCATGATAGACGAAAAGAATAATTCAGGTGAGCCTCCGAAACCTGCAGGGAAAGATGGAACTAGACATGTGAACAAGAGGATGCTACAGCACCTGGCATATCATCCTTCTAAAACAAAGCAAAAGGGTCAGAACAAAAGGAGTTCGTGCACAAGTATTGGAAATCAGAAGATTACCTTCAACCTGAAGCAGCAGCATAGAACCTCCTCATTTGAAAAAGGGGGAGCAAAATCCAGAACCAACACATGCTACATAAAGACTCCGTACCCAGTAGTTTCGAGAAAGGCTCACTACTGGAAAGAATCGCAGAGAAGGAACTCTAGGATTGGTGCACCAGGGCTCTGGATTGCTAAAGACAGAAGGAAACCACAGGTTATACGGGTGTGGAAACCCAAACATGGCAAACGAAGAGATAGGAGTCTTGAGGGTCGAAAGAGGAGAAACTCTAGACAAACTCAGGTATGGGTGAAGAAGTCACCATCAGAACCTGTCAAGGAACCGCCGAGCAAAACTGTCTTCCGGAATGAATAGGTGAACTAGCTCGCGTCTGCTATAGCAACCTAGTCAAAATAAGCTTGTTCACATGTTTTGGTTGCTAAAGCTGGGAGAAGGCACATGTGGGGCACGTGATCCAAAAGCTTCAAATTGAAAAAGAAGATAACGGGTAAATCAATTTCTAGGGCAAAGGCAAGGCGCTTCCCAAAAATCTGTGCTGATCATCCCCACTGTGAGTTCCTCAAACCTTCTACAACCCTGCAACAATGGTGAAGACTCGTGGTTTGAAAAAGAATCTGGCAGCAGACCGTCAAGGCAGGTCTGAAAGGAGGACCAAGTCGCACAATGAAACCCCTGCTCAGCGCCTGGATGTGGTGGTGTGGGAACCAGCACCTCTCCTTGTGTCGCACAACGAGCCCTCTCCACAAGAAGGAACCTCGCAGAAAAGGAGGCGCCTGGTTCGTGACGGGGAACCTGTATCCAGTACAGCTGTGTTATCTGAAGAGGCTGTGGCTGAAGAAGTTTCTGGAGAAGAACAAGTTACAGAGGATGCTGTAGCAGGTTCTGCAGAAGAGAGGTGCAGAACACTTGTTATGTCCCCGGGCATTGTGGGTGAAGGGGAGGAGATAGACGTTGAGTCCCCTGAACAAGAACCTGCTGCAGCACATCCTCCTCGCTTAGACAAAAGAAAAGCCCCTATCCTAATTCCTGTCTCCAGTAGTGAAGAAGAAGAATCAAGTGAAGAAAACGCAACTGCTACTGGTGAACCGTCTGAGAGAGGACCTGCATTGGCAGAGACAACTGCAATCACAGTGGGAGGTATTTGGTTCAAAAATAGGAATGCTTCTCAATCCTGGAGTGCTGTTGAGAGGAAGCACATTGTGTCAGAAAAGAGGCTGGACCTGGACAAGTACAAATCAGCAGCAATTATCCAACTTCTCACTGAGGTAAATCTTCTCAGGTCCCTAACTTATCCATTCAGGTTCAATATTGGCCTGGTTAGGGAGTTTATTGTGAATATGGAAGAGAAATTTGGTGAGGAAGGAGGAGAGGAATTTGGAAAGAGTTGGGTGCGGGATAAGTCAGTTCTTATTACCCCTGAAAAAATTGATGAGTTTCTTGGGATCCATGAGAATGCCAGAGCTCCCACTGATGTTCAGCCAGAGATGCTGGCTAAGGTTCTGACAGGGGGAGTGTGCCTGTCTTGGGGCGGTCTAAATCTGAGTGCTGCTGAATTAACCTCCAAGAATGCCCTGCTGTATCATCTTGGCATTAGAAACTGGATCCCCAGCTCTCACAGGGGAAGGTTAGCAGAGCCTTTGCTAACCTTCTCTACTCCATTGGGAAGAGGAGGCGAATCAGCCTGGGCAGTGTGATGTTTCCCCAGCTGGCTACTCATGCAAGCAGCGCTTCCTCTAGCAAGCCCATTGTGCTTCCCTCCCTCATCTATGGGATGATGGTCTCACAGTATCCGGAGCTTGGTGAGATTTCTGAAGGTTTATCTGAGGAGCTGCAGGTCTTCACAGTTGATCACAAGTTGTTCAAAGGGAAACATGCAGTGGACATTACATATGAGGATCCACTCTTGGTTGGTTCTTCAGTCCCAGCTCCTCTGGAGGAATCTCTTCCCCCTGCTGCCATAATTCAATCAGCTCTCCGTGCCAGAGTTGTGAGCCATCTCAGATCTGAGCTGGTCATCCTTGAAGCCGAAGCCAAAAGGAGGGATGCTATGCGTGGCCAGATCAGAAGTCTGCTCAGAGACCTGGAGTTCCCGGCGGATGAGGAGCAGGCCCCTTGAGCATCTGTGACAAAAAGGGGGAGTATAGTTGTAGGCTGATGAACTGATTTTTTTTGACCCTGCGTGGTCGTGCTACAGCCGAGTGTGGCCATCTTTTACCTTCTTACTCCTTTGTTGAATTTTGTTTTCATTTAGAGCTTTTTCTGGTTCATGGAAGTGTGCATAAGTGTTCTAGGGTTTTGTCAAAATGCCAAGGGGGAGATTGATAATGTAGTATGGCAGTGTTTGACAAAACTAGCACAAGTGAACAAGGAGCTGCTACAGCACAAGTGAACAAGCAGACCAGCTCAAGTGAACAAGCAGCAGCTGCAGCAGGGGATGCTATAGCAGGAGCTTGTTCAAGTGGCTGCATCTTCTGACCGAGTAGCAGCAGTGACCTGGGATTGTCTAGAAGGGCTGGATACTCTACGAAGATCATCAGAAGAATTTCTAAAATGTTGTGGAGAATTTTCCAGTGAGGTTTCCTAGCCAGAGAAGGAGATTTGTATTGAAGATCAAAATCAAATCTAAATCTCCTAGATTTTAGGAGATAATTGTTCCTTTTGGGACATTGCTTAAACCTGGTCTTGCTTAAAGCTGGTGCTGCTATTTAAGAGAAAGGGGTTGAGAGCAAAGAGGCTGATCGAAGCTGAGGGATACACGAGTGCATACACAGAATTCAGAGAGAGCAGTTTTGGTGTGTGACGGACGTTTTCTTCGATCATCACCCGAGAGCAGAGCGTGAGCGCAGAGCTGTGGTGGCAGAAGCAGAAGGGAATCAGGACTTGCAGAGTCTGATTCGAGCTTGATCTGGAAGCCAATTCAGAGCAGGTGTGCTTGTTGGTTGATCAAGGGCAGCCGCGGAAGAACTGACGGGTGTGTGGCTCGGTCGAGTGTCTAAGCGGTGGTTCTCGCTAGTGGCAGGTGGTCACTGAGTGAGGGGGAGTATTCCAGAGTGTGCAGCGCTCGTGAAATCGTTTGAACGGCTCGGCAGAAGGCTTTGGAGCGACGCGGACAATTGTGCTTCAGCTGTGTGTTACAGCAGTTGCTACAGCAACCCTGCTGAGTGAGTGTAGTTTAGAATAGGCTGAGTCTTGAGAAGTCTGTAGCTATTCTAGATTGACATTTGTAGAGGGTGTGCAGACACAAGTCAGAGCCTGTTCTGATTGTGTTAAGTGATCCACACAAGGTTGAGTTGCATAGGTTGCGTGGAGTTGTAACCGAGTGTACTTGGAGACCTTCGTGTTTAGTGGATTGAGGACTGGAGAATAGTCCTCCCCAGACGTAGGCAGCTGGCCGAACTGGGTGAACAAACTTCTGTCTTGTTCATTGTTTGCTGAGACAATTTCCAAGTGAACAAGAGTGTGCTGCAGCAACTGCTTGTTCACATATATGCCTGACTGAGACGCTGTGAATTTCACACACCAACTGTTTGACGAAACACATTAATGAGTGTGAATTGATAAAACACCTAGGGATGGAATGAGAATTGAACTTAGGTTGTTTAGAAGATCAAGCATGATTATTTTAGATAACGTTTGTACGCGAGAGTGACATTGGCAATCTATTAGTCTAAGTATAGAGCGGACTTTAGTTAACTATCAATAGGCCGAGAGGTTGAGATCAGGAGACTTTTGTTCTACACGGTTCAATAGAGCGAGAGTTTGAGAATTGTGTCATTTAGTTATCATTCTCATTCTAGAGAAGGAGCGAGAGTTGAATTTAGAATGCATGATACTTTAGCCTAGAATAATCAATCAAACTAACTCACGAATATATTTCTATTTTGGATTGCTAATCGTATGACCTGGGGGGTGAAATAGGATTCCGACTACGTTTTCTTTATTACTTTCCTTTAACCAAATTTGATATTGTCTTTAATATTAACTAGAGATACCTCGCATAGAGGAAAAAACCTCATTTTTATTTAGTATACTCGCATTAGGCATTACTAGCTAGCTTTAGACTAATCTAGGCTTTTCTCTTGGGTTCGACTCGAGGTCACTCAGATTATAAATATTGTTTACGTATCGTGATTGGACTAGTATTTTTACTACCACAATTCTGACAACGTTCAGTGGACGGGCCCTTTTTGCACTTATTTCTACTCAAATTTTTAGTATGAGCATACAAGTTGAGGCGACCCCACAACATAACTTGGAAGCGACGCATGAAAGTCAAGACATCGCTTTGGTTTGGACTTAAGCGAGGCGTTACCTAGAGCTTAAATGCCGAGGCGATGCCTGAGTGACATTAATGCAGTTAAATGTCATTTAAGGTCTAGGCATCACTTGGGGAAGTGACCATTTATACATTTAATATCATTTAAGGTCGAGGCGTTGCCTAGAGATTCAATGTCAAGGTGACGCTTGAGTGGATTAATGACTTTTAAGAGCATTAACGAGCACCCTGGAGTCGCCGGGCTTTAGAAGTGAGGGGACGCCTATGGTGTTACTTTTCGAATACTATGAAATGAGAAGTTTCCTTTCATTTGTAAGCACACCAAAAATACAGAATCTAATACACTCTCCAGCCGTCCTCTCTGAAGAGCTAGTAAGTGATTTTTTGAGCTTTTCTCCCCTCTTTGAGTTTTTCAAAGTCGTGGTGATAGAAAAAGGCATACGAAAGTTCGATGAGCAATCCTTTGGTGCAAGAAGAAAGCTCGTTGAGTCATTGTATCTTGAGAAGCGATTGACCAAGAATCTCATCACCGAAAAGAGGTCAATAATGCTTGAGATCGTCCAATGACTCCTCCTTATTTTGTTTTATACAGTTTATTTAATTTCTATTTATCGAACACATATTATGAAAATTTTAATTCAATATTTTCATCGACCTCACCGGATTGAAATCCGTAGAAGTGTGACATATTGGAACCCATGCAATGAGGGGATGTACTTCTGTCTAGTTTTTTATTTGTACCGTGCAATGGCTCTTTTTTTTTCAGAAGATCAAAGTTCATCCCACGAGTGAGATGATTTTTTTTTGGTGATAGCCCATGACCTTTCTTATGAACTAAAAAGACCATGAATGCAGATGCTCTTATAACAGACACAGGTAATTTAGAATTCTGAAAATAAACTCCTAACTGGTGTCTAAGAACAATGGTCTTTTATTACTTGTCAGATTTCGGATTTTACAAGTATGCGTTTTTTGCATTCATGTTCTATAAGATATAGCCGAAAGAGTATGCCAACATTGTGAGACCACTTCCCCGAAAGGATCCTATTTGAGATGGTAGTTGGGAGACATGAAAGGAGAGAGCAAAAGCCGGCCCATGTCAAGTAGCACCATTTGCCCGAGGGGAGGAGGTCTTTGGCTTCACCTTAGCAAGGTTCACAAGGTCTCCGAACAGCTTATCTTCAGCACCATTGGATGGCCTTCTCATCGGAGCGTTGGAGGCTGAGGGTTGTATCTGGTAAGGAGTGTGATTGAAAGAGCTCTGGTCGGCAGCGGGGATCCCATACATAGCTTGTACTGGATATTGGGGCATATAACCATAATTCTGGAATTGATTGCCTGGCATTGATTGAGCATACACGCTGGCTGCTGCTGCTGCTTTCATTAGCTTTGGATTTCCAATAAATCCTTCAGGTGTTTTCATTCTTTGCTGTTTGGTTTGAATAGGTTGAGAGTACACCATTCCCATTTGGCCGTTTGGCATTGGATATAGATACATAGTCATGCCGGGGTTAGCTCCAAAGTGATGAGGTTGCATACATGTCACTCCTGCTTGAGCCATTTGCATGTCAGACTGCTGCTGTTGACTCTGTGTCCCATCATCTTCTTCTTGTTGGTATTCCCAGGGAGGTGGTGGTAATGCTCCACTTCCTTCAATGCCTATTACTCAAATATCATGTTATAAGATCATTGTTTTACAAGATATGCAAATTATGGAATCAGAATTGCAGAAGAAAAGCCAGATTAGTTGATGCCAATAAGAATAAATCTGGCTTATTAGACTTGAACCGAATACCATTTCAGGAAAACACCAGTTTTCCATGGTACACATAAAAGGGGCATGACTATGATGACCAGAAGAGGTACACATAAAAGGGGCATGACTATGATGACCAGAAGAAGAAAAAAAGGTATACCGCATACGCCTGGTTCCTCCTGTTGCTGATCTTGAGAGAGCCCTATGCTTCCTGGATATCCATTAGTGTAAAGCGCAGCCTGTGAGCCATTACTATAAAGTGCAGCCTGTGGGTCATCCGGATTTTGTGGGAGGTATTGGGGATCAAAATTTGAACCCTCTTGAGGAAGGACTTCAGAGAGAGCAATGGCATTTTTCTCTGATGGATCAAGTGGCTGTGATTCTCCCACAGGCACAAGAGCAAGAGAGTCTTGTCCTGATTGGGTATTACCATTATCTCCACTCAAAAGGTCCAGTCCTGAAGAAGGGGTGGAGCCATCTGTTGTTGCAGGTTCAAGAAGTATTAAGTCTACAGAATTTGCTGGATTTGTGCCTGATGTGGACCTGCAGTATGAGAACGAACAACTATCAAATGTCAATATAAATGCTACTCGGGTAGTCCACTGCATCGAAGTTTGTTGCCATATTGGTCAAATGGACTTGAGCCGTAGCGCCAAATGAAGCAAACTTTGAGCGGCCTCATGGGACCGGCCTTTGGTTATGATATCTATGCCAAATATGATAATAAGAGAAGTAGAAAAACTTACGCTCCGTCAGGCTGTTTGTTGACGTCACTTGTACCTATATCATCAATTTCTATGAGATCCTGAGATTTTGAGTTTTCCCCTTCAAGAGACATTCCTGAAGCAATGGCTTCATGCTTAGCTAACAAGCGTTGTAAGTCATCATTCAAGGCCAGTCCTTGTTGAAGCAGAGATTCATCCCTGTACAAATTTACAAGAAAATATTTCACACCAATAAGTTTGGAGTCCAAGAGATTTGATGCACACTAAACTAGAAGCATTAAGAGCTCGGAGAGTTTTTACGTTGTAGAGTTGATGAGGTGTACAACTCTCTGCTTGTATGTACGGCATTGTTGTACAAGATCCACAACGGCATCTTGTTGCAGCCCCTGAAAACCAACACATAAATTGATCCAACACTATACAAACCTGTATAAGCAAATTGGCTCTCATGAGATGGCAATTGGTATAGTATATTTCTACTTTGCTCGATGTACAAAACAATACTGTCTGCAGGGTTCATATCTTATCAGTTATTTGGAGGCTTATAACGCGGTGCCTAGTGATCAAATGAGATGGTAAGATCAGAAATTTTTTTATCAAGAGTTTGGGAGCTACATTCTAAACATACAACTGAAGAGTAAACTCTATCAGATGCAAGGAATACCTCTTCATTTCCAGGCTCTAAACCATTCAGCATCTCTGCTAGAACTTCCACAATACCCCTTGCATTTTGAATTTCTGACAGGCTGAAACCAGAAGCATGTACCAAATAATTAGATCATTCATAACCATTGATGACAGGTCTACTCGTATAAATATCTATAACTTGCATGTAGTCATTGGAAGAGAGTGAACACACTTGATTGTACACGTCCTCTTCTCTTTTCCTCCTATCCTAGTGTCATATGGTTACAGTTATTCCAATTAATAAGTCATGACATACCTCAACATTGGAAATTCAATGTCTTCGGATGCCTCAGCTCCTCCCTTTGAGTTTGAAAGATAAAGTGGATTGGGACCATATGCCAGATTCTGAGCTGGGTTAACGGAGAACACAGGTGTTCGCCTATCATGATGTCGAGGAAATGCAGCTCCTGCATGCTGAAAACTGGAACTGTCAGTTGATATGTCAAACAGATGCAGCTACTGCATCACTTATGGTGAGAACTAATATCGAAAATAATTTAAGACTAAGACTCTTTTTTGCAATTTAAGTATGAACTACAAAGTGCAACTCATTAGCACAAATGAAAAGTCTTTTTGTTCCCCCTCAAAGTAAGCACATTGAAACAATGGAAGTTGAAATACACAAATACTCTACATTTTCTTGTACTCACAAGATTCCGAATTCAGTCTCTACTCTTTTACAAATCAAGAAATCATGACAAAATAGAACATACCAACAGCTCATAGTACGCTTCATAATACTCTGGATATCTGCATCCCGGTCCCCCAAACGCTTCTTGCCATGTCTCTATAAGCACCAATATTTTCTCCCTCACATGATAATTCCGCTGCAAGGAATCACAATAAAACCCACATCCAAAGTGAATTAAACAGATGCATAGAAAGCTTCATACCTTCTTTTTAGCTATTTTCACCATCTTTTTCAATACTCCCCTTTCAGCAACAAGCATATGCGTCAAATTCCCACAACTATTCATGATGGACTCCAAAAGCTGTCACATATATTCAAACAAATCAATGGAGATGCTCACAACTAAAGCTCCCAAAAATCAGGTGTCAAAATTCAAATATCTCACCGTCAGCGCAAGTAGTTGTACTTTGGCATTCTTACTCCCGAGCTTCTTCCTGATACCTTTTATCACATCTTTGGTAAGCCTGCATAAACATAAAGCATTTACCTTACCAAGCTCATAGCTTCATCACCATACCAAAATAAAGACAACCTTTGCATAATGTGTAGAGCCAATAATCGATTAATGCTATCGATTGTATGCATAAAAATGCGACAGAAATCTGAACCCTAAATTGTAAAGCTGACAACTTGATCTTACGCAGGATTGCTAAGCAGGAGGTCGCAAATCTCAGCATTTCTCGCCCAATCAGGCCCGATCAGAAGATCGCTCGTAGCGCGTTCCACCAGAGGATTGACCACCATAATAATTACCCCCTCCTTTCCGATTTCCCAAATGTACCCTCATCCGCTGCTGATCGTTCCGTCGGTCGATTCAGGTAAAAATCTCTCTGACCTTCGCAGCAATGGCATCTAATGCAGTATGTGAATGACGAAAAACAACGTTTCGTTCTTCCTCCTTCCCCGCGTCTCTAGCTCCTCCATCGCTCTCAGATCGTTCCCGCTCATCTGTCTCTTCTCCCTATTTTCAGCCTGCTTCAAATATCAAAGCACGCCACGTGTCAAACAGTCAAAGTTGTCCAATGTTTCGCGAACGGTTTAAGGGCATATGCACCCATTAGAACTGTGGCAGCTGCTGCTGATGTGGCGCAGCTGCCACAGCTCTTGTAGATTGCAGCCTCAGCTGCTTCGTAGCAGCTGCTAGCCATCCCATTTCCGAATTTCGACTTTGACCAATTTGTAACCATTTGTTTAATTATTTTAAAAAATTAGACAATTGTATGGACCATATTTTGTAAGTTCCTATTGTAATGAAGTTCATCTAAATCTAATCAAATCGTTCATATTAATTTATAATGAAAATATTTTAAAAAAACTAGAAAAAAATCTTTAAAATTTTTTGTTGAATTATTTAACCGTTTCATAACATGTAGTCTATAAACCGTATCATTACATTATCTATTTAAATTATGGCTTATAATATAATTTTGTTATTTGCTGAATAGTAAAAGCAGGTGCTGAATTTTAACTAGTGCATAAAATATAGGGAGAAGGTGTTGTTTGATGAGGAGGTGCTGATTGAAGTGCTGATTTAGCACCTCTTCCATTCTAGGAGGTGCTACGGGTGCAGATGCTCTAACTGCCTAGCCCTACATTCTCCAATTTCCGATGGGCTCTGCTACCTCGTGTTGTCGGCGACGGTGACCACATTCAAGGCTAGTGGATCTTCTTACCAAGGTCAAAACTAGAAGGTTGCTGTTTTCAATTTGTTTAGGCAATGAAATTCTTGGAGTGTTCTTGACGGTTTTGAAGTAGATTTGTCAAAGTGTTATTGTAATAATGTGGGAAGAAAATGGGTTGCGTCCTATTTTTGCGATCAATATTTGAATGTGGAGTACATTTTGGATTGAGTTGAAGTAGTCTAATATAAAATTTCTTATAATGAGGAGTATGAAACCGATCCTTAAAATACCAAAATCGGATGTGTATCGAATGAGAAATCGATGCTCAAAGATGGACCAAAGTTATTGGAAATTTAGATTTTGGGTGGAATGGATGGGTTGACCAAAAATGATTTAAGGGTCCTTCCCTCACAGTAGCTAGAATTGTGGGAAATGTTGAGTTTATATGAAACTTCATTCCTAACACTGATAAGAAATTAACCAAAGCCCTTCCATGAGCTCTCACCCCGGCGCAGGTGGGTGCAAATCCTCAGCGGATTGGCTTGGTTTGTGGCGCATGGGAAAGGTTGAAATTTCTGCTGGAGTCTGTTGGAAGATCTCGTGCTACTCATCCCTAAACGGCCAGTTCATATTCTGCTGCTCCTATCAAACCAAAAGCTCCTCCAAGAAGCTTTCCGAGTCTTTGAATCAGAAGTACCGAATAGAGAACCCTGGTTCCAAGAAGTACGTTATGAGTCGCTTCCTCGAATTTCAGATGGTGGATTCAAAGACAATGGCAAGCAGAGCTGTAGCTAATCATCCATATGCTGAAGGAATGTAAATCAGTGAGTCATTTCAAGTCGTTGTAGTGCCTCCGGGCTGGAAAGACTTCAAGAATTACTCAAAGCACAAACGATAAGTTGTCTTTTCAAGACTTGGTGGCTCGTCTTAAGATCGAAGAAGACAATTGAGGATCTGATAAGAGGTTGAGAATGCATAGTGAAAGAGCCAATTTTTTTGAGCATCGCTCCACTACAAAAACAACAAGCCCTCAATGAAGCTTGGACATGGACCTTTCAAGAAGAAGCAGCAACCAAATTTTACTGGCAAGTGCTTCAATTGTGATAAAGAGGGTCACAAGTCTGCTGACTGTAGGAAGCCAAAGAAGAATAAAAGAGAAGTTAATCTTGTTGAGTTAGAGGAGTTGGTGACTGTAATCTCTGAGCTCAGTTTGATTGACTAGAACCTCCATGCTTGGTGGCTGGTTACTGGAGCAACTCGCCACATATGTTCAGAAAAGAGAGCCTTCTTAGAGCCACTTCAGAAGTCAAGGGGAAGGCAATGTGATCCTGCTTTTGACATCAGGAAAGGAGCTGAAGCTGGCCAGTGTTGCATATGTGCCTGATAGTAGGAAGAATTTAGGCTCTGGAACTTTACTTGATAATCATGGTTTTAGGATGGTGTTTGAGTCCCAAAAAGTCGTACTTACACAGAACGGGATGTATGTGGGACGTGGTTATGTGAAAGATGGCGTGTGGAAATTTAATATAAATGTCATCATTTCTAAGACTATCAATAAAGAAAATTCTCCCACTTACTTTCTTGATTCTCCTTCTTTATGGCACAGTACATTTGACCATGTAAATTATGAAGTAAGGAATCTAATGAACTTGAGTTATATACTTAAGTCTCAGATTGATTCCAGACACATTGAATCTTGTGTCGAAGCAAAGTTTATGAGAATATCTTTTCGTTGTATTGAAAGAGATACTAAACTCCTTGACTTGAAATACATAGTGATCTATGTGACTTGAAATTCATGCTGACAAGAGGTGGAAATAAATATTTTGTAACTTTTGTTGATTGATAATACACGATATAGCACAATATATTTGCTAAAGAGCAAGGATGAGGCAATAAATAAGTTTGCCAAGTACAAGTTGGAACCAACTGAATAAAAAGATTAAAAGGGTATAAAGTGATCGTGGGGGTGAATATGTAGAATCTTTTGGAGCATTTGTGCACAAAATGGAATCATACAAGAGGTCACCCATCCTCACCTCAATCTAACGGTGTAGCTGAACACAAGAATTGCACCATACAAAAATTGATGAATGCAATGTTGCTAAGTTCAGGATTACCTCAAGGAATGTGGGGGGAGGCTGTCCTATCGGCAGATTATCTTTTGAATGGGATACCATGGACAAAGAAGGATAAATCTCTTTGTGAGTTATTTAAGAGGAGAAGCTTATTACAAACACTTACGAGTGTGGGGGTGTTTGACTAAGGTAATGGCTCCCAGTCCTAAAAGAATGAGAATAGACAAAAGATAATCGATTGTGTTTTCATTGGTTATGAGCAAAATATTATAGCGCATAGATTTCTTCTGTATGAGTTGAAAAATCCTGACATACACAAAAATACTATTTTAGAATCCAAGAATGCTCCATTCCTTGAACAAACATTTCCTTATAAGTCTAAGGAAATGATACCTAGTCCACCATGTGAGTTAGGTGGGGACAATACTGAAATGCCTCAACAACAAGAGGAAGAATCCGATAAGTATACAAATCTAGAGAAACTCAGACAAAGTAAAAGAACCAGGATTGAACAATCCTTTGGACCTGATTTCCTAACCTTTATACTTGAGGCAGAACCCCGCACATATAAAGAAGCCATAAGTTCAATTGAGGAGAGAGGCTTCAAAGAGTGAACTAGAATACATTATATAAAATTATACCTAAGAGTTAGTTGATCTTCTAGGTGGAAATAAACCACTTAGTTTCAAGTGGGTCTTTACCAGAAAAATAAAAGTAAATGATACTCTTGTTAAGTACAAGGCGAGACTTATGGTCAAAGGATACAGATAGAAGGAGAGTCTAGACTACTTTAACACATACTAAGTGCCAAGACAAGAGACGAAAGTGTGTAAACTTGTCAATTCTCTCTATGGCCTAAAACAAGAGCCAAAAAAGTGACATGAGAATTTTGACAAAGTAATGATGTCAAATGGATTCAAAATTAACGAGTGTGACAAATGTATATACATCAAAAACATTAAACATGGATTTGTGATTTTGTGTTGATATGCTCATTGTAGGAAGTAATGAACAGAAGATTAAGTCCACTAAGGCCATATTAAATACTAAATTTGATGTGAAAGATTTGGGACTAGCAGATGTAATTTTAAGGACTAAAATTACAAGAACATCTTATGAATATATCCTAAGTCAATCACACTACGTTGAGAAAATTCTATCCAAGTACGAAAAGGACAGTCCAAGAGTAAGCAGAACTCTTATAAAAATGAATCAACACTTGTCGAAAAATAAAGAGGAAGGTATTACCCAAGTTGAATATACAAGGGTAATAGATAGTCTCATGTACTTAATGAATTGTAATAGACGTGATATTGCATATATAGTGAGTAGACTTGCAAGATATACGAGTAATCCAGGAGCTGAGCCCTGGAAAGCAATCGTGAGAATACTAAAGTATCTACGATTTACTCGTGACTATAGTCTACATTAAACTAGATATCCTGCCATCATTGAAGGATACACTGATGCTGAAATTTGCCTGCGCTGCTAATCACGAGCTACAACCTCTGAAGATACAGCTTCTACTGTAGCACTCTCTGTCTTTTCCTGCAGAAATTATTCTACTGAAGAATAAGAAGGACATAGTCAGTTTGTTCACCCATTTCGGCAACTTGCCTACGTCTGGAGAGGATCTCTCTCTGATCCTCAAGACTTCACTATTCGTGGTTCAAAGTGCAAAGGACTTAACACCTCTACTTCTCCCCTAGTCGAAATCTTCCGCTCAGTCTAACTCCCTACACTAGCTAGCAGTCTTATCAGACAGACTCTCTTCGCGCTACCTACACACTTCCAGTAACAAATAGTTATGGACTTGACTCACAGACATAGCCTATTCTATTACAATGTGTGGTACACGGACGGCTTCAACACACTCCCTATGAGAGTTGCTGTATTTTATGTCAATAACTATTCTAGCTTCTATGCTAAACAGTCGGACACTCTGTGATTTGCAAACTCAGTCTCTTCTCCCCCTAAATCAACGACACACTGTCACTATTGGGTAGCAACTCTTCTCTACACACCACACCACGAACTCTGCCTTCTCTAATCCGTGTGTTGAAGATATATCTCTTTCAATGTGCGTTCTCTATCTCTGCTCTCTCTGTTCCGTATCTCTCAATAGCTGCATCAAGCCTTCCTTTGGAAGCTCTTCAGATCACCAGGGACGGAAACCTCATTCCCATCATTATCAGAATCTTCTCCTAGATTCTAGCAAGGTTTTTGAAGATTGCGTTGCCTAATTTGAACTCTCGAATCTTTATATTTTCTCGTCCTTGTGCTGTCGTTTGATAGACACTAGATGACTTTTGCACGACCCCCTGAACTTCCGCAATGCCTGCCTCAACTTGTTGGAACTTCTTCGTGCACCATCAAGACGATCGGGTATCCTGCTCTAGCTCTGGATGATCACGGAGTGCGGAAGCAGACTCTGTTGCTGTATCTCGCCCATTCTTCAGATTGTGCTCCAGCTTCAAAGCTTCAGGGATTGCTGAAGCAGAATCTTCGTGCAGTTTTGTCAAGGTATGTCATACCTGAATAATCTTCCCATTGGCATTTTGACAAAACAAACCTACACCTACATCAACATCAACACTACTGATCCAGATTATCTGGTAAAAACTAGAGCTAAGCTAGATAATATCTCTAACTGTGATAGTTGAGTTTAGAGTTCCTCAAGTTTGATAAACATCAAAAGTGATCTAACAGTTCTAAGAGCAGTTCATAGTTCACAGATAATAATGTCAATCTTTAACATCCTTCTCCCCCTTTTTAGCACAAACGCCGGGGGCTTCAATCCATCTTATGGCTGAGTAGGGGCAAAACTGGAAGCATCCGGATATTCAAGGTCTCGGAGGAGAGCGTCGATCTGCACTCGCCGTGTGGAGATCTTCTTGGCCGCTGCTAATATCATTGCTCGCTCCGATCTCAGATGACTAATCATTCTCTCATGCATTGCAGAATCTACGGAAGGGGCATGAAACTGATGGAGCATATTTATACGATCCATCGAGTTATTTATTCCCATTGTTTAGTTACATTTTTTGTGTGAAAGATTACTTCTTGGTAGTGTTTCGCATCGCAAGTGTATCAAGACCGCTTAGAACCTTATTGCGCATTTGGATGGATATACACCAAATCTGGGCAGATTGACCAATCCGTAGTCGAAGGCTTGCCGAGCGCATGATTCTGATCCGATTGAGGCGTGTTATACCTTGTTAGAAAGCTAACTCAAGGTGCTACAATTCTCTAGTTTACGTCCAGACGAGATTCGGAGGTCTAAAGAGTCAAAAAAGCGAGTCTCTGACACTGCAGTGACTACCGCGCCGGAAGCACACTTTAGCAGAGTTAATGTCTTCTTAGAGCGCGTATTTAATGTCTTCATGGAAAGCGCGACTAATGTCTTCATCCAGAGCGGAATGCAATTGATGACGTCAATATTGGGCCCACAGCTCAAAATTAGATTTAGAAATTTTCAAGATTTAAAAGTCTCTCCATTCTATAAATACAGACCTGCCACAACACAATTGAGCATTAATTCTTAGAGAGCACGAGACCCCAGAAGACGAATTCAGAGAAGCGACCACTACGCGCGGATTTCGAGGCGGATCACTATTCACGGCCGGAATTACTATTCACTGCCGGAGTTACTATTTACGCAGATTACTATTCACCGCTACAGTATTATCCTAAACTCAGTTTATTTCCATTGTTTTAGATGACTCGTAGTAGCTAAACCCTTAATTTCAGTTTGAGGATTTTGTGTTGCAACGTACGGTTTGAGATATTTATGTTTCGTAACTCAAGTCAGTAAATTCTTGTTCTTCGTTTGAATTGCATGCTCTGATTATCAAGTTAGCGTATCCTAGCGGTGAAACTGAGTTGATGTCTACTGCATGATATTGGATTGACTTCCTTATTAGCTAAGCCTAGCGGTGTAACATAATCGGTGTTGTTGATCGAGTAATCGTTAACCCTATTCGAGAACCTAGCGGTTGAGATTAGGTAGAACAGTAGAGTCGGCATTACCCTAGCGGGATTGTTAGACTAGGAACGGTAGTTTACTCGTTGATGCACGTCACAATCGATGATTACCAGTTGCAATGCATATCCGTGAACTGATTTTTCTCTGAATTTGATAACAACAAACGTTAGTCCTGCAACCCCCTTTTCATCGTGACAATTAATTAGTAGAACTTTATAGCTGATTGCTCTCTCGTGGGTTCGACCCTGCTTACCGCTTGCTGAGTGTTAACAGGAGATTATAAATATAAGTTTGGCGCACACAACGACGTGCCGTCAAATTTTGGCTCTGTTGCCGGGGAGAGCAACATTCAGTTTAGAGTTCTGAACTTTGTCTTTCCTGTTTTTATTATTTTTCTTGGTTTTGCTTATTGTGGTGCAAATTTTAAAAAAATATATTCTAAACCCTTATGAATAGTGCTTCCGGCCAAGGGTGTGAATAGTGTCACCGGAGTACGATTGGAGATCTGAAGACCTTTTTCTGAGCGGAACTGGCACCCGATCAAGACTCACCATCCTAATCGTGAGCTGTGTGCTGTTTTAGCAATCCGAGATCGTTTACATTTTCTTTTTGAATTGTTTAGTTTTTTTTTTATTTTTTATTTTGTCATTTTCCATTGATAGTTCACATTTGGACTTCACTTGCCTTTCAGTATGTCTAATGCAGGAGGTTCCCATGGTAGTGTCAACGGCGACCATGCCCCTGACCAATTCAATGCGGAAGTGCCCCCACAGGTAATCCCACCATTCTATGACGAGCCGGAACGGGTATTCAATCAAAGGCAAAGAGATAATCGTCAGAGGATGGAGTTCCAGGGAGGACACAATGGTAGAGGTGGAAGAATGGATGAGTTTGATGATTATGCCCCACCTCAACCATATGCGCGTCATGCATTGGAACAAAGCTGTTGCAATTTGGGTGTTCCGGAGAAGATGCTTGTGGAATATCTGTTAAATGGATTGAGACCTCTTGAGAGGATGCTCTTGGATGCCGCAGCTGGTGGCAACGTGCTCAACCTGACACCCGGACAAGTACGTGATTTGCTCACCGAGACCGCAGAGAGCGCAAGGTTTCGAGAGGAGACGAGTCGAAGGGATGAGAAAACAAGGAATGTGTCTCAAGTAGAGCCAAATAACAGCCAGCTGGTGAGGGAGATCAAGAAGCTGAAGGAGACTATCCAGAGGATGTCAGTGAGCCAAGCCAGCGCAGTGAAGGTTTGTGAGTTTTGCCGCGCTGCCAACCACAGAATAGATGACTGCCCTACACTCCAAGAGGATGAAGTAGTGGATGTCAACGCGGTAGGCAATTATCAGAACTTCAACAACAGGCCACCGCAGCAGAGGCAGTTTGGGCTGGCAGCAAATGGCTTCAGCTGGAGAAACGAGGGAGGATTTCAGCAGCCCCCAGCTCAGAACCAAGGGCAACCTCAAAATCAGAATCAAGGCCAGCCCTACCGGCCCCCATTCCAACAACAGGAGAGGTACAATAACCAGAATAATCAGTACCCAAGGAAGAATTTCCACCAAGCAGCCCCGAGCACTGGTAAGTCATGGAAAGAGGCGCTCAAGGATTTGGAGAATACCATGCAACAGAACCAGGCCAAGACTGATGGAGCAATAGCCGAGCTAACCAAGCAGATGTCGCAGCTAGCTTCCACGGTGTATGAGATGAAGGGCGACATGGGCAAGCTGCCTTCCCAAACAATTCAGAACCCAAAGGGAAATGTGAGCGCAATGACCCTGAGGCATGGGAAGGTGATCCAGGTTGCAGAAGAGGCACCGAAGAAAACGGACTCAGAGGATCAAGTGCCCCAAGAGAACATTAGCCAGGCGCGCCAGAGCGTAATGTCTTCACCAAGCGCGCCCCTAATGTCTTCACTTGGCGCGGGTAAGTCTGTCTCAGATTTTGAATTTCTCCCTTCTGACCCTCCTTTGCCCTTTTCCTATGCAGGTCAAGACCCCTAAGAGGCAAGAGATAGATCAAGAAGTGTGGGACTTGTTCAGCAAGGTGGAAATCAATATCCCTTTATTGGAGGCCATCAAACAAATACCTCGCTATGCTAAGTTTCTCAAGGAATTGTGCACAAACCGTCGTCGATCATCACAGCTGGAAAAGGTAACCCTTAATGCTCATGTAGCCGCTGTTATTCAGAGATCATTGCCTAGGAAATGTGGAGACCCAGGTGTGTTTTCTATTCCTTGCACGATTGGTAGCATTCACACTAATAATTGTATGCTGGACCTAGGAGCTTCTATCAATGTCTTACCACATTCTATTTACTTGTGCTTGTGTATTGGACCTTTGAAACCTCCTGGACTAACTATTCAGTTGGCAGATAGATCGTGTAAGCAACCTGAGGGTATTATCGAAGATGTACTAGTGCAGGTAGGGAAGCTTGTGTTTCCGGCAGACTTTTTTGTCTTAAAAATGGATGGTGGAGACCTAGCCGACAGCCCACCAATACTGCTAGGACGCCCCTTTTTGAAGACCTCGAGGATGAAGATTGATTGCGATACCGGCATGCTAACCATGCGAGTCGAGGATGAGGTAGTAGAGTTTGACATCTTCAAAGCAATGAGGCATCCACCGGAGCACAACACAGTAAATGCTATTGATGTCGTGGATGACATTGTGAGTGAAGTGAACCCATCCTGTGGAGATGATGGACTCGAGATTGCGCTGGAAAAATCTATCTTCGAACCGGACGAATCATACGAGCTGAGGGAGTTAGTGCAGGCAGCCCTCGGGCAATTATAAGTATCACGCCCGCTGACACCAAGGTATGAAGCTAATCAGATAAGTTTATATAAAACTAATACCTTGCTGTCATCTATTGTGCAGGCCCCTATCATCGAGCTAAAACCATTACCGGAGCACTTGAAGTACGCCTTCTTGGGAAAGGATGACACATTACCGGTGATTATCAAAAAGGGGCTGGAGCTGGAGCAAGAGCACAGGCTCGTCAAGGTTTTGAAAAACAACCAGCAAGCAATTGGATGGACACTCGGCGACATTAGAGGAATTAGCCCGACAGTTTGCATGCATAGGATCTTGTTGGAAGAGGGAGCTAAACCGTCGAGAGAACCACAACACCGACTCAACCCGATAATGATGGAAGTGGTAAGAAAAGAAATTCAGAAATTATTAGACGCTAACATCTTTTATCCTATTTCAGATAGCCCATGGGTGAGTCCAGTACATGTGGTCCCGAAGAAGACCGACATAACAGTGCAAGAAAATGCAGCCGGCGAGATGGTGACCAAGCGAATTCAGAATGGGTGGAGGATGTGCATCGACTATAGGAAGCTGAATGCAGTCACTCGTAAGGATCACTTCCCCCTCCCTTTCATTGATCAGATGTTGGATAGGCTGGCAGGTAAGCCATTCTTGTGCTTTCTTGATGGTTTTTCGGGATATAATCAGATCCCCATAGCTCCTGAGGATCAAGAGAAAACTACCTTTACATGTCCTTTTGGTACATTTGCATTTAGGCGTATGTCATTTGGTTTATGCAATGCACCGGGAACCATTCAAAGGTTGGTCACTAGTATTTTTCTGACATGTTAGGTAGTTTCATTGAGGTGTTCATGGATGATTTCACTGTACATGGTGACACATTTGATGCGTGTTTAGAGAATTTGAACAAGGTGCTGGAGAGATGCGTGTCGATGAACCTTGTTTTGAACTATAAGAAGTGTCATTTCATGGTCACCCATGGTGTGGTGCTAGGACATATAGTGTCGCAAGAGGGAATTCAGGTAGACAAGGCAAAGATAGACTTGATTTTTAGTCTTCCTTACCCTCTGAATGTGCGTGATGTTAAGTCTTTTCTTAGGCATGCGGGCTTCTATCGTCGTTTTATTGAAGATTTTTCTAAGAAGGCGCTGCCATTGACTAACCTCTTGGAAAAAGATGTTCCTTTTGAATTTTCAAAAAAATGCAAGGAGGCATTTGATGAGCTTACACACGCATTGACTAGTGCACCCATCATCCAAGCACCCGATTGGACGCAGCCCTTCGAAATCATGTGTGACGCGAGCGACTACGCCGTAGGGGCTGTCCTTGGACAAAGGAAGGAGCAAAAACCAGTGGTGATCCACTACGCCTCGAGGACCTTAGACGTGGCCCAAAAGAATTACTCCACTACGGAGAAAGAGCTCCTGGCCGTAGTGTTTGCATTAGAGAAGTTTCGTCCCTATTTACTTGGTGCTAAAGTCATTGAATTTTCTACTCATGCAGCGATTAGGTACCTAATGTCGAAGAAGGAGTCGAAACCTCGGTTGATAAGATGGATCTTACTACTCCAGGAGTTCGACATGGAAATAAAAGACAAAAAGGGGATGGAAAACACGGTGGCCGACCACTTGAGTAGGACTGTCACAAAGGAGGAGCCGATAGCATCACGGAGACATTCCCCGACGAGCATCTCTACGCCGTGCAGGACAAAGCGCCATGGTACGCTCACATAGTGAATTACCTAGTAGGAGGTAAATTTCCCCCTTCCTTCTCTGGATCTCAAAGATTGAAACTCAAGCATGATTCTCGATTTTATATATGAGATGATCCTTTTTTGTGGAAGATTGGGGATGATCAAATACTTAGGAGATTGTCCCGGATGATGATATACATTCTGTGCTTAGTTTCTACCATGAGCATGCTTGTGAAGGCCATTTCGGACCTCGTAGGACAGCTATGAAAATTCTGGATTGTAGTTTTTATTGGCCTCATGTGTTTAAGGATGCGTATAACCATTGTAAACATTGCGATAGATGCCAGCATGTAGGAAATATATCTGCTAGGAATGAGATGCCACAAATGTCGATAATTGTTGATGAAGTGTTTGATATTTGGGGCATCGACTTTATGGGACCTTTCCCTTCATCTAATGGGTATCAATACATCTTGCTTGCTGTTGATTATGCATCTAAATGGGTAGAAGCGCGGGCCACGAGAAAAGATGATGGCAAAACAGCTGTGGATTTCTTGCGTACTAACATCTTTTGTAGGTACGGGGTTCCAAAGGCCGTAATAAGCGATCAAGGGTCTCACTTCTGTAACAAGTCCGTGGCTGCCATTTTCAAACACTTTGGCGTGCATCACCGAGTTTCTACCGCGTACCATCCACAGACTAATGGGCAAGCAGAGATTTCTAACCGAGAGATAAAGCTGATTTTGGAGAAGTTGGTTAAGCCATCTAGGAAAGAATGGTCCACATGACTAGATGAGGCATTATAGGCGTATCGCACGGCCTACAAAATGCCTATTGGGACCTCTCCATTTAGACTTGTTTATGGCAAGGCGTGCCACCTGCCGGTCGAGGTAGAACATAAAGCATTTTGGGCTATTAAACAATGTAATTTCGAACTAACTTCTACAGGCAAGGAGAGGATGCTTCAACTGAACGAACTTGCGCCTAGAGGCTTACGAGAGCCAAACAGACTACAAGGCGCGGACAAAGATGTATCATGACAATTCATCTTGCGTCGTTCATTTGAAGAGGGACAAAAGGTACTACTTTATTCCTCAAGATTAAAACTAATGCCTGGGAAGTTGCATTCGCATTGGACAGGATCATACACGGTGATACGAGTGCTCACTCATGGTGCACTTGAGCTGGAAAAAACGAGCACGGGGAAGAAGTTCATGGTGAATGGCCAAAGGGTGAAACACTACCACGGAGAGGTCATACCACCCGACGAGGAGCTCGAATTGGCTGAGCCGGTAAATACTTAAGGATGAGAGGTACCAGCAAGCCAACGACGTTAAACAAGTGCGCTTTGCGGGAGGCAACCCGATTTTTATTTATTTTAATTTTTAGCATACCGCAGTGAATACGGTTCCCCAAGGCAACATTATTTCCGCTCCAGGTTCATACATTAGCGCTGCTAATGTATGCTTGGGGCGCGCAACTTAATGTGTGCATGGGGAGCTTAACTTGCTGAGTTAGGATAGTTTTCTTGTGCATTTCTTATTTGTTTTGTTTCTTTTATTTTGAGTCTTGCATGACTACCCTTCCCGACGATCTTATTGTACCGTGAGGACACGGTTTGTTTCAAAAAAGTGTGTGGTGGGGGAGTTAGTATGTGTCAGCACGTTTACTTTTGTTAGCTTGCATTAGTAGGGGCTAGAGCACGTTTTTTAAAATTTTTTTGGTGTTGAGATGCTGCTGATTTCGTGCGACTATATGCTGCCAGTTTTATGCCATTATGTGCCATGATGAAGATGCTGAGTTTATGAGATGATGTTTGATGCTATGAGGTTCTGAAGTGTGCGCTTTACATGATTTCTATAATTTTGTGTTGCTAGTGACTTGATGTTATATATTCCTTTGAGTTGAGATATTACAGGATGTGGAGTTGATAGAAAATGTCCTAGAGGGACTTGCCAAACATTCGAAGGTTCAAGGGATTAGTCGCGTAGCGCGTTGAGTTTGCGGAGGTTGGCATTCCGAGTTATGAGGGGCGAGGCTTTCACTCCATCATTGTAGCGTTTATGCAATGGTGGATGATCGCGCGTCATTGTGCGCGTCAAATTAATTCCTTCCTCTTCCACTAGTACAGCGGTTAAGTAAGGGTCGATCTCCACAGGGAGCAAGTAGTTCAGTTCTAGCCAGTGACCTACACTTACGAAGATTGGGGGGTGAGTGATTGGGTTGCGCAGTGCGCGAGTAAACAGTGGTATCGTAACGTAGGAACTTGCACTAGACGTGCGCAGGCAGTAGAGATTAAGTACTATGACTATGAGAAGTATCGGTGCAGACAATCCTCTATGAGTGTATTCCTTATCATCGACTCTAAATGTCTATAGTTTGGTTTGCTAATGTTAGTGTCCGATCAAGGCTTCCTAACATGTGCGCATGTTCCGATCAAAGTTCATGTGCTATTAATTCTTACACTAGACTTAAACAACTACGAATCCGATCAAGGTAGTAATTGCCTATCCTAGCGCGTTACTCCTAGTTGGCACCGTCAGGCTATTCAACTAGTTTAACAAACAACAACAAGCAACAAGAGTAAGATTGCGGTTCAAGGCTTCCCCTACTCATGCAACAAGCTGCCAGTAATGTGCGCAGAATTAATATAAGCAAGCAAGCTATGCATTAAGCGCAAGTCTCAAAGGAAATACTCATAGATTCATGTCCAACCGATACTAAGCGTTTAGCTAGACATGCTAGTGTAAAACATCATAGAATAGTAAAATAAGGTCTAATGTATCTGAGAAACAAGTAGCAAACAGTGCGTGCAGTATGTCTCTCGGCTGGCGCAGTCGGCTGGCCCAAGTCCTCTCAACAAGTCCGTGTGTTTTCCAGATTGCCGCTCTCTTGCTCTCTCGTGGCCCTCTCGTGGTCCTCTCAACTCTGCGCCTGGCGCACGGCATACTGCTTAGCGCATTGGTCGGCGCAACTCTGCTGTCTCTCGCCATTTCTTCTGTTTGCGCCGCTAGCTCCGCAGGCTGTGTGATGCGCGTCCTAAATGCTGCCTGTTAGCGCGTATCCGACTTAGGCCCTTGTTTTGTCCTGAAATACAAAAACACTGGAAACCAGTAATCTTGTACACAAAATAATGCGAACAAGCATAGGGTTATGATATAAATAATGCGTATAAATAGGCTCTATCAAACCCCCCACACTTGCCCCTTGTTCGTCCTCGAACAAGCACTCAAGCACGGATACCATTACCTTTCTGGAGTCTAGCGCACAGCCTTGCACTCTGGCGCGGTCTGCACTACTGAACACCTTGCGCTGCTCTACCACCTGCGCACATATGCTCTCAACAGTTTTCAAGTATAATAATTTCGAAATTCATTACCTCTCAGCTGGGATGAAAAATCATTTTGGATGGCTGGGAGATAGCTCTTCCTAGGCTCCAGGTTGTCACCTCTTGCTCCGAGGATGGGTATATGGTTAACAGCGCAAGCTTCTTCCGATGCGTGATTCTTTCGCGCACTTCCTGGGAACTTAAGCCTTTTTGATGATTTTTTTCTTTGTGGTCTTTGCGCACGCTGGTGCTTATCAGTGCGCATGATGATTCTTTTGTGGCGCGTATCATCTGCTGGTATTTTTTCTTTTGTACAGCTTTGTCTATGGTTCCTATCTTCCCAGAACGGTTCCAGTCTCGGCCTCCGGATAACAGCTATGGAACACCGCCCCGCTCTCCCTCCTTGGTCTATCTGCGCAGGTCGGCGCACGCGTTTACACCCGCGCCCGCCTTCCTTAGCTCGACTTCCAGAGGGAAGGTGGTCTGTTTTCCCACCTCGCCACGCTTTGGGTATCTCGCCTTTGGCATCTGCGTGACCGAGCGCACTTACTTGTTCCGAAGGTCGCGAAGCACTGGCCTCCACTCGCGCTCTCGACCATATACCTCTCCTCTCAAGCGCGAGCGACTAACCGCCTCTCTGGAGCGTTTCTGTCAACTCCACATCCCCTGTATATCCCAACTAACAGGAGCAGAAAAAACGAAAAAAATATACTAAAAACAGTTGATAGCGCACGGCGCAATATGGATAACGCAAAAAGCTGAACAGTGCGCGCAACCCGCACACAGCGCACTACTGCTACTGTTCTCTTCAATAAAACTAAGCTACACTAAAAAGCTCAAAAAAACGTGAAATGTAAGTGTAACGCTCCCCCCCCACACTTAAACAGAGACGTGTCCCCACGACTCAAGCTCAAGCGCACGGAGGATGCGCACACGCAGAACGGATGCAAGCAAAAATAAAGAACATATAAAAAAAACGTGTAAAAGTAAAAACGTGTCGGGTTACCTCCCGACAAGTGCCTTTGTTTAACGTCGTTGGCTCGACTGTACCTCGTTACGTGCCCAAATGTGTGCCAGCGACCTCCCCCACTCTTGCTCCTGAGTGATCCTGCGCTTGTGCAAGTGTTGTGTTCTTCTTGGTCCTGCGCAAAGGGTGAGAAGGAGAGTCAGCATGGATAATATGTGAGAAGTCTGCAGTAACGAGGGTAGATGAAGAGGAAGAAGAAATGTGAGCAATAGGTTCCAGTTCTCCCTCTAGTGCATCTGGTGGCGGCTCTGGCGCAACGCTCATGCGCCATCCAGTCTGAATGCGCTTGGGAACTAGCTCGCCCTGCGCATGCTCTTCCACTGTGATTCCTCCTTTCTTCGGCACAACATGCACTGGACTGACCCATTTGCTGTCCGAGATGGGGTAAATGACTCCTGCGTCAAGCAACTTTAAGATCTCCTTCTGCACTACCTCCATCATATTTGGGTTCAATCTGCGCTGAGCCTCCCTAGATGGTTTGGCACCATCTTCCAATAGTATTCTGTGCATGCACACATCTGGGCTCACTCCACGCAGATCTGCCAGTGTCCATCCTATAGCGCGCTGGTTCCTGCGCAGCACCTGCGGTAAGCGCACTTCCTGCTCCTCTTCTAATCCTTTCTTTATGATTACTGGCAGGGTGTCCTCATTTCCCAAGAAAATGTATTTGAGGTGCTCTGGCAGTTGCTTCAGTTCGACCTTGGGTGCCTGTTCAATGGAGGGCAAGATCTTATTAGCAGTGCAAATATGAACTATATCATGTACCTGTGTGGCTTCTAGTTCAGCATTGCTCGGCTCATCTTTCTGCTCCTCCAACTCTGCTTATGCCAGGGGCTCTGGTTCTACCGTTGCACTTGCGCACTGCGCATCTGTAACTAAATCATCAATGCAATCCATCGCGTGCACTGTGGCGTCCTCGTGTGGGTGCTGCATCCCCTTGAATATATTGAAATGGATTTCTTCGCCGTCAACCTCCACGGAGAGCGTGCCCCTTGATAGAGGCTATTTGTACGCATTATTTAGATCATAACCCTATGCTTGTTTGCAATATTTTATGAGCAAGATTACTCGTTTCTAGTGTTTTTGTGTTACAGGACAAAACGAGTCCTTGAGTCAGATACGCGCTAACAGGAAGCGTCCTAGGAGTGAGAGATCCGCTTGCGGAGATAGCAGCACAAGCAGAGGAGAAGTTGGCGAGAGTCAGTAGCGGTGCGCTAGCCGAATGCCGTGCGCCAGGCGCAACATCCAGTGACCAGATTTGGAAGTTGCCAAAGGTGAACTTCCTGGGCAATATATAAACGAAGGAAGTCTAGGGTTTCTAGGGAGAGAGACATCACGGCCGTCATTGGACAACGCACATCAGAGAGAGCGGCAACACTGAAAACACACGGACCTGTTGAGAAGATTTGCGCCAGCCGACTGCGCCAGCCGAGAAGACAATCTGCACGCACTGTTGCTACTGTGTTCTCAGACATATTAGACCTTATTTACTACTCTTAGTGTTGGTCGGGCATGAATCTATGAAGTATTACCTTTAAGACTTGAGCTTAATGCATAGTTTACTTATTTGTATTAATCCTGCGCGCACTGAGACAGTTAGTTGCATGAGTAGGGGAAGCCTTGAACCGCAAACTTACTTGCGTTGCTTGCTTGTCATATGTTAAACTAGTTGCATGAGTAGGGGAAGCCTTGAACCGAAAACTTACCGTGACAACTAGGAGTAACGAGTTAGGGTAGGCAGTTGCTACTGTGACAGGATTCGCAGCTGTTTAGTCTAGTTCTAAGGATTAATAGCACATGAACTTTGAACGGAACATGCGCACGTGTTAGGAAGCCTTGACCGGATACTAACCCAAGTAAGCCGAAAACTATAGACGTTTAGAGTCGATGATAAGGAATGCGTTTGATCGCGCGTCGTCGTGCGCGTCAAATATAATCCTTCCTCTCCCACTAGTACAGCGGTTAAGTAAGGGTCGATCTCCACAGGGAGCAAGCAGTGAGTCTTAGCCAGTAGCCTACACTTAAGAAAACGGGGGTTGCGTGAGTGATTGTGGGTTTTGCGCGATGCGCGAGTAACAGCGAATATCGTAACGCGGGGAATTGCACTAGACGTGAGCAAGCAGTAGAGATGAGATACTATGTTTATGAGAAGTATTGGGCAGACAATCCTCTATGAATGCATTCCTTATCATCGACTCTAAATGTCTATAGTTTGTGTCCTACTTGGGTTAGTGTCCGGTAAAGGCTTCCTAACACACGCGCATGTTCCGTTCAAAGTTCATGTGCTATTAATCCTAGAACTAGACTAAACAGCTGCGAATCCTGTCACAGTAGCAACTGCCTACCCTAACTCGTTACTCCTAATTGTCACGGTAAGTTTGCGGTTCAAGGCTTCCCCTACGCATGCAACTAGTTTAACAGGTGACAAGCAAGCAACACAAGTAGGATTGCGGTTCAAGGCTTCCCCTACTCATGCAACTAACTGTCTCAGTACGCACAGAATTAATACAAGTAAATAAACTATGCATTAAGCTCAAGTCTCAAAGGTAATACATCATAGGTTCATGCCCGACCAACACTAAGTGTTTAGCTAGACATGCTAGTGGTAAACATCATAAAATAGTAAATAACAACTACTGTATCAGAGAAAATGGTAGCAAATAGTGCGTGCAGTGTCTTCTCTTGGCTGGCGCAGTCGGCTGGCGCAACTCTCCTTGACAGGTCCGTGTGTTTTCCAGTTCTGCCGCGCAGTGCCTCTGGAATGCCGCTGAGTGATGATGTTCCCAATCTCTTGAAACCCTAGACTTTCTTTGTTTAAATAGTGCCCAGGAAGTTTCATCTTTTGGCAACTTCCAAATCTGGTCACTGGGACTTTGCGCCTGGCGCACGGCATTGATTGGCGCAATAGGGTAGCGCACCTCTGCTGTCTTTCGCCATTTCTTCTTCTGTTTGCGCCGCTAGCTCCGCAGGCTGATCTTTCACTCCTAGAACGCTGCCTGTTAGCGCGTATCCGATTCAAGGACTCGTTCTGACCTGATATACAAAAACATTGGAAACGAGTAATCTTGCTCATGAAATATTACAAACAAGCATAGGGTTATGACCTAAATAATGTGTATAACTAGGCTCTATCAAACCCCCCACACTTGCCCCTTGTTCGTCCCGAACAAGTACTGAAACGCGGATACAATTACCTTTTCTGGAGACTAGCGCACAGCCTTGCATTCTAGCGCAAAATGCACAGTTGCTCAACTTGTGCTGCTCTATCACCTGCGCACAACTGCACTCAATAGTTCTAATATAATAATCCCGAAATTTCATTACCTCTCAGCCGGGATGAAGATCTTTGGATGACTGGGAGATAGCTCTTCTTAGGCTCCTGGTTGTCAGCTCCCGCTCCGAAGGTAGGTATATGGTTTCTTGCGCGAGCTTCTTCCAGTGCGTGATTCGTTCGCACACTTCCTGGGAACCTGAGCCTTTGATGATATCCTTTTTGGTCTTGCGCACGCAGGTACTAAGTAGTGCGCATGCTGATTCTTTGTAACGCAAATCATCTGCTTCTGCTGGTATTTTTCTTTTGTACAGCTTCCTTTCCAATTTGTTTCATTCCCAGAACAGTTCCAATCTCAGCCTTCGGATAGCAGCTATGGAACTCGTTCCGCTCTCCCTCCTTGGTCCGTCTGCGCCGGTCGGCGCACTCGTTTACATCCGCGCCCGCTTTCCTTAGCTCGGCTTCCAGAGAGAAGGTGGTCTGTTTTCCCACCTCGCCACGCTTTGGGTATTTCGCCTTTGGCATCTGCGTGACTGAGCGCGCTCTTTTGTTCCGAAGGGTGCGAAGCACCGGCCTCCACTAGCGCACTCGACCATATACCTCGCCTTCGAAGCACAAGCGACTAACCGCCTCTCTGGAGCATTTCTATCAACTCCACATCCCCTGTATATCCCAACTGACAGGAGCAGAAAAAAACGAAAAAATTATGCTAAAACAGTAGAGAACGGCGCACGCAATACGGATAGCGCAACACAAGCTGGAGCGCATGCGCATCCTGCACCTTAGCGCACTACTGCTACTAATTCTCTTCAACTTAAACTAAGCTATACTAAAAATGCTCAAAACATGAAATGTAAGAGTAACGCCCCCCCCCCCCACACTTGAACAGAGACGTGTCCCCACGACTCAAGCTCAAGCGCACGGAGGCTGCGCACATGCATGCAATGCAACGAAAATAAAGAACAGAAAAGGGAACACAAATAGTCACACAAAATATAGCAAGGGAGTCACAGAATGTAGGGCACAAATATTCAGCACACATAATAGTCAACTAGACGCAGCAAAATAAAAGACACCACCCTAAAGAAAATCACTGCGCCTGCCCAAGGCCTTAGAAGTCCTCCGAGCTAGAATCAGCCTCTGAATCATGCGCCTCCTCCTCTGAAGAATCTGTCAAGGAGTCGGTGCTGGAGGCTGGTGGTACTATGGTGAGGGGAGGAGGCTGTGCTGCGAGGTCATCCTCGGAAAGTGACTCCCATATGGAATCGGAGTCTACGCTGGGAAAGTTAATGGGGGACTCCGGAACAGAAGGCCGGGCAGGGGAAGCTGCTGGTGGTTGTACTGGTTCGGGTGCAGGGGTGGGTTCTTCTGCTGGAATGCTGGCCCTGTTGCCATGTCCCGCCAAGCCTCCTGGTTATTGTGCGTGTCTAACTCCTCCTCACGCACCTTGACGCACCCGAATGCGCGCCTCAGCCTCCTTTCTGAGGCTATGAACAAGACACCCCTGTGTCTATATCTGATCTCCCTGTCCCCTGCCTCCAGAGACGCCAGGAACTCACACGTATCTTCCTGGTCTGATGCGCTGCGGAGGTCCATTAGTGTCTCCCAGCCGGCAATCGCTAGCCTCTGCGCCACGAGGTCCTCTAATCCAACCTCGCGCAGGAAATCTCGGCAGATGTACGGTGTCCCGTACATGTCCAAGCTGATGAACGCTGCATACTTGTTAGCGAAAGCCGCTGGGGTCTCCTGGTCTGTGGCGGGTCTCATCTTGCGCTGGGCTCCGGTCAATCGCGGTCAATGCTCCCCAAAACCCTAAAAATCGAAACTGCCCAGAATCCTCTGAAACTTGCACCGAACGAGCGCCTACTGGTCGCCTACTCAACGCACAAAACAGCACTCCAAGCCACGCACTCTAGCCTGGTGCGATTTCAAAACCCTAAAAACTGTCTCCTCCGCCCAAACCCTAACAGAAGCGGCTCAAAGCGGAATCGGGGGGTTACCTGGGTGCTGTGCGGTCGTGTTGTCCTTGAATCCCTCTAGTCGGACGGTGGGTTGGGCGCTGATCGACGGCAGAGGTCTGAAGGCGGGAGCTCGTGTGCAACGGTCGAGTGAAAAGTGCTGGGAATTTTTCTAAGTCTGGCCTTATATACCCCCCTCTGGCTAGCGCAACTGACCTGCGCATTGATAGGCGCACGGTCCTGCGCACTTGTGTGACTAAAAAAACTACCAAACCCTAAACTAGCTAAAAACACTAAAAAAAAAGCAAAACAAGCAGAATAAAATGTGCCAAAATAAAATGTGTCGGGTTACCTCCCGACAAGTGCCTTTGTTTAACGTCGTTGGCTCGACGGTACCTCGTTACGTGCCAAGAAGTGCGTCTGCAGCCTCCCCCACTCTTTCTCCTGAGTGTCCTTGCGCCAGAGCTTGTGTTACGATCTCATTGGTCCTGCGCAAAGGGTACAAGGGAAGGTCAGCATGTGATACATTATTCGTAATGAGGGTAGATGCAGAGGAAGAGGAGATATAGGCGATGGGTGCTAGTTCTCCCTCTGAAGCATCTGGTGGTGCGTCTGGCGCAGCAGCTTGCGCGTCCACTATCTCTGGCTCGGCCAAGTCAATGTTGCGTGCTGCGCCATCCCAAGGTTCGCCCAAGTACCGTTTGACTCTCTGCCCGTTAACCTGAAAACGATGCTGGTGCCCGTCTTCTAATTCAATTGTGCCGTAGGGGAAAACCTTGGTGACGGTGTATGGTCCCGTCCACTTGCTGCGCAACTTCCCAGGCATGAGCTTCAGGCGGGATGAAAACAATAATACCTGATCTCCTGGTTCAAACGTGCGCCGGAGGATATGCTTGTCGTGAAATGCTTTGGTGCGCGCTTTGTAATCGCGCAGTCCCTCATAGGCGTCCAGGCGCAGTTCTTCTAGTTCGCTCAGCTCAAATGCGCGTTCTTTTCCTGCCTCCTCCAAGTTCAAGTTGCAAATACGTAAGGCCCAATATGCCTTGTGCTCGAGCTCTACTGGCAGGTGGCATGCCTTCCCATAGACCAGCCGGAATGGTGAGGTTCCAATGGGCGTCTTGTGTGCAGTGCGGTATGCCCATAGCGCATCATCCAGGCGCTGGCTCCAATCCTTGCGCGACGGCCTCACAGTCTTTTCCAAGATGCGCTTGATCTCTCTGTTAGAAACTTCGGCCTGTCCATTTGTCTGCGGATGGTAAGCGGTGGACGTCTTGTGGCGCACCCCATAGTGCTTGAAAACTTGCGCCACAACCCTGTTGCAGAAGTGCGTCCCCTGGTCGCTGATAACTGCCTTAGGCACTCCGTACCTGCAAAATATGTTAGTTCTGAGAAAATCAGCGACAATCTTACCATCATCCTTGCGCGTGGCCTTAGCTTCGACCCATTTGGATACGTAATCCACGGCCACCAGTATGTACTCGTAGCCGGCAGATGGGGGAAATGGACACATGAAGTCGATTCCCCAAACATCGAACACTTCATCCACCAAAATCGGGGTCTGCGGCATCTCGTTGCGCGCGGAGATCCCTCCAGTGCGCTGGCACCTGTCACACTTCCTGCAGTGGTCATAGGCATCTCTGAATAGGTGCGGCCAGTAGAATCCGCAGTCCAAGATCTTCCTGCTCGTGCGCTTGGGACCGAAATGTCCTCCACAGGCGTGCGCATGATAAAACATCAACACAGAGTTAATCTCATGGTCAGGCACGCAACGTCTTAATATCCGATCTGGACCTATTCTAAGCATGTAAGGATCATCCCAAAGGTAATGCTTGGACTCATGTTTCAATCGCATGCACTGAGTTTTATTGAAATGAGGAGGGAACGCACCTGTGACCAGGTAATTTGCGATATGCGCATACCATGGTACCTTACCTGTTAGCGCCATCAGATGCTCGTCAGGGAATGTCTCCTTGATCGGCCCTGGCTCCTCATCCTTTATGATCCTGCTCAGGTGATCAGCGACGGTATTTTCCGTGCCCTTCTTATCTTTGATCTCTAAGTCGAATTCCTGAAGCAGAAGTACCCAGCGCATCAGGCGCGACTTGGTCTCTTTTTTGGACATGAGGTAGCGGATAGCTGCGTGGTCCGTGTAGATGATGACTCTGGCGCCTAGAACATATGCTCGGAACTTCTCCAGCGCAAATACAATTGCCAGAAGCTCCTTCTCCGTGGTGGTGTAGTTCTTCTGCGCGGAGTCCAGTGTGCACGATGCATAGTAGATGGCATGCGGCTTCTTGTCCTCGCGCTGCCCCAAAACTGCTCCTACTGCGTAGTCACTTGCGTCACACATCAGCTCGAATGGCAGGTTCCAGTCTGGTGCGCGCATCACTGGCGCACTGGTCAGCGCTTCTTTCAGCTTATCGAACGCTGCCCTGCACTCATCAGTAAAATCGAAGCACACGTCTTTTTGCAACAGGTTAGACAGGGGTATGCAAATTTTAGAGAAATCCTTAATAAAACGCCTGTAAAACCCAGCATGCCCTAAGAACGATTTCACGTCGCGCACGTTGGTGGCATAAGGCAGATTAGAAATAATATCTATCTTAGCTTTGTCTACCTTAATACCCTCCTCTGAAATGATATGACCTAGTACCACTCCGTGCGTTACCATGAAATGACATTTTTCGTAATTTAGCACTAAGTTCTTAGAGATGCAGCGCGCTAAGACTTTATCTAGATGTGTTAAGCATGCATCAAAGGTACTCCCATATACAGTGAAATCATCCATGAACACTTCTATGCATATACCAATCATATCAGAGAAAATGCTCATGACGAGGCGTTGGAACGTACCTGGCGCGTTGCACAGCCCAAAAGACATACGCCGAAACGCAAATGTTCCGAAGGGGCATGTGAACGTGGTCTTCTCTTGATCCTCCGCAGCTATGGGTATCTGATTGTAACCTGAATATCCGTCCAAAAAACAAAAGTAAGGCTTACCTGCCAAGCGATCCAGCATCTGGTCCATGAAGGGTAGCGGGAAGGGGTCCTTGCGCGTTACAGCGTTCAGCTTCCTGTAGTCGATGCACATGCGCCAGCCAGTTTGTATGCGCTTGGGAACTAGCTCGCCCTGCGCATTCTCCTCCACCGTGATTCCTCCTTTCTTTGGCACAACGTGCACCGGGCTGACCCATTTGCTGTCTGAGATTGGGTATATGACCCCTGCGTCAAGCAACTTCAAGACTTCCTTTTGCACTACCTCCATCATATTTGGGTTTAACCTGCGCTGAGCCTCCCTGGATGGTTTGGCACCATCTTCCAACAGAATTCGGTGCATGCACACGTCTGGGCTCACTCCGCGCAGATCAGCAAGAGTCCATCCAATAGCGCGCTGGTTCCTGCGCAGCACCTGTTGTAAGCGCGCCTCCTGCTCTTTTTCCAATCCCTTCTTGATGATCACTAGCAGGGTGTCCTCATCTCCCAAGAAAATGTACTTGAGGTGCTCCGGGAGTTGCTTCAGTTTGATCTTGGGTGCCTGTTCAATAGAGGGCAAGATTTTGTTAGCGGTGCAAATATGAACTATATCAAGTACCTGTGTGGGTGCTGGTTCAGCACTGCTTAGCTCCTCCTCTTGCTCCTTCAGCTCTGCCTGTGTCAGTAGCTCTGGTCCTATGGTTGCGCTCACACACTGCGCTTCTGTGACTAAATCGTCAAAGCTGTCCATTGCGTGCACAGTAGCGTCCTCATGTGGGTGCTGCATCCCTTCGAAGATGTTGAAATGGATTTCTTCGCCATCTACCTCCATGGAGAGCGTGCCCCTCCACACGTCTATCTTCGTGCGCGCAGTCATCAGAAACGGTCTGCCTAGGAGGATCTGCGCACCGCTGGCGCTTGATTCACCCTCCATTTCGAGCACATAAAAGTCTGCTGGGAACACCAGCTCTCCCACTCGAACTAGGACATCTTCTATCATGCCTGCAGGTTGTTTGCACGATCTATCTGCTAGCTGAATTGTGAGACCTGCAGGTTTTAGTGGTCCAAGGCGCAAAGTCGCATAGAGAGAATATGGTAATAAATTGATTGATGCGCCTAAATCGATCATGCAATTGCTTACCGTGGTTTTACCTAAGGTGCAAGGGATAGTGAATGTACCTGGATCTCGGCACTTAGGTGGTACCTTTTGTTGCACGATTGCTGAGGCCTGCGCATTTAGCATTACCTGTGCGCATTCGCCTGTCCTCCTTTTATTTGTGCACAGCTCTTTTAAAAACTTCGCATACCTGGGGATCTGTCGAATAGCTTCTATGAGAGGTATGTTGATTTCCACCTTGCTGAACAGCTCATATAGTTCCTTGTCCAGTGCTTCTTTTCTCGCCAGTGGTGCCTGCACAGGGAAAGGAGCAGGTATGTTAGTACAATTTTTGTCCTTGTTTGTCGAGTGAGACATACCTGGCGCTTTGCCCTGCTGGTTCGTGGTTGGCGCTTCTGATTGCGCCTCTGGCTCTGGTTGCGCACTCTGAGCTGCTGGATCTGGGACTTGCGCAACTGGTTGCGCGGGCGCCTGCGCGGTCTGCTCTGTTCCCACTGTGCGCCCAGTCCTCAGTGTTACTGCATTAACTCCTCCTTTAGGGTTCTGAATCACTTGCGAAGGCAGGTTGCCATCGCTCTTTTTCAGCTCATACACCGTGGATTCGATTTCTGATAGATGCTTCTCTATGGATTCGAACCTCTTGTCATACTTTTCGTCATTCTTGCGCACTGTGTCTGCTAGCTGCCCCATGATATCTTCCAAGGATCGCTTTGGTTGCTGATTGTTCTGCGCTGGTGCGTCTGTGCGGCGATGCGGTGGATTGTAGGGTGCAGCTTGTTGCGTCTGCTGTGGCGCGCGCTGATCAGTGGGCTGCCTCTGGAAATTGTTCTCTTCTCTCCATCTGAATCCATTTGCAGCAAGCCCAAAGCGCGGCTGATTCTGCCTCTGCGGTCCTCTGTTGTCCCATCCTCCAAGGGCATTTACATCTCCAGTTTCTTCAAAAAGTGTTGGGCATTCATCTGTCTTGTGCTCAGTGGACCTGCAGAATTCACATACCTTTGGCGCAACTGGTTGTGCGCTCTGCGCACTCATCAGCTTCTGTAGCATGGCCTTCATTTCTTGGATCTCAGCGCTTGCCTCTACCTGATGCACAGAACGATTACGACTACTTTCAAGTGTCAATTGATGTCTTACCTGCCCAGCAGAATCTTCTATCAGCTGCCATGCATCCTCCGGGTACATGTTGCAAATGTCCCCTCCTGCGCATGCATTCAGTAGTCGAAGCTCCATGGGCAGCAGTCCATTCAGAAAGTTCTCTATCAGCACATTCTGAGGAAGCCCGTGATTGTAGCAGTTGGCTTCTAGCTCCCTGAAACGCTCGTAGTATTCTGACAGAGACTCCCCTGCGCTCTGCCTTGGCGCGGCCAATTCCCTTCTGAGCAGCGCAATCTTCGCTGCTGGATAAAATTTGTCTAAGAATTTCTTCTGCAGCTGCTCCCATGTGTGGATTGATCCTGCGGGTAGGCTCATCAGCCAGTGTTTGGCTGCATCGCTCAATGAAAAAGGGAACGCTTTCATCTTCAGCGCTTCATCGTTTTCCCCCAAAGCCTTCATGTTCTCGCAAATGATTAGGAACACTCGCACATGCTTGACTGGATTTTCGTTGTTCATTCCGTGAAACTTGGGCATGTGATGGATGAGTGAGCTCCTCAGTTCGAACTGTCCGTTGGGCGGAAGCACTATGCACCATGGCTGGTTAACAGTGAGTGGGGCTGACATTTCGTGCACTGTCCTGCGCCTCGCAACTGGACGAACGGGTGGCGCAATGTATGGTTCAGCGGCCATCCGTGCGTCGACCTCACGCTGCACTTCCTCTCTGAATAGGGCTGCGCAGTTATGTGCCCTTGCTTCCTCTGGGGTTCTGTCTCCCAGGTTATCTCCAACCACACTGTTATCCTCCATGTCCTGATCCAAACTCAAGAAACGAATTAAATGGCAACGAAGTTGTTGCGTCTGTCAGTGCGCAACTAGAATCTACGCAGCGCAACTGTTTCAAGGTTGCGCAGGTTGATGTGATTGTGCGCTGTCAGAAACAACAACGAGAAAACAAAACAAAATGAAATAACTAGTTACTAAAATGAGAAATGTAAGCTAGCTAAAACTTAGCTGTGTTGCTCCCCGGCAACGGCGCCAAAATTTGATCGCGCGTCGTCGTGCGCGTCAAATATAATCCTTCCTCTCCCACTAGTACAGCGGTTAAGTAAGGGTCGATCTCCACAGGGAGCAAGCAGTGAGTCTTAGCCAGTAGCCTACACTTAAGAAAACGGGGGTTGCGTGAGTGATTGAGGGTTTTGCGCGATGCGCGAGTAACAGCGAATATCGTAACGCGGGGAATTGCACTAGACGTGAGCAAGCAGTAGAGATGAGATACTATGTTTATGAGAAGTATTGGGCAGACAATCCTCTATGAATGCATTCCTTATCATCGACTCTAAATGTCTATAGTTTGTGTCCTACTTGGGTTAGTGTCCGGTAAAGGCTTCCTAACACACGCGCATGTTCCGTTCAAAGTTCATGTGCTATTAATCCTAGAACTAGACTAAACAGCTGCGAATCCTGTCACAGTAGCAACTGCCTACCCTAACTCGTTACTCCTAATTGTCACGGTAAGTTTGCGGTTCAAGGCTTCCCCTACGCATGCAACTAGTTTAACAGGTGACAAGCAAGCAACACAAGTAGGATTGCGGTTCAAGGCTTCCCCTACTCATGCAACTAACTGTCTCAGTACGCACAGAATTAATACAAGTAAATAAACTATGCATTAAGCTCAAGTCTCAAAGGTAATACATCATAGGTTCATGCCCGACCAACACTAAGTGTTTAGCTAGACATGCTAGTGGTAAACATCATAAAATAGTAAATAACAACTACTGTATCAGAGAAAACGGTAGCAAATAGTGCGTGCAGTGTCTTCTCTTGGCTGGCGCAGTCGGCTGGCGCAACTCTCCTTGACAGGTCCGTGTGTTTTCCAGTTCTGCCGCGCAGTGCCTCTGGAATGCCGCTGAGTGATGATGTTCCCAATCTCTTGAAACCCTAGACTTTCTTTGTTTAAATAGTGCCCAGGAAGTTTCATCTTTTGGCAACTTCCAAATCTGGTCACTGGGACTTTGCGCCTGGCGCACGGCATTGATTGGCGCAATAGGGTAGCGCACCTTTGCTGTCTTTCGCCATTTCTTCTTCTGTTTGCGCCGCTAGCTCCGCAGGCTGATCTTTCACTCCTAGAACGCTGCCTGTTAGCGCGTATCCGATTCAAGGACTCGTTTTGACCTGATATACAAAAACATTGGAAACGAGTAATCTTGCTCATGAAATATTGCAAACAAGTATAGGGTTATGACCTAAATAATGTGTATAACTAGGCTCTATCAGCGTTCATAGAGGATTGTCTGCCCAATACTTCTCATAGTCATAGTATCTAATCTCTACTGCTTGCGCACGTCTAGTGCAATTTCCTGCGTTACGCTAGCTACTGTTCATTTGCGCATCGCGCACCCCAATCTCACACAACCCCCATTTTTAGTGTAGACGACAGGATTGAAGACTGAACTACTTGCTCCCTGTGGAGATCGACCCTTACTTAACCGCTGTACTGGTGGAAGAGGAAGGATTATATTTGACGCGCACAACGACGCGCGATCACCCTTCCACACGTCTATCTTCGTGCGCGCGGTCATCAGGAAAGGTCTGCCCAGTAGGATCTGCGCACTGCTGGTGCTTGATTCACTCTCCATTTCCAGCACATAAAAATCTGCTGGGAACACCAGCTCTCCTACTCGCACAAGAACATCCTCTATCATGCCTGCAGGTTGTTTGCACGATCGATCCGCTAGCTGAATGGTGAGACCTGCAGGCTTTAGTGGTCCAAGGCGCAATGTTGGATATAGAGAATAAGGTAACAAATTGATAGATGCGCCTTAGTCAATCATGCAGTTGCTCACTCTGGTTTTACCTAAAGTGCAAGGGATAGTGAATGTACCTGGGTCTCGGCACTTAGGTGGTACCTTATGTTGCACGATCGCTGAGGCCTGCGCATTTAGCATTACCTATGCGCATTCGCCTTTCCTTCTCTTGTTTGTGCACAGCTCCTTTAAAAACTTGGCGTACCTGGGAATCTGCCGAACTGCTTCGATAAGGGGAATGTTGATTTCCACCTTGCTGAATAACTCGTATAGCTCTTTGTCCAGCGCTTCCTTCCTAGCCAAGGGTGCCTGCACAGGGAAAGGTGCAGGTATATTAGTACGATTCGTGCCCTTGTCATTTATTTGTGTTATACCTGGCGCTTCGCCCTGCTGGCTTGTGGCTGGCATTTCTGGTTGCGCTTCTTGCTCTGGTTGCGCATTCTGTTCTGCTGGATCCGGGACTTGTGCAACTGGTTGCGCGGGCGCCTTCGTGGTCTGTTCTGCTCTTATTGTGCGCCCAGTCCTCAGTGTCACTGCATTGACTCCTCCTTTGGGGTTCTGAATCACTTGCGAAGGCAGGTTGCCATCGCTCTTTTTCAGCTCATATACCGTGGTTACGATCTGTGATAGCTGATTTTCAATGGACTCGAACCTCTTGTCATACTTCTCGTCATTTTTGCGTACTGTGTCTGCTAGCTGCCCCACGATATCTTCCAAAGATCGCCTAGGTTGCTGGTTGTTACGTGCTGGTGCGTCAGTGCGGCGATGCGGTGGATTGTAGGGCGCAGCTTGTTGGGTCTGCTGTGGCGTGCGCTGATCTGTGGACTGCCTCTGGAAATTATTCTCTTCCTTCCATCTGAATCCATTTGGTGCCAGTCCAAAGCGCGGCTGATTCTGCCTCGGTGGCCCTCTGTTGTCCCATCCTCCGAGAGCATTGACATCTCCAGATTCCTCAAATAGCGTGGGACATTCATCAGTCTTGTGTTCGGTGGACCTGCAGAATTCACATACCTTTGGCGCAACTGGTTGTGCGCTTTGCGCACTCATCAACTTTTGCAGCATGGCCTTCATTTCCTTGATCTCAGCGCTTGTTTCTACCTGATGCACAGAACGAGTACGACTATTTTCAAGTGTTAGCTGATGTCGTACCTGACCAGCAGAGTCTTCTATCAGCTGCCACGCGTCTTCTGGATACATGTTGCAAATGTCGCCTCCTGCGCATGCGTTCAATAACCTCAGCTCCATGGGCAGCAGTCCATTCAGGAAGTTCTCTATCAGCACATTGTGGGGCAGGCCATGATTGTAGCAGTTGGCTTCTAGCTCCCTGAAACGCTCGTAATACTCTGACAGAGACTCTTCTGCGCTCTGCCTTGGCGCGGCCAGTTCCCTTCTGAGTAGCGCGATCTTTGCTGCTGGATAGAATTTGTCCAGGAATTTCTTCTGCAGCTGCTCCCATGTGTGAATTGATCCGGCTGGTAAGTTCATCAACCAATGTCTGGCTGTGTCACATAGTGAAAATGGGAATGCCTTCATCTTCAGCGCCTCATCGCTCTCCCCTTCGGTCTTCATGTTCTCGCATATGACTAGGAACTCTCGCACATGCTTGACTGGATTTTCACTGTGCATCCCGTGAAACTTGGGCATGTGATGAATGAGCGAGCTCCTTAGCTCAAAATGACTGCCTGGCGGAAGCACGATGCACCATGGCTGGTTAACAGTGATAGGGGCTGACATCTCGTGCACTGTTCTGCGTCGCGCGGCCAGTTGCACGGGTGGCGCATGATACACTTCAGCGGCCCTCCTTGCTTCAACCTCGCGCTGCACTTCCTCTCTGAACAGGGCTGCGCGGTTATGTGCTCTTGCTTCCTCTGGGGTTTTGTCCCCTAAGTTGTCCCCAACGACACTGTTGTCCTCCATAACCTGTTCTATATCTCAAAGAAAACGAAATTAAAAGATAACTAATGCTGCTGCGTCTGTCAGTGAGCAACTAGAATCTGTGTAGCGCAACTGTTTCAAGGTTGCGCAGGCTGATGGTGGGTGCGCGCTGTCAGAAACAACAACGACAAAACAAAAACAAACTGAAATAGCTAGTTACTAATAAGGAAAAAAAACGTTAACTAACTAGAACTTAGCTGTGTTGCTCCCCGACAACGGCGCCAAAATTTGATCGCGCGTCGTTGTGCGCGTCAAATTCATTCCTTCCTCCTCCACTAGTACAGCGGTTAAGTAAGGGTCGATCTCCACAGGGAGCAAGTAGTTCAGTTCTAGCCAGTGACCTACACTTACGAAGATTGGGGGGTGAGTGATTGGGTGGCGCAGTGCGCGAGTAAACAGTGGTATCGTAACGCAGGAACTTGCACTAGACGTGCGCAGGCAGTAGAGATTAAGTACTATGACTATGAGAAGTATCGGTGCAGACAATCCTCTATGAGTGTATTCCTTATCATCGACTCTAAATGTCTATAGTTTGGTTTGCTAATGTTAGTGTCCGATCAAGGCTTCCTAACATGTGCGCATGTTCCGATCAAAGTTCATGTGCTATTAATTCTTACACTAGACTTAAACAACTACGAATCCGATCAAGGTAGTAATTGCCTATCTTAGCGCGTTACTCCTAGTTGGCACCGTCAGGCTATTCAACTAGTTTAACAAACAACAACAAGCAACAAGAGTAAGATTGCGGTTCAAGGCTTCCCCTACTCATGCAACAAGCTGCCAGTAATGTGCGCAGAATTAATATAAGCAAGCAAGCTATGCATTAAGCGCAAGTCTCAAAGGAAATACTCATAGATTCATGTCCAACCGATACTAAGCGTTTAGCTAGACATGCTAGTGATAAACATCATAGAATAGTAAAATAAGGTCTAATGTATCTGAGAAACAAGTAGCAAACAGTGCGTGCAGTATGTCTCTCGGCTGGCGCAGTCGGCTGGCCCAAGTCCTCTCAACAAGTCCGTGTGTTTTCCAGATTGCCGCTCTCTTGCTCTCTCGTGGCCCTCTGATGTGGGGTGTTGCCTCTCTGTGTGTCTCTCTTAAACCCTAGACCTCCTCCCCTTTATATACTGCTCGAGAGGTCCATCCTTGGCAACTTCCAAATCTGGTCATGTCAGGATTAGGAAATACTAGACTCTGCGCCTGGCGCACGGCATACTGCTTAGCACATTGGTCGGCGCAACTCTGCTGTCTCTCGCCATTTCTTCTGTTTGCGCCGCTAGCTCCGCAGGCTGTGTGATGCGCGTCCTAAATGCTGCCTGTTAGCGCGTATCCGACTTAGGCCCTTGTTTTGTCCTGAAATACAAAAACACTGGAAACCAGTAATCTTGTACACAAAATAATGCGAACAAGCATAGGGTTATGATATAAATAATGCGTATAAATAGGCTCTATCAGTGGGATGGGAAAACAAACCGTCCTATCTCTAGTCCTAGTAACCGGGAATGGGTGGGTAACCCCTATCTTGACTCGCGCTGAAAGAATAATGATGAGAAAGAGCGGGACGCGCTCCATATGCTGTTATTCGAAGGCGATGATTGGAACGGTTCAAAAGAAAAAAAAAAAGGGACAAGCAATTCACATTGGAGAGCAAAGCTCAAAAGAAAAATTCAAACAGAATAAAAAAAATTCAGAAAAGCAATCGCGTCGAGTGAAGTCTTCGGACCAAACAGAACAAGAAAGTTCAAAAGCTGTCTTCCAAAAGAAGAAGAATGAAAAAGTTGAGTTCCTCATCACTTGGATTTCTCACGTGCCAGAGAAATCAAACTCAGCGTGTGCGCGTGACTATGACCTCGAGCTGAAGAATGGAGTCAGGAGTCTAAAGAGGGCTATCTCCCAGTCATCCATTGGCATTCCATCTCGACATCTCTGGTAACATGTATCATTGTAGTTTCTCGCTGATCTTTATTGAAGAACGAATGTGAACATATGTTGATGAACTGATTAGTGAGGACATTGCAAGTAAATTCATTATTTAGTCATTGGCATAATAAAAGTGCTTTGAGTATTGCGAGTCTTGTCTTTATTCTTGTTCGGGACGAACAAGTTTAAGTGTGGGGTAGTTTGATGGAGCGTATTTATACGATCCATCGAGTTATTTATTCCCATTGTTTAGTTACATTTTTTGTGTGAAAGATTACTTCTTGGTAGTGTTTTGCATCGCAGGTGTATCAAGACCGCTTAGAACCTTATTGCGCATTTGGATGGATATACAGCAAATCTTGGCAGATTGACCTATCCGTAGTCGAAGGCTTGCCGAGCGCATGATTCTGATCCGATTAAGGCGTGTTATACCTTGTTGGAAAGCTAACTCAAGGGACTACAATTCTCTAGTTTATATCCAGACAAGATTCGGAGGTCTAAAGGGTAAAAAAAGCTAGTCTCTGATACTGCAGTGACTACTGCACCGGAAGCACACTTTAGCAGAGTTAATGTCTTCTTAGAGCGCGTATTTAATGTCTTCATGGGGAGCGCGACTAATGTCTTCATCCTGAGCGAAATGCAATTGATGACGTCAGTATTGGGCCCACAGCCCAAAATCAGATTTAGAAGTTTTCAAGATTTAGAAGTCTCTCCATTCCATAAATACAGACCTGCCACAACACAATTGAGCATCAATTCTTAGAGAGAATCTTCAGCACGAGAACCCAGACAAAGAAGCGGCCACTGCGCGCGTATTTCGAGGCGGATCACTATTTGATAATGAGTATGGCAGTGTTTGACAAAACCAGAACAAGTGAACAAGGAGTTGCTGCAGCTCAAGTATTTAAGCAGGCCAGAACAAGTGAACTAGCAGCAGCTGCAGCAGGGGATGCTACAGCAGGAGCTTGTTCAACTGGCTGTATCAACCGTCCTAAAGCAGCAGCAACCTGGGTTGGTCCAGAAGGACTGAAAACTCTTTGGATTGTCTCTAAAGAATTTCTAAAATACTGTGGAGTATTTTCCAGTGAGGTTTACTTGTCAGAGAAGTAGATTTGCATTGAAGATAAAGATCAAATCTAATCTCCTAGATTTTAGGAGATAATTTGTTCTTGTTGGGACATTGCCTAAACCTGGACATTGCTAAAAGCTGGTGATGCTATTTAAGCAGAAGGGGTTCAGAGCAGAATGGGGGATCGAAGCTGAGGGATACACGAGTGCATACACAGATTTCAGAGAGAGCAATCTTTGGTGTGCGACGGACGAATTCTTCGATCATCACCCGAGAGCAGAGCGTGAGCGCAGAGCTGAGGTGATTGTGGCAGAAGGGAATCAGGACTTGCAGAGTCTGATTGGAGCTTGATCTGGAAGCCAATTCAGAGCTGCGGAGCTTGTTGGTTGATCAAGGGAAGCCGCGGAAGAACTGACGAGTTGTTGGCTCGGTCGAGTGTCGTGCGGCAGTACTCGCTAGTGGCAGGTGATCACTGAGTGAGGGGGAGTATTCTAGAGTGTGCAGCGCTCGTGGAATCGTTCGAACGGCTCGGCAGAAGGCCTTGGAGCGACGCGGACAAATTGTGCTTCAGCTGTGTGTTACAGCAGTTGCTACAGCAACCCTGCCGTGTCAAGTGTAATTTAGAATAGGCTGAGTCTTGAGAAGTCTGTAGCTATTCTGGATTGACATATTGTAGAGGGTGTGCAGGCACAAGTCAGAGCTTGTTCTGATTGTGCTGAGTGATCCACACAAGGTTGAGTAGCATAGGTTGCGTGGGTTGTAACCGTGTGTACTTGGGAACCTTCGAGTTAGTGGATTGAGGACTGGAGAATAGTCCTCCCCAGACGTAGGCAGTTGGCCGAACTGGGTGAACAAACCTTGTCTTGTTCATTGCTTGCTGAGACAATTATTAGTGAACAAGAGTGTGCTGCAGCAACTGCTTGTTCACAAATCTGTCAAACTAAGACACTGTGAAATTTCACTATTCACGGCCGAAATTACTATTCACATCCGGAGTTACTGTTCACTCAGATTACTATTCACCGCTACAGTATTATTCCTAAACTCAGTTTATTTCCATTGTTTTAGATGACTCGTAGTAGCTAAACCCTTAATTTCAGTTTGAGGATTTTGTGTTGCAACATACGGTTTGAGATATTTATGTTTCGTAATTCAACTCAGTAAATTCCTGTTCTTCGTTTCAATTGCATGCTCTGATTATCAAGTTAGCGTATCCTAGCGGTGAAACTGAGTTGATGTCTACTGCATGATATTCCTTTTTAGCTAAGCCTAGCGGTGTAACCTAATCGGTGTTGTTGATCGAGTAATCGTTAACCCTATTCGAGAACCTAGCGGTTGAGATTAGGTAGAACAGTAGAGTCGGCATTACCCTAGCGAGATTGTTAGACTAAGAACGGTAGTTTACTCGTTGATGCACGTCACAATCAATGATTACCAGTTGCAATGCATATCCCTAAACTGATTTTTCTCTGAATTTGATAACAACAAACGTTATTCCTGCAACCCCCTTTTCATCGTGACAATTAATTAGTAGAACTTTATAGCTGATTGCTCTCTCGTGGGTTCGACCCTGCTTACCGCTTGCTGAGTGTTAACAGGAGATTATAAACATAAGTTTGGCGCACACAACGATGTGCCGTCAGAGACCCAGGAAGTGCTTCAGCAGTCTCTGGATCTTATTGGACTAATACCTGGGCAGGCTCTCCTTCAGATACATCCACCACGTATCTACCTTTGAAGACTTTGTGGTCGAACAAAAATAATTTTGGAGCTCCAGACAGACCTTCAGGGGCAGCTGTCAGTTCCTTATGTTGGCTGATCATGACTTCATAAATTAAAGATGGAAATCCAATACACAGGTTGGACTTCGGCTTATTGGCATGAACAACAATCTAATCGAAGACAATCTGTCCCAGATTGACTTCCCTTTTCTCCCTAATACTGAACAATAGTTGTGCCATGCCCCTGCTTACCTTCCCTTTGTGAAAGCTGGGGTTCCAGTTTCTTATCGCAAAGGAGTACAGAATAGCATATTTTGTTGTCAGGTCAACTACACTAAAATTGTGCAAAACCCAGCCCTTGCACAAACCACCAGTGAGCACAACAACCAGCCTATCTGAGCTCACCTCTACTGGTAGGTTGGAATCCTCTCTAGTACCCAAGTATTTGTTGATCACAGAAGGTGTGATCACTACCCTCAATCTCCTTACAAAACTAGCTCCATAATAACAGACTCTCTACTACTCCAAAGTCTCTATCAAAATTTACTAGAAACTTCTTAACTATATGCAGGTTATAATGTTTGGCAAAAATCAAGGAGAATAGAAAATATACCTCTCGGAGTAAAGTGATTACCTCTGGCACACGAAACCTCCCAACCTCTAGTAATTTCTTGGCCACAATTGTTCTGCGATTAATCACCTCTTAGGTGCTATCAATCTTTTTGCTCCAGCACATGATTCTTATCCGATTGAGGCGTGACATATCTTGTTGGAAAGCTAATTCAAAGTTCTACAACTTCTTAGTTTACATCAAGATGTTATTCGAAGGTTTCAAGGATCAAACAAGCAAGATTGTAACGCTGCAGAAGTGATCCGCCCAAGGGTTGACCGAATCAAAAGTGATTTGGCCAAGAGAAAGTGATTCGCCCAACTCCAGAATAGCACTGAGAGTTTGATTCGGACACTCTGTTTGAGTTAACTAATAAGGCTACCCCGAATCACTTTTGATTCGGGCACGGCGGGTAAATATAAATAGAAAGAAGACAAGAAAAATTAGATTGTGCCTTGGGGTGCCTCCGGCGCCTAGGGTTCCTCTCTTGGGACAAAACCCTAAATCGAAAACTTGGAGAATTGTCAAGAATTTGGAGAAGAGATCAACAATTGAAGATTCCACAACATCCCTTTACTCATTCCCTACTTCTCTACTACTCTACTACTTCTCTACCTTGTTGAACAATTTTATTATGTTTTGTATTGAACTCACCATGAGTGAGTAGTCCCATAATAGTTGGGATCCTTATGGATCCTTTAGGTTAGATTGTAATGCAAAACATGCATTTTATTATGAATGAGGTTTTTTGATTGAAAATTTCCATGCTTCATCTTCACGTTACTTTTATGCACACTAAGTGTTTGACGAAACGCATGAATGATTATGAATTAATAAAACACATAGGGATGGAATGAGAATTGAACTTAGGTTGTTTAGAAGATCAAGCATGTCTATTAGGCTAAGCATAAAGCAAACTTTAGTTAACTATCGATAGGCCGAGAGGTTGAGATTACGAGACTCTTGTTCTATACGGTTCAATAGAGCGAGAGTTTGAGAATTATGTCACTTAGGTATCATTCCCATTCTAGAGAAGGAGCTAGAGTTGAATTTAGAATGCGTGATACTTTAGCCTAGAATTATCAATCAAATTACCTTATGCATATATTGGTATTTTGTGTTGCTAATCGCATGACCTAGGGCTGAAGTGGGATTCCGACTACGTTTTCTCTATTGCTCCCTTTAAACCAAATTTCGAACTTGTCTTTAGTATTCACTAGAGATACCTCGCCTAGAGGAAGAATCCTAATTTTTATTTAGTAGACTTGCGTTAAGCATTACTAGCTAGCTTTAGACTTATCTATGCTTTTCTTTTGGGTTCGACCCGAGGTCACTCAGATTATAAATATTGTTTGCTTACCGTGATTGGACTAGTATTTTTACTACCACATTTTCGACAACGTTCAGCCAACTACCAAAAGGTGAGATTCAGCGTCCGGGGTTTGTTTCCTAATAGTTTTAGGAATCTCCCATAGAAATAAATCAGGTCGCAATCTGAAGATAAAGATATGGTTCCAAAAAGAGGTTTTTGGAGAGAAGGTTGTTGCAATCATATCCCAACAAACTCCTAAGATCTAGGAGAAGATCGCAACTGCCCAAGGAGTTTGGAAAGAGTTGTAAAAAGTGTTATGGAAGGGACGCGCCACCTTCAAGTATAAAAGGGAGCATTGCCTGCATCGACACACAGACACACAAGCTAGAGCACTGAGTTAGAGAGTGTGAGTGCATGAGCAGAGAGAAAGATCAGGACTAGTAGAGTCTGATCTACACTTGATCATCAGAGTTCAAGTAGAGCAAACCCTTGTTGAAAGATTAAGTACAAGTTGTTGGTGAATCTGTCACGGTTGATCGGAAAATCAAAGCTAAGTTCCCTACAGTTAACAGAAGGTTACTGATCAAGGGGGAGCGTCATCAGAGTTGTGAGAACTCGCAGAAGTCAGATTGAAGCAGCTGGGAAGACTCGGAGAATCTGAGGTAGAGCAACTTGGTTCAGAAGTTGCTATAGCATCCTGTCGTAACAAATTAAAGCAGCTGAATCCGTTGCATTAGATAAATGTCGAGAAGAAGCAAAGTGGTTAAGAAACTTTGTGTAGCAACTTTGAGAAGAAGCAGATTGACAGGTGGTCACAGAGCAAGGGGGAGTATTCTGGAGTGTGCAGCGCTCGCGGAGCAGTTCGATCGGCTCAGCGTAAGGCTTGGAGCGACGCGGATAGGATCGGCACAAGCTATACTACACAAGAGTGTGCTATAGCAACCTACAGTAATTGCTGTCTTAATTCGAATAGGCTAGGTCTCTGAGCAAATTAGCTATTGTATTAAGTCGAGTGAGTAGTAGGTAGTACAGGCTGGTCTAAGGTGTTTAGATCGGGCCCTGATTCATTGTAGCTAGGTTAGACGTATAGATTGTTCGAGCGTAAGCTGAACTGAATCTTAGTACTTGAAACCGAGGCTATTGAATTGTACAGGACTCCTGAGAAGTCCTCCCCAGACGTAGGTAGTTGGCCGAACTGGGTGACCAAATTTGTGTGTGCTCTCTTTTATTCATTGTACAAGCTTATTTCCGCACAGTGGTATAAGAGGTTTGAAATTTCCACAGCGTCTCAGAAATGCAGATTTGTGTACAAGCAGTTGCTAAAACACACTCTTGAGCCCCCAAATCTGAAGCAGCAAGATAGCACAATGAACAACGAAATGTTCACCAAGTTCGGCCAAGTGCCTACGTCTGGGAAAGACTGAACTCAGTCTTTTAATCTTCTAAGCTCAAGGTTCTCTCGTATAACACGGTTCGTCAACACGCAACCTATGCTACTCAACCTTAGCTAGGACTTCGACCATAATCAGAATAGGCTCTGACTTGTGTCACAACTACGTACACTGGTATTAACCTAGAACAGCTACTGACTCGATGAATCCCAGCCTATTCTAGTTAACACACATCTCTGCAGGTCTGCTATAGCACCTGCTGTAGCACATAGCTGATGCACAATTTGTCCGCGTCACTCCAAGCCTTCTGCTGAGCCGATCGAATCTCTCCACGAGTGTTGCACACTCCTGAAAGCTCCTCCTCACTCAGTGACTTCCTTTCACTAGCGAGTCCAAGCCTTCTGCCAATTGCCCGAGCACCTCCACTCGAATTGCTCTTCGGTTCCTTGATCAACCAACAAGCAACAGCTGCTCTGAGTTGGCTCCATAGATCAGGTACTGATCAGACTCTGCAAGTCTTGATCACTCTCCGCTTCAATCACCTCAGCTTTGCGCTCACGCTCTGCTCATGGTGATGATCGAAGCACGGCTCACTCACAATCACCTTTTGTAGTATTCTGTGTACGCTCTTGTGTTTGCACTCTAATCTTCAATCAGCCAGGACGCTCTGCTCAGCCTCCTTTAAGTACTCGCCCGACCTTGAACAGGTTACCATTTTTGGAAGTTCCCTAAAGCAACATAATCTCCTAATTTGTAGGAGATTAGATTTGATTTCGAAAATCAAATCTCCCACAAATATATCTTTGTCTGGGCACGAGAATCTTCTCTGGGATATTCTTCATTGAACATTTAGAAACTCCAGGTAGAACACTGCTCTTCAATACTGTCTGTTGAACACAAACTCCAATGGGTGCTGAACTTCTGCTACAGCTCCGTGCTCCAAGAACTGCTACAGCAGAAGCTTGTTCACGTGAGCTGGTTTTGTCAAAGGCTGCCACACAACATCATCAAGGTTGCTATAGCAACCTGCTAGTACACTCTCAGCAAACGAAGGCGCTGCAATTTCAGCATTGTTTTAGAATAGGCTGAGTCTATGTGATCAGGCTGTAGCATTCCATTACTGGATTGTGGTGACAGTGTACGTAAGCTAGTTGTGTGATCAAATTGAGCGAAGATTCCAACTAGGTTAGAAGGTGAAATTCTAATGCATTTCTGATGCGGAGTTCAGAACAATATTTTGTATGAGATCCTTGCCTATCAGAGATATGGAGGAGGAAGAACGGGTCTCGGATGCACGGGTGAAGGGAGCACTGGAGTAACTGTCTTTGTTAAAGCTACTAAAGCACAAAATGTTAGCAATGAAGAATCAGAAGGAGGTATTAGCAAAAATCCAGAGATCTGAACGAGAGGTTGCTACGATAACCGCTGTATCATCCACCTGTAGCAGAAGAAAAACCAGGAAGAAGAAGGTGCATATATTATTGCTGTGACCAAGAGGGTCATGTTCAGAGTAAATGCCCGAGGATGAAAGAGTACCGGAGACCTCAAAAGTCAACTAGAATTGGAAAGTGGAGGGAGAAATCAAATACTAAATTTTATAGTGGTATGGTGTTCTGCTCTCCAAGACCAGTGATGAACTACAGATATTCAGATGATCTAAGGATAGTCAGGAATAATGATAGATCGATCCACTGGAGAAGGACAATCACAAAAGGCTCCTGGAAAAATCAGATGAGGCAATCTGCATATGTTAGAAGAAGAGAAAGGATGTTTGAGCACAACAAAAGTCAGAGGCAGTGGTGATGCAAACAAACTCAGGTATGGGTGAGGAAACAATCATCTGGAGTTCGCAAGGAACCGCCCAATGATGTGGATGGTTCAAACCCTTAAGTGATACAAGCTCAACCTGCTATAGCAACTGGGCACAGTAAAGGAGCTTGTACAAGAATATTTGGTTGCTAAAGAGAGAAGGGTCACATGCAAGGCACGTGCATCTATTGAAAAGAAAAGTGGGTAAATCAACTTGTGTTCTAGGGCACATTTTGCAAGCAACGACCTACAACATCCTTCTCAAGAACTCCTTCCACCTACGAACACAGGTCAAGACTGAAAATGGTACGCACCCATGGACTGAAGAAAAACTTGGCAGCCATCCGCAAAGCAAGTGGTAGAAAGGAGACCGAGTCTCGGTGCAAAACTATTTCACAGTGTCTCGACATGGTAGTTTGGGAACCGGCGCCTCAACCACAGTCGCAGAGCCCTACACCATTAGGGGAACCCTCAAACAAGAAGAGGAGGCTTGTACGAGAAGAGGTACCCGTGACCAAACCAACAGTCGTTGAAGAAGAGACTACCGCTGAAATAGAAAATGTTTCTAGCAGTAATGTACAAGCTACAGAGGTTGCTGCAGCAACCCAAAGCACAGAAGAGCCTAACATAGCTGTAGTCACAACCCCTGGCTCAGATGAAGACTCAGAGGAGCTATCTGAATAAGAGTCTGCTGAAGCAACCCCTCCACCACTAACAGACAAAGGGAAGTCCCCCATCATCATTCCTGACTCAAGTAGTGAAGAAGAAGAGAACTTTGATGACATTGAAGGGGCTCACAATGGAGAACCATCTGTGAGGCAGTCCACACTGCCTGAGATCAACGAAGAGGTCACTGTAGGAGGCAACTGGTTCAGGAGATTGCCTGCCTCAGAATCATGGGGAACAGTGGAAAGAAAGACTGTGGTGCCTGAGAAGAGGATGGTTCCTGGAAAATACAAATCTGCTGCTATTATCCAGCTTCTATCAGAGGTAAACCTTCTAAAAACCCTAACCATCCTAAGAAGTTCAATAAGTCATTGATTAGGGAATTTGTAGCAAATATAGAGGATGAGTTTGAAGTTGAGAGGAGTAATCATTATGGGAGAAGCTGAGTAAGGGGCAAGCTGGTTGTGATCTCTCCGGAGAAGATAAATGAATATCCAGAGATAAGCAATGAATCAAGGGGACCAGATAGTGTTGATCAAGAGGTCCTTGACAGTATTCTTACTGGTGGGTTGTGCAGGACCTGGGCAGCACCAAATTTGTATGCTTCGGAATTGTCATCAAAGTATGCATTGTTGTACAATCTTGGCATGAGGAACTGGATTCCTAGCTCCCACAGAAGAAAGGTCAGCAGGGACTTTGGAGACCTCTTGTACACCATTGGGAAGCTAAGGAAAGTAAACATGGGTAAGGTAATGTTTCCTTAGATTACTGCACATGCTGGTTGTACCAAATCTACTCATGCCATTTTTATTCCCTCCCTCATTTATGAATTGATCATTACACAACATCCTGAGTTGAAGACCATCTCAGAAGGGTGTTTGTGGTTGATCACAAACTTTTCAAGGGAAAGCATGTCATGGACATCGCATAAGAAGATCCCTTGTTGGTTGCTCCTCCACCTGTTTCTCCTCCTGGAGTAGATGAAGTTGCCCCTGCCTCATCTCTACAAGCTGCCCTCAAAGCCAGAATTGTGAGTCACCTCAAGTCCGAGCTGAACCTACTGAGTGCAGAAGTGAAGAAGACCACTGCCAGAAGAGCTCAGATCCGAAGTCTGCTGAGGGACTTGGAGTACCCAGACGAGGAAGCTGCACCTGTTGTTGAAGAAGAGGATGACTGATACCCCCTTCTGTCATTTTTGTCAAAAAGGTGGAGAAGAGCCCACTGTTAGATGAGATGGAGGAGAACTATTTTATGAACTGAACTGATTGTAATAGGTAGCTATTATTGGTTTGCAGCCCTGCATGGCTGAGCTTACCTTAAGACCAAATGTGGTCATATTTGTCCTAGACAAATATTGGTTCTTTAGTAGAAAAATCATTAGCTCTAACATAGGGATCTAAGTAGCTTAGATTGAGTTAACCACTGAAGAAAGAGGCCCGGAGTGCCCAACCAAAAGGCTGAAGATATGGGCAGGCTATGGCAAAATTTCGTTTGAAGTCTGCCACCAAGGAAGGACCAGCTCAAGATATCAGAGGACATCAGGTTTTGTCTAAAATGCCAAGGGGGAGATTGATAATGCAAATGACATTCAATTGACAAAACCTGCAAGAGTGTACAAGCCCAGCGAACAAGCAGTTGCAACAGCAGGAGCTATAGCAGCTTGGCAGTAGTTTTTGACCGAAGAGGAATCTGTCAGATATGACGTAGCAGTGCAACGGGAGGCTTCTAAATATTCTCAGAATATCCGCAGTGAAGATTCTGTGCCACAAGCTTGAAGATTGATTGGGAAATCAAATCTCATAAAAATTAAGAGATAGGATCTTACTGAGATCCTTGAGGGCTTCCTAATTTTGATGGCGGTAGAGTTTCTATAGAAGGGGGAGGAGAGCAGAATAGCATCCATCCATTCAACAATCAGAGAGCAGAGCAAATTACTGAGAGATATATTCAGAGTGCTAGAGCGAAAAGATTGGATCACCACTGAGAGTAGAGCGTGAGCGCAGAGCTGAGTTGTTAGACCATCGACTAATCGTAAACTTGTAAAGTGGGGTTAGTGCTTGATCGGAGAGGGCCAATTCAGAGCAGGGCCTGCTTGTTGGTGGATCAAGAGAGGCGGCAGGAGAGTTATCGAGTGGAGGAACTCGGACAATCTGCAGAAGGCATACTCTTGCTAGTGACAGGCGGTCACTGAGTGAGGGGGAGCATCACAGTGTGAGGAGCACTGACGACAGAGTTCGAGCGGCTCAGCGGAAGGCTTTGGAGCGAAGCGGACAGAACCTATATGAAGTTCTGGTGCTGCTCACAGAACTTGTCCCAGCTGTTGTTGTGACAACTGCTGAGGAAACGCGTTAGGAATAGTATGATTTGTTTCGAGTGGAAACTAAATACTGTAATCGTAAAGATAAGACGCAGGGATTTCGTAACCCACTTCAGGACAATGTGTCCCTACTGTCGGGGGGTTCTCCTAACTCCGACAAGCAGTAATCCACTAATTTACGATCGGAACAAGAAGTACAAACCTGCAAGACTCCCTCTTCAAGTCCTTCTACCACCGACTCGTCTGGATGCGCACTGAGCTCCACTCAGTGTAGAGATCCCTCTCTATGGCTTGTCTCAGCAGCTCGTTCTCTCGAACAGCTGCTTGTCCACTCAACGTCCTCCAAGATGTCTGGACAGATCTTTTCTGCAACAGGGTTTGTTAAACGTGTTTCCTCAACTATAACCTTTTGCCAATTCCTATCAGGAGTAGCTAAACACGTTATTTGCTACTAGTATATACACACGCTTGTTCCTTGGATCAACCGTTGGCTTACCAAGATTTATAAATTATTTTTGACTGCAACTTGACCCTTCAAACATACACTTGACAACTATAAAGGGATAAAAATACATTTGTCAAAATGGCGTCGTTGTCGGGGAACCAGCGTCTAGTGTGTTATTAGATTTAGCGAATATAGTTTAAGACTATTCCATCCATGTCTCTTGAATTACTACTCTTGCCAGTTGTTTCATTCACACTACTTTCTTGGCTCTTGTAGGTACATCTTAGTACATGCCAAGAAGAATGCCTAAGAACAAGAAGAAGCAGTAAGCGAACAATAATAGTGATCCAGACAAAGATTTGACACTTCAGTAATTCTCGAATCCGGTGATTCAGACTAGAGAGCAGTAGCGAAGACTTTAAGAAGTCGATATGGATCCACCCCAATTACTCGGAGGTGATGGGCAAGACGAGCTAGAAGGTCCAAACCACCCGAGAAACAATGCCCCTCAGCCAGTAAGAAGAACCCTTAAAGACTTCATCATGCCTAATGTTGTTGAATACCAGTTAGGTATAGCAGTCCCAGGGTAGATGCTAATACTTTTGAGATCAAGACAGAATTGATTCAGATGGTGGTAGCCAACCCATACTCGAGAAAGATGAATGAAGACCCTCACCAGCACCTTCAGAGGTTTGTCATGCAACACCATAAGGATGAACGATGTCTCTCAAGATGCTTTCTACAAAGGCTCTTCCCGTTCTCACTCATTGATAAAGAATGCAGATGGCTCGACAATCAACCCAGAGGAAGCTTAAATTCATTTGATGACCTTGCTACTTCCTTCCTCAGTCAATACTTCCCACCATCCAAGACTGCTCATTTCAAGAACTAGATAGTGACGTTCCGCTCCATGGCTGGAGAAAATCTGTATGAGGCTTGGGAAAGATACAAGAGCTCATGAGAATGCGTCCTCACCACAATCTGAACATAATGACAATATTCCATACGTTCTACACAGGGGTAGATCAGTCTGTTCAAAGTTAGTTAGACCAAGCGGCTAGAGGCACTTTTGTAGAGATTGACATAGAAGATGCCTATAATTTGAATGAGAAGACAGCTCAAAACGCACGCTTATAGGCAAGTGAAAGGTCTACTCCTAGAGAAAAAAGAGGAGCACATGACTTGTACTACGCAGATTCCTTAGACCCTATCAATGCCCTATTTGAAAAAGTGAACAATTTGGTCGCTAGGCTCGACACAATGAAGCTAGGATCTTCTGCTGGAAATACATCCCATGCACATAATTATCTTTTCATGGCAAAGAACCGTACTTTATACATCAAGCTGCCACTGACAGAAGTCGTCACACATATCCCTACCTATGCTAAATTCATGAAAGATATACTTTCGGGAAAGAGGAGCATATATGAACAAGAGACGGTGGCCTTAAACGCAGAATGTTGGCTGCCATCTAGCAGCCCTTACCCCCAAAGCTTCAAGACCCATGGATTTTTTCTATCCCTTGTGACATTGGTAACATTACAATTCAGCGTGCTTTGTGTGATCTAGGTGCTAGTGTTTCTGTTATACCCAATTCTCTTCATGTTAAGCTTAATTTAGGGGACCTTAGTCCTACTAACATCTCTATACACCTGGCAGATCGTTCAGCAAGGCTCCCGAGAGGATCTTGGTTGATGTCCCAGTTAAAGTAGGGAATATTTATGTTCAGATTGATTTCATAGTTTTAGAGATTGCTGAGGATAAGGATATCCCTATTATTCTTGGGAGGCCTTTCTTGCATATTGCTGAAGTTTGTTATTGATGTTAAGAGAGGGTCCCTAGCTTTGAATGTAGGTAGTGAGCGTGTAGTATTTTACTTGCTTAGTATTTGCAAAGGCCCTTTTGTGTCTTCTGATTGCAAATTTCTAGATTTACCTGAGACAAAACTTCTTACTGCACCAACTGATCTTAGCTCTTATAGCATGAATGCTGGTTGTCCCATCCCTACGGAGTTATACGCAAAAACATGGCTGAAAAATCATATTCAAAGGAAGGGGAGTCAGAAACAAGGAAATTGCTTGATGTGTTGAGACGATTTTTGAGCATTGAAGGCCCCGGGAGAGAAGGGATTCTAGCAAAGGAATTCTCATGAGTGATTTCTGTTGGGCGCTTTGTTGAGTCTTGCCAAGACGTTAAACTAGCCCTTAACGGGAAGTAACCCGGTTTGTAAATTTTTACATTTGTTTTGGTTAGTTAGATTTGTGCATTGCATGACATGACATGATGTGTGACTTATATGCTCTCAACTGAAGTGTGAGTTTGTTGAGGTATGGCATCCTTGACAAAACATCACAAGAAGATGCTACAACACTCCTTGAAGATCGAAGTAGAGCACAATCTGAAAATTGACAAAACACCAACAAAGTACAGCGACAAAGCACAAGAAAGTGCTATAGCACTCTGTGTACCACAAAAGCTGAGGCAACCTAGGTAAAAGATAAATGACTAAATCTGCTATAGCAACCCGTGATGATGTAAAGCTAGAGGAGAATGGCCGGTCATTTGGAAGTTGAACGGAGAGAGTCTAGAGAGGTACTTCCAATGTCGAAAGGTTCAAGGAGCTTTGCTAACGTCATCAAGTGATCAGGAGACATCATCACACAACTTGAAGTGATCCAGAAAGATTTCTAAATTCCGATTTAGAAAACCAAATCTCAACAACTTCACAAGAATCTAGGAGAAGATTCAAAAGATGTTGTGTTGCACTATGAATCCCAAGGCATCTAGGGTTTCCAAAGCTGATCATTGATGAAGCTATAAGAGCAATGCCGAGGCACATCAATTGATATCAATCGAAGCATAGAGAATACACAACAAGAGATAAATCCATGAGAGAAGAGCAAAGACTACTAGGTAGTTTTGCTAAGTTGTGTAGAGCGAAAAGGAGATAAGAACTCGGTGACTTTGATCTAGCATTAATCCATAGAACTCAATTAGAGCATGGCTCGTTGAAGGATCAATCCATTGCTTCAGAGAACAGCTGCTAACAAGTGGTGTCGCAAGCTGTTGGAGAGCTGAACGTCTCTCCTTGATAGTGACCGGTGGGCATTGATCAAGGGGAAGTAATATATGAGTTGGAAGAACTCAGTGAGAGTCCGACATCTTGGCAGAGGGTGCTAGACAAGTTGTTGATAGAAGTTACATCAATTCTGCTATTGAGATTGCTATAGCATTTAAATAGAATAGGCTAAGTCTGTGCGTCAGGTCTGGAGTTGTTCTTTACTGGAAGTGTGTAGGTAGCACGAAGCGAGCCTGTAGGATCAGGCTGCGAGCTAATCTGTGTGATTAGATTGAGCTAAGGTTTCGACTAGGTTAGAAGTAGAGGTTGAAACTAGAGTGTGGCTTAGTTTCTAGAATCCTTTGTCCTATAACCGTGAATAGTGAAACCTTGAGGATCGGAGAGTGATCTTTCCCAGACGTAGGCAATGGCCGAACTGGATAACCAAAGTTGTTGCGTGCTTTCAGGTTTGGCCAAAGAAATAAATTTTGCAAAGTGACTTAGAGAGTGCTACAACAACCACTGTAACTCGTCACCAACAGTGCGCTGTGAATTTCAATTGGTGTCATTGCCGATCACTCAACATAGAGAATTGGATCTCGGAGTGCGTTGCAGACATCCACGGCCGCCATGAAAGAAGGACAGAGCACCAACTGACCACCACTGCTCGAGGGAGGAAATTATAGCTACAGGAAAGCTCGAATGAAAGCTTTTCTCGAGGCTATTGATGAAAAGGCATGGAGGGCAGTCATATCAAAGAGGTCTCACCCACTGACCGTTGACAGCAAAATAGTTGTAACATCCAGACCTGACGCACAGACTTAGCCTATCCTAAGACAAGTGGACTACTGAAGAGGAAGCTGTAACATCAAGCAACTTTGTGATGATAACAATTTTAGGCTTATATAAAATTGTGACGTGCCCAAACAAGCTTGGAAGATTGTTGAAACAGTTCATGAGGAAAGAGACAAAGTGAAGATCTCTAGAATGTAGATGATCACCTCAAGATTTGAAAGCCTGAAGATGCTAGAAGACGAGACCGTCTCAGAGTTTAATCAAGATTATGCGATATATCAAATGACGCCTATGCTCTCGGAGAACCAATTCAGGAGGAGAAGCTGGTAAGGAAAGTTCTCAGATCTCTCACCTCCAAGTTTGATATGAAGGTCACAGCCATAGAAGAACCCCAAGATGTGAAGAACATGAGGCTGGAGGCAATGATTGGTACGCTGAGATAGTTTGAGATGAAAGTTACAGAAGATGCTACACCACTCTCTGGGAAAAGCCTTGGGCTGAAAGCTAAGTCAAAGGAAAAGGAGACTATCAAGATGATGTAAGCTAACAACTTTCCCTGCTGGCCAAAAAATTGGCAAGTTTATGAAGAGAATGAACCAGAAACCTTCGTATGCGGGTCAGACATCTAGAGGGAGAAAAAGAAGAGAAACTTCTCAAAGAAGAAACAAGGATGCTGACCAAAGTAATGAAGAAAGCAAAGATAAACAAAAAGGTATCCAATGCTAGGAGTGCGAAGGATATGGTCGTAGATAGACTAAATGCTCGAGCTACCAGAAGTAAAACAACAAGTCCCTAACTGCAAACTGGAGTGATGAAGATAGTGAGGATGATACTGATCACAAATGGAATTTAGCTTTGACTACTGTACTTCATTACGAGAACTCAGATCCAATACATTCAGATATAGTTTATGGGATTGTTGAATCTGATAGCAGTGATGACAAAGACATCTCTGAAGGGTCGATTGTCAGACAGTTCAAAGTAATACAAGAGAAATGCATCCATGCCATCAAAGTTAATAAAGAACTGTTGTCAAAGATATCTGAATTGGAAGGTGAATGAGACAAGCTTAAGAATATTATTACCTCACTGACCAAAGGACAACAATCAGAAGATGCTGAGACAATGGGAAAAGACTGTCAACAGAGAGCTGCATCAGAAACAACCAACAATGTGCTTTTGAACTTACCACCACAACATCATTACCACCACCACCACCATAATATCATTACCACCATACCACTACCACAAAAACAACACACCACTAATAAAAATTAATAATTTAATTTAACTTAACTTAAAATAATGAATAGTGATGATGAATAGTGGTCGTGGTGTTGTTATGGTGGTGGTGATGAATAGTGGTGGTGGTGTGTTGATGAAAGAGATGATGAATAGGGGTGGTGGTGTTGTTATGGTGGTGGTGGTGATGAATAGTGGTGGTGGTGTGTTGATGAATAGTTATATCTAGTTATATTTACTTATATGTACTTATATAAGTACTTTATAAGCTCAAAAGAACATAGCAAAAGTATCATCCATTCTGGATGAAATCTTGGCCTAAAAAAGGTATGGAGGTGGGACTGAAAGGCTTGGAAACACATGCGAAGCAAGCACTGGTGTGACTACATTTGTCAAAGCCACAGATTCCGAAGAAACTGAAAGAGCTGCAAGTGTCCAGGAGAGCCCGACCACAATTGTTCAACGTGTTCAGAAAAAAAGTGTCAAAGAAAAAGAATAAGAGAATGCTGCAGCTATCCCTTGATCAATCTCCTGCTCGAAAGCGCAGAACAAAGAAGGGGAGATGCTACTTCTGTGATCATGCAGGACACTTCTAGAAACACTGTCCGATCCTGACCAAGTACTGGAAGCCTCAAAGAGTAACAAATGCCAGTAAATTGAGAACAAACATAAGGAATCCACCGTCCACCTATGAATACTACACCACGCAGATGCCAGTATCCAAGGGATATCGCTTTAATGTGCAGGAAACCTTCGGAAGTATTGGAGGGACATCTAGTTCGAGAAGGAGGCATAAATAGAAAAGAAGATTAGACGACTCATCCACAGCCGGAAAAAGAAGCAAAGCACCAGAAAAATGCAAGTGTCAAATGCATTGTGTATAGGTGTCGAAGAACACAGCTATGGTTGAATAGCCACCCGATATCCCCATGAAAGCACAAGACAAGGGCCAGGCTCATGCTCCAAAGTCGACTCTGGATCTAGAAGATGTAGCTGAATAGAGTGCTATATGATGGAGCGTATTTATATGCTCCATTGAGTTGTTTATTCCCATAGTTTTATTACATTTTGCGTGAATCGATTACTCTTTTGTAGTATTTCGTATCGCAGGTGTATTCAAGATCGCATTGGATTTTATCGCATATTCGAAGCATTCATTCAAGATCAAGAAGTCAACAGCAGTCAACTGAAAACCTGCTGGTTTAATCAGAAATCAGAATCGGTTCAAGCAGATGTGGTTCATTCTGGTTCAACCCCAAAACCCAAAACCTAAAAGATGGACAAAAGAGGAAAAGAAGGCAACTACTATTCACGAGCTACAGTGACGGCAGTAGGGGAGAAGACTGAAGCTAGAGAGAGAAGAGCTGTCGGAAAGTACTGTTCACACCGGTTACTGCTACTATTCACAGCCGGAAAACACTATTCATGGCCGGAGAACACTATTCACCGAGTTTCATTTTAGCTCAGTTTCGTGTTCTTTAACTTATTGTAGTGTAATGAACTCAGTTTTATTGTATTCCATGGATAATATGAGTAGCTAAATCAATATTTCAGTTTGGAGTTTGTATTGCAACAATTGGTTTGAGGTCAATAACAACATGATTTGAGCTATTGATTTGCTGCCCTTGTATGAATGAAACGAATGCTTTGATGACCAATTTAGTGCAGCTTAGCGGTGAGCTAGATTGATGTCAACTGTGTTATACTTGACTGAATTGCGTTGTTGGGAAAACCTAGCGGTAGAACCAATTTGTGGTATTAGTCGAGTAACTATTGAACTTGTTCGAGAGCCTAGCGGTTAAGAATGGGTAGAATATGGTGGTCGACATATCTTAGCGGGAATGTTAGACTGGGGCAGTATTCATTAGTTGTTACATGTTGTTTGGTCTATGATAACTAGTTGCATTGCATTCCCCGAACTGATTTTCTCTGAATTGATATCCTCAATTTTGTTCTTTTTTCTATGACTATCATTTGAACTCTAATTCATTTGCTCTCTTTGGGTTCGACCCTGCTTACCACTTGCTAGTGTGTTGACAGGAGTTATAAATACAAATTTGAGGCGCACGACGACGCGCTGTCACTATAGCACTCTCTAGCAACTTGATACTGTAACTTGTGAAATTATGGTTGGCGCCAAAATTTGGTCATGCACAGAGAAGTCGACACGTGTCCAAAATTTTTAAAAGGAAAGAAGGGGGAAGAAGTTTCAAGTTAACGGTTTTGACCTAGGGCTTGTAATTTCTCTGGCGCTTTGAAAAAAAACCTCCAGAAAATCTCTTCTCCGATTAATCCTTAACAATGTTCAGAACAAGGGGAGCCAAGGTACATAGTCGCAAGGAAGGGTCCAAAAAGCGGAAGGGCAGTGGGTTCCCCTGAGCCAACCTCCTGTAACAAAAATCCCAAAAAGGAGCTCCACCCTTCAAATCAGAGAACCAAAGGAGGCCCCGCGCCTGACCTGGAAACCCACCAACCGGTCAGTCCAAGGCAGGAATGTCAGCAACAAAAAGGGCAGTCAACATCAGTGAGTACTTGTCTGCAGAGGTCGATGAGGAGCTCCTGTCCACCAGCAAGAGCAATAGCCTGTCTGCTCAAAAGAGTGCTATAGCATCCAGTGACTCTAACTTGGAAGAGACCCCCCCCCCCCCCCCCCATGAGACTAGATCAAAGAACTCCTCCATCAGAAGATGATCCTTCAGCAGTGACGAAGAAGAGGCAGAGAAGGAGGAACAAGAACAGTCACCAACACTAGTGGACAAAGGGAAGGAGCCAATTGATATTGACTCTTCCAATGATGAAGAAGGAGATGAAATAGAAGACACTGAGTTAGAAGACTTCAGGGTTGCCCCAACCCCTCAGAACCCTTGACCACAGCCTTTCATGGCCAAGTCTGTACCTCCTTCTCCTGCCAAATCAGCTGTATCTGGAAATGAACAACGGGGCATTTGGTTCAGAAATAAAAATGTCACCGGGTTATGGGAGATTGTCAACAGCAAAACCGTGGTCCCGGAGAAGCTGCTAGAGCCTGGGAAGTTGAGAGTCCCAGTGGTGATAACCTTACTGAGAGAAGTAAATCTACTGCATTCCTTGACTGCCGCCAAACATTACAATCTACATTTGGTAAATATTATTGCTGACTATGGAAGAGTAAGGAGTTTATTATGTGGTAAGCTTTGTGAGGAAGCTAAGAGTTGTGATCACGCTGTCGGTGATCAACAAATTTCTAGGGATCAATAAGGATGCCAGCTCACCTGCAAAAGTGAGCTCAGATACACTAGCTGCGATGCTCGCTGGTGGGTTGTGTAAAAGCTGGGTCTCCACAATTTTGTAGCTGCTGATCAGACAACCAAGTACTCAATCCTCTACTCTTTTTCCGTGAGGAATTGGATGCCCAACTCACACAGGGGGAAGGTGAACAAACAATGGGCCAGCTGCTGTTCAGCTAGGGCAAAAGAAAGGAATCAACCTGGGTCAGATCATCTTCCATCATATCGCTGCTCATGCTGACAATCCAAAATCCAACTTGAGCATTGGATTCCCCTCCTTGATATACAAGATCATGATCAGCCGGCACAAGGAGTTGGAAGTAATCTCTAAAGGCTTATCTGAAGCTCCTCAGCTGTTTCTGCTGGATCACAAGGTGTTCAAAGGTAGACATATAGTGGATCTGACAGAGGGAGAACCAGCCTTGGTACCAGCTTAGGAAGATCCAGATGATGCTGAGCACTCCCTGACGCTCAAACCTCAGCTCTGGATGCTGCTCTGCGAGCTAGGATAATCGGCCACCTCAAGTCTGAGCTCGCCTATCTGACAACGGAGGCCAAGAAGAACACATTGCGGAGAATACATATCAGAAGCCTCCTCCGTGACTTGGAGTACCCAGAAGCTAACAGCTCAGCCCCAGTAGCCCGCTAATCATAGAAGCCCCTGTCATTTGTGACAAAAAGAGGGAGAAGATTGTATTAGTTCAACTCTAGTTACACTCTGACATGCTCCTAAAACATTCTATCTGTGAGCTTTAGTTTTTGAAGAACTCTAAACTCAATTGTAATATTTAGAAGCAGTTGCCTAGCATAGATAGCTAGTTATTATCCCAGGTAGTCATTAATAGTGTTGCTGTAGTTTTGTCAAAATGTCGAGGAGATTGTTGAGGTACGACATCCTTGACAAACTAGCATGATGATGCAGTATGGTAGTGTTTGACAAAACCAGCTCACAAGTGAACAAGATGCTGCTATAGCAGGATTCCAGCATATGTGAACAAGACCAGTGAACAAGGAGCAGCTATAGCAGGAGAGAAGAGCTGTAGCGTCTGTCCGAGTAGCAGCAACCTGGGTCTTTGGAAAGAGGGCGTGGCAGTCTTTCGAAGAGCATCAAAGGAGGTTCAGAGTTGCTGCAGAGAATATTCCACTACAGATTCCCAGCTGGAGAAGAAGATTTGATTGTAGAAGATTAGATTTGCCAATTGAATCTAATCTCCTACAAATTAGGGGGTTTTGCTTTTGGAGCTATAATCTGATAATGATGGAAGTGAGTGCTCCTATATAAAGAAGACCCTTCAGAGCAATGAAGATTGATCAAAGAAGTAAGCGTGAACGAGTATACACACAGAATTACGAGAGAGTAATTTGTGGTGTGCGAGGAAATCTTTGATCTTCACCGAGAGCAGAGCGTGAGCGCAGAGCTGTGGTGACTGAAGCAGAGGGTGATCAGGACTTGCGTAGTCTGATCCAAGCTTGATCGGGAAAGCCAATTCAGAGCAGTGGTGCTTGTTGGTTGATCAAGGGTTGCCGCGGAAGAATTGACGGGTGAGTGACTCGGTCGAGTGTCTAGACGGCAGTGCTTGCTAGTGACAGGAGGTCACTAAGTGAGGGGGAGTATTCCAGAGTGTGCAGCGCTCGTGGAATCGTTCGAACGGCTCAGCGGAAGGCTTGGAGCGACGCGGACAGATTGTGCATCAGTTGTGTGCTACAGCGGATGCTTTAGCAACCCTGCAGAGTCTGAGTATTGTTAGAATAGGCTGAGTTTCGAGGAGACAATAGCTATTCTAGATAGATATCAGTAGAGGGTGTGCAGACACAAGTTAGAGCCTGTTCTGATTGTGTACGAGGATCCACCTAAGGTTGATTAGCATAGGTTGCGTGGGTTGTAACTGTGTGTACTTGGAAACCTTGAGTTTAGTGGATTGAGGACTAAGAAGAGTCCTCCCCAGACGTAGGCAATTGGCTGAACTGGGTGAACAAACCTTTGTCCTTGTTCATTCTTGCTGAAACAGTTTATGGGTGAACAAGAGTCTGCTGTAGCAACTGCTTGTTTACAAATCTGTTTATCAGAAGCGCTGCGAATTTCAATTGGTATCAGAGCGGGAGCTCAACACACAGAGTAAAAGATCCTACATCGCCTCTGAAGAAGTCAAGGAACAATGAAAAAAGGACAGAGCACGAGCAGACCTCCATTGTTGGAAGAAAGCAACTATGGATACTGGAAGGCTAGAATGAAGGCCTTTCTCAAAGCCATTGATGAGAAGACCTGGAGAGCTATCGTGGTCCAGTGGTCTACTCCGACCACCATGGATGAATAGGGAGTTACACGGATAAAACCTGACGAACAATGGACTGCTGAAGAGGGAGCTGCAGCAACTGGTAATTCAAAGGCTCTGAATGCTATCTTTGCTGCGGTTGATGCTAACAATTTCAGGTTGATATCAAACTGTGATATGGCCAAGCAAGCTTGGGAAATCCTGCAAACTGCCCATGAAGGAACTGATAAAGTAAAGCTGTCAAGATTACAGATTATTGCTACGCAGTTTGAGAACCTGAGAATGCTAGAAGAGGAGACGATCACTTAGTTCAATGCGAAACTGTGTGACCTGGCAAATGAAGTCCATGCTCTTGGAGAACCTATTCCTGAAGAGAAGCTGATTAGGAAGGTCCTCAGATCGTTGCCCACAAGATTTGACATGAAAGTGACGGCTATTGAAGAAGCTCAAAATGTCAGACACTTGAGGCTGGAAGATTTGATTGGATCCCTCAAACAATTTGAGATGAAGCTGGTTAAAGAAGAGCCTACTCCTAAGGAGAATATAGGACTGAAGGCAGAAACAGAAGTGAAGAAGCCAGCTCCAAATGATCAGCTGAGTATGCTAGTAAAGAACCTTGGGAAACTCCTGAAGAACATGGACTCAAGAACCGAACAAAGCTCATCCACACGAAAACAATTCAGAAGAGGTGGAGAAAATAAAAGGAGAGGGAAGGAACTTGCTCAGAATGAAGATGAGAAGAAAGAAATGAGAAAGGGAGTGCAATGCTGGAATTGTGAAGGGTATGGACATATTGAGGCTGACTGTCCGAGCAAATCCCTCAAAAACTCGGAGAAGAAGGATAACAAGTCCCTGACAGCTAAGTGGAGTGACTCTGAAGAAAGTGAAGAAGAAAATTGTGTGGTGCTAACCAGTGTGTCAGACTTCAACCACAAAGAGTTACTAAAGAATGAATTATACTATGGGGTTGCTGTGTCCGAAAGTGAAGATGAGGAGGACTCAACTGTCAGCCTAATTGACTATCTGGGAGAGATACTTCAACAGTGTGAGGAAGCTCTGCAAACGAATCAAGCCTTGGCTGACAGAGTCAAGCTGCTGGAAGAAGAACGAGGACAATTTCTCTCCTCAGCTAACATACAAGTCACCATACTAAAAAGGGAAGACATAGGAAGCCAAGCCACTGACATTGGTGTCTCTCTAGCTACAGCAAAGGCAGCCGAACCTCAGAAAAACATCCTAGATGAAATTCTTTCATATCAAAGACTTGGAAGAGGAAGAACGGGGCTCGGATACACTGGTGAAGAAAGTTCAAGAGGAACAGTTTTCATAAAAGCACCGGATGTTTTCCCAAAACCTGCAGAGGAAGATGGAACCAGACACTTGAACAAGATGATGCTACAGCACCTAATCCATCATCCATCTATAGCAAAGCCAGAGCCTCAGAATAAAAGGAGATCATGCACAAATAATTATGGTCAGAAGAAAGGGAATCAGAAGATACCCTCGAATCTGAAGCGGCAGCAGAGAACCCAAAGAACTTACATAGCTAGAAAAAGGGGGAACAAAACCCAGGTGCTGTATAGAATCTCCTTGCCCAGTAGATCCGAGAAATGCTTATTACTGGAAAGAATCACGAAGGAGTATTGCAAAGATTGCTGAACCAGCCCACTGAAATGAAAAAAACAGGAGAAAGCCAAAGAAGATACAGTTGTGGAGACCCAAAGGTGAAAAACGAAAGGACAGGAGTCTTGAGGGTCAGAAGAGGAGGAAATCAAGAAAAACCCAAGTATGGGTAAAGAAACAATCATCAGAGCCTCACGAGGACCCTCCCAACAAAGCAGTCATCCGGAATATGTAGGAGAACCAGCTCCTGTCTGCTATAGCAACCCGGCCAGTAGAAGCTTGTTCACATGTTTTGGTCGCTAAAGCAAGGAGAAGTCACATGCGCGGCACGTGAACTCAAAGTCTCAATTTAAAAGAAAAGAAGCAACGGGTAAATCAAATTCTAGGGCAAAGTCAGTTGAAGGCGCTTCCCCCAAATCGTTGGCGATCATCTCTCCCATGCGTTCCTCTCACTCTCTGCAAACCTGCAACCATGGTGAAAACCCGAGGCCTGAAGAAAAACTTGGCAGCAGCACGGCAAGGCAGTACCGAAAGGAGGACCAAGTTCCGTAATGAGCTCCTCCTCAACGTTTAAACTTGGTGGTCTGGGAGCCCGCACCTCTTCTTGTGTCTCACAACACCTCTTCTCCTCAAATAGAAACCCCGTAGAAAAGAAGACATCTAGTTTGAGACGGGGAGCCTACTACTAGCGCCACAGTTGTAGCTGAAGAGGATGTACTTGAAGAACCCCCAAGAGAAGTACAAGATGCAGAGAATGCTGCGGGGGACCATACTATAGAAAGCTGCAGAACACTTGTCACATCCCCAGGCATAGAAGGAGAAGGGGAGGAAATGGAACCTGAACTACCTGAACAAGAATCAGCTACAGCACATGCTCCTCCTCCTACGGAGAAAGGAAAAGCACCAATCATCATTACTGACACCAGTAGTGGAGAAGAGGATTCCAGTGAAGAAGAGGAGTCCAGTGAGGATGCTACAGGTGAACCGTCAGAGAAAAGACATGTGGGTCAGAAGTCCAGCGTAGGAGATGTCACAACAGCAGTCACGGTCGGAGGAACATGGTTCAGAAATAGGAATGCCTCCCAATTCTGGAGCTCAGTAGAGAGGAAGCACATTGTTTCTGAAAAGAGGCTGGATGTGGAGAAATATAAGTCTTCAGCAATCATCCAAATTTTAACTGAGGTAAATCTACTGAAATCCCTAACCTATCCTTATAGATACAATAGCAGGTTAGTTAGGGAGTTTATAGTTAACATGGAAGAGAAGTTTGGTCAAGAGGGTGGAGATGATTATGGAAAAAGTTGGGTCAAGGGTAAGGTGGTACTGGTTACCCCAGAAAAAATAGATGAATTTTTTGGGATAGATAGTAATGCCAGAGAGCCCACAAATGTCAAACGAGAGGTGTTAGCCAGGATTCTCACAGGAGGTGTGTGTCAATCCTGGGGAGGACCTAACCTCAGTGCATCTGAACTCACCTCTATGTATGCTCTGCTGTACAATCTGGAGATTAGGAACTGGATCCCTAGCTCTCACAGGGGAAAGGTTAGCAAACTCTTTGCTGATCTCTTGCACTCGGTCGTCAAAAGGAGAAGAATCAGCCTGGGGAGTGTGATGTTTTCTCAAATTGCTGCTCATGCTGGCAGCCCTTTTGCCAGCAAACCCATTGTGCCGCCCTCCCTTATTTATGGTATGATGGTCGATCAGCATCCAGAGCTAGGAGAGATGTCTGAGGAGCTGCAAGTGTTTACGGTTGATCACAAGCTGTTTAAAGGCAAGCATGCAGTTGATATAGCTCAAGAGGATTCTCTTCTGACAATCTCGACTGATCCAATTCCTCTCCGAGAAGTCGTCCCTACTGCCTCTTCCATTGATGCAGCTCTCCGAGCCAGAATTGTGAGTCTCCTGAAGTCAGAACTAATGAGTTTGGAGACTGAAGCCAAGCGAAGGGATGTCAGGCGAGCTCAACTCAGAAGTGTACTCAAAGATTTGGAGTATCCGGAGGATGGTGGACAGGCCCCTTGAGCATCTGTGCCAAAAAGGGGGAGAGCAAGAAGCATGCAAAAGCCACTGATGAATTTGAACCTGCACTGATGACTGATGAACATTGCTGATGAACACTGTTTTTTTTGGCCCTGCGTGGCTTGGCTTAGCTAAGGCCTGAAATTTCAAGTGTCTCTACTTATGCAGATTTGTGAACTAGCAGTTGCTGCAGCACACTCTTGTTCACTTAACTGTAGGCACAGCAGACAATGAATGGGACACATATTTGTTCACCCAGTTCGGCCAATCTGCCTACGTCTGGGGAGGACTATTCTCCAGTCCTCAATCCACTCAACCAAAGGTTCAAAGCACACTCGGTTACAACGCACGCAACCTATGCTACTTTAACCCCGTGTGGACTACTCAACACAATCAGAACAAGCTCTGATTTGTGCCAGCACACCCTCTACAATATGTCAGTCTAGAATAGCTACAATTCTCTCAAAGAACTCAGCCTATTCTATACTACACTACTCAGCAGGGTTGCTGCAGCAACAGCTGTAACACCAGCTGAAGCACAATGTCCGCGTCGCTCCAAGGCCTCCTGCCGAGCCGATCGAACCACTCCAAGAGCGCTGCACACTCTGAGTAACTCCCCCTCACTCAGTGACCACCTGCCACTAGTGAGTTCTTCCGCACGAACCTCGACCGAGCCTTCCACCCGTCAGTTCTTCCGCGGCTGCCTTTGATCAACCAACAAGCTCCACAGCTCTGAATTGGCTTCCAGATCAATGCACGAATCAGTCTCTGCAAGACCTGATTCTCCTCTGCAATGCTCACCACAGCTCAGCGCTCAACACTCTGCCCGTGCGTGATGATCGAAGAATATGTCCGCCACACACAAAAGATCTTCACTCTGAAATCCGTGTAGGCACTCGTGTATCACTCAGCTTCGATCACACTTTCAGCCCTAACACCTTCTGCTTAAATACCCACACCACTTTAAGCAATTTCCAGATTTAGGCAATTGACCCACAAGATCAATTATCTCCTAAAATCTAGGAGATTAGATTTGATTAATATCTCTAATGCAAATCTCCTTCTCTGACTAGTAATCCTTGCTGGAATATGCTCAGCAGCATATTAGAAATTCTTCTAAGCACTTTCACAAGGCTGCCAAACCTTCAAAACTCTCCCAGCACAAAACCTGCTACTCGGACAGTTGAACTAGCACTTGAACCAGCACCTGCTGCAGCATCCCCTGCTGCAGCTGCTGCTAGTTTACTTCTGCTGGTAGGAATACTTCAGATACTCTGCATAGGGTTTCTAGCCCTTCTGAACATGCCCAGGTTGCTGCTGCATTTGGACAGTTGATGCAGCCAGTTGAACAAGCTCCTGCTGTAGCATACCCTGCTGTAGCTGCTGCTAGATCAACTCTGCTACCTGCTTGATTGTTTGAGCTGCAACAGCTCCTTGTTCACTTGTGCTGTAGCTGTTTGCTGCTGCTGGAATTTCCTAAATGCATTAGGAAACAATCCCATCAATTCTAAGGAAGATCCTCCAAGATCTCTACAAGATCATATCTCCTAATTTATAGGGATTTTCCAATCAAATCTTCATTCAACAAATCTGCCCTTGTTCTTGAGAGACACTCCAGAAATATTCTCCTGAATATTCAGCTCTTTCCGAAAGCCCTTCGGTCCACTGATTTATTGTTTGAATGCAATCTCCGAGAAAGCTGAATTTATGGTACAGCATTTGTGCTGCAGCATCTGCTGTAGCACAAGCTGTCTGAAGGTGTGCAATACTTCTGCTACTGAACTTCTGCTGCTCTTCATCAGCTATTTTCTTTCCATACTTGCTGTAGCAAGCTCTAGTTCACTTTGTAGGAGTTTGTCAATGATGCCACATACCATCACAATCTCCCCCTTGGCATTTTGACAAAATCCAAGAACCCTTCTAATCTTAGGCAATCCTCCTCTCATCTTTGAACTCCTTCTTTTGAAGCTTCTTCAGCTTCAATCTTCAGGGGATGTTGTAGCAACTTCTTGCGCTTGTTTTGTCAAGGATGCCATTACCTTAACAAGGCCGAATGTGGCCATCAATTACTCTTACCTGAAAAGGTTTTTTTTAGTAAGTTATTTGGCTGTTCATGGAAGTGTGCATCAGTGGCCTAGGGTTTTGTCAAAATGCCAAGGGGGAGATTGATGATGCAGTATGGCAGTGTTTGACAAAACCAGCTCACAAGTAACAAGATGCTGCTATAGCAGGAGTCCAGCATATGTGAACAAGACCAGTGAACAAGGAGCAGCTATAGCAAGAGAGAAGAGTTGTAGCGTCTGTCCGAGTAGCAGCAACCTGGGTCTTTGGAAAGAGGGCGTGGCAGTCCTTCGAAGAGCATCAGAGGAGGTTCAGAGTTGCTGCAGAGAATATTCCACTACAGATTCCCAGCTGGAGAAGAAGATTTGATTGTAGAAGATTAGATTTGCCAATTGAATCTAATCTCCTACAAATTAGGGGTTTTCGCTTTTGGAGCTATAATCTGATAATGATGGAAGTGGGTGCTCCTATATAAAGAAGACCCTTCAGAGAAATGAAGATTGATCAAAGAAGTAAGCGTGAACGAGTATACACACAGAATTCCGAGAGAGTAATTTGCGGTGTGCGAGGAAATCGTTGATCTTCACCGAGAGCAGAGCGTGAGCGCAGAGCTGTGGTGACTGAAGCAGAGGGTGATCAGGACTTGCGTAGTCTGATCCAAGCTTGATCGGGAAAGCCTATTCAGAACAGTGGTGCTTGTTGGTTGATCAAGGGCAGCCGCGGAAGAACTGACGGGTGAGTGACTCGGTCGAGTGTCTAGACGGCAGTGCTTGCTAGTGACAGGAGGTCATTGAGTGAGGGGGAGTATTTAAGAGTGTGCAGCGCTCGTGGAATCGTTCGAACGGCTCAGTGGAAGGCTTGGAGCTACGCGGACAGATTGTGCATCAGTTGTGTGCTACAACAAATGCTATAGCAACCCTGCAGAATCTGAGTATTGTTAGAATAGGCTAAGTTTCGAGGAGACAGTAGCTATTCTAGATAGATATCAGTAGAGGGTGTGCAGACACAAGTCAGAGCCTGTTCTGATTGTGTACGAGGATCCACCTAAGGTTGAATAGCATAGGTTGCGTGGGTTGTAACTGTGTGTACTTGGAAACCTTGGGTTTAGTGGATTGAGGACTGAGAAGAGTCCTCCCCAGACGTAGGCAATTGGCTGAACTGGGTGAATAAACCTTTGTCCTTGTTCATTCTTGCTGAAACAGTTCTGGGTGAACAAGAGTCTGCTGTAGCAACTGCTTGTTCACAAATCTGTTTATCAGAGGCGCTGCGAATTTCACAGCACAAGAAGATGCTACAGCACTCCCTGAAAATCGAAGCTGGAGCACAACCTAAGACTGACAAAACAACAACAAAGTACAGCGACAAAGGTGCTGCAGCAACCCGGGATGATTTAAAGCTAGATCAGAACAGCCGGTCATCTTGAAGTTGCATAGAGAGAGTCCAGAGAGGTACTGCCGGTGTCGCAAAGGTTCAAGGAGATTTACAAACGTCATCACGCGGCCAGAAGTGATCTAGAAAGATAAGGTTTCTAAAATTCTGATTTAGAAAACCAAATCTCAACAACTCCACATGAATCTAGAAGAAGATTCAAAAGATGTTGTGCTACACTACGTATACTAAGGCATCTAGGGTGTCCGAAGCTGATCATTGATGAAGCTATAAGAGCAATGCCAAGGCAAAGTAATTGATATTAATCGAAGCATAGAGAATACACAACAAGTGATAAACCCATGGGCAAAGAGAAAAGACTATTAGGTAGTTTTGCTAAGTTGTATAGAGCGCAGAGGAGATCAGAACACGTTAAGTTTGATCTAGCATTGATACATAACTCAACTGGAGCACTGCTCTTGAAGGATCAATAAGTTGCTTCGGAGAACAGCTGCTGACAAGTGGTGTCGCAGGCTGTTAGAGAGCTAAATGTCTCTCCTTGATAGTGACAAGTGGCTATTAATCAAGGGGGAGTAATAAATGAGTTGGAAGAACTAAGTGAGAGTCCGACGTCTTGGCAGAGGGTGCTAGAGAAGTTGTTGACAAAAGTTACATCAATTATACTACAGAGATTTCTATAACATTCCGTCTGCCACCCATTGTAATAGGACAGGCTAAGTTTGTGGGTCAAGTCTTGAGCTTTTCTTTACTGGAAGGGTGTAGGTAGCACGAAGCGAGTGTGCGGGATCTAATTGATATTTATTTCAATTTCTATCGCTTAGTGACTAAGCTTGCTCTTAAGGGTGGAATGTCGGGTAGCGTATAGTCACTCCCTCATTGCCTAGTACTGGATTTAGTTAAATTGATAAGCAAATTAGTTTAAGAACACTTTCACGCTCAAATTACCTATGGTTTGTTGTTAACTTTTAATCCTTTATACCACGCAGTAGTTGTCTTGGTACCATTATGTCGACCAAGTACAACACTGAAATTCCGATTCGTTGATGATGCGAAGTTATAGCTTCTACTTAAGCACTCTTTGTATCTTTCTGCGGAATTACTCTACATCCAAAATAAGAAAGATAGAGTGTTTATTCACCCAGTTGGGCAACTATCCTAAGTCTAGGGAGGAAACTTCGATCCTCAAGATTCCATTATCTCAGTTCGAAGTACAAGGACTCAAACCTCTACTTCTCATATATCTAAAATCTAATGCTCAGTCTAATCTCCAAGACTAGCTAGCAGTTTGATCCCGCAGACCCTCTTCGTGCAACCTACACACTCTCAGTAATAAATAGCTACAGCCCTGACTCTCAGACTTAGCCTATTCTATCACAATATGTAGCTCACGGAATGCTTCAGCACACTCTTCACCAGAGTTGTTGTATCTTCAGTTGACGACACTCCAAGCTCTCCCGCCAAGTAGTCGGACACTCTGAGTTCTTCAAACTCAGCCTCAGCTCCCCTTCAATCAACGACTTACTCCGTCACTATTGGGTAACTTCGATCAATGCTCCGCAGCCCGCGACACTGCCTGTCTGCGGCTAATCACCGAGCTCCAATTGCCCCTTTAACGAGCAGCACTCTAGTTGAACTCCGGACCAATCCTGAATCAAACTCCACGAGTTCTGATTCCTTCTGCACACAACACCAGCCTTCAACTACATGCATAAACCCTGCTACCATGGTTGATCTTTGTGTTTTCGCTGTGTGCTCTCAGTGTTTGCTCTCTGATCGTGTGTTTTGTGCTGCGTCCCCGCCTTCCTTTTCAAGCGCACCAGCACACCAAAAATGCAAAGATCATTATGAGAATCTTCTCCTAGATTCTAGCAAGTTTATTGAAGATTTCGTTGACCAATTTGGATTCTTGGATTCTTGAATCTATATCTTCTGTGACCATGTGATGGTGTTTGCTGAGCTTTTAATGACGTCTGCATACCTCTCTGAGCTTTCCCGAAGCCAACCGGATCATGCCGGAGCTTCTCCGTGCAACGCCAGGTTGATCGGAATTCTACTCTAGTTCTGGTCTAGCTTTTGATGACGTCTACATACCTCTCAGCTTCAAATCTTCAAGGATTGCTGAAGCAGACGCTGGTTCTTTTTTGTTGTTGTTTTGTTAGTATTCAGATTGTGCTCCAGCCACTAATCTTCCGGGATTGCTTCAGCAATTTCTAGAGTAGTTTTGTCAAGGATGTCATAACCTCAACAATCTCCCCTTTGGCATTTTGATAAGACTAAAACACAACTACAGAATTAATGGTGACTCACACAAATCTACCTATACTAGTTAACTACTCTACCTATTACACTCCTCTCCCTCTTTTTGTCACAAATGACAGGGGCTGTTGTCAGCTCATTCAGAAATTACACATAAACCCAAGGCTGCTTTGAGCTCCTCGAACCAAGCTCCCTCCAAAAGCTTTGTAACAATGTCAGCTAGCTACTTCTCTGTAGCTACATGTTTGAGGACGATAGTCTGAGTTTCTACCAGGTCTATTATGAAATAGCGTCTGATATCAATGTGTTAGTTAGAGAGTGTTGCATCGGATTCTTGCTAATGCTGATAGCAGTCATGTTGTCACAGTAAATAATCATGGTGCCCTGTTGAAACCCATATTCACCCAGCATTTATATCATCTATAACAATTGCGCACAGCAGCTTTCAGCAGCAATATACTCATCTTCAGCAGTAGATAGAGGAATACTGTTCTGCTTCTTGCTGAACCAAGATACCAGATTGTTTCCAAAGAAGAAACATCCACCAAAATGTACTCTTCATGTCTTTTGCACAACCTGCCCAGTCAGCATCGCAGTATCCAACAAGTTCTGCACTTGTATCCCTTGCATACCATAGCCCATAGGTTGTTGTCCCTCCAACATATCTAATGATTCTCTTTAGAAGCTGCATGTGGCTCTCCTTTGGGCAGGATTGATATCTAGAGCAAACTCCTACTGCAAAATATATATCTGGCCGGCTAGCAGTAAGATATAGAAGGCTTCGAATCATGCTTCGGTATAATGTCTGATCCACTGCAATTCCAGCTTCGTCTTTGATGGCTTTAGTATAGGTTGCAGCAGGAGAACGTTTGTGGCTGGCCGTGTCCATCCAAACTTCTTTACCAAGTTTTTCCCATACTTGCTTTGTGAGATAAAAATGCCATCTTCTTGTTGTGAGATTTGCAATCCAAGAAAGTAGGTTAATTCTCCTATCATGCTCATTTGAAACTCCATTTGTATTTGCTCCACAAACTACTTCTTCATTCTCTGCGAACATGACCCAAACACAATGTCATCCACATATATTTGTGCAATAATAAAATTTGACCTCGTTCTGCGCACAAAAAGAGTCTTGTCCACCCATCCTTGATCATGTCCGTGCTTAATCAGAAGCTCAGTCAGTCTTTCATACCATGCTCTGGGTGCTTGCTTCAAGTCGTAGAGAGCCTTCTTTAGCTTGTAGACATGGTTTGGATATTGAGGATCCTCGAATACCTTGGGTTGAGCAACATAGACTTCTTCAGTCAAGATCCCATTCAAGAATGCACTTTTGACGTCAATCTGGTACAGCTTGAACTTCAGGTGATAGGCCAATGCGAGGAGTCGGATTGCTTCCATGCGAGCAACAGGAGCAAAGGTTTCATCAAAGTCTACTCCCTCAATCTGTGTGTACCCTTGAGCTACCAGCCTGCCTTTATTTCTTATATTATTTCCCTTCTCATCAGACTTGTTTTTATATATTCATTTGGTGCCAATAACATTCACATTTTCTGGCCAAGTGACTAGTACCTTGTTTCTTTCAAACTCACAAAGTTCTTCCTGCATAGCAGCTATCTAGTGTTCATCTCCCAGGGCTTCATTGATGTTCTTTGGTTTAGTGCTGGACTGGAAACATGAATTGTTTATTATATCACAAAGATTAATGTTGGAAGTACCTAGAGTTAGTCTTCATTTGGTCAAGTTGCCAATGATGTTGGTGGTTGGATGATCCTTCTGGATTTTTCTAGGGGGAAGTCTTGCTGTGCCTGGTGTGGTTAGTGGGTTGTCAACTGGTGGATCAGCATCTCGTTCAGACTCCTCTTCTAGATTCTGAGAATCGTCATATTCTACTGAAGCATTCTCTGATGCTTCTTATTCAGCTGTTCTTCTGATTTGAGACAAATATTGATCTTCAGCGTCAAAACCTTCTTCATCCTCGAGTGTTTGCACTTCTCTCATGGGTCATTCACGACAACGTTGATGGATTCCATCATGGTTCCAATTCTGTTGTTGAAGACACGATATGCTCTGCCGTTTGTTGAGTAGCCCAGAAATATCCACGGATCACTTTTTGAATCAAACTTTGTTCTGTATTCGCGGTCTCTAAGAACATAGCATTCACTTCCATAAATTGGAAATACTTCATAGTGGGTTTCTTTTCCTTCCATAGTTCATAACAGGTTTTATCCGTCCCTCTCCTGATTGACACCGGATTGATGATATAGCATGAAGTGTTCATAGCTTCTGCCCAGAACTTCAGAGGAACTTTTCTTGCATGGATCATAACTCGGGCCATCTCCTGTATAGTTCTGTTCTTTCGTTCAACTATCCCATTTTGCTGAGAGGTTATGGGTGAAGAGTACTGATGGGTGATCCCATGATTATTCATGGGTGAAGAGTACTGATGGGTGATCCCATGATTATTCATGGGTGAAGAGTACTGATGGGTTATGCTGCTACTTCCACGCCTTTTTCTTGCTCTAACCGTGTTAGTAAGGTTATCACTACCTTCACTATTTCTGATTTTTCACGTAAAAACTCGATCCATGAGTAGCGAGAGTAATCATCCACACACACAATGGCATACCTTTTTCTTCCACAGCTTTCTACCTCCATTGGTCCCATAAGATCCATATGTAGCAATTGGAAAGGTCTGGTGGAGCTAGTTGCAATGACTTTTGGATGAGGGACCCTTGTCTGTTTTCCAATCTGGCCTTCTTCACACATTGAGTTCATCTCTCCCTTCATCTCAGGTATACCACATACTAATTGATCAATTGCAAGTCTTTTTAAGGTCCTCAGATTGAGATGTCCCAGCCTTTTATGCCACAAGTTCATTTCTTCAGTTGTAGTCAGCAGGCAGGATGATGAAGAGATTGCTTCAGCATTCTCTAGTAAATAGTAGTTGGTAGCTGACCTTGCACCCTTCATAATGAATCTTCCCTCTGCATCAAACACTTGACATATATTTTGTGAGAAATTTACAAAGTGACTACCGTCACATAGCTGACTGATGCTGTTGAGATTCGTCATTAGTCCTTCCAAGAGCATCACGTTTTTTAGTTTGGGCAGCCCATGAACTTTTAGTGTTCCCTTCCCAAGGACTCTTCCCTTCAACCCATTTCCAAATGTCACATCTTCCTTTCTTCAAGGCTTTTGTTGAGTTGAAGCACACATGATTGAGATTTTCCATTCCTGATTTTCAGCTCTTTATGAGTGTGGGACAGTACCTTTGTGACGTTGGCGTTTTAGGCAAGCAAAATGAAGTGCTATTCTAGTCACGCAAATATCAAACAATATTTATAACCGAGTGACCTCGGGTCGAACCCAAGAGAAAAGCTTAGACTAATTTACAACTAATTAATGCTATTATTGAAAGTCTACGGATTTGGGGGGGATTTGTCCTCCTTTAGAGGTACCTCTAGTAAGTACTAAAGATAAATGATATTTTTGGTTTTTGGTTGATGAAACAAAAGAGTGACTAGGGATTCAACTTCTCTCCTAAGATATGAGGAAAATGAAATAACTCACTAACACATGCATGAACTACATTTGGTTGATAAAAGCAAGGCTAATGCATCGTCCACTCTAGGTTCAACTCTCGCTCCTTCCCTAGAGTGGAGAGGATACACAAAGGACATGGTTCTCAAACTCTCGCTCTATTGAACCGTGTAAAACTTGAGTCCCATAACCGCACCCTCTCGGTCTATTGGCCGGTTACTCAAATCAGCTTAAAACTTAGCCTAATGTCAAGAATGCATGTCGCTCTCACGCACAAACCGTCCATCTATGATCATACAATAGCTATGAAACATCTTAAGTTCAACTCTCGCTCCTTCCTTAGGGGTTCTAACCAAGCATACTCACTTAAGCATTTCGTCAAACACTTGGTGTGCATACAATGAATACATAGCTAGGGCATAATATAATCAAACCAACCTTCATTCAATGCAATAACAATAGTGTTCTACATCATATCCAATCCTAGGGGATCCATTTAATCCCCAACCACAAGTACAACTACTCACTCATAATGAGTGTGCACAAATACATGAAAACTAAATGAGACATGAATGTAAATACAAAGGGTAAAGGGTTTAAGAGAAGTTGATGTAGAATCTTCGACTCAAGCTTGGTTCTTCACCCCAAGCTTGGTCTTCTCCGAGCTCCAGTCGCCTAGGGTTGAGAAAATGTGGAAGCTCCTCTTTCTTCACTTCTATCTCCTTCTATTTATACTCTTTGAAGTTTTCCACAAAGTGCCCGAAGTGACCGAATCACATGATTCGGTCAATGCCCATGTGATTCGCTTGAATCTTTTTCTCAGTGCTGTTTTGAGTTTGGGCGAATCACTTATCCTGGCCGAATCACTTTTGATTCGGTCAAACGCCCTTGTTTTGGTACGGTCAAACGTCTTGTGGAGCTAAACTGATTCGGGCACCTCTGGGCGAATCACCTCTGATTCGGCCGAATCATCTGTTCAGTGCTGTATTGAAGTATCATGCTTGCCCGAATCACTTTTCTTTGGCCGAATCAAAAGTGATTCGGCCTATCCTGAATTCCTCTTTGGGAGAATCAACTTTGTAGCGCTGGAATTCTCGCCTGTTTTTACCCCTTAAACCTTCGAATTATGTCTTGATGTAAACTATGAAGTTGTAGCCCTTTGAGTTAGCTTTCCAACAAGACATGACACGTCTTAATCGGATAAGAAACGTGTGCTCGGCGAGCCTTCGAAGCTGAATAGGTCAATCATGGACGAATCAAACTAGCCTTTTGCTTGGTTTTGCTCTCTTTTCCTCTCGATCGACTAGAATTCATCCAGATTTTCTTCACACCACTTCATATTGAAGCATTACTACGGTGGACCGCAGTCAGATGCTCAAGAATGCGAGCTAGCCGAGCCCCACGGTGATAACTGAGTTGAGGTACCGTCGAGCCAACTACGTAAAACAAAGGCGCTTTGCGGGAGGCAACCTGATGTTTTTTTTCTTTTTCTTCTTTCCATTTTAATTCTTAGTGTGTGTCTACTTAGTGTTTCATAGAGTCTTCCCTTTAGAATGCCATTAGGGATTGAATTCTTTGGAGGCGAATTTGGGGCGTATCTCAGGAGGTACCGCGTCCCCAAGCAACATTACGTATCGTGCCGTAAACATACATTATCTTACGTAATGTCTACAGATGGCGCGCTAGTAATGTTGGCGCGGGGCGCGGACCGTATTTAGCAGGCCGCGTTTCAACCCTACAAGAGTTGGGGCGCGCCTCATAACCCCACTCTCTCCTTTCATTCGATCACTCCTCATCCCCCAGCGGATCCACAGACGGCTCTGCCGAGTTCTAGGGGAGTTTCTGTTTTCTTTCTTCTTTATTTATTTCTTTGTCATTTTTGTTATTTGGTTGTGTTGCATGACCCGCCCTTGAGCATAAGTCGATCTGTGAGGACACGACTATGTTCAACTGTGTGGGGTGGGGTAGTAAAGTCTGTTGTCAGCACGTTTATCTTTATTAGCATGCATTAGTATTAGCTAGGGCACGTTTTTTCCAGATTTGTGTATGCTATGATGAAGACGATGTGATTTCATGAGATGATGTTCGATGCTATGAGGTTTTGATATGTATGATTTGCATGATTTCTGTAGTATTGTGATGCTAGTTACTTGATGTTATATGTTCCTTTGAGTTGAGATATAACAGGATGTGGAGTTGATAGAAAATGTCCAAGAGTGACTTGGCAAACATTCAAAGTTTCAGGGGATTAGTCGCGTAGCGCGTTGAGTTTGTGGAGGTTGGCGCTTCAAGTTATGAGGGGTGAGACTTTCACTCCATCATTGCAGTGTTTTTGCGATGGTGGGACGGGAAAACAAACCGTCCTATCTCTAGTTCTAGTAACCGGGAATGGGTAGGTAACCCCTATCTTGCCTCGCGTTGAAAGGATGATGATGAGAAAGAGCGGGATACGCTCTATAGCTGTTATTCGAAGGTGATGATTGGAACGGTTCAAAGAAAAAAAAGGGGACAAGCAATTCACATAGGAGAGAAAAGCTCAAAAGGAAAATTTAGTCAAATGTGAAAGAGAAAAAAATTCAGAAAAACAATCGAGTTGAGTGAAGTCTTCGGACCAAATAAAACAAGAAAGTTTCAAAAGCTGTCCTACTAAAGAGTCGCGAGTCTTGCTTTCGTTCTTTGTTCGGACAAACAAGTTTAAGTGTGGGTGGTTTGATGGGGCTTATTTATACGACTCGCTAAACCGTTTAAACCCAACTATTTCGACACGTTTTTATGTGAACAGTTACTTCTTAATGTTGTTTGCATTTTAGGTGTTCGGAGTACATGAAAAGAGACTTGCGACTCAAAATGGTGTTTTTAGAGAGAAAATCGACATCGAAGGAAATGGGTGTGCATCTTAGTGAGTTCGGCGCCAGCAGGCAACATTAGCATCGCGTGCCAGACCTTAATGTCTTCTCCGGACGCGCGAGCTAATGTCTTCTTGGGGCGCGGTCAGTTTATGATGACATCAGCAATCGGGCCCGCGGCCCGAAATCAATTTTTAGAGCCCGATCTCAATTAGGGTTTCGGGAGGAAAAAGAGGAGACGGCAGTTTTTGACGACAGAGTTTTGGAGAGACGGACGGACGGAATTTTGGAGTTTTGGCGTGAATAGTGGATTCCGGCGTGAATAGTGATTTCGAACGGTTTTATTATTCTTTTCAGTTTAATGTATTTTTCAGTATTGACTATGAGTAGCTAAATTTCTGTTTCAGTTTAGGGATTTTCAGTTAGTGACATTCATGTTTGAGACTTGGATTTAATGTATGTTTCTATTCAATCGTAAGTTCTGGTTCTTAAATTGCATGAATTTTATTGCACGGTTAGCGTATACTTTGTTGTGAAACAATCCGCTCATCAATTCTTATTATTAACTCTTGTCAAAGCTTTGTCGTGGAAACAAGTAGTAGAGTCTAGGCTTAGTATCACCTTTGTCAGGATACTTTAGGTTATTACCCTTGTCGGAGTGACCAAACGTTTGAATAGGATTATATCTTTAGAAGTCTATGATTAACAGTCACTATTGAATTCCCTGAGCTGAATATTTCTCTCGATTGACATTCACACTTTTCTTGCGTTCGTTCTTGCTACCATTTACTTAAACTCCCTTTAGTTCAGTATTTACAGAAAGTTGCTTCACAGTCAATTCTCTTGGGTTCGACCCTTGCTTGCCGCTACACTAGCTAAAAGCTTGTAGATATAAATACAAGTTTGGCGCGCACAACGACGCGCATCATCTGTATACCTCACTGAGCTTCCCCGATGCCAGCTGAATCATGCTGGAGACTCACCGTGCAACGCCAGGTTGATCGGACATTTTGCTCTAGCTCTAGATCATCACGGAGTGCCGAAGCACACTCTGTCTCTTCATAGCTGTATCTTGCCCATTCTTCAAAAAGTGTCTCAGCTTCAAATCTTCAGGGATTGCTGAAGCAGACTCTGGTTCTTTGTTGTTATTGTTTTGTCAGTCTTCAGATTGTGCTCCAGCCACCAATCTTTAGGGAGTGCTTCAGCAGTCTCTTGACCAGTTTTGTCAAGGATGCCATGTCTTTAACAAACACCTTTTCTTTTGTTAATCATAATTGTTCCTGGCATAAACGTGGATGTACATTTACAAATTTGTGCATATATTCACCCCCAGTCTCACCTCCAGAGCGTAATACATTTTGATTTGTGTTTCTCTCAACACTTCTCAATTTACCAAGTGCAATCCTTCTACAAGCTTCTAGTATTTCTTCATTCATGCTACATATTAATAAAACACACACGTCATTATAATAACCAGAATAATGTCACAAGCTCACAAATAATGTCATAGTACAAGCTCACAAATAATACAATAAAACAAACACACAACTAATGTCATACTACAAAGGTAATAAAACACAAAGTCACCATCCCATAGTTCATCAATAGAGTAACACATAGTGTTATTCCATTACCAGCAGAAAGGCATACTTGAAGAAGTCCTCTCAGTCCAAGCTCCTGAGCCATGCTCACTTTGTTCATCATTCCTCAATTTCAAAAACATTCGATCTAGCTTGTTATCAATAACATATCTGATTGAGAGAGCTATGAAAGTATCACCACACAATATTACTTTCTCCATATTTGCAACATTTTATACAAATTATCCTAGTGACATTGCACATTGGACAGTTCTAGAGTTTCTAATGCTTTGTCAAGTTCAATGCTCTTTTTGCTCTTAGAAATTGAGCTACAACTCTATCTTCCTTTTTTTAGAGCTTGTAGCCATGGAGGGAGACCAACTTTCTGCTAAATCAGCCGATAATGGCTGCATATGTGGAATATAAAGCACATCGTCACTATCCCCAGAACCTTCTTCACCATCACTTCCCACAATATCCTTTTCTTTCCCTTTGCCAAATGTCGTGTTAAGGTTATGGCATCCTTGACAAAATAAAACAACCGCAAAAAGTTGCTACAGCATCCTACGGAGTTAGAAACTGGAGTATGGTCTGGAGTTGACAAATCAAACCGCAAGAAGATGCTATAGCAAACCGTTGCAACAGAAGCTGGAGCAAGTTTAGGAAGCTATCAACCGACGCTAGAAGTTGCTATAGCATACCATGTAGACTCAAAGCTAGAGCAACGTAGCCGATCAACATGGAGAAGCACGGAGAGCGTCCGGAGGGTCTCTGCCGACGTCACAAAAAGTCAGGGAGTTTCCCAGTCAATCACAGTTGATCGGAAGTCTTCATCAAGCGATCGGAATAGATTGAAGAAGGATAAGGTTCCTAATTGGTTTTAGAAAATCAATTCTCAACAACTTGCAAGAATCTAGAAGAAGATCCAATTTGCAATGTTGGTTGGAAAGATCTGCGAATCCTAAGGGAATTGGGATTCCTATGTTGGTTCAGTGTTGCGGCTATCTATGGGAGTGCAACACATACACCAAAACACATAACCATAAGCAAAGAGCGGGAGCTAAAGGCTAGAGCGCAGAGTTGTGGGTGCAGGAGCTGAGAGAAGATCTCCACTAGAGAAGTCTGATCTAAGCTTGATCTAAGAACATCAAATGGAGCATAGACTCGTTGACAGATCTCATCAGCTGCACTACCTGTGTGCGACATGCTGGGAAGAGCAAGTAACCGCAACACAAAAGAAAAACACAAAAGTAATCGAAATTAAATATGAAAAGAAATGCGAAAGAAAATCTTCACCGTAGCAGTTCCCCGGCAATGAAGCAAAAATTTGTGATTTATATTTCAAAGCTCTAGCTAGTGTAGCGACAAGCAAGGGTCGAACCCAAGAGAACTGATTGTGAAGCGATTTCCTATGAATATTAAACTAAAGGGGGTTTAAGTAAGTTGATGGCAAGAAAGAAAGTAAGAAAACGTGAATATCAATTAAGAGAAGTATTCAGCCCAGGGAATTCAATAGTGACTGTTGTCATTGACTTCTAAGGATTGCAATTCTAATCAAACGTTTGGTCATTCCGACAAAGATAATAACCTAGAGTATCCAGAGAAAGGTGATACTAAGTGTAGATTCTACTACTTGCTTCCACAACAAAGCTTCGACAAGAGTTAATATTTAGAATTGATGAGCGGATAGTTTTACGACAAAGTATAAGCTAATCGTTCAATACAATTCATACATTTTGAATCCAGAACTAAGATTGAACAAAATTGGGCATTAAGGGCTTGTTCTTTACAACTTAAATTTTCAGTACTTAAGTTAAGTTAAGTGTTACCACTATTCATCACCACCATAACAATACCACCAACACTATTCATCATCTTTTTCATCCACACACCACTACCACCACAACATCATGACCACAACCATAACACTATTGCATCACCACACCACCACCAACACTACTACATCACTCAAACAATAATACTATTATACATCACCACCACACTACTACACCACCACAACACCACCACCCCAACATAACACTACTACACCGCCACAACACCACCACCCCAACATAACACTACTACACCACCACACCACACCACCACCACCACCACCACAACCACCACCACCACCACCACCGCCGCCACAACCATAACACTACTACACCACCACCCCAATCTTGACACTACTACAGCACCCCAACCATAACACTACTACAGCATCACACCACCACACCACCACACTACTACACCACCACCACAACATAACACTACTACACCACCACACCACCACCACCACTCAAACCACCACCACCACTACACCATCACACTACCACCCCCACAACACTACCACCCCAACCATACCACTACTACACTACCACAAAATTACACCACAACATAACACTACTACACCACACCTCCACCACCATCACCCCAAAAATACCACTACTACACTACCACAAAATTACCACCACCACCCCAACATAAGACTACTACACCACCACACCTCCATCACCACCACCCCAACCATACCACTACTACACTACCATAAAATTACCACCACCACCCCAACCATAACACTCCTACACCACCACACCACACTACTACACCACCACAACCATAATACTACTACACAACCACACCACACTACTACACCACCACTTCCGGCGCGGTTTCTACTGAGATGCACACTTAACTTTCTTCAACGTCAATTTCCAAATCGACTCTCTAAAAACCCAACTTAAGACACGAATTTCCTTTTTATGTATTCCGAACACCTGAAATGCAAACAACACTAACAAGCAATTAATCACATACAAAAATGCCGAAATTGTTGGGCTTAAATGGTTCGATGAGTCATATGAATACGCCTCATCAGAAGGTCGCACTGTTTAGACAGTTACTTCATGTGGCACCACGTGCGTGTACCGTCCCTAAGCATGGTTTGACGAGGAAAAAAAATAACTGGTCCATAGAAATCCGCGAGTACATTGAGATGTGGAGAGGTCGAGACAATCGAATTCTTGAGGGCGAGGAGGATGAGGATGTTGATGCTCCTACACCCGAGTACCGTACCTGGTGCCATAACACAACTCGTCACTTCATATAGCCGCAGATGATGAGTCTCAATCGTATCGTCCAAACTCTCCAGAGCAACAAAGTGTTTAAATCTTTTTCATATAATCTTTCGTAGTTTGGGGGTTTAGGGTGAAATAATCATAAATAACACGTCATTTGGTTAATAGGTAAGAGCCTTGGTGCATTATGTTAGCACAACAGCTGAGAATTCTTCTCAACAGCACATGCCCATCTACATGGATGCTCGTCACAAAATACGCTTCCAGAGTGTAGTGATGATTTACAAATTCGGTGTATGGGATACCCTTCATTTTACATACAACCAAGACGTGACTGCACGGATACGGGAAAGCTTCCCATTTACCGCCTGTGCATGTACCCTCCTGTAGCTTCACTGCATGAATATGATGCTTCTTGATAGTAGTAATTTCAAAAACCCCTCTTGCTGTGTTAAAAACCTGAACTCGATATGCTTTCTCCCTAATCTCCCTCATCTTGAAGTCTATCTTCAGCGTGAACAATGCAACACTGTTTTGGTAAATATCTCGACGTTTGCAGAAATATGTATTGCACTATGATAGAGGCTATTTGTACGCATTATTTAAATCATAACCCTATGCTTGTTTGCAATATTTTATGAGCAAGATTACTCGTTTCTAGTGTTTTCGTATTACAGGGCAAAACGAGTCCTTGAGTCGGATACGCGCTAACAGGCAGCGTTCTAGGAGTGAAAGATCCGCCTGCGGAGCTAGCTGCACAAACAGAAGAGAAGTTGGCGAGAGTCAGTAGCGGTGCGCTAGCCGATGCGCTGGCCGAATGCCGTGCGCCAGGCGCAAAGTCCACTGACCAGATTTGGAAGTTGCCAAAGGTGAACTTCCTGGGCAATATATAAACAAAGAAAGTCTAGGGTTTTAAAGGGAGGGAGATATCATCTACCATTGGACGACACACATCAGAGATAGCGGCAAAACTGGAAAACACACGGACTTGTTGAGAGGATTTGCGCCAGCCGACTGCGCCAGCCGAGAAGACAAGCTGCACGCACTGTTTGCTACAGTTTTCTCAAACACATTAGTCATTATTTACTATTCTGTGATGTTTATCACTAGCATGTCTAGCTAAACTCTTAGTGTTGGTCGGGCATGAATCTATGATGTATTATCTTTGAGACTTGAGCTTAATGCATAGTTTACTTACTTGTATTAATCCTGTGCATACGGAGACAGCTAGTTGCATAAGTAGGGGAAGCCTTGAACCGCAATCTTACTTGTATTGCTTGCTTGTCATATGTTAAACTAGTTGATAGCTTTACGGTGACAACTAGGAGTAACGAGCTAGGGCAAGCAGTTGCTACTGTGACAGGATTCGCAGCTGTTTTAGTCTATGTTTTAAGGATTAATAGCACATGAACTTTGAACGGAACATGCGCATGTGTTAGAAAGCCTTGACCGGACACTAACCCAAGTGAAATTAAGCTATAGACGTTTAGAGTCGATGATAAGGAATGCACTCATAGAGGATTGTCTGCCCAATACTTCTCACAATCATAGTATTTAATCTCTATTGCTTGCGCACGTCTAGTGCAAATTCCCTGCGTTACACTAGTTACTGTTCATTTGCGCATCGCGCATTTCAATCATTCACACACCCCCATTTTCGTAAGTGTAGGTTGCTGGCTAGAACTGAACTTTTGCTCCCTGTGGAGATCGACCCTTACTTAACCGCTGTACTGAGTGGAAGAGGAAGGATTATATTTGACGCGCACAACGACGCGCGATCAAATTTTGGCGCCGTTGCCGGGGAGCAACACAGCTAAGTTCTAGTTAGTTTACATTTTTTTCCTTTTTTAGTAACTATTTATTTCAGTTTGTTTTGTTTTCGTTGTTGTTTCTGACAGCACGCAATCACATCAGCCTGCGCAACCTTGAAACAGTTGCGCTGCGCAGACTCTAGTTGCGCATTGACAGACGCAACAACATTAGTTATCTTTTAATTTCATTTTTCCTTGAGATTCGGAACAGGTTATGGAGGATAACAGTGTCGTAGGAGACAACTTGGGGGACAGAACCCCAGAGGAAGCAAGAGCACATAACCGCGCAGCCCTGTTCAGAGAGGAAGTGCAGCGCGAGGTTGAAGCAAGGAGGGCCGCTGAGGTGTATCATGCGCCACCCGTGCAACAAGCCGCGCGAGATGTCGGCCCCTATCACTGTTAACCAGCCATGGTGCATCGTGCTTCCACCAGGCGGTCATTTTGAGCTAAGGAGCTCGCTCATCCATCACATGCCCAAGTTCCACGGGATGAACAATGAAAATCCAGTCAAGCATGTGCGAGAGTTCCTAGTCATTTGCGAGAACATGAAGACCGAAGGGGAGAGTGATGAGGCGCTGAAGATGAAGGCATTCCCATTTTCGTTGTGTGATACAGCCAGACATTGGTTGATGAATTTACCCGCAGGATCCATTCACACATGGGAGCAGCTGCAGAAGAAATTCCTAGATAAATTCTATCCAGCAGCAAAGATTGAGCTGCTCAGAAGGGAACTAGCCGCGCCAAGGCAGAGCGCAGGGGAGTCATTGTCAGAATATTACGAGCGTTTCAGGGAACTGGAGGCCAACTGCTACAATCACGGCCTGCCCCAGAATGTGCTGATAGAGAACTTTCTAAATGGACTGCTACCCATGGAGCTGCGCCTACTGAATGCATGCGCAGGAGGGGACATTTGCAACATGTACCCAGAGGATGCGTGGCAGCTGATAGAAGACTCTGCTGGGCAGGTAAGACATCAACTAACGCTTGAAAATAGTCGTGCTCGTTCTGTGCATCAGGTCGAAACAAGCGCTGAGATCAAGGAAATGAAGGCCATGCTGCAGAAATTAATGAGTGCGCAGAGCGCACAACCAGTTGCACCAAAGGTATGTGAATGCTGCAGGTCCACCGAGCACAAGACAGATGAATGCCCAACACTTTTCGAAGAGACTGGAGATGTCAATGCTCTTGGAGGATGGGACAACAGAGGACCGCAGAGGTAGAATCAGCCGCGCTTTGGGCTTGCCGCAAATGGATTCAGATGGAAGGAGGAGAACAATTTCCAGAGGCAGCCCACAGATCAGCGCGCACCACAGCAGACGCAACAAGCTGCGCCCTACAATCCACCGCATCGCCGCAATGACGCACCAGCGCATAACAACCAGCAACCGAGGCGATCTTTGGAAGATATCGTGGGGCAGCTAGCAGATACAGTACGCAAAAATGACGAGAAATATGACAAGAGGTTCGAATCCATCGAAAAGCAGCTATCACAGATCGCAACCACAGTATATGAGCTGAAGAAGAGCGATGGCAACCTGCCTTTGCAAGTGATTCAGAACCCTAAAGGAGGAGTCAATGCAGTGACACTGAGGACTGTGCGCACAGTAGGAACAGAGCAGACCGCGCAGGCGCCCGCGCAACCAGTCGCGCAAGTCCCGGATCCAGCAGATCAGGCTGCGCAACCAGAGCAAGATGCGCAACCAGAAGCACCAGCCACGAACCAGCAGGGCAACACGCCAGGTATGTCTCAGTCCAGAAGCAAGGACATAAATCGTACTAACATACCTGCACCTTTCCCTGTGCAGGCACCATTGGCTAGAAAGGAAGCATTGGACAAGGAGCTTTATGAGTTGTTCAGCAAGGTGGAGATCAATATTCCCCTCATTGAAGCTATTCGGCAGATTCCCAGGTATGCAAAGTTTTTAAAAGAGCTGTGCACAAACAAAAGGAGGAAGGGGGAATGCGCACAGGTAATGCTAAATGCGCAGGCCTCAGCAATCGTGCAACAGAAGGTACCACCTAAGTGCCGAGATCCAGGTACATTTACTATCCCATGCACGCTAGGTAAGACCACAGTGAGTAATTGCATGATCGATTTAGGCGCATCCATCAATTTGCTACCTTATTCTCTATATACAACATTGCGCCTTGGACCACTAAAGCCTGCAGGTCTCACCGTTCAGCTAGCAGATAGATCGTGCAAACAACCTGCAGGCATGATAGAAGATGTCCTAGTTCGAGTAGGAGAGCTGGTGTTCCCAGCAGATTTTTATGTGCTCGAAATGGAGGGTGAATCGAGCGCCAGCAGTGCGCAGATCCTCCTAGGCAGACCTGATGACCGCGCGCACAAAGATAGACGTGTGGAGGGGCACGCTCTCCATGGAGGTAGATGGCAAAGAAATCCATTTTAACATATTCAAGGGGATGCAGCATCCACATGAGGACGCTACAGTGCACGCAATGGACAACTTAGATGATCTAGTCGCAGAAGCGCAATGTGCGAGCGCAACCGTAGGACCAGAACTACTGACACAGGCAGAGCTGGAGGAGCAAGAGGAAGAGCTGAGCAGTGCGGAACCAGCACCCACACAGGTACGTGATATAGTTCATATTTGCACCGCTAACAAAATCTTGCCTTCTATCGAACAGGCACCCAAAATCGAACTGAAGCAACTCCCAGAGCACCTCAAATACATTTTCTTGGGAAGTGAGGACACCCTGCCAGTGATCATCAAGAAAGGATTAGAAGAAGAGCAGGAAGTGCGCCTACAGCAGGTACTGCGCAAGAACCAGCGCGCCATAGGATGGACACTTGCAGATCTGCGTGGAGTGACCCCAGACGTATGCATGCATAGGATTCTACTGGAAGATGGTGCCAAACCATCCAGGGAGGCTCAGCGCAGGTTGAATCCAAACATGATGGAGGTAGTGCAAAAGGAAGTCCTGAAATTGCTTGGCGCAGGGGTCATTTACCCAATTTTGGACAGCAAATGGGTCAGTCCGGTGCATGTTGTGCCAAAGAAATGAGGAATCACAGTGGAAGAAAATGCGCAGGGCGAGCTAGTGCCCAAGCGCATACAAACTGGCTGGCGCATGTGCATCGACTACAGGAAGCTTAACGCAGTAACGCGCAAGGACCACTTCCCGCTACCCTTCATGGACCAGATGCTGGATCGCTTAGCAGGTAGGCCTTATTTTTGTTTCTTGGATGGATATTCAGGGTACAACCAGATACCCATAGCTGCGGAAGATCAAGAGAAGACCACATTCACCTGCCCGTTCGGTACATTTGCGTTTCGGCGCATGTCCTTTGGGCTGTGCAACGCGCCAGGTACGTTCCAACGCCTTGTCATGAGCATTTTCTCTGATATGATTGGTATATGCATAGAAGTGTTCATGGATGATTTTACCGTATATGGAAGTACCTTTGATGCATGCTTAACACATCTAGATAAAGTCTTAGCGCGGTGCATTTCTAAGAACTTAGTGCTAAATTACGAAAAATGTCATTTCATGGTAACGCACGGAGTAGTATTAGGACATATCATTTCAGAGGAGGGGATCAAGGTAGACAAAGCTAAGATAGATCTTATCTCTAATCTACCTTATGCAACCAACGTGCGCGACGTGAAATCATTCTTAGGGCATCTGGGTTCTACAGGCGTTTTATCAAAGATTTCTCTAAAATTTGTATACCCCTGTCTAACCTTTTGCAAAAAGATGTGTGCTTCGACTTTACTGATGAGTGCAGGGCAGCGTTTGATAAGCTGAAAGAAGCGCTGACCAGTGCGCCAGTAATGAGCGCACCAGACTGGAACCTGCCTTTTGAGCTGATGTGCGACGCAAGTGATTATGCAGTAGGTGCAGTCTTGGGGCAGCGCGTGGACAAGAAGCCGCATGCCATTTACTATGCATCGCGCACACTGGACTCTGCGCACAGGAACTACACCACCACGGAGAAGGAGCTTCTGGCAATTGTATTTGCGCTGGAGAAGTTCCGAGCATATGTTCTAGGCGCACGAGTCATCATCTACACTGACCACGCAGCTATCCGCTACCTCATGTCCAAGAAGGAAACCAAGCCGCGCCTGATGCGCTGGGTGCTCTTACTGCAGGAATTTGACGTGGAGATCAAAGAAAAGAAGGGCACGGAGAATACAGTTGCTGATCACCTGAGCAGGATCGTGAAGGAGGAGGAACCAGGGCAGATCACGGAAACATTCCCTGACGAGCATCTGATGGCGCTGACAGGTAAAGTACCATGGTATGCGCACATCGCAAATTACCTGGTCACAGGTACGTTTCCTCCACATTTCAGTAAAACTCAGTGCATGCGAATAAAACATGAGTCTAAGCGTTACCTTTGGGATGATCCTTACATGCTTAGAATAGGACCAGATCAGATATTGCGGCGTTGCGTGCCTGACCACGAAATTAATTCTGTTTTGATGTTTTGTCATGCGCACGCATGCGGAGGGCACTTCGGTCCCAAGCGCACGAGCAGAAAGGTCCTGGACTGCGGATTCTATTGGCCGCACCTGTTTAGAGATGCCTATAATCACTGCAGGAATTGTGACAGGTGCCAGCGCACAGGAGGAATATCCGCGCGCAATGAGATGCCGCAGACCCCGATTCTGGTGGATGAAGTGTTCGATGTTTGGGGAATCCACTTCATGGGGCCATTTCCCCCATCTGCAGGCTACGAGTACATATTGGTGGCAGTAGACTATGTCTCCAAATGGATTGAAGCTAAGGCTACGCGAAAGGATGATGGTAAGACTGTCGCTGATTTTCTCATAACTAACATATTTTGCAGGTACGGAGTGCCTAAGGCAGTAATCAGCGACCAGGGGACGCACTTTTGCAACAGGGTCGTGGCGCAAGTTTTCAAGCACTATGGGGTGCGCCACAAGACGTCCACCGCTTACCATCCGCAGACGAATGGACAGGCCGAAGTTTCTAACAGGGAGATCAAGCGCATCCTAGAAAAGGCTGTGCGACCATCGCGCAAAGATTGGAGCCAGCGCCTTGATGATGCGCTATGGGCATACCGCACGGCGCATAAGACGCCCATTGGGACCTCACCATTTCGGCTGGTCTATGGGAAAGCATGCCACCTGCCAGTAGAGCTCGAGCACAAGGCATATTGGGCCTTACGCATTTGCAACCTGAACTTGGACGAGGCAGGAAGGGAGCGCGCACTTGAGCTGAAAGAACTAGAAGAGCTGCGCCTGGACGCCTATGAGGGACTGCGCGATTACAAGGAGCGCACCAAGGCCTTTCACGACAAGCATATCCTATGACGCACTTTTGAACCAGGAGACCAGGTATTACTATTCTCATCACGCCTGAAGCTTATGCCTGGAAAGCTGCGCAGCAAATGGACGGGACCGTACACGGTCACCAAGGTTTTCCCCTACGGAACAATCGAGTTAGAAGACGGGCACCGGCATCGTTTTTAGGTTAATGGGCAGAGAGTCAAACGGTACTTAGGAGAACCTTGGGACAGCACAGCACGCAACATTGACTTGGCCGAACCAGAGATAATTGATGCGCAAGATGCTGCGCCAGACGCACCACCGGATGTACCAGAGGGAGAACTGGAACCTCTTGCTCATATCTCTTCTTCCTCTGCATCTACCCTCGTTACGCATAATTCATCACATGCTGACTTCCCATCTTACCCTTTGCGCAGGACCAATGAGATCGCAGCATACACACTGGCGCAGGAACACTCAGGAGCAAGAGTGGGGGAGGTCGCAGGCACACGTTTTGGCACGTGACGAGGTACAGTCGAGCCAACGACGTTAAACAAAGGCACTTGTCGGGAGGTAACCCGACACGTTTTCACTTTTGCATATTTTATTTTCTACTTGTTTTGTTTTTTTTTAGTTTTTAGCTAGTTTAGGTCTTGGTAGTTTTTAGTCATGCAGTAGTGCGCCGGACTGTGCGCCTAGCTATGCGCAGGTCAGATGCGCCAGCCAGGGGAGACACAGCAGCTGCGTCTAGCTCGGAGGACTTCTAAGGCCGAGGGGCAGCAGCTTTGGTTTTCTTTAGGGTGGTGTCTTTTATTTTGCTGCGTCTTATTGGATATTATGTGCTGAATATTTGTGCCGACTATTTTGTGACCCTTGTGCTATCATTTATGCTGTGTGACTATTTGTTTTTGTTCTTATGTTCGTTATTCTTGCATTACATGCATGTGTGCGCTCTCCATGCGCTTGCGCTTGAGTCGTGGGGACACGTCTCTGTTCAAGTGTGGGTGGGGGGGGGGGGGGGGCGTTACATTCACTTTTCACATTTTGAGCATTTTAGAATAGCTTAGTTTAAGTTAAAGAGAATAGTAGCAGTAGTGCGCTAGAGTGCAGGATGCGCATGCGCTCCAGCTTGTTTTGCGCTATCCGTATTGCATGCGCTGCTATTTACTGTTTTAGTATAATTTTTTCGTTTTTCTGCTCCTGTTAGTTGGGATATGCAGGGGATGTGGAGTTGACAGAAATGCTCCAGAGAAGCGGTTAGTCGCTTTTGCTTCGAAGGCAAGGTATATGGTCGAGAGCGTTAGTGGAGGCCGGTGCTTCGCAGCCTTCGGGACAAAAGAGCGCGCTCAGTCACGCAGATGCCAAAGGCAAAATACCCAAAGCGTGGCGAGGTGGGAAAACAGACCACCTTCTCTCTGGAACTCGAGCTAAGGAAGGCAGGCGCGGATGTAAACGCGTGCGCTGACCTGCGCAGACAGACAAAGGAGAGAGAGCGGGGCGAGTTCCATAGCTGCTATCCGAAGGCTGAGACTGGAACTGCTCTGGGAATGTAAGAAATTAAAGATGAAGCTGTACAAAAGAAAAATACCAGCAGATGATACGCGCTACAAAAGAATCAGCATGCGCACAAACATCAACATGCGCAAAGACCATAAGGAAATCATCAGAGAGCTCAGGTTCCCAGGAAGTGCGCGGACAAATCACGCACCGGAAGAAGCTGCGTTGTCCACCATATACCTGTCTTCGGAGTAGGAGCTGGCAGCCTGGAGCCTAAGAAGAGCTATCTCCCAGCCATCCAAAAATCTTCATCCCAGCTGAGAGGTAATGGATTTCGAAATTATTATATTAGAACTGTTGAGTACGGTTGTGCGCAGGTGATAGAGTAGTGCGAGTTTAGCAATTGCGCATTCGCATCGGAGTACAAGACTATGCGCTAGACTCCAGAAGAGGTACTTGTATCCGCGCTTCAATGCTTGTTCGGGACGAACAAGGGGCAAGTGTGGGGGGTTTGATAGAGGCTATTTGTACGCATTATTTAAATCATAACCCTATGCTTGTTTGCAATATTTTATGAGCAAGATTACTCATTTCTAGTGTTTTCGTATTACAGGGCAAAACGAGTCCTTGAGTAGGATACGCGCTAACAGGCAGCGTTCTAGGAGTGAAAGATCCGCCTGCGGAGCTAGCTGCACAAACAGAAGAGAAGTTGGCGAGAGTCAGTAGCGGTGCGCTAGCCGATGCGCTGGCCGAATGCCGTGCGCCAGGCGCAAAGTCCACTGACCAGATTTGGAAGTTGCCAAAGGTGAACTTCCTGGGCAATATATAAACAAAGAAAGTCTAGGGTTTTAAAGGGAGGGAGATATCATCTACCATTGGACGACACACATCAGAGATAGCGGCAAAACTGGAAAACACACGGACTTGTTGAGAGGATTTGCGCCAGCCGACTGCGCCAGCCGAGAAGACAAGCTGCACGCACTGTTTGCTACAGTTTTCTCAGACACATTAGTCATTATTTACTATTCTGTGATGTTTATCACTAGCATGTCTAGCTAAACTTTTAGTGTTGGTCGGGCATGAATCTATGATGTATTATCTTTGAGACTTGAGCTTAATGCATAGTTTACTTACTTGTATTAATCCTGTGCATACGGAGACAGCTAGTTGCATAAGTAGGGGAAGCCTTGAACCGCAATCTTACTTGTGTTGCTTGCTTGTCATATGTTAAACTAGTTGATAGCTTTACGGTGACAACTAGGAGTGATAGAGCCTAGTTATACACGTTATTTAGATCATAAACCCATGCTTGATTGCAATATTTTATGAGCAAGATTACTCGTTTCCAATGTTTTTGTATATCAGGTCAGAACGAGTCCTTAAGTCGGATACGCGCTAACAGGCAGCGTTCTAGGAGTGAAAGATCAGCCTGTGGAGCTAGCGGCGCAAACAAAAGAAGAAATGGCGAGAGACAGCAGAGGTGCGCTACCCGATTGCGCCAACCAATGCCGTGCGCCAGGCGCAAAGTCCAGTATGCGCCAACCAATGCCGTCCGCCAGGCGCAAAGTCCAGTATGCGCCGACCGATGCAGTGCGCCAGGCGCAGAATCCAGCATTGCCAAAACCTAACATGACCAGATTTGGAAGTTGCCAAAGATGAACCTCCTGAGCAGTATATAAAGGAGAGGAGGTCTAGGGTTTCAACAACAACGGAGAGGCAGCACCACGGCCTCAGAGGAGGCACTGCGCGGCAGAACTGGAAAACACACGGACCTGTTGAGAGGATTTGCGCCAGCCGACTGCGCCAGCCGAGAGAAGACACTGCACGCACTGTTTGCTACCGTTTTCTTGGATTCAGTAGTTGTTATTTACTATTTTATGATGTTTACCACTAGCATGTCTAGCTAAACACTTAGTGTTGGTCGGGCATGAACCTATGATGTATTACCTTTGAGACTTGAGCTTAATGCATAGTTTATTTACTTGTATTAATTCTGTGCGCGCTGAGACGGCTAGTTGCATGCGTAGGGGAAGCCTTGAACCGCAAACTTACCGTGACAATTAGGAGTAACGAGTTAGGGTAGGCAGCTGCTACTGTGACAGGATTCGCAGCTATTTAACCTAGTTCTAAGGATTAATAGCACATGAACTTTGAACGGAACATGCGCATGTGTTAGGAAGCCTTTACCGGACACTAACCCAAGTAAAACACAAGCTATAGACGTTTAGAGTCGATGATAAGGAATGCATTCATAGAGGATTGTCTGCCCAATACTTCTCATAAATATAGTACTTCATCTCTACTGTTTGCGCACGTCTAGTGCAATTTCCCGCGTTACGATATTTGCTGTTACTCGCGCATCGCGCAAAACCCCCAATCACTCACGCAACCCCCGTTTTCTTAAGTGTAGGTTACTGGCTAAGACTCACTGCTTGCTCCCTGTGGAGATCGACCCTTACTTAACCGCTGTACTAGTGGGAGAGGAAGGAATTATATTTGACGCGCACAACGACGCGCGATCAAATTTTGGCGCCGTTGCCGGGGAGCAACACAGCTAAGTTTTAGCTAGCTTACATTTCTCATTTTAGTAACTAGTTATTTCATTTTTTTTTTTTTTTGTTTTCTCGTTGTTGTTTCTGACAGCGCACAATCACATCCGCCTGCGCAACCTTGAAACAGTTGCGCTGCGCAGATTCTAGTTGCGCACTGACAGACGCAACAACTTCGTTGCCATTTAATTCGTTTCTTGAGTTTGGATCAGGACATGGAGGATAACAGTGTGGTTGGAGATAACCTGGGAGACAGAACCCCAGAGGAAGCAAGGGCACATAACCGCGCAGCCCTATTCAGAGAGGAAGTGCAGCGTGAGGTCGACGCACGGATGGCCGCTGAACCATACATTGCGCCACCCGTTCGTCCAGTCGCGAGGCGCAGGACAGTGCGCGAAATGTCAGCCCCACTCACTGTTAACCAGCCATGGTGCATAGTGCTTCCGCCCAACGGACAGTTCGAACTGAGGAGCTCACTCATCCATCACATGCCCAAGTTTCACGGAATGAACAACGAAAATCCAGTCAAGCATGTGCGGGAGTTCCTAATCATTTGCGAGAACATGAAGACCTTGGGGGAGAACGAAGAAGCGCTGAAGATGAAGGCATTCCCATTTTCATTGAGCGATGCAGCCAAACACTGGCTGATGAGCCTACCCGCAGGATCAATCCACACATGGGAGCAGCTGCAGAAGAAGTTCTTAGATAAATTTTATCCAGCAGCGAAGATTGCGCTGCTCAGAAGGGAATTGGCCGCGCCAAGGCAAGGCGCAGGGGAGTCTCTGTCAGAATACTACGAGCGTTTCAGGGAGCTGGAAGCCAACTGCTACAATCACGGGCTTCCCCAGAATGTGCTGATAGAGAACTTTCTGAATGGGCTGCTGCCCATGGAGCTGCGACTACTGAATGCATGCGCAGGAGGGGACATTTGCAACATGTACCCGGAGGATGCATGGCAGCTGATAGAAGATTCTGCTGGGCAGGTAAGACATCAATTGACACTTGAAAGTAGTCGTAATCGTTCTGTGCATCAGGTAGAGGCAAGCGCTGAGATCAAAGAAATGAAGGCCATGCTGCAGAAGCTGATGAGTGCGCAGAGCGCACAACCAGTTGCGCCAAAGGTATGTGAATTCTGCAGGTCCACTGAGCACAAGACAGACGAATGCCCAACACTTTTTGAAGAAACTGGAGATGTAAATGCCCTTGGAGGATGGGACAACAGAGGACCGCAGAGGCAGAATCAGCCGCGCTTTGGGCTTGCTGCAAATGGATTCAGATGGAGAGAAGAGAACAATTTCCAGAGGCAGCCCACTGATCAGCGTGCGCCACAGCAGACGCAACAAGCTGCACCCTACAATCCACCGCATCGCCGCACAGACGCACCAGCGCAGAACAATCAGCAACCAAAGCGATCCTTGGAAGATATCATGGGGCAGCTAGCAGACACAGTGCGCAAGAATGACGAAAAGTATGACAAGAGGTTCGAATCCATCGAAAAGCAGTTATCACAGATCGCAACCATGGTGGATGAGATAAAAAAGAGCGATGGCAACCTGCCTTCGCAAGTGGTTCAGAACCCTAAAGGAGGAGTCAATGCAGTGACACTGATGACTGGGCGCACAGTAGGAACGGAGCAGACCGCGCAGGCGCCCGCGCAACCAGTTGCGCAAGTCCCAGACCCAGCAGAACAGAGTGCGCAACCAGAGCAAAACGCGCAACCAGAAATGCCAGCCACAAACAAGCAAGGCGAATGCGCACAGGAAATGCTAAATGCGCAGGCCTCAGCAATCGTGCAACAAAAGGTACCACCTAAGTGCCGAGATCCAGGTACATTCACTATCCCTTGCACCTTAGGTAAAACCACGGTAAGCAACTGCATGATCGATTTAGGCGCATCAATCAATTTATTACCATCTTCTCTCTATGCGACCTTGCGCCTTGGACCACTAAAACCTGCAGATCTCACAATTCAGCTAGCAGATCAATCGTGCAAACAACCTGCAGGCATGATAGAAGATGTCCTAGTGCGAGTAGGAGAGCTGGTGTTTCCAGCAGACTTTTATGTGCTCGAAATGGAGGGTGAATCAAGCGCCAGCAGTGCGCAGATCCTCCTAGGCAGACCGTTTCTGATGACCGCGCGCACGAAGATAGACGTATGGAGGGGCACGCTGTCCATGGAGGTTGATAGGAAAGAGATCTACTTCGACATATTCAAAAGAATGCAGCACCCTCATGAAGACGCCACAGTGCACGCGATGGGCAGCATAGACGACTTGGTTGCAGATGCGCAGGGCGAGCTAGTTCCCAAGCGCATTCGGGCTGGATGGCGCATGAGCATTGCGCCAGAGCCTCCGCCAGACGCACCACCGGATGCACCAGAGGGAGAACTGGAACCTATTGCTTATATCTCTTCTTCCTCTGCATCTATCCTCGTTACGCATGATTTATCACATACTGACTACCCTTTTCACCCGTTGCGCAGGACCCAGGAAAACGCAATACACGCACTGGCGCAGGGACACTCAGGAGCAAGAGTGGGGGAGGTCGCAGACGCACGTTTTGGAACGTAACGAGGTACAGTCGAGCCAACGACGTTAAACAAAGGCACTTGTCGGGAGGTAACCCGACTTGTTTTTATTTTTACATATTTTTCTTTTTTAGTTTTTAGTATTTCTTTTAGGCAGTTTAGGACTTGTCATTTTGCATGTGCGCAACCTCCGTGCGCTTGAGCTTGAGTCGTGGGGACACGTCTCTGTTCAAGTGTGGGGGGGGAGCGTTACTCTTACATTTCATGTTTTGAGCATTTTTAGTATAGCTTAGTTTAAGTTGAAGAGAATTAGTAGCAGTAGTGCGCTAAGGTGCAGAATGCGCATGCGCTCCAGCTTGTGTTGCGCTATCCGTATTGCGTGCGCCGTTCTCTACTGTTTTAGCATAATTTTTTCGTTTTTTCCTGCTCCTGTTAGTTGGGATATACAGGGGATGTGGAGTTGATAGAAATGCTCCAGAGAGGCGGTTAGTCGCTTGTGCTTCGAAGGCGAGGTATATGGTCGAGTGCGCTAGTGGAGGCCGGTGCTTCGCAACCTTCGGAACAAAAGAGCGCGCTCAGTCACGCAGATGCCAAAGGCGAAATACCCAAAGCGTGGCGAGGTGGGAAAACAGACCACCTTCTCTCTGGAAGCCGAGCTAAGGAAAGCGGGCGCGGTTGCAAACGCGTGCGCCGACCGGCGCAGACAGACCAAGGAGGGAGAGCGGAACGAGTTCCATAGCTGCTATCCGAAGGCTGAGATTGGAACTGTTCTGGGAATGAAACAGATTGGAAAGGAAGCTGTACAAAAGAAAAAATACCAGCAGAAGCAGATGATTTGGGTTACAAAGAATCAGCATGCGCACTACTTAGTACCTGCGTGCGCAAGACCACAAGGATATCATCAAAGGCTCAGGTTCCCAGGAAGTGTGCGAACGAATCACGCACTGGAAGAAGCTCGCGCAAGAAACCATATACCTATCTTCGGAGCGGGAGCTGACAACCAGGAGCCTAAGAAGAGCTATCTCCCAGTCATCCAAAGACCTTCATCCCGGCTGAGAGGTAATGAAATTTCGGGATTATTATATTAGAACTATTGAGTGCAGTTGTGCGCAGGTGATAGAGCAGCACAAGTTGAGCAACTGTGCATTTTGCGCTAGAATGCAAGGCTGTGCGCTAGTCTCCAGAAAAGGTAATTGTATCCGCGTTTCAGTACTTGTTCGGGACGAACAAGGGGCAAGTGTGGGGGGTTTGATAGAGCCTAGTTATACACGTTATTTAGATCATAAACCCATGCTTGATTGCAATATTTTATGAGCAAGATTACTCGTTTCCAATGTTTTTGTATATCAGGTCAGAACGAGTCCTTAAGTCGGATACGCGCTAACAGGCAGCGTTCTAGGAGTGAAAGATCAGCCTGTGGAGCTAGCGGCGCAAACAAAAGAAGAAATGGCGAGAGACAGCAGAGGTGCGCTACCCGATTGCGCCAACCAATGCCGTGCGCCAGGCGCAAAGTCCAGTATGCGCCAACCAATGCCGTCCGCCAGGCGCAAAGTCCAGTATGCGCCGACCGATGCAGTGCGCCAGGCGCAGAATCCAGCATTGCCAAAACCTAACATGACCAGATTTGGAAGTTGCCAAAGATGAACCTCCTGAGCAGTATATAAAGGAGAGGAGGTCTAGGGTTTCAACAACAACGGAGAGGCAGCACCACGGCCTCAGAGGAGGCACTGCGCGGCAGAACTGGAAAACACACGGACCTGTTGAGAGGATTTGCGCCAGCCGACTGCGCCAGCCGAGAGAAGACACTGCACGCACTGTTTGCTACCGTTTTCTTGGATTCAGTAGTTGTTATTTACTATTTTATGATGTTTACCACTAGCATGTCTAGCTAAACACTTAGTGTTGGTCGGGCATGAACCTATGATGTATTACCTTTGAGACTTGAGCTTAATGCATAGTTTATTTACTTGTATTAATTCTGTGCGCGCTGAGACGGTTAGTTGCATGAGTAGGGGAAGCCTTGAACCGCAAACTTACTTGTGTTGCTTGCTTGTCACCTGTTAAACTAGTTGCATGCGTAGGGGAAGCCTTGAACCGCAAACTTACCGTGACAATTAGGAGTAACGAGTTAGGGTAGGCAGCTGCTACTGTGACAGGATTCGCAGCTATTTAACCTAGTTCTAAGGATTAATAGCACATGAACTTTGAACGGAACATGCGCATGTGTTAGGAAGCCTTTACCGGACACTAACCCAAGTAAAACACAAGCTATAGACGTTTAGAGTCGATGATAAGGAATGCATTCATAGAGGATTGTCTGCCCAATACTTCTCATAAATATAGTACTTCATCTCTACTGTTTGCGCACGTCTAGTGCAATTTCCCGCGTTACGATATTTGCTGTTACTCGCGCATCGCGCAAAACCCCCAATCACTCACGCAACCCCCGTTTTCTTAAGTGTAGGTTACTGGCTAAGACTCACTGCTTGCTCCCTGTGGAGATCGACCCTTACTTAACCGCTGTACTAGTGGGAGAGGAAGGAATTATATTTGACGCGCACAACGACGCGCGATCAAGGAGTAACGAGCTAGGGCAAGCAGTTGCTACTGTGACAGGATTCGCAGCTGTTTTAGTCTATGTTCTAAGGATTAATAGCACATGAACTTTGAACGGAACATGCGCATGTGTTAGAAAGCCTTGACCGGACACTAACCCAAGTGAAATTAAGCTATAGACGTTTAGAGTCGATGATAAGGAATGCACTCATAGAGGATTGTCTGCCCAATACTTCTCACAATCATAGTATTTAATCTCTATTGCTTGCGCACGTCTAGTGCAAATTCCCTGCGTTACACTAGTTACTGTTCATTTGCGCATCGCGCATTTCAATCATTCACACACCCCCATTTTCGTAAGTGTAGGTTGCTGGCTGGAACTGAACTTTTGCTCCCTGTGGAGATCGAGCCTAACTTAACCGCTGTACTGAGTGGAAGGATTATATTTGACGCGCACAACGACGCGCGATCACACTACAACAAGTGACTTGGACAAGAGCACAAATTGGAAGGTCTTGGCCACCCTTCAGAATGTTGTTGAAACATTCACTAGCATTTATTGTCATGAAACTCCATCGTCTACCAAAAAATATTATCCAACCAAACTTGCTATTTATCATGTAGTAAATTGATCAACTCTTTGTATTCGCTATCAAATTTGATATGATGTCTCTCTTGCGCCACGTGGCCCTTTTTTCAAACATAGAATCCTTCACATTCACGTTGAAGTTGCTCTGCAAATGTCTAATATAAACGTCGTGATAAGCTTGAGGAGCAAGCCATTCATGTTTCTGCTTTGCCTATAGGATTCCTTGTGGCGATTCGAAATTACCCTCATCTCATCATGGTCTCTCACCCCCTCTCGCATGCACTTCATAAACCAATTCCAACTTGAGTTTTTCTCGCTCTCCACCAAAAGCAAATGCAATTGGCAATTTTTTGTGTTTATTGCCATTGAGTGCAACAGTGATAAGTAATTTTCCATCATGCTCCCCGTGTAAATGAGTTCCAACAATGCACAACATGAGCCGACAGTGCTTGAATGCATCAATTATTGGACCTAATGCCAAGAATGCCCGGTTTATAATACTAAATTCATTTTCTTCATCTCCGGTGCGATGCCATTTCACAACGGTTTAGGGATTAGATTCTTCCAAAGCCAAAGAGATTCATCAGAATCTCCAAAAATGTTTATCAACGCTTGTTGCCTGGCCTGCCATGCTTTCAAGTACCGTATTTCATAACTGTAATCCTTGAAGATTCTATCTCTTATTTCATCAAGGGATAATCTCAATCTTTCGCTAGTTACATCCCCTATTTCCTTCGCTATGAAATGTCTCATCAGATGGACATTCTCCTTAGCAATGTGATAAGCGGATAAATGACCATACATTTGTCGGTATTTTCCCTTTACTTCCTGTTTGTTCAGTTATTTTATAAAGTCATTTGATGTTTTCTTTGTCTATTTTAGGTTGAAAATGCATACTACATGATACGAAGTGGTCCGAAGAAGTTTCGGGTGAATTCTAGTCGATGGAGAGCAAAAGAGAGCAAAATCAAGCAAAAGGTAGATTTGATTCGTCTAGGCTGATTGACCTGATCAACTTCAAAGGCTCGCCGAGCACACGATTCTTATCCGATTGACGCGTACCATATTTTGTTGGAAAGCTAACTCAAAGAACTACAACTTTGTAGTTTACATCAAGAAGTGATTCGAAGGTTTAAGAGGTCAAAACAGACCATGTTCTAACGCTGCAGAAGTGATTCGCCCAAGAGGAATTCAAGGCTTGGCCGAATCAAAAGTGATTCGGCCGACTTCATTCCAGCACTGAGTAAATGATTCGGGCGAATCAAAATTATGGGGCTCCCGAATCACTTGATTCTGGGAGAATTCGCCTGTAGATCAAATCTGGGCAGTCTGACCTGTTCATCTTCAAAGGCTTGCCGAGCACGCGATTCTTATCCGATTGAAACGTTCTATAGCTTGTTGGAAAGCTAATTCAAAGATCTACACTTCCTAGTTTGCGTCAAGACATGAATCAAAGGTTTAGAGGGTAAAAAAGCGAGTTGGTAACGCTGCAGAAGTGATTCGGACACCCTTTCCGAATCAACTCATTTAGCCTTGCCCGAATCACTTTTGATTCGGGCACCGCGGGTAAGTATAAATAGAAAACAGATAGAAACAATTAAAGAGAGCTTTGGGGTGCCTCCGGTGCCTAGGGTTCCTCCTTGGGACAAAACCCTAATTGGAAAACTTGAAGAATTGCCATGGATTTGGAGAAGACACAACAATTGGAGATTCTACATCAACCTTTTACTCATTCCCTACTTCTCTACTACTCTACTTCTTTACTATCCCTTGTTGAACTATTTCATTAAGTTTTGTTTCAAACTCACCATGAGTGACACATGAGTGAGTAGTCCCATTGTAGTTGGGGTCCTTATGGATCCCTTAGGTTTGATTGTAATGCAAGACTTGTCTTTTTATCTATATGAATGAAGTTTGGTTGAAAATTCTCTTGCTTGTTCTTCATATCAATTATGTGCACACCAAGTGTTTGACGAAACGCATGAATGAGTACGAATTGGTAGAACACCTAGGGATGGAATGAGAGTTGAACCTAGGTTGTTTAGAAGACTGAGCATGTTAATTTTAGGTTGCGTGTGTGCGCGAGAGTGACATACGCATTCCACTAGGCTAAGTTTTGAGCGACTTTAGTTAACTATCAATAGACCGAGAGGTTGAGATTAGGAGACTTTTGTTCTACACGATTCAATGGAGCGAGAGTTTGAGAATTGTGTCACTTAGGTATCATTCTCATTCTAGAGAAGGAGCGAGAGTTGAATTTTGAATGTGTGATACCTTAGCCTAGAACCATCAACCAAATTAGCTCATAGATATATTCATGTTTTGTGTTGTTAATCGCATCACCTAGAGGTGAAATAGGATTCCGACTACGCTTTCTCTCTTATTTTCTCCACACCGATTATGAACTTGTCTTTAGTATTCACTAGAGATACCTCACTTAGAGGAAAAATCCCACTTTTTATTTAGCAGACTTGCATTAGGCATTACTAGCTAGCTTTAGACTAATCTAGGCTTTTCTCTTGGGTTCGACTCGAGGTCACTCGGATATAAATATTTTTTGAACACCATGATTGGACTAGTATTCATACTACCGCAATTTCGACAATGTTCAAAATGGCGTCGTTGCCGGGGATTAGCCATTAGACTAGTTTGCTTTTTAGTATTGTTTAAGTTAGTCTACTTCATTTTTTTTTCTTTTTTTTGTTGATTGTGTTTGCGTGCTATTCTTGCTTACTTTGTTTTAAGTTCGCACTCTTTGACGCTTTCTTCGATTGCTTGGTAGGTGTTTGAATGTGAAATTCGCAGTGTCTCAGTCAGACAGATTTGTGAACAAGCAGTTGCTGCAGCACACTCTTGTTCACTTGGAAATTGTCTCAGCAAACAATGAACAAGACAGAAGTTTGTTCACCCAGTTCGGCCAACTGCCTACTTCTGGGGAGGACTATTCTTCAGTCCTCAATCCACTAAACACAAAGGTCTCCAAGTACACTCGGTTACAACTCCACGCAACCTATGCTACTCAACCTTGTGTGGATCACTCGACACAATCAGAACAGGCTCTGACTTGTGTCTGCACACCCTCTACAAATGTCAATCTAGAATAGCTACTGTCTCCCCGAAACTCAGCCTATTCTAAACTACACTCAACTCTGCAGGGTTGTTGTAGCAACTGCTGTAGCACACAGCTGATGCACAAATGTCCGCGTCGCTCCAAAGCCTTCTGCCGAGCCGATCGAACAGTTCCACGAGCGCTGCACACTCTGGAATACTCCCCCTCACTCAGTGACCTCCTACCACTAGCGAGAACTGCCGCTTAGACACTCGACCGAGCCACTCACTCATCAGTTCTTCCGCGGCTGCCCTTGATCAACCAACAAGCACCACCGCTCTGAATTGGCTTCCAGATCAAGCTCAGATCAGACTACGCAAGTCCTGATCTCCTTCTCCTTCTGTCACCACAGCTCTGCGGTCACGCTCTGCTCTCGGGTGATGATCGAAGAACTCGTCTGTCGCACACCAAAATTGCTCTCTCTGAATTCTGTGTATGCACTCGTGTATCCCTCAGCTTCGATCAGCCTCTCTGCTCTGAACTCCTCTCTCTTAAATAGCAGCACCAGCTTTAAGCAAGACCAGAATTTAGCAATGTCCCAAAAGGAACAATTATCTCCTAAAATTTAGGAGATTTGATTTGATTTTGATCTTCAACACAAATCTCCTTTTCTAGCTAGGAAACCCCACTGGAATATTCTTCACAGCACTTTTAAAATATTCTTCTGGTGTTCTCCGTAGAGCTGCCAGGCCTTCTAGCCAAGCCCAGGTTGCTGCTGCTTCATGGACAGATGTTGCAGCCACTTGAACAAGCTCCTGCTATAGCATCCCCTTCTGTAGCTGCTCCTTGTTCACTTGTGCTGGTTTTGTCAAACACTGCCATACTACATCATCAGAATATAAATCAGAGGACGCACAAAAAAGGTGCAAGAACAAGCCTCCACATCAACTCCAGCTCAGAGCTTATCAACGCCAGATTTTGATACTCTTTCACTTCAAGTTTGTGCTGATCAACCACCAACAGAAGTTATGGATCAACCAAACCCGAGGAGAGAAGGAAATGCCACTCTTCCGCAAGAGGAACACGAGAGACCGGTTGAATTCCCACGCTATCGATGCATGCCACTTGAGAAGGGATCCTCGCAAAGGACTTCTCAAGTGTGTTTCTTATGAAGAAGGGAATCAACTACGTCTTAGCCAAGACGTTAAACTAGGCTAGTGAGTAATTGTGTTTTTGGTTTTACTTGTTGGTAGTATAGAATTGTTTTGGACTTTGTGTTGCGCCGTGCGCCAAATGTTTGATTAGTGTTTTTTTTTTTTTTGTGCCCTTTGATTACCCCTTTGGTTTGATTATTTATATGTAGCAGTTTTAAGTGTGGGATAATTCGATGATGTTTAGGTTGCGTTTATGTTTGTCATGACGTTAGATTTCCACGGGCATATCTAAGTAAACTCATCGTTTAAATCGTGGCGCATTTGTTTTCCAATCTTTCGCTTAGCTATATGTTTCGCATGATTTATCTTTAATAGCTAGCTGTTTTCATTTATGAATTCAGGTGTTGCGCTAACTTTTTTCTTGAGTTTCAAAATTATTGCAACGGATTGGAGTATCATTCACGGACCCGGGCGGATGTGCATTTGGCTACCTCCACAAGAGAGAAGTTCCTTTGAAACTCTCTCTACTTCTTTCACTTTCTATCGCTTAGGGACTAAGAAAATTTTTAAGTGTGGGGTGTTTGCGCTTGTGCTTTTATTTGCTTAACAACATGATTCTATGCTACACATTTATTTTGTGCACATTATACTCACATGATTGCTTTCATCCTAGCTTTAAACATTGATCACACGGAGTAATGTTTGCTAAGAAATTAAGTAGTATCATTTATAAAAAAAATTTGGAATGAGTTGTGCTTTGAATTCATGAATCGTATCTTTAAGTCAATTGACATTCTTTGTGATGATGTTATTCGCATGATTCGGTATCTTGACTAGCTTAGCTTGATTCATTTTTGAGCTCTTTCCGTGCATGAAAAATAAAGTGAAGTCTAGCGAGCACAAAAATAAAATAAAAATAGTTTTCATATAAAAACCTCATACTCGTTCCTGTTTGCTTTTAGGTGACTTTAACATTCCTATTTAGCCTTTGCATTTGTTTAGCTCACACTTCATGCTCCATTATATCTCACTTAGGCACATTGTCAAGTATTAAGTGTGGGGTCGAATAAAGTGTTTGCGAAAAAGGCGCAAGAAAGAAAAAATTATATTTTTAAGGTTTTACAAATGCCGAGGGTTACGAAGGTAAGTTCCCCCTTGAAAGCTTTTGTATAAACACAAAAATATTATTTGTTTATTTTTTGGGTCAACGAAAAGTTTTACAAATGCCGAGGGTTAGGAAGGTAAGTTCCTCCTTGAAAGCATTTGTATAAGCGCAAGAAAAATATTAAACACACTTAATTCTTGACTTTGTGCCTATTCCGCAAATTCTTTTGCATGTGTGTGAGTAAGGCATTTGCATTTCGCATTTAGGAAGTGTCTAAGGTATGACCCTCGTAATTTATTACTTAAGCATCAAGATTTGTACGAATGAATTTTAATATTTTTAATGTCGAAACTCCTCTTCTCTTACGGATTATGACATATAGTCTAAAACTTGAGAATGAGTTTATTGTCATGAGCTTATGGACTTGCAAGCATATGCGATTGACTCGATAAAATTTTTGTGTAAGCCACGCTTTTCTTCATACTACTTGCATAAGAAATTGAGCGGTAATTTGAATTCGACGAATGCTAGTTTTGATATCGATTCTATGAATATTTGTCGTCGCAATGAAGTGAATGATCCTTAGAGTTTGCGTGAAGTGAATGATTTGCACAACTTTATTATTATAATGATGGTTGATAAAGAACTACTTTCTTTGCAAACTATATTTGAATTTTGAACTCTTATGGATGATTGCGAGTAGGATTTGTGAGTATTTCTATTCTGAAACTCTCACGAGACTATACCTCGTCCACTATGGTAGCCTAGGGGTTTAAAGGCTTGATGCATATGCTAAATGCATCTGTGATTCCTACGACAGTGAGTTAGGAGTAGATTTTAATTTTCTTTCGTTTAGTTACTTTTAGGTTAGGTTACATGAGTAGGGGGTGGATGTGCTATATGTGCGTAAGTTGTGCTACATGCTTTGATACTGTCATATATGATTTAGCATCTTACTCTCCGCTTGACTTATGCATATACTTAAGTGTGGGGTGTTTTGATAAGCGGATAAATGACCTTATATTTGTCTGTATTTTTCCTTTACTTCTTGTTTGTTCCGTTATTTTATAAAGTCATTTGATGTTTTCTTTGTCCATTTCAGGTTGAAAATGTGTATTAAATGATATGAAGTGATCAGAAGAAAATCTGGTTGAATTCCGATCGATCGAAAGCAAAAATGAGCAAAATTGAGCAAAAGGCAAAAGAGTCGGCCACCCTTGGCAGAATGACCTGTTCCTCTTCAAATGCTTTCAAGGCACGTGATGCTTATCCGATCGAGGCATGCTATAGCGTGTTGGAAAGCTAATTCAAAGGGCTACAACTTTGTAGTTTACGTCAAGACATAATTATGATGTTTAGAGGGTCAAAAACACAAGATTCTAGCACTGCAAAAGCGAGTCGCCCGGATCAGTTTGGGTCTACAAGGGTTTGACCGAACCAATTGAAGGTTTGATCGAATTAAAAGTGATTCGGCCAGGACAAAGTGATTCGGCCAGCCATGAAACAGCACTGAGGTATTGATTCGGCCGAATCAACTCAAGGCCTGCCCGAATCACTTGATTCGGGGAGAGTTCGCCTGAAGATCAAATCTTGGCAGAATGACCTGTTCATCATCAAAGGCTTGCCGAGCGCGCGATTCTTATTCGATTGAGACGTCCCATAGCTTGTTGGAAAGCTAATTCAAAGATCTACAACTTACCAGTTTTCATCAAGACGTGATTCGAAGGTTTTTAAAGGGTCAAACGAGCGAGTTTCTAACGCTGCAAAAGTGATTCGCCCAAACAGTGGGCGAATCAAAAGTGATTCAGCCAAGGAGAAGGATTTCATCTCATGGACCAAGATTTGACCGAATCAAAAAGTGATTCGGCCAGGAAAAGTGATTCGGGCAGATCCGAAATAGCACTGAGTGTTTGATTCGATACTCTGTCCGAATCAACTCATTAAGCCTTGCCCGAATCACTTTTGATTCAAGCACAGCGGGTCAATATAAATAGAAAAGGATGGGAAAAATCAGATTTCAGCCTTGGGGTGCCTAGGGTTCCTCTCATGGGACGAAACCCTAATTGGAGAACTTGGAGAATTCGAAGAATACATCATCAATTGAAGATTCTACATCAACCCTTTACTCATCCCTACTTCTCTACTACTCTACCTTCTCTACTTTTCCTTGTTATTCAGTTTCATTATGTCTTGTTTCAAACTCACCATGAGTGACACATGAGTGAGTAGTTGTTTAGTAGTAGGGATTTGTATGGATCCCTTAGGTTTGATTGTAATGCAAGACTTGTCTTTTTATCTATATGAATGAAGTTTGGTTGAAAATTCTCTTACTTGTTCTTCATATCAATTTTGTGCACACCAAGTGTTTGACAAAATACCTAAGCGAGTATGAATTGATAAAACACCTAGGAATGGAATGAGTGTTGAACTTAGGTTGTTTAGGAGATCAAGCATGATTATTTTAGGTTGCTTTTGTGCGCGAGAGTGACATTGGCAATCTCTTAGGCTAAGCATAGAGCGGACTTTAGTTAACTATCAATAGACCGAGAGGTTGAGATTATGAGACTTTTGTTCAACACGATTAAATAGAGCGAGAGTTTGAGAATTGTGTCACTTAGGTATCATTCCCATTCTAGAGAAGGAGCGAGAGTTGAATTTAGAATGTGTGATACCTTAGCCTAGAACCATCAACCAAATTAGCTCATAGATATATTCATGTTTTGTGTTGCTAATCGCATGACCTAGAGGTGAAATAGGATTCCGACTACGCTTTCTCTATTATTTTCTCCCCACTGATTATGAACTTGTCTTTAGTATTCACTAGGGATACCTCACTTAGAGGAAAAATCCCTCTTTTTATTTAGTAGATTTGCATTAGGCATTACTAGCTAGCTTTAGACTAATCTAGGCTTTTCTCTTGGGTTCGACTCGAGGTCACTAAGATATAAATATTGTTTGAACACCGTGATTGGACTGGTATTCATACTACCGCAGTTTCGACAACGTTCACAATGTAGTCATTGATGCATGTATGATCCCTCGGTACTTTGTAATCTCCCAATATGATGCATTTTTTCTTCATTATCTGAATCCGCCATGGACAATTCCCCTCTCGCATCTCATGGTGTGCATCATTAATCTTGGGATATCCCATACATGTTGAAGTTTTGGAACCATAAGAAAATTCTCCGTATCAAGTTGGTCTAAGAATTTCATCTCATTCTGGTCAAACTCATCCATTGTGGGCATGGCCAGTGTTTCCATCGTCGACATAACCATTGAGTCTGATTCGATGTTTTCCATATCTGTTTTATAACCCCTACACAAAAACAACCAAACAATTCAACCAAATCAATCAACCAATGAAACCAATTAAATAGCCAAACAATTCAACCAATTCAACAAAATCAACCCTAACATACATATCATAACTCTAACATATATTTTCAAATAACATGATTTCTAACACATTATAACCAATTCAACAAAATCAACCAAGTAACATGATTTCTAATCAACCCTAACATACATATCATAACTCTAACATACAAAAAACTCCCTTACCATATTATGAACTTCCAAATACTTGAACTTTGTGAATTTCCTTAAAAACCTGAGGCCTTGATGAGAACAATTTGTTGGGAGGAGAAGAGAGTGGAAGAGGAGAAAGGAGAAAGGAGAAAGATTGATTTGTTATCATTAGTAAGACCGGTCTCATAATCCATTACAGGCATTACCAGTGTTTCCATCGTCGACATAACCATTGGGTTTGATTCAATGTTTTCCATATCTGTTTTACAACCCCTACACAAGAACAACCAAACAATTCAACCAAGTCAACCAACCAATGAAACCAATTCAACAAAATCAAGCATATAACTAACATACATATCATAACTCTAACATATATTATCAAATAAGATGATATCTAACATATCATAACCAATTCAACAAAATCAACCAACTAACATGATTTCGAATCAACCCTAACATACATATTAAATCCCGGTGACCCGTGATATATGAATGACATGTTTTTGGCAAACGGTACAAATTGACAAGGCTATAACAGAGGGGGAGACAGTACCAGTTCAGACAGGCGCGTGCAATGAGATCAAACAAGATCGGTGAATATATTACGTCACCAAGGAAATATTCTGGGAGATATCCTGGTGACCATAATCCTGGTGACCATATTTTCCAAGATACTACGGCTCCGGAAGATTAAATTCTGTCTTTGAATTAGGAAAGCATGATAAAACACTATTCTAGTTTTCTAAAAGATAAAAATGCGATCTAATCTATATAGGTGAGGGGATCGGGAAATGGAGGTTATCCCATAACTTTATCCCATAATGAAGCAAGGAGCCGCCAGCAGAACTGCGATCATCTTCAAAGATCGATAGAAATTGAGAGCGCAAGAAACTGATCATAGAGCGCTCAAGAAAAACGTTGAACAGACTGTGTTACAGGCTGATATTCTCATGAAGAGAATTACCGATCTGCGGAGACAGATCGAGGTGGAAAGAGAAGGATCTCAGTCTGAGAGAGTCAGACGCACTCACGGCGATTCAACTACATAGTGGTAACAATCGGAATTGTGTTACTTAAAGATTTATTGTACTTGATTATACACATAGTGAAGTGCTTTCCACTTGGGGTTCAAAGAAACACCCCCCCCCCCCCCCGAGTAGGGAACGGGACACTCTGTGTACAGAGTGTGATTCAGGGCTATAACAGAACTATTCAAAATGAGTACGAAAGAAGGACAAAACATTTCCCGGCCTTCGCTCCTTGACGGTTCAAATTACCCTACTGAAAAACACGCATGAGGGCATTCATCAAGTCTATAGATGATCGAGCATGGAAATCCGTCATCTCCAAATATGATGCACCATTGGTCATGAATACTGATGGTGTGGCCTACCCCAAATCTGAAAATCAGTGAACGGCGGATGAGGGTCGAGCTGCTGCAACAAACGGCAAGGCACTCAAGACCATCTTCAATGTTGTTGAACCAGACATTTTCAGATTAATCTCAACCTGTGAAGCAGCAAAAGATGCATGGGATATTCTTGAAACTGCCTTTGAAGGAACTAACAAGGTGAAACAGTCTCGGTTGTAGATGATCACTACCAGATTTGAAAATCTGAAGATGAAGGATGAAGAATCAATAACTGAATTCAACGCCAAATTGATGGATATAGCCAACGAAGCTCATGCCCTCGGAGAGCAAATCAATAATGAAAAACTTGTCAAAAAAGTCTTGCGAGCTCTTCCACAGAAATATGCAATGAAAGAAACTGCCATTGAGGAAGCTCAAGACATAAAGACAATGAGACTTGACATACTGATGGGATCTCTTAGAACATTCGAAATGAAGTTTAAATCTGATGCATCCGAAAAGAAATCTCGAGGAATAGTGCTCAAGAGTGAAACATCAGAATCAACTGAAGATGAGGAAGAAATGTCCGAGCAAATGGTCTTACTGGCTAAGAATTTTGGAAGATTCATGAGGAATATAAACCAGCATCAGTCTGAACAAAAACACAAATCCGGAACATATAGTAGAATTCGACAAGATGGAAAATTCAGAAAAACAAGAACCATTGAAAATTCAAAGGGGAAAATGGTAAAGGGGTTCAATGTCGAGAATGTGAAGGCTTTGGACACATTCAGGCAGAATACGCATAACACTCTTAAGAAATAGAAACGGGTACTCATAGCTGGATAGAGCGATAGTGAGACAAAGGAGACTGAAACAGAAGGTGAAGACTCTAATTACCTGGCTCTCACTACTGTGACAGACGCTACCAACACAGAACCGGCAAACTCAGACTCAGATAACTACAATGAAAGTGATAGTGACACAAAAATCACCAAAGAAATAATAGCTGAGAAATACAAGGCTCTATACGAACAGTGAGGGGAGGTAGTCTCCAAACTAAGCAAGCAAGTTGTGAGCCTAAAAGCTGAGAAATACGAACTGTTAGAATCAGTTCAACGGATGCAAATAAAATTTGAAAAGGAGAAACTTGAACACTCAGAGGCTGTGACAGAACTGTCAAGAGTAAGAAAATATGTTAGCATGATGAATAATGGGACAAAGAAGCTCAACAACATCTTAGCCGCTGATCGCGCGTCGTTGTACGCGTCAAATTAATCCTTCCCCTTCCACTAGTACAGCGGTTAAGTCAGGGTCGATCTCCACAGGGAGCAAGCAGTTCAGTTTTAACCAGTGACCTACACTTACGAAAGTTGGGGGGGTGAGTGATTGGAGTTGCGCGATGCGCGAGTAAACAGTGGTAAACGCAGGAATTGCACTAGACGTGCGCAGGCAGTAGAGATTAAATACTATGACTATGAGAAGTATTGGGCAGACAATCCTCTATGAGCGCATTCCTTATCATTGACTCTAAACGTCTATAGTTTGATTTCACTTAAGTTAGTGTCCGATCAAGGCTTCCTAACATATGCACATGTTCCGATCAAAGTTCATGTGCTATTAATTCTTGCACTAGACTAAACAACTACGAATCCGATCAAGGTAGCAATTGCTTATCCTAGCGCGTTACTCCTAGTTGGCATCGTCAGGCTATTCAACTAGTTTAACATACAACAACAAGCAACAAGAGTAAGATTGCGGTTCAAGGCTTCCCCTACTCATGCAACTCGCTGCCAACAATGTGAGCAGAATTAATATAAGCAAACAAGCTATGCATTAAGCGCAAGTCTCAAAGGAAATACTCATAGATTCATGGCCAACCAATACCAAGCGTTTAGCTAGACATGCTAGTGGTAAACATCATAGAAACAGTAAGTAATAACTAAAGTATCCAAGAAAATAATAGCAAACAGTGCGTGCAGGTTGCAATCTTGGCTGGCGCAGTCGGCTAGCGCAGGTCCTCTCAGCAAGCTCGTGTGTTTTCGAGTTCTACCGCTCTCTCTCTGAATTATGATGTGATGATATGATGGATCCTCTCTCTAAACCCTAGACTTCCTCTTCTTTATATACTGCTCAGAGGCTCATTCTTGGCAACTTCCAAATCTGGTGGTGTCAGGATTTGGAAACACCACCATCTGCGCATGGCGCACGGCATCTTGGTTAGCGCAATCGGTTAGCGCACCGTGGTCGACTCGGCCAATTCTTCTGTTTGCGCCGCTAGCTCCGCAGGCTTGTGTGATGCGCGTCCTAAACGCTGCCTGTTAGCGTGTATCCGACTTAGGCCCTTGTTTCGCCCTGAAATACAAAAACACTGGAAACCAGTAATCTTGTACACAAAATAATGCAAACAAGCATAGGGTTATGATCTAAATAATGCGTATAAATAGACTCTATCAAACCCCCCACACTTGCCCCTTGTTCGTCCCAAACAAGCACTCAAGCACGGATACCATCACCTCTCTGGAGTCTAGCGCACAGCCTTGCACTCTTGCGCGATCTGCACTACTGATCACCTTGCGCTGCTTTACCACCTGCGCGCTTCTGCTTTCAACAGTTCGAATATAATAATTTCGCAATTCATTACCTCTCAGATAGGATGAAGATCATTTCAGATGGCTGGGAGATAGCTCTTCATAGGCTCCAGGTTGTCAGCTCGCACTCTGAGGATAGGTATATGGTCAACAGCGCAGCTTCTTCCCGTGCGTGATTCTTCCGCGCACTTCCTGGGAACCTGAGCCTTTTAATGATTTTCTTTGTGGACCTTGCGCACGCTGGTGCTTATTCGTGCGCATGCTGATTCTTTTGTAGCGCATATCATCTGCTGGTATTTTTCTTTTGTACAGCTTTGTCTATGGTTCCTATCCTTCCCAGAACGGTTCCAGTCTTGGCCTCCGGATAACAGCTATGGAACACCGCCCCGCTCTCCCTCCGTGGTCTATCTGCGCAGGTCGGCGCTCGCGTTTACACCCGCGCCCGCCTTCCTGAGCTCGACTTCCAGAGGAAAGGTGGTCTGTTTTCCCACCTCGCCACGCTTTGGGTATTTCGCCTTCGGCATCTGCGTGACTGAGCGCGCTCTCTTGTTCCGAAGGTCGCGAAGCACAGGCCTCCACTAGCGCTCTCGACCATACACCTCACCTCCGAAGCGCGAACGACTAACCGCCTCTCTGGAGCGTTGCTATCAACTCCACATCCCCTGTATATCCCAACTAACAGGAGCAGAAAAACGAAAAAATATACTAAAACAGTTGATAGCAGCGCATGCAATATGGATAGCGCAAAACAAGCTGACAGTGCGCGCAACCCGCACACAAGCGCACTACTGCTACTGTTTCCTTCAATTAAACTAAGCTACACTATAAAGCTCAAAAAAACGTGGAATGTAAATGTAACGCTCCCCCCCACACTTAAACAGAGACGTGTCCCCACGACTCAAGCTCAAGCGCACGGAGAAAGCGCAAATGCATGCAAGCAAAATAAAGAACATAAAAACTAAGAACATATAGTCAAACCAGCGCAATATAGCATAGGGACACAAAATATGTAGCACAAGAGTTCAGCACACATAGAGCAACATAATATCGAATAATGTTCAGCAAATAAAAGAAAAATAGACACCACCCGAAACGAATAATGCGCGCCCCCCGCAGCTCTAGATGTCCTCTGAGCTGGACGCAGCCGCTGAACTATGCGCCTCCTCCTCTGAAGAATCCGTCGCATAATCGGTGCTGGAGGAAGGCGGGACAACAGAAAGGGCGACAGGCTGCGCCACGAAGTCGTCCTCTGAAACGGGGTCCCATAGCGAGTCGGAGCTGGTGCTAATGATGGGTTCGGCTACAGGGGACCTCGGAATGGACGGCTGGGCAGGGGATGGTGCAGGTGCTGGTACTTGTGCTGGTTCGGGGGTGGGTTCTGTTGCTGGGGCTGGCTCTGGTGCTGGGGCTGGTGCTGGGGTTGGGGAAGGAGAGGGCTCTGCTGGATGCACTGGGGGCTGAGTAAGAGGGCTGGCTGGCTGGCGCGGCTCGCTGGGGGAACCGGGAGGTGGCCGGCGTAGGCTGAGGAGAGGGGGAATTGCGTCTCCAAATCTCCACCCTGATGGTGGGCTCATGCTTAAGTCCGCCCCCTCTGGCGCTAAATACTCGAGCACGCGCATGATGTTGAACATCATGCGCTGCTCTGCCGATGCTTCCTCAGGCGCCTCCTCAGCCTCGGTCCGCGGGCGCTTCCTTTGTGCACGCGGGGGAGAATCCTCGATGGAAATGGTAACTGGCTCCCCCTGTGGTGCACGGGCCCTCCGGTGCGCTCCAGTCTGCGCGCGGGTCCTTGCGCGCCTGACTGGAGGCACAACTGGCTCTGGGGCCTCGTCCTCCTCCATCTCCTGCGCACCCTCTGCTGCTTGCGCGCTGCTTTCCGCTCGTGGCCGCTGCACTCTGGCCAGCTGCAGGCGGTAGCACCACTCCAATGTGCCATCCTCCCTCACGGCTACCGCCCTAATCTGCAGCATGTGGGCGCGGTCCAGAGGGACAGCCGGCACCATTGTGTGCTCAGGCACCTCAGGCTCTCAGTGTAACGCCCGCAGCAGGTGCGTAATAATACCTCCGCAAGTAGCGGCCCCTTGGTGCTGACTCGGCTCCAGTGGTGTACCATATTCAGGACAAAAAGCACCCTCTTCCCATAATAAAACCCCTTCAAAATCTCCATATCCAGCAAACTGATCTTCGGCGCACCATTAAAACGCCCAATAATCGCATAGGCGACCAGGCGCCACAAGTAGAACATCCACAGGTCACGCAGCTCTCGTCCCCTGCTGCGCCCCGCGGCAAACACTGGCCCGGTCGCCATCTCGCGCCACGCCTCTTCATTCGTGTGCGCGTCCATGTCAGCTTCTCTCACCTTAGCGCACCTCAGTGTGCGCTTCAGCCTCTTAGCCGAGGCAATGTACCACACCCCGCGGTGCCGGTACCTTATCTCCATCTCACCTGGTTCTAACGACGCCAGGAACTCGCAGGTGTCCTCCCTGTCTGCTGCGCTGTTGATCTCCAACAGCGCCTCCCAGCCTGCTAACGCCAGCCTCTCCACAACGAGGTCCTCCAGACCGACCTCCCGCAGGAACTCCCTGCTGATGTACGGAGTCCCGTACATCTCAAGCCTCAGGAAGGCCGCGTACTTACTGGCGAAAACAGCCGGGCTTTCTTGGTCCTCGGCAGGCTGCATTGTGGCTGGGTCTCTCTGGTCAACTCCGGTCAACACTCCACAAACACTCCAAAAATCCAAACTCCTCCGAATGCCCTGAAACTTTCACCAAATGGGCGCCTACTGCCCGCCTACAAAACCCTCTAACCAATACTCTAATCGGTGCACTCTAGCCTGGTGCGATTTAAAAACCTTAGAGCACTCCTCGACCATACAAACCCTACTAGAATCTGCTCAAATCTGGGGGAAAGGTTACCTGGAGGGTGGTCGACGGAATGCTCCTCAAATCTCTCTAGACGGAAGCTGGTTTGAGCGTCGGACGGTGAGCGGAGGTGTGAGGGCGGGAGTTGTACTTGCAACGGTCGAGTGAAAAAGTGCTGAAATTTTCTAAGTACTGCCCTTATATACCCCCTGACTGGCTCAGCGGTCCTGCGCACTGAAGTGCGCACGGACTTGCGCACTGCTGCTCGACTAAAAAAAAACTACAAGGCCTAAACTAGCTAAAAGACACTAGGAAAACTAAAAGAAAGACATGTAAAAAAAAATGAGTCGGGTTACCTCCCGACAAGTGCCTTTGTTTAACGTCGTTGGCTCGACTGTACCTCGTTACTTGTGTGAAAGTATACCAGCGGCCTCCCCCACACTTGCTCCTGAGTGACCTTCTTCTGGATCCTGCGCAAAGGGTCGGGCGGGTGGTCAGCATGGATAATAGGATGTGAAAAATTACAAGCAACGAGGGAAGGTAAAGAGGGAGAAGAAATATGAGCAATAGTTTCCAGTTCTCCCTCTGGTGCATCTGGTGGCGACTCTGGCGCAGCAACCTACGCATCTGCTATCTCAGGTTCTGCCAACTCAATGTCGCGCGCTGTACCATCCCAAGGTTCTCCTAAGTATTTCTTGACTCTCTGCCCATTGACCTGAAAACGATGCCGGTGCTCGTTTTCTAACTCGATTGTTCCGTAGGGGAAAACCTTGGTGACTGTGTACGGTCCTGTCCATTTACTGCGCAGCTTCCCTGGCATGAGCTTTAGGCGCGAGGAGAACAACAGTACCTGGTCTCCTGGATCAAAAGTGCGTCTAAGAATATTCTTGTCGTGAAACGCCTTGGTGCGTGCTTTGTAATCTCGCAGTCCCTCATAGGCATCCAGGCGCAGCTCTTCTAACTCGCTCAGCTCAAACGCGCGTTCCTTGCCAGCTTCATCCAGGTTTAGGTTGCATATGCGCAGTGCCCAGTATGCTTTGTGCTCCAATTCTACTGGCAGATGGCACGCCTTTCCATAGACCAACCGAAACGGTGAAGTCCCGATTGGTGTCTTATGCGCGGTCCGGTATGCCCACAGCGCATCGTCTAGGGGCTGGCTCCAGTCCTTCCGCGATGGTCTTACGGTCTTTTCCAGGATGCGCTTGATCTCCCGGTTGGAAACCTCGGCCTGTCCATTCGTCTGAGGGTGATAAGCCGTGGACGTCTTGTGGCGCACTCTATAATGCTTGAAAACTTGCGCCACAATCCTGTTACAAAAGTGCGTCCCCTGGTCGCTAATGATTGCCTTAGGCACCCCGTACCTGCAAAAGATGTTAGTTTTTAGAAACTCGGCGACCGTCTTACCATCATCCTTCTGTGTGGCCTTAGCTTCGACCCATTTGGAGACATAGTCCACTGCGACCAATATGTACTCGTATCCAGCAGATGGAGGGAATGGCCCCATGAAGTCAATGCCCCAAATATCAAACACTTCATCCACTAGAATCGGCGTCTGCGGCATCTCGTTGCGCGTTGATATGCTCCCTGTGCGCTGGCACCTGTCACAATTCCTGCAGTGATCATATGCATGTCTAAACAGGTGCGGCCAATAAAATCCGCAGTCCATGACCTTTCTGCTGGTGCGCTTGGGACCAAAGTGCCCTCCACATGCGTGCGCATGACAAAACATCAAAACAGAGTTAATTTCATGGTCAGGCACGCAGCGCTTCAATATCTGATCTGGTCCTATTCTGAGCATATATGGATCATCCCAAATGTAATGCTTGGACTCATGTTTCAATCTCATGCACTGGGTTTTATTGAAATGTGGAGGAAACGTACCTGTGACCAGGTAATTCTCAATGTGCGCATACCATGGTACCTTACCTGTCAGCGCCATCAGATGCTCGTCAGGGAATGTCTCCGTGATCTGCCCTGGCTCCTCCTCTTTCACGATCCTGCTCAGGTGGTCTGCGACTGTGTTCTCCGTGCCCTTCTTATCTTTGATCTCCAGGTCAAATTCTTGAAGTAGGAGCACCCAGCGCATCAGGCGCGGCTTATTCTCCTTCTTGGACAGTAAGTAGTGGATGGCTGCGTGGTCTGTGTAGATGAAGACTCTGGCGCCTAGAACATATGCGCGGAACTTCTCTAGCGCAAAAACGATTGCCAGAAGCTCCTTCTCCGTGGTGGTGTAGTTCCTCTGCGCAGAGTCCAGTGTGCGTGATGCATAATAAATGGCGTGCGGTTTCTTGTCCACGCGCTGTCCCAGGACTGCTCCTACTGCGTAATCACTTGCGTCGCACATTAGTTCGAATGGTAGGCTCCAGTCTAGCGCGCGCAACACTGGCGCACTTGTCAGCGCCTCTTTCAGCTTATTAAATGCGGCCCTGCACTCATCAGTACAGTCGAAGCACACATCCTTTTGCAAGAGGTTAGACAGGGGTATACAAATTTTAGAGAAGTCTTTTATGAAATGCCTGTAAAACCCGGCATGCCTAAGGAATGACTTCACATCGCGCACGTTAGTGGAATAAGGCAGATTAGAAATAAGATCTATCTTATCTTTATCTACCTTGATCCCCTCCTCTGAGATGATATGTCCTAGTACTACACCATGCGATACCATGAAATGACATTTTTCATAATTGAGCACTAGATTCTTTGAAATGCAGCGCGCTAAGACCTTATCAAGATGAGTTAAGCATGCATCAAAGGTACCTCCATATACGGTAAAATCATCCATGAACACTTCTATGCATATACCAATCATATCAGAAAAAATGCTCATGACAAGGCGTTGGAACGTACCTGGCGCGTTACACAGCCCAAATGACATGCGCCGAAACGCAAACGTACCGAACGGGCAGGTGAACGTGGTCTTCTCTTGATCCTCCGCAGCTATGGGTATCTGGTTGTACCCTGAATATCCGTCCAAGAAACAAAAATAGGGCTTTCCTGCTAATCTGTCCAGCATTTGGTCTATGAAGGGTAGCGGGAAATGGTCCTTGCGCGTGACTGCGTTAAGCTTCCTGTAGTCGATGCACATGCGCCATCCAGTTTGCATGCGCTTGGGAACTAGCTCGCCCTGCGCATTCTCCTCTACGGTAATTCCTCCTTTCTTTGGCACAACGTGCACTGGACTGACCCATTTGCTGTCCGAGATCGGGTAAATGACTCCTGCGTCGAGTAACTTTAAAATCTCCTTTTGCACCACCTCCATCATATTCGGATTTAATCTGCCTTGAGCCTCCCTGGATGGTTTGGCACCATCTTCCAATAGAATCCTATGCATGCATACATCTGGGCTCACTCCGCGCAGGTCAGCAAGTGTCCATCCTATGGCGCGCTGGTTCTTGCGCAGCACCTGCCGTAATTGAGCCTGCTGCTCTGGAAGTTGCTTCAGCCCGACCTTGGGTGCCTGTTCAATAGAGGGCAAGATTTTATTAGCAGTGCAGATATGAACTATATCGTGTACCTGTTTGGATTCTGGTTCAGCACTGCTCAGCTCGTCTTCCTGCTCCTCCAACTCTGCTTGTGCCAGTGGCTCTAGTCCTACCGCTACGCTTGCGCATTGCGCATCTGTGACTAAATCATCAATGCTGTCCATTGCGTGCATTGTGGCGTCCTCATGTGGGTGTTGCATCCCTTTAAATATGTTGAAGTGGATTTCTTCGCCATCAACCTCCATAGAAAGTGTGCCTCTCCACACGTCTATCTTTGTGTGCGCGGTCATCAGAAAAGGTCTGCCCAGTAAGATCTGCGCACTGCTGGTGCTCGATTCACCCTCCATTTCTAGCACATAAAAATCTGCTGGGAACACCAGCTCTCCTACTCGCACAAGAACATCCTCTATCATGCCTGCAGGTTGTTTGCATGACCGATCTGCTAGCTGAATGGTGAGACCTGCAGGCTTTAGTGGTCCAAGGCGCAATGTCGCATATAGGGAATAGGGTAGCAAATTTATGGATGCGCCTAAATCAATCATGCAATTGCTTACGATCGCTGAGGCCTGCGCATTTAGCATTACCTGTGCGCACTCGCCTTTCCTTCGCTTGTTTGTGCACAGCTCCTTTAAAAACTTGGCATACCTAGCGATCTGCCAAACTGCTTCAATAAGGGGACTGTTTATTTCCACCTTACTGAATAATTCATAGAGCTCCTTGTCCAGCGCTTCCTTACTAGCCAAGGGTGCCTGCACAGGGAAAGGTGCAAGAATATTAGTACGATTCGTGCCCTTGTCTTTTAATTGTGTGATACCTGGCGCTTCGCCCTGCTGGCTTGTGGCTGGCACTTCTGGTTGCGCGTCTGGCTCCGGTTGCGCATTCTGCTCTGCTGGATCCGGGACTTGCGCAGCTGGTTGCGTGGGCGCCTTCGCGGTCTGCTCTATTCCTATTGTGCGCCCAGTCCTCAGTATCACAGCATTGACTCCTCCCTTGGGGTTCTGAATCACTTGCGAAGGCAGGTTGCCATCGCTCTTCTTTAGCTCATAAACCGTGGTAGCGATCTGTGATAGCTGCTTTTCAATGGACTCGAACCGCTTGTCATACTTCTCGTCATTTTTGCGCAATGTGTATGCGAGCTGCCCCACAATATCTTCCAGAGATCGCCTCGGTTGCTGGTTGTTATGCGCTGGTGCGTCAGTGCGGCGATGCGGTGGATTGTAGGGGGCAACTTGTTGCGTCTGCTGTGGCGCGCGCTGATCCATGGACTGCCTCTGGAAATTATTTTCCTCCTTCCATCTAAACCCATTTGCAGCAAGTCCAAAGCGCGGCTGATTCTGCCTCTGCGGTCCTCTGTTATCCCATCCTCCAAGAGCATTGACATCTCCTGATTCCTCGAAAAGTGTGGGACATTCATCAGTTTCGTGCTCGGTGGACCTGCAGAATTCGCACGTCTTTGGCGCAGCTGGTTGTGCGCCTTGCGCACTCATCAACTTCTGCAGCATGGCCTTCATTTCCTTCTACCTGATTCACAGAACGAGCACGACTATTTTCAAGCGTTAGCTGATGTCTTACCTGACCAGCAGAGTCTTCTATCAGCTGCCACGCGTCTTCTGGATACATGTTGCAAATGTCGCCTCCTGCGCATGCGTTCAATAACCTCAGCTCCATGGGCAGTAGTCCATTCAGGAAGTTCTCTATCAGCACATTTTGGGGCAGGCCATGATTGTAGCAGTTGGCCTCTAGCTCCCTGAAACGCTCGTAATACTCTGACAGCGACTCTCCTGCGCTCTGCCTAGGTGCGGCCAGCTCCCTCCTGAGTAGCGCGATCTTCGCTGCGGGATAGAATTTGTCCAGGAACTTCTTCTGCAGCTGCTCCCATGTGTGAATTGATCCTGCTGGTAAGTTCATCAACCAATGTCTGGCTGTATCACACAGTGAAAATGGGAATGCCTTCATCTTCAGCGCCTCATCGCTCTCCCCTTCGGTCTTCATGTTCTCGCAGATGACTAGGAACTCTCGCACATGTTTGACTGGATTTTCGTTGTTCATCCCGTGGAACTTGGGCATGTGATGAATGAGCGAGCTCCTTAGTTCAAAATGACCATCTGGCGGAAGCACGATGCACCATGGCTGGTTAACTGTGATTGGGGCTGACATCTCGCGCACCATTGCACGGGTGGCGCATGATACACTTCAGCGGCCCTCCTTGCTTCAACCTCGCGCTGCACTTCTTCTCTGAACAGGGCTGCGCGGTTATGTGCTCTTGCTTCATCTGGGGTTCTGTCCCCTAAGTTGTCCCCAACGACACTGTTATCCTCCATGACCTGTTCTAAATCTCAAAGAAAACGAAATTAAAAGATAACTAAGCTGTTGCGTCTGTCAGTGAGCAACTAGAATCTGCGCAGCGCAACTGTTTCAAGGTTGCGCAGGCTGATGTTGATTGCGCGCTGTCAGAAACAACAACGAGAAAACAAAACAAACTGAAATAACTAGTTACTAAAAAGGAAAAACGTAAACTAGCTAAAATTTAGCTGTGTTGCTCCCCGGCAACGGCGCCAAAATTTGATCGCGCGTCGTTGTACGTGTCAAATTAATCCTTCCTCTTCCACTAGTACAGCGGTTAAGTCAGGGTCGATCTCCACAGGGAGCAAGCAGTTCAGTTTTAACCAGTGACCTACACTTACGAAAGTTGGGGGGGTGAGTGATTGGGGTTGCGCGATGCGCGAGTAAACAGTGGTAAACGCAGGAATTGCACTAGACGTGTGCAGGCAGTAGAGATTAAATACTATGACTATGAGAAGTATTGGGCAGACAATCCTCTATGAGCGCATTCCTTATCATTGACTCTATACGTCTATAGTTTGATTTCACTTAAGTTAGTGTCCGATCAAGGCTTCCTAACATATGCGCATGTTCCGATCAAAGTTCATGTGCTATTAATTCTTGCACTAGATTAAACAACTACGAATCCGATCAAGGTAGCAATTGCTTATCCTAGCGCGTTACTCCTAGTTGGCACCGTCAGGCTATTCAACTAGTTTAACATACAACAACAAGCAACAAGAGTAAGATTGCGGTTCAAGGCTTCCCCTACTCATGCAACTCGCTGCCAACAATGTGCACAGAATTAATATAAGCAAACAAGCTATGCATTAAGCGCAAGTCTCAAAGGAAATACTCATAGATTCATGCCCAACCAATACCAAGCGTTTAGCTAGACATGCTAGTGGTAAACATCATAGAAACAGTAAGTAATAACTAAAGTATCCAAGAAAACAATAGCAAACAGTGCGTGCAGGTTGCAGTCTTGACTGGCGCAGTCGGCTAGCGCAGGTCCTCTCAGCAAGCTCGTGTGTTTTCCAGTTCTGCCGCTCTCTCTCTGAATTATGATGTCATGATATGATGGATCCTCTCTCTAAACCCTAGACTTCCTCTTCTTTATATACTGCTCAGAGGCTCATTCTTGGCAACTTCCAAATCTGGTGGTGTCAGGATTTTGAAACACCACCATCTGCGCATGGCGCACGGCATCTTGGTTAGCGCAATCGGTTAGCGTACCGTGGTCGACTCGGCCAATTCTTCTGTTTGCGCCGCTAGCTCCGCAGGCTTGTGTGATGCGCGTCCTAAACGCTGCCTGTTAGCGCGTATCCGACTTAGGCCCTTGTTTCGCCCTGAAATACAAAAACACTGGAAACCAGTAATCTTGTACACAAAATAATGCAAACAAGCATAGGGTTATGATCTAAATAATGCGTATAAATAGACTCTATCAGCCGCTCAACGTACGAATCATGGGAGCCCTGGGTTGGGCTATGAGCATTAGAATTATGGTAAGATAGTGTTTGTTCAAGCTAAAAGCCTTAATTATGCTAACAATGTTTATCACAGTAACATATCTAATATGCATTGGACGAAAGACAAGCATATCTGCCATTTTTGCAACACTCAAGGTCACATCCAGAGAAAGTGCTCCATGTTCCTTGCAAAATATCGTCTACAAATATCTGTGCCTCTCTCAAAAACTTACAACAACCATTCCTATGTCGCATACAGTTCTTCTACTCACCATGAGAAAGACCGGTGGTACTTTGAATGTGGCAGTTCAGCCCACATGACCAGAGAAGCCAGCTATTTGACCAATGTACAGAATCTGGATGGGAGATATGTCACCTTTGGAGATGGAGCAAAAGGAAAGGTCGTTGGTCAAGGTACACTATCACTTCATGGGATGCCTGTGATCAGAAAGGTACTTCTTGTGGAAGGCCTTCAAGCTAATCTGTTAAGCATAAGCCAACTGTGCATGGAAAGCTGAATGTCAGAGTTACAAAGAATTCATGCAAAGTCATGAAAAATGAAGGGAAATGTGTTATGAGAGGAGATCATTCATCAAATAACTACTATCTACTGAGTTCTAACACAGAGCCTGTTACAGCTCACTGTTTTCTGTCTAAACAGGATGAACTGATTTTGTGGCACAAACGGCTGGGACACTTGAATCTCAAGGCTCTAAGGCAGATATCTAAACAATGACTGGTGCGAGGAATACCCAAACTAAAAGGAAAGACTGATGCTATGTGTGGTGAATGCAAGATAGGAAAAAAGACAAGGTCAGCCCATGATGAGCGGACAAATAACCTTTTATTTGTCCACATTTTTCCCTTACTTCTTGTTTGTTCGGCAATTCTATAAAGCCATTTGATGATTTCTTCGTCCATTTCAGGTTAAAATTATGTATCTCGCAATACGAAGTGGCCCGAAGAAAATCTAGACGAATTCCGGTCGATGGAGATCAAAAGAAGAAAGGCTGAGCAAACTACAGAAGTGATTCGCCCACCAGCCTGACCGAATCACCCTCAGCTGCGCGAATTGACCTGATCCGGGGAAGTCCTGAAGATTTGACCGAATCACATAATGGGTGTGACCAAATCAAAAGTGATTCGGCCAAGAAAATTGATTCGCCCAGTCCGAGACCACTACTGAACAGATGATTCGGCCGAATCAGAGGTGATTCACCCAGAAGTGCCCGAATCAGTTTAGCTCCACAAGACGTTTGACCGTATCAAAACAAAGACGTTTGACCGAATCAAAAGTGATTCGGCCAGGATAATTGATTCGCCCAAACTCAAGACACCACTGAACAAAAGCTTCGAGCGAATCACATGGACATTGACTGAATCAAGTGATTCGGTCACTTCGGGCTCTTTTTGGAAATCTTCACAAAGTATAAATAGAAGGAGATAGAAGTAAAGAAAAAGAGCTTGCATATTTTCTCAACCCTAGAAAGAGCTTCCAACTTTTTGCAACCCTAGGCGACAAAAACTCAAGGAAGACCAAGCTTGATGGAAGATTGAAGCTTGGATTGAAGATTCTACATCATCCTCTCCTAAACCCTAGCTTTGTATTTACATTTATGCTTCCCTTAGTTGTCATGTATTTGTACACACTCATTATGAGTGAGTAGTTACTTTTGTGGTTGGGGATTAAATGGATCCCCTAGGATTGGATATGATGTAGAACACTATTGTTATTGCATTGAATGAAGTTTGGTTTGATCTTATTGTGCCCTAGCTATGTATTCATTGTATGCACACCAAGTGTTTGACGAAATGCTTAAGTGAGTATGCTTGGTTAGAACCCCTAAGGAAGGAGCGAGAGTTGAACTTAGGATGTTTCATAGCTATCGTATGATCATAGATGGAGTGTTTGTGCGTGAAAGCGACATGCATTCTTGACATTAGGCTAAGTTTTGAGCGAATTTGAGTAACAGGCCAATAGACCGAGAGGGTGCGGTTATGGGACTCATATTCTACACGGTTCAATAGAATGAGAGTTTGAGAACCATGTCATTTATGTATCCTCTCCATTCTAGGGAAGGAGCGAGAGTTGAACCTAGAGCGGACGATGCATTAGCCTTGCTTTTATCAACCAAATGTAGTTCATGCATGTATTAGTGAGTTATTTCATTTCCTCATATCTTAGGAGAGAAGTTGAATCCCTAGTCACCCTTTTTATTCATTAAGTAGAACTCAAGAATATCATTTGTCTTTAGTGCTTGCTAGAGATACCTCTATAGGAGGACAAACCCCCCCCCCCCCCCCCCCCAAAACCGTAGACTTACATTAGTAGCATTGATTAGTTGTCAATTAGTCTAAGCTTTTCCCTTGGGTTCGATCCGAGGTCACTCGGTTATAAATATTGTTTGATCTTTGCGTGACTAGAATAGCACTTCATTTTGCTTGCCTAAAACGCCAACGTCAGCCCACCCAGGAACTAATCAGATCCGTACAACCAGAATTCTTGAACTAATACACATGGACTTGATGGGTACTATGCAGACTAAAAGCATTGGGGGTAAGATATATTTTCTTGTTTGTGTTGATGATTTTTCATGTTTCACTTAGACTATGTTTCTCAGACAGAAATCAGACATTGTTGAAGCCGTGATTCACCTAATTCTAAGACTGCAACGTGAGAAAGACACAACTCTAATGGCAATTAGAAGTGATCATGGTAAGGAATTTGAGAACATTAGTGATAGAGCCTATTTGTACACATTATTTAGATCATAACCCTATGCTTGTTTGCAATATTTCATGAGCAAGATTACTCGTTTCCAATGTTTTTGTGTATCAGGTCAAAACGAGTCCTTGAGTCGGATACGCGCTAACAGGCAGCGTTCTAGGAGTGAAAGATCAGCCTGCGGAGCTAGCGGCGCAAACAGAAGAAGAAATGGCGAAAGACAGCAGAGGTGCGCTACCCGATTGCGCCAATCAATGCCGTGCGCCAGGCGCAAAGTCCCAGTGACCAGATTTGGAAGTTGCCAAAAGATGAACTTCCTGGGCACTATTTAAACAAAGAAAGTCTAGGGTTTCAGGGGATCGTAACATCATCACTCAGTGGCATTCCAGAGGCACTGCGCGGCAGAACTGGAAAACACACGGACCTGTCAAGGAGAGTTGCGCCAGCCGACTGCGCCAGCCAAGAGAAGACACTGCACGCACTATTTGCTACCGTTTTCTCTGATACAGTAGTTGTTATTTACTATTTTATGATGTTTACCACTAGCATGTCTAGCTAAACACTTAGTGTTGGTCGGGCATGAATCTATGATGTATTACCTTTGAGACTTGAGCTTAATGCGTAGTTTACTTATTTGTATTAATCCTGCGCATACTGAGACAGTTAGTTGCATAAGTAGGGGAAGCCTTGAACCACAATCCTATTTGTGTTGCTTGCTTGTCCTATGTTAAACTAGTTGCATGAGTAGGGGAAGCCTTGAACCGCAAACTTATCGTGACAACTAGGAGTAACGAGTTAGGGTAAGCAGTTGCTACTGTGACAGGATTCGCAGCTGTTTAGTCTAGTTCTAGGATTAATAGCACATGAACTTTGAACGGAACATGCGCGTGTGTTAGGAAGCCTTTACCGGACACTAACCCAAGTAGGACACAAACTATAGACATTTAGAGTCGATGATAAGGAATGCATTCATAGAGGATTGTCTGCCCAGTACTTCTCATAAACATAGTATCTCATCTATACTGCTTGCGCACGTCTAGTGCAATTTCCTGCGTTACGATATTCACTGCTACTCGCGCATCGCTCAAAACCCCCAATCACTCATACAACCCCCCGTCTTCGTAAGTGTAGGTTACTAGCTAAGGACTTACTACTTGCTTCCTGTGGAGATCAACCCTTACTTAACCGCTGTACTAGTGGGAGAGGAAGGATTATATTTGACGCGCACGACGACGCGCGATCAATTAGCATGGAAGAATTTTGTCTCAAAAAGGGTATATTTCATAGTTCTCAGCACCCATAACACCCTGACAAAATGGAGTGGCTGAAAGAAAGAATTGTACACTTTAGGAAATGATGAGTTTCATGCTTCATGCAAAGGGCTTGGCTCTAACCTTCTGGGCTGAAGCAATCAACACTTCCTGTTACACCCTCAACAGGGTCCTGGTTAGCCCTGGAACTCAGAAAACCTGCTATGAAATTTGGAAAGGGAAGACGCCTTCAGTCAAGCACTTCCACATCTTTGGAAGTATATGTTATGTTTATGAGGACCGCGAATATAAAAGAAAGCTTGGCCCTCATAGCAGTGAAGAAATATTTCTAGGGTATTCTACCAACAATCAAGACTCAGACTATTCGATCAAACGCGATGAAGATGATTCGGTTTGTCCAGATGCGGGAACTAGCATACCTTCTCAAGTGGAACAGACCCGTGTCTCAGACTCTGTACCAGTATTTCAGAATGTTGAACATATATCTGACTCTGAACTAGATCAGGTTCCGGTTGTTCAACCATCACGGCACGTTCAGCGAAATCATCCAATGACCAATATTATTGGAGATCCACAAGCACCTAGAAGAACCCGTGGCAAAGTTAATGATTTTGTAGAAATGCTAAGTGGATCATGCTTTCTGTCATCTGTTGAACCTAAGAGCATCAAGGAAGCAATCCTGGATGAACACTGGGTCTGTGCTATGCAAGACGAACTCTCACAATTTGCCAGAAACGATGTTTGAACACTTGTATTGAGACCAGCTAAAGCAAACATCATTGGTACCAAGTGGATTTTTCAAAAACAAAACAATTGAGAAAGGAAACATCACCCGGAACAAAGCACGGTTGGTGGCACAGGGTATGCACAGATTAAAGGCATAGATTTTGATGAAAATTTGCTCCGGTTGCCAACTTGAGGCCATTAGACTACTGCTAGCTCTTGCATGTCACCTACAATTCAAGCTATTTCAGATGGATGTAAAAAAGTGCGTTTCTTAATGGATGGCTAAATGAAGAAGTAAACGTGGCTCAACCGAAGGGGTTTGAAGACCTATATTATCCTGATCATGTGTATCGCCTCAAAAAGGCCCTGTAAGGACTGAAACAGGTGCCTAGAGCATGGTATAAATGGCTCACAATAATTCTTGTTCAACATGGCTATGTGCGAGGGTGAGTGAACATGACCTTGTTTGTGAAGCACATCCAACATGGCTATGTGGACGACATAGTATTCAGTTCTCGATCATAGGATTTAGTGGATCAGTTAGATAAACAGATGCAAAGTGAATCTCATATGAGTTTGGTGGGGGAAATGATATACTTTCTTGGCCTGCAGGTACATCAGAAATTAGATGGTATCTTTATAACATAGCGCAAGTATGCCAGAAACTTGGTGAAGAAGTTCGGATTAGAGAATGATAGTCACAAGCACACTTCTGCCGTTACACATTAAAAAATCACAAAAGATGAATCTGGAGTTAGTGTGGAACAGACCCTGTACAAAAGCATGATTGGCAGCCTACTATATCTCACTGCCATCGGACCTGACATTTGCTATGCTGTTGGAGTCTGTGCCAGGTATCAGGCAAACTCCACAGAAATTCACCTAGCAAGTGTGAAACAGATTGAAATTGTGTTGCGCTGCTGATGCCGAGTAACAGCCTCTTGAGTTACAGCTTCTGTTGAAGCACTTTCTGTATCTTTTTGTGGAATTACTCTACTATCAGAAGAAGAAAGACACAATGTGTGTTCACCCAAATCGGAAACTTGCCAACGTCTGGGAGGATGCTTCGATCCTCAAGATTCCACTATCTCAATTCGAAGTACAAGGACTCACACCTCTACATATCACCTAGCTAAAATCTAATGCTCAGTCTAATCTCCTAGACTAGCTAGTAATCTGAACTCACAGATTCTCTTCGTGCAGCCTACACACTCTTAGTAATACATAGCTACAACTCTGACTCTCAAACTTAGCCTATTCTATTATAATATGTAGCTCACGGAATGCGTCAGCACACTCTTCACCAAAGTTGTTGTATCTTCAGTCGACGACACTCCAAGCTCTCCTGGCAAGTAGTCGGACACTCTAAGTTTTTCAAACTCAACCTCAGCTCCCCCTCAATCAATGACACACTCCGTCAATATTGGGTAGCTTCTATCTCTAACTCGCAGCCCGCGACAATGCCTGCTCGCGGCTGATCATCGAGCTCCGACTGTTCCTTCTACGAGCATCGCTTGAGTTGAACTCCGGATCAATCCTGAATCAAGCTCCACGAGTTCTGATTCCTTCTACACACCACACCCGTCTTCAACTCAATGCATAAACTCTGCTGCCATGGTTGATCTCTATGTGTCTGCTACGTGCTCTCTGTGTTTTCTCTCTGATTGTGTGTGTGTTGTGCTGCGTCTCCGCCTTCCTCTTCAAGCGCTCCAGCACACCAAAAACGCCAAGGATCATTATCGGAATCTTCTCCTAGATTCTAGCAAGTTTGTTGAAGATTCCATTGCCAAATTTGGGTGTTTGCATCTTTATCTTCTTTGACCTCGTGCTGGAGATTGCTGAGCTTTTGACGTTTTCATACCTCTATGAGCTTCTCGATGCCAGCCGGATCATGCCGGAGCCTCACTGTGCAACGCCAGGTGATCAAAAAAGTTACAACTCCCAATTACCAGGGAGTGCTTCCGCACTCTGTTCAGCTGACTTTTCTGGAGAAATAATCTTTGGCACATTATTATGTTCCTCGACTCCTGCTTCAATGGGGACATTGAGGGGCTATTTATCTACATGAGTGTTCTTTCTTACCTCCACCCAGCGCATCTGAAACTTGCACTTGTCTGGGATTTTTCCCTTTCTTCCGATAGTGGATGAGCAGTCCGTGCTTCTTTTCTTTCTGTGCCTCTTTCTATGATTGATTGACCCTCCAATACGACTGAAGATTTTCTGCATAGTAACACGATATCCTCTGTTCACTGGCATCTACGAGTTATAGTATTCAAAGGAGATCGGAGGACTTCTTGTTTTGACATGTCTAGTATTTGTGCTCTTCGAGGCTTCCTGTACTTAGCCAGATTTGGACACTGTCTTTGAAGATGTTCCGCCTGAATGCACGCGTAGCATCTCCTTTTCTTTGATATGAGATTCCGAGCAGGTGATTGATCAAGAGATTGCTTCAGCATTCTCTTGTGTTTCCTTTCTGGTACTTCTTCCGGAATAACTGTAATAGGAGCCTCCTGAACACTAGCACTTTGATCAGTAATTGTGGCTTTGAAAAATGTATTCATACCTGTTCTTGTATCACCAGTGTACCCGTGACCTTCAGTCCCACCTCCATACCTTTGGTAAGCCAAAATTTCATCCAGAAGACTCTCCACTGTTTGCTCTAGACATAGCTTCCAGTCGACAGTTTTCAATTACTAATTCAGACCATCTGAATGTTGTTCTTTGGACAGAGAGGTGATGATATTTTGAAACACGTCTCTTTCTCCTTCCAATCTGGAAACCTTCAACAGTAATTCTCTGTTGGCTTCAATAACTTCCTGACACTTTTCTTGTATCAGTTTGAACTGATCAGCAATGGTCTCTACTGAGAACTTGACAACGCGTCGTCATGTGCCTCAAATTTGTATTTATAACTCCTGTAAACACACTAGCAAGCGGTAAGCAGGGTCGAACCCAAAGAGAACAAGTAAGATAGAGTGCTAATGAAAGTCACAGAAAAAGGAACAAACTGAGGATATCAATTTAGAGAAAATCAGTTCGGGGAATACAATGCAACTAGTTATCACCGATCGAATACATGCATAGGCTAATGAATTCTCCTTAGTCCAACATTCCTGCTAAAGATACGTCGACAATCAGATTCTACCTATTCTTAACCGCTAGGTTTTCGAACAAGTGCAATAGTTACTCAACTACACCACAAAATCGGTTCTACCGCTAGGTTCTCCCCAACAATGCAATCCAATCAAGTATAACACAATTGACATCTATATAGCTCACCGCTAAGCTGCACTAAACTGACAATCAAAGCATTCATTCACTCATACAAGGGCAGCAAATCAATAGCTCGAATCATGTATTCATTGACCTCAAACCAAATGTTGCATTATAAACCCCAAACTGAAATATTGATTTAGCTACTCATAATATCCATGAATACAATAGAAACTAGGTTAAGTAGCTACAAACTAAAGTAGAACGAAACTGAGCTAAAATGGAAATACGATGAATAGTAATTCCGGCAGTGAACAGTAACAGTACAGCAGCGATGAACAATGAAATACGAACAGTAAATGTGAACAGTACCGGCCGTGAACAGTAAATTCCGGCGAGTTTCCAGCAGCTTCTCTCTAGCTTCAGTCTCTCCTCACTCCGTCACTGTAGCTCGTCCGTGAATAGTGCCGTCCAAAAAAGTCAAGTGAAGTAAGATGATTCTTTTCCTAATTTGTCCATCTTATAGGTTTAGAGTTTTTGGGGTTGAACCACATGTGCTTTAACCGAATCTGATTTCCAATGGAACCAGCAGAGTTGACTGCTGTTGACTTTTTGATCTTGGGTGAATGCTTCAAATATGCGATAAAATCCAATGCGATCTTGAACACACCTGCGATACGAAAACACTACAAAAGAGTAATCGATTCACGCAAAATGTAATAAAATTATGGGAATAAACAACTCAATGGAGTACGCTCCATCAGAACTCCTCATCATCACTGCTGTCTGATTCAACTATCCCATAATGAAAGTCTAAATTTATTGAATATGAAGTCTAACATTTAGTTACCGTAGTCAGTGATAACTTCCCTTTGTGGTCAGTATTTTCCTTCATGTCTTTATCGCTCCAATTTGCAGTTAGGGACTTGTTGTGTTTCTTCTGGTAGCTCGGGCATTCAATCTGTATATGGCCATATCCTTCACACTCCCAGCATTGGATCCCCTTCTGTTTGTCTTTGCTTTCCTTATTATTTTGATTAGCATCCTCGTTTATTCTCTGGGAAATTTCTCCTCTTCTGTTTCTTCCCCTAGATGATAGACCTGCATAAGAAGGTTTCTGGTCCATTCTCTTCATGAACTTGCCAAAGTGGTTGACCAGCAGGGATACTTGTTGCTCATATCATCTGGCACAGTCTCCTTCTCCTTTGTATCAACTTTCTGCCTATGGTTTTTCCCAGAGAGTGGTGAAGCATCCTCTGTAACTTTCATCTCAAACAGTCTCAGAGAGCCAATCAGTGCCTCCAGCCTCATGTTCTTCACAACTTGAGCTTCTTCTATGGCTATGACCTTCATGTCAAACTTTGATGTCAGGGATCGGAGAACTTTTCTGACTAACTTCTCTTCTTGTATTGGTTCTTGAACTCACTGATGGTTTCTCCCTCCAGCATCTTCAAGCTTTCGAATCTTAAGGTGGTCATCTGAATTCTCAAGCTCTTCACCTTGTCTGTTCCCTTATGATCTGTCTCAAGGGTATCCCAAGCCTTTTTCCCACGTCGCTATTTGAGATCAGCCTGAAATTGTTAGCATCAACTGCGGAAAATATTGCATTGAGGGCTTTAGAGTTACCGGATGATGTAGCAACTTCTTTAGAATTCCATCTCTCTTCGGATTTCTTTTGTGATACTCCTTTATCATCTATCACCAATGGAAGTGCCCATTCTGAGATCACAGCTCTCCATACCTTCATCCATGGCCTTCAAGAACGCTTTCATTCGAGCTTTCCAATACCCATAACTTCTTCGAGCAACGGGGATCTGATTGTGCTTTGTCCTTCCTTAATGGTGGCCGTAGATGTCAGCAACGCTCTCTCGGATCACACTTTGTGTGTTGACTGATCGGCTCTGATACCAACTGAAATTGTGCTGCGCTGCTGATAGTTATAGCTTCTGTTGAAGCACTTTCTGTATGTTTCTGCGGAATTACTCTACTGTCAAAATAAGAAAGACACAGCGTTTGTTCACCCAGTTCGGCAACTTGCCAACGTCTAGGGAGGATGCTCCGATCCTCAAGATTCCACTATCTCAATTCGAAGTACAAGGATTCACACCTCTACATATCACTTAGCTGAAATCTAATGCTCAGTCTAATCTCCTAGACTAGCTAGTAATCTAAACTCATATATTCTCTTCGTGCAGCCTACACACTCTTAGTAATACGCAGCTACAGCTATGACTCTCAAACTTAGCCTATTTTATTACAATATGTAGCTCACAGAATGCGTCAGCACACTCTTCATCAGAGTTGTTGTATCTTCGATCGACGACACTCCAAGCTCTCCCGGCAAGTAGTCGGACACTCTGAGTTCTTCAAACTCAGCCTCAGCTCCCCCTCAATCAATGACACACTCTGTCAATACTGGGTAGCTTCTATCTCTCCCTTGCAGCCAGCGACAATATCTGTTCGCGGCTAATCATCGAGCTCCGATTGTTCCTTCAACGAGCAGCGCTTGAGTTGAACTCCGGACCAATTTTGAATCAAACTCCACGAGTTCCGATTCCTTCTACACACCACACCCGTCTTCAACTCAATGCATAAACTCTGCTGCCATGGTTGATCTCTATGTGTCTGCTCCGTGCTCTCTGTGTTTTCTTTCTGATCGTGTGTGTGTTGTGATGCATCTCCGCCTTCCTTTTCAAGCCCTCCAGCACACCAAAAATGCCAAGGATCATTATCGAAATCTTCTCCTAGATCTAGCAAGTTTGTTGAAGATTCCATTGCCAAATTTGGGTGTTTGCATCTTTATCTTCTTTGACCATGTGCTGGCGATTGCTGAGCTTTTGATGACGTCTACATACCTCTCTCAGCTTTCCGATGCCAACCGGATCATGCCGGAGCCTCACAGTGCAACGCCAGGTGATCGAAAAGTTAGATATGGTGATGTTGATTGGGTGGGCAGCACAGAAGATCGAAAAAGCACTTCTAGTGGATGTTCTTTTCTAGGAAATTAGTATCATGGTTCAGCAAGAAGCAAAGCAATATGTCATTATCCACTACAGAGGCTGAATATATAGCTGCAGGAAGTTGTTGCGCCCAGTTGATCTGGATGAAACAGATGCTGGAAGAGTATGGTCTGAAGCATGGGGGGGGGTGATCTTATTCTATGACAATATGAGTGCAATTAACATCTCCAGAAATCATGTTCAGCATTCCAGAACCAAACACATTGACATCAAGCATTTCTTGAGTTACTTGAACAGAAGATCATCACGCTTGCGACACGGGCATGTTGACCATGCGAGTCAAAGATGACATAGTGGAGTTTGACATCTTCAAGGCAATGAAGCACAACACAGTAAATGCTATTGACATCATTGATGACATTGTGGGTGAGGTGAACCCGTCCTATGGAGATGATGGACTCGAGATTGCGCTGGAAAAGGCAATGTTCAAATCAGATGAATCTTACGAGCTTAGGGAGTTAGTTCAAATAGCACTTGGACAATTGGAAGTGTCACGCCCGCTGATACCCAGGTATGAAGTTATTGAAATCATTTTGTATAAGACTAACATCTTGTTGTCCTCTTTTGTGTAGGCCCCGGTCATAGAGTTGAAACCACTACCAGAGCACTTGAAGTACGCTTTCTTAGGAAAGGACAACACATTACCGGTGAATATCAAGAAGGGGATGGAGCTTGAACAAGAGCGCAAGTTGGTCAAGGTCCTTAAGGACAGCCAACAAGTAATTGGATGGACACTTAGCGACATCAGAGGGATTAGTCCGACAGTTTGCATGCACAGAATCTTTATGGAAGATGGAGTCAAACCATCGAGAGAACCGCAACGTCGACTCAACCCGATAATGATGGAAGTGGTAAGAAAGGAAATTTAGAAACTATTAGACGCTAACGTCATTTATCCAATTTCAAATAGTCATTGGGTGAGTCTAGTACACGTGGTTCCGAAGAAGACCGGCATAACAGTGGAAGAAAATGAAGCAGGCGAGATGGTGACAAAGAGAATTCAGAATGGATGGAGGATGTACATCGACTATAGGAAGTTGAACGCGGTCACTTGTAAGGATCACTTCCCCCTCCCTTTCATTGATCAAATGTTGGATAGACTGGCAGGTAAACCATTTTTCTGCTTTCTTAATGGTTTTTTAGGATATAATTGACGTTGTTGAAATTATGGTAGTAAAGTTACTAGTCCAATCACGGTACACAAACAATATTTATAATCCGAGTGATCTAGGGTCGAACCCAAGAGAAAAGCCTAGATTAGTCTAAAGCTAGCTAGTAATGCTTAATGCGAGTCTACTAAAGAAAAATCGGGGGTTTGTCCTTTAGGCGAGGCATCTCTAGTAAGTACTAAAGACAAATTTGAATTTTGTTTGAAGTAAAGCGATAAAGAAAACGTAGTCGGGATGCTACTTCACCCCTAGGTCATGCGCTTAACAACACAAAACCGCTATACATGCATAAGGTAATTTGATTGATAGTTCTAGGCTAAAGTATCATGCACTCTAGATTCAACTTTCGCTCCTTCTCTAGAATTGGAATGATACCTAAGGGACATGGCTCTCAAACCCTCGCTCTATTGAACAGCATAGAACAAAAATCTCCTAATCTTACCCTCACGGTCTATTGATTGTTAACTCAAGTCCGCTATATGCTTAGCCTAATAGAATGCGAGTGTCACTCTCGCGCACAAAAGGCTATCTAAAATAAACATCCTTCATCTTCTAAACATCCTAAGTTCAAATCTCATTCCATCCTTAGGTGTTTTATCAATTCATACACTTTCATGTATTTCTTCAAACACTTGGTGTGCATAAAATTAACATGAATATAAAACATGTGAATTTTCAATCAAGAACCTCATTCATAATGATAACATGAATGTTTTACCTTACAATCTAACCTAAGGGATCCATAAGTATCCCTACTACTAAACGACTACTCACACATGGTGAATTTGATACAAGACATAATTTTTAAAGGAAATTGTTCACCAATTAAAAGTAAAATAGTAGAGATTGAGTAAAGGGATGTTGTGGAATCTTCAATTGTCGATGTCTTCTAGGGTTTCGTTTTCTAGAAAAGGGCACAAGAGGCCCGGAGGCACATACTGAATTTTTCCATCTCTTTCTATTTATACCCTTGAATTATTGCTGGTTCACCCGCCGTGCCCGAATCACTTTTGATTCGGGCTGCTTCAAAATTTGATTCGACCAAAAGCATTAGTGGGTTGAGAAGCTAGGTGAATCAATTCTTCTTGGGCGAATCAAAAGTGATTTGCCCTAGCCTTTGGTCTGATTCAGTCAACACTGGTCAACGCCCGAATTCTCCTCGAGTCAAGCTGATCCGGGCAGCTGAGAGGTTGATTCGACCAAGGTTGGTCGAATCACATTTGATTCGTGCATCCTGCCTGGGCTAATCAAATCTGCCTTTTGCTCCCTTCTCGCTTGTTTTTGATTTCAATCGACTGGAATTCATCTGGATTTTCTTCGAGCCAATTCATATCATGTAATACACATTTTTAACTTGAAATGGATAAAGAAAACATCAAACGACTTTATAAAATAATGAAACAAACAAGAAGTAAATGTAAAATACGGACAAATTAATGGTTATTTGTCCGTACATCAAACACCCCACACTTAAGTCATGTTCGTCCCGGACGAGTATATGCACCAGTCAAGCGGAAAGTAAGATGCTAAATCATATATAAAAGTATCAAAGCATGTAGCAAATCTTATGCACATAAAACACATCGATCTCCTACACATGTAACATAGCTGAAAAATAACTAAATAAAGAAAATTAATCTACTCCTAACTCACTATCGTAGGAATCACAGATGCATTTAGCGTATTCATCAAGCCTTTAAACTCCTAGGCTACCCTAGTGGACAAGTTATAGTCTCATGAGAGTTTTCAGAATAGGAATACTCACAAATCCTACTCATAATCATCCATAAGAGTTTAAAATCCAAATATAGTTTGCTAAGCAAGTAGTTCTTTATCAACCAACATAATAATAGAGTTGTGTAAATCATTCACTTCACGCAAACTCTAAGAATCATTCAATTCATTGCGACAACAAATATTCATAGAATCGATATCAAAACTAGCATTTGTCAAACTCAAATTACCGCACAATTTCCTATGCAAGTAGTATGAAGAAAAGTGTCGCTTACACAAAACTTTTGTCAAGTCAATCACATATGCTTGCTAAGGGCAAGTCCATGAGCTCATGACAACAAACTCATTCTCAAGTTTTAGACTATACTTTCATAATCCGTAAGAGAAGAGGAGTTTTCACATTGAAAATTTAAAAATTCACTCGTACAAATCATGATGCTTAAGTAATAAATTACGAGGATCATACCTTAGACGTTCCTTAAAAGCGAAATGCAAAAGCCTTACTCACACACATGCGAAAGACTTGCGGAAGAGGCATAAAGTCAAGAATTAAGTGGGTTTAATTTGTTTTTTTGTTTATACAATTGCTTTCGAGGGGGAACTTACATTCCCAACCCTCGGCATTAGTAAAACTTTTCTTTGACTAAAAAAAATTAAAATACATTTTTGTGTTTATACAAATGCTTTCAAGGGGGAACTTACCTTAAAAGTATAATTATTTTCTTTTCGCAAATACTTTATTTGACCCCACACTTAATACTTGACAATGACCCTAAGTGAGATATAATGGAGCATGAAATGCGAGTTAAACAAATGCAAAGGCTAAATAGGAATGCTAAAGTCACTAAAAGCAAACAAGTACAAGTATGAGGTTTTTTTATATGAAAACAATTTATTTTGTGTTCGCTAAACTTAACTTCATTTTTCATGCACGGAAAGAGCTTAAGAAATCGAACTAAACTAGTCAAAGCACCAAACATGTGAATAAAAGCATCACAAAGAATGTCAATCAATTGACAAAACCTGCCAGAGTGTTCAAGCCCAGTGAACAAGCAGTTGCTACAGCAGGAGCTGTAGCAGCAGTGCAACGGGAGGCTTCCAAATATTCTCAAAATATCCCAGCAAAGATTTCCGTGCCTCAAGCTTGAAGATTTGATTAGGAAATCAAATCTCCTAAAAATTAGGAGATACGATCTTGTTGAGATCTTTGAGGGCTTCCTAATTCTGATAGGGAAGAGTTTGATAGAGCCTAGTTATATGCGCTATTTAGATCTTAACACTATGCTTGTTTGCATTATTTTGTGTACAAGATTACTGGTTTTCGGTATTTTTGTATTTCAGGATAAAACAGGAGCATAAGTCAGATGCACGCTAACGGCGCTTTTTGATCATCATTATCCCTACAAAATCTCCTAGATTTGGGAAGTAGCTAAGATTCTCACGGGCCAAATCTAAGCATTCCTTGGGCTTCAAGACCAGTATATAAAGAGGAGGGAAGCTAGGGTTTGGAGAGGATCGATAGAGAGAGAGAGAGACATATAGCAGCAGAGACACACGAGCTCAAGAAGCCTGTCATCAAGATTCTGCGCGAACCACCTGCGCCAGCCGAAAACAGCAACCTGCGATTGCGCCGACTTGCTACTTTTCCTTGGCTGCTTGATGGAGCGTATTTATACGCTCCATTGAGTTATTTATTCCCATAGTTTTATTACATTTTGCGTGAATCGATTACTCTTTTGTAGTGTTTTCGTATCGCAGGAATGTTCAAGATCGCATTGGAATTTATCGCAAATTCGAAGCATTCATCCAAGATCAAGAAGTCAACAGCGGTCAAAGTCAACTCTGCTGGTTCAATTACTGGTTCAATGTGGTTCAATCAAGAGGGTTCAACCCAAAAAACCCTAAACCTAAAACATGGACTAATTGGGAAAAGAATCATCTCTCTTGAAGTGGACTTTTCTGGACAGCACTATTCACGGGACGGCACTGTTCACGGCAGTGGAGGAGCTGGAGCGAAGCTGCTGGAAAAGTGGTCGGAATTTACTGTTCACGGCCGGCTGTTACTGTTCCTTTGTACTGTTCACTTACTGTTCACTGTTCACTATTCACGCCGGAACACTGTTCACGGCCGGAATCGTTTTGAGCTCAGTTTGTGTATTGTAGTGTGATGAACCTAGTTTCTATTGTATTCATGGATATTATGAGTAGCTAAATCAATATTTCAGTTTGGGGATTTATAGTGCAACAATGGTTTGAGATCAATGAATTCATGATTTGAGCTATGGATTGTTGCCCTTGAATGAATGAAATCGAATGCTTTGATTGACAATTTAGTGCAGCTTAGCGGTGAGCTAGATTGATATCAATTGTGTTACACTTGACTTGATTGCATTGTTTGGGAAAACCTAGCGGTAGAACCAATTTTGTGGTATAAGTCGAGCAACTATTGCACTTGTTCGAAGGCCTAGCGGTTAAGAATAGGTAGAATTTGATTGTCGACATATCTTTAGCGGGAATGTTGAACTAAGGCAGAATTCACTAGCTTACTCATGTATTCGATCGGTGATAACTAGTTGCATTGTATTCCCCGAACTGATTTTCTTTGAATTGATTTCCTCAGTTGCGTTCCTTTTTCTGTGACTCTCATTGAACTCCGACTCATTTGCTCTCTTTGGGTTCGACCCTGCTTACCGCTTGCTAGTGTGTTACAGGAGTTATAAATTCTAATTTGAGGCGCACGACGACGCGCTGTCACTGCTTTAGTTTTATTTATTATTTCTATGATGTTTGCTTCTAGCATGTCTAGCTAAACACCTTGTATCGGTTGGGCATGATTCTATGAAGTATTTCCTTTGAGACTTTGATCGGAACATGCGCGCACGTTTGGAAGCCTTGATCGGACACTAACTTAAGTAGAACTGAACTATAGATGTTTAGAGTCGATGATAAGGGATACATTCATAGAGGATTGTCTTTACCGATATTTTTCATAGTTATAGTACTTAATATCTAATGCCTGCGCACGTATAGCGCAATTCTGCTTTCACTACTGTTCATTCGCGCACCTATGCAACCCAATCACTCACAGCCCCCAATTTCGTCAGTTGTAGGTTACTAGCGAAGACGAGTCTGCACGCTCCTTGTGGGATCGACCCTGACTTAGCCGCTGTACTAAGTGGAGAAGGAAGGATTAATTTGACGCGTACAACGACGCGCGATCAGAGTTCCTATAGGAAGAGGCCGAGTAAAGCATGACAGGCATCCTAATAGAGAGAGAAACACAGAGAGAGCATCCAAGCACCTGAGACTGAAAAGTAAAGATTAGTGGAGTTATGCGAAGGATCGGATCACCACAATGAGCAGAGCGTGAGCGCAAATCAATGTGGTTTATGTATCGACTGATTGCAGACTAGCAGTGTCTGGTCAATGCTTGATTAGGAGGACAAATTCAGAGCAGGGCGTGCTTGTTGGTTGATCAAGGAAGGCAGCAGGAGATTTGTCGAGGGGAGGAACTCGGACAATCTGCAGAACGCCTGTTATCGCTAGTGATAGGTGGTCGTTAAGTGAAGGGGAGCATCCTAGTGTGAGGAGTACTCACGACAGAGTTCGAGCGGCTCAGCGGAAGGCTTTGGAGCGAAGCTTCAGAATCTGTACAAGCTAGTTGCACAAGCGTGTGCTATAACAAACCTACTGAGACATTGTGTTAATTAGAATAGGCTGAGTCTGTGTGAATAGAGGAGTAGCTATTCTGAATTAATTCAATTATGTAGGTGAGTGACACACAATTCAGAGGGTGTTCTTAGTGTGTGCTAGTTGAGGTCTAGTAGCATAGATTGTCGAGGGGTCGAGTCTGTGTTGTACAGAGTACCTTGAAGACTAGTCGAGTCTGTACTCTGTGTTGTGCAGAGTACCTTGGAAACTAGGCAGATTGGCCGAACTAGGTGAACAAATTTCGCTGTTCACTATTTTGTTTCTTATTGCACCTGATCCGACTGAACAAGGAGTTTCTATAGCAACTACTTGTACACTATCAGTAACTCAGGGGCGCTGCAAATTTCACATGAATTCAAAACACAACTTATCCCAAAAATATTCTTTAAAATGGTACTACTTAATTGCTTAGCAAACGTTAGCTCGTGTGATCAATACTTAAAGCTAGGATGAAAACAATCATGCGAGTATAATGCGGGCAAAATAAATATGTAGCATAGAATCATTTCGCTAAGGAAAGAAAAGTATAAGCGCAAAACAACCCACAATTAAAAATTTGCTTAGTCCCTAAGCAATATAAAGTAAAAGAATTTAAAAGAAAGTTCTTGAAGGAACTTCTCTCGTGTGAAGGCAGCCAGATATGGATCCGCCAATGTCCATGAATGATGCTCTTATTAGTTGCGGCAAGTCTGAAACTCAAGAAAAAGGTTAGCGCAACACCTAAATGCACAAATTTAAAAGGCTAGTTATGACATATATATCAATGCGAAACATATAGCTAAGCGAAAGATTGGAAAACAAATGCGCGACAATTAAAACAATGAGTTTACTTAGATATGCGCGTATAAATCAAAAGTCATTGACCAGTGTACAATAATGCTTGAAAAAGGTTTCGAACAAATGTGCCTAAAGTCACAAAATTCCCAAAGTCAATCGAAAATTTCCGTAGCAAAACTGACCGAATCAAAAGTGGTTCGGGGTGCATATAAAGTGATTCGACCAGGTTGTGGTCGAATCAAAGCAATTCCTGAATGATAGTCTTATTCCACGAATCAAACTTGATTCTGGCAAGGCAAAAAGAGTAATTTGATCAGTATTGGTCGAGTCAAACTATCAGTGAGTAATGTGCCTAATGCCCTGGTCGAATCAGACTTGATTCGTGGAGAGCAAAAATCGATTCGACCAGCCTTTGGTCGAGCCAGTTGTCTTATGAAAATGCCAGATAAAAAAAATTCACAAGTTCGAAAACCATAAAAGTGTCATAAAAAGATCGGGTCGAAGCGCGTCAAAGAAAAAGTCGACAAGTCAACCAAATTATATAGCAAAATACCAACACAAGTCATTACATACAAAGACGCAACCTAAACATCATTCTTATGTTTTGTGCGGGTCTCGTGGTCCGAGTCCTCCCCCTCTTCATAATCTCCACTCCCGCTTTCTTCCTTGTTGTCACTCCCTTCTATCGAGGCATTGGCCTCATCAACCCCACCTTCGACCATCGCTGAAATGGAGTCATCTCTCGCTTTTGAAGATTGCATAGTCGGTGGAGGCGGCAGCGGAGCAAACGGCGCCGGCGGAGGTGGGATGTCCATTATACCCAAATGCGCGGCCATACGCGCCATTGCTCCTCCTTGCCACACGACAAAGTCGTGGACAAGTGTGGACAACACCTCATGGGAGCAGATGAGCGTCGCGTGAGAATTCGAGAGGGAATCCAGACGCGCGCTCATCATTCTCAATTCATCGCGCATACCGGTCTCGGGCTCAACAGGAGGTGGTGCAGTGGAAGAAGGTCTGATTTCTGAAATTGCTCTGAAGCTTGGGCAGGTGTAGGTTGCGGCGCGACTTCTGGTATCAGTGGTTGCTCGCTAGCCAGTCTAGGCGGTGTTGCTAGCTGAGGAACCTCATGCTCTATTCGCTTCTTCGCAATCCGCTTTTCTATATTCTTTGGCACCTCTTTACGAACAATCCACTCATTTGTCTTTGCGTCTATCATCTTTATTTTGGAAAGACTATCCATGTTGAATACCGTCTTTGGAAGAGGCGTGTCGTGGTCCAATGTAAAGCCCAAATGCTTCGCGAGAAGCGTGATAAATGTCACACCACCTAGAGCACGCCCCTTGTACTCGGGATTCTGGAAGGACTCAAACTGGATTGTCAAGGCGCAGACAATGCAAACCTGCTCCTTCAGTTTGACTTGAAGCATAAGGTCCAAATCTATGGTGTTCACATATCGGCCACCAACCTCGCGGATGTGAATGGATGTCGTATAAAGGAATCAACCGCCAAACCGGAGACTGAATCATCAACGCTGGATGAGGTGAGGAGAAGAATATATCCTGCCCCGTAATTACCTTCCAAAACTCGTACCTTTGGGTTTTCCTGAACCTCAGGTACGCACCATACTCAAGACACCCAAATGCCTTTTTGACATCACTAGTTGGGACGTTAAAAACATGTCCGCCCAAGCAAAACTTCCAATAGTGAACATGGCGCTCCCTCTTATCCTTACACAACAAATCAACTTCGCCATCCACTCATGTTGCGGAAAAAGAAGCCACAAACTCTTTTACCAACCTCGGGTACTGATAGAGGCTATTTGTACGCATTATTTAGATCATAACCCTATGCTCGTTTGCAATATTTTATGAGCAAGATTACTCGTTTCTAGTGTTTTTGTGTTACAGGGCAAAACGAGTCCTTGAGTCGGATACGCGCTAACAGGCAGCGTCCTAGGAGTGAGAGATCCGCCTGCGGAGATAGCAGCACAAGCAGAGGAGAAGTTGGCGAGAGTCAGTAGCGGTGCGCTAGCCGATGCGCTAGCCGAATGCCGTGCGCCAGGCGCAACATCCAGTGACCAGATTTGGAAGTTGCCAAAGGTGAACTTCCTGGGCAATATATAAACGAAGGAAGTCTAGGGTTTCTAGAGAGACATCACGGCCGTCATTGGACAACGCACATCAGAGAGAGCGGCAACACTGAAAACACACGGACCTGTTGAGAGGACTTGCGCCAGCCGACTGCGCCAGCCGAGAAGACAATCTGCACGCACTGTTGCTACTGTGTTCTCAGACATATTAGACCTTATTTACTATTCTATGATGTTTATTACTAGCATGTCTAGCTAAACTCTTAGTGTTGGTCGGGCATGAATCTATGAAGTATTACCTTTGAGACTTGAGCTTAATGCATAGTTTACTTATTTGTATTAATCATGCGCGCACTGAGACAGTTAGTTGCATGAGTAGGGGAAGCCTTGAACCGCAAACTTACTTGCGTTGCTTGCTTTTCATATGTTAAACTAGTTGCATGAGTAGGGGAAGCCTTGAACCGCAAACTTACCGTGACAACTAGGAGTAACGAGTTAGGGTAGGCAGTTGCTACTGTGACAGGATTCGCAGCTGTTTAGTCTAGTTCTAAGGATTAATAGCACATGAACTTTGAACGGAACATGCGCACGTGTTAGGAAGCCTTGACCGGATACTAACCCAAGTAAGCCGAAAACTATAGACGTTTAGAGTCGATGATAAGGAATGCGTTCATAGAGGATTGTCTGCCCAATACTTCTCATAGTCATAGTATCTAATCTCTACTGCTTGCGCACGTCTAGTGCAATTTCCTGCGTTATGCTAGCTACTGTTCATTTGCGCATCGCGCACCCCAATCTCACACAACCCCCATTTTTAGTGTAGACGACAGGATTGAAGACTGAACTACTTGCTCCCTGTGGAGATCGACCCTTACTTAACCGCTGTACTGGTGGAAGAGGAAGGATTATATTTGACGCGCACAACGACGCGCGATCAAATTTTGGCGCCGTTGCCGGGGAGCAACACAGCTAAGTCTTTAGTCTGAGTTTTTATTATAGTAATTCTTTCAGTTTGTTTTGTTTTCGTTGTTGTTTCTGACAGCGCGCATTCACATCAGCCTGCGCAACCTTGAAACAGTTGCGCTGCGCAGATTCTAGTTACGCACTGACAGCCGCAACAACATTAGTTATCTTTTAATTTCATTTTTCTTGAGATTCAGAACAGGTTATGGAGGATAACAGTGTCGTAGGAGACAACTTGGGGGACAGAACCCCAGAAGAAGCAAGGGCACATAACCGCGCAGCCCTGTTCAGAGAGGAAGTGCAGCGCGAGGTTGAAGCAAGGAGGGCCGCTGAGGTGTATCATGCGCCACCCGTGCAACAAGCCGCGCGAGATGTCGGCCCCTATCACTGTTAACCAGCCATGGTGCATCGTGCTTCCACCAGGCGGTCATTTTGAGCTAAGGAGCTCGCTCATCCATCACATGCCCAAGTTCCACGGGATGAACAATGAAAATCCAGTCAAGCATGTGCGAGAGTTCCTAGTCATTTGCGAGAACATGAAGACCGAAGGGGAGAGTGATGAGGCGCTGAAAATGAAGGCATTCCCATTTTCATTATGTGATACAGCTAAACACTGGCTAATGAATTTACCTGCAGGATCTATTCACACATGGGAGCAGCTGCAGAAGAAATTCCTAGATAAATTCTATCCAGCAGCAAAGATTGCGCTGCCTAGAAGGGAACAGGCCGTGCCAAGGCAGAGCGCAGGGGAGTCTCTATCAGAATACTATGAACGTTTCAGGGAGCTAGAAGCCAACTGCTACAATCACGGGCTTCCCCAGAATGTGCTGATAGAGAACTTTCTAAATGGACTGCTGCCCATGGAGCTGCGACTACTGAATGCATGCGCAGGAGGGGACATTTGCAACATGTACCCAGAGGATGCGTGGCAGCTGATAGAAGATTCTGCTGGGCAGGTAAGACATCAATTGACGCTTGAAAGTAGCCGTAATCGTTCTGTGCATCAGGTAGAAACCAGCGCTGAGATCAAGGAAATGAAGGCCATGCTACAGAAGCTGATGAGTGCGCAGAGCGCACAACCAGTTGCACCAAAGGTATGTGAATTCTGCAGGTCCACTGAGCACAAGACAGACGAATGCCCAACACTTTTCGAAGAGACTGGAGATGTCAATGCTCTTGGAGGATGGGACAACAGAGGACCGTAGAGGCAGAATCAGCCGCGCTTTGGGCTTGCCGCAAATGGATTCAGATGGAAGGAGGAGAACAATTTCCAGAGGCAGCCCACAGATCAGCGCGCACCACAGCAGACGCAACAAGCTGCGCCCTACAATCCGCCGCACCGCCGAAATGACGCACCAGCGCAGAACAACCAACAGCCGCGGCGTTCCTTGGAAGACATCATGGGGCAGCTAGCAGATACAGTGCGCAAAAATGACGAGAAATATGACAAAAGGTTCGAGTCCATAGAAAAGCAGCTATCACAAATAGCAACCACGGTGTATGAGCTGAAAAAGAGCGATGGCAACCTGCCTTCGCAAGTGATTCAGAACCCTAAGGGAGGAGTCATTGCAGTGACACTGAGGACTGGGAGCACAGTAGGAACAGAACAGACCGCACAGGCACCCGCGCAACCAGTTGCGCAAATCCCGGATCCAGCAGATCAGAATGCGCAACCAGAGCAAGATGCGCAGCCGGAAGCGCCAGCCACAGACCAGCAGGGCAAAGCGCAAGGTATGTCTCACTCGAAACACAAGGACAAAAATTGTACTAACATACCTGCTCCCTTCCCTGTGCAGGCACCACTGGCGAGAAAAGAAGCGCTGGACAAGGAATTATATGAGCTATTCAGCAAGGTAGAAATCAACATACCTCTCATAGAAGCTATTCGACAGATCCCCAGGTATGCGAAGTTTTTAAAAGAGCTGTGCACAAACAAGCGAAGGAAAGGTGAATGCGCAGTGGTAATGCTAAATGCGCAGGCCTCAGCGATCGTGCAACAAAAGGTGCCACCCAAGTGCCGAGATCCAGGTACATTTACTATTCCATGCACGCTAGGTAAGACCACAGTGAGTAATTGCATGATCGATTTAGGCGCATCCATCAATTTGCTACCTTATTCTCTATATACGACATTGCTTCTTCGACCACTTAAGCCTGCAGGTCTCACCATTCAGCTAGCAGACAGATCGTGCAAACAACCTGCAGGCATGATAGAAGATGTCCTAGTTCACGTAGGAGAGCTGGTCTTCCCAGCAGATTTTTATGTGCTCGAAATGGAGGGTGAATCAAGCGCCAGCAGTGCGCAAATCCTCCTAGGCAGACCATTTCTGATGACCGCACGCACAAAGATAGATGTATGGAGGGGCACGCTCTCCATGGAGGTAGATGGCGAAGAAATCCATTTCAACATATTCAAGGGGATGCAGCACCCACATGAGGACGCTACCGTGCACGCGATGGACAGCATTGACGATTTAGTCGCAGAAGCGCAGTGTGCGAGCGCAACCATAGGACCAGAGCTACTGACACAGGCAGAGCTGGAGGAGCAAGAGGAGGAGCCAAGCAGTGCTGAACCAGCACCCACACAGGTACTTGATATAGTTCATATTTGCACCGCTAACAAAATCTTGCCCTCTATTGAACAGGCACCCAAGATCGAACTGAAGCAACTCCCAGAGCACCTCAAGTACATTTTCTTGGGAGATGAGGACACCCTGCCAGTGATCATCAAGAAGGGATTAGAAGAAGAGCAGGACGCGCGCTTACAACAGGTACTGCGCAGGAACCAGCGCGCTATAGGATGGACTCTTGCTGATCTGCGCGGAGTGAGCCCAGACGTGTGCATGCACAGAATTCTGTTGGAAGATGGTGCCAAACCATCCAGGGAGGCTCAGCGCAGGTTGAATCCAAACATGATGGAGGTAGTGCAAAAGGAAGTCCTGAAATTGCTTGGCACAGGGGTCATCTACCCAATTTCGGATAGCAAATGGGTCAGCCCGGTGCATGTTGTGCCAAAGAAAGGAGGAATCACAGTGGAAGAGAATGCGCAGGGCGAACTAGTTCCCAAGCGCATTCAAACTGGCTGGCGCATGTGCATTGACTACAGGAAGCTGAACGCTGTCACGCGCAAGGACCACTTCCCGTTACCCTTTATGGACCAGATGCTGGATCGCTTAGCAGGTAAGCCTTATTTTTGTTTTCTGGATGGATATTCAGGGTACAACCAGATACCCATAGCTGCGGAGGATCAAGAGAAGACCACATTCACATGCCCGTTCGGTACGTTTGCGTTTCGGCGCATGTCTTTTGGGCTGTGCAACGCGCCAGGTACATTCCAACGCTTAGTCATGAGCATTTTTTCTGATATGATTGGTATATGCATAGAAGTGTTCATGGATGATTTCACTGTATATGGGAGTACCTTTGATGCATGTTTAACTCATCTAGATAAAGTTTTAGCGCGCTGCATCTCTAAGAATTTAGTGCTCAATTACGAAAAATGTCATTTCATGGTCACGCACGGAGTAGTACTAGGACATATCATTTCAGAAGAGGGTATTAAGGTAGACAAGGCTAAAATAGATCTTATTTCTAATCTGCCTTATGCCACCAACGTGCGCGACGTGAAATCATTCTTAGGGCATGCTGGGTTTTACAGGCGTTTTATTAAGGATTTCTCTAAAATTTGTATACCCCTGTCTAACCTGTTGCAAAAAGATGTGTGTTTCGATTTTACTGATGAGTGCAGGGCGGCGTTCGATAAGCTGAAGGAAGCGCTGACCAGTGCGCCAGTGATGCGCGCACCAGACTGGAACCTGCCATTTGAGCTGATGTGTGACGCAAGCGATTACGCAGTGGGTGCAGTCTTGGGGCAGCGCGTGGACAAGAAGCCGCACGCCATTTACTATGCATCGCGCACGCTGGACTCTGCGCAGAGGAACTACACCACCACGGAAAAGGAGCTTCTGGCAATTGTATTTGCGCTGGAGAAGTTCCGAGCTTATGTCCTAGGCGCAAGAGTCATCATCTACACTGACCACGCAGCTATCCGCTACCTCATGTCCAAGAAGGAGACCAAGCCGCGCCTGATGCGCTGGGTGCTCCTGCTTCAGGAATTCGACTTGGAGATCAAAGATAAGAAGGGCACGGAAAATACAGTCGCTGATCACCTGAGCAGGATCGTCAAGGAGGAGGAGCCAGGGCAGATCAAGGAGACATTCCCTGACGAGCACCTGATGGCGCTGACAGGTAAGGTACCATGGTATGCGCATATCGCAAATTACCTGGTCACAGGTGCGTTTCCTCCGCATTTTAATAAAACTCAGTGCATGCGATTGAAACATGAGTCCACGCATTACCTTTGGGATGATCCTTACATGCTTAGAATAGGTCCAGATCAGATATTAAGGCGTTGCGTTCCTGACCATGAGATTAACTCTGTCTTGATGTTTTGTCATGCGCACGCTTGTGGAGGGCACTTTGGTCCCAAGCGCACGAGCAGGAAAATCTTCGACTGCGGATTCTACTGGCCGCACCTATTCAGAGACGCATATGACCATTGCAGGAATTGCGACAGGTGCCAGCGCACAGGAGGCATATCCGCGCGCAACGAGATGCCGCAGACCCCGATTCTGGTGGATGAAGTGTTCGATGTTTGGGGAATCGACTTCATGGGTCCATTTCCCCCATCTGCCGGCTACGAGTACATACTGGTGGCCGTGGATTACGTATCCAAATGGGTCGAAGCTAAGGCCACGCGCAAGGATGATGGTAAGACTGTCGCTGACTTTCTCCGAACTAACATATTTTGCAGGTATGGTGTACCTAAGGCAGTCATCAGCGACCAGGGGACGCACTTCTGCAACAAGATTGTGGCGCAAGTTTTCAAGCACTATGGGGTGCGCCACAAGACGTCCACCGCTTACCATCCACAAACGAATGGGCAGGCCGAAGTGTCTAACAGAGAAATCAAGCGCATCTTGGAAAAGACTGTGAGGCCATCGCGCAAAGATTGGAGCCAGCGCCTGGATGATGCGCTATGGGCATACCGCACTGCGCATAAAACGCCCATTGGGACTTCGCCCTTTCGGCTGGTCTATGGGAAGGCCTGCCACCTGCCAGTAGAGCTCGAGCACAAGGCGTATTGGGCCTTGCGTATTTGCAACCTGAACTTGGATGAGGCAGGAAAAGAACGCGCATTTGAGCTGAGCGAACTAGAAGAGCTGCGCCTGGACGCCTGTGAGGGACTGCGCGATTACAAGGAGCGCACCAAGGCGTATCATGACAAGCATATCCTCCGGCGCACATTTGAACCGGGAGACCAGGTATTGTTATTTTCATCACGCCTGAAGCTCATGCCTGGAAAGTTGCGCAGCAAGTGGACGGGACCATACACCATCACCAAGGTTTTCCCCTACGGAACAATCGAGTTAGAAGACGGGCACTGGCATCGTTTTCAGGTTAATGGGCAGAGAGTCAAACGGTACTTAGGAGGACCTTGGGATAACACAGCACGCGACCTTGAGCTGGCAGAACCAGAGATAATCGATGCGCCAGCTGACGCGCCAGAGGAACCACCAGATGCACCAGAGGGAGAACCGAAGATCATAGCTCACAATTCTTCTCCCTCTGCATCTACCCTCGTTACGCATCATTTATCACATACTGACCTTCCATTTTACCCTTTGCGCAGGACCAATGAGATCGTGACACACACGCTGGCGCAGGAACACTCGGGAGCAAGAGTGGGGGAGGTTGCAGACACACGTTTTGGCACGTAACGAGGTACAGTCGAGCCAACGACGTTAAACAAAGGCACTTGTCGGGAGGTAACCCGACACGTTTTATTTCGTTTTTTTGAGTTTTTTTAGCAAGTTTAGGACTTGGTAGTTTTTTGAGTCACACAGTAGTGCGCGGGACCGTGCGCCTAGCAATGCGCAGGTCGGAAGCGCTAGCCAGGGGGGTATATAAGGCAGGACTTAGGAAAACATTCCAACACTTTTTCACTCGACCGTTGCACACGAGCTCCCGCCGTCAGACTTCTGCCGTCGATCAGCGCCCAACCCAGCGTCCGTTTGGAGTGATTCACGGACCGCACAACCACACAACACCCAGGTAACCTTCCCTCCCCGATTTGAGCAGTTCCAGTTAGGGTTTGCGCAGTGGAGGCAGTTTTTTTTTTTAGGGTTTTGAAATCGCACCGGGGTAGAGTGCGCAGATCAGAGCAGTGTTTAGTGCGTTGTGTCGGCGAGTAGTAGGCGTTCGTTCGGTACAAGTTTCAGGGATTTCTGTGCAGTTTGGATTTTTGCAGTTCTTGAGGGTATTGACCCCAGTCCATCCAGCCGCGCCTTCCCCCGCGCCACCAGCAGCCCCAGCAGCAGAGCCCACCCCTGAACCAGCACCGATACCACCACCAGTAGCTTCCCTTGCCCGGCCTTCTGTTCCGGAGTCCCCCATAGCCTATCCCAGCGTAGACTCCGATTCCATTTGGGATTCACTTTCCGAGGACGAGCAGCCTGACCCCCTCGCCATTGTGCCACCAGCATCCAGCAATGACTACGTGACTGATTCTTCAGAGGATGCGGCGCTTGGCTCAGCAGCTGCGTCTAGCTCGGGGACCTTCTAAGGCCGCGGGGCAGCCGCATTAGTTTTCTTTAGGGTGGTGTCTTTTATTTTTGCTGCGTCTTATTGGATATTATGTGCTGAATATTTGTGCCGCATATTTTTGTGACCCTGTGCTAATGTTTGTGCTGTGTGACTATTTGTTTTTGTTCTCATGTTCTTTATTTTTTTTGCATTACCTGCATGTGTGCGCTCTCCATGCGCTTGAGCTTGAGTCGTGGGGACACGTCTCTGTTCAAGTGTGGGGGGGGCGTTACACTTACATTTCACGTTTTTGAGCATTTTTAGTAGCCCTTAGTTTAAACTGAAGAGAATAGTAGCAGCAGTGCGCTAGAGTGTAGGATGCGCATGCGCTCCAGCTTGTTTGCGCTATCCATATTGCGTGCGCTGCCATCTACTGTTTTAGTATAATTTTTTCGTTTTTTGCTCCTATTAGTTGGGATATGCAGGGGATGTGGAGTTGACAGAAATGCTCCAGAGAGGCGGTTAGTCGCTTTTGCTTCGAAGGCAAGGTATATGGTCGAGATCGTTAGTGGAGGCCGGTGCCTCGCAGCCTTCGGGACACAAGGGAGGGCTCAGTCACGCAGATACCAAAGGCAAAACACCCTATGCGTGGCGAGGTGGGAAAACAGATCACCTTCTCTCTTGAAATCAAGCAAAGGAAGGCGGGCGCGGGTGTAAACGCGTGCGCTGACCGGCGCAGACAGAAGGAGAGAGAGCGGGGCGAGTTCCATAGCTGCTATCCGAAGGCTGAGACTGGAACTGCTCTGGGAATGTAAGAAATTAAAGATTAAGCTGTACAAAAGAAAAAATACCAGCAGATAATACACGCTACAAAAGAATCAGCATGCGCACAAACATCAAAATGCGCAAGGACCATAAGAAAATCATCAGAGAGCTCAGGTTCCCAGGAAGTGCGCGGGCAAATCACGCACTGGAAGAAGCTGCGTTATCCACCATATACCTATCTTCGGAGCAGGAGCTGGCAGCCAGGAGCCTAAGAAGAGCTATCTCCCAGCCATCCAAAAAATCTTCATCCCGGCTGAGAGGTAATGAATTTCGAAATTATTATATTAGAACTGTTGAAAGTAGTTGTGCGCAGGAGATAGAGCAGTGCGAGTTGAGCAAATTGCGCATTCGCATCAGAGTGCAAGACTGTGCGCTAGACTCCAGAAGAGGTAATTGTATCCGCGCTTCAGTGCTTGTTCGGGACGAACAAGAGGCAAGTGTGGGGGGTTTGATAGAGGCTATTTGTACGCATTATTTAGATCATAACCCTATGCTCGTTTGCAATATTTTATGAGCAAGATTACTCGTTTCTAGTGTTTTTGTGTTACAGGGCAAAACGAGTCCTTGAGTCGGATACGCGCTAACAGGCAGCGTCCTAGGAGTGAGAGATCCGCCTGCGGAGATAGCAGCACAAGCAGAGGAGAAGTTGGCGAGAGTCAGTAGCGGTGCGCTAGCCGAATGCCGTGCGCCAGGCGCAACATCCAGTGACCAGATTTGGAAGTTGCCAAAGGTGAACTTCCTGGGCAATATATAAACGAAGGAAGTCTAGGGTTTCTAGAGAGACATCACGGCCGTCATTGGACAACGCACATCAGAGAGAGCGGCAACACTGAAAACACACGGACCTGTTGAGAGGACTTGCGCCAGCCGACTGCGCCAGCCGAGAAGACAATCTGCACGCACTGTTGCTACTGTGTTCTCAGACATATTAGACCTTATTTACTATTCTATGATGTTTATTACTAGCATGTCTAGCTAAACTCTTAGTGTTGGTCGGGCATGAATCTATGAAGTATTACCTTTGAGACTTGAGCTTAATGCATAGTTTACTTATTTGTATTAATCCTGCGCTCACTGAGACAGTTAGTTGCATGAGTAGGGGAAGCCTTGAACCGCAAACTTACTTGCGTTGCTTGCTTGTCATATGTTAAACTAGTTGCATGAGTAGGGGAAGCCTTGAACCGCAAACTTACCGTGACAACTAGGAGTAACGAGTTAGGGTAGGCAGTTGCTACTGTGACAGGATTCGCAGCTGTTTAGTCTAGTTCTAAGGATTAATAGCACATGAACTTTGAACGGAACATGCGCACGTGTTAGGAAGCCTTGACCGGATACTAACCCAAGTAAGCCGAAAACTATAGACGTTTAGAGTCGATGATAAGGAATGCGTTCATAGAGGATTGTCTGCCCAATACTTCTCATAGTCATAGTATCTAATCTCTACTGCTTGCGCACGTCTAGTGCAATTTCCTGCGTTACGCTAGCTACTGTTCATTTGCGCATCGCGCACCCCAATCTCACACAACCCCCATTTTTAGTGTAGACGACAGGATTGAAGACTGAACTACTTGCTCCCTGTGGAGATCGACCCTTACTTAACCGCTGTACTGGTGGAAGAGGAAGGATTATATTTGACGCGCACAACGACGCGCGATCAGGTACGTACCCGGATCATCCATCAAAAGATAGTGAAATTGACTAGCACGTAATTAACTACAAACTTCATCAATGACATTAAGCTTACGTAGTGTGTCAAGATCCGGGTTTGTTAGCGGAAGGACCTCATACCCATTGTGTTGCGTCAAGATAACCTTCATCTGCGTCCTTGCCCTTTTCGCTCTAGCGTTCGGGATTAGAGCCGAGCTAGGTTGCGCTCCCGAGGACTCCCCCACTGGTCTCGCGTCCTAGAAGAAAGATGAGAATGTCTCGGTCGCTGGAGACGGAGGGGGAGATGAGCGAATAACAATTCCTGTAGTGACAGCTCACCTCTGCCTTAGTTTGGATTCGGGTTTAGCAATTCCTTTCGATTTCTCCGCTACGGAAAGCTTTCGGGTTGGTGCTGTCTCGATTTCCCGGCTCAGTTCAAGTTTGTGCGGGCCATGGGAATCTGTGTTTGGTTGAAAATTGGCTAGGAGGCTAAACTGATTCCGGTAAGGCTAGGGTTGATTTGCCCGAATCAATAGTGATTCGTGCATAGGCAAGTTGACTCGGGGGAGGGGTTTGGGTATTCGGGGAAGTGGAAGGACGATCCGTGCAAAGGGGCGTGAGGGTTTGGTGTGGTAGACGGCTGGATGCAGTCGGTTGGAGTTGTCGGAAGCGATGGACGATGATGGACGGAATGAATCGGAGCGAGTGCAAAGGGTTTAGGGTTCAGGAGAAAATCTGGAGAGAAGAAAAATTGAACGAGTCAGCTTTATACCCGAATGGATTTGATTCTGGGAGTGGAGCGTATGGGCTTGCACGAATCACAATTGATTCGCCCGAATCAAACATTCAGTGGGTAATGCATTTTTTGGACTTGTCGAATCAAAAGTGATTCAGAGTGGCCAAAATGTGATTCGACAGAATCAAATACCTAGTGCCAATGCTAGCTTTCAAGCTGCACGAATCAAATATGATTCGTGCAAGCTTAAAACTGGTTCGGGCGAATCAACTGATGTGCGTTAACTACCTAAATTCTACACGAAACTCTTCAAATCTCGTTCACACATAACAAATCACCCCACACTTATAACTTTTACATTTAGATAACAAAACAATAGGGGTAATTCCAGTGCTCTCAAATACAAAATCCCTGAAACCACTAATCAAGGATTTGGTGCACGGCGCAACACAAATTCCAAAATGATTCTTTACTACAAATAAGTAGAAGTAAAAGCATAAATACTCACCAGCTTAGTTTAACGTCTTGGCTAAGACATAGTCGATTCCCTTTTTCATAAGAAACACACTTGAGAAGTCCTTTTGCGAGGATCCCTTCTCTAGTGGCATGAGTCGATAGTTTGGGAATTAAGTGGAATCGTCGAGCTTGAAGTCTCAAGCTCCAAGCTCTGCCCGTCTACATGGTATGTGAATTTCTACTGCTTTGTTGATGCGGAGATATAGCTTCTGCTTAAGCACTCTCTAAATCTTTCTGCGTAACTATTCTACTGAAGAATAAGAAAGACACAGTAAGTTTGCTCATCCAGTTTGGCAACTTGTCTACGTCTAGGGAGGATGCTTCGATCCTCAAGATTTCACTATCACAGTTCGAAGTACAAGGACTCACACCTCTACTTCTCACCTAGCCAAAATCTAAAGCTCAGTCCAATCTCCAAGACTAGCAAGCAGTCTGTTCACATAGACTCTCTTCGTGTACTCTACACACTCTCAGTAATAAATAGCTACAGTTCTACCTCTCAAACTCAGCATATTCTATTACAGTGTATAGCTCACAGGATGCTTGAGCATGCTCTTCATCAGAGTTGCTATACCTTCAATCCAGGACACTCCAAGCTCTCCTGCAAAAGAGTTGGACCCTCTGAGTTCTTCAAACTCAGCCTCGGCTCCCCCTCAATCAGTGACACACTCTACCAATATTTAGTAGCCTCAATCACTGCACCTCAGCCCGCGTCTCTGTCTGTCCGCAGCTGATCACTGAGCTCCTGACTATTACACCAATGAGCAGCGCTCTAGTTGAACTCGGAACTAGTCCAGAATCAAACTCCACGAGTTTGGATTCCTCTGCGCAACACAAGCATTTAACTCAGTCTATAAAACCCTGCTACCGTGAGTTAATCTATCCGTGTGTTCTTCTCTTGAGCTCTGTGTTTTCTCTCTGTGATTGTATGTCGTACTGCTGCCCTCTGCACTACTTTTAAAGCACTCACACCCCTCGAAAGTGCCAAGCAACAATATCAGAATCTTATTCCTAGATTCTAGCAAGTTTGTTGATGATTCCATTGCCAAAATTGAACCCCTTGGATCTTTATCTTTTTGAGCACGTGCTGGCGACTGCTGATCTCTCGCCCAGTCATCAAATAGTACTCAACTTCAGGGATCGCTGAAGTAGACTCTGGCTCTTTATTGTTTTGTTAGTCTTCATCAAATGTCCATGGTCCAAGATCCTGAACATAATTCATTTAATCTCTAGATAAAAATTCGAAGACGATGTTCCTAGGTTTTACTTGAGGCTCATGCCTAGAAGAAAATTTGAAGAGGTAGATCCAAGGTTTTAGCTGAACCACTTGAATAGGCTTCTCATTGCCGCCAATTAACCTCCAAAATGTCTTGCATTCTATCTAGAGATAGGTTACTTCCAAATACTATGCCCACTAGTGACCAAGAGCATTATAAAGTTGTGCATCTCATTCCTCCTATGAAAACAAAATCTTATATATGTAGTAATTCATTAGCCCAACTAGATTATAACCTCATTCTTAGCCAAAATCCAGGCTTGTGAGTCAAGGTTCTGCAATTCAATATAAGCTAGTTTACTCCACCTTCATGACCAATGTGGGACAATTTCACCAAGTGCATATTTCAACAATCTCCCCCTCACTTGAGAAATTGTACATGCTCCCCATAATCAATAATTTTTACTGCACGTAGTAATTTTGTATTTTCATAGATGTGTCATTCCGACTTTCCCTCATCATTAGGGTTACAACCCACATCATTAGGGTATAACTACGAACATCGTTGTTTCACAACTTCCATTGGCCTAGCTAGAGTTGCTCTATAACTTGATTAGGAGACTCTTGGGCCAGTCTCACATCCCACAAATTGGGTTCACATCGAATCATGGGCTCAAATATCATTGTAGGAATTCATTAGCCCAACTGGATTATACCCTATTTTGACCCAAAATTCAGCCTTATGAGTCATGGTTCTACAATCCAATATAAGCTAGTTTATTCCAGTTTCACTAACCGATGTGACAAAATTTCACCAAGTACACATTTCAACAATCTCCCCCTCACTTAGGAAATTGTATATGTTCCTTCTAAACAATAGATTGTTACTACACGCATTGCAACTTCCACTGGCCCAGCCAGTGTTGCTCTCCAACTTGATTATGACTCTTGGGCTAGTCTCACATCTCATAAAGTGGCCCAAATCGAACCATGGGCTCTGGTACCACTATAGAAATTTACTAGCTCAACCGGATAGCCTCATTCTGATCCAAAACCCCATTTATAAAATAAATTTAATATAAATAATTTAAGTTATATTAAATTTAATTAAATATATTAAGAACATAAAACCCGGGCAGGACGGCCCGGGAGTTTAATCTCATTCTCGTCTAGTAAGATGTTGAGCTCACCCATATCATCATCATCATCAACCACAGTATAATCATCAAAAGCGGATTAGGGTTCCAGAAGCATTCGTTGTTGTTTGATTTTATAGATCTGCTAGGGCCTAATACTCTCGGAGGAGCTGGAGGATCATCTTCCTCTGTGTCGACTACCAGTGTCCACGCCATGGCCCTCGACGGTCTGGTGAACGTCAACACCCTTTTCATCATTGCTGTCTTTGTCGGGCTTTCCCTGATGCGAAGCAACAACCCAGTGAAGTAGAAGAAGTGCGCCAAAGTTCTCGCGCAATCACCCGGTCCACGCGCTATCCAGATGATGAGTTTGTTACAAACTCTCTGCACATTAAAACAAAGAACGTGGCAAAGTGAAGAGTAGGGAAGAGCAGTTCAAAAGGGCGAGAGAAGGTATTTACGTATGTATAAATAGTGATTGATATTAATTTAAGAAAAAAAAACTTTAATTCTTAAAACTCTTACTATCTCCTGTCTATTTTCTCCTCTGTTTCTTGCATCCTCTTATCTCGCCCTCTTCATTCAACTCATCCTGCATCGTTCCCTCACCACTCCGAACCAGTGGAGTCTTGAGAATGCAGCTTGCGATGCCAGGAAGCTTCTCGTCTTTCAAGTCATGATCTCCTTCAGATTCTTCGGCCTGCGATGTCTTTGAAGCTTGTCATCTTTGAAGTCATCTACTTCAGCCTGTGATGTCGGGAAGTTAGAGCTTTGAAGTCACTCCTGCGATGCGGGGTGGTCCGGCAAAGGTCGATTGACATTAAATATTTAAAGTTAAGTCGAGGTCCAAAAAGATTACTAAACATCTTGACGGAATATGCCTCAGCATTTGGTCTCATTAAAGCTCGTTTAGTCTCGGCTTGCTGATGCCGAAGAGGTACATCACTTTATTGGAGTCTTGTTACAAAAAGCTGTATATACAAATTCCCAGAAAGACTCATATGTTTGTGCGCCATTGACCCGATGAGATGAGAAATAAATAATAATAAATGGCGGCCATAACTTCCGAGCATATTAAGTTAAGGGCATATGCAGTGGTCATTTTTTCCTTAAGCAAAAAGTAATTGCTCCATTTTTTTTACGCAGCGGTGAATGCTTGACGAGAAAAAATACTAGAGGAGGAAAAAATTTCTGACAAATGCTCCTCGAGGAAGCGAAGGAGAAATTGGTACTTGAAAGTTGGAGCAATTGCTCCTTGAGAATTGCTGGTGGAGAAAGAAATTGCTCGAGGGGAAATTACTGACGGAGAACTTTCTCGCCCACAAAACTACTATATAGGCTCGGCCCTGTTCTTTAGACATTAACTTATGTTTAATTTAACTTACCTTAACTTAATTTAACTTAACTTAACTGAACTTAACTGAACTTAACTTAAGTAGTTTTACAAACATATTTTTATGGTGGTGGTGGTGTGGTTGGGGTGGTGGGTTGGGATTGTGGTGGTGGGCGTGGGGTTGTGGTGGTGGGTTGGGATGGTGGTGGTGTGGTTGGGGTGGTGGTGTTGTTGGGGTTGTGGTGGTGGTGGTGTGGTTGGGGTGGTGGGTTGGTGATGGTGTTGGTGGTGGTGGTGATGATGGTGGTGTGGTTGGGGTGGTGGTGTGGTTAGGGTGGTGGGTTGGGATGGTGGTGGTGGTGATGGTGTGGTTGGGGTGGTGGTGGTGATGTGGTTAGGGTGGTGGTGGTGTGGTTGAGGTGGTGGTGGTGGTGGTGGGGAGTGGTTAGGGTGGTGGTGGTGGTGATGTGGTTAGGGTGGTGGTGGTTTGGGGGTGGTGGGTTGGGGTGATGGTGTGGTGGGTTGAGGTGATGTGGCGGTGAGTTTATTTTTTCAATATTTAATTTAATTTAACTGAATTTAATTTAATTTAATTTAATTTAATTTAAGTACTGAAAATTTAAGGTTTAAAAAAGACGGCCTTTGAGTAGGAGTTTTTCAGCACTTGGACAGCGAAATTACATCAAGGATGGCAGATACAGCAAGCAGAAAGAAACCAAGAAAAGTGAAGACAATTGACACAGCAACGCGGTCGCAGAAGCTATGAAGTGAGTTGCAGAACTTGGGCAGAGCCGTGTGCCTCACTCCAGTGCGGTTCAGGTTTGTGACCCCAGAAGCAGCCGATCCTGCACTCATCATGGCATAAGCAAACACCTGTGGTGGCGGTGCACACCCAAGTCAGAAGAGACACTTGTCCATTTATTCACCATGGTTAAGGTTTGTTAGTACCTGGTCCCCGGCAAACATGAGCCAAGCATGGCCTCTGGACGGAATGAGCGGAGATCTACGGCACAACCTCCACAAGCCGATGAGCAACTGAAGCAACGAGTGAGCAGCGACAGCTGCGGACACACCAACTAGATACCTAGTAAACAAGTAACACACGAAAGCTGCTCGCTGGATCATAAAGAATTGGTCATCACTCTAATGTAATGAATCAAATATAATTCAACCTAACTATAATAAATCTCAAACCCCATGACCCAACAACAAGCATTCCAATGTGTTTCATCACCAACTTTTCAATGGGACTAGCGCTATCTACCAAACACAGAACCAACCTTTCTAGGGTTAGATAGCTAACAACAGAGCACAAAGCTCCAAAAGCTATAGCAGAAAAGTTGTACACTCACGGGCTGCCTGGCCTATTCATATTTATTTATTTATTTTTCAACTCAAAACTGCATGACATTCCAAGACGAGAGTCAGAAACCCAAGTCTTATATGTCCATGCCACCCTCACAAAAAGAGTATGGAGGTTGTGAGAAGTGAAGAGCTTACTCGAAGGAGTTAGAGAAGGACCATTTGGAGCGCACGGGTAGCTGAAAGCCATAGACATTAATGCTAGCATCCTCCTTCGCCAGCACCATCATCGTCAGCGCCACAACCGCCGTCATCAGGCACAGCACCCGCAGCGCCACCTGAGCACAGTCGGATCTCCTGAGAAGCAAAAGAAACCCCTGTGACCTCCGTTGACTGCCGTCCGTGGCCATCATTTCGATTGCTGCCGACTTCATCTGTTTTTGAGAGAGAAAGGAAAAGAGAGGTCTAGTGTAAAATAAGATTATCTTATCGTGGCCTCGGGAGAAGTATGAGCGACAAAAACACATTTATTCTTGCATCTTAATATTTCTCTAGTAACCTTTTTTCTTCTTCATTTAGTTGAATACAAACTTTATACAACAACAAAATGACTTGAAAAATATTTGTAAAAATACAGATCGATAATATGCTTTGGGGGTTCGAACTTGATAAGACCTCAAGTGGGAGATGGGATATTGGCAAGGCAAGAGAAATATAAGCTCGCTCAAAAGTCACACAAAGTACATATGTGATAGGATCGTGATTAGTAGGAACACACTAGGTATAAGAACTGTTAGGAACCTAAACTTAGTTGGCAGGTATATGTACCTCAGAGTATAAGTGCACAGCGGAAATACGTCTAAAGATTATTTTATTAATCTATAGACTGTATAAATACTTACAACGATTTGTACACTTATGATAGTGTTGCTAACTATCACAAAACAAGTCATCTAAGCCTGATGATCCCGGATCACCAATCGCGACTTCCAGAGACAAGTACCTCCGACGATTCCCAATCATCCACTTCGTCTCTCGCACTCAACGATCAAGTGCTAGCCGGAGCGATCAAGTGCTAGCCGTTGCATGTTTTGACTCTATTGATGGCTAATGTGTTTTAACTATCTAACCCTTATTTGATGATGCCAAAATGGGGAAGAGTTAGTGGGATATCTATTCAGGGGTAATCATGTCAGGTATCTGTTCTTGATACTACTTGCAAGGCCTTGCTTGGGCTTAGGGGGAATTGTTCCCATTTATGATTCAGTGGGTAGATGACTAGTATTGCTTGTGGTTGAGCTTATGTCTTGTCTCGTGGGTGTTTGTCATCATAAAAAGGGGGAAATTGTTGGATCCTGAGAATCATGTACCCCATGTGGTTTTGATGATGACAACACTCGACTAACACTTTAAGTTAAGTGTGTTGGAACCTGTACCAGGATGTGATCATCGGATGGACAGAAGGACTCCAAGTCAGAGAGTCAGGCGAGGGACAAGAACCTGTGTTGGACACTGAAGGACTTGAAGGAATTGAAGTCGAACCCGAGTCAACCGAGCAGTTGAGAGAATCATGGACAACGTGAGAAGAGACGTTGGACACATGACGAACTCATTTGACGTCGCCAAGGAGGTGGACCAAGTCATGGAGTTTGTTGGAGAGATTCGAGGACGTGGGCCGAGAATCTCAGAGGCAATTGAAGGTCGTGAACTCGTGCACGGAGTAAATGCACGCAGTATGTGCACGGAGTAATTGCACGCAGTATGTGCACGAAGTAAATGCACGGAGTAATTGCAGGAGTAAATGCACGGAGTAAGTACACGGAGTAAGTGTATGGAGTAAGAGCTTGTGGAGAGCGTGGAGTGTACAAAATCAAGCGAAGTGGAGCTGAGCTGAGGGGTGCAGAGCTTGTGGAGCGATCAAGTGCTAGCCGTTGCCTCCACCTCAGCAGGCGGGCTGCTGACCTTTTCAGCAACACGAGACGCCTTAGCGCCTTCATCAACCTCTTCGCTGATCGAGTTCTCTCCACTGCCTAATGCAGCCACGTCCCCTTCTAGGACCTTCTCAACAACAATATTATCCACTACTGGGATCTGAGACTCAGTAATCTTACCTGCAGTCTACTAGTTCGAAGCTTCCACTGCTTCTGCTCCGGCGTCCGACCCCTCAGATGCAGCCACTGGAACTTGAACTGCCACTGCCACCGCTGGAGACAGGTTCTCTAGGCTTTCTGATGCAGCATCGCCACTCACGGCCTTGTTATTGTTGACATTGATGGACTCCATTGATTTGGACAGGTATCTGACATGTATTGGCTTGACTGGTACACATACCTCAGTGTTTACTCAAGCACCTGGATCTGGTTTCTGACCTGAACAAGTGAATGCCATACCCATACCTTTTCATAGACTTCTCTAGGGGCATGTGATGGATCGGCTGAACCGTAAGGGTTTATAGTGTAAAACATCACAACTGAAATGACTCATTTAAATCACACAAGATTTACCTCGAGTAGATTTCCCAAGTCTCAAATAGGCATGTGGCTAAGGTGGCTGGGTACACTTCCTTCATGCGGTTTGTGAGGTTCAAGATTCGGAAGGTACATCGGCAACGTACTCGGCCTCCGTTGTGGACAAAGTACTGAGCCATGCCGGATGTTGACTTCCTGTCAGCTCGATCACCAGCGTAGTCCGCGTCAGTGTATCCTTCCAGTGTCAGGGACTTGTACCTCGGATACCATAGAGCCAAGTTCTTGGTTCCCTTCAAGTACCTCAGAATCCTCTTCACAGCCTTCACGTGTGATTCCCTTGGATCTACTTGGTACCTGGCACAAACACAAACACTAAACATTATATCGGGACGACTTGCAGTTAGGTAAAGAAGTGAACCTATCATCCCCCTGTAAAGTGTTGGATCTGTCCTTGGTGAGTTCTCGTCCCTGGACAGTGAGACACGGATAGAACTCGGAGTAGTCGAGGGCTTTGACTGATCAAGTCCATACTTCTTGACTACCTCGGACAGATACCTCTCCTGATGTATCCGAGTCCCATTTGACTCCTGCTGTATCTGAAGTCCCAAGAAATAAGTAAGTTCTCCAGCCATACTCATTTCAAATTCACTCTCCATGAGCTGAGTGAATTTCTTAACCAACTCGTCGCTGGTTGACCCGAAGACTATGTCGTCTACATAGACCTGCACCACCAAGAGATGCTTCTTCGTCCTTAGAAGAAACAACGTCTTATCCACGGCTCCCCGCTCATATCCATGAGCTATGAGAAAGTCTGATAACCTCTCGTACCATGCTCTAGGTGCCTGCTTTAATCCATAAAGCGCCTTGTCAAGGACATATACCTGGTCCAGAAGCTCTGGGTCTTCAAACCCTGGAGTCTGCTTCACGTACACCTCTTCCTTCAGGTTTCCGTTCGGGAAGGCCTTCTTCACGTCCATCTGATCGAGCTTGAATCCATGCTGGACTGAATAAGCAATGAGCAATCTGATAGCCTCCAATCTTGCCACTGGTGCGAAGGTCTCATCGTAATCGATGCCTTCCTGTTGATTGTACCTCTGTACTACCAACTGAGCCTTGTTCCGAACAATAGCTCCATTCTCATCTCGCTTATTCCTGAAGACCCAACGAGTACCTATCACCTTCCTCTTGTCAGGTCTAGGTACAATTCTCCAAACCTTGTTCCTCTCGAACTGATGCAATTCCTCATGCATCGCCTGAACCCAGTCAGGATCCTTAAGTGCATCCTCGACTGTCTTGGGTTCTATCAGGGACACTAACGCAATCTGAACTCGTTCCCCCTGAAATGCAGAATAACAATGAAAATCTCGAAGTCTAGTATTAGGTTGACTAACCCGAGTACTTCTTCTCAGTGGAATCACATCTTCTATGGCTTCCACATCATTGTTATCGCCCTTAGGTACTTGATCTGGTGCAAGTACCTGACCCTGATCCTCATGCTGTTCATCCTGCACCTGTACCTCGGCTGGATCTTCATCAGCAACTTATGGATCCTGATTAGCTTCCTCCTGATCCCCATCAGCACCCTCTTGTGCTGAAACACCAATGTCATCTTGTGTGTTATCTGCATCTGACCGTGCTAACACAAAGATTTCCTCAGCAGGTTCCTGTCTGTCCCGAACCTCCACAGGTTCCTGAACCGCTACAGGATTCCCTGGCATGATGTTCTCGTCAAAAACCATGTGTACGCTTTCTTCGACTGTCCTAGTCTTCTTGTTGTACACCTTGTAGGCTTTACTATGTGCTGAATACCCTACGAACATCCGTTCATCGCTCCTCGGATCGAACTTCCCAAGTTGATCTTTCCCATTGTTGTGAATGAAGCACCTACACCCAAATACTCTCAAGTGAGATATGTTAGGTTTGCGTACCTTCAACAACTCATACGGAGTTTTATTCAGAAGCGGCCTTAAGTAGGCTCTGTTCATCACATGACATGCCGTGTTCATTGGTTCTCCCCAAAATCTTTTCGGTAGACCACTTTCCAACAACATGGTCCTGGTCATATCTTCCAGGGTCCTGTTCTTCCGCTCAACTACCCCATTCTGCTGTGGAGTCCTTGGCACTGAAAAGTTGTGTTGAACACCTTGACAAGCACACCAGCTGATAAACTGTGCGTTGTCGAACTCGGTACCATGATCTGACCTGATACTCTTGAGTTTCTGCACGAGTGACGTCTCAATCGCCTTGGCCCAAGCTTCGAATTCCTCAAATACGTGAGTCTTAGAAGATAAAAATATTGTCCACGTGAACCTTGAATAGTCATCGACCAATATGAACACGTACTTGTTCCCTCCTATGGACTGAGTCCTCATTGGCCCGCATAAGTCCATATGCACCAACTCCAAAGGTCTACTAGTACTCACTACCTTCTTTGGCTGAAATGAGGTTCTCGTCTGCTTACCCCTTGTACAAGCAACGCATACCTGGTCGGGTAAATGACTCACTTCCGGTAAGCCACGAACAAATTCCAGTCTCTGGAGCTTCCTCATTAACCTCAGATTCACATGACCCAGACGTTTGTGCCATAGGTTAGAGTCATCTGCCCTTGATGACAAACCAAAGTACTCATCCGGATCCCACTCCGGATCAGTCTTGTACACTCCGTTCTCAACTGTGCCCTTGAGAAGAATCTTACCTGTGCTCAGAGACTTCACATAGCAACCATTAGTGGTAAAAACAACTTTGTTGTTCCCACCTTGACAAAGTTGAAATACACTAAGTAAATCAAACTTCAAGTTGTGAACTAAATTCACACCATCAATACTAACTTTCTTATTTAAACTAACCATACCTGTTCCGAAGATTTCACCTTTACTTCTATTTCCAAAAGTAATGGAACCTCCGGAATGCTGATGCAGAGAAGAGAAATTGTCCATCTTTCCAGTCATGTGACTTGAGCACCCGTTGTCTACATACCAGGGACCTGTTCCTCTCTCCACCTGCACACAAACAATCAGTTCTTACGAATCCAAATTAGCTTCGCCTTTTTGGGTTTGTTGTCCGAACTAGAATCAACACAAGTAATGAGTTTAGAAGAATTAGTATTTGATTTGACAGTTGGATCCTTCCAGGTACTTGTTCCTCGCTTGGAACCATCAGGTTTCTGATCCTTGTCTTTGGAGACTTGCCTAGCAGTACACTTTGCTCAAAAGTGTCCCTCCTTTCCACAGCGAAAACAGATTTTCTTCTTTCTGACATTCACCTTATTAACATCAGCAATCTTTTCCTTTTGCTTGCTGAAGTTAACGCCAGCTGGTTTCTGACCTTGAGCGATCTTTGCCCAGATATGGTACCCCTTACCATACGTCTTAGCCTCGTCTCGGATATCCACCTTTACCCGTGGAGTACTCCTAGGCTCTCCAGCTTTCTGAACTCTCTTTGCAATGGTCACATTTCCATAACCCAAACCTGGTTTAGACTTTCTTTGTTCCTTGCACACTCGTCTTCACCTTAACATCAGGTTCATGTACCTGCAATCTGGAAACAGCCCTTTGTTTCCAAACGAGTTCCCTCTGAAGTTGCCGAATCTTCGCAGACTTCTCACCAATTTGAGCTTCTTGCTCAACAACAATGTTAGTCAACTCATCATTTTTATCACAAAGACTTTTAATAATGAGTAACAAATCAGCACGTGATTTAAATTCAGAAGGATTAGAGGAAAGACTTACCTCCGATGTTGATGACCTTCCCTTGGCCATAAGACACAAGTTCCTCCCTGAGGACTTGTACCCGCACTGACTCCCCGAGTCACTGTCCTCTTCTGAATCTCCCCATGCTGCGATCATTGCCCTCTTGTCCTTTGATTTCTCATCATTTGATTTCTCCTTGTTGGACTTATCCTTCTATTTCTTCCAGCAGTCTTTGGCAAAATGACCCTTTTTACCACAATAGAAGCATTCGTCATCCTTCCCTGTAGTGCGCTTTGAAGAAGAGTTCTTTGAATTGAGTTTCTGGTTCGCGACCCTCAATGCCTTATTCAGAAGCACCAAATCAGATTTGTCTTCTGTTTTTGCTTCAGACTCAATCTCTTTCCCTTTGGATTTCGTGGACTTCCCTTTCTCACTGACCAATGCAATCTGCTTTGCTCCTCTCTGAGGTTCACGTCCCTCGAGCTTGCATTTCTCAAGAAGCATGTTGCTTTCGAGCTTACAGACCAGCTCTTCTAGAGTGACTCTCTTAGTGTCTAGAAGAGCAGCCATAGTCCTTGAAATATCATCCCATTCTGGAGTAAGTCCTTGTAGGAAGTGATGAGTAACCTCCCAATTCTCATACTCCTTTCCCAGTCTTGACAGAGTTGACAAACATCCTTAAACCCTTGAGTGGTAGCCATGTATCGATTCGTCCTTAGCTTGACGAAGACTATTATACTTCATCTGAGCAGTGAGGATCCTATTCCTCTTGACGTCTCCAGAACCATCATAGATTCTCTTGAGAGCATCCCATACCTTTGATGGGTCTTTGTAGATCATGACCTTGTCAAGATCTCCTGGTTCCAGTGCTGAATGAAGTACCTTCATAGCTTGAGCGTTCTTTTGAAGCTTCTTGAAGTCCTCAGTAGTGTAAAACGCTCGTGCTTTCTCCTTGGTTTTGTCTTCATCATCCATGATGAGTTGTCTACCTTGTTCGATGATCTGCCAGACCTCGCCATCTAGTGAGAGGACATGTTTCTCAAATCTGATAGCCCATGAGTCATATTCCCCTGCCTTCAGCTTTGGAGGGGTTGCAAACGAATCACCTGACATACCTGCAATGCTAATCAAAATCTAGAACCAGCAGCTCTGATACCAATTGATAGGATCGTGATTAGTAGTAACACACTAGGTATAAGAACTGTTAGGAACCTAAACTTAGTTGGCAGGTATATGTACCTCAGAGTATAAGTGCACAGCGGAAATACGTCTAAAGATTATTTTATTAATCTATAGACTGTACAAATACTTACAACGATTTGTACACTTATGATAGTGTTGCTAACTATCACAAAACAAGTCACCTAAGCCTGATGATCCCGGATCACCAATCGCGACTTCCAGAGACAAGTACCTCCGACGATTCCCAATCGTCCACTTCGTCTCTCGCACTCAATGGCGAGCACTTGATCGCTCCACAAGCTCTGCACCCCTCAGCTCAGCTCCACTTCACTTGATTTTATACACTCCACGCTCTCCGCAAGCTCTTACTCCATACACTTACTCCGTGTACTTACTCCGTGCATTTGCTCCGTGAAATTACTCCGTGTATTTACTCCGTGCACAGGCTGCGTGCATTTACTCCGTGCACATACTGCGTGCATTTACTCCGTGCACGAGTTCACGACCTCCAATTGCCTCCGAGATTCTCGGCCCACGTCCCCGAATCTCTCCAACAAACTCCATGACTTGGTCCACCTCCTTGGCGACGTCAAATGAGTTTGTCATGTGTCCAACGTCTCTTCTCACGTTGTCCATGATTCTGTCAACTGCTCGGTTGACTCGGGTTCGACTTCATTTTCTTCAAGTCCTTCAGTGTCCAACACAGGTTCTTGTCCCTCGCCTGACTCTCTGACTTGGAGTCCTTCTGTCCATCCGATGATCACATCCTGGTACAGGTTCCAACACACTTAACTTAAAGTGTTAGTCGAGTGTTGTCATCATCAAAACCACATGGGGTACATGATCCTCAGGATCCAACAATATGGTTTCCATTTTGATGCTTTACAAGTTGCATTGGGAAACAACACCAATTATCAAACAGATATTTAAGCTCTCTCCAAGCCACAACGTTAACCCCTTGCGTGCTTATTTCCTTCCTTAAAGCTGTGACATTAGATCCATGATTTTGGATGCAGGCAGAGCAATGGCATTTCAAGACAGCTTGGTGCCACTACGAGAGTGATAAGAGTTGCAATTTGCTTAGTTCCATACTTCTGCTGGATGGTCCTTGCTTGTTGAGTATTTCATTCAAGTAGGTGCCTATGATGAGAGCTACATTTATTTGTGTCCCGTTTAGGTGGAGACTCTCTCTGCATCACAATGGCCTTTATATTAATTGCTCACACCAAGCTGCTACCACTGCATAACTCTGGGATCTATAGACTAACAGAACTTAGGAATTGAAGCTCAAACTGGAAATAAGAACAAAAATATATTCATTAAATGTAAATACAGATGGATTATGGAAAGAGAACGAGACCCAAAATGACACAGCCAGCAAAAAATGAAGTTTTATAGCTGAGACTTTTGTGGAAAAACTTAGTCCATTGTTGATCCTCATCTCTTGTCTTGGCAGCTTATAAAGATTTGGAACTTGTTGATAGTTTGTATTGTGCTGTATAGTTTTTGCTTTTCAGGTTTTGTTTAGAGCCATAACGGCTAGTTTTGAGTTATGCATAGATTAGTCATCTATGTGTCAAAACGGCCTAGGCAAACTTGTAAATCTGTTGAAGTCTTTGACTCAGTTTATAAGGGCTGCAAAAGGCAGAAATTAGGGCACGAGTCAGTGAGAGAAAAGATGAGTTTTCTCAGAGAAGAAGCTTCAAAACAAGAAAGAAGGTCTTGATGTGTTCGTATTGCAGAAGAGAGTTTTCTTGTATGAGCTCTGAGATCGAATCTTTATAGTTGAGTTCCAAAAGTCATTAATAAAGCTTCCTTAGTTGTTGGATGTAGGTTGGTCGCAAGATCAGTCGAACCAGGGTAAATCTCGTGTGCGTGTTCTTTAGTTTCTTTTGTTAAATTCTAAAGCCGATTGATTCGAGCGCGTTTACAATTGAAATAAGAGCCGCACGACGAAGGGATGGTGACAACAAAGGTTGAAATCAACCGATTCGACGGCAAAGGGAATTTTACACTGTGGCAACAGAGAATGCGGGAAATACTAGTGCAGATGAAGTGTTTCCACTGCCGCAAAGAGGGACACTTCGAGAGAAGTTTCCCTGAAAGAAAGCTGGAGCTGAGTTATAAACCTCAAGAGCGAGGAGAAGCTGCTCTGGCTGAGGATGGTTATGAAAGCGCAGAGGCCCTTATGGAACTGTACGAAGAGAAAGCTGCTTCCTGGGTTTTGGACATTGGGTGCTCATATCACATGACACCCAATAAATCTTGGTTTGAAGAGCTGGCAGAGGCTTAAAGAGGAACTGTCCATTTGGAAAATGATCTGAAATTTGCAGCACCACTGAGTTGCAGATGGTGAACAAGCAGTTGCTACAACACACTCTTGAACACCCAAATCTGATGTAGCAAGATTGAACAAGGAACACAGGTTTATTCAACCAGTTCGGCCAATCTACCTACGTCTGGGACTGAATTCCAACCCTTAATCCACTAGTTTCTCAGGTCCACGGTACAACACGGTTCGACTCAACGTAACCTATGCTATTTGACCTAAACTAGTCACACAATCAGAACAGGCTCTGACTTGTGTACCTACAGACTTGAAATAATTCAGAATAGCAACAACTCAGTCCCACAGACTCAGCCTATTCTAATTAACACACAGTCTCTGCAAGTTGCTATAGCACCTGCTGTAGCACACAACTGATGCCTAAACTATCCGCGTCGCTCCAAGCCTTCTGCTGAGCCGGTCGAAGCTCTCCATGAGCGCTGCACACTCTGGAGCACTCCCCCTCACTCAGTGACCACCTGTCACTAGCGAGACCAGGCCTCCTGCAAATTGCCCGAGTACCTCCTACTCGACAATTGCTCCGTGGCCTTCCTTGATCACCCAACAAGCACCGCTACTCTGAATTGACTTCCTGATCAAGCTGTGATCAGACTCGGCAAGTCCTATTCACACTCTGCTTCAATCACCTCAGCTCTATGCTCACGGTCTGCTCTTGGTGATGATCGAAGATCCTCGCACTTGAATTTTGTCCTCTCGGAATGCTGTGTATGCTCTCGAGTTTTCTCTCTAGTCTTCGATGTCTTCAACACACTGAGCAGCCTCTCTTAAATAGGATTACCATGCTCCACCATTCACACTTTTAGCAATTTCCTCCAAACAACAATATATCCTAATTTGTAGGAGATTAGATTTGATTTGCAAATGTAATCTTCTACAAACAAATCTTTTCGGCCAACTGAGAATCTCCACTGGAATATTCTCTCTGAGAATAAAGGAACTCCCTTGATGCTAATGGATGCACTGCCAAGCGCCTTCCAAGAAGATCCGAGCTGCTGCTGACGAACAGATGCTGTAGCTTCCAGAACCAGATCCTGCTATAGCAGCAGCTTGTTCAGCCGCTTGTTCACTCGTGCTGGTTTTGTCAAAGCCTACCATTCTGCATCATCAATCTCCCCCTTGGCATTTTGACAAAACCCTCAGCCACAAATGAAGTCTTCTACGAAAAAATATAAAACTACTTAATAATAGTTTCAAAGTAAATGTAAGATGTGGCAACACTCGGCCTTAGCTTGGCCACGCAGGGCAACAACCAAAAAAAAACATCAAGACTTCAGTTCATCTAGTCTTCATTTACTTCCTCCCTCTTTTTGACACAAATGCTCACGTCCCTAGGGCAGGCCCTTGCTCCTCCGGGTATTCCAAGTCCTTGAGCAGGCTTCTGATTTTTGCACGTCTGGCATCCCTTCGTTTAGCTTCAGTGTCCAGCATGTACAGCTTAGTCTTAAGGTGTTTCACGATCCTTGCATGGAGAGCTGCTTGAATTGCAGGGGCAGGGGGAAGAGCTTCCTCATTAGAGGGTGAATCCGAAGGGGCAACCAGAAGAGGGTCTTCTTGGGCAATGTCTACTGCATGCTTCCCTTTGAACAGCTTGTGATCTACTGTAAAACCTGTAGCTCTTGGGACAGTCCTTCGGTAATCTCTCCTAACTCTGGATGCTGAGCGACCATCATTCCATAAATGAGGGATGGCAGCACAATAGGTTTGCTAGAGGATGCACTGCCTGCATGAACAGCAAGCTGGGGAAACATCACACTACCCAAGCTGATTCTTCTCCTTTTCCCTATTGAGTGTAAAAGGTTAGCAAAGGACCTGCTAACCTTTCCCCTATGAGAGCTGGGGATCCAGTTCCTGATGCCCAGGTTGTACAACAGGGCATTTTTTGAGGTGAGTTCCGCAACACTGAGATTTGTCCACCCCAAGACATGCACACTCCTCCCGTGAGAACCTTGGCCAACACCTCTTGCTTGACATTTGTAGGCTCTCTGGCATCACTATTTATTTCAAAAAATTCATCTATCTTCTCGGGGGTGATTACTATCTTCTTGCCCCGCACCCAACTCTTCCCAAAATCATCTCCTTCTTCCTCACCAAATTTTTCTTCCATGTTGAATATGAATCCCTGACTAGTGATATATTGAATCAGTAAGGGTAAGTCAGGGACTTGAGTAGGTTTACCTTAGTTCGGAGCTCGATGATAGCTGCAGATTTGTATTTGTCCAGATCTAGTCTCTTCTCTGTAACAATGTGCTTCCTCTCAACAAAGCTCCATGATTGAGAGGCATGCCTATTTCTGAACCATACTCCCCTTATAGTGACTGCAACAGTGTCAGCCAGAATAGGTGATAGAGCCTATTTATACGCATTATTTAGATCATAACCCTATGCTTGTTTGCATTATTTTATGTACATGATTACTGGTTTCCAGTGTTTTTGTATTTCAGGGCAGAACAAGGGCCTAAGTCGGATACGCACTAACAGGCAGCGTTTAGGACGCGCATCACACAGCCTGCGGAGCTAGCGGCGCAAACAGGAGAAATTGGTAGAATCGACCTCGGTGCGCTAACCGATTGCGCTACGCACATGCCGTGCGCCAGGCGCAGATGATGGTGTTTCCAAATCCTGACACGACCAGTATATAAAGAAGAGAAGGAGGCTAGGGTCGAGCATCAGAGAGAGACCATAATTAGGACACAAGTCGGACACCAAGGAGGCACTGCCCGCCAGGACTGGAAAACACACGAGCTTGTTGAGAGGATTTGCGCTAGCCGACAGCGCCAGCAAAGACTGCAACCTGCACGCACTGTTTGCTACTGTTTTCCTGGACACTCTAGTTAATATTTACTGTTTCTATGATGTTTACCACTAGCATGTCTAGCTAAACGCTTAGTATCGGTTGAGCATGAATCTATGAGTATTTCCTTTGAGACTTGCGCTTAATGCATAGCTGACTTGCTTATATTAATTCTGTGCACATTACTGGCAGCTTGTTACATGAGTAGGGGAAGCCTTGAACCGCAATCTTACTCTTGTTGCTTGTTGTTGTTTGTTAAACTAGTTGAATAGCCTGACGGTGCCAACTAGGAGTAACGCGCTAGGTTAGGCAATTACTACCTTGATCGGATTCGTAGTTGTTTAGTCTAGTGTAAGAATTAATAGCCCATGAACTTTGATCGGAACATGCGCACATGTTAGGAAGCCTTGATCGGACACTAACATTAGCAAATCGAGCTATAGACATTTAGAGTCGATGATAAGGAATACACTCATAGAGGATTGTCTGCGCCGATACTTCTCATAGTCATAGTACTTAATCTCTACTGCCTGCGCACGTCTAGTGTAATTCTCCTGCATTTTACGACTGTTACTCGCGCATCGCGCAAACCAATCACTCACCTCCCCAATCTTCGTAACTGAACTACTTGCTCCCTGTGGAGATCGACCCTTACTTAACCGCTATACTAGTGGAAGAGGAAGGAATTAATTTGACGCGCACAACGACGCGCGATCAAATTTTGGCGCCGTTGCCGGGGAGCAACACAGCTAAGTTCTAGCTAGTTTACGTTTTTTCCTTTTAGTAACTAGTTATTTCAGTTTGTTTTGTTTTCTCGTTGTTGTTTCTGACAGCGCGCAATCACCATTCGCCTGCGCAACCTTGAAACAGTTGCGCTGCGCAGATTCTAGTTGCGCACTGACAGACGCAGCAGCATTAGTTATCTTTTAATTTCGTTTTCTTTGAGATATAAAACAGGTTATGGAGGATAACAGTGTCGTAGGAGACAACTTAGGGGACAGAACCCCAGAGGAAGCAAGAGCACATAACCGCGCAGCCCTGTTCAGAGAGGAAGTGCAGCGCGAGGTTGAAGCAAGGATGGCCGCTGAAGTGTGTCATGCGCCACCCGCGCGGCAAGCTGCGCGACGCAGAACAGTGCGCAAGATGTCAGCCCCTATCACTGTTAACCAGCCATGGTGCATCGTGCTTCCACCAGACGGTCATTTCGAGCTAAGGAGCTCGCTCATCCATCACATGCCCAAGTTCCACGGGATGAACAATGAAAATCCAGTCAAGCATGTGCGAGAGTTCCTAGTCATATGCGAGAACATGAAGACCGAAGGGGAGAGCGATGAGGCGCTGAAGATGAAGGCATTCCCATTTTCACTGTGTGACACAGCCAGACATTGGTTGATGAACTTACCAGCCGGATCAATTCACACATGGGAGCAGCTGCAGAAAAAGTTCCTGGATAAATTCTATCCCGCAGCAAAGATCACGCTACTCAGGAGGGAACTGGCCGCGCCAAGGCAGAGCGCAGGAGACTCACTGTCAGAATACTACGAGCGTTTCAGGGAGCTAGAGGCCAACTGCTACAATCATGGCCTACCCCAGAATGTGCTGATAGAGAACTTCCTAAATGGATTGCTGCCCATGGAGCTGAGATTATTGAACGCATGCGCAGGAGGCGACATTTGCAACATGTACCCAGAGGACGCGTGGCAGCTGATAGAAGACTCTGCTGGTCAGGTACGACATCAGCTAACACTTGAAAATAGTCGTACTTGTTCTGTGCATCAGGTAGAGACAAGCGCTGAGATCAAGGAAATGAAGGCCATGCTGCAGAAGTTGATGAGTGCGCAAAGCGCACAACCAGTTGCGCCAAAGGTATGTGAATTCTGCAGATCAACCGAGCACAAGACTGATGAATGTCCCACACTATTTGAGGAATCTGGAGATGTCAATGCTCTCGGAGGATGGGACAACAGAGGGCCACCGAGGCAGAATCAGCCGCACTTCGGACTGGCAGCAAATGGATTCAGATGGAAGGAGGAGAACAATTTCCAGAGGCAGTCCACAGATCAGCGCGCGCCACAGCAGACGCAACAAGCTGCGCCCTACAATCCACCGCATCGCCGCACTGACGCACCAGCACATAACAACCAACAACCGAGGCGATCTTTGGAAGATATCGTGGGGCAGCTAGCAGACACAGTGCGGAAAAATGACGAGAAGTATGACAAGAGGTTCGAGTCCATTGAAAAGCAGCTATCACAGATCGCTACCATGGTATATGAGCTAAAAAAGAGCGATGGCAACCTGCCTTCGCAAGTGATTCAGAACCCCAAAGGAGGAGTCAATGCAGTAACACTGAGGACTGGGCGCACGATAGGAGCAGAGCAGACCGCAAAGGCGCCCGTGCAACCAGCTGCGCAAGTCCCGGATCCAGCAGAACAGAATGCGCAACCAGAGCAAGATGCGCAACCAGAAGTGCCAGCCACAAGCCAGCAGGGCGAAGCGCCAGGTATAACACAAATAAATGGTAAGGGCACGAAACGTACTAATATATCTGCACCTTTTCCTGTGCAGGCACCATCGGCTAGAAAGGAAGCGCTGGACAAAGAGCTCTACGAGTTATTCAGCAAGGTGGAAATCAACATTCCCCTTATCGAAGCAGTTCGGCAGATTCCCAGGTACGCCAAGTTTTTAAATGAGCTGTGCACAAATAAGAGGAGGAAAGGCGAATGCGCACAGGTAATGCTCAATGCGCAGGCCTCAGCCATCGTGCAACATAAGGTACCACCTAAGTGCCGAGACCCAGGTACGTTCACTATCCCTTGCACTCTAGGTAAGACTACAATAAGCAATTGCATGATTGATTTAGGCGCATCCATCAATTTGTTACCTTATTCCCTATATGCGACATTGCGCCTTGGACCACTAAAGCCTGCAGGTCTCACTTTTCAGCTAGCAGATCGGTCTTGCAAACAACCTGCAGGCATGATAGAGGATGTTCTTGTGCGGGTAGGAGAGCTGGTGTTCCCAGCAGATTTTTATGTGCTGGAAATGGAGGGTGAATCAAGCACCAGCAGTGCGCAGATCCTACTGGGCAGACCTTTCCTGATGACCGCACGCACAAAGATAGACGTGTGGAGGGGCACGCTCTCCATGGAGGTAGATGGCGAAGAGATCCATTTCAATATATTCAAGGGGATGCAGCACCCACACGAGGACGCCACAGTGCATGCAATGGACAGCATTGACGATTTAGTCTCAGATGCACAATGTGCAAGCGTAGCAATAGAACCAGAGCCACTGGCACAGGTAGAGTTGGAGGAGCAGGAAGACGAGAAGCTGAGCAGTGCTGAACCAGAACTCAAACAGGTACACGATATAGTTCATATTTGCACTACCAATAAAATCTTGCCCTCCATTGAACAGGCACCCAAGGTCGAGCTGAAGCAACTTCCAGAGCACCTTAAATACATTTTCTTGGGAAATGAGGACACCCTGCCAGTAATCATAAAGAAAGGACTAGAAGAGGAGCAGGAAGTGCGTTTAAAGCAGGTGCTGCGCCGGAATCGGCGCGCTATAGGATGGACACTGGCAGATCTGCGTGGAGTGAGCCCAGACGTATGCATGCATAGAATTCTGTTGGAAGATGGTGCCAAACCATCCAGGGAGGCTCAGCGCAGATTGAAACCAAAAATGATGGAGGTAGTGCAGAAGGAAATTCTAAAGTTGCTTGACGCAGGAGTCATTTACCCCATCTCAGACAGCAAATGGGTCAGTCCAGTGCACGTTGTGCCTAAGAAGGGAGGAATCACAGTGGAGGAGAATGCGCAGGGCGAGCTAGTTCCCAAGCGCATTCAGACTGGATGGCGCATGTGCATCGACTACAGGAAGCTTAACACAGTCACGCGCAAGGACCATTTCCCGCTACCCTTCATGGATCAGATGCTGGATCGATTAGCAGGTAAGCCCTATTTTTGTTTCTTGGATGGATATTCAGGGTACAATCAGATACCCATAGCTGCGGAGGATCAGGAGAAGACCACGTTCACCTGCCCGTTCGGTACATTTGCGTTTCGGCGCATGTCATTTGGGCTGTGCAACGCGCCAGGTACGTTCCAACGCCTTGTCATGAGCATTTTCTCTGATATGATTGGTATATGGATAGAAGTGTTCATGGATGATTTTACTGTATATGGAGATACCTTTGATGCGTGCTTAACTCATCTAGACAAAGTCTTAGCGCGCTGCATTTCTAAGAACCTAGTACTTAATTATGAAAAATGCCATTTCATGGTAACGCATGGTGTAGTGCTAGGACACATCATCTCAGAGGAGGGGATCAAGGTAGACAAAGCTAAGATAGACCTTATTTCTAATCTACCTTATGCCACTAGCGTGCGCGACGTGAAGTCACTCCTCGGGCACGCTGGGTTTTACAGGCGTTTTATCAAAGACTTCTCTAAAATTTGTATTCCCCTGTCTAACCTCTTGCAAAAAGATGTGTGCTTCGATTTTACTGATGAGTGCAGGGCCGCGTTTGATAAGCTGAAGGAGGCGCTGACCAGTGCGCCAGTGATGCGCGCACCAGACTGGAACCTGCCTTTTGAACTGATGTGCGACGCAAGCGATTATGCAGTAGGTGCAGTCCTGGGGCAGCGAGTGGACAAGAAACCGCACGCCATTTATTATGCATCGCGCACACTGGACGCTGCGCAGAGGAACTATACCACCACGGAGAAGGAGCTTCTGGAAATTGCGTTTGTGCTAGAGAAGTTCCGTGCATATGTTCTAGGCGCCAGGGTCATCATATACACAGACCACGCAGCCATCCGCTACCTAATGTCCAAGAAGGAGACTAAGCCGCGCCTGATGCGCTGGGTGCTCCTACTACAGGAATTCGACCGGAGATCAAAGACAAGAAGAGCACGGAGAACACAGTTGCGGACCACCTGAGCAGGATCATGAAGTAGGAGGAGCCAGGGCAGATCCATGAGACATTTCCTGACGAGCATCTGATGGCGCTGACAGGTAAGGTACCATGGTATGCGCACATTGCGAATTACCTGGTCACAGGTACGTTTCCTCCGCATTTCACTAAAACGCAGTGCATGAGATTGAAACATGAGTCCAAGCATTACTTGTGGGATGATCCTTATATGCTTAGAATAGGACCAGATCAGATATTGAGGCGTTGCGTGCCTGACCATGAATTTAACTCTGTTTTGATGTTTTGTCATGCGCACGCATGTGGAGGACACTTTGGTCCCAAGCGCACCAGCAGGAAGGTCCTGGACTGCGGATTTTATTGGCCGCACCTGTTTAGAGACAGGTGCCAGCGCACAGGAGGCATATCAGCGCGCAACGAGATGCCGCAGACACCAATTCTAGTAGATGAAGTGTTTGATATATGGGGAATCGACTTCATGGGGCCATTTCCCCCGTCGGCCGGCTATGAATACATATTGGTCGCAGTGGATTATGTCTCCAAATGGGTCTAAGCTAAGGCCACACGGAAGGATGATGGTAAGACGGTCGCTGAGTTTCTGAAAACTAACATCTTTTGCAGGTACGGGGTGCCTAAGGCAATCATTAGCGACCAGGGGACGCACTTTTGCGACAGGATCGTGGCGCAAGTTTTCAAGCATTACGAGTGCGCCACAAGACGTCCACTGCTTATCATCCTCAGACAAATGGACAGGCCGAGGTCTCCAACAGAGAGATCAAGCGCATCCTGGAGAAGACTGTGCGATCATCTCGCAAAGATTGGAGCCAGCGCCTGGACGATGCGCTGTGGGCATACCGCACTGCGCATAAGACACCAATCGGGACTTCACCGTTTCGGTTGGTCTACGGAAAAGCATGCCACCTGCCAGTCGAGCTTGAGCACAAAGCATATTGGGCCTTACGCATTTGCAACCTGAACCTGGACGAGGCCGGCAAGGAGCGTGCGTTTGAGCTGAGTGAATTAGAAGAGCTGCGCGTGGATGCCTATGAGGGACTGCGCGATTACAAGGAGCGGACAAAGGCATTTCATGACAAGCATATCCTCCGACGCACTTTTGAGCCAGGAGACCAGGTATTATTATTCTCATTTCGCCTGAAGCTCATGCCTGGAAAGCTGCGCAGCAAATGGACGGGACCGTACATAGTCACCAAGGTTTTTCCCTATGGAACAATCGAATTAGAAAACGAGCACCGGCATCGTTTTCAGGTCAATGGACAGAGAGTCAAACGGTATCTAGGAGAACCTTGGGACGACCCAGTGCGCGACATTGAGTTGGCAGAGCCAGAAATAACAGATGCGCCAGCTGTTGCACCAGAGGCACCACCAGATGCACCAGAGGGAGAAATGGAAACAATTGCTCACATTTCTTCTTCCTCTTCATCTACCCTCGTTACTGCAGACTTCTCACATACTATCCATGTTGACTACCCTTCTCACCCTTTGCGCAGGACCAAGCAGAGCACAACCCATGCACAAGCGCAGGATCACTTAGGAGCAAGAGTGGGGGAAGTCGCTGGCACACATTTGGGCAAGTAACGAGGTACAGTCGAGCCAACGACGTTAAACAAAGGCACTTGTCGGGAGGTAACCCGACTCGTTTTACTTTTACATGTCCTTTTTATTGTTTTTTGTTTTTTGCTTGCTTGCATATGTTCTGCATGTGCGCGTTCTCCATGTGCTTGAGCTTGAGTCGTGGGGACACGGCTCTGTTTAAGTGTGGGAGGGGGGGGGAGCGTTACATGTACATTTCTCGTTTTTGAGCTTTATAGTGTAGCTTAGTTTAATTGAAGGAAACAGTAGCAGTAGTGCGCTTGAGTGCGGGTTGCGCGCACTGTTCAGCTTGTTTTGCTCTACCCATTTTGCGCCGTGCGCTATGAACTGTTTTTAGTATTTTTTTTTGTTTTCTGCTCCTGTTAGTTGGGATATACAGGGGATGTGGAGTTGACAGAAATGCTCTAGAGAGGCGGTTAGTCGTTCGCGCTTCAGAGGAGAGGTATATGGTCGAGAGCGCGAGTGGAGGCCTGTGCTTCGCGACCTTCGGAACAAGAGAGCGCGCTCAGTCACGCAGATGCCGAAGGCGAAATACCCAAAGCGTGGCGAGGTGGGAAAATAGACCACCTTCCCTCTGGAAGTTGAGCTACGGAAGGCGGGCGCGGGTGTAAACGCGTGCGCCAACCTGCGCAGACAGACCATGAAGGGAGAGCGGGGCGTTGTTCCACAGCTGTTATCCGGAGGCCGAGACTGGAACCGTTCTGGGAAAGATAGGAATCGTAGACAAAGCTGTACAAAAAGAAAAAAATACCAGCAGATGATATGCGCTATAAAAAAGAATCAGCATGCGCACAATAAGTACCAGCGGCGCACAAATCCACAGAAAATCATCAAAAGGCTTGAGTTCCCAGGAAGTGCGCGGAAGAATCACGCTCGGGAAGAAGCTTGCGCTGTTAACCATATACCCATTCTCGGAGTGAGAGCTGACAACCTGGCGCCTATAAAGAGCTATCTCCCAGGCATCCGAAATGATCTTCATCCCAGCTGAGAGGTAATGAATTGCGAAATCATTATACTTAAACTGTTGACAGCAGGTGTGCGCAGGAGGAAGTGCAGCGCAAGGTGATCAGTAGTGCAGATCGCGCCAGAGTGCAAGACTGTGCGCTAGACTCCAGAGAGGTAATAGTATCCGTGCTTGAGTGCTTGTTCGAGGACGAACAAGGGGCAAGCGTGGGGGGTTTGATAGAGCCTATTTATACGCATTATTTAGATCATAACCCTATGCTTGTTTGCATTATTTTATGTACATGATTACTGGTTTCCAGTGTTTTTGTATTTCAGGGCAGAACAAGGGCCTAAGTCGGATACGCGCTAACAGGCAGCGTTTAGGACGCGCATCACACAGCCTGCGGAGCTAGCGGCGCAAATAGGAGAAATTGGCAGAATCGACCTCGGTGCGCTAACCGATTGCGCTACGCACATGCCGTGCGCCAGGCGCAGATGATGGTGTTTCCAAATCCTGACACGACCAGATTTGGAAGTTGCCAAGAGTGAGCCTCTGAGCAGTATATAAAGAAGAGAAGGAGGCTAGGGTCGAGCATCAGAGAGAGACCATAATTAGGATCCACAAGTCGGACACCAAGGAGGCACTGCGCGCCAGGACTGGAAAACACACGAGCTTGTTGAGAGGATTTGCGCTAGCCGACCGCGCCAGCCAAGACTGCAACCTGCACGCACTGTTTGCTACTGTTTTCCTGGACACTCTAGTTATTATTTACTGTTTCTATAATGTTTACCACTAGCATGTCTAGCTAAACGCTTAGTATCGATTGAGCATGAATCTATGAGTATTTCCTTTGAGACTTGCGCTTAATGCATAGCTGACTTGCTTATATTAATTCTGTGCACATTACTGGCAGCTTGTTACATGAGTAGGGGAAGCCTTGAACCGCAATCTTACTCTTGTTGCTTGTTGTTGTTTGTTAAACTAGTTGAATAGCCTGACGGTGCCAACTAGGAGTAACGCGCTAGATTAGGCAATTACTACCTTGATCGGATTCGTAGTTGTTTAGTCTAGTGTAAGAATTAATAACCCATGAACTTTGATCGGAACATGCGCACATGTTAGGAAGCCTTGATCGGACACTAACATTAGCAAATCGAGCTATAGACATTTAGAGTCGATGATAAGGAATACACTCATAGAGGATTGTCTGCGCCGATACTTCTCATAGTCATAGTACTTAATCTCTACTGCCTGCGCACGTCTAGTGCAATTCTCCTGCATTTTACGACTGTTACTCGCGCATCGCGCAAACCAATTACTCACCCCCCAATCTTTGTAAGTGTAGGTCACTGGCTAAAACTGAACTGCTTGCTCCCTGTGGAGATCGACCCTTACTTAACCGCTGTACTAGTGGAAGAGGAAGGAATTAATTTGACGCGCACAACGACGCGCGATCAATAGGTCTTCTCTCGGAAGGTTCACCTACATCATCTTCACTACTGGTACCATCTTCTTCACTGGACTCCTCTTCTTCACTGCTGGTATCAGGGATCATGATTGGAGCTTTTCCTTTGTCAGTAGATGGAGGAGGATGTGCTGCAGCAGTTTCTTGTTCAGGAAGATCTGCACCAACCTCCTCACCTTCTCCTTCGATGCCAGGGGACATGACAAGGGTTCTGCTTGACCTTCTTCGAGCACTGCCTCTTTAGACACCACTGCTGTGCTAGTAACAGGCTCCCCGCCAAGAACCAGTCGCCTCCTTTTCTGAGGAGTTTCTCCTTGTGGGGAAGAAGCATTGAGCGACACAAGGAGAGGTGCGGGCTCCCAAACCACCAAGTCTAGTCGTTGAGCAGGTGCTTCATTACGAAACTTAGACCTCTTTTCAGTTCTACCTTGACGTGCTGCTGCCAGGCTCTTCTTCAGACCACGAGTCTTCACCATTGTGAGAAGTTTGCAAAAGGAGTTCGAGTAGGGGAGGATTTGATTTGCATGCGATTTGGGAAGAGCTTCACCCGAATGTGCCCTAGAAATTTGATTTTACCCGTTGTTTTTCTTTCTTTTCTAGAAGCACGTGCTCTGCATGTGACTTCTTCTGTCTTTAGCAACCAAACTTTTTGAACAAGCTTCTTCAGGCTCTGGTTGCTATAGCATCACGGGGCTGGATCACTTATTTGCTGATGATACCTCCATTATCTGGTGATTCCTTGTCAGAGTCAGCTGGTTGTTTCTTCATCCATACTTGAGTCGGTCTCTGTTGCCGCAGCTTCTGACAGTCAACTTCTTTCAGTTTGTCACATTTGAGTCTCCACACCTGCGTTTCCTGTGACACTCTTTTGTTGCTTTATTCGAGTGCACTGGTTTCTCCATTCTGATTCTCCATTGTAGTTCTGATCGTTGATGAAGATTTACAGGATAAGTTGAGCTGAAGGACATTTGACAGTGATTGTTGAACGTTGATTTCCTTTTCCTGAAATCATCTCTGATAACCCTTCTCCGTATCTGAGAGTTCTTCAGGCTAAACTGTTTTCTTTGTGAACATTTTCCTTTTTCACAGGCCTTTGGATTACTTCTTCTTTTGTGAAGACTTGCATTTGATATAGAGGGTAGATACAGCGGTTGCTGAAGGACCTCCTGGTTCAGGTTGACAGTCAATTATTCCTTCATCAGCTTCTGGCTAAGCTTACCTTTCTCTTCGCAAACCTCGATATTCTCTATTTCAATAGGCTTAACAAAGACTGTTCTACCAGTGTTTTCCTCACCTGTATACCCCAGGCCCATTCTTCCTCCTCCAAATCTTTGATAAGAAAGGATTTTGTTGGATCCTGAGGATCATGTACCCCATGTGGTTTTGATGATGACAACACTCGACTAACACTTCAAGTTGAGTGTGTAGGAACCTGTACCAGGATGGGATCATCGGATGGACAGAAGGACTCTAAGTCAGAGAGTTGAACGAGGGATAAGAACCTGTGTTGGACACAGATGGACTTGAAGGAAAAGAAGTCAGAACCGAGTAAGCAGATCAGTTGAGAGAATCACGAACAACGTAATAAGAGACTAACAAACTCGTTTGACGAAGCCAAAGAGGTGGACCGAGTCATAGAGATTGTTGGAGAGATTTAAGGAAGTGGAGCCGAAAATCTCGAAGGTTGTGAACCTGATCTAAACATTGGTTGCATATTAAAAGAATATGAATGAAGCAACCAGATAGATCGCACATACGAATCAAGGGAAGGATAGCAGAAGCTTGAGTAAGCCATCCGTGCATCAAGAGCTAGCCTTTGGAGTGTGAGAAACGAGTGGACGATTCGGGGAATCGTTGGAGGTACTTGTTCTCTGGAAGTCGCGATTGGTGATCCGGGATCATTAGGCTTAGGTGACTTGATTTTGTGATAGTTAGCGATACTATTACTTGTGTACGAATAGTGTAAGTATTTGTACAGTCTATAGATTAATAAAATAATCTTTAGACGAATTCCGCTGTGCATTGATACTCTGAGGTACATGTACTTGCCAACTAAGTTTAGGTTCCTAATAGTTCCTATACCTAGGGTGTTATGACTAATCACGATCCTATCAATTGGTATCAGAGCCGCTGGTTCTAGATTTTGATTAGCATTGCAGGTATGTCAGGTGATTCGGTTGCAACCCCTCAAAAATTGAAGGCAGGCGAATATGACTCATGGGCTATCAGATTTGAGGAACATGTCCTGTCACTGGATGGCGAGGTCTGGCAGATCATCGAGCAAGGTAGACAACTCATCATGGATGATGATGACAAAACCATGGAAAAAGCACGAATGCTTTACACTACCGTGGACTTCAAGAAGCTTCAAAAGAACGCTTAGGCTATGAAAGTACTTCATGCAGCACTGGAACCAGGAGATCTTGCCAAGGTCCTGATCTACACAGACCCGTCAGATGTCTGGAATGCTCTCAGGAGAATCTATGTTGGTTGTGCAGACGTTATGAGGAATAGGATCCTCACTGCTCAGATGAATTATAATAGTCTTCGTCAAGCTTAGGACGAGTCGATACACGGCTATAACTCAAGGTTTCAAGGATGTCTATCAACTCTGTCAAGACTGGGAAAGGAGCATGAGGATTGGGAGGTCACTCATCACTTCCTACAGGGACTTACTCCAGAATGGGATAACATTTCAAGGACTTTGGCTGCTCTTCCTGATACAAAGAGAATCACTCTAGAAGATCTGGTCTCTAAGCTCGAAAGCAACATGCTTATTGAGAAATGCAAGCTGGAGGGACGTGAACCTCCGAGAGCAGCAAAGCAGATTGCATTGGTTAGTGAGAAAGGGAAGTCCAAGAAATCCAATGGGAAAGAAATTGAGTCTGAAACAAAAGCAGAAGATAAATCTGATTTGGTGCTTCTGACAAAGGCATTGAGGGTCGCGAACCAGAAACTCAATTCGAAGAACTCTTCTTCAAAGCGCACTGCAAAGAAGGAAGACGAATGCTTCTATTGTGGTAAAAAGGGTCACTTTGCCAAAGACTGCTGGAAGAAGAAGAAGGATAAGTCCAACAAGGAGAAACCAAATGATGACAAATCAAAGGACAAGAGGGCAATGATTGCAGCATGGGGAGATTCGGAAGAGGACGGCGACTCGGGGAGTCAGTGCGGGAACAAGTCCTCAAGGAGGAACTTGTGTCTTATGGCCAAGGGAAGGTCATCAACATCAGAGGTAAAACATTCCTCTAAGTCTTCTGATTTTAAATCACGTGCTGATTTGCTACTCATTATTAAAGGTCTTTGTGATAAATATGATGAGTTAACTGATATTATTGCTGAGAAAGATGCACAAATTGATGTGAAGTCTGCAAAAATTCGGCAACTTCAGAGGGAACTCGTTGGGAAACAAAGGGTTGTTTCCAGATTGCAGGTACATGAACCTGATGTTAAGGTGAAGACGAATGTTCAGGGAACAAAGAAGTCTAAACCAGGTCTGGGTTATGGTGATGTTACCATTGCAAAAAGAGTTCAGAAAGCTGGAGAGCCCAGGAGTACTCCACGGGTAAAGGTGGATCTCCAAGACAAGGCTAAGACATATGGTAAGGGTTACCATATTTGGGCAAAGAACGCTCAAGGTCAGAAACCAGCTGCCATTAACTTCAGCAAGCAAAAGGAAAAGCTTGCTGATAAGGTCAGCTTCCGAGGGAAGAAGATCTATTTCCACTGTGGAAAGGAGGGACACTTTTGGGCAAAGTGTACTGCTAGGCAAGCCTCCAAAGAGAAGGATCAGAAACCAGGTGGTTCCAAGCGAGGAACGCGTACCCGGCAGGATCAAACTGTCAAAACTAATACCAATTTGAATTCTTCCAAACCTGTTACTTGTGTTAATTATAGTTCTGATAAACCCAAAAAGGCAAAGCTAATTTGGGTTCATAAGAACTCATTGTTTGTGTGCAGGTGGAGAGAGGAACAGGTCCCCGGTATGTAGACAGCGGGTGCTCAAGTCACATGACTGGAAGGATGGACCATTTCTCTTCTCTGCAGCAGCATTACGGAGGTTCCATTACTTTTGGAAATAGAAGTAAAAGTGAGATCTTTGGAAAAAGTATGGTTAGTTTAAATAAGAAGGTTAGTATTGATGGTGTGAATTTAGTTCACAACTTGAAGTTTGATTTACTTAGTGTATTTCAACTTTGTCAAGGTGGGAACAACAAAGTTGTTTTACCACAAATGGGTGCTATGTGAATTCTCTGAGTACAAGTAAGATTCTTCTCAAGGGCATGGGTGAGAATGGAGTGTTGATAGAGTCTATTTATACGCACTATTTAGATCTTAACACTGTGCTTGTTTGCATTATTTTGTGTACAAGATTACTAGTTTTCGGTGTTTTTGTATTCCAGGACAAAACAAGGGCCTAAGTCGGATACACGCTAATAGGCGCGTTTAAGGCGCGCAACACACAGCCTGCGGAGCTAGCAGCGCAAATAGGAAAGGAGGTGGCAGATTCAGACTGCGGTGCGCAAACCAACTGCCCGAACCAACGTGCGCAGTGAGCCATGCGCAGGATAGCGGTATTTCCAAATCTTGAACACCATATCCCTACAAAATCTCCTAGGATTTAGAAGTTGCCAAGATTGTCACGGGCCAAATCTGAGCATTCCTCGGGCCTCACAAGCAGTATATAAAGAGAGGAAGCCTAGGGTTTGAGAGAGATACAAGAGAGAGAGCCAGAACTGAAAAACACACGAGCTGCCGCCGAGGACCTACGCCAACCGGCAGCAACCTGCACGCACCTGCTTGTTACTGTTTCCTTGGACACTTTAGCTTTTATTTACTATTTCTATGATGTTTACCACTAGCATGTCTAGCTAAACACTTTGTATCGGTTGGGCATGATTCTATGAAGTATTTCCTTTGAGACTTGTGCTTAATGCATAGTTTGTTTGCTTGTATTAATTCTGTGCACACGGTTGACAGCTAGTTGTATGAGTAGGGGAAGCCTTGAATCGCAATCTTACTCTTACTACTTGTTGTTATATGTTAAGTTAGTTGGTAGCTTGACGGTGACAACTAGGAGTAACGCGCTAGGATAATCAGCTGCTACTGTGACAGGATTCGTAGCTGCTTAGACTAGTTTCAAGAATTAATAGCTCATGGACTTTGATCAGAACATGCACACATGTTAGGAAGCCTTGATCGGACACTAACTTCAGTAAAAGCAAACTATAGACGTTTAGAGTCGATGATAAGGAATACATTCATAGAGGATTGTGTTTACCGATACTTTTCGTAGTCATAGTACTTAATCTCTACTGTCTGCGCACGTCTAGTGCAAAATCTGCTTTCACTATTGTTCATTCGCGCACCTGCGCAACTCAATCGCTCACAACCCAATTCTCGTAAGTTGTAGGTTACTAGCTGAACGAGTCTGCACGCTCCTTGTGGGATCGACCCCGACTTAGCCGCTGTACTAAGTGGAGAAGAAAGGATTACAGATAAGTTTTGGCGCCGTTGCCGGGGAGCAACACAGATAAGTTTTAACTAGTTTAAGTTTTCTTTTACAGTAGTTAGTTATTTCTGTTTGCTTTATTTTCCTCGTTGTTATTTCTGACAGCGCGCAATCAACATCAGCCTGCGCAATCTTGAAGCAGTTGCGCTGTGCAGATTATAGTTGCGCACTGACAGACGCGACAGCTTAGTTGTCTTTTAATTTCGTTTTCTTTGAGATTTAGAACAGGTCATGGAGGATAACAGTGTCATTGGAGATAACTTAGGGGAGAGAACCCCGGAGGGACCTAACGATGTAGGAGCAGATAACCGCGCAGTTCGATTCAGAGAAGAAATGCAGCGCGAAGTTGACGCTCGAGTGGCCGCTGAAGCGAGGTATAATGCGCCACCCGCGCGACAGGTCGCGCGGCGCAGAACAGTGCGCGAGATGTCAGCTCCAATCACGATTAACCAGCCATGGTGCATAGTGCTTCCACCAGACAGTCATTTTGAGCTAAGGAGCTCGCTCATTCATCACATGCCCAAGTTTCACGGGATGAACAACGAGAACCCAGCCAAGCATGTGCGAGAATTCCTAGTTATCTGCGAGAACATGAAGGCCGAAGGGGAGAGCGACGAAGCGCTGAAGATGAAGGCGTTCCCTTTTTCATTGTGTGATGCGGCCAGGCATTGGCTGATGAGCTTACCAGCAGGATCTATTCACACATGGGAGCAGCTCCAGAAGAAGTTCTTAGACAAATTCTATCCTGCAGCCAAGATCGCGCTACTCAGGAGGGAGTTGGCCGCACCTAGGCAGGGCGTAGGAGAATCACTATCGGAGTATTATGAGCGTTTCAGGGAGCTGGAGGCTAACTGCTACAATCACGGCCTGCCCCAAAATGTACTGATAGAGAATTTCCTGAACGGATTGCTACCAATGGAGCTGAGATTATTGAATGCATGCGCTGGAGGCGACATTTGCAACATGTACCCGGAGGACGCGTGGCAGCTGATAGAAGACTCTGCTGGACAGGTAAGACATCAGCTAACACTTGAGAATAGTCATGCTCGTTCTGTGCATCAGGTAGAAACAAGCGCTGAGATAAAGGAGATGAAGGCCATGCTGCAGAAGTTGATGAATGCGTGATGAGCGGACAAATAACCTTTTATTTGTCCACATTTTTCCCTTACTTCTTGTTTGTTCCGCAATTCTATAAAGTCATTTGATGATTTCTTCGTCCATTTCAGGCTAAAATTATATATCTCACGATACGAAGTGGCCCCAAGAAAATCTAGACGAATTCTGGTCGATGGAGATCAAAAGAAGGAAGTCTGAGCAAACTGCAGAAGTGATTCGGCCGAATCATAAGTGATTCGCCCACCAGCTTGACCGAATCACTCTCAGCTGCGCGAATTGACCTGATCCGGGGAAAGTCCTGAAGGTTTGACCGATCACATAATGGGTGTGACCGAATCAAAAGTGATTCGACCAAGAAAAGTGATTCACCCAGTCCGAGACCACCACTGAACAGATGATTCGGCCGAATCAGAGGTGATTCGCCCAGAGGTGCCCGAATCAGTTTAGCTCCACAAGACGTTTGACCGTATCAACACAAGGGCGTGACCGAATCAAATGATGATTCGGCCAAGAAAAGTGATTCGCCCAAACTCAAGACACTACTGAACAAAAGCTTCGAGCGAATCACATGGGCATTGACCGAATCAAGTGATTCGGTCACCTCGGGCCTTTTTGGAAATCTTCACAAAGTATAAATAGAATGAGATAGAAGTGAAAAAAAGAAGCTTCCACTTTTTGCAACCCTAGGCGACAAAAACTCAAAGAAGACCAAGCTTGATGGAAGATTGAAGCTTGGATTGAAGATTCTACATCATCCTCTCCTAAACCCTAGCTTTGTATTTACATTTATGCTTCCCTTAGTTGTCATGTATTTGTACACACTCATTATGAGTGAGTAGTTGCTTTTGTGGTTGGGGATTAAATGGATCCCCTAGGATTGGATATGATGTTGAACACTATTGTTATTCCATTGAATGAAGTTTGGTTTGATTTTATTGTGCCCTAGCTATGTATTCATTGTATGCACACCAAGTGTTTGACGAAATGCTTAAGTGAGTATGCTTGGTTAGAACCCCTAAAAAAGGAGCGAGAGTTGAACTTAGGATGTTTCATAGCTATTGTATGATCATAGATGGAGTGTTTGTGCGTGAGAGCGACATGCATTCTTGACATTAGGCTAAGTTTTGAGCGGATTTGAGTAACCGGCCAATAGACCGAGAGGGTGCGGTTATGGGACTCAAATTCTACACGGTTCAATAGAATGAGAGTTTGAGAACCATGTCATTTATGTATCCTCTCCATTCTAGGGAAGGAGCGAGAGTTGAACCTAGAGCGGATGATGCATTAGCCTTGCTTTTATCAACCAAATGTAGTTCATGCATGTATTAGTGAGTTATTTCATTTCCTCATATCTTAGGGGGGAAGTTGAATCCCTAGTCACCCTTTTTATTCATTAAGTAGAACTCAAGAATATCATTTGTCTTTAGTGCTTGCTAGAGATACCTCTATAGGAGGACAAAAACCCCCCCAAAAAACCGTAAACGTACAATAGTAGCATTGATTAGTTGTCAATTAGTCTAAGCTTTTCCCTTGGGTTCGATCCGAGGTCACTCGGTTATAAATATTGTTTGATATTTGCGTGACTAGAATAGCACTTCATTTTGCTTGCCTAAAACGCCAACGTCAATGCGCAAGGGGCGCAACTAGCTGCGCCAAAGGCATGTGAATTCTGTACGTCCACCGAGCATAAAACTGATGCATGTCCCGCACTTTTCGAGGAGTCAGGAGAGGCAAATGCTCTAGGAGGATGGGATAATAGAGGGCCGCAGAGGCAGAATCAGCCGCGTTTTGGACTAGCTGCAAATGGGTTCAGATGGAAGGAGGACAACAATTTCCAGAGGCAGTCCGGGGAGCAGCGCGCACCACAGCAGACGCAACAAGCTGCGCCCTACCATCCACCGCATCACCGCACTGATGCGCCAGCGCAAAATAACCAGCAGCCGCGACGATCCTTAGAAGATATCGTGGGCCAGCTAGCAGACACAGTGCGCAAGAATGATGAGAAGTATGACAAGAGGTTCGAGTCCATTGAAAAGCAGCTGTCACAGATAGTTACCACGGTGTATGAGCTGAAAAAGAGCGATGGCAACCTGCCTTCGCAAGTGATTCAGAATCCCAAGGGAGGAGTCAACGCAGTGACACTGAGGACTAGGCGCACAATAGGAACACAGCAGACCGCAAAGGCGCCCGCGCAACCTGTTGCGCAAGCTCCAGAGCCAGCACAGCCGGATGCGCAACCAGCAGCGCAAGCCACAAACCAGCAGGGCAAGGCACCAGGTATGGCGCAATCAAAAGACAAAAGCATAAATTGTACTAACATACCTGCACCTTTCCTGTACAGGCACCATTGGCTAGGAAAGAGGCGCTTGATAAGGAGCTCTACGAGTTATTCAGTAAGGTGGAAATAAACATTCCCCTTATTGAAGCAGTTCAGCAGATCCCTAGGTACGCCAAGTTCTTAAAGGAGCTGTGCACAAACAAGAGGAGGCAAGGCGAGTACGCACAAGTAATGCTAAACGCGCATGCCTCAGCAATCATGCAACATAAGGTACCACCTAAATGCCGGGATCCAGGTACGTTCACCATTCCATGCACTTTAGGTAAGACCACAGTAAGTAACTGCATGATTGACCTATGCGCATCTATAAATGTGCTTCCCTATTCCTTGTATGCGTCATTGCACCTTGGTCCACTAAAGCCTGCAGGTCTCACCATTCAACTAGCAGATCGGTCGTGCAAACAACCGACGGGCATGATAGAGGACGTCCTCGTCCGAGTAGGAGAGCTGGTGTTCCCAGCAGATTTCTACGTCTTAGAGATGGAGGGTGAGTCGAGCAAGGGAAGTGCGCAGATCCTATTGGGCAGACCATTTCTGATGACAACACGCACAAAGATAGACGTGTGGAGGGGTACGCCACAGTACACGCGTTGGAAGTTGATGGCGAGGAAATTCACTTTAACATATTTAAAGGGATGCAGCACCCTCATGAGGACGCCACAGTACACGCGTTGGACAGCATAGACGACTTGGTTGCGGATGCGCAGCGTGCGAGCGCAATAGAAGGACCTGGGCCGCTGACACAGGCAGAGATGGAGGCGCATGAGGATGAGCTGAGCAGTGCGAAAGCAGTATCCAGACAGGTACACGATATAGTTAATGTCTGCACTGCTAATAAAATCTAGCCCTCTATTGAATAGGCACCCAAGGTCGAGCTGAAGCAACTCCCCGAGCACCTCAAGTATATTCTTGGGGAATGAGGACACCCTGCCGGTAATCATAAAGAAAGGATTAAAAGAGGAGCAGGAGGCATGATTACAAGAGGTGCTGCGCAAGAACCAGCGCGCTATAGGATGGACACTTGCTGACCTGTGCGGAGTGAGCCCGGACGTATGCATGCACAGGATTCTATTGGAAGATGGTGCCAAACCATCCAGGGAGCCTCAGCGCAGATTGAATCCGAATATGATGGAGGTGGTATAGAAGGAGATCCTGAAGATGCTTGACGCAGGAGTCATCTACCCAATCTCGGACAGCAAGTGGGTGAGTCCAGTGCACGTTGTACCGAAGAAAGGAGGAATCACAGTAGAGGAGAATGCGCAGGGCGAGCTAGTTCCCAAGCGCATGCAAACTGAATGGCGCATGTGCATCGACTACAGAAAGCTTAACGCAGTCACGCGCAAGGATCAGTTTCCGCTGCCCTTCATGGACCAGATGCTAGATCGATTAGCGGGGAAGCCATACTTTTTCTTCCTGGACGGGTACTCAGGGTACAATCAGATACCCATAGCAGCGGAGGATCAAGAAAAAACTACGTTTACCTGCCCATTCGGTACGTTTGCGTTTCGGCGCATGTCGTTTGGGCTATGTAATGCGCCAGGTACGTTCCAACGTCTTGTCATGAGCACCTTTTCTGATATGATTGGTACATGCATAGAGGTGTTCACGTTGATTTTACTGTGTACGGAGGTACCTTTGACGCATGCTTAATTAATCTTGATAAGGTCTTAGCGCGCTGCATTTCGAAAAACCTAGTGCTCAATTATGAAAAATGTCATTTTATGGCATTACATGGAGTAGTACTAGGACGCATTATCTCGCAGAAGGGGATCAAGGTCGATAAAGCCAAAATAGATCTTATTTCAAATCTGCCTTATTCCACTAACGTGCGCGATGTGAAATCATTCCTTGGGCATGCAGGGTTTTACAGGCGTTTTATAAAAGATTTTTCTAAAATTTGTATACCACTGTCTAACCTCTTGCAAAAGGATGTGTGTTTCGAATTCACTGATGAGTGCAGGGCTGCTTTTGATAAGCTGAAGGAGGCGCTGACCAGTGATGCGCGCGCCAGACTAGAGCCTGCCGTTCGAACTGATGTGTGACGCAAGTGACTATGCAGTAGGTGCAGTCCTGGGACAGCGCGTGGACAAGAAGCCGCATGTCATCTATTATGCATCGCGCACACTGGACGCTGCGCAGAGGAACTATACCACCACGGAAAAGGAACTTCTGGCAATCGTGTTTGCACTGGAGAAGTTCCGCGCATATGTTCTAGGCGCCAGAGTTATCATCTACATAGACCACGCAGCAATCTGTTACCTGATGTCCAAGAAAGAAACTAAGCCGCGCCTGATGCGCTGGTTACTCCTACTTCAGGAATTCGACTTGGAAATCAAGGATAAGAAGGGAACGGAGAACACAGTCGCTGACCACCTGAGCAGGATAGTGAAAGAAGAGGAGCCAGGGCAGATCACGGAGACATTCCCTGACGAGCACCTGATGGCGCTGACAGGTAAGGTACCATGGTATGCGCACATTGCGAATTACCTGGTCACAGGTACGTTTCTCCCTCATTTCACTAAAACCCAATGCATGAGATTAAAGCATGAGTCCAGGTATTACATTTGGGATGATCCGTATATGCTCAGAATAGGACCTGCTCAAGATTTTGAGGCGATGCGTGCCTGACCATGAAATAAACTCGGTTTTAATGTTTTGTCATGCGCACGCATGTGGAGGACACTTTGGTCCAAGGCGCACGAGCAGAAAGATCCTGGATTGCGGATTTTATTGGCCACACTTGTTTAGTGACTCATATAACCACTGCAGGAATTGTGACAGGTGTCAGCGCACAGGGGGAATATTAGTGCGCAATGAGATGCCGCAGACGCCAATACTAGTGGATGAAGTATTTGATATTTGGGGGATTGACTTCATGGGGCCATTTCCTCCATCTTCCGGATATGAGTATATATTGGTCGCAGTGGACTATGTCTCAAAATGGGTTGAGGCTAAGGCCACCCGAAAGGATGATGGTAAGACGGTCGCTGACTTTTTGAGAACTAACATCTTTTACAGGTACGGGGTGCCCAAGGCAATCATAAGCGACCAGGGGACTCATTTTTGTAATAGGATAGTGGCGCAGGTATTCAAGCATTATGGAGTGCGCCACAAGACGTCCACCGCCTACCATCCTCAGATGGATGGCCAGGCCGAAGTTTCCAACCGAGAGATGAAGCGCATCCTGGAGAAAACTGTGAGACCATCGCGCAAAGACTGGAGCCAGCGCCTTGACGATGCGCTATGGGCATACAGAACTACACATAAGACACCGATTGGGACTTCACCGTTTCAGTTGGTTTATGGAAAAGCGTGCCACCTGCCAGTGGAGTTGGAACACAAGGCATACTGGGCATTGCGCGTTTGCAATTTGAACCTAGACGAGGCTGGTAAGGAGCGCTGATTGCACGCGTCGTTGTGCGTGTCAAACTAATCCTTCCTTCTCCACTTAGTATAGCGGCTAAGTCAGGGTCGATCCAACAGGGAGCAAGCAGATTCGCTCTAACTAGTGACCGACACTTACGAAAATTGGGGTGTGAGTGATTGGGTTGCGCAGGTGCGCGAATAAACAATAGTTAACGCAGGATTTACACTAGACGTGCGCAGGCAGTAGAGATTAAGTACTATGACTATGAAAAGTATCGGCGCAGACAATCCTCTATGAATGTATTCCTTATCATCGACTCTAAACGTCTATAGTTCGGTTTACTGAAGTTAATGTCCGATCAAGGCTTCCTAACATATGCGCATGTTCCGATCAAAGTTCATGAGCTATTAATTCTTGAAACTAGTCTAAGCAGCTACGAATCCTGTCACAGTAGCAACTGATTATCCTAGCGCGTTACTCCTAGTTGTCACCGTCAAGCTACCAACTAGTTTAACATATAACAAACAAGTAGCAAGAGTAAGATTGCGGTTCACGGCTTCCCCTACTCATGCAACTAGCTGTCAACCGTGATGATGCTAGTGTGGCAGTGTTTGACAAAACCAGCATAAGTGAACAAGGAGCTGCTACAGCTCAAATAAACAAGCAAGCCAAGCAGAAGTGAACTAGCAGCAGCTGCAGCAGGGGATGCTACAGCAGGAGCTTGTTCAACAGGCTGGTTCAACTGTCCAAGGAGCAGCAGCTGCCTGGGCTTGTTCGGAAGGGCTGGAAACCCTATGCAGAGCTTCTGAAGAATTTCTTAATTGCTGAAGAGCATATTCCAGCACGGTTTACTAGTCAGAGAAGGAGATTTGCATTGGAGATATTGATCAAATCTAATCTCCTAGATTTTAGGAGATAATTGATCTTGTGGGTCAATTGCCTAAACCTGGAAATTGCTTAAAGTGGTGCGGCTATTTAAGCAGAAGGTGTTCAGGGCTGAAGAGGTTGATCGAAGCTGAGGCATACACGAGTGCATACACAGAATTCACGGAGAGCAATTTGTGGTGTGCGACGGAAGTTTACTTCGATCATCACCCAAGAGCAAAGCGTTGAGCGCAGAGCTGTGGTGAGTATTGCAGAAGAGAATCAGGACTTGCAGAGTCTGATTCGTGCTTGATCTGGAAGCCAATTCAGAGCTGGGGAGCTTGTTGGTTGATCAAGGGCAGCCGCGGAAGAACTGACGGGTGGAAGGTTCGGTCGAGTGGCGTGCGGCAGTACTCACTAGTGGCAGGTGGTCACTGAGTGAGGGGGAGTTGTCCAGAGTGTGCAGCGCTCTTGGAGAGGTTCGATCGGCTCGGCAGAAGGCCTTGGAGCGACGCGGACATTGTGCTTCAGCTGTGTGTTACAGCTGTTGCTGCAGCAACCCTGCTGAGTAGTGTAGTTTAGAATAGGCTGAGTTCTTTGAGAGGATTGTAGCTATTCTAGATTGACATATTGCAGAGGGTGTGCAGACACAAATCAGAGCTTGTTCTGATTGTGTTGAGTGGTCCACACGAGGTTGAGTAGCATAGGTTGCGTGAGTTGTAACCGTGTGTACTTGGAACCTTTGGTTGAGTGGATTGAAGACTGGAGAATAGTCCTCCCCAGACGTAGGCAGATTGGCCGAACTGGGTGAACAAACCTGTGCCTTGTTCATTGCTTGCTGTGACAATATTTAAGTGAACAAGAGTGTGCTGCAGCAACTGCTTGTTCACGAAATCTGTTGAACTAGGACATTGTGAAATTTCAATTGGTATCAGAGCAGGAACTCGACACACAGAGTTAAAAGATCCTACAGTGTCTCTGAAGAAGCCAAGACAATGAAGGAAGGACAGAGCACAAGAAGACCTCCATTATTGAAAGAGAGCAATTATGGATATTGGAAAGCTAGAATGAAAGCCTTTCTCAAGGCTATTGATGAGAAGACATGGAGAGCTGTTGTGGTTCAGTGGTCTCCCCCAATCACCATGGATGAGCAAGGAGTGACGAGGATAAAACCTGAAGAGCAATGGACTGCTGAAGAAGGTGCTGCAGCAACTGGTAATTCAAAGGCTCTGAATGCAATTTTTGCTGCAGTTGATGCTAACAATTTCAGGTTGATCTCAAACTGTGACATGGCCAAGCAAGCATGGGAGATTCTGCAAACTGCGCATGAAGGAACAGACAGAGTGAAGCTGTCAAGACTCCAGATAATCGCCACACAATTTGAGAATCTGAGAATGCTGGATGAAGAAACAGTCACTGAGTTTAATGCTAAACTCTGTGATCTTGCAAATGAAGCTCATGCCCTTGGTGAACCCATCCCTGAAGAAAAGCTTATCAGAAAGGTTCTCAGATCATTGCCCACAAAATTTGACATGAAAGTGACAGCCATTGAAGAAGCTCAAAATGTCAGATTCATGAAGTTGGAAGAGCTGATAGGGTCTCTCAAACAATTTGAGATGAAGCTCGTTAAAGGAGACACCCCTCCTAAGGATAAGAATGTTGGATTGAAAGCTGAAGCAGAAACCAAGCAGACAGTTCCAGATGATCAGATGAGCATGCTTGTTAAGAACCTTGGGAAGTTTCTGAAAAACATGGAATCCAGAACTGAGAGAAACTCTTCTTCGCGAAGACAATTCAGAAGGGGCGGTGAAAGTAAAAGGAAAGGAAAGGAACCGGCTCAGAGTGAAGACGGAAAGAAAGAAATGAAGAAGGGAGTCCAATGCTGGAATTGTGCAGGCTACGGTCATCGACAAATCAACTGCACCAGCAAACGGATGAAAAAGAGAGCTCTCTCTGCTAGTGGAAGTGAAGATGAGAAAGAGCTAAGTGAAGATGAATGCAACATGGCCAGATACAAGTCTGCAAGAAGAGGCATAAAAACACAAAAATGATTGAACCAGAACTTGCTACAACAATCTCTATATCACCGTAACAAGAGAGCTTTAAAGTATAAAAAATGTTACAGCTGTGGTCGGAAAGGTCATATTCAAAGAAACTGTTTCTCAGCTCGTGCCAGAATAGCATCACCCAGGGAATCTGTCAGGCAGAATCATGCGCAGACTCAGCTCCTCGCTCTTGTCAGCACAGCTAGCACCTCGGACAAGATAAGCTGGTACTTTGATAGTGGTTGTTCAGGTCATATGACAGGAGAAAGATCCTTTCTGAAAAACATTACTCCCTGTTTGGAACAACGTGTGAAGTTTGGTAATGGTCTGAAAGGAAGAGTTCTGGGAAGAGGAACTTTGGCTGTGGAAGGAATGCCGAGTCTGAGCAATGTTCTTCTAGTGGAAGGGTTAAAGGCTAATCTCATTAGCATCAGCCAGCTGTGTGATGGGACTAAACAGGTAAAGTTTACGAAAGACTCATGCAAAGTCCTCGATAAATCTGGAAAGTGTATAATGGAAGGAGCCAGATCAAAGAGCAACTGTTATCTTCTTAATGTGAGTCCAAACTCACGGATTCAGAAATGTATGCTGACAAAGGCCGAGGAAATGACTTTATGGCACAAAAGGATGGGACATGTTAACCTGAGAACTCTGAAGAGAATTGCCACAGAAGGTCTAGTCCGAGGAATACCACTGCTAAAAGGAGAGACAGACTCCATCTGTGGAGACTGTCAGATTGGGAAACAGAAGAAAGCCTCACATCCAAGAGTCAAAGATATTGGTACCACCAGGCCTCTACAGCTGATTCACATGGATCTGATGGGACCAATGGAAGTCGAGAGCCTAGGCAAGAAAAGGTATGCATTTGTCTGTGTTGATGACTATTCCAGATTCACATGGATTGATTTTATCAGGGAAAAATCAGATACTGTAAGTGTCATTGTGTCACTGGTGTCTCGGTTAGAGCAAGAGAAGAATCTCAGAATCAGCAGCATTCGCAGTGATCATGGCAGAGAATTTGAAAACAAAGACATGGATGAATTCTGTCAACAAAGGGGTATAACACATCAGTACTCCTCTCCCATTACCCCTCAGCAGAATGGTGTGGTGGAACGGAAGAACCGAACAATCCAAGAAATGGCGAGAGTGATGATCCATGCTAAGAGGATTCCTCTGAAATTCTGGGCAGAGGCCATGAATACCGCATGCTACATCATCAATAGAGTCACCTTGCGAAGAGGAACCCAGCAGACCTGCTATGAGCTCTGGAATCAGAAAAAGCCCACGGTTAAATACTTTCATATCTTTGGAAGTGACTGTTTCATTCTGAGAGACCGGGAGTATAGAAAGAAACTCGACCCTAAGAGTGATCCTGGATTGTTCTTGGGATATTCAACAAACAGCAGGGCCTATCGAGTTTTCAACCAGCGAACAAAGACCGTCATGGAGTCCATAAATGTTGTTGTCAATGATGCAGGAGAAGCCTCTACACCTGATTCTGACACTGGTGAAGAAGACTCTGATCTTGAAGAAGTGCCTGATAGACATACCAGAAGTGAACAAGCTGCGGCTCCAGAAGATGCTACAGCAAGTGCTGAAGCAGAAATTTCAGATGATCCATTGGAAAGCTTGTCTGATGATCTTCACACTGAGGCTCCTGATCTACCTTCAAGGCAGCCCCCAAAGAAGATTCAGAAGAATCATCCCTTGACATTTGTGATTGGGGATCCCTCAGACAGAAGAAGAACCAGAAGTCATGCCTATCTCAATACATGTTTCATGTCCAGCATTGAACCAAAGAATTTCAAGGAGGCCATGAGTGATGAATTCTGGATAATGGCTATGCAGGAGGAATTGGCAGAGTTTGAAAGACATGATTGACGTTGGCGTTTTAGGCAAGCAAAATGAAATGCTATTCTAGTCACGCAAATATCAAACAATATTTATAATCAAGTGACCTCGAGTCGAACCCAAGGGAAAAGCTTAGACTAATTGACAACTAATCAATGCTACTAATGTAAGTCTACGGTTTTTGGGGGGGAATATGTCCTCCTATAGAGGTATCTCTAGCAAGCACTAAAGATAAATGATATTCTTGAGTTCTACTTAATGAATAAAAAGGGGTGACTAGGGATTCAACTTCTCTCCTAGGATATGAGGAAATGAAATAACTCACTAGTACATGCATGAACTACATTTGGTTGATAAAAGCAAGGCTAATGCATCGTCCACTCTAGGTTCAACTCTCGCTCCTTCCCTAGAATGGAGAGGATACATAAATGACAAGGTTCTCAAACTCTCATTCTATTGAACCGTGTAGAATATGAGTCCCATAACCGCACCCTCTCAGTCTATTGGCCGGTTACTCAAATCCGCTCAAAACTTAGCCTAATGTCAAGAATGCATGTCGCTCTCACGCACAAACACTCCATCTATGATCATACGATAGCTAGGAAACATCCTAAGTTCAACTCTCGCTCCTTCCTTAGGGGTTCTAACCAAGCATACTCACTTAAGCATTTCGTCAAACACTTGGTGTGCATACAATGAATACATAGCTAGGGCACAATAAGATCAAACCAAACTTCATTCAATGCAACAACAATAGTGTTCTACATCATATCCAATCCTAGGGGATCCATTTAATCCCCAACCACAAAAGTAACTACTCACTCATAATGAGTGTGTACAAAAACATGACAACTAAAGGAAGCATAAATGTAAATACAAAGTTAGGGTTTAGAAGAGGATGATGTGGAATCTTCAATCCAAGCTTCAATCTTCCATCAAGCTTGATCTTCCTTGAGTTTTGTCGTCTAGGGTTGCAAAAAGTGGAAACTTGTCGTCTAGGGTTGAGAGAAAAAGCAAGCTCTTTTCTTCACTTCTATCTCCTTCTATTTATACTCTTTGAAGTTTCCCACAAAATGACCGAAGTGACCGAATCACTTGATTCGGTCACTGTCCATGTGATTCGCTCGAACCTTTTGTTCAGTGCAGTTTTGAGTTTGGGCGAATCAATTATCCTGGCCGAATCACTTTAGATTCGGTCAAATGTCTTTGTTTTGATACGGTCAAACGCCTTGTGGAGCTAAACTGATTCGGGCACCTCTGGGCGAATCACCTCTGATTCGGCCGAATCAGCTGTTCAGTAGCTTCTTGACTGGGCGAATCACTTCTCTTGGCCGAATCACCATTGATTCGGTCACACCCATTATGTGATTCGGTCAAACCTTCAGGACTTCCCCGGATCAGGTCAATTCGTGCAGCTGAGGGTGATTCGGTCAAGCTGGTGGGCGAATCACTAGTGATTCGGCCGAATCACTTCTGCAGTTTGCTCAGCTTTGCTTCTTTTGATCTCCATCGACCGGAATTCGTCTAGATTCCCTTCGGGCCACTTCGTATCGTGAGATATATAATTTTAACCTGAAATGGACGAAGAAATCATCAAATGGCTTTAAAGAATTGCGGAACAAACAAGAAGTAAGGAAAAAATGTGGACAAATATAAGGTTATTTGTCCGCTCATCAAAATACCCCACACTTAAGACTTGTTCGTCCCGAACAAATATGTGCATAAGTCAAGCGAGAGTTTTCAGAAAAGGAATACTCACAAATCCCAATTGCAATCATCCATGAGAGTTTAAAGTTCAATTATAGCTAGCTAAGCAAGTAGTTCACTATCACCTCAAATTGGAATAGAGTTGTGCAAATTATTCACTTCACGCAAACTCTAAGGATCATTCACTTCAATGCGATAATAAATGTTCATAGAATCGATGTCAACCTAGCATTCGTCAAATTCAAATTTCCGCTCCTATGCAAGTAGTATGAAGATAAGCGTCGCTAGCACAAAAATTTTGTCAAATCAATCGCATATGCTTGCTAAGGGCAAGTCCATAAGCTCAAGACAATAAACTCGTTCTCAAGTTTTAGACTATACGTGATAAACCGTAAGAGAAGAGGAGTTTTGACAATGAACAATTTAGAATTTCCTCGTACAAATCTGGGTGCTCAAGTAATAAATTACGAGGGTCATACCTTAGACGCTTCCTAGATACCCAATGCAAAAACCTTGCTCACACCTATGCGAAAGAACTTGTGGAAAAGGCACAAAGTCAAGAATTAAGTGTGCCTATTTTTTTGCGTTTATACAAATGCTTTCGAGGGGGAAATTACCTTCCTGACCCTCGGCAAATGCAAAACCTTCAAAATATGATAATTCTTTTTTTTCTTTCTCTTTCATGTGCCTTTTTTTTTTTTTTTTTTTTTTTTTTAAGATCATTTTTTTTTTTGTGCTCGCTAAACTCAACTTCATTTTTCATGCATGGAAAGAGCTTAAAAACGAATCAAACTAAGCTAGCCGAATATCGAATCATGTGAATAAAATCATCACAAAGAGGATCAATCGACTTAGAGATGCGATTCATGAATTTAAAGCACAACTCAATCCAAAATTTTTTTTTATACTACTTAATTGCTTAGCAAACATTACTTCGTGTGATCAATACTTAAAGTTTGGATGAGAGCAATTATGTGAGTGTAATGTGCTCCAAGTGAGTGTGTAGCATAGAATCAAGTGGTAGAAAATCAAAGCAAACGCGCAAAACACCCCACACTTAGAATTTTGCTTAGTCCCTAAGCAATATAAAGAACAAAGGATGGTAAAGAGAAAGTTGCGAAGGAACTTCTCTCGTGTGGAGGTAACCTAATGCACATCCGTCCGTGTATGATGCTCTTGGCAGTTGCAATAAATCTGAAACTCACAAAAAAGGTCAGCGCAACACTTGAATTCCCATGTTTAAAACAGCTAGCTATGCGAGATATAATTAATGTTGAACATATAGCTAGGCATGAGGTTAGAAAACAAATGCGCGACAATGTATATGATGAGTTCACTTAGATATGTTTGTGTGCATCAAAAGTCATGAATTTGTGCATTAATGTGCTTGAGAAAGGTTTTGAACAATACGCAAATAAGAGGCAGAAATTTCCAAACTCAAGACAGTGCTGCTGAAGAGTGCCCGAATCACTTGATTCGGTGACGGCTAAGAATTGATTCAGTGACACCAGGGCGAATCACTTTTGTTCGGATAAGAGGTTGGCCGAATCAGGTGATTCGGACAAGGCAAAAATGATTGATTCGGCCAGTGTCCGAATCACTTTAGCTGGGATAGAGCTTTGCCCGAATCACACTTGATTCGGACAAGGCCAAAAGTGGTGATTCGGCCTGGGTGCACGAATCAATTTACCTGGGCAGTTCAAAATAGTGTTTTTTTTTATAAAGAAAATCTGCCAGAGAAACATTCAAGTGCCACAACCAATTTTCATAGTCAAAATATCGCGGCGAAGCGCGTCAAATATAAATGGACAAGTCAAGCCGAATACATGTCAATTAAAACATCACAAGTCATGACACAAAATTGTAGCAAACTAAACTTCATCCCCTTGGTTGCCACTGCCAGCTCCAGGAACTCCTTCAACATTGCCTCCCTCCACTCTCCCTTCGAACATGGCTGAAAGTGAGTCACTCGCAGCTGCGGTAGGCACAGCCGGCTGAGGTGGTGGCTGAGAGAAAGGAGCTGGAGGCGGTGGAAGGTCTGAAATACCCATGCTGGCTGCCATACGCACTATGACATTTCCTTGCCATGCAACAAAATCGAGGACAAGGGTGGATAATACCTCATGGGAGCGAATGAGCGTCGTGTGAGAATCTGAAAGCGAGTCCAAGCGTGCGCTCAACAATTCCAGGCCTTCGCGTGGGATGGGCCCAGGCTCGACTGGAGGAACGGCTGCGGGAGAGGGTCTGAAATTCGGCATAGGCTCTGAGGTGTGGGCGGCTGGAGCGGCTGCTGCTGGCATGGGTGGCTCGCTGGCCTGCCTGGGTGGTGTCTCTATATCAGGGAGTCCATGCTCCTTTCGCTTCCTCTCTATCCTCTTCTCCAAGTGTTGTGGCACATCGGGTCGAGTAATCCAACGAAGCGTCTTAGGCTCTATCATGTGCATCTTTCGGAGAGTTTCCAGGTTCAGAATTTTCTTTGGCAAGATATCGCAGCGGTCTAAATTGAATCCCAGCCACTTCGCGAGAAGTGTAATAAATGTCCCGCCACCTAGAGCGCGCCCTTTATACTCCTTTCTCTGATATGACTCAAACTGAAACGTCAGTTCATCTACAATGTTTACTGATTTGCCGCGAGAAATGAGGAGCATCAAGTCCAAGTCCGATGTGTTCACGTACCTGCCCCCATCCTTGCGGCTGTGAATTGATGTAGCTATGATACGGTGAATCAGCCGCCAAACTGGGGAGGTAATCATCGTGGCTGGCTGAGGGGAGGTGAAGAAAATGTCCTTCGCGGCGAGGTCCACCCAGAAATGGTACCGTTCGCGCTCTCTGAAATGCGGGGACACACCAAGCTTAGTGCACCCAAAAGCTATGCGAATATCAAGCGCGGCAGGGTAAAAGTCTCCCCGCCTAATCGGAAGGTCCAAGAAATGACAGTTTGATTGTGCATTCTACTACCCTCAACATCTTCCTTCGTCGCAGAAAATGATGCCATGAATTCCTTCACCATTCTCGGGTAAGTACCCGGATCATCCATCAAAATATAATGCATATCACTAGCACGAAGGTAATTTTTGATTTCATCCATAACTTTAAGCCTGCTCAGTGCGGCATGATCAGGATAAATGGGAGCCAATACCTCATAATTCTCGTGCTGCGTCAATAAAGCTTGCATCTTGGCATCCGCAGCAAGGATTTCTCCAGTAAGATAGCGGGGTCTCCTTGTCTCTGCTGCTCCGGAATGAGGGATAACTGCCAGCCTAGCTTGCGAGCGGGCTGACTCTCCCACGGGTCTGAAATCGTCGGAAGAGGAGGATGAAGAGGATGAACTGACTGGAGATGGCGGGGGAGAGGAGCGGATTACGATACCACCAGTAGCTCGCTTTGGCTTCGGTTTGGTTTTGGCTGGAGCTTTGGCTTTAGGTTTAGGTTTAGCAATGCCCTTACCCTTTTGAGCTGCTGTCAGCTTCTTGGCAGGCGGTGGTCGAGGCTTTCCCGCAGTCGTCAAGTTAGTCCTGGCCATTGTGAAGCTGGAGAAGGAGAAAGGTGACTCGGGGAGGCGGCGGTTGATTCGGGCGAAGGAGACTCGGAGAAGCCGCGGCTGAATGGGTGTCACGGAGTGCGAACACGGTTTAGGGTTAGCTCGGAGAGGGAGGGATTTGGTTGGGACGGAAGGACGGAGGCGCTCGGGGTCTGAGGTAGTCGAACGGAAACGCTCGGGGCTCGGGCGGAAGAGTGTTTAGGGCTCGGGCGGAAGAGTGAGCGAATAAGATGGATTCGCACGAATAAATCTCGAACTTCCAGCGAATTTGATTCGGGGACCTGCCCGAATCACCATTGATTCGCCCGAATCATTTACTCAGTGGCGAGCTATAGATTTTGGGTGCACGAATCAACTGACTCGGCCGAAGACTTGGCCGAATCGATCTGGGTAGCTGCTTGGCCGAATCAAGTGATTCGGGGAGACCGTCCATGATTCGCCCGAATCTTTTACTCAGGGGCGAGCTATAGATTTTTGGGTGCACGAATCAACTGATTCGGCCACTCATGAAAACTGATTCGGGCGAACCGACTGGTGGGAGTTAGCCAACTCTGCACAAAATTTTTCACTCAAATGCACCACATTCCTCAACCACTTTAAGACATCTAATATTCACTCAAAACACCCCACACTTAAATATTTTCACACATGAATAATCAAACCAAAAGGGGTAATTTGAGTGCACTCAACCACAAAAATCCCTAAAACCTCTAACTTCATATAGGCTTGGCGCAACACAAAGTCAAAACATGATTCTACACTACAAACAAGTGGGAGCAAGAGCACAAATACTCACCAGCCTAGTTTAAAGTTTTGGCTAAGACGTAGCCGATTCCCTTCTTCATAAGAAACACACTTGAGAAGTCCTTTGCGAGGATCCCTTCTCAAATGGCATGCAATAATTAGGGAATTAGGTAGAATCATCAAGTTTGAAGTCTCCAAGCTCCAAGATTTGCACTTCTCCATGGTAGGCTTTAATTCGATGGCCATTTACTTTGAAAGTTTCACCTTCTTTGTTTAATAATTCGAAGTGGCCATCTCCATATACTTTTTCAACTTTGAAAGGCCCCGACCATCTTGATTTCAATTTTCCCGGGAATAATCTAAGTCTAGAGTTGAAAAGCAATACGCCATCCCCCTTTGAGAAAGTCCTCCTCCGAATTTTCTTGTCATGCCACAATTTGGATCTCTCCTTGTAAATTCTTGAACTCTCATAAGAGTCGAGTCTAATCTCATCTAGTTCATGGAGTTGGAGGACTCTCTTTTCCATCGCCGTCTTTAAGTCAAAATTTAACTTCTTGATTGCCCACATGGCCTTGTACTCCATTTCGACGGGGAGATGGCATGGCTTCCCATAGACTAAGCGGTATGGTGACATGCCAATCGGGGTCTTGAAAGCGGTGCGATATGCCCATAAAGCTTCTTCTAGCTTTGAAGACCAATCCTTCCTCGAGTTCCCCACCGTTTTTTCGAGAATAGCTTTTATCTCCCTATTAGAAACTTCAACTTTTCCACTAGTTTAGGGGTGATAAGGCGTCGCAATTTTGTGATAAACTCCATATTTTCGAAGCATCGCTTCGAATTGTCTTTCTTTGAAATGAGTACCATTATCACTAATCACGGTCCGAGGGGCTCCAAATCTTGGAAAGATGACCTTCTTGAATAATTTAATCACTACTTTGGCATCGCAAGAAGGTGAGGCAATGGCTTCCACCCATTTTGAGACATAGTCGACGGCGACTAAAATATACTTATTCCCATAAGAAGATGGGAATGGTCCCATGTAATCGATCCCCCATACGTCGAATATCTCCACCTCTAGAATACCCTTTTGAGGCATTTCATCTCTTTTAGAAATATTTCCGGTTCTTTGACACGCATCGCAAGACTTCACGAACTCATATGCATCTTTGAACAAATTCGGCCAATAAAATCCGCTTTGAAGAATCTTTGCGGCCGTTTTAGAACTTGAGCCGTGCCCGCCATAAGGAGAAGAGTGACATCCTTCAAGAATACCTTGTTGGTCGCATTCCGCGACACATGATCTATAGAGTCCATCCGCGCAAAGCTTATATAGATAAGGCTCATCCCAATAGTATCGGTTGATATCATGAAGGAATTTCTTTCTTTGATTGTAATTTGCTCCCTCCGGTAGAATTCCACAAGCTAGGAAATTTACGAAGTCCGCATACCATGGAGCTTGCGCGGTCTCGATGCTCATCAAGTATTCCCCAATGAATGTGTCATTTACGGGAATCGTTATTGAATCTTCTTCTTTGGTTAGTTCGAGTCTTGACAAGTGATCCGCCACTACATTCTCTACTCCTTTCTTGTCCTTAATCTCTATGTCAAATTCTTGCAATAGGAGTACCCAGCGGATAAGTCTAGGCTTTGCTTCCTTCTTTGAAACCAAATACTTGATGGCGGCATGATCCGTGTAGACTATGGTTTTAGAACCAATCAAGTATTGCCTAAATTTTTCAAAGGCATAGACAATAGCTAACATCTCTTTCTCCGTTGTTGAGTAGTTTGCTTGGGTAGTGTCAAGGGCCTTACTAATGTAATAGACTACGTGGAGGCGCTTATCGATTCGTTGACCCAAGACGGCTCCAATGGCGCTATCACTTGCATCGCACATCATTTCGAATGGTAAATCTCAATTCGGTGCTTGAATAATAGGTGCGGTCACCAAAGCTTGCTTCAACACTTCAAATGCCTCAAGACAAGGCTCATCAAAAATAAATTCCACCTCATTGCGTAGAAGATTTGTGAGGGGCTTTGCTATCTTTGAAAAATCCTTAATAAATCTTCGATAAAAGCCCGCATGCCCGAGAAAACTTCTAATTCCTTTAATATCCCTTGGAGGTGGCAACTTTTCAATCACGTCGATTTTAGCTCTATCGACTTCGATCCCTCTCTTTGAAACACGATGTCCCAAAACTATGCCTTCTTTCACCATGAAATGGCATTTCTCCCAATTGAGGACTAAGTCCATCTCAATGCACCTAGCCAAAACACGTGAAAGATTTGTAAGACAATCATCAAAGGAATATCCATGCACCGAAAAATCATCCATAAAAACTTCCATGCAATTTTCAAGAAATTCAGAAAATATGGACATCATGCATCTTTGAAAAGTACCCGGCGCATTACAAAGACCAAAAGGCATTCTTCTATATGCAAAAGTGCCATAGGGGCAAGTAAAAGTTGTCTTTTCTTGGTCATCGGGGTGGATGGGAATTTGGAAAAAACCACTAAAACCATCTAGAAAGCAAAAATATTCATGTCCCGCTAATCTTTCTAGCATTTGATCAATAAAAGGAATTGGGAAATGATCTTTCTTGGTGTCTTTGTTTAATTTCCTATAGTCTATGCACATCCTCCACCCCGTGACCGTGCGCGTAGGGATCAATTCATTTCTATCATTCTCCACAACGGTGAGCCCGCCTTTCTTAGGCACCACATGAATTGGGCTCACCCATTCGGAGTCGGGGATCGAGTAAATTATTCCCGCATCTCTCAACTTTGTCACTTCTTTCAACACAACCTCACCAAGCTTAGGATTTAATCGCCTAAGAAATTCGCGACTAGGTTTCACATTCTCCTCAAGTCTTATCCTATGCATGCAAACCTTGGGGCTAATCCCTTTCAAATCATCAATGGAATGCCCAATAGCACCCTTATACAATTGCAAAACATGCATAATCTTGGAGGTCTCACATTCATCAAGAGATGCTTCGATAATTACGGGTAGTGAATTGTTTGGTCCGAGGAATTCATACCTTAGATTCGGTGGGAGGGGTTTCAACCCCTCACCGAATTCCTTACCTTTTCTTGGCTCTTCTTCAATGGTGTCCTCATCGAGAGTGTCACCGTCCTCAAGATTCATCAATGAGGCGAAAGATGGACTACCACTATCTTTTGTGAGCAACTCGTACTCAAAATTTGTCAATTCATCATGAGCATCAAAAACATCACAAGCATCATTTATCTCAAGCAAATGACAATCCATAGAACTACTAGGAGCATTTAAAACTTTTTTCAAGTAAAATTTAATTTTTTCGGTTCCCAAGTTTAGTTCTATAACTCCCTCACCACAATTAATGACGGCTTTTACCGTATTCAAGAAAGGCCTTCCTAGTATGATAGGAATTTCACGATCCTCATCCATCTCAAGCACATAAAAGTCAACGGGAACATAAAATTTCCCTACTCTAATTGGAACATCCTCTAAAATACCCTTAGGTAACCTAGATGATCTATCCGCCAATCTAAGATTTATGGATGTAGGAGTGAGTTCACCCATGTCAAGTTTTTGAAACAAGGAAAATGGCATCAAAGAAATACTAGCTCCCAAGTCACACAATGCACTATCAATGCAAAAATCACCAATAGCAATAGGAATAGAGAATTGATAATGCAAGTATGGCAGTGTTTGACAAAACCAGCATGAGTGATCAAGGAGCTGCTGCAGCTCAATCAAGGAGGCCAGCAGAAGTAAACCAGCAACAGATGCAGCAGGGGATGCTGCAGCAGGTGCTGGTTCAAGAGCTAGTTCAACTGTCCGAATAACAGTTTTGTGCTGGGTGCGTTTTGAAGGTTTGGCAGCTTTGTGAAAGTGCTTTGAAGAATTTCTAAAATGCTGCTGAGCATATTTCAGCAAGGATTATCAGTCAGAGAAGGAGATATGCTTCAAGATATTAATCAAATCTAATCTCCTAGATTTTAGGAGATAATTGATCTTGTGGGATTATGGCCTAAACCTGGAAATTGCTTAAAAGTGGTGAGGGTATTTAAGCAGAAGGTTCGAGGGCTGAAGAGGGTGATCGAAGCTGAGTGATACACGAGAGTAGACACGAAATTCAGAGAGAGGATTTTTTCTGGGTGTGCTACGGAAGTTGTTCTTCGATCAACATACACGGGCAGAGCGTTGAGCGCAGAGCTGTGGTGCGTATTGCAGAAGAGAGTCAGGTCTTGCAGAGACTGATTTGTGCTTTGATCTGGAAGCCAATTTAGAGCTGTGGAGCTTGTTGGTTGATCAAAGGCAGCCGCGGGAGAGCTGACGGGTGGAAGGCTCGGTCGAGGTTCGTGCGGAAGAACTCACTAGTGGCAGGTGGTCACTGAGTGAGGGGGAGTTACTCAGAGTGTGCAGCGCTCTTGGAGTGGTTCGATCGGCTCGGCAGGAGGCCTTGGAGCGACGCGGACAGAGTGCTTCAGCTGGTGTTACAGCTGTTGCTGCAGCAACCCTGCTGAGTAGTGTAGGCTAGAATAGGCTGAGTTCTTGAAGAGGATTGTAGCTATTCTAGACTGACATATTGTAGAGGGTGTGCTGGCACAAATCAGAGCTTGTTCTGATTGTGTTAAGTAGTCCACACGGGGTTAAAGTAGCATAGGTTGCGTGCGTTGTAACCTAGTGTGATCTGAACCTTTGGTTGAGTGGATTGAGGACTGGAGAATAGTCCTCCCCAGACGTAGACAGATTGGCCGAACTGGGTGAACAAATCTGTGTCCTATTCATTGTCTGCTGTGCATACATTTAAGTGAACAAGAGTGTGCTGCAGCAACTCCTAGTTCACAAATCTGCATAAGTAGAGACACTTGAAATTTTAATTGGTATCAGAGCGGGAACTCGACACACAGAGTTTAAAAGGTCCTACAGTGTCTCCGAAGTTGCTAAGACAATGAAGGAAGGACAGAGCACGAGTAGACCTCCACTCCTGGAAGAGAGCAACTATGGTTATTGGAAAGCTAGAATGAAAGCTTTTCTCAAAGCTATTGATGAGAAGACATGGAGAGATGTTGTGGTTCAGTGGTCTCCCCCAATCACCATGGATCAGCAAGGAGTGACAAGAATTAAACCTGAAGAGGAATGGACTGCTGAAGAAGGTGCTGCAGCAACTGGTAATTCAAAGGCTCTGAATGCAATTTTTGCTGCAGTTGATGCTAATAACTTCAGGTTGATCTCAAACTGTGACATGGCCAAGCAAGCATGGGAGATTCTGCAAACTGCCCATGAGGGAACTGATAGAGTAAAGCTGTCAAGACTCCAGATTATTGCCACACAATTTGAGAATCTGAGGATGCTTGATGAAGAAACCATCACTGAGTTTAATGCTAAACTCTGTGATCTTGCAAATGAAGCTCATGCCCTTGGTGAGCCCATTCCAGAAGAAAAGCTTATCAGAAAGGTTCTCAGATCGCTGCCCACAAAATTTGACATGAAGGTGACAGCCATTGAAGAAGCTCAGAATGTCAGATTCATGAGGTTGGAAGAGCTGATGGGGTCTCTGATAGAGCCTAGTTATACACGTTATTTAGATCATAAATCCATGCTTGTTTGCAATATTTTATGGGCAAGATTACTCGTTTCCACTATTTTTGTATATCAGGTCAGAACGAGTCCTTAAGTCGGATACGCGCTAACAGGCAGCGTTCTAGGAGTGAAAGATCAGCCTGTGGAGCTAGCGGCGCAAACAAAAGAAGAAATGGTGAAGGACAGCAGAGGTGCGCTACCCGATTGCGCCAATCAATGCTGTGCGCCAGGCGCAAAGTCCCAGTGACCAGACTTGGAAGTTGCCAAAAGATGAACTTCCTGGGGCACTATTTAAACAAAGAAAGTCTAGGGTTTCAAGAGAGGCGGAACACCATCACTCAGTGACAGTCCAGAGGCACTGCGCGGCAGAGCTGAAAAACACACGGACCTGTCAAGGAGAGTTGCGCCAGCCGACTGCGCCAGCCAAGAGAAGACACTGCACGCACTGTTTGCTACCGTTTTCTTGGATTCAGTAGTTGTTATTTACTATTTTATGATGTTTACCACTAGCATGTCTAGCTAAACACTTAGTGTTGGTCGGGCATGAATCTATGATGTATTACCTTTGAGACTTGAGCTTAATGCATAGTTTATTTACTTGTATTAATTCTGTGCGCGCCGAGACGGTTAGTTGCATGAGTAGGGGAAGCCTTGAACCGCAAACTTACTTGTGTTGCTTGCTTGTCACCTGTTAAACTAGTTGCATGCGTAGGGGAAGCCTTGAACCGCAAACTTACCGTGACAATTAGGAGTAACGAGTTAGGGTAGGCAGCTGCTACTGTGACAGGATTCGCAGCTGTTTAGTCTAGTTCTAAGGATTAATAGCACATGAACTTTGAACGGAACATGCGCACGTGTTAGGAAGCCTTTACCGGACACTAACCCAAGTAAAGCATAAACTATAGATGTTTAGAGTCAATGATAAGGAATGCATTCATAGAGGATTGTCTGCCCAATACTTCTCATAAATATAGTACTTCATCTCTACTGCTTGCGCACGTCTAGTGCAATTCCCTGAGTTACGATATTCGCTGTTATTCGCGCATCGCGCAAAACCCCCAATCACTCACGCAACCCCCGTTTTCTTAAGTGTAGGTTACTGGCTGAGACTCACTGCTTGCTCCCTGTGGAGATCGACCCTTACTTAACCGCTGTACTAGTGGGAGAGGAAGGAATTATATTTGACGCGCACAACGACGCGCGATCAAATTTTGGCGCCGTTGCCGGGGAGCAACACAGCTAAGTTTTAGCTAGCTTACATTTCTCACTTTAGTAACTAGCTATTTCATTTTGTTTTGTTTTCTCGTTGTTGTTTCTGACAGCGCACAATTACATCAGCCTGCGCAACCTTGAAACAGTTGCGCTGCGCAGATTCTAGTTGCGCACTGACAGACGCAACAACTTCGTTGCCATTTAATTTCGTTTCTTGAGTTTGGATCAGGACATGGAGGATAACAGTGTGGTTGGAGACAACCTGGGAGACAGAACCCCAGAGGAAGCAAGGGCGCATAACCGCGCAGCCCTATTCAGAGAGGAAGTGCAGCGTGAGGACGACGCACGGATGGCCGCTGAACCATACATTGCGCCACCCGTTCGTCCAGTCGCGAGGCGCAGGACAGTGCGCGAAATGTCAGCCCCACTCACTGTTAACCAGCCATGGTGTATAGTGCTTCCGCCCGACGGACAGTTCGAACTAAGGAGCTCACTCATCCATCACATGCCCAAGTTTCACGGAATGAACAACGAAAATCCAGTCAAGCATGTGCGGGAGTTCCTAATCATTTGCGAGAACATGAAGGCTTTGGGGGAAAACGATGAAGCGCTGAAGATGAAAGCGTTCCCATTTTCATTGAGCGATGCAGCCAAACACTGGCTGATGAGCCTACCCGCAGGATCAATCCACACATGGGAGCAGCTGCAGAAGAAATTCTTAGATAAATTTTATCCAGCAGCGAAGATTGCGCTGCTCAGAAGGGAATTGGCCGCGCCAAGGCAAGGCGCAGGGGAGTCTCTGTCAGAATACTACGAGCGTTTCAGGGAGCTAGAAGCCAACTGCTACAATCACGGTCTTCCCCAGAATGTGCTGATAGAGAACTTTCTGAATGGACTGCTGCCCATGGAGCTGCGACTACTGAATGCATGCGCAGGAGGGGACATTTGCAACATGTACCCCGAGGACGCATGGCAGCTAATAGAAGACTCTGCTGGGCAGGTAAGGCATCAGCTTACGCTTGAAAATAGTCGTACTCGTTCTGTGCATCAGGTAGAGGCAAGCGCTGAGATCAAAGAAATGAAGGCCATGCTACAGAAGCTGATGAGTGCGCAGAGCGCACAACCAGTTGCGCCAAAGGTATGTGAATTCTGCAGGTCCACTGAGCACAAGACAGACGAGTGCCCAACACTTTTTGAAGAAACTGGAGATGTAAATGCCCTTGGAGGATGGGACAACAGAGGACCGCAGAGGCAGAATCAGCCGCGCTTTGGGCTTGCTGCAAATGGTTTCAGATGGAGAGAAGAGAACAATTTCCAGAGGCAGCCCACTGATCAGCGCGCGCCATAGCAGACGCAACAAGCTGCACCCTACAATCCACCGCATCGCCGCACAGACGCACCAGCGCAGAACAATCAGCAACCAAAGCGATCCTTGGAAGATATCATGGGGCAGCTAGCAGACACAGTGCGCAAGAATGACGAAAAGTATGACAAGAGGTTCGAATCCATAGAAAAGCATCTATCACAAATTGCAACCACGGTGTATGAGCTGAAAAAGAGCGATGGCAACCTGCCTTCGCAAGTGATTCAGAACCCTAAGGGAGGAGTTAATGCAGTAACACTGAGGACTGGGCGCACAGTGGGAACAGAGCAGACCGCGCAGGCGCCCGCGCAACCAGTTGCGCAAGTCCCAGATCCAGCAGCTCAGAGTGCGCAACCAGAGCCAGAGGCGCAATCAGAAGCGCCAACCACGAACCAGCAGGGCAAAGCGCCAGGTATGTCTCACTCGAAAAACAAGGACAAAAATTGTACTAACATACCTGCTCCTTTCCCTGTGCAGGCACCACTGGCGAGAAAAGAAGCACTGGACAAGGAACTGTATGAGCTGTTCAGCAAGGTGGAAATCAACATACCTCTCATAGAAGCTATTCGACAGATTCCCAGGTATGCGAAGTTTTTAAAAGAGCTGTGCACGAATAAAAGAAGGACAGGCGAATGCGCACAAGTAATGCTAAATGCGCAGGCCTCAGCAATCGTGCAACAAAAGGTACCACCTAAGTGCCGAGATCCAGGTACATTCACTATCCCTTGCACCTTAGGTAAGACCACGGTAAGCAACTGCATGATCGATTTAGGCGCATCAATCAATTTATTACCATATTCTCTCTATGCGACCTTGCGCCTTGGACCACTAAAACTTGCAGGTCTCACAATTCAGCTAGCAGATAGATCGTGCAAACAACCTGCAGGCATGATAGAAGATGTCCTAGTTCGAGTAGGAGAGCTGGTGTTCCCAGCAGACTTTTATGTGCTCGAAATGGAGGGTGAATCAAGCGCCAGCGGTGCGCAGATCCTCCTAGGCAGACCATTTCTGATGACTGCGCGCACGAAGATAGACGTGTGGAGGGGCACGCTCTCCATGGAGGTAGATGGCGAAGAAATCCATTTCAACATCTTCGAAGGGATGCAGCACCCACATGAGGACGCTACCGTGCACGCAATGGACAGCTTTGACGACTTAGTCATAGAAGCGCAGTGTGCAAGCGCAACCATAGGACCAGAGCTACTGACACAGACAGAACTGGAGGAGCAAGAGAAGGAGCTAAGCAGTGCTGAACCAGCATCCACACAGGTACGTGATATAGTTCATATTTGCACCGCTAACAAAATCTTGCCCTCTGTTGAGCAGGCACCCAAGATCGAACTGAAGCAACTCCCGGAGCATCTCAAGTACATTTTCTTGGGAGATGAGGACACCCTGCCAGTGATCATCAAGAGGGGATTGGAAGAAGAGCAGGAGGCGCGTTTACAACAGGTGCTGCGCAGGAACCAGCGCGCTATTGGATGGACTCTTGCTGATCTGCGCGGAGTGAGCCCAGACGTGTGCATGCACCGAATTCTGTTGGAAGACGGCGCCAAGCCATCCAGGGAGGCTCAGCGCAGGTTAAACCCAAATATGATGGAGGTAGTGCAAAAGGAAGTTCTGAAGTTGCTTGACGCAGGGGTCATTTACCCAATCTCAGACAGCAGATGGGTCAGCCCGGTGCACGTTGTGCCAAAGAAAGGAGGAATCACGGTGGAGGAGAATGCGCAGGGCGAGCTAGTTCCCAAGCGCATACAGACTGGCTGGCGCATGTGCATCGACTACAGGAAGCTGAACGCTGTAACGCGCAAGGACCACTTCCCGCTACCCTTCATGGACCAAATGCTGGATCGCTTGGCAGGTAAGCCTTACTTTTGTTTTTTGGACGGATATTCAGGTTACAATCAGATACCCATAGCTGCGGAGGATCAAGAGAAGACCACGTTCACATGCCCCTTCGGAACTTTTGCGTTTCGGCGTATGTCTTTTGGGCTGTGCAACGCGCCAGGTACGTTCCAACGCCTCGTCATGAGCATTTTCTCTGATATGATTGGTATATGTATAGAAGTGTTCATGGATGACTTCACTGTATATGGGAGTACCTTTGATGCATGCTTAACACATCTAGATAAAGTCTTAGCACGCTGCATCTCTAAGAACTTAGTGCTAAACTACGAGAAGTGTCATTTCATGGTTACGCACGGAGTAGTATTGGGTCATATCATTTCAGAGGAGGGTATTAAGGTAGACAAAGCTAAGATAGATATTATTTCTAATCTGCCTTATGCCACCAACGTGCGCGACGTGAAATCGTTCTTAGGGCATGCTGGGTTTTACAGGCGTTTTATTAAGGATTTCTCTAAGATTTGCATACCCCTGTCTAACCTGTTGCAAAAAGACGTGTGCTTCGATTTTACTGATGAGTGCAGGGCGGCGTTCGATAAGCTGAAAGAAGCGCTGACCAGTGCGCCAGTGATGCGCGCACCAGACTGGAACCTGCCATTTGAGCTGATGTGTGACGCAAGTGACTACGCAGTGGGAGCAGTCTTGGGGCAGCGCGAGGACAAGAAGCCGCATGCCATCTACTATGCATCGCGCACACTAGACTCCGCGCAGAAGAACTACACCACCACGGAGAAGGAGCTTCTGGCAATTGTATTTGCGCTGGAGAAGTTCCGAGCATATGTTCTAGGCGCCAGAGTCATCATCTACACGGACCACGCAGCCATCCGCTACCTCATATCCAAGAAAGAGACCAAGCCGCGCCTGATGCGCTGGGTACTTCTGCTTCAGGAATTCGATTTAGAGATCAAAGATAAGAAGGGCACCGAAAATACCGTCGCTGATCACCTGAGCAGGATCATAAAGGATGAGGAGCCAGGGCAGATCAAGGAGACATTCCCTGACGAGCATCTGATGGCGCTAACAGGTAAGGTACCATGGTATGCACATATCGCAAATTACCTGGTCACAGGTGCGTTCCCTCCTCATTTCAATAAAACTCAGTGCATGCGATTGAAACATGAGTCCAAGCATTACCTTTGGGATGATCCTTACATGCTTAGAATATGTCCAGATCGGATATTAAGACGTTGCGTGCCTGACCATGAGATTAACTCTGTATTGATGTTTTGTCATGCGCACGCCTGTGGAGGACATTTCGGTCCCAAGCGCACGAGCAGGAAGATCTTGGACTGTGGATTCTACTGGCCGCACCTATTCAGAGATGCCTATGACCACTGCAGGAAGTGTGACAGGTGCCAGCGCACTGGAGGAATCTCCGCGCGCAACGAGATGCCGCAGACCCCGATTCTGGTGGATGAAGTGTTCGATGTTTGGGGAATCGACTTCATGGGTCCATTTCCCCCATCTGCCGGCTACGAGTACATACTGGTGGCCGTGGATTACGTATCCAAATGGGTCGAAGCTAAGGCCACGCGCAAGGATGATGGTAAGACTGTCGCTAATTTTCTCAGAACTAACATATTTTGCAGGTACGGAGTGCCTAAGGCAGTTATCAGCGACCAGGGGACGCACTTCTGCAACAGGGTTGTGGCGCAAGTCTTCAAGCACTATGGGGTGCGCCACAAGACGTCCACCGCTTACCATCCGCAGACGAATGGACAGGCCGAAGTTTCTAACAGAGAGATCAAGCGCATCTTGGAAAAGACTGTGAGGCCGTCGCGCAAGGATTGGAGCCAGCGCCTGGATGATGCGCTATGGGCATACCGCACTGCACACAAGACACCCATTGGAACCTCACCATTCCGGCTGGTCTATGGGAAGGCATGCCACCTGCCAGTGGAGCTCGAGCACAAGGCATATTGGGCCTTACGTATTTGTAACTTGAACTTGGAGGAGGCAGGACAAGAACGCGCATTTGAGCTGAGCGAACTAGAAGAGCTGCGCCTGGACGCCTATGAGGGACTGCGCGATTACAAAGCGCGCACCAAGGCGTTTCATGACAAGCACATCCTCCGGCGCACTTTTGAACCAGGCGATCAGGTATTATTATTTTCATCACGCCTGAAGCTCATGCCTGGGAAGCTGCGCAGTAAGTGGACGGGACCATACACCGTCACCAAGGTTTTCCCCTACGGCACAATTGAATTGGAAGACGGGCACCAGCATCGTTTTCAGGTTAACGGGCAGAGAGTCAAACGGTACTTGGGCGAACCTTGGGATGGTGCAGCACGCAACATTGACTTGGCCGAGCCAGAGATAGTAGACGAGCAAGCTGCTGCGCCAGACGCACCACCAGATGTTTCAGAGGGAGAACTAGCACCCATCGCCTATATCTCCTCTTCCTCTGCCTCTGCCCTCCTTACGAATAATGTATCACATGCTGACCTCTCCTTTTACCCTTTACGCAGGACCACTGAGATCGTAACACAAGCACTGGCGCAAGGACACTCAGGAGCAAGAGTGGGGGAGGCTGCAGACGCACTATTTGGCACGTAAAGGAGGTACCGTCGAGCCAACGACGTTAAACAAAGGCACTTGTCGGGAGGTAACCCGACACATTTTATTTTGGCACATTTTATTCTGCTTATTTTGTTTTTTTTGGCGTGTTTTTAGTTAGAATAGGGTTTGGTAGTTTTTTTGTAGTCACACAAGTGCGCAGGACCGTGCGCCTATCAATGCGCAGGTCAGTTGCGCTAGCCATAGGGGGTATATAAGGCCAGACTTAGAAAAATTCCCAGCACTTTTTCACTCGACCGTTACACACAAGCTCCCGCCCTCAGACCTCTGCCGTCGATCAGCGCCCATCCCACCGTCCGTCTAGAGAGATTCAAGGACAACACGACCGCACAGCACCCAGGTAACCCCCGATCCCGCTTTGAGCCGCTTTTGTTAGGGTTTGCGCGGAGAAGACAGTTTTTAGGGTTTTGAAATCGCACCAGGCTAGAGTGCGCGGTTTGGAGTGCTGTTTTGTGCGTTGTGTAGGCGACCAGTAGGCGCTCGTTCGGTGCAAATTTCAGAGGATTCTGGGCAGTTTCGATTTTTAGGGTTTTGGGGAGCATTGACCGCGATTGACCGGAGCCAGCGCAAGATGAGACCCGCCGCAGACCAAGTGACCCCAGCGGCTTTCGCTAACAAGTACGCAGCATTCATTAGCCTGGACATGTACGGGACACCGTACATCTGTCGAGATTTCCTGCGCGAGGTAGGGTTAGAGGACCTCGTGGCGCAGAGGCTAGCGATTGCCGGCTGGGAGGCGCTAATGGACCTCCGCAGCGCGTCAGCCCAGGAGGATACGTGTGAGTTCCTGGCGTCTATGGAGGCGGGGGAAAGGGAGATTAGATATAGACACAGGGGTGTCTGGTTCATAGCCTCGGAAAGGAGGCTGAGGCGCGCATTCGGGTGCGCCAAGGTGCGTGAGGAGGAGTTAGACACGCACAATAACCAGGAGGCTTGGCGGGACATGGCAACAGGGCCAGCATTCGCCGCGGGGCGCAGCAGGGGCCGAGAGCTGCGCGACCCGTGGCTGTTTTACTTGTGGCGCATCATGGCCTATGCAATCATTGGCCGTTTCAACGGCGCGCCAAAGATCAGCCTCCTGGATATGGAGATTTTGACGGGGCTGTATTATGAGCGGAAGGTGCTGTTCATCCTGAACATGGTGCACCATTGGAGCCGAGTCAGCATGCGAGGGCCGCTGACGTGTGGAGGGCTTATTACGCACTTGCTGAGGGCCTTACATGGAGAGCCCGAGGTGCCAGAGCACACCTTGGTGCAGCCTATACCTCTGGACCGCGCCCACATGCTGCAAATCAGGGCGGTAGCCGTTCGGGACGATGGCACACTAGAGTGGTGCTACCATCTGCAGCCAGCCAGACCACCGCGGGCCAGAGTAGAGAGCAGTGCGCGGGCCAGGGCAGAGAGCAGTGCGCAGGGCGCAGCGGCAGGTGCAGCAGCAGCCGCAGCAGCCGCCGCAGCAGACGAAGAGATGGAGGCGGCCCTAGAACCAGAGGTGCCTCTAGTCAGGCGCCCAAGGACTCGGGCGCAGACTGGAGCGCAACAGAGGGCCCGCGCACCATTGGGGGAGCCAGTGACCATTTCCATAGAGGACTCTCCCCCGCGTGCCCCTGCCAAGCGCCCACGGACTGAGACTGAGGCGGCGCATGAGGAAGCCACTGCCGAGCAGCGCATGTTGTTCAACGTTATGCGCGTGCTCGAATACTTAGCGCCAGAGGGGGCGGATTTAAGTATGAGTCCACCATCCGGGTGGAAATTTGGAGATGCAATTCCCCCTCTCCTCAGCCTGCACCATCCACCTCCTACCCGAACCCCAGAAACTTCAGCAGCTCCAGCTCCAGCACCCTCTCCAGCTCCAGCACCAGCTCCAACCCCAGCCCCAGCCCCAGCAGCAGAGCCCACCCCTGCACCTGCACCAGCACCGATGCCATCACCAGTAGTTTCCCCTGCCCGGCCTTCTGTTCCGGAGTCCCCAATTAACTTTCCCAGCGTCGACTCCGATTCCATATGGGAGTCACTTTCCGAGGACGAGCAGCCTGACCCCCTCACCATTGTGCCACCATCCTCCAGCACCGACTCCATGACAGATTCTTCAGAGGATGCGGCGCATGGGTCAGCAGCAGCGTCTAGCTCGGAGGACTTCTAAGGCCGAGGGCAGGCGCAGTGATTTTCTTTAGGGTGGTGTCTTTTATTAATTGCTGCGTCTAGTGACTATTTTGTGTGCTGAATATTTGTGCCCTACATTCTGTGACTCCCTTGCTATATTTTGTGTGACTATTTGTGTTCACTCTTATGTTCTTTATTTTCGTTGCATTGCATGCATGTGCGCAGCCTCCGTGCGCTTGAGCTTGAGTCGTGGGGACACGTCTCTGTTCAAGTGTGGGGGGGGGGGGGGGGGGGGGCGTTACTCTTACATTTCATGTTTTTAGCATTTTTAGTATAGCTTAGTTTAAGTTGAAGAAAATTGGTAGCAGTAGTGCGCTAAGGTGCAGGATGCGCATGCGCTCCAGCTTGTTTTGCGCTATCCGTATTGTGTGCACTGCTATCTACTGTTTTAGCATAATTTTTTTCGTTTTTTCTGCTCCTGTTAGTTGGGATATACAGGGGATGTGGAGTTGATAGAAATGCTCCAGAGAGGCGGTTAGTCACTTCTGCTTCGAAGGCGAGGTATATGGTCGAGTGCGCTAGTGGAGGCCGGTGCTTCGCAACCTTCGGAACAACAGAGCGCGCTCAGTCACGCAGATGCAAAAGGCAAAATACCCAAAGCGTGGCGAGGTGGGAAAACAGACCACCTTCTCTCTGGATATCAAGCTAAGGGAAGCGGGCGCGGATGTAAACGCGTGCGCTGACCGGCGCAGACAAACCAAGGAGGGAGAGCGGAACGAGTTCCATAGCTGCTATCCGAAGGCTGAGATTGGAACTGTTCTGGGAATAAAATAAAAGAATTGGAAAGGAAGCTGTACAAAAGAAAAATACCAGCAGAAGCAGATGATTTGCGTTACAAAGAATCAGCATGCGCACTACTTAGTACCTGTGTGCGCAAGACCACAAGGATATCATCAAAGGCTCAGGTTCCCAGGAAGTGTGCGAACGAATCACGCACTGGAAGAAGCTCGCGCAAGAAACCATATACCTATCTTCGGAGCGGGAGCTGACAACCAGGAGCCTAAGAAGAGCTATCTCCCAGTCATCCAAAGACCTTCATCGCGGCTGAGAGGTAATGAAATTTCGGGATTATTATATTAAAACTATTGAGTGCAGTTGTGCGCAGGTGATAGAGCAGCACAAGTTGAAGCAACTGTGCATCTTGCGCTAGAATGCAAGGCTGTGCGCCAGTCCCCAGAAAAGGTAATTGTATCCGCGTTTCAGTACTTGTTCGGGACGAACAAGGGGCAAGTGTGGGGGGTTTGATAGAGCCTAGTTATACACGTTATTTAGATCATAAATCCATGCTTGTTTGCAATATTTTATGGGCAAGATTACTCGTTTCCACTATTTTTGTATATCAGGTCAGAACGAGTCCTTAAGTCGGATACGCGCTAACAGGCAGCGTTCTAGGAGTGAAAGATCAGCCTGTGGAGCTAGCGGCGCAAACAAAAGAAGAAATGGCGAAGGACAGCAGAGGTGCGCTACCCGATTGCGCCAATCAATGCTGTGCGCCAGGCGCAAAGTCCCAGTGACCAGACTTGGAAGTTGCCAAAAGATGAACTTCCTGGGGCACTATTTAAACAAAGAAAGTCTAGGGTTTCAAGAGAGGCAGAACACCATCACTCAGTGACAGTCCAGAGGCACTGCGCGGCAGAGCTGAAAAACACACGGACCTGTCAAGGAGAGTTGCGCCAGCCGACTGCGCCAGCCAAGAGAAGACACTGCACGCACTGTTTGCTACCGTTTTCTTGGATTCAGTAGTTGTTATTTACTATTTTATGATGTTTACCACTAGCATGTCTAGCTAAACACTTAGTGTTGGTCGGGCATGAATCTATGATGTATTACCTTTGAGACTTGAGCTTAATGCATAGTTTATTTACTTGTATTAATTCTGTGCGCGCCGAGACGGTTAGTTGCATGAGTAGGGGAAGCCTTGAACCGCAAACTTACTTGTGTTGCTTGCTTGTCACCTGTTAAACTAGTTGCATGCGTAGGGGAAGCCTTGAACCGCAAACTTACCGTGACAATTAGGAGTAACGAGTTAGGGTAGGCAGCTGCTACTGTGACAGGATTCGCAGCTGTTTAGTCTAGTTCTAAGGATTAATAGCACATGAACTTTGAACGGAACATGCGCACGTGTTAGGAAGCCTTTACCGGACACTAACCCAAGTAAAGCATAAACTATAGATGTTTAGAGTCAATGATAAGGAATGCATTCATAGAGGATTGTCTGCCCAATACTTCTCATAAATATAGTACTTCATCTCTACTGCTTGCGCACGTCTAGTGCAATTCCCTGAGTTACGATATTCGCTGTTATTCGCGCATCGCGCAAAACCCCCAATCACTCACGCAACCCCCGTTTTCTTAAGTGTAGGTTACTGGCTGAGACTCACTGCTTGCTCCCTGTGGAGATCGACCCTTACTTAACCGCTGTACTAGTGGGAGAGGAAGGAATTATATTTGACGCGCACAACGACGCGCGATCAGTCTCTCAAACAATTTGAGATGAAACTGGTCAAAGAAGACACCACTTCCAAGGACAAGAATGTTGGTTTGAAGGCTGAAGCAGAAATCAAGCAGACAGTTCCAGACGATCAGTTGAGCATGCTGGTTAAAAATCTAGGAAAGTTTCTGAAAAACATGGAATCCAGAACTGAGAGAAGCTCTTCCTCGCGAAGACAATTCAGACGGGGCAGTGAAAGAAAGAAGAAAGGGAAAGAACCAGCACTGGACGATGATGACAAGAAAGAGATGAAAAAGGGAGTTCAATGCTGGAACTGTGAAGGGTACGGACACATTGAGGCTGATTGTCCAAGCAAACCCTTCAAGAATTCTGAGAAAAAGAACAGCAAATCCTTGACAGCAAAATGGAGTGATTCGGATGAGAGTGATGAAGAAAACTGTGTTGTGCTGACAAGTGTTTCAGATGTCCACCTCAATGAGCTAAAGAAGGTAGAAATTCACTATGGGATTGAAGTCTCTGAGAGTGAAGATGACGATGACTCATCTGACAGTTTTGCTGATCTTCTGAGGAAGATACTCAAACAATGTGAGGCAGTTCTTCAGACCAATCAGACCTTGACTGACAGAATAAATCTCTTGGAAGAAGAACGAAGGAGATGTCTACCCTCAGTTGATAATCAAGTTACTATTCTGAAAAGAGAAGATTCAGAAAGACAGACCTCTGTTGAATCCACTCCAGCAGCAGCCAAGACAGCTGACCCGCAGAGCAATATTCTGGACGAAATATTATCTTACCAAAGACTTGGAAAAGGGAAAACAGGGCTTGGATATACTGGTGAAGAAAGCTCTAAAGGGACAGTGTTCATTAAAGCCTCAGACGGTGAGACAGACGAGAAGATGAATTCAGATGCCTTCTCAAAAATGGCAAAGAAAATTGGATCTAGACATGTGTACAAGAGGATGCTGCAGCATCATGGACAACATTTTTCTCAAACAAAACAAAAGTCTCAGGACAAGTGGAGTACTGGTACAAGTGTTGGGAAGCAGAAGATCAACTTCAATCTGAAGCAGCAACACAGAACTTGCTCAGCTGAAAAAGGGGGAGCAAAGTCCAGAATCAGCACATGTTGCACAAAGACTCCATTTCATGTTGCTGCACAAGGGCACTGGATTACTAAAAACAAGGGTAAATCAAAGATGGTACAAATATGGAAACCCAAACAAAGGGTTAGGAGGCTGGAAGATCAGAAGAAGAAAAGCTCTGGTGTATTCCAAGTATGGGTGAAGAAGGCTCCACCAGAATCTCTCAAGGATCCTCTGAGCAAAAATTGCAGCCTGAAGTGAATAGGTGAACAAGCTCACATGTGCTGCAGCAACCTGGTCCGAATTAGCTTGTTCACATGTGTTGGTTGCTAAAGATGGAAAGGAAAAATATTTGCACATGAGAGGCACGTGTCTTACACTTCAAAGGAAAAGAAAATAACGGGTAAATATTTTCTAGGGCACAGATCAAGAGCAAAGGGCGTCTCAGAAATCTCTGCCGATCATCCTCTGTGCGCTCCTCCTTCCTTCCACATCTCTGCAGCAATGGTGAAGACACGCGGACTGAAGAAGAATCTGGCAGCTGACAGGCAAAGCAGGTCTGAGAGAAGGACCAAGGCACGCAACGAAGACCCTGCTCAGCCGCTGGAGGTGGTTGTGTGGGAACCAAACCCTCTCCCTGTGTCGCACAGTGAGCCCTCTCCCTCTGAAGAAGCTTCGCGGAAGAGGAGGCGGCTGGTACGTGATGGAGAACCTGTCTCCGGTTCTGCTGTGCTGCCAGAAGCGGATATGACTGAAGCTGCTTCAGAGGAAGAACAAGCAGCAGAGACTGCTGCAGCAGTTCCTGCAGGAGAAGAGTGCCGATCACTGGTCATGTCTCCAGGTATTATTGGTGAAGGGGTTGAAACAGCTGCTGAGTCCCCTGAACTAGAACCTGCTGCAGCACATCCCCCTTCTTCAGACAAGGGCAAAGCTCCTATCCTGATCCCAGGCTCCAGTAGTGAAAGCTCATCCAGTGAAGAAGTGGAAGCAGGATCTCTTGGTGGACCCTCTGAGAAAGGTCCTGCAGTTGATGATTTCTCTGCTCTCACTATCGGAGGCACATGGTTCAGGAACAAAAGCGTCTCTCAATCCTGGAGTGCTGTTGAGAGGAAACACATTGTGCATGAGAAGCGTCTGGTGCAAGACAAGTATAGATCAGCTGCTATGATTGAGCTCCTGACTGAGGTAAAACTGCTCAAGTCCCTAACCTTTCCTCACCGTTTCAATATTATTCTGGTTAGAGAATTTATAGTGAATATGGAAGAAAAATTTGGAGACGAAGGAGCTGATGAGTATGGGAGAAGCTGGGTAAGGGGTAAACAAGTGGTTATTACTCCGGAAATTATTGATGCATTTCTTGGGATTTCTGAGAATGCAAGGGCTCCCACTGATGTGAAGCCTGAATTATTGGCGAAGACCCTTACAGCGGGAGTGTGCCTGTCTTGGGGCGGCCCGAATCTCAGTGCAGCTGAGCTAACCTCCAAGTATGCTCTGCTGTATCATCTTGGTGCAAGGAACTGGATTCCTAGTTCTCACAGAGGGAAGGTCAACAAAGACTTTGCTAACCTTCTTTATTCTATTGGAAAGAGGAGGAAGATCAGCCTGGGAAGTGTGATGTTTCCTCAGCTTGCTACACATGCCGGGAGTGCCTCCTCCAGCAAGCCTATTGTGCTGCCCTCCCTCATCCATGGGATCATGGTATCTCAGCACCAAGAGTTCGGAGCGATTACTGAAGGCTTATCTGAGGAGCTGCAGGTCTTTACTGTTGATCACAAATTATTCAAGGGAAAACATGCAGTGGATGTTGCCTATGAGGATCTTCTCATGGGTGGTTCTTCAGCTCCAGCTCCCTTGGAGGAATCTCTTCCCCCTGCTGCCACAATCCAGTCTGCTCTTCGTGCCAGGATTGTGTGTCACCTCCGGTCTGAGCTGGCTATTCTTGATGCTGAAGCCAAGAGGAGAGATGCCAGGCGTGGACAGATGAGGAGCCTCATCAGAGACTTGGAGTTCCTGGAGGATGAGGAGCAGGCCCCTTGAGCATCTATGACAAAAAGGGGGAGAGAAGATTTATATGCTGCTGAATATTGACACTGCTGAATATTGAAACACATTTTTTTTTGACCCTGCGTGGTTAGTATGCTATGGCCGAGTGTGGCCTCATCTACTTACTCTCTATTAATTTTATTTAGAGTATTTCGTTTCTGGTTTTCGGAAGAGTGCATTGGCCTTAAGGTTTTGTCAAAATGCCAAGGGGGAGATTGATAATGCAAGTATGGCAGTGTTTGACAAAACCAGCATGAGTGATCAAGGAGCTGCTGCAGCTCAATCAAGGAGGCCAGCAGAAGTAAACCAGCAACAGATGCAGCAGGGGATGCTGCAGCAGGTGCTGGTTCAAGAGCTAGTTCAACTGTCCGAATAACAGTTTTGTGCTGGGTGCGTTTTGAAGGTTTGGCAGCTTTGTGAAAGTGCTTTGAAGAATTTCTAAAATGCTGCTGAGCATATTTCAGCAAGGATTATCAGTCAGAGAAGGAGATATGCTTCAAGATATTAATCAAATCTAATCTCCTAGATTTTAGGAGATAATTGATCTTGTGGGATTATGGCCTAAACCTGGAAATTGCTTAAAAGTGGTGAGGGTATTTAAGCAGAAGGTTCGAGGGCTGAAGAGGGTGATCGAAGCTGAGTGATACACGAGAGTAGACACGAAATTCAGAGAGAGGATTTTTTCTGGGTGTGCTACGGAAGTTGTTCTTCGATCAACATACACGGGCAGAGCGTTGAGCGCAGAGCTGTGGTGCGTATTGCAGAAGAGAGTCAGGTCTTGCAGAGACTGATTCGTGCTTTGATCTGGAAGCCAATTTAGAGCTGTGGAGCTTGTTGGTTGATCAAAGGCAGCCGCGGGAGAGCTGACGGGTGGAAGGCTCGGTCGAGGTTCGTGCGGAAGAACTCACTAGTGGCAGGTGGTCACTGAGTGAGGGGGAGTTACTCAGAGTGTGCAGCGCTCTTGGAGTGGTTCGATCGGCTCGGCAGGAGGCCTTGGAGCGACGCGGACAGAGTGCTTCAGCTAGTGTTATAGCTGTTGCTGCAGCAACCCTGCTGAGTAGTGTAGGCTAGAATAGGCTGAGTTCTTGAAGAGGATTGTAGCTATTCTAGACTGACATATTGTAGAGGGTGTGCTGGCACAAATCAGAGCTTGTTCTGATTGTGTTAAGTAGTCCACACGGGGTTAAAGTAGCATAGGTTGCGTGCGTTGTAACCTAGTGTGATCTGAACCTTTGGTTGAGTGGATTGAGGACTGGAGAATAGTCCTCCCCAGACGTAGGCAGATTGGCCGAACTGGGTGAACAAATCTGTGTCCTATTCATTGTCTGCTGTGCATACATTTAAGTGAACAAGAGTGTGCTGCAGCAACTGCTAGTTCACAAATCTGCATAAGTAGAGACACTTGAAATTTCAAGAATGAACCATGATCATGTAGCTTCCTAGGCATGTTATGTTGAATAATAGCGCTACAATTAGCATCCAAAGCTACGTGATCAATTTCATGCATTTCTCTCCTATGCGAAATAATATCCTTAAGAAATTTTGCATAAGTAGGCATTTGAGTTAGTACCTCCGTGAAGGCTCTCTCTGAAGATCCTCATCATCCGAATCATGTCTACAAGCTAAAGAAGGCTCTCTCTACGGTTTGAAGCAAGCTGCCAGAGCATGGTATGAAAGATTGACTGGGTTCTTGATAACTCACGGTTATGATCGAGGAGGGGTAGACAAGACTCTTTTTGTGCGCAAAACGAGGTCAGATTTTATTATTGCACAATTATATGTGGATGATATTGTGTTTGGGTCAAGTTCGTAGAGAATGGCAAAGCAGTTTGTGGAGAAAATGCAAATGGAGTTTCAAATGAGCATGGTGAGAGAATTAACCTACTTTCTTGGTCTGCAAATCTTGCAAAAAGAAGATGGCATTTTAATGTCACAAAGAAAGTATAGAAAGAATTTAATAAAAAGGTTTGGAATGGACACTGCACACCAAGTGTGGAAAGAATTTAATAAAAAGGTTTTGATTGAAAATTTCCATACTTTATCTTCATGTTAATTCTATGCACACCAAGTGTTTGACGAAACGGATGAATGAGTATGAATTGATAAAACACCTAGGGATGGAATAAGAATTGAACTTAGGTTGTTTAGAAGATCAAGCATGATTATTTTAGATAGCATTTGTGCGCGAGAGTGACATTCGCATTCTACTAGGCTAATTATAGAGCGAACTTTAGTTAAATATCAATAGACTGAGAGGTTATGAGACTTTTGTTCTACACGATTCAATAGAGCAAGAGTTTGAGAATTGTGTCACTTAGGTATCATTCCCATTCTAGAGAAGGAGCGAGAGTTGAATTTAGAATGCGTGATACTTTAGCCTAGAATTACCAGTCAAATTAACTCATGCATATATTTCTATTTTGCGTTGCATATCGATGACCTAAGGGTGAAATAGGATTCCGACTACGTTTTCTTTATTACTTTACTTCCAACCTAATTTTGAACTTATGTTTAGTATTTGCCAGAGATACCTCGCATAGAGGAAAAACCTCAACTTTTATTTAGTAGATTTGCATTAAGCATTACTAGCTAGCTTTAGACTAATCTAGGCTTTTCTCTTGGGTTTGACCCGAGGTCACACGGATTATAAATATTATTTGTGTACCGTGATTGGACTAGTATTTTTACTACCACAATTTTGACAACGTTCAAAATGGCGCCGTTGCCGGGGATTAGCCATTAGACTAGTTTGCTTTTTAGTTAGTGTACTTCATTTTTTTTCTTTTTTGTTGATTGTGATTGCGTGTTTGCGTGTTACTCTTGCTTACTTTGATTTAAGTTCACACTTATTGACGTTTTCTCTGATTGCTTGGTAGGTGTTTGAATGCAAACCAAAGCACGCACGAAAAAGGCACAAGAACAAGCCTCCACATCAGCTCCAGATCAGAAATTGCCAGATTTTGATACTTCTTCACCTCAATTCATGTTGATCAACCACCAACAGAAGTTATAGATTAACCGAACCCGAGGAGGGAAGGAAATGGCGCTCTTCCGCAAGAGGAAGACAAGAGACCGGTTGGAGCTTGGAGACTTCATGCTCGATGACTTCACTTGATTCCCACACTATAGACGCATGCCACTTGAGAAGGGATCATCGCAAAGGACTTCTCAAGTGTGTTTCTTATGAAGAAGGGAATCGGCTACGTCTTTTATCCAAGACGTTAAACTAGGCTTGTGAGTATTTATGCTTTTGTTTTTACTTGATTGTATTATAGAATCGTTGTGGAATTTGTGCTGCGCAATGTGCTAAATGTATTGGTGGTTTAAGATATTTTCTGATTGTGTGCCCTTAAATTACCCCTTTGGTTTGATTATTGATATATAGAAGTTTTAAGTGAGGGGTAATCTGTTGATGTTTAGGTTGCTTCTATGTTTGTCATGACTTGTGTTGGTATTCTTACTATGTACGTTAATTGACTAGTCCATTTGTATTTTGACAAGCTTCGCCGTGATTTATTTTTTTTTGCATGATAGATGGTTTTTGAACTTTTGTTGTTTCTATTTGGCAATTTTTTTCCCCTTAAAATTCGGACTGCACTGCTAATTTGATTCAGACTACCTTTCCAAGTCACATTTTTTTGCCTTGCCCGAATCACTATTGATTCAGGAAAGCTCATGCTATCCGGACTGCTTTAATTCGACCAGGCTGTGGTCGGATCACTTTATATGCACCCCGAATCAATTCTGATTCGGGCAGTTGTGAGCAGAACTATTTTCAGTTGACTTTGGGAATTTTGCGACTTTAGGCACATTTATTCGAAACCTTTTTCAAGCACTATAATACACTGATCATGACTCTTGATTTACATGAGCAATCGAAGTAAACTCATCGTTTGAATCGTCGCGCATTTGTTTTCCAATCTTTTACCTAGCTATATGTTTCGCATTGATATATATGTCATAGCTAGCTGTTTTAATCTGTGAATTCAAGTGTTGCGCTAACCCTTTTTCTTGAGTTTACAGATTTACCGCAACTGACTGGAGCATCATTCATGGACATAAGCGGATGCGCATTTGGCTGCCTCCACATGAGAGAAGTTCCTTCGACACTTTTTCTGTAATTCTTTTACTTTATATTGCTTAGGGACTTAGCAAATTATTAAGTGTGGGGTGTTTTGTGCTTATGCTATTATTTGTTTAACAATATGATTATATGCTACATGTTTACTTTGCGCTCATTATACTTGCATGACTGTTTTCATCCTAGCTTTAAGTATTGATCACACGAAGTAATGTTTGCTAAGCGATTAAGTAGTACCATTTAAAAAAAAAATTTGAAATGAGTTGTGCTTTGAATTCATGAATAGTATCTTTAAGTTGATTGGCGTTCTTTGTGATGATTTCATTTACATGATTCGGTGTTTTGACTAGCTTAGTTTGATTTATTTTTAAGCTCTTTCCGTGCATGAAAAATGAAGTTAAGTTTAGCGAGCACAAAATTAAATAAAAATAGTTTTCATATAAAAACCTTGTACTTGCTCTTGTTTGCTATTAGGGGACTTTAGCTCTCCTATTTAGCCTTTGCATTTGTTTAGCTCACACTTCATGCTCCATTATATATCACTTGGGCACATTTTCAAGTATTAAGTATGGGATCAAATAAAGCATTTGCCAAAAAAAGATAAACAGGGTGCAAAGAGAAAAAAAAATATATTTTTAAGGTTTTACAAATGCCAAGGGTTAGGAAGGTAAGTTTCCCCTTGAAAGCAGTTATATAAACACAAAAATATTATTTGTTTTTTTGGGTCAAGGAAAAGTTACAAATGCCGAGGGTTAGGAAGGTAAGTCCACCCTTGAAAGAATTTGTATAAACGAAAAAATAAAAAATAAACACACTTAATTCTTGACTTTATGCCTTTTCCGCAAGTTCTTTCGCATGTGTGTGAGTAAGGCCTTTGCATTTCACTTTTAGGAAACATCTAAGGTATGCCCCTCGTTTTTTATAACTTAAGTATCAAGAATTGTACGAGTGAATTTTAAAATTTTAAATGCCAAAACTCCTCTTCTCTTACGGATTATGACTTATAGTCTAAAACTTGAGAATGAGTTTGTTGTCATGAGCTTATGGACTTGCGCTTAGCAAGCATATGTGATTCACTCAATGAAGTTTTGTGTGTAAGCGACACTTTTCTTCATACTACTTGCATAGGAAATTGAGCGGTAATTTGAATTTGACGAATGCTAGTTTTGATGTCGATTCTATGAATATTTATTGTCGCAAAGAAGTGAATGATCCTTAGCATTTACATGAAATGAATGATTTTCACAACTCTATTATTATTATGATGGTTGATAAAAGAATTACTTGCTTTGCAAACTATATTTGGGTTTTGAACTCTTATGGATGATTGCGCTTAGGATATGTGAGTATTCCTATTCTGAAAACTCTCACGAGACTATAACTCGTCCACTAGAGTAGCCTAGGGGTTTAAAGGCTTCATGCATATGCTAAATGCATCCGTGATTCCTATGACAATGAGTTAGGAGTAGATTAATTTTCTTTGTTTAGTTATTTTGATATTATGTTACATGAGTAGGGGATAGATGTGTTTTATCTACATAAGATTTGTTACGTGCTTTGATACTATCATATATGATTTAGCATCTTACTTTCCGCTTGACTTGTGCATATACTTGTTCGGGACAAACAAGACTTAAGTGTGGGGTGTTTTAATGACCGGACAAATGATCTTATATTTATCCGTATTTTCCATTTACTTCTTATTTTTTCCGTTGTTTTATGAAATCGTTTGACGCTTTCTTTTTCCATTTCAGGTTTAAAATGTCTATTATATGATATGAAGTTGCTCGAAGAAAATCTGGATAATTCCGATCGCTCGAGAGCAAAAACGAGAAAAATTGAGCAAAAGGTAAAAGTGATTCGCCCAAGGCAGATTTGATTCGCCCAGAGGGTGCACGAATTACATGTGATTTGGCCACCCTTGGTCGAATCAACCTCCATGCTGCCCGGATCAGAAATGACTCGAGGAGAATTCGCCAGAGACCAAATCTGGGCAGACTGACTTGTTCATCATCAAAGGCTTGCCGAGCACATGATTCTTATCTAATTGACGCGTGCCATAGCTTGTTGGAAAAATAATTCAAATAGCTTCAATTTTTTAGTTTACATCAAGACGTGCTTCGAAGATTTAAATGTTCAAACAAGCAAGATTCTAACGCTGCAGAATGATCCGCCCAAGAGTTGATCAAATTAAAAGTGATTTTGCCAAGTGAAAGTGATTCGCCCAGCTCCGGAACAGCACTGAGAGTTTGATTCGGACACTCTGTCCGAGTCAATTAATAAGGCTACCCTGGATCACTTTTGATTCGGGCACGACGGATAAATATAAAAAGAAAAAAAGATGGGAAAAATTAGATTGTGCCTTGGGGTGCCTCTGGTGCCTAGGGTTTCTCTCTTGAAACGAAACCCTAATCGGAGAACTTGGAAAATTGTCGATAATTCGGAGAAGACACCTACAATTGAAAATTCTAAAACATCATTCTAATCTAAACACCACTTCTCTAATACTTTACTTTCTTTACTTTTCCTTGTTGAATAATTTCGTTATGTTTTGTTTCAAATTCACCATGAGTGACTAGTTGTTTAGTAGTAGGGATTCTTATGGATCCCTTAGGTTAGATTGTAATGCAAAACATGCAATTTGTTATTATGAATGAGGTTTTTGATTAAAAATTTTCATGCTTTATCTTCATGTTAATTCTATGCACACCAAGTGTTTGACGAAACGCATGAATGAGTATGAATTGATAAAACACATAGGGATGGAATGAGAATTGAACTTAGGATGTTTAGAAGATCAAGCATGTTTATTTTAGATAGCATTTGTGCTTGAGAATGACATTCGCATTCTACTAGGCTAAGCATAGAGCGAACTTTAGTTCAATATCAATAGACCGAGAGGTTGAGATTATCAGGCTTTTGTTCTACACGGTTCAATAGAGCTAGAATTTGAGAATTGTGTCACTTAGGTATCATTCCTATTCTAGAGAATGCGTAAGAGTTGAATTTAGAATACATGATACTTTAGCCTAGAATTATCAATCAAATTAACTCATGCATAAATTTCTATTTTGCGTTACTAATCGATGACCTAAGGGTGAAATAGGATTCCGACTACGTTTTCTTTATTACTTTACTTCCAACCCAATTTCGAACTTGTCATTAATATTTGTGAGAGATACCTCGCATAGAGGAAAAACCCCCACTTTTATTTAGTAGACTTGCATTAAGCATTACTAGCTGGCTTTGGACTAATCTAGGCTTTCCTATTGAGTTCGACTCGAGGGCACCATGACTATTTACTGCTGCACTGGATCCAACAGGGCACCATGACTATTTACTGCGACAATATGAGTGCTATTAGCATTAGCAAGAATCCAGTGCAGCAGAGACCTGGTAGAAACTCGAACTGTTGTCCTCAAGCATGTAGCCACTGAGAAGCAGCTCGCTGATATTTTCACAAAACCCTTAGATGGAGCTAGATTTGAGGATTATGTGTAGTTCCTGGATGAGCTGACAGAAGCCTTTGTCATTTGTGACAAAAAGGGGGAGAGGAATGTAATAGGTAGAACATCTACATAGTAGAGGTAGAGGTGTGCCAGGGATCATTTATAGCTATTAGTTGTAACTATAGTTGTTTTTTTCTTTTGTCAAAATGCCTAGGGGGAGACTGTTGCGGATATGACATCCTTGACAAAACTGCTCAAGAGAATGCTAAAGCACTGCCTGAAGATCGGTGGCTAAATCACAATCTGAAGACTGACAAAACAACAACAGCAAAGAGCTAGAGTCTGCTTCAGCAACCCCTGAAGACTTTAAGCTGAGACACTATCTGAAGAATGGGCAAGAGATAGAGTCTACTTCAGCACTCTGTGATCATCCAGAGCTAGTGCAGAATTCCGGCGTTGCATGATGTGGCTCCGGACTGATCCAGCTATCATCAAGAAAGATCAACAAGGTATGGAGATGTCATCAAGAGCTCAGCAGTGGCCAGCACGTGCTCAAAAACATAAAGATCCAAGGGGTTCAAATTAGGCAACGGAATCTTCAACAACTTGCTAAAATCTAGGTATAAGATTCAGATATTGATGCTCTGCGTTTTTGGGGAGTGCGTGGGCTAGAAAAGCAGTGCAGAGGACACAAGCAAGATGGACGATCACAAAGAGAAAACACAGGGCCCAAGAGAAGAGCACATGGAGAGATTAACTCACGGTAATAGGGTTGCTATACACTGAGTTAAAGGCTTGTGTTGCGCAGAGGATTTAGAACTTGTGGAGTTTGATTTTGGACTGATTCCGAGTTCAACTGGAGCGCTGCTCATTAGTGGAACATTCAAGAGCTCGGTGATTAGCCACAGACAGGCGTTGTCGTGGGCTTAGGAGCAGTGATTGAGGCCACTCAATATTGGCCGAGTGTGTCATTGATTGAGGGGGAGCCGAGGCTGAGTTTGAAGAACTCGGAGTGTCGTATGCATAAGATACAGCAACTCTAGTGAAGAGTGTGCTGAAGCATTCCGTGAGCTATACACTGGAATAGAATAGGCTAAGTTTGAGAGGTAGAATTGTAGCTATTTATTACTGAGAGTGTGTAGGCTGCACGAAGAGAGTCTGTGTGATTAGACTGCTTGCTAGTCTAGAAGTTTAGCCTGAGCTTTAGATTTCTGCTAGCTGAGAAGTAGTGGTGTGAGTCCTTGTACTTCGAACTTTGGCAGTGACATCTGGAGGATCGGAGCATCCTCCCCATATGTAGGCAAGCTGCAGAACTGGGTGAACAAACGTACTCTCTCTTTCTTATTCTCTAGTAGAGTAGTTGATGAGCTGACAAATAACCTTATATTTATCTTTATTTTCACTTTACTTCTTATTTGTTCTGTTATTTTTTAAAGTCATTTAATGCTTTCTTTGTCCATTTCAACTTAAAAATGTGTATTACATGATATGAAGTGGCTCGAAGAAAATCTGGATGAATTTTGGTCGATCGAGAGCAAAAACGAGCAAAATTAAGCAAAAAGAAAAAGTGATTCCCACAAGGTAGATTTGATTCGCCCAGGGTGCAACCCCTGTCGAATCAACCTCCTAGCTGCCTGGATCAGAAATGACTTGAGGAGAATTCGTCCGAGACCAAATTTGGGTAGATTGACCTGTTCATCGTCGAAGGCTTGTCGAGCACATGGTTCTTATCCGATTGAGGCATGCTATTAATTCAAAGAGCTACAACTTCATAGTTTATATCAAGACGTACTTCGAAGGTTTAAAGGGTCATTCGAGCACTGAAAGGTTTTGAGGTTTTTTATTGAAAATTCACATGCTTTATCTTCATCTTAATTTTATGCACACCAAGTGTCTGACGAAACGCATGAATGAGTATGAATTAATGAAACATCTAAGGATGGAATGAGAACTGAAGTTAGGATGTTTAGAAGATTAATAGAGCCTAGTTATACGCGCTATTTAGATCTTAACACTGTGCTTGTTTGCATTATTTTGTGTACAAGATTACTGGTTTTTGGTATTTTTGTATTTTAGGATAAAACAGGAGCATAAGTCAGATGTGCGCTAACGGGCATTTTTTGAGCGCAATGCACACGACCTGCGGAGCTAGCAGCGCAAAAGGAGATAGCTGATTTGGACTACAGTGCGCAAACCGACTGCGCGAAGCAAGTAGCGCAATCAGCATGCGCAGGATAGCAAAGTTTCTAAATATTGATCATCATTATCTCCTAGATTTGGGAAGTAGCTAAGATTCTCTCGGGCCAAATCTAGGCATTCCTTGGGCTTCAAGACCAGTAAATAAGAGGAGGGAAGCTAGGGTTTGGAGGAGAGAGAGGGCACATAGAGAGAAGGACACACAGCAGCAAAAACACACGAGCTACTCTAGCCCAGATTCTGCGCGAACCACCTGCGCCAGCCGAAAACAGCAATCTGCAATTGCGCCGACCTGCTATTTTTCCTTGGCTGCCTTAGTTTTATTTATTATTTCTATGATGTTTGTTTCTAGCATGTCTAGCTAAATACTTTGTATCGGTTGGGCATGATTGTATGAAGTATTTCCTTTGAGACTTGTGCTTAAAGCTTAGTTCGTCTACTTATATTAATTCTATGCATATGGGTGATAATTAGTTGTGCGAATAAGAGAAGCCTTGAACAGCAATCTTATTCTAACTGCTCGTTATTGTATGTTAAACTAGTTGATAACTTGACGGTGACAACTAGGAGTAACGCACTATGATAATCAGCTGCTACTGTGATAGGATTCGTAGCTCCTTAAACTAGTTTCAGGAATTAATAGCTCATGGACTTTGATCGGAACATGCGCGCACGTTAGGAAGCCTTGATCGGATACTAACTTAAGTAGAACTGCACTATAAATGTTTAGAGTCAATGATAAGGGATACATTCATAGAGGATTGTCTGTATCGATACTTTTCATAGTCATAGTACTTAATATCTACTGCCTGCGCACGTATCGTGCAAGCCTGCTTTCACTACTGTTCATTCGCGCACCTGCGCAACCCAATCACTCACAACCCCAATTTCGTAAGTTGTAGGTTGCTAGCTAAGACGAGTCTGCACGCTCCTTGTGGGATCGACACTGACTTAGCCGCTGTACTAAGTGGAGAAGGAAGGATTGATTTGACGCGTACAACGGCGCGCGATCAAATTTTGGCGCCGTTGCCGGGGAGCAACACAGATAAGTTTTAACTAGTTCAAGTTTTCTTTTACAGTAGTTAGTTATTTCTTTTTATTTTTTGTTGGTGTTTCTGCCAGTACGCAATTAACATCAGCCTGCGCAACCTTGAAACAGTTGCGCTGTGCAAATCATAGTTGCGCACCGACAGGGGCAACAACCTAGTTGTCTTTTAATTTCGTTTTCTTTAAGTTTCGAACAGGGCATGGAGAATAATAGTGTCATCGGCGATAACTTAGGGGACAAAACCCCAGAGGGACCTAACAATGCAAGGGCAGATAACCGCGCAGCTCGGTTCAGAGAGGAAGTACAGCGCGAAGTTGAAGCTCGGATGGCCGTTGAAGCAGTGTATAATGCGCAAACCGCGTAACAGATCGTGCGACGCAGAACAGTGCGCGAAATGTTGATCAGTCAACCAACCTTGGTGCATAGTACTTCCACCCGATGGGCATTTTGAACTACGGAGCTCTTTCATTCATCATATGCCTAAGTTTCATGGGATGAACAACGAGAACCCGGTCAAGCATGTGCGTGAATTCCTAGTTATCTACGAGAACATGAAGACCGACGGGGAGAGTGAAGAAGCGCTGAAGCTGAAGGCGTTCCCTTTTTCATTGTGTGATACAGCTAGGCATTGGCTGATGAGCTTACCAGCAGGATCTATTCGCACATGGGAGCAGCTCCAGAAGAAGTTCTTGGATATGTTCTACCCCGCAGCAAAGATCGCGCTACTCAGGAAGGAATTGGCCGCACCTAGGCAGGGCGTAGGAGAGTCACTATCAGAGTACTATGAGCGTTTCAGGGAGCTGGAAGCCAACTGCTATAATCATGGCCTGTCCCAAAATGTGCTGATAGAGAATTTCCTGAACGGGCTACAACCGATGGAACTTAGATTGTTGAATGCATGCGCAGGTGGTGACATATGCAAATGTACCCGGAGGATGTATGGCAGATGATCGAGGACTCTGCTGGACAGGTGAGGCATCAATTGATGCTCGAGAACAGTCGTGCGCACGCTGTGCATCAGGTGGATTCCAGTGCTGAAATAAAGGAAATGAAAGCCATGCTACAGAAGCTGATGAGTGCGCAAGGCACGTAGCCAGTTGCGCCGAAGGAATGCGAGTTCTGTACGTCCACTGAGCACAAAACCGACGCATGTCCCACACTTTTTGAGGAATCAGGAGATATAAATGCTCTAGGAGGATGGGAAAATAGAGGACCGCAGAGGCAGAATCAGCCGCGCTTTGGACTGGCCGCAAATGGATTCAGATGGAGGGAATACAGCAATCTCCAAAGGCAGCCCGCGGAATATCGCACACCACAGCAGGCGCAGCAAGCATACAACCCACGCACCGCCGCAATGACGCACCAGCACAGAATAACCAACAACTGCGGCGCTCCTTAGAAGACATAGTGGGTCAGTTAGCAGACACTGTGCGCAAGAATGATGAAAAGTATGACAAGAGGTTCGAGTCAATTGAGAAGCAGTTGTCGCAGATTGCTACCACGGTTTATGAGCTGAAAAAGAGCGATGGCAACCTACCTTCGCAAGTGATTCAAAACCCTAAGGGAGGAGTTAACGCCGTAACGCTGAGGATTGGGCGCACAGTTGGGACAGCTCCGATCGCGAAGGTGCCCACGCAGCCAGTTGCGCAACCTCCAGAGCCAGCACAGCCGGATGCGCAACCAGCCGCGCCAGCTACAAACCAACAGGGGGTGGCGCCAGGTATGCTATAATCACGAGAAAAGAGTACCAATCATACTAACGCACCTGCACCTTTTCCTTTGCAGGCACCTTTAGCAAGGAAGGAGGCGCTAGACAAGGAGTTATATGAATTATTCAGTAAGGTGGAAATAAACATTCTCCTGATTGAGGCAGTTCGGCTGATCCCCAGATATGCCAAGTTCTTCAAGGAGCTGTGCACAAACAAGAGGAGGAAAGGCGAGTGCGCACAAGTAATGCTTAACGCACATGCAACAGCAATTGTGCAACACAAGGTACCACCTAAATGCCGGGATCCAGGTACGTTCACCATACCGTGCACCTTAGGTAAGACCACGGTAAGCAACTGCATGATTGATCTCGGTGCATCTATAAATGTGCTTCCTTACTCCTTGTATGTGTCCTTGCACCTTGGTCCACTAAGGCCTGTAGGTCAAACCATCCAATTAGCAGATCGGTCGTGGAAACAACCGACGGGCATGATAGAGGACGTTCTCGTCCAAGTGGGAGAGCTGGTGTTCCCAGCAGATTTCTACGTCTTGGAGATGGAGGGTGAGCCGAGCAAGGGAAGTGCGCAAATCCTACTCGGCAGACCATTTCTGATGACAGCGCGCACAAAGATAGACGTGTTGAAAGGCACGCTCTCAATGGAGGTAGATGGCAAGGAGATTCACTTTAACATTTTTGAAGGGATGCAGCATCCTCATGAGGACGCCACAGTGCACGCGTTAGATAGTATGGACGACTTGGTTGCGCATGCGCAGTGTGCGTGCGCAACTGGGAGCCTGTGCCACTGGCACAGACAGAGATGGAGGCACAAGATGATGAGCTGAGCAGCACAGAACCAGTGTCCAGACAGGTATGTGATCTGGTTAATGTTTGCGCTACTAATAAAATCCTCCCTTCTATTGAACAGGCACCCAAAGTTAAGCTGAAGCAATTGCCCGAGCACTTAAAATACATCTTCCTGGGCAATGAGGACACCCTGCCTGTCATCATAAAGAAAGGATTCGAGGAGGAGCAGGAGGCGCGATTACAGGAGGTGTTGTGCAAGAACCAGCGCGCTATAGGGTGGACATTAGCTGACTTGCGCGGAGTAAGCCCTGATGTGTGTATGCACAGAATTCTACTGAACGCAGTCACGCGCAAGGATCATTTCCCGCTACCGTTCATGGACCAGATGCTCGACCGTTTGGCAGGAAAATCGCACTTGTGATTCCTGGACGGTTACTCAGGGTACAATCAGATCCCTATTGCTGCGGAGGATCAGGAGAAGACAACCTTTACCTGCCCATTCGGTACCTTTGCGTTCCGGCGCATGTCATTTAGGCTGTGTAATGCGCCAGGTACGTTCCAACGCTTAGTGATAGAGCCTATTTATACGCGCTATTTAGATCCTAACACTGTGCTTGTTTGCATTATTTTGTGTACAAGATTACTGGTTTCCGGTGTTTTTGTATTCCAGGGCGAAACGAGGGCCTAAGTCGGATACGCGCTAATAGGCAGCGTTTAAGGAGCGCAACACACAGCCTGCGGAGCTAGCAGCGCAAACTGGATAGAAAGTGGCAGACTGCAGTGCGCAGACCGACTGTGCGAACCAATGTGCGCAGTGAGCCATGCGCAGGATATTGGTGTTTCCAAATCTTGACACCATTCGATTTGGAAGTTGCCAAGGCCGTCCTTGGGCCTCATGAGCAGTATATAAAGAGAGGAAGGCTAGGGTTTGAAGAGAGGGAACACAGACACACAACAACACACGAGAGAGAGGCAGAACTGAAAAACACACGAGCTACTGTGAGGACCTGCGCTAGCCAACTGCGCCACCCGAGACACAGCAACCTGCACGCACCTGCTTGTTACTGTTTTCTTGGATACTTTAGCTGTTATTTACTATTTCTATGATGTTTACTACTAGCATGTCTAGCTAAACGCTTTGTATCGGTTGGGCATGATTCTATGAGTATTTCCTTTGAGACTTGTGCTTAATGCATGGTTTGTTTGCTTGTATTAATTCTGTGCACACGGTTGACAGCTAGTTGCATGAGTAGGGGAAGCCTTGAACCGCAATCTTACTCTTACTACTTGTTCGTCATATGTTAAACTAGTTGGTAGCTTGACGGTGACAACTAGGAGTAATGCGCTAGGATAATCAGCTGCTACTGTGACAGGATTCGTAGCTGCTTAGACTAGTTTTAAGAATTAATAGCTCATGAACTTTGATCGGAACATGTGCACATGTTAGGAAGCCTTGATCGGACACTAACTTCAGTGAATCGAACTATAGATGTTTAAAGTCGATGATAAGGAATACATTCATAGAGGATTGTCCGCACCGATACTTTTCATAGTCATAGTACTTAATCTCTACTGCCTGCGCACGTCTAGTGCAAATCCTGCATTAACTACTGTTTATTTGCGCACCTGCGCAACCCAATCAATCACAACCAAATTTTCGTAAGTTGTAGGTTACTAGTTACAGCGAGTCTGCTTGCTCCTTGTGGGATCGACCCTGACTTAGCCGCTGTACTAAGTGGAGAAGGATTATCTTAGCGCGTTACTGCTAGTTGTCACCGTCAAGCTACCAACTAGTTTAACATATAACAGACAAGTAGTAAGAGTAAGATTGCGGTTCAAGGCTTCCCCTACTCATGCAACTAGCTGTCAACCGTGTGCACAGAATTAATACAAGCAAACAAACTATGCATTAAGCACAAGTCTCAAAGGAAATACTCATAGAATCATGCCCATCCGATACAAAGCGTTTAGCTAGACATGCTAGTAGTAAACATCATAGAAATAGTAAATAAAAGCTAAAGTATCCAAGAAAACAGTAACAAGCAGGTGCGTGCAGGTTGCTGTGTCTCGGCTCGCGCAGTCGGCTAGCGCAGGTCCTCGCAGCAGCTCGTGTGTTTTTCAGTTCTGGCTCTCTCTCGTCGATGTCTGATCTCTCTTTCAAACTCTAGCCTTCCTCTCTTTATATACTGCTCATGAGGACAATCTTAACAACTTCGAAATCCTATGGTGTTCAAAATTTGGAAACACCAACATCCTGCGCATGGCTCACTGCGCACTCTGGTTAGCGTAGTTGGTTAGCGCACCGCACTCTGAATCTGCCACTTCCTATCCTGTCTGCGCTGCTAGCTCCGCAGGCTGTGTGTTGCGCTCCTTAAACGCACCTATTTGCATGCATCCGACTTAAGCTCTTGTTTTGTCCTGGAATACAAAAACACCGGAAACCAGTAATCTTGTACACAAAATAATGCAAACAAGCACAGTGTTAAGATCTAAATAGCCCGTATAAATAGGCTCTATCAAACCCCCCACACTTGACCTATTCGTCCCGAACAAGCACAGTCTTGCACTCTGGCGCGATCTGCACAACCGTTCACCCTGCGTTGCTCTATCACCTGCGCGCATCTGCCCTCAACAGCTTAGTATAACAATTTCGAAATTCTCTCTCAGCTGGGATGGAGATTATTTCGAATGGCTGGGAGATAGCTCTTCATAGCCTCCGGGTTGTCAGCCTTTACTTCGAGTACGGGTATATGGTTTATAGCGCAAGATTCTTTCGGCACGTGATTCTTCCACGCACTTCCTGGGAACTCGAGCCTTCTCGATGATTTTCTTGTGAACTTGCGCATGCTGGTACGGAGTTGTGCGCATGCTGGTTTCTTTAGCGCATATCATCTGCTGGTGCTTTTTCTTTTGTACAGCTTTATCTACAGTTCCTGTGTTCCCAGAACGGTTCCGGTCTCGGCCTCCGGATAGCAGCTATGGAACAACGCTCCGCTCTCCCTCCTTGATCTATTTGCGCAGGTCGGCACACGCATTTACACCCGCGCCCGCCTTCCCTAGCTCGACTTCCAGTGGAAAGGTGGTCTGTTTTCCCACCTCGCCACGCTTTGGGTATTTGCCTTCGGCATCTGCGTGGCTGAGCGCGCTCTATTGTTCCGAAGGTCGCGAAGCACCGGCCTCCACTAGCGCTCTCGACCATATACCTTACCTTTGAAGCAAAAACGACTAACCGCCTCTCTAGAGCTTTTCTGTCAACTCCACATCCCCTGAATATCCCGACTAAAAGGAGCAGAAAAAACGAAAAAAATACTAAACAGTTGATAGCAGCGCATGCAGAATGAATAGGGCAATACAAGCCAAGAAGCGTGCGCAACCCGCAAACTAGCGCACCATTGCTACTATTCCCTTCAACTAAACTAAGTTACATTACAAAGCTAAAAAAAAACGTGAAATGTAAATGCAACGCTCCCCCCCCCCCACACTTAAACAAAGACGTGTCCCCACGACTCATGCTCAAGCGCAACGGAGAGAGCACACATGCATGCAAGCAAAACAAAGAACATAAGAAAGAAAAACATATAGTCGGCGCAGCAAAGACATAGTCAGGAGTTTACGAAATGTTCAGCACAATATAGCAAAGAAACAGCGAGCAATAGTTTTCAAAAAGATAAGTGATAGAGCCTATTTATACACATTATTTAGATCCTAACCCTATGCTTGTTTGCATTATTTTGTGTACAAGATTACTGGTTTCCAGTGTTTTTGTATTTCAGGGCGAAACGAGGGCCTAAGTCGGATACGCGCTAACAGGCAGCGTTTAGGACGCGCATCACACAGCCTGCGGAGCTAGCGGCGCAAACAAGGAAGTTGACAGAGTCGACTACGGTGCGCGAACCGATTGCGCTAACCAGGAGCAGTGCGCCATGCGCAGATAGTGGTGTTTCCAAATCTTGACACCACCAAATTTGGAAGTTGCCAAGGATGAGCTTCTTGAGCAGTATATAAAGAGAAGAAGGCTAGGGTTTGAAAAAGACATTGATATCATCCAGACACACCACAGCACACGGGAGAGCGGCAGAACAGAAAAACACACGAGCTTGCTACGAGGACCTGCGCTAGCCGACTGCGCCAGCCGAGACACTGCAACCTGCACGCACCTGCTAGTTGCTGTTTCTTTGACACTTTAGATATTATTTACTGTTTCTATGATGTTTACTACTAGCATGTTTAGCTAAACGCTTAGTATCGGTTGGGCATGAATCTATGAGTATTTCCCTTGAGACTTGCGCTTAATGCATAGCTTGTTTGCTTATATTAATTCTGCCCACATTGTTGGCAGCTAGTTGCATGAGTAGGGGAAGCCTTGAACCGCAATCTTACTCTTGTTGCTTGTTGTTATATGTTAAACTAGTTGAATAGCCTGACGGTGCCGACTAGGAGTAACGCGCTAGGATAATCAGTTGCTACTGTGACAGGATTCGCAGCTGTTTAGACTAGTCTTAAGAATTAATAGCTCATGAACTTTGATCGGAACATGCACACATGTTAGGAAGCCTTGATCGGACACTAACATTAGCAAACCAAACTGTAGACATTTAGAGTCGATGATAAGGAATACACTCATAGAGGATTGTCTGCGCCGATACTTGTCATAGTCATAGTACTTAATCTCTACTGCCTGCGCACGTCTAGTGCAATTCCTGCATTTTACTACTGTTTACTCGCGCATTGCGCAACCCCAATCACTCACACCCCCAGTTTTCGTAAGTGCAGGTTACTAGTTAAAGCTAATCTACTACCTCCCTGTGGATTCGACCCCGACTTAATCGCTGTACTAAGTGGAAGAGGAAGGAATTAATTTGACGCGCACAACGACGCGCGCTATCAATAAGAAACCACCCGAAAGAAATGAGCGCCCTCCTTGCGTCCTAGACATCCTCGGAGTTGGACTCAGCCGCGGATCCGTGCGCCTCCTCATCTGTGGAACCTGTCTCGAATTCTGAACTGGAGGCTGGCGGTACGACAGATACTGCGGCGGGCAGAGTCAGGAGATCGTCCTCCGGGATAGGGTCCTGATCGCGCGTCGTTGTGCGCGTCAAATATAATCCTTCCTCTTCCACCAGTACAGCGGTTAAGTAAGGGTCGATCTCCACAGGGAGCAAGTAGTTCAGTCTTCAATCCTGTCGTCTACACTAAAAATGGGGGTTGTGTGAGATTGGGGTGCGCGATGCGCAAATGAACAGTAGCTAGCGTAACGCAGGAAATTGCACTAGACGTGCGCAAGCAGTAGAGATTAGATACTATGACTATGAGAAGTATTGGGCAGACAATCCTCTATGAACGCATTCCTTATCATCGACTCTAAACGTCTATAGTTTTCGGCTTACTTGGGTTAGTATCCGGTCAAGGCTTCCTAACACGTGCGCATGTTCCGTTCAAAGTTCATGTGCTATTAATCCTTAGAACTAGACTAAACAGCTGCGAATCCTGTCACAGTAGCAACTGCCTACCCTAACTCGTTACTCCTAGTTGTCACGGTAAGTTTGCGATTCAAGGCTTCCCCTACTCATGCAACTAGTTTAACATATGACAAGCAAGCAACGCAAGTAAGTTTGCGGTTCAAGGCTTCCCCTACTCATGCAACTAACTGTCTCAGTGCGCGCAGGATTAATACAAATAAGTAAACTATGCATTAAGCTCAAGTCTCAAAGGTAATACTTCATAAGTTCATGCCCGACCAACACTAAGAGTTTAGCTAGACATGCTAGTAATAAACATCATAGAATAGTAAATAAGGTCTAATATGTCTGAGAACACAGTAGCAACAGTGCGTGCAGATTGTCTTGTCGGCTGGCGCAGTCGGCTGGCGCAAGTCCTCTCAACAGGTCCGTGTGTTTTCAGTGTTGCCGCTCTCTCTGATGTGCGTTGTCCAATGACGGCCGTGATGTCTCTCTAGAAACCCTAGACTTCCTTCGTTTATATATTGCCCAGGAAGTTCACCTTTGGCAACTTCCAAATCTGGTCACTGGATGTTGCGCCTGGCGCACGGCATTCGGCTAGCGCATCGGCTAGCGCACCGCTACTGACTCTCGCCAACTTCTCCTCTGCTTGTGCTGCTATCTCCGCAGGCGGATCTCTCACTCCTAGGACGCTGCCTGTTAGCGCGTATCCGACTCAAGGACTCGTTTTGCCCTGTAACACAAAAACACTAGAAACGAGTAATCTTGCTCATAAAATATTGCAAACGAGCATAGGGTTATGATCTAAATAATGCGTACAAATAGCCTCTATCAAACCCCCCACACTTGCCCCTTGTTCGTCCCGAACAAGCACTGAAGCGCGGATACAATTACCTCTTCTGGAGTCTAGCGCACAGTCTTGCACTCTGATGCGAATGCGCAATTTGCTCAACTCGCACTGCTCTATCTCCTGCGCACAACTACTTTCAACAGTTCTAATATAATAATTTCGAAATTCATTACCTCTCAGCCGGGATGAAGATTTTTTGGATGGCTGGGAGATAGCTCTTCTTAGGCTCCTGGCTGCCAGCTCCTGCTCCGAAGATAGGTATATGGTGGATAACGCAGCTTCTTCCAGTGCGTGATTTGCCCGCGCACTTCCTGGGAACCTGAGCTCTCTGATGATTTTCTTATGGTCCTTGCGCATTTTGATGTTTGTGCGCATGCTGATTCTTTTGTAGCGTGTATTATCTGCTGGTATTTTTTCTTTTGTACAGCTTAATCTTTAATTTCTTACATTCCCAGAGCAGTTCCAGTCTCAGCCTTCGGATAGCAGCTATGGAACTCGCCCCGCTCTCTCTCCTTCTGTCTGCGCCGGTCAGCGCACGCGTTTACACCCGCGCCCGCCTTCCTTAGCTTGATTTCCAGAGAGAAGGTGGTCTGTTTTCCCACCTCGCCACGCATAGGGTGTTTTGCCTTTGGTATCTGCGTGACTGAGCGCGCCCTTGTGTCCAGAAGGCTGCGAGGCACCGGCCTCCACTAACGCTCTCGACCATATACCTTGCCTTCGAAGCAAAAGCGACTAACCGCCTCTCTGGAGCATTTCTGTCAACTCCACATCCCCTGCATATCCCAACTAATAGGAGCAAAAAACGAAAAAATTATACTAAAACAGTAGATGGCAGCGCACGCAATATGGATAGCGCAAACAAGCTGGAGCGCATGCGCATCCTGCACTCTAGCGCACTGCTGCTACTATTCTCTTCAGTTTAAACTAAGGGCTACTAAAAATGCTCAAAAACGTGAAATGTAAGTGTAACGCCCCCCCCCACACTTGAACAGAGACGTGTCCCCACGACTCAAGCTCAAGCGCATGGAGAGCGCACACATGCAGGTAATGGAAAGAAAATAGCAAGTATGGAAAGAAAATAGCTGATGAAGAGCAGCAGAAGTTCAGTAGCAGAAGTATTGCACACCTTCAGACAGCTTGTGCTACAGCAGATGCTGCAGCACAAATGCTGTAGCATAAATTCAGCTTTCTCGGAGATTGCATTCAAACAATAAATCAGTGGACCGAAGGGCTTTCGGAAAGAGCTGAATATTCAGGAGAATATTTCTGGAGTGTCTCTCAAGAACAAGGGCAGATTTGTTGAAATGAAGATATGATCTTGTAGAGATCTTGGAGGATCTTCCTTAGAATTGATGGGATTGGTTCCTAATGCATTTAGGAAATTCCAGCAGCAGCAAACAGCTACAACACAAGTGAACAAGGAGTTGTTGCAGCTCAAACAATCAAGCTGGCAGCAGAGGTGAACTAGCAGCAGATGCAGCAGGGGATGCTGCAGCAGGTGCTGGTTCAAGTGCTGGTTCAACTGTCCAAGTAGCAGTTTTGTGCTGGGTGCGATTTTAAGGTATGGCAGCTTTGTGAAAGCTCTTAGAAGAATTTCTAAAATACTAAAGAGCATATTCCAGCAAGGTTTACTTGTCAGAGAAGGAGATTTGCATTGAAGATATTAATCAAATCTAATCTCCTAGATTTTAGGAGATAATTGATCTTGTGAGACTATGGCCTAAACCTGGAAATTGCTTAAAGTGGTGAGGGTATTTAAGCAGAAGGTTTGAGGGCTGTAGAGGGCGATCGAAGCTGAGTGATACACGAGAGTAGACACAGAATTCAGAGAGAGGATTTTCTGGGTGCTACGGACGTTGTTCTTCGATCAAACACACACAGGCAGAGCGTTGAGCGCAGAGCTGTGGTGAGCATTGCAGAAGAGAATCAGGTCTTGCAAAGACTGATTCGTGCATTGATCTGGAAGCCAATTCAGAGCTGTGGAGCTTGTTGGTTGATCAAAGGCAGCCGCGGAAGAACTGACGGGCGGAAGGCTCGATCGAGGTTCGTGCGGAAGAACTCACTAGTGACAGGTGGTCACTGAGTGAGGGGGAGTTACTCAGAGTGTGCAGCGCTCTTGGAGTGGTTCGATCGGCTCGGCAGAAGGCTTTGGAGCGACGCGGACAGTGTGCTTCAGCTGTGTGTTACAGCTGTTGCTGCAGCAACCCTGCTGAGTAGTGTAGGATAGAATAGGCTGAGTTCTTTGAGAGGATTGTAGCTATTCTAGACTGACATATTGTAGAGGGTGTGCTGGCACAAATCAGAGCTTGTTCTGATTGTGCTGAGTAGTCAACAAGCGGTTGAGTAGCATAGGTTGCGTGCGTTGTAACCTAGTGTGATCTGAACCTTTGGGTGAGTGGATTGAGGACTGGAGAATAGTCCTCCCCAGACGTAGGCAGATTGGCCGAACTGGGTGAACAAATCTGTGTCCTATTCATTGTCTGCTGTGCCTACATTTAAGTGAACAAGAGTGTGCTGCAGCAACTGCTAGTTCACGAATTTGCATAAGTAGAGACACTTGAATTTTCATAATGAAAAAAAATAAAGAACATGAGAACAAAAACAAATAGTCACACAGCACAAACATTAGCACAGGGTCACAAAAATATGCGGCACAAATATTCAGCACATAATATCCAATAAGACGCAGCAAAAATAAAAGACACCACCCTAAAGAAAACTAATGCGGCTGCCCCGCGGCCTTAGAAGGTCCCCGAGCTAGACGCAGCTGCTGAGCCAAGCGCCGCATCCTCTGAAGAATCAGTCACGTAGTCGTTGCTGGATGCTGGTGGCACTATGGCGAGGGGGTCAGGCTGCTCGTCCTCGGAAAGTGAATCCCAAATGGAATCGGAGTCTACGCTGGGAAAGGCTATGGGGGACTCCGGAACAGAAGGCCAGGCAGGGGAAGCTACTGGTGGTGGTATCGGTGCTGGTTCAGGGGTGGGCTCTGCTGCTGGGGCTGCTGGTGGCGCGGGGGAAGGCGCGGCTGGATGGACTGGGGTCAATACCCTCAAGAACTGCAAAAATCCAAACTGCACAGAAATCCCTGAAACTTGTACCGAACGAACGCCTACTACTCGCCGACACAACGCACTAAACACTGCTCTGATCCGCGCATTCTACCCCGGTGCGATTTCAAAACCCTAAAAAAAAAACTGCCTCCACTGCGCAAACCCTAACTGGAACTGCTCAAATCGGGGAGGGAAGGTTACCTGGGTGTTGTGTTGTTGTGCGGTCCGTGAATCACTCCAAACGGACGCTGGGTTGGGCGCTGATCGACGGCAGAAGTCTGACGGCGGGAGCTCGTGTGCAACGGTCGAGTGAAAAAGTGTTGGAATGTTTTCCTAAGTCCTGCCTTATATACCCCCCTGGCTAGCGCTTCCGACCTGCGCATTGCTAGGCGCACGGTCCCGCGCACTACTGTGTGACTCAAAAAACTACCAAGTCCTAAACTGGCTAAAAAAACTCAAAAAAACACAAAACAAACAGAAAAATAAAATAGGCGGAAATAAAACGTGTCGGGTTACCTCCCGACAAGTGCCTTTGTTTAACGTCGTTGGCTCGACTGTACCTCATTACGTGCCAAAACGTGTGTCTGCAACCTCCCCCACTCTTGCTCCCGAGTGTTCCTGCGCCAGCGTGTGTGTCGCGATCTCATTGGTCCTGCGCAAAGGGTAAAATGGAAGGTCAGTATGTGATAAATGATGCGTAACGAGGGTAGATGCAGAGGGAGAAGAATTGTGAGCTATGATCTTCGGTTCTCCCTCTGGTGCATCTGGTGGTTCCTCTGGCGCGTCAGCTGGCGCATCGATTATCTCTGGTTCTGCCAGCTCAAGGTCACGTGCTGTGTTATCCCAAGGTCCTCCTAAGTACCGTTTGACTCTCTGCCCATTAACCTGAAAACAATGCCGGTGCCCGTCTTCTAACTCGATTGTTCCGTAGGGGAAAACCTTGGTGATGGTGTATGGTCCCGTCCACTTGCTGCGCAACTTTCCAGGCATGAGCTTCAGGCGTGATGAAAATAACAATACCTGGTCTCCCGGTTCAAATGTGCGCCGGAGGATATGCTTGTCATGATACGCCTTGGTGCGCTCCTTGTAATCGCGCAGTCCCTCATAGGCGTCCAGGCGCAGCTCTTCTAGTTCGCTCAGCTCAAATGCGCGTTCTTTTCCTGCCTCATCCAAGTTCAGGTTGCAAATACGCAAGGCCCAATACGCCTTGTGCTCGAGCTCTACTGGCAGGTGGCAGGCCTTCCCATAGACCAGCCGAAAGGGCGAAGTCCCAATGGGCGTTTTATGCGCAGTGCGGTATGCCCATAGCGCATCATCCAGGCGCTGGCTCCAATCTTTGCGCGATGGCCTCACAGTCTTTTCCAAGATGCGCTTGATTTCTCTGTTAGACACTTCGGCCTGCCCATTCGTTTGTGGATGGTAAGCGGTGGACGTCTTGTGGCGCACCCCATAGTGCTTGAAAACTTGCGCCACAATCCTGTTGCAGAAGTGCGTCCCCTGGTCGCTGATGACTGCCTTAGGTACACCATACCTGCAAAATATGTTAGTTCGGAGAAAGTCAGCGACAGTCTTACCATCATCCTTGCGCGTCGCCTTAGCTTCAACCCATTTGGATACGTAATCCACGGCCACCAGTATGTACTCGTAGCCGGCAGATGGGGGAAATGGACCCATGAAGTCGATTCCCCAAACATCGAACACTTCATCCACCAGAATCGGGGTCTGCGGCATCTCGTTGCGCGCGGATATGCCTCCTGTGCGCTGGCACCTGTCGCAATTCCTGCAATGGTCATATGCGTCTCTGAATAGGTGCGGCCAGTAGAATCCGCAGTCCAAGATTTTTCCTGCTCGTGCGCTTGGGACCAAAGTGCCCTCCACAAGCGTGCGCATGACAAAACATCAAGACAGAGTTAATCTCATGGTCAGGAACGCAACGCCTTAATATCTGATCTGGACCTATTCTAAGCATGTAAGGATCATCCCAAAGGTAATGCTTGGACTCATGTTTCAATCGCATGCACTGAGTTTTATTAAAATGCGGAGGAAACGCACCTGTGACCAGGTAATTTGCGATATGCGCATACCATGGTACCTTACCTGTCAGCGCCATCAGGTGCTCGTCAGGGAATGTCTCCTTGATCTGCCCTGGCTCCTCCTCCTTGACGATCCTGCTCAGGTGATCAGCGACTGTATTTTCCGTGCCCTTCTTATCTTTGATCTCCAAGTCGAATTCCTGAAGCAGGAGCACCCAGCGCATCAGGCGCGGCTTGGTCTCCTTCTTGGACATGAGGTAGCGGATAGCTGCGTGGTCAGTGTAGATGATGACTCTTGCGCCTAGGACATAAGCTCGGAACTTCTCCAGCGCAAATACAATTGCCAGAAGCTCCTTTTCCGTGGTGGTGTAGTTCCTCTGCGCAGAGTCCAGCGTGCGCGATGCATAGTAAATGGCGTGCGGCTTCTTGTCCACGCGCTGCCCCAAGACTGCACCCACTGCGTAATCGCTTGCGTCACACATCAGCTCAAATGGCAGGTTCCAGTCTGGTGCGCGCATCACTTGCGCACTGGTCAGCGCTTCCTTCAGCTTATCGAACGCCGCCCTGCACTCATCAGTAAAATCGAAACACACATCTTTTTGCAACAGGTTAGACAGGGGTATACAAATTTTAGAGAAATCCTTAATAAAACGCCTGTAAAACCCAGCATGCCCTAAGAATGATTTCACGTCGCGCACGTTGGTGGCATAAGGCAGATTAGAAATAAGATCTATTTTAGCCTTGTCTACCTTAATACCCTCTTCTGAAATGATATGTCCTAGTACTACTCCGTGCGTGACCATGAAATGACATTTTTCGTAATTGAGCACTAAATTCTTAGAGATGCAGCGCGCTAAAACTTTATCTAGATGAGTTAAACATGCATCAAAGGTACTCCCATATACAGTGAAATCATCCAGGAACACTTCTATGCATATACCAATCATATCAGAAAAAATGCTCATGACCAAGCGTTGGAATGTACCTGGCGCGTTGCACAGCCCAAAAGACATGCGCCGAAACGCAAACGTACCGAACGGGCATGTGAATGTGGTCTTCTCTTGATCCTCCGCAGCTATGGGTATCTGGTTGTACCCTGAATATCCATCCAGAAAACAAAAATAAGGCTTACCTGCTAAGCTATCCAGCATCTGGTCCATAAAGGGTAACGGGAAGTGGTCCTTGCGCGTGACAGCGTTCAGCTTCCTGTAGTCAATGCACATGCGCCAGCCAGTTTGAATGCGCTTGGGAACTAGTTCGCCCTGCGCATTCTCTTCCACTGTGATTCCTCCTTTCTTTGGCACAACATGCACCGGGCTGACCCATTTCCTGTCCGAAATTGGGTAGATGACCCCTGCGCCAAGCAATTTCAGGACTTCCTTTTGCACTACCTCCATCATGTTTGGATTCAACCTGCGCTGAGCCTCCCTGGATGGTTTGGCACCATCTTCCAACAGAATTCGGTGCATGCACACGTCTGGGCTCACTCCGCGCAGATCAGCAAGAGTCCATCCTATAGCGCGCTGGTTCCTGCGCAGTACCTGTTGTAAGCGCGCCTCCTGCTTTTCTTCTAATCCCTTCTTGATGATCACTGGCAGGGTGTCCTCATCTCCCAAGAAAATGTACTTGAGGTGCTCTGGGAGTTGCTTCAGTTCGATCTTGGGTGCCTGTTCAATAGAGGGCAAGATTTTGTTAGCGGTGCAAATATGAACTATATCAAGTACCTGTGTGGGTGCTGGTTCAGCACTGCTTGGCTCCTCCTCTTGCTCCTCCAGCTCTGCCTGTGTCAGTAGCTCTGGTCCTATGGTTGCGCTCGCACACTGCGCTTCTGCGACTAGATCGTCAATGCTGTCCATCGCGTGCACGGTAGCGTCCTCATGTGGGTGCTGCATCCCCTTGAATATGTTGAAATGGATTTCTTCGCCATTTACCTCCATGGAGAGCGTGCCCCTCCATACGTCTATCTTCGTGCGCGCGGTCATCAGAAATGGTCTGCCTAGGAGGATTTGCGCACTGCTGGCGCTTGATTCACCCTCCATTTCGAGCACATAAAAATCTGCTGGGAAGACCAGCTCTCCTACGCGAACTAGGACATCTTCTATCATGCCTGCAGGTTGTTTGCACGATCTGTCTGCTAGCTGAATGGTGAGACCTGCAGGCTTAAGTGGTCCAAGGCGCAATGTCGTATATAGAGAATAAGGTAGCAAATTGATGGATGCGCCTAAATCGATCATGCAATTACTCACTGTGGTCTTACCTAGCGTGCATGGAATAGTAAATGTACCTGGATCTCGGCACTTGGGTGGTACCTTTTGTTGCACGATCGCTGAGGCCTGCGCATTTAGCATTACCTGTGCGCATTCACCTTTCCTTCGCTTGTTTGTGCACAGCTCTTTTAAAAACTTTGCATACCTGGGGATCTGTCGAATAGCTTCTATGAGAGGTATGTTGATTTCTACCTTGCTGAATAGCTCATATAATTCCTTGTCCAGCGCTTCTTTTCTCGCCAGTGGTGCCTGCACAGGGAAGGGAGCAGGTATGTTAGTACAATTTTTGTCCTTGTGTTTCGAGTGAGACATACCTTGCGCTTTGCCCTACTGGTCTGTGGTTGGCGCTTCCGGTTGCGCATCTTGCTCTGGTTGCGCATTCTGATCTGCTGGATCCGGGATTTGCGCAACTGGTTGTGCGGGCGCCTGTGCGGTCTGCTCTGTTCCTACTGTGCGCCCAGTCCTCAGTGTCACTGCATTGACTCCTCCCTTAGGGTTCTGAATCACTTACGAAGGCAGGTTGCCATCGCTCTTTTTTAGCTCATACACCGTGGTTGCTATTTGTGATAGCTGCTTTTCTATGGACTCGAACCTTTTGTCATATTTCTCGTCATTTTTGCACACTGTATCTGCTAGCTGCCCCATGATGTCTTCCAAGGAACGCCGTGGCTGTTGGCTGTTCTGCGCTGGTGCGTCATTTCGGCGGTGCGGCGGATTGTAGGGCGCAGCTTGTTGCGTCTGCTGTGGTGCGCGCTGACCTGTGGGCTGCCTCTGGAAATTGTTCTCCTCCTTCCATCTGAATCCATTTGCGGCAAGCCCAAAGCGCGGCTGATTCTGCCTCTGCGGTCCTCTGTTGTCCCATCCTCCAAGAGCATTGACATCTCCAGTCTCTTCGAAAAGTGTTGGGCATTCGTCTGTCTTGTGCTCAGTGGACCTGCAGAATTCACATACCTTTGGTGTAACTGGTTGTGCGCTCTGCGCACTCATCAGCTTCTGTAGCATGGCCTTCATTTCCTTGATCTCAGCGCTGGTTTCTACCTGATGCACAGAACGATTACGGCTACTTTCAAGCGTCAATTGATGTCTTACCTGCCCAGCAGAATCGTCTATCAGCTGCCACGCATCCTCTGGGTACATGTTGCAAATGTCCCCTCCTGCGCATGCATTCAGTAGTCGCAGCTCCATGGGCAGCAGTCCATTTAGAAAGTTCTCTATCAGCACATTCTGGGGAAGCCCTTGGCTTCTAGCTCCCTGAAACGTTCATAGTATTCTGACAGAGACTCCCCTGCGCTCTGCCTTGGCGCGGCCAGTTCCCTTCTGAGCAGCGCAATCTTTGCTGCTGGATAGAATTTATCTAGGAATTTCTTCTGCAGCTGCTCCCATGTGTGAATAGATCCTGCAGGTAAATTCATTAGCCAGTGTTTAGCTGTATCACATAATGAAAATGGGAATGCCTTCATTTTCAGCGCCTCATCACTCTCCCCTTCAGTCTTCATGTTCTCGCAAATGACTAGGAACTCTCGCACATGCTTGACTGGATTTTCATTTGTTCATCCCGTGGAACTTGGGCATGTGATGGATGAGCGAGCTCCTTAGCTCAAAATGACCGCCTGGTGGAAGCACGATGCACCATGGCTGGTTAACAGTGATAGGGGCCGACATCTCGCGCACTGTTCTGCGTCGCGCGGCTTGTTGCACGGGTGGCGCATGATACACTTCAGCGGCCCTCCTTGCTTCAACCTCGCGCTGCACTTCCTCTCTGAACAGGGCTGCGCGGTTATGTGCCCTTGCTTCCTCTGGGGTTCTGTCCCCCAAGTTGTCTCCTACGACACTGTTATCCTCCATAACCTGTTCCGAATCTCAAGAAAAATGAAATTAAAAGATAACTAATGTTGTTGCGGCTGTCAGTGCGCAACTAGAATCTGCGCAGCGCAACTGTTTCAAGGTTGCGCAGGCTGATGTGAATGCGCGCTGTCAGAAACAACAACGAAAACAAAACAAACTGAAAGAATTACTATAATAAAAACTCAGACTAAAGACTTAGCTGTGTTGCTCCCCGGCAACGGCGCCAAAATTTGATCGCGCGTCGTTGTGCGCGTCAAATATAATCCTTCCTCTTCCACCAGTACAGCGGTTAAGTAAGGGTCGATCTCCACAGGGAGCAAGTAGTTCAGTCTTCAATCCCGTCGTCTACACTAAAAATGGGGGTTGTGTGAGATTGGGGTGCGCGATGCGCAAATGAACAGTAGCTAGCGTAACGCAGGAAATTGCACTAGACGTGCGCAAGCAGTAGAGATTAGATACTATGACTATGAGAAGTATTGGGCAGACAATCCTCTATGAACGCATTCCTTATCATCGACTCTAAACGTCTATAGTTTTCGGCTTACTTGGGTTAGTATCCGGTCAAGGCTTCCTAACACGTGCGCATGTTCCGTTCAAAGTTCATGTGCTATTAATCCTTAGAACTAGACTAAACAGCTGCGAATCCTGTCACAGTAGCAACTGCCTACCCTAACTCGTTACTCCTAGTTGTCACGGTAAGTTTGCGGTTCAAGGCTTCCCCTACTCATGCAACTAGTTTAACATATGACAAGCAAGCAACGCAAGTAAGTTTGCGGTTCAAGGCTTCCCCTACTCATGCAACTAACTGTCTCAGTGCGCACAGGATTAATACAAATAAGTAAACTATGCATTAAGCTCAAATCTCAAAGGTAATACTTCATAGATTCATGCCCGACCAACACTAAGAGTTTATCTAGACATGCTAGTAATAAACATCATAGAATAGTAAATAAGGTCTAATATGTCTGAGAACACAGTAGCAACAGTGCGTGCAGATTGTCTTCTCGGCTGGCGCAGTCGGCTGGCGCAAGTCCTCTCAACAGGTCCGTGTGTTTTCAGTGTTGCCGCTCTCTCTGATGTGCGTTGTCCAATGACGGCCGTGATGTCTCTCTAGAAACCCTAGACTTCCTTCGTGATAATGCAAGTATGGCAGTGTTTGACAAAACCAGCATGAGTGAACAAGGAGCTGCTGCAGCTCAATCAATCAAGGAGGCCAGCAGAAGTATACACCAGAAGTAAACCAGCAACAGATGCAGCAGGGGATGCTGCAGCAGGTGCTGGTTCAAGAGCTAGTTCAACTGTCCGAATAACAGTTTTGTGCTGAGTGAGTTTTGAAGGGTTGGCAGCTTTGTGAAAGTGCTTAGAAGAATTTCTAAAATGCTGCTGAGCATATTTCAGCAAGGATTATCAGTCAGAGAAGGAGATATGCTTCAAGATATTAATCAAATCTAATCTCCTAGATTTTAGGAGATAATTGATCTTGTAGGATTATGGCCTAAACCTGGAAATTGCTTAAAGTGGTGAGGGTATTTAAGCAGAAGGTTCGAGGGCTGAAGAGGGTGATCGAAGCTGAGTGATACACGAGAGTAGACACGAAATTCAGAGAGAGGTTTTTCTGGGTGTGCTACGGAAGGTGTTCTTCGATCAACACACACGGGCAGAGCGTTGAGCGCAGAGCTGTGGTGCGTATTGCAGAAGAGAATCAGGTCTTGCAGAGACTGATTCGTGCTTTGATCTGGAAGCCAATTTAGAGCTGTGGAGCTTGTTGGTTGATCAAAGGCAGCCGCGGGAGAACTGACGGGTGGAAGGCTCGGTCGAGGTTCGTGCGGAAGAACTCACTAGTGGCAGGTGGTCACTGAGTGAGGGGGAGTTACTCAGAGTGTGCAGCGCTCTTGGAGTGGTTCGATCGGCTCGGCAGGAGGCCTTGGAGCGACGCGGACAGAGTGCTTCAGCTGGTGTTACAGCTGTTGCTGCAGCAACCCTGCTGAGTAGTGTAGGCTAGAATAGGCTGAGTTCTTGAAGAGAATTGTAGCTATTCTAGACTGACATATTGTAGAGGGTGTGCTAACACAAATCAGAGCTTGTTCTGATTGTGTTGAGTAGTCCACACGGGGTTAAAGTAGCATAGGTTGCGTGCGTTGTAACCTAGTGTGATCTGAACCTTTGATTGAGTGGATTGAGGACTGGAGAATAGTCCTCCCCAGACGTAGGCAGATTGGCCGAACTGGGTGAACAAATCTGTGTCCTTTTCATTGTCTGCTGTGCCTACATTTAAGTGAACAAGAGTGTGCTGCAGCAACTGCTAGTTCACAAATCTGCATAAGTAGAGACACTTGAAATTACAATTGGTATCAGAGCGGGAACTCGACACACAGAGTTTAAAAGGTCCTACAGTGTCTCCGAAGTTGCCAAGACAATGAAGGAAGGACAGAGCACGAGTAGACCTCCACTCCTGGAAGAGAGCAACTATGGTTATTGGAAAGCTAGAATGAAAGCTTTTCTCAAAGCTATTGATGAGAAGACATGGAGAGCTGTTGTGGTTCAGTGGTCTCCCCCAATCACCATGGATCAGCAAGGAGTGACAAGAATTAAACCTGGAGAGGAATGGACTGCTGAAGAAGGTGCTGCAGCAACTGGTAATTCAAAGGCTCTGAATGCAATTTTTGCTGCAGTTGATGCTAATAACTTCAGGTTGATCTCAAACTGTGACATGGCCAAGCAAGCATGGGAGATTCTGCAAACTGCCCATGAGGGAACTGATAGAGTGAAGCTGTCAAGACTCCAGATAATTGCCACACAATTTGAGAATCTGAGGATGCTGGATGAAGAAACAGTCACTGAGTTTAATGCTAAACTCTGTGATCTTGCAAATGAAGCTCATGCCCTTGGTGAGCCCATCCCAGAAGAAAAGCTTATCAGAAAGGTGCTCAGATCGCTGCCTACAAAATTTGACATGAAGGTGACAGCCATTGAAGAAGCACAAAATGTCAGATTCATGAGGTTGGAAGAGCTGATGGGGTCTCTCAAACAATTTGAGATGAAACTGGTCAAAGAAGACACCGCTTCCAAGGACAAGAATGTTGGTTTGAAGGCTGAAGCAGAAATCAAGCAGACAGTTCCAGACGATCAGTTGAGCATGCTGGTTAAAAATCTAGGAAAGTTTCTGAAAAACATGGAATCCAGAACTGAGAGAAGCTCTTCCTCGCGAAGACAATTCAGACGGGGCAGTGAAAGAAAGAAGAAAGGGAAAGAACCAGCACTGGACGATGATGACAAGAAAGAGATGAAAAAGGGAGTTCAATGCTGGAACTGTGAAGGGTACGGACACATTGAGGCTGATTGTCCAAGCAAACCCTTCAAGAATTCTGAGAAAAAGAACAGCAAATCCATGACAGCAAAATGGAGTGATTCAGATGAGAGTGATGAAGAAAACTGTGTTGTGCTGACAAGTGTTTCAGATGTCCACCTCAATGAGCTAAAAAAGGTAGAAATTCACTATGGGATTGAAGTCTCTGAGAGTGAAGATGACGATGACTCATCTGACAGTTTTGCTGATCTTCTGAGGAAGATACTCAAACAGTGTGAAGCAGTTCTTCAGACCAATCAGACCTTGACTGACAGAGTAAATCTCTTGGAAGAAGAACGAAGGAGATGTCTACCCTCAGTTGATAATCAAGTTACTATTCTAAAAAGAGAAGATTCAGTAAGACAGACCTCTGTTGAATCCACTCCAGCAGCAGCCAAGACAGCTGACCCGCAGAGCAATATTCTGGACGAAATATTATCTTACCAAAGACTTGGAAAAGGGAAAGCAGGGCTGGGATATACTGGTGAAGAAAGCTCTAAAGGGACAGTGTTCATTAAAGCCTCAGATGGTGAGACAGACGAGAAGAAGAATTCAGATGCCTTCTCAAAAATGGCAGAGAAAATTGGATCTAGACATGTGTACAAGAGGATGCTGCAGCATCATGGACAACGTTTTTCTCAAACAAAACAAAAGTCTCAGAACAAGTGGAGTACTGGTACAAGTGTTGGGAAGCAGAAGATCAATTTCAATCTGAAGCAGCAACACAGAACTTGCTCAGCTGAAAAAGGGGGAGCAAAGTCCAGAATCAGCACATGTTGCACAAAGACTCCATTTCATGTTGCTGCACAAGGGCACTGGATTACTAAAAACAAGGGTAAATCAAAGATGGTACAAATATGGAAACCCAAACAAAGGGTTAGGAGGCTGGAAGATCAGAAGAAGAAACGCTCTGGTGTATTCCAAGTATGGGTGAAGAAGGTTCCACCAGAATCTCTCAAGGATCCTCTGAGCAAAAATTGCAGCCTGAAGTGAATAGGTGAACAAGCTCACATGTGCTGCAGCAACTTGGTCCGAATTAGCTTGTTCACATGTGTTGGTTGCTTAAGATGGAAAAGAAAATATTTGCACATGAGAGGCACGTGACTTACACTTCAAAAGGGAAAAGAAAATAACGGGTAAATATTTTCTAGGGCACAGATCAAGAGCAAAGGGCGTCTCAGAAATCTCTGCCGATCATCCTCTGTGCGCTCCTCCCTCCTTCCACATCTCTGCAGAAATGGTGAAGACACGCGGACTGAAAAAGAATCTGGCAGCTGACAGGCAAAGCAGGTCTGAGAGAAGGACCAAGGCACGCAACGAAGACCCTGCTCAGCCGCTGGAGGTGGTTGTGTGGGAACCAAACCCTCTCCCTGTGTCGCACAGTGAGCCCTCTCCCTCTGAAGAAGCTTCGCAGAAGAGGAGGCGGCTGGTACGTGATGGAGAACCTGTCTCCGGTTCTGCTGTGCTGCCAGAAGCGGATATGACTGAAGCTGCTTCAGAGGAAGAACAAGCAGCAGAGACTGCTGCAGCAGTTCCTGCAGGAGAAGAGTGCAGATCACTGGTCATGTCTCCAGGAATTATTGGTGAAGGGGTTGAAACAGCTGCTGAGTCCCCTGAACAAGAACCTGCTGCAGCACATCCCCCTTCTTCAGACAAGGGCAAAGCTCCTATCCTGATCCCAGGCTCCAGTAGTGAAAGCTCATCCAGTGAAGAAGGATCTCTTGGTGAACCCTCTGAGAAAGGTCCTGCAGCTGAAGATTTCTCTGCTCTCACTGTCGGAGGCACATGGTTCAGGAACAAAAGCGTCTCTCAATCCTGGAGTGCTGTTGAGAGGAAACACATTGTGCATGAGAAGCGTCTGGTGCAAGACAAGTATAGATCAGCTACTATGATTGAGCTCCTGACTGAGGTAAAACTGCTCAAGTCCCTAACCTTTCCTCACCGTTTCAATATTATTCTGGTTAGAGAATTTATAGTGAATATGGAAGAAAAATTTGGAGAAGAAGGAGCTGATGAGTATGGGAGAAGCTGGGTAAGGGGTAAACAAGTGGTTATTACTCCGGAAATTATTGATGCATTCCTTGGGATTTCTGAGAATGCAAGGGCTCCCACTGATGTGAAGCCTGAATTATTGGCAAAGACCCTTACAGCGGGAGTGTGCCTGTCTTGGGGCGGCCCGAATCTCAGTGCAGCTGAGCTTACCTCCAAGTATGCTCTGCTGTATCATCTTGGTGCAAGGAACTGGATTCCTAGTTCTCACAGAGGGAAGGTCAACAAAGACTTTGCTAACCTTCTTTATTCTATTGGAAAGAGAAGGAAGATCAGCCTGGGAAGTGTGATGTTCCCTCAGCTTGCTACACATGCCGGGAGTGCCTCCTTCAGCAAGCCTATTGTGCTGCCCTCCCTCATCCATGGGATCATGGTATCTCAGCACCCAGAGTTCGGAGCGATTACTGAAGGTTTATCTGAGGAGCTGCAGGTCTTTACTGTTGATCACAAATTATTCAAGGGAAAACATGCAGTGGATGTTGCCTATGAGGATCTTCTCATGGGTGGTTCTTCAGCTCCAGCTCCCTTGGAGGAATCTCTTCCCCCTGCTGCCACAATCCAGTCTGCTCTTCGTGCCAGGATTGTGTGCCACCTCCGGTCTGAGCTGGCTATTCTTGATGCTGAAGCCAAGAGGAGAGATGCCAGGCGGGGACAGATCAGGAGCCTCATCAGAGACTTGGAGTTCCTGGAGGATGAGGAGCAGGCCCCTTGAGCATCTATGACAAAAAGGGGGAGAGAAGATTTATATGCTGCTGAATATTGCTGAATATTGATACACTTTTTTTTGACCCTGCGTGGTCAGTATGCTATGGCCGAGTGTGGCCTCATCTCTTACTCTCTATTAATTTTATTTAGAGTATTTCGTTTCTGGTTTTCGGAAGAGTGCATTGGCCTTAAGGTTTTGTCAAAATGCCAAGGGGGAGATTGATAATGCAAGTATGGCAGTGTTTGACAAAACCAGCATGAGTGAACAAGGAGCTGCTGCAGCTCAATCAATCAAGGAGGCCAGCAGAAGTATACACCAGAAGTAAACCAGCAACAGATGCAGCAGGGGATGCTGCAGCAGGTGCTGGTTCAAGAGCTAGTTCAACTGTCCGAATAACAGTTTTGTGCTGAGTGAGTTTTGAAGGGTTGGCAGCTTTGTGAAAGTGCTTAGAAGAATTTCTAAAATGCTGCTGAGCATATTTCAGCAAGGATTATCAGTCAGAGAAGGAGATATGCTTCAAGATATTAATCAAATCTAATCTCCTAGATTTTAGGAGATAATTGATCTTGTAGGATTATGGCCTAAACCTGGAAATTGCTTAAAGTGGTGAGGGTATTTAAGCAGAAGGTTCGAGGGCTGAAGAGGGTGATCGAAGCTGAGTGATACACGAGAGTAGACACGAAATTCAGAGAGAGGTTTTTCTGGGTGTGCTACGGAAGGTGTTCTTCGATCAACACACACAGGCAGAGCGTTGAGCGCAGAGCTGTGGTGCGTATTGCAGAAGAGAATCAGGTCTTGCAGAGACTGATTCGTGCTTTGATCTGGAAGCCAATTTAGAGCTGTGGAGCTTGTTGGTTGATCAAAGGCAGCCGCGGGAGAACTGACGGGTGGAAGGCTCGGTCGAGGTTCGTGCGGAAGAACTCACTAGTGGCAGGTGGTCACTGAGTGAGGGGGAGTTACTCAGAGTGTGCAGCGCTCTTGGAGTGGTTCGATCGGCTCGGCAGGAGGCCTTGGAGCGACGCGGACAGAGTGCTTCAGCTGGTGTTACAGCTGTTGCTGCAGCAACCCTGCTGAGTAGTGTAGGCTAGAATAGGCTGAGTTCTTGAAGAGAATTGTAGCTATTCTAGACTGACATATTGTAGAGGGTGTGCTAACACAAATCAGAGCTTGTTCTGATTGTGTTGAGTAGTCCACACGGGGTTAAAGTAGCATAGGTTGCGTGCGTTGTAACCTAGTGTGATCTGAACCTTTGATTGAGTGGATTGAGGACTGGAGAATAGTCCTCCCCAGACGTAGGCAGATTGGCCGAACTGGGTGAACAAATCTGTGTCCTTTTCATTGTCTGCTGTGCCTACATTTAAGTGAACAAGAGTGTGCTGCAGCAACTGCTAGTTCACAAATCTGCATAAGTAGAGACACTTGAAATTACACTTCGTTTATATATTGCCCAGGAAGTTCACCTTTGGCAACTTCCAAATCTGGTCACTGGATGTTGCGCCTGGCGCACGGCATTCGGCTAGCGCATCGGCTAGCGCACCGCTACTGACTCTCGCCAACTTCTCCTCTGCTTGTGCTGCTATCTCCGCAGGCGGATCTCTCACTCCTAGGACGCTGCCTGTTAGCGCGTATCCGACTCAAGGACTCGTTTTGCCCTGTAACACAAAAACACTAGAAACGAGTAATCTTGCTCATAAAATATTGCAAACGAGCATAGGGTTATGATCTAAATAATGCGTACAAATAGCCTCTATCAGGTCCCATAGTGAATCTGAGCTCGAACCTATGATGGGAGTACCTTCAGAGGACCTCTGTACAGAAGGCTGCGCAGGGGGTGCTGCTGGTGCTGGTACCGGGTCTACTACTGGGGTGGGTACTCCTGAATGGACCGGGGATTGGGCAGGAGGGCTGGCTGGCTTGCGCTGCTCGCTGGGGGACCCTGGAGGCGGCCTACGCAGACTGAGGAGAGCGGGGATAGAATCTCCAAATTTTCACCCTGATGGTGGACATACGCTCAGGTCTGCCCCCTCTGGCGCTAAATACTCTAGCACGCGCATGACGTTGAACATCATGCGCTGCTCCTCTGATACCTCCTCAGGCACCTCCTCTGCCTCTATTCTGGGGCGCTTTCCCTGTGCACGCGGGGGAGAATCATCAATGCCTATGGTAACTGGCTCCCCCTGCTGCACACTCGCCCTTCGGCGCGCTCCAGTCTGCGCACGAGTCCTCATGCGACTGACTGGAGGCGCAGCTGGCTCTGGGGCCTCTTCCATCTCCCTTTCCAGAGCGGCCTCTTCTGGCTGCGCGCTGCTCTCTGCTTTGTGCCTCGGCGCTCTGGCCGGCTGCAGCTGGTAGCACCATTCTAAGGACCCGTCCTCTCTCGCGGCTACCGCTGTGAGCTGCAGCATATGGGCACGGTCCAGGGGAACGGCTAGCACTACCGTGTGCTCGGGCACTTACGGCTCTCCATGCAGCGCACGTAGCAAGTGCGTGATCATTCCTCCACAAGTCAACGGCCCTTTGGTGCTGACCCGACTCCAGTGCACCACCATGTTTGAGACAAACAGCACCTTCTTCCCATAATAGAACCCCTTCAATATATCCATGTCCAGCAGGCTGTCTTGGGCGCACCATTAAAGCGCCCGATGATTGCATAGGCGACCATGCGCCAGAGGTAGAACATCCACGGGTCGCGCAGCTCGCATCCTCGGCTGCGCCCCGCGGCAAAAACTTGGCCGGTCGCCATCTCACGCCACGCCTCCTGATTTGTGTGCGTGTCTATATCCTCCTCACGCACCTTGGCGCACTGATGCGCGCGTCGCTGTGCGCGTTCAAATTAATTCCTTCCTCTTCCACTTAGTACAGCGGTTAAGTCGGGGTCGAATCCACAGGGAGCAAGTAGATTAGCTTTAACTAGTAACCTGCACTTACGAAAACTGGGGGTGTGAGTGATTGGGTTGCGCAATGCGCGAGTAAACAGTAGTAAATGCAGGAATTGCACTAGACGTGCGCAGGCAGTAGAGATTAAGTACTATGACTATGAAAAGTTGATAGAGCCTAGTTATACACATTATTTAGGTCATAACCCTATGCTTGTTTGCAATATTTCATGAGCAAGATTACTCGTTTCCAATGTTTTTGTATATCAGGTCAGAACGAGTCCTTGAGTCGGATACGCGCTAACAGGCAGCGTTCTAGGAGTGAAAGATCAGCCTGCGGAGCTAGCGGCGCAAACAGAAGAAGAAATGGCGAAAGACAGCAGAGGTGCGCTACCCGATTGCGCCAACCAATGCCGTGCGCCAGGCGCAAAGTTTCAGTGACCAGATTTGGAAGTTGCCGAAAGATGAACCTCCTATATAAAGGAAGTAAGTCTAGGGTTTCAGAGGAGTTCGGGTAGACTGTTGTTCCAGAGGCACCAGAGGACGCAAGGAGGCACTATGCGGCAGAACTGGAAAACACACGGACTTATTGAGGAGATTTGCGCCAGCCGACTGCGCCAGCCGAGAGAAGACACTGCACGCACTGTTTGCTACCGTTTTCTTGGATTCAGTAGTTGTTATTTACTATTTTATGATGTTTACCACTAGCATGTCTAGCTAAACACTTAGTGTTGGTCGGGCATGAATCTATGATGTATTACCTTTGAGACTTGAGCTTAATGCGTAGTTTACTTATTTGTATTAATTCTGTGCGTACTGAGACAGTTAGTTGCATAAGTAGGGGAAGCCTTGAACCGCAATCCTATTTGTGTTGCTTGCTTGTCACCTGTTAAACTAGTTGCATGCGTAGGGGAAGCCTTGAACCGCAAACTTACCGTGACAACTAGGAGTAACGAGTTAGGGTAAGCAGTTGCTACTGTGACAGGATTCGCAGCTGTTTAGTCTAGTTCTAGGATTAATAGCACATGAACTTTGAACGGAACATGCGCACGTGTTAGGAAGCCTTTGCCGGACACTAACCCAAGTAAACCACAAGCTATAGATGTTTAGAGTCGATGATAAGGAATGCATTCATAGAGGATTGTCTGCCCAGCACTTCTCATAAAGATAGTACTTCATCTCTACTGCTTGCGCACGTCTAGTGCAATTTCCTGCGTTACGATATTCACTGCTACTCGCGCATCGCGCAAAACCCCCAATCACTCACGCAACCCCCGTTTTCTTAAGTGTAGGATACTGGCTAAGACTCACTGCTTGCTCCCTGTGGAGATCGACCCTTACTTAACCGCTGTACTAGTGGGAGAGGAAGGATTATATTTGACGCGCACGACGACGCGCGATCAAAAGTATCGGCACAGACAATCCTCTATGAGTGTATTCCTTATCATCGACTCTAAATGTCTATAGTTTGGTTTGCTAATGTTAGTATCCTATCAAGGCTTCCTAACATGTGCGCATGTTCCGATCAAAGTTCATGAGCTATTAATTCTTAATACTAGTCTAAGCAGCTACGAATCCTGTCACAGTAGCAACTGATTATCCTAGCGCGTTATTCCTAGTTGTCACCGTCAGGCTATTCAACTAGTTTAACATATAACAAACGAGTAACAAGAGTAAGATTGCGGTTCAAGGCTTCCCCTACTCATGCAACTAGCTGTCAACAGTGTGCACAGAATTAATATAAGCAAACAAGCTATGCATTAAGCGTAAGTCTCAAAGGAAATACTCATAGATTCATGCCCAACCGATATTAAGCGTTTAGCTAGACATGCTAGTAGTAAACATCATAGAAACAGTAAATAATATCTAAAGTATCGAAGAAACAGCAACTAGCAGGTGCGTGCAGGTTGCAGTGTCTCGGCTGGAGCAGTCGGCTAGCGCAGGTCCTCTCAATAGCTCGTGTGTTTTTGAATCTGGCTCTCTCTTTCTGATATCTTGCGTCTTTGATGATGCCGGATGCTCTGTCAACCCTAGCCTTCTTCTCTTTATATACTGCTCAAGAGGCTCATCCTTGGCAACTTCCAAATCTGGTGGTGTCAGTATTTGGAAACACCACTATCTGCGCACGGCGCACAGCACCTTGGTAGCGCAATCGGTTAGCGCACCGTAGTCGACTCTGCCAACTGCTCTGTTTGCGCTGCTAGCTCCGCAGGCTGTGTGATGCGCGTCCTAAACGCTGCCTGTTAGCGCGTATCCGACTTAGGCCCTCGTTTTGCCCTGCAATACAAAAACACTGGAAACCAGTAATCTTGTTCACAAAATAATGCAAACAAGCATAGGGTTAGGATCTAAATAATGTGTATAAATAGGCTCTATCAAACCCCCCACACTTGCCCCTTGTTCGTCCCGAACAAGCACTCAAGCACGGATACAATTACCTCTCTGGAGTCTAGCGCACAGTCTTGCACTCTGGTGCGATCTGCACTACTGATCACCTTGCGCTGCTCTACCACCTGCGCGCAGCTGCCTTCAACAGTTCTAATATAATAATTTTCGAAATTCGTTACCTCTCAGCTGGGATGAAGATTACTTTGGATGGCTGGGAGATAGCTCTTCATAGGCTCCGGGTTGTCAGTTTTCACTCCGAGGATGGGTATATGGTTAACAGCGCAAGCTTCTTCCGATGCGTGATTCTTCCGCGCACTTTCTGGGAACTCAAGCCTTTGATGATTTTCTTTGTGGACTTTGCGCACGCTAGTATTGTGCGCATGTTGATTCTGTTGTAGCGCATATCATCTGCTGGTATTTTTTTGTTTTCTACAGCTTTGTCTACGGTTCCAATGTCTCCCAGAACCGTTCCAGTCTCGGCCTCCGGATAACAGCTATGGAACACCGCCCCGCTCTCCCTCCTTGGTCTATCTGCGCAGGTCGGCGCACGCGTTTACACCCACGCCCGCCTTCCTTAGCTCGACTTCCAGAGGGAAGGTGGTTTGTTTTCCCACCTCGCCACGCTTTGGGTATTCGCCTTCGGCATCTGCGTGACTGAGCGCGCTCTCTTGTTCCGAAGGTCGCGAAGCACCGGCCTCCACTAGTGCTCTCGACCATATACCTCACCTCCGAAGCTCGAACGACTAACCGCCTCTCTAGAGCGTTTCTGTCAACTCCACATCCCCTGTATATCCCAACTAACAGAAGTAGAAAAAATGAAAAAACATACTAAAACCGTTGATAGCAGCGCATGCAATATGGATAGCGCAAAAACAAGCTGAACAGTGTGCGCAACCCGCACACAAGCGCACTACTGCTACTGTTTCCTTCAACTAACTAAGCTACACTATAAAGCTAAAAAAAATGTGAAATGTAAAGGTAACGCTCCCCCCCCCACCCACACTTAAACAGAGACGTGTCCCCACGACTCAAGCTCAAGCGCACGGAGAACGCGCACATGCATGCAAGCAAAAGAAAGAACATAGAAACATATAGTCAACGCAGCGTACAATATAGCATGGGGGTCACAAAATATTCAGCACAATAGTCAGCAAAATATAGCAACATATAGCAGCAGTTTTTCAAAAAGATAAGAAAAGAAACCACCCGAAAGAAATGCGCGCCCTCCCTGCAGCCCTAGATGTCCTCGGAGCTGGACTCAGCCTCGGATCCGTGCGCCTCCTCCTCTGAAGAATCTGTCACGTACTCGGTGCTGGAGGCTGGCGGCACTACATAAATGGGGGCGGGCTGAGCCGAGAGGTCGTTCTCTAAGATAGGATCCCATAGCGAATCTGAGCTGGTATTAATGATGGGTTCGGCTTCAGGGGACCTTGGAATGGACGGCTGGGCAGGGGGTGGTGCAGGTGCTGGTGCTGGGTCTGCTGCTGGGGTGGGTGCTGGGGTTGGGGCTGGCTCTGGTGCTGGAGCTGGGGCTAGAGTGGGCTCTGCTGTAGGCACTGGGGACTGGGTAGGAGGGCTGGCTGGCTGGAGCGGCTCGCTGGGGGACCCTGGGGGTGGCCTGCGCAGGCTGAGGAGAGGGGGAATAGCATCTCCAAATCTCCACCCTGATGGTGGGCTCATACTCAAATCTGCCCCCTCTGGCGCTAAATATTCGAGCACGCGCATGACGTTGAACATCATGCGCTGCTCCTCTGATGCCTCCTCTGACTCCATTTTGGGGCGCTTCCCTCGTGCACTAGGGGGAGAATCCTCAATGGAAATGGTAACTGGCTCCCTCTGTGGTGCACGGGCCCTTCGGTGCGCTCCAGTCTGCGCGCGACTCCTCGCGCGCCTGACTGGAGGCGCAACTGGCTGTGGCGCCTCATCCTCCTCCATCTCCTCCGCAGCCTCGTCTGCTTGTGCGCTGCTCTCCGCTCTTTGCCTCGGCGCTCTAGCCGGCTGCAGTCGGTAGCACCACTCCAATGTGCCATCCTCTCTCACGGCTACCGCTCTTATCTGCAGCATATGGGCGCGGTCCAAGGGAACAGCCGGCACCACTGTGTGCTTTGGCACCTCTGGCTCTCCATGCAGCGCACGCAGCAGGTGCGTTATTATCCCTCCGCAAGTCAGCGGCCCCTTGGTGCTGACCCGGCTCCAGTGGATCACCATGTTCAAGACAAACAGCACCCTCTTCCCATAATAAAAGCCCTTCAAAATCTCCATATCCAGTAAGCTGATCTTCGGCGCACCATTAAAACGCCCAATGGTCGCATAGGCGACCAAGCGCCACAAGTAGAACATCCACGGGTCGTGCAGCTCGCGTCCTCGGCTGCGCCCCGCGGTAAAAACTGGGCCGGTCGCCATCTCGCGCCACGCCTCCTGATTCGTGTGCGCGTCCATATCAGCTTCTCGCACCTTAGCGCACCTCAGTGTGCGCTTCAGCCTCTTAGCCGAGGCAATGTACCACACCCCTCGGTGCCGGTACCTTATCTCCATATCACTCGTTTCTAGCGACGCCAGAAACTCGCAGGTGTCCTCCTTGTCTGCTGCGCTGTTGATCTCCAACAGCGCCTCCCAGCCCGCCAGCGCGAGCTTCGCCATGATGAGGTCCTCCATACCGACCTCTCGCAGGAACTCCCTGCTGATGTATGGGGTCCCGTACATCTCAAGCCTCAGGAAGGCCGCGTAGTTGCTGGCGAAGTGATCTGGGGTCGCTTGGTCCTCGGCAGGCTGCATCGTGCGCTGGGTCTCTCTGGTCAACTACGGTCAACACTCTCTAAAGCTCAAAAATCCAAACTCCTCCAAATGCCCTGAAACTTTCACCAAATGGGCGCCTACTGCCCGCCTACAAAACCCACAAACCAAACCTCCAATCGGTGCACGCTAGCTTGGTGCGATTTCAGACCTAGGTTACCCCTCTTCTCTCACAAACCCTAATGCAATCGGCTAAAATCTGAAGGGAAAGGGTACCTGGAGGGCGTGCGACGGAGTGCTCTTCAAATCTCTCTAAACGGAAGCTGGGTTGAGCGCCGGACGGTGAGCGGTGGTGTGAGCGCGGGAGTTTCTCTTGCAACGGTCGAGGGAAAAAAGTGCTGAAATTTTCTAAGTACTGCCCTTATATACCCCCTGACTGGCGCAGCTGTCCTGCGCACTGAAGTGCGCACGGACCTGCGCACTGCTGCTAGACTAAAAAAAACTACAAGTCCTAAACTAGCTAAAAGACACTAAAAAAACTAAAAGAAAAACATGTAAAAGTAAAACGTGTCGGGTTACCTCCCGACAAGTGCCTTTTTTTAACGTCGTTGGCTCGACCGTACCTCGTTACTTGCGTGAAAGTATACCAGTGACCTCCCCCACACTTGCTCCTGAGTGACCCTGTGCATGTGTTGTGTTCTTCTTGGTCCTGCGCAAAGGGTCGGAAGGGTGGTCAGCATGGTTAATAGTATGTGATAAATTATAAGTAACGAGGGTAGGTAAAGAGGGAGAAGAAATATGAGCAATAGTCCCCAATTCTCCCTCTGGCGCGTCTGGTGATGACTCTGGCGCAGCAATCTGTGCATCTGCTATCTCAGGTTCTGCCAATTCAATTTCGCGCGTTGTGCCATCCCAAGGTTCTCCTAAATACCGTTTGACTCTCTGCCCATTGACCTGAAAACGATGCCGGTGCTCGTTTTCTAACTCGATTGTTCCGTAGGGGAAAACCTTGGTGACTGTGTACGGTCCCGTCCATTTGCTGCGCAGCTTTCCAGGCATGAGCTTTAGGCGTGATGAAAATAATAATACCTGGTCTCCTGGCTCAGAAGTGCGTCTGAGGATATGTTTGTCATGAAATGCCTTTGTGCGTGCCTTGTAATCGCGCAGTCCCTCATAGGCATCCAGGCGCAGCTCTTCTACTTCGCTTAGCTCAAATGCGCGCTCCTTTCCGGCCTCGTCTAGGTTCAGGTTGCAAATGCGTAATGCCCAATATGCTTTGTGCTCTAATTCCACTGGCAGGTGGCATGCTTTTCCGTAAACCAACCGGAACGGTGAAGTCCCAATCGACGTCTTATGCGCAGTGCGGTATGCCCACAGCGCATTGTCAAGGCGCTGGCTCCAATCTTTGCGCGACGGTCTCACAGTTTTCTCCAGGATGCGCTTGATCTCTCTGTTGGAAACCTCGGCTTGTCCATTCGTCTGAGGGTGGTAAGCGGTGGACCTTTTGTGGCGCTCTCCATAATGCTTGAAAACCTGCGCCACAATTGATCGCGCGTCGTTGTACGCGTCAAATATAATCCTTCCTCTTCCACTAGTACAGCGGTTAAGTAAGGGTCGATCTCCACAGGGAGCAAGTAGTTCAGTTTTAGCCAGTAACCTACACTTACGAAGATTGGGGGGTGAGTGATCGGGGTTGCGCGATGCGCAAGTAACAGTGGTATCGTAACGCAGGAAATTACACTAGACGTGCGCAGGCAATAGAGATTAAGTACTATGACTTATGAGAAGTATCGGCGCAGACAATCCTCTATGAGTGTATTCCTTATCAATGACTCTAAATGTCTATAGCTCGATTTGCTAATGTTAGTGTCCGATCAAGGCTTCCTAACATGTGCGCATGTTCCGATCAAAGTTCATGTGCTATTAATTCTTACACTAGACTAAACAACTACGAATCCGATCGAGGTAGTAATTGCCTAACCTAGCGCGTTACTCCTAGTTGGCACCGTCAGGCTATTCAACTAGTTTAACAAACAACAACAAGCAACAAGAGTAAGATTGCGGTTCAAGGCTTCCCCTACTCATGTAACAAGCTGCCAGTAATGTGCACAGAATTAATATAAGCAAGCAAGATATGCATTAAGCGCAAGTCTCAAAAGGAAATACTCATAGATTCATGTCCAACCGATACTAAGCGTTTAGCTAGACATGCTAGTGATAAACATCATAGAAATAGTAAATAATAACTAAAGTGTCCAAGAAAACAATAGCAAACAGTGCGTGCAGGTTGCTGTCTTGGCTGGCGCAGTCGGCTGGCGCAGATCCTCTCAACAAGCTCGTGTGTTTTCCAGTCCTGCTGCGCAGTGCCTCCTGGGTGTACGAATTGTGAGTCCTAAGAATCGTTTGTGTGTCTCCTAACCCTAGCCTCCTTCTCTTCTTTATATACTGCTCAGAGGCTCACTCTTGGCAACTTCCAAATCTGGTCGTGTCAGGATTTGGAAACACCAACATCTGCGCCCGGCGCACGGCATCTGCTTAGCGCAATCGGTTAGCGCACCGAGGTCGACTCTGCCAATTTCTTCTGTTTGCGCCGCTAGCTCCGCAGGCTGTGTGATGCGCGTCCTAAACGCTGCCTGTTAGCGCGTATCCGACTTAGACCCTCGTTTTGCCCTGAAATACAAAAACACTGGAAACCAGTAATCTTGTACACAAAATAATGCAAACAAGCACAGGGTTATGATCTAAATAATGCGTATAAATAGGCTCTATCAAACCCCCCACACTTGCCCCTTGTTCGTCCTCGAACAAGCACCCAAGCACGGATACCATTACCTCTCTGGCGTCTAGCGCACAGTCTTGTACTCTGGTGCGATCTGCACTACTGAACACCTTGCGCTGCTCTACCACCTGCGCACAACTGCATTCAACAGTTCTAATATACTGATTTCGCAATTCATTACCTCTCAGCTGGGATGAAAATCATTTCGGATGGCTGGGAGATAGCTCTTTATAGGCGCCAGGTTGTCAGCTCTCACTCCGAGGATGGCTATATGGTTAACAGCGCCAGCTTCTTCCCGCGCGTGATTCTTCCGCGCACTTCTTGGGAACTCAAGCCTTTTGATGATTTTCTATGTATTTTGCGCACGCTGGTACTTGTGCGCATGCTGATTCTTTTGTAGCGCAAATCATTTGCTGGTATTTTTCTTGTGTACAGCTCTGTCTATGATTCCTATCTTTTCCCAGAACGGTTCCAGTCTCGGCCTCCGGATAACAGCTATGGAACACCGCCCCGCTCTCCCTCCTTGGTCCATTTGCGCAGGTCGGCGCCCGCGTTTACACCCGCGCCCGCCTTCCTTGGCTCAACTTTCAGAGGGAAGGTGGTCAATTTTCCCACCTCGCCACGCTTTTGGGTATTTGCCTTCGGCATCTGCGTGACTGAGCGCGCTCTCTTGTTCCGAAGGTCGCGAAGCACAGGCCTCCACTCGCGCTCTCGACCATATACCTCTCCTCTAAAGCACGAGCGACTAACCGCCTCTCTAGAGCGTTTCTGTCAACTCCACATCCCCTGTATATCCCAACTAACAGGAGCAGAAAAACGAAAAATATACTAAAAACAGTTGATGGCGCACGGCGCAAAATGGGTAGCGCAAACAAGCTGAACAGTGCGCGCAGCCCGCACTCAAGCGCACTACTGCTACTGTTTCCTGTAATTAAACTAAGCTACACTAAAAATGCTAAAAAAAAACGTAAAATGTAAGTGTAACGCTCCCCCCCACACTTAAACCGAGACGTGTCCCCACGACTCAAGCTCAAGCGCACGGAGGACGCGCACATGCAGAACTGATGCATGCAAGCAAAATAAAGAACAGAAAGACTAAGAACAAAAAAAACAAAGCAGCGCAAATATAGCATAGGTGCACAAAATATGTATCACAGGAGTTTAGCACACAAATATAGCAACAGAATATCAAATAAAGTTTAGCATATAAAGGAAAATAGACACCACCCGAAAGAAATAATGCGCTCCCCCCCCCCCAGCTCGAGAGGTCATCAGAGCTGGACGCAGCCGCTGAACTATGCGCCTCCTCCTCTGAAGAATCCGTCATATATTCGGAACTGGAGGAAGGCGGTACAACTGATAGGGCAACAGGCTGCGCCTCGTCGTCATCCTCTGGAACGGGGTCCCATAGCGAGTCTGAGCTGGTGCTAAGGATGGGTTCGGCTATAGGGGACCTTGGAATGGACGGCTGGGCAGGGGAAGGTGCAGGTGCGGGTACTTGTTCTGGTTCGGGGGTGGGTTCTGCTGGTGCTGCTGGTGCTGGTGCTGCTGCTGGGAAGGGCTCTGCTGGATGCACTGGGGGCTGAGTAAGAGGGCTGGCTGGCTGATGCGGCTCACTGGGAGACCCTGGAGGTGGTCGGTGCAGGCTGAGGAGAGGGGGAATTGCGTCTCCAAATCTCCACCCTGATGGTGGGCTCATGCTTAAGTCCGCCCCCTCTGGCGCTAAATATTCGAGCACGCGCATGACGTTGAACATCATGCGCTGCTCTGCGGATGCTTCCTCAGGCGCCTCCTCAGCCTCGGTCCTTGGGCGCTTTCCGCGTGCACGAGGGGGAGAATCCTCGATGGAAATGGTGACTGGCTCCCCCTGTGGTGCGCGGGCCCTCCGATGCGCTCCAGTCTGCGCGCGGGTCCTTGCGCGCCTGACTGGAGGCACAACTGGCTCTGGGGCCTCGTCCTCCTCCATCTCCTGCGCGGCCTCTGCTGCCTGCGCACTGCTCTCTGCCCTTGGCCTTGGCACTCTGGCCGGCTGCAGGCGGTAGCACTATTCCAATGTGCCATCGTCCCTCAAAGCCACCTCCCTGATCTGCAGCATGTGGGCGCGGTCCAGAGGGACAGCCGGCACCAGAGTGTGCTCTGGCACCTCGGGCTCTCCATGCAACGCCCGCAGCAGGTGCGTAATAATACCTCCGCAAGTCAGCGGTACCCTTGTGCTGACCCGGCTCCAGTGGACCACCATGTCCGAAACAAATAGCACCTTCCTTCCGTAATACAGCCCCTTTAAGATGTCCAAGTCCAGGAGGTTGATCTTGGGCGCACCATTAAATCGCCCGATGACTGCATAAGCGACCACGCGCCATAGGTAGAACATCCACGGGTCACGCAGCTCTCGTCCCCTGCTGCACCTCGCGGCAAAGACTGGCCCGGTCGCCATCTCGCGCCAAGCCTCCTGGTTGGTGTGCGTGTCCATGTCTTCCTCGCGCACCTTAGTGCACCTCAGTGTGCGCTTCAGCCTCTTAGCTGAGGCAATGTACCAGACGCCCCTATGTCGGTACCTGATCTCCTGGTTGCCCGCCTCCAGCGACGCTAAAAATTTGCACGTATCCTCCTTGTCTGATGCGCTGTTAAGTTCCAACAGCGCCTCCCAGCCTGCTAACGCCAGCCTCTCCACAACGAGGTCCTCCAGTCCGTCCTCGCGCAGGAAGTCCCTGCTAATGTACGGAGTCCCGTACATGTCCTGCCTCAGAAATGCGGTGTACTTGCTGGCGAAAACAGCTGGGGTCTCCTGGTCAGCGGCAGGCTGCCTTGTGGCTGGGGTGCTCGGGTCAACGCTGGTTAACACTCCTCAAACACTTCCAAAAATCCAAACTCCTCCGAATGCACTGAAACTTTCACCAAAGGAGCGCCTACCTACTGCCCGCCTACAAAACCCTCTAAACACCACTCCAATCGGCGCACTTTAACCTGGTGCGATTTCAAAACCCTAGAACACTCCTCCGTACAAAACCCTACTGGAATCGTGCTCAGATCTGGGGGAAAGGTTACCTGGGGGTAGTGCGGCCGTGTGATCCTTGAATCTCTCTAGACTGGAGCTGGGTTGGGCGCCGGACAGCGGGTGGAGGTGTGAAGGCTGGAGCTGCTTGCAACGGTCGAGTGTGAAAAGTGCTGAAATTTTCTAAGTCCTGACCTTATATACCCCTCTGACTGGCGCAGCGGTCCTGCGCACTGCTGCTCGACTAAAAAAAACTACGAGACCTAGACTAACTAAAAGACACTAGAAAGACTAAAAGAAAGACATAAAAAAGTAAAACGAGTCGGGTTACCTCGCGACAAGTGCCTTTGTTTAACGTCGATGGCTCGACTGTACCTCGTTACGTGCCCAAATGGGTGCCAGCGACCTCCCCCACTCTTGCTCCTGAGTGACCTTGCGCTTGTGCATGTGCTGTGTTCTGCTTGGTCCTGCGCAAAGGGTGAGAAGGGTAGTCAACATGGATAATATGTGAGAAGTCTGCAGTAACGAGGGTAGATGAAGAGGAAGAAGAAATGTGAGCAATAGTTTCCAGTTCTCCCTCTGGTGCATCTGGTGGTGCCTCTGGCGCATCTGCTATCTCAGGTTCTGCCAAGTCAATGTCGCGCACTGTGTCGTCCCAAGGTTCTCCAAGATACCGTTTGACTCTCTGCCCATTAACCTGAAAATGATGCCGGTGCTCGTTTTCTAACTCGATTGTTCCATAGGGGAAAACCTTGGTGACTGTGTACGGTCCAGTCCATTTGCTGCGCAGCTTTCCAGGCATGAGCTTCATGCGTGATGAGAATAATAATACCGGGTCTCCTGGCTCAAAAGTGCGTCTGAGGATATGCTTGTCATGAAACGCCTTTGTCCGCTCCTTGTAATCGCGCAGTCCCTCATAGGCATCCAGGCGCAGCTCTTCTAATTCACTTAGCTCAAACGCGCGCTCTTCGCCAGCCTCATCTAGGTTCAAGTTGCAAATGCGTAGGGCCCAATATGCTTTGTGTTCTATTTCTACTGGCAGGTGGCATGCTTTTCCGTAGACCAACCGAAACGGTGAAGTCCCGATTGGTGTCTTATGCGCAGTGCGGTATGCCCACAGCGCATCGTCCAGGCGCTGGCTCCAATCCTTGCGCGATGGTCTCACAGTCTTCTCCAGGATGCGCTTGATTTCTCTGTTGGAGACCTCGGCCTGTCCATTTGCTTGAGGATGATAAGCAGTGGACGTCTTGTGGCGCACCCCATAATGCTTGAAAACTTGCACCACGATCCTGTTGCAAAAGTGCGTCCCCTGGTCGCTGATGATTGCCTTAGGCACCCCGTATCTGCAAAAGATGTTAGTTTTCAGAAATTCAGCGACCGTCTTACCATCATCCTTCCGTGTGGCCTTAGCTTCGACCCATTTGGAGACATAGTCCACCGCGACCAATATGTATTCATATCCTGCAGACGGGGGAAAAGGCCCCATGAAGTCAATTCCCCATATGTCAAACACTTCATCCACTAGAATTGGCGTCTGCGGCATCTCCTTGCGCGCTGATATGCCTCCCGTGCGCTGGCACCTGTCATAATTCCTGCAATAGTCATATGCGTCTCTAAACAGGCGCAGCCAATAAAATCCGCAGTCCAGGACCTTCCTGCTAGTGCGCTTGGGACCAAAGTGTCCTCCACATGCGTGCGCATGACAAAACATCAAAACAGAGTTAAATTCATGGTCAGGCACGCAGCGCCTCAATATCTGATCTGGTCCTATTCTAAGCATATAAGGATCATCCCAAATATAATGCTTGGACTCATGTTTCAATCTCATGCACTGGGTTTTATTGAAATGCGGAGGAAACGTACCTGCGACCAGGTAATTCGCAATGTGCGCATACCATGGTACCTTACTAGTCAGCGCCATCAGATGCTCGTCAGGAAGTGTCTCAGTGATCTGCCCTGGCTCCTCCTCCTTCACGATTCTGCTCAGGTGATCCGCAACTATGTTCTCTGTGCCCTTCTTATCCTTGATCTCCAGGTCGAATTCCTGCAGTAGGAGCACCCAGCGCATCAGGCGCGGCTTAGTTTCTTTCTTGGACATTAGGTAGCGGATGGCTGCGTGGTCTATGTATATGATGACCCTGGCGCCTAGAACATATGCACAGAACTTCTCTAGCGCAAACACAATTGCCAGAAGCTCCTTCTCCATGGTGGTGTAGTTCTTCTGCGCACCGTCCAGTGTGCGCGATGCATAATAGATGGCGTGCGGCTTCTTGTCCACTCGCTGCCCCAGGACTGCACCTACTGCATAATCGCTGGCGTCGCACATCAGTTCAAATGGCAGGTTCCAGTCTGGTGCGCGCATCACTGGCGCACTGGTCAGCGCTTCCTTCAGCTTATCGAACGCGGTCCTGCACTCATCAGAAAAATCGAAGCACACATCCTTTTGCAAGAGGTTAGACAGGGGAATACAGATTTTAGAGAAGTCTTTTATAAAACGCCTGTAAAATCCGGCAGGCCCTAAGAATTACTTCACATCGCGCACGTTTGTGGCGTAAGGTAGATTAGAAATAAGGTCTATCTTAGCTTTGTCTACCTTGATCCCCTCCTCTGAGATAATGTGTCCTCGCACTACACCATGCGTTACCATGAAATGGCATTTTTCATAATTAAGCACCAGGTTCTTAGAAATGCAGCGCGCTAAGACCTTATCTAGATGAGTTAAGCACGCATCAAAGGTACCTCCATATACAGTAAAATCATCCATGAACACTTGATCGCGCGTCGTCGTGCGCGTCAAATATAATCCTTCCTCTCCCACTAGTACAGCGGTTAAGTAAGGGTCGATCTCCACAGGGAGCAAGCAGTGAGTCTTAGCCAGTATCCTACACTTAAGAAAACGGGGGTTGCGTGAGTGATTGGGGGTTTTGCGCGATGCGCGAGTAGCAGTGAATATCGTAACGCAGGAAATTGCACTAGACGTGCGCAAGCAGTAGAGATGAAGTACTATCTTTATGAGAAGTGCTGGGCAGACAATCCTCTATGAATGCATTCCTTATCATCGACTCTAAACATCTATAGCTTGTGGTTTACTTGGGTTAGTGTCCGGTAAAGGCTTCCTAACACGTGCGCATGTTCCGTTCAAAGTTCATGTGCTATTAATCCTAGAACTAGACTAAACAGCTGCGAATCCTGTCACAGTAGCAACTGCTTACCCTAACTCGTTACTCCTAGTTGTCACGGTAAGTTTGCGGTTCAAGGCTTCCCCTACGCATGCAACTAGTTTAACAGGTGACAAGCAAGCAACACAAATAGGATTGCGGTTCAAGGCTTCCCCTACTTATGCAACTAACTGTCTCAGTACGCACAGAATTAATACAAATAAGTAAACTACGCATTAAGCTCAAGTCTCAAAGGTAATACATCATAGATTCATGCCCGACCAACACTAAGTGTTTTGCTAGACATGCTAGTGGTAAACATCATAAAATAGTAAATAACAACTACTGAATCCAAGAAAACGGTAGCAAACAGTGCGTGCAGTGTCTTCTCTCGGCTGGCGCAGTCGGCTGGCGCAAATCTCCTCAATAAGTCCGTGTGTTTTCCAGTTCTGCCGCACAGTGCCTCCTTGCGTCCTCTGGTGCCTCTGGAACAACAGTCTACCCGAACTCCTCTGAAACCCTAGACTTACTTCCTTTATATAGGAGGTTCATCTTTCGGCAACTTCCAAATCTGGTCACTGGGACTTTGCGCCTGGCGCACGGCATTGGTTGGCGCAATCGGGTAGCGCACCTCTGCTGTCTTTCGCCATTTCTTCTTCTGTTTGCGCCGCTAGCTCCGCAGGCTGATCTTTCACTCCTAGAACGCTGCCTGTTAGCGCGTATCCGACTCAAGGACTCGTTCTGACCTGATATACAAAAACATTGGAAACGAGTAATCTTGCTCATGAAATATTGCAAACAAGCATAGGGTTATGACCTAAATAATGTGTATAACTAGGCTCTATCAAACCCCCCACACTTGCCCCTTGTTCGTCCCGAACAAGTACTGAAACGCGGATACAATTACCTTTTCTGGAGACTAGCGCACAGCCTTGCATTCTAGCGCAAAATGCACAGTTGCTCAACTTGTGCTGCTTTATCACCTGCGCACAACTGCACTCAATAGTTCTAATATAATAATCCCGAAATTTCATTACCTCTCAGCCGGGGTGAAGATCTTTGGATGACTGGGAGATAGCTCTTCTTAGGCTCCGGGTTGTCAGCTCCCGCTCCGAAGATAGGTATATGGTTTCTTGCGCGAGCTTCTTCCAGTGCGTGATTCGTTCGCACACTTCCTGGGAACCTGAGCCTTTGATGATATCCTTTTGGTCTTGCGCACGCAGGTACTAAGTAGTGCGCATGCTGATTCTTTGTAACGCAAATCATCTGCTTCTGCTGGTATTTTTCTTTTGTACAGCTTCCTTTCCAATTTTTTTTATTCCCAGAACAGTTCCAATCTCAGCCTTCGGATAGCAGCTATGGAACTCGTTCCGCTCTCCCTCCTTGGTTTGTCTGCGCCGGTCAGCGCACGCGTTTACATCCGCGCCCGCCTTCCTTAGCTAGATTTCCAGAGAGAAGGTGGTCTGTTTTCCCACCTCGCCACGCTTTGGGTATTTCGCCTTTGGCATCTGCGTGACTGAGCGCGCTCTTTTGTTCCGAAGGTTGCGAAGCACCGGCCTCCACTAGCGCACTCGACCATATACCCTGCCTTCGAAGCAAAAGCGACTAACCGCCTCTCTGGAGCATTTCTATCAACTCCACATCCCCTGTATATCCCAACTAACAGGAGCAGAAAAAAACGAAAAAATTATGCTAAAACAGTAGAGAACGGCGCACGCAATACGGATAGCGCAACACAAGCTGGAGCGCATGCGCATCCTGCACTTTAGCGCACTACTGCTACTAATTCTCTTCAACTTAAACTAAGCTATACTAAAAAAATGCTCAAAACATGAAATGTAAGAGTAACGCCCCCCCCCCCCCCCACACTTGAACAGAGACGTGTCCCCACGACTCAAGCTCAAGCGCACGGAGGCTGCGCACATGCATGCAATGCAACGAAAATAAAGAACAGAAAAGGGAACACAAATAGTCACACAAAATATAGCAAGGGAGTCACAGAATGTAGGGCACAAATATTCAGCACACATAATAGTCAACTAGACGCAGCAAAAATAAAAGACACCACCCTAAAGAAAATCACTGCGCCTGCCCAAGGCCTTAGAAGTCCTCCGAGCTAGATGCTGCTGCTGACCCATGCGCCTCATCCTCTGAAGAATCAGTCATGGAGTCGGTGCTGGAGGATGGTGGCACAATGGTGAGGGGGTCAGGCTGCTCGTCCTCGGAAAGTGACTCCCATATGGAATCGGAGTCTACGCTGGGAAAGTTAATGGGGGACTCCGGAACAGAAGGCCGGGCAGGGGAAGCTACTGGTGGTGGTACTGGTTCGGGTTCAGGGGTGGGCTCTGCTGCTGGGGCTGCTGGGGCTGATGCGGGTGCTGACTCTGCTGGGGCTGGGGCTGGGGTTGGTGCTGGAGAAGGTGCTGCTGGGGCTGGGGCTGGAGCTGGAGAGGGTGCTGCTGGGGTTTCTGGGGTTCGGGTAGGAGGTGGATGGTGCAGGTTGAGGAGAGGGGGAATCGCATCTCCAAATTTCCACCCGGATGGTGGACTCATACTTAAATCCGCCCCCTCTGGCGCTAAGTATTCGAGCACGCGCATGACGTTGAACAACATGCGCTGCTCGGCAGTGGCTTCCTCAGGCGCCTCCTCAGTCTCAGTCCTTGGGCGCTTGGCACGTGCACGAGGGGGAGAATCCTCGATGGAAATGGTCACTGGCTCCCCCTGTGGTGCACGGGCCCTCTGGTGCGCTCCAGTCTGCACCCGGGTCCTTGGGCGCCTGACTAGAGGCACCTCTGGTTCTAGGGCCTCCTCCATCTCTTCATCTGCTGCGGCGGCGGCTGCGGCTGCTGCTGTGGCGGCTGCTGCGCCCTGTGCACTGCTCTCTGCTCTGGCCCGCGCACTGCTCTCTGCTCTGGCCCGCGGTGGTCTGGCTGGCTGCAGACGGTAGCACCACTCTAGTGTGCCATCGTCCCGAATGGCTACCGCTCTGATTTGCAGCATGTGGGCGCGGTCCAGAGGTATAGGCTGCACCAAGGTGTGCTCTGGCACCTCGGGCTCTCCATGTAAGGCCCGCAGCAGGTGCGTGATAAGGCCTCCACACGTCAGCGGCCCCCTCATGCTGACGCGGCTCCAATGGTGCACCATGTTCAGGATGAACAGCACCTTCCGCTCATAATAAAGCCCCGTCAAAATCTCCATATCCAGGAGGCTGATCTTTGGTGCGCCGTTGAAACGGCCAATGACTGTGTAGGCCACGATGCGCCATAAGTAGAACAGCCACGGGTCGCGCAGCTCTCGGCCCCTGCTGCGCCCCGCGGCGAATGCTGGCCCTGTTGCCATGTCCCGCCAAGCCTCCTGGTTATTGTGCGTGTCTAACTCCTCCTCACGCACCTTGGCGCATCCGAATGCGCGCCTCCGCCTCCTTTCCGAGGCTATGAACCAGACACCCCTGTGTCTATATCTGATCTCCCTGTCCCCTGCCTCCAGAGACGCCAGGAACTCACACGTATCTTCCTGGTCTGATGCGCTGCGAAGGTCCATAAGCGCCTCCCAGCCGGCAATCGCTAGCCTCTGCGCCACGAGGTCCTCTAATCCTACCTCGCGCAGAAAATCTCGACATATGTACGGTGTCCCGTACATGTCCAGGCTGATGAATGCTGCATACTTGTTAGCGAAAGCCGCTGGGGTCTCCTGGTCTGTGGCGGGTCTCATCTTGCGCTGCGCTCCAGTCAATCGCGGTCAGTGCTCCCCAAAACCCTAAAATTCGAAACTGCCCAGAATCCTATGAAACTTGGACCGAACGAGCGCCTACTGGTCGCCTACTCAACGCACAAAACAGCACTCCAAGCCGCGCACTCTAGCCTGGTGCGATTTCAAAACCCTAAAAACTGTCTTCTCCGCGCAAACCCTAACAGAAGCGGCTCAAAGCGGAATCGGGGGTTACCTGGGTGCTGTGCGGTCGTGTTGTCCTTGAATCCCTCTAGACGGACGGTGGGTTGGGCGCTGATCGACGGCAGAGGTCTGAAGGCGGGAGCTTGTGTGTAACGGTCGAGTGAAAAAGTGCTGGGAATTTTCTAAGTCTGGCCTTATATACCCCCCTCTGGCTAGCGCAACGGACCTGCGCATTGATAGGCGCACGGTCCTGCGCACTTGTGTGACTAAAAACTACCAAACCCTAATCTAACTAAAAACACTCAAAAAAAACAAAACAAGCAGAATAAAATGTGCCAAATTAAAACGTGTCGGGTTACCTCCCGACAAGTGCCTTTGTTTAACGTCGTTGGCTCGACGGTACCTCGTTACGTGCCAAGAAGTGCGTCTGCAGCCCCCCCCCCCACTCTTGCTCCTGAGTGTCCTTGCGCCAGTGCTTGTGTTACGATCTCATTGGTCCTGCGCAAAGGATACAAGGGAGGGTCAGCATGTGATAAATTATTCGTAATGAGGGTAGATGCAGAGGAAGAGGAGATATAGGCGATGGGTGCTAGTTCTCCCTCTGAAACATCTGGTGGTGCGTCTGGCGCAGCAGCTTGCGCGTCCACTATCTCTGGCTCGGCCAAGTCAATGTTGCGTGTTGCGCCATCCCAAGGTTCGCCCAAGTACCGTTTGACTCTCTGCCCGTTAACCTGAAAACGATGCTGGTGCCCGTCTTCTAATTCAATTGTGCCGTAGGGGAAAACCTTGGTGACGGTGTATGGTCCCGTCCACTTGCTGCGCAACTTCCCAGGCATGAGCTTCAGGCGCGATGAAAATAACAGTACCTGGTCTCCTGGTTCAAATGTGCGCCGGAGGATATGCCTGTCATGAAACGCCTTGGTGCGCGCTTTGTAATCGCGCAGTCCCTCATAGGCGTCTAGGCGCAGCTCTTCGAGTTCGCTCAGCTCAAATGCGCGTTCTTTTCCTGCCTCCTCCAAGTTCAAGTTGCAAATACGTAAAGCCCAATATGCCTTGTGCTCGAGCTCTACTGGCAGGTGGCATGCCTTCCCATAGACCAGCCGGAATGGTGAGGTTCCAATGGGCGTCTTGTGTGCAGTGCGGTATGCCCATAGCGCATCATCCAGGCGCTGGCTCCAATCCTTGCGCGACGGCCTCACAGTCTTTTCCAAGATGCGCTTGATCTCTCTGTTAGAAACTTCGGCCTGTCCATTTGTCTGCGGATGGTAAGCGGTGGACGTCTTGTGGCGCACCCCATAGTGCTTGAAAACTTGCGCCACAACCCTGTTGCAGAAGTGCGTCCCCTGGTCGCTGATAACTGCCTTAGGCACTCCGTACCTGCAAAATATGTTAGTTCTGAGAAAATCAGCGATAGTCTTACCATCATCCTTGCGCGTGGCCTTAGCTTCGACCCATTTGGATACGTAATCCACGGCCACCAGTATGTACTCGTAGCCGGCAGATGGGGGAAATGGACCCATGAAGTCGATTCCCCAAACATCGAACACTTCATCCACCAGAATCGGGGTCTGCGGCATCTCGTTGCGCGCGGAGATTCCTCCAGTGCGCTGGCACCTGTCACACTTCCTGCAGTGGTCATAGGCATCTCTGAATAGGTGCGGCCAGTAGAATCCGCAGTCCAAGATCTTCCTGCTCGTGCGCTTGGGACCGAAATGTCCTCCACAGGCGTGCGCATGACAAAACATCAACACAGAGTTAATCTCATGGTCAGGCACGCAACGTCTTAATATCCGATCTGGACCTATTCTAAGCATGTAAGGATCATCCCAAAGATAATGCTTGGACTCATGTTTCAATCGCATACACTGAGTTTTATTGAAATGAGGAGGGAACGCACCTGTGACCAGGTAATTTGCGATATGCGCATACCATGGTACCTTACCTGTTAGCGCCATCAGATGCTCGTCAGGGAATGTCTCCTTGATCTGCCCTGGCTCCTCATCCTTTACGATCCTGCTCAGGTGATCAGCGACGGTATTTTCTGTGCCCTTCTTATCTTTGATCTCTAAGTCGAATTCCTGAAGCAGAAGTACCCAGCGCATCAGGCGCGGCTTGGTCTCTTTCTTGGACATGAGGTAGCGGATAGCTGCGTGGTCCGTGTAGATGATGACTCTGGCGCCTAGAACATATGCTCGGAACTTCTCCAGCGCAAATACAATTGCCAGAAGCTCCTTCTCCGTGGTGGTGTAGTTCTTCTGCGCGGAGTCCAGTGTGCGCGATGCATAGTAGATGGCATGCGGCTTCTTGTCCTCGCGCTGCCCCAAGACTGCTCCTACTGCGTAGTCACTTGCGTCACACATCAGCTCGAATGGCAGGTTCCAGTCTGGTGCGCGCATCACTGGCGCACTGGTCAGCGCTTCTTTCAGCTTATCGAACGCCGCCCTGCACTCATCAGTAAAATCGAAGCACACGTCTTTTTGCAACAGGTTAGACAGGGGTATGCAAATTTTAGAGAAATCCTTAATAAAACGCCTGTAAAACCCAGCATGCCCTAAGAACGATTTCACGTCGCGCACGTTGGTGGCATAAGGCAGATTAGAAATAATATCTATCTTAGCTTTGTCTACCTTAATACCCTCCTCTGAAATGATATGACCTAGTACTACTCCGTGCGTTACCATGAAATGACATTTTTCGTAATTGAGCACTAAGTTCTTAGAGATGCAGCGCGCTAAGACTTTATCTAGATGTGTTAAGCATGCATCAAAGGTACTCCCATATACAGTGAAATCATCCATGAACACTTCTATGCATATACCAATCATATCAGAGAAAATGCTCATGACAAGGCGTTGGAACGTACCTGGCGCGTTGCACAGCCCAAAAGACATACGCCGAAACGCAAATGTTCCGAAGGGGCATGTGAACGTGGTCTTCTCTTGATCCTCCGCAGCTATGGGTATCTGATTGTAACCTGAATATCCATCCAAAAAAAAAAAGTAAGGCTTACCTGCCAAGCGATCCAGCATCTGGTCCATGAAGGGTAGCGGGAAGTGGTCCTTGCGCGTTACAGCGTTCAGCTTCCTGTAGTCGATGCACATGCGCCAACCAGTTTGTATGCGCTTGGAAACTAGCTCGCCCTGCGCATTCTCCTCCACCGTGATTCCTCCTTTCTTTGGCACAACGTGCACCGGGCTGACCCATTTGCTGTCTGAGATTGGGTAAATGACCCCTGCGTCAAGCAACTTCAGGACTTCCTTTTGCACTACCTCCATCATATTTGGGTTTAACCTGCGCTGAGCCTCCCTGGATGGTTTGGCACCATCTTCCAACAGAATTCGGTGCATGCACACGTCTGGGCTCACTCCGCGCAGATCAGCAAGAGTCCATCCAATAGCGCGCTGGTTCCTGCGCAGCACCTGTTGTAAACGCGCCTCCTGCTCTTTTTCCAATCCCCTCTTGATGATCACTGGCAGGGTGTCCTCATCTCCCAAGAAAATGTACTTGAGGTGCTCCGGGAGTTTCTTCAGTTCGATCGTGGGTGCCTGTTCAATAGAGGGCAAGATTTTGTTAGCGGTGCAAATATGAACTATATCAAGTACCTGTGTGAGTGCTGGTTCAGCACTGCTTAGCTCCTCCTCTTGCTCCTCCAGCTCTGCCTGTGTCAGTAGCTCTGGTCCTATGGTGGCGCTCGCACACTGCGCTTCTGTGACTAAATCGTCAAAGCTGTCCATTGCGTGCACGGTAGCGTCCTCATGTGGGTGCTGCATCCCTTCGAAGATGTTGAAATGGATTTCTTCGCCATCTACCTCCATGGAGAGCGTGCCCCTCCACACGTCTATCTTCGTGCGCGCAGTCATCAGAAACGGTCTGCCTAGGAGGATCTGCGCACCGCTGGCGCTTGATTCACCCTCCATTTCGAGCACATAAAAGTCTGCTGGGAACACCAGCTCTCCTACTCGAACTAGGACATCTTCTATCATGCCTGCAGGTTGTTTGCACGATCTATCTGCTAGCTGAATTGTGAGACCTGCAGGTTTTAGTGGTCCAAGGCGCAAGGTCGCATAGAGAGAATATGGTAATAAATTGATTGATGCGCCTAAATCGATCATGCAGTTGCTTACCGTGGTTTTACCTAAGGTGCAAGGGATAGTGAATGTACCTGGATCTCGGCACTTAGGTGGTACCTTTTGTTGCACGATTGCTGAGGCCTGCGCATTTAGCATTACCTGTGCGCATTCGCCTGTCCTTCTTTTATTTGTGCACAGCTCTTTTAAAAACTTCGCATACCTGGGAATCTGTCGAATAGCTTCTATGAGAGGTATGTTGATTTCCACCTTGCTGAACAGCTCATATAGTTCCTTGTCCAGTGCTTCTTTTCTTGCCAGTGGTGCCTGCACAGGGAAAGGAGCAGGTATGTTAGTACAATTTTTGTCCTTGTTTTTCGAGTGAGACATACCTGGCGCATTGCCCTGCTGGTTCGTGGTTGGCGCTTCTGATTGCGCCTCTTGCTCTGGTTGCGCACTCTGAGCTGCTGGATCTGGGACTTGCGCAACTGGCTGCGCGGGCGCCTGCGCGGTCTGCTCTGTTCCCACTGTGCGCCCAGTCCTCAGTGTTACTGCATTAACTCCTCCTTTAGGGTTCTGAATCACTTGCAAAGGCAGGTTGCCATCGCTCTTTTTCAGCTCATACACCGTGGTTGCAATTTGTGATAGATGCTTCTCTATGGATTCGAACCTCTTGTCATACTTTTCGTCATTCTTGCGCACTGTGTCTGCTAGCTGCCCCATGATATCTTCCAAGGATCGCTTTGGTTGCTGATTGTTCTGTGCTGGTGCGTCTGTGCGGCGATGCGGTGGATTGTAGGGTGCAGCTTGTTGCGTCTGCTGTGGCGCGCGCTGATCAGTGGGCTGCCTCTGGAAATTGTTCTCTTCTCTCCATCTGAATCCATTTGCAGCAAGCCCAAAGCGCGGCTGATTCTGCCTCTGCGGTCCTCTGTTGTCCCATCCTCCAAGGGCATTTACGTCTCCAGTTTCTTCAAAAAGTGTTGGGCATTCGTCTGTCTTGTGCTCAGTGGACCTGCAGAATTCACATACCTTTGGCGCAACTGGTTGTGCGCTCTGCGCACTCATCAGCTTCTGTAGCATGGCCTTCATTTCTTGGATCTCAGCGCTTGCCTCTACCTGATGCACAGAACGATTACGACTACTTTCAAGTGTCAATTGATGTCTTACCTGCCCAGCAGAATCTTCTATCAGCTGCCATGCATCCTCCGGGTACATGTTGCAAATGTCCCCTCCTGCGCATGCATTCAGTAGTCGAAGCTCCATGGGTAGCAGTCCATTCAGAAAGTTCTCTATCAGCACATTCTGAGGAAGCCCGTGATTGTAGCAGTTGGCTTCTAGCTCCCTGAAACGCTCGTAGTATTCTGACAGAGACTCCCCTGCGCTCTGCCTTGGCGCGGCCAATTCCCTTCTGAGCAGCGCAATCTTCGCTGCTGGATAGAATTTATCTAAGAACTTCTTCTGCAGCTGCTCCCATGTGTGAATAGATCCTGCAGGTAAATTCATTAGCCAGTGTCTAGCTGTATCACTTAGTGAGAATGGAAATGCCTTCATTTTTAGCGCTTCATCGCTTTCCCCTTCGGTCTTCATGTTTTCGCAAATGACCAGGAACTCTCGCACATGCTTGACTGGATTTTCATTGTTCATCCCGTGGAACTTGGGCATGTGATGGATGAGTGAGCTCCTTAGCTCGAAGTGACCGCCTGGTGGAAGCACGATGCACCATGGCTGGTTAACAGTGATAGGGGCTGACATTTCGCGCACTGTCCTGCGCCTCGCGACTGGACGAACGGGTGGCGCAATGTATGGTTCAGCGGCCATCCGTGCGTCGACCTCACGCTGCACTTCCTCTCTGAATAGGGCTGCGCGGTTATGTGCCCTTGCTTCCTCTGGGGTTCTGTCTCCCAGGTTATCTCCAACCACACTGTTATCCTCCATGTCCTGATCCAAACTTAAGAAACGAATTAAATGGCAACGAAGTTGTTGCGTCTTTCAGTGCGCAACTAGAATCTGCGCAGCGCAACTGTTAAGGTTGCGCAGGCTGATGTGATTGTGCGCTGTCAGAAACAACAACGAGAAAACAAAACAAAATGAAATAACTAGTTACTAAAATGAGAAATGTAAGCTAGCTAAAACTTAGCTGTGTTGCTCCACGGCAACGGCGCCAAAATTTGATCGCGCGTCGTCGTGCGCGTCAAATATAATCCTTCCTCTCCCACTAGTACAGCGGTTAAGTAAGGGTCGATCTCCACAGGGAGCAAGCAGTGAGTCTTAGCCAGTATCCTACACTTAAGAAAATGGGGGTTGCGTGAGTGATTGGGGGTTTTGCGCGATGCGCGAGTAGCAGTGAATATCGTAACGCAGGAAATTGCACTAGACGTGCGCAAGCAGTAGAGATGAAGTACTATCTTTATGAGAAGTGCTGGGCAGACAATCCTCTATGAATGCATTCTTTATCATCGACTCTAAACATCTATAGCTTGTGGTTTACTTGGGTTAGTGTCCGGTAAAGGCTTCCTAACACGTGCGCATGTTCCGTTCAAAGTTCATGTGCTATTAATCCTAGAACTAGACTAAACAGCTGCGAATCCTGTCACAGTAGCAACTGCTTACCCTAACTCGTTACTCCTAGTTGTCACGATAAGTTTGCGGTTCAAGGCTTCCCCTACGCATGCAACTAGTTTAACAGGTGACAAGCAAGCAACACAAATAGGATTGCGGTTCAAGGCTTCCCCTACTTATGCAACTAACTGTCTCAGTACGCACAGAATTAATACAAATAAGTAAACTACGCATTAAGCTCAAGTCTCAAAGGTAATACATCATAGATTCATGCCCGACCAACACTAAGTGTTTAGCTAGACATGCTAGTGGTAAACATCATAAAATAGTAAATAACAACTACTGAATCCAAGAAAACGGTAGCAAACAGTGCGTGCAGTGTCTTCTCTCGGCTGGCGCAGTCGGCTGGCGCAAATCTCCTCAATAAGTCCGTGTGTTTTCCAGTTCTGCCGCACAGTGCCTCCTTGCGTCCTCTGGTGCCTCTGGAACAACAGTCTACCCGAACTCCTCTGAAACCCTAGACTTACTTCCTTTATATAGGAGGTTCATCTTTCGGCAACTTCCAAATCTGGTCACTGGGACTTTGCGCCTGGCGCACGGCATTGGTTGGCGCAATCGGGTAGCGCACCTCTGCTGTCTTTCGCCATTTCTTCTTCTGTTTGCGCCGCTAGCTCCGCAGGCTGATCTTTCACTCCTAGAACGCTGCCTGTTAGCGCGTATCCGACTCAAGGACTCGTTCTGACCTGATATACAAAAACATTGGAAACGAGTAATCTTGCTCATGAAATATTGCAAACAAGCATAGGGTTATGACCTAAATAATGTGTATAACTAGGCTCTATCAACACTTCTATGCATATACCAATCATATCAGAGAAAATGCTCATGACAATTCGTTGGAACGTACCTGGCGCGTTGCACAGCCCAAATGACATGCGCCGAAACGCAAATGTACCGAACGGGCAGGGGAACGTGGTCTTCTCCTTATCCTCCGCAGCTATGGGTATCTGATTGTACCCTGAGTATCCGTCCAAGAAGCAAAAGTAGGGCTTCCCCGCTAATCGGTCTAGCATTTGATCCATAAAGGGTAGCGGGAAATGGTCCTTGCGCGTAACTGCGTTAAGCTTCCTGTAGTCGATGCACATGCGCCATCCAGTCTGTATGCGCTTGGGAACTAGCTCGCCCTGCGCATTCTCCTCTACTGTGATTCCTCCTTTCTTCGGCACAACGTGCACTGGACTTACCCACTTGTTGTCTGAAATGGGGTAAATGACTCCTGCGTCAAGCAACTTCAGAATTTCCTTCTGCACGACCTCCATCATATTCGGGTTCAATCTGCGCTGAGGCTCCCTGGATGGTTTGGCTCCATCTTCCAATAGAATCCTATGCATGCATACGTCCGGGCTCACTCCACGCAGATCAGCAAGTGTCCATCGTATAGCGCGCTGGTTCTTGCGCAGCACCTGCTGTAGTTGCGCCTCCTGCTCCTCTTCTAATCCTTTCTTTATGATTACTGGCAGGGTGTCTTCATTTCCCAAGAATATGTACTTGAGGTGCTCTGGGAGTTGCTTCAGCTCGACCTTGGGTGCCTGTTCAATAGAGGGCAAGATTTTATTAGCATTGCAGACTTAACTATGGCTTGTACCTGTCTGGGTTCTGGTTCAGCACTGTGACAGCGCGTCGTCGTGCGCCGAAACATTAGAATTTATAACTCCTGCAACACACTAGCAAGCGGTAAGCAGGGTCGAACCCAAAGAGAGCAAATGAGTCGGAGTTCAATGAGAGTCACAGAAAAAGGAACGCGACTGAGGAAATCAATTCAAAGAAAATCAGTTCGGGGAATACAATGCAACTAGTTATCACCGATCGAATACATGAGTAAGCTAGTGAATTCTGCCTCAGTCCACATTCCCGCTAAAGATATGTCGACAATCAAATTCTACCTATTCTTAACCGCTAGGCCTTCGAACAAGTTCAATAGTTACTCGACTAATACTACAAATTGGTTCTACCGCTAGGTTTTCCCCAACAACGCAATCAAGTCAAGTGTAACGCAATTGATATCAATCTAGCTCACCGCTAAGCTGCACTAAATTGTCAATCAAAGCATTCGATTTCTTTCATACAAGGGCAGCAATCCATAGCTCAAATCATGTACTCATTGACCTCAAACCATTGTTGCACTATAAATCCCCAAACTGAAATATTGATTTAGCTACTCATAATATCCATGAATACAATAGAAACTAGGTTCATCACACTACAATACACAAACTGAGCTCAAAACAAGTCCGGCCGTGAACAGTAATTCCGGCCGTGAACAGTAACGGTGAATAGTGAAATGTGAACAGTAAAATGTGAATAGTAACCGGCCGTGAATAGTAAACTCCGGCGACTTTTCCAGCAGCTTTGCTCCAGCTCCTCCACTGCCGTGAACAGTGTCGTCCGTCAATAGTGTCCCAGAAATGGAGTGTTGAAGAGAGATGATTCTTTTCCCAATTTGTCCATGTCTTAGGTTTAGGGTTTTTTTTTGGGTTGAACCATCTTCATTGAACCACCTTGAACCAGCAGAGTTGACTTTGACCGCTGTTGACTTCTTGATCATGGATGAATGCTTCGAATTTGCGATAAATTCCAATGCGATCTTGAACATTCCTGCGATACGAAAACACTACAAAAGAGTAATCGATTCACGCAAAATGTAATAAAACTATGGGAATAAATAACTCAATGGAGCGTATAAATACGCTCCATCACACTGCTCAGCTCCTCCTCCTGCGCCTCCAACTCTGCCTGTGCCAGTGTTATGGGTTCTTCTGCTGCGCTTGCGCATTGCGCATCTGCGACCAAGTCATCTAAGCTGTCCATTGCGTGCACTGTGGCGTCTTCATGAGGGTGCTGCATCCCCTTGAATATGTTGAAATGAATTTCTTCGCCATCAACCTCCATGGAGAGCGTGCCCCTCCATACGTCTATCTTTGTGCGCGCGGTCATCAGAAACGGTCTGCCCAGTAGGATCTGCGCACTGCTGGTGCTCGATTCACCTTCCATTTCTAGGACATAGAAATCTGCTGGGAATACCAGCTCTCCTACTCGCACTAGAATGTCCTCGATCATGCCCGTAGGTTGCTTGCACGACCGATCTGCTACCTGAATGGTGAGACCTGCAAGCTTTAGTGGTCCAAGGCGTAGTGACGCATATAGAGAAAAGGGTAGCACATTTATGGATGCGCCTAAGTCAATCATGCAATTGCTCACTGTGGTCTTACCTAAAGTGCATGGGATGGTGAACGTACCTGGGTCTCGGCACTTAGGTGGTACCTTATGTTGCACGATCGCTGAGGCCTGCGCATTTAGCATTACCTGTGCGCACTCGCCTTTCCTTCTCTTGTTTGTGCACAGCTCCTTTAGAAATTTGGCGTACCTAGGAATTTGCCAAACTGCTTCAATAAGGGGAATGTTTATTTCCACCTTACTGAATAACTCGTAGAGCTCCTTATCGAGCGCTTCCTTCCTAGCCGATGGTGCCTGCACAGGGAAAGGTGGGGGTATGTTAGTACGATTCGTGCCCTTGTCTTTTAATTGTGTTATACCTGGCGCTTCTGGTTGCGCGTTTTGCTCCGGTTGCGCATTCTGTTCTGCTGGATCCGGGACTTGCGCAACTGGTGGCGCGGGCGCCTTCGTGGTCTGCTCTGTTCCTATTGTGCGCCCAGTCCTCAGTGTCACAGCGTTGACTCCTCCCTTGGGGTTCTGAATCACTTGCGAAGGCAGGTTGCCATCGCTCTTTTTCAGCTCGTACACCGTGGTCGCAATATGTGATAGCTGCTTCTCAATGAACTCGAACCTCTTGTCATACTTCTCATCATTCTTGCGCACTGTGTCTGCTAGCTGCCGCACGATATCTTCTAAGGATCGCCTGGGTTGCTGGTTGTTCTGCGCTGGTGCGTCAGAGCGGCGATGCGGTGGATTGTAGGGCGCAGCTTGTTGCGTCTGCTGTGGCGCGCGCTGATCCGTGGACTGCCTCTGGAAATTGTTTTCCTCCTTCCATCTGAACCCATTTGCGGCTAATCCAAAACGCGGCTGATTCTGCCTCTATGGCCCTCTATTATCCCATCCTCCAAGAGCATTGACATCTACTGATTCCTCAAAAAGCGTGGCACATGCATCGGTTTTGTGCTCGGTGGAATTACAGAATTCGCATACCTTTGGCGCAACTGGTTGTGCGCCTTGCGCACTCATCAACTTCTGCAGCATGGCCTTCATTTCCTTGATCTCAGCGCTTGTTTCTACCTGATGCACAGAACGAGCACGACTATTTTCAAGTGTTAGCTGATGTCTTACCTGTCCAGCAGAGTCTTCTATCAGCTGCCACGCGTCTTCTGGGTACATGTTGCAAATGTCGCCTCCTGCGCATGCGTTCAATAATCTCAGCTCCATGGGCAGCAGTCCATTCAGGAAATTCTCTATCAGCACATTCTGAGGTAGGCCGTGATTGTAGCAGTTGGCCTCTAGCTCCCTGAAACGCTCGTAATACTCTGACAGCGACTCTCCTGCGCTCTGCCTAGGTGCGGCCAGCTCCCTCCTGAGTAGCGCGATCTTTGCTGCGGGATAAAATTTGTCCAGGAACTTCTTCTGCAGCTGCTTCCATGTGTGAATTGATTCTGCTGGTAAGTTCATTAGCCAATGCCTGGCCGTGTCACACAGTGAAAATGGGAACTGTTTCAAGGTTGCGCAGGCTGATGGTGATTGCGCGCTATCAGAAACAATAACGAAAGTAAAACAAACCGAAATAACTAACTATTAAAAGAAAACCTAAGCTGGTTAAAGCTTATCTGTGTTGCCTCCCCGGCAACGGCGCCAAAATTTGATACCGCGCGTCGTTGTGCGCGTCAAATTAATTCCTTCCTCTTCCACTTAGTACAGCGGTTAAGTCGGGGTCGAATCCACAGGGAGGTAGTAGATTAGCTCTAACTAGTAATTGGGGTTGCGCAATGCGCGAGTAAACAGTAGTGAAATGCAGGAATTGCACTAGACGTGCGCAGGCAGTAGAGATTAAGTACTATGACTATGAGAAGTATCGGCGCAGACAATCCTCTATGAGTGTATTCCTTATCATCGACTCTAAATGTCTAAAGTTTGGTTTGCTAATGTTAGTGTCCGATCAAGGCTTCCTAACATGTGCGCATGTTCCGATCAAAGTTCATGAGCTATTAATTCTTAAGACTAGTCTAAACAGCTGCGAATCCTATCACAGTAGCAACTGATTATCCTAGCGCGTTACTCCTAGTCGGCACCGTCAGGCTATTCAACTAGTTTAACATATAACAACAAGCAACAAGAGTAAGATTGCGGTTCAAGGCTTCCCCTCCCAGCCCGCCAGCACGAGCTTCTCCACAATGAGTTCCTCCAACCCGACTTCGTGAGGAAGTCCCTGCTGATGTACGGGGTCCCGTGTATCTCCAGTCTCATGAAGGCGTCAAATTTGCTGGCGAATGACGCTGGGGTCTCTTGATCCTCCGCGGGCCTCATGGTGCGCTGGTGTTCCTGTGGTCAACTACGGTCAAAGCTCAACAAATGCCCAAAAATCCAAACTCCGACTAACGCCCTGAAACTGTCACCTACAGGTCGCCTATCCTCCGCCTACAAAACCCACTACCCAGAACTCCAAATGGTGCAGTCGAACTAGGTGCGATTTCAAACCTAGGGCAACTCCTCTATCGCACAAAACCCTACTGAATCGGCTCAAACTGAAGGGAAGGGTTACCTGGTGTGTGTGCGACGGTAAGCTCTTCAAATCTTTCTAAACGGAGGCCTGGTTGATTACCGGACGGTGAGCGGACGCTGCGCTCGTGAACGGTCCTGCGCTCTTCAAATCTTGCAACGGTCGAATGTGAAAATGTTGAAATTTTTTCTAAGTCCTGGCCTTTTATACCCCTTGTCTGGCGCATCTGTTATGCGCACTGAATTTGCGCACTGACCTGTGCACTGCTGCGCGACTAAAAACTACAAGTCCTAAACTAGCTAAAAACACTAAAAACTATATAAAAAAACGTGTAAAAGTAAAACGTGTCGGGTTACCTCCCGACAAGTGCCTTTGTTTAACGTCGTTGGCTCGACCGTACCTCGTTACTTGCTTAAAAATGTGCCAGTGACCCCCCCCCCTCCCCCACTCTTGCTCCTGAGTGACCCTGCGCTCGTGTGTGCGTTGCGTTCTTCTAAGTCCTGCGCAAAGGATCGGAAGGGTGGTCAGCATGGTTAATAGTACGTGACAAATCATAAGTAACGAGGTTAGTTAAGGAGGGAGACGAAATATGAGCAATAGTTCCCAATTCTCCCTCAGGTGCCTCTGGTGGCGACTCTGGCGCAGCAACCTGCGCATCTTCTATTTCTGTGCCATCCCAAGGTTCTCTCAAATACTTTTTGACTCACTGCCCATTGACCTGAAAACGATGCTGGTGCTCGTTTTCTAACTCGATTGTTCCGTAAGGGAAAACCTTGTTAACCGTGTATGGTCCCATCCATTTGCTGCGCAGCTTCCCAGGCATTAGCTTTAGGCGCGAGGAAAATAATAGTACCTGGTCTCCTGGCTCAAAGGTGCGTCTGAGGATGTTTTTGTCGTGAAATGCCTTTGTGCAAGCCTTGTAGTCGCGCAGCCCCTCATATGCATCCAGGCGCAGCTCCTCTAACTCGCTTAGCTCAAATGCGCGCTCCTTACCAGCCTCGTCTAGGTTCAGATTGCAAACGCGCAATGCCTAGTATGCCTTGTGTTCCAACTCCACTGGCAGATGGCACGCTTTTCCATAAACCAACCAAAACGGTGAAGTCCCAATCAGTGTCTTATGTGCAGTTCTGTATGCCCATAGCGCATCGTCAAGGCGCTGGCTCCAGTCTTTGCGCGACGGTCTCACAGTTTTCTCTAGGATGCGCTTGATCTCTCGATTGGAAACCTCGGCCTGGCCATTTGTCTGAGGATGGTAAGCGGTGGACGTCTTGTGGCGCACTCCATAATGCTTGAATACCTGCGCCACTATCCTATTACAGAAATGGGTCCCCTGGTCGCTTATGATTGCCTTAGGCACCCCGTACCTGCAAAAGATGTTAGTTCTCAAAAAGTCAGCGACCGTCTTACCATCATCCTCCCGAGTGGCCTTAGCCTCAACCCATTTGGAGACATAATCCACCGCGACCAATATATACTCATATCCCGAAGATGGAGGAAATGGCCCCATGAAGTCAATCCCCCAAATATCGAATACTTCATCCACCAATATTGGCGTCTGCGGCATCTCATTGAGCGCTGATATTCCCCCTGTGCGCTGACACGTGTCACAATTTCTGCAATGCTTATACGAGTCACTAAACAAGTGTGGCCAATAAAATTCGCAGTCCAGGATCTTTCTGCTCGTGCGCTTTGGACCGAAGTGTCCTCCACATGCGTGCGCATAACAGAACATTAAAACCGAGTTAATTTCATGGTCAGGCACGCATTGCCTCAAAATTTGATCAGGTCCTATTCTGAGCATATATGGATCATCCCAAATGTAATACCTAGACTCATGCTTTAATCTCATGCATTGGGTTTTAGTGAAATGAGGAGGAAACGTACATGTGACCAGGTAATTCGCAATGTGCGCATACCATGGTACCTTACCTGTCAGCGCCATCAGATGCTCGTCAGGGAATGTCTCCGTGATCCGCCCTGGCTCCTCCTCTTTCACGATCCTACTCAGGTGGTCAGCGACTGTGTTCTGCGTTCCCTTCTTGTCTTTGATTTCCAAGTCAAACTCCTGAAGTAGGAGCACCCAGCGCATCAGGCGCGGCTTAGTCTCCTTCTTGGCCATTAGGTAATGGATTGCTGCGTGGTCTGTGTAGACGATGACTCTGGCGCCTAGAACATATGCACGGAACTTCTTCAGTGCAAACACGATTGCCAGAAGTTCCTTCTCCGTGGTGGTGTAGTTCCTCTGCGCAGCGTCCAGTGTGCGCGATGCATAATAGATGGCATGTGGCTTCTTGTCCACGCACTGTCCCAGGACTGCACCTACTGCATAGTCCCTTGCGTCGCACATCAGTTCGAACGGCAGGCTCCAGTCTGGCGCGCGCATCACTGGCGCACTCGTCAGCGCTTCCTTCAGCTTTTCAAAAGCAGCCCTGCACTCATCAGTGAATTCGAAACACACATCCTTTTGCAAGAGGTTAGACAGGGGTATACAAATCTTAGAAAAATCTTTTATGAAACGCCTGTAAAACCCTGCATGCCCAAGGAATGATTTCACGTCGCGCACGTTAGTGGAATAAGGCAGATTAGAAATAAGATCTATTTTGGCCTTATCTACCTTGATCCTCTCCTGCGAGATAATATGTCCTAGTACTACTCCATGTGATACCATAAAATGACATTTTTCATAATTGAGCACTAGGTTTTTTGAAATGCAGCGCGCTAAGACCTTATCAAGATGAGTTAAGCATGCGTCAAAGGTACCTCCGTACACAGTAAAATCATCCATGAACACCTCAATGCATATACCAATCATATCAGAAAAGATGCTCATGACTAGACATTGGAACGTACCTAGCGCTTTACATAGTCCAAACGACATGCGCCGAAACGCAAACGTACAGAATGGGCAGGTAAACGTAGTTTTCTCTTGATCCACCGCAGCAATGGGTATCCGATTGTACCCTGAGTACCCGTCCAGGAAGCAAAAGTATGGCTTCCCCGCTAATCGATCTAGCATTTGGTCCATGAAGGGCAGCGGAAAATGATCCTTGCGCGTGACTGCGTTAAGCTTTCTGTAGTCGATGCACATGCGCCATCCAGTTTGCATGCGCTTGGGAACTAGCTCGCCCTGTGCATTCTCCTCTACTGTGATTCCTCCTTTCTTCGGCACAACGTGCACTAGACTTACCCATTTGCTGTCCGAGATTGGGTAAATGACTCCTGCATCAAGCAGCCTCAGGATCTCCTTCTGCACCACCTCCATCATATTCGGATTCAATCTGCGCTGAGGCTCCCCGGATGGTTTGGCACCATCTTCCAATAGAATCCTGTGCATGCATACGTCCGGGCTCACTCCGCGCAGGTCAGCAAGTGTCCATCCTATAGCGCGCTGGTTCTAGAGCTTGCGCCTTCTGCTCCTCTTCTAATCCTTTCTTTATGATTACCGGCAGGGTGTCCTCATTTCCCAGGAATATGTATTTGAGGTGCTCGGGGAGTTGCTTCAGCTCGACCTTCGGTGCCTGTTCAATAGAGGGCAAGTTTTTATTAGCAATGCAAACATTAACTATATCGTGTACCTGTCTGGATACTGGTTCAGCACTGCTCAGCTCATCCTCATGCACCTCCATCTCTTCCTGTATCAGCGGCTCAGATCCTTCTATTGCGCTTGCACATTGCGCATCTGCAACCAAGTCGTCTATGCTGGCCAATGCGTGCACTGTGGCGTCCTCATGAGGGTGCTGCATCCCTTTAAATATGTTAAAGTGAATTTCCTCGCCATCGACTTCCATTGAGAGCGTACTCCTCCACACGTCTATCTTTGTGCGCGCTGTCATCATAAATGGTCTGCCTAATAGGATCTGCGCACTTCCTTTGCTCGACTCACCCTCCATCTCTAGGACATAGAAATCTGCTGGGAACACCAGCTCTCCTACTCGGACGAGGACGTCCTCTATCATGCCCGTCGGTTGTTTCCACGACCGATCTGCTAGTTGAATGGTGAGACCTGCAGGCTTTAGTGGTCCAAGGCGCAATGACGCATACAAGGAATAGGGAAGCACATTTGTAGATGCGCCTAAGTCAATCATGCAGTTGCTTACTGTGGTCTTACCTAAAGTGCATGGAATGGTGAACGTACCTGGATCTCGGCATTTAGGTGGCACCTTATGTTGCACGATTGCTGAAGCCTGCGCATTGAGCATTACTTGTGCGCACTCGCCTTTCCTCCTCTTGTTTGTGCACAGCTCCTTTAAGAACTTGGTGTACCTAGGGATCTGCCGAACAGCTTCAATAAGGGGAATGTTTATTTCCACCTTACTGAATAACTCGTAGAGCTCCTTATCAAGCGCTTCTTTCCTAGCCAATGGCGCCTGTACAGGGAAAGGTGCAGATATGTTAGTACGATTCATGTCTTTGTCTTTCGGTTGCGCCATACCTGGCGCCTCGCCCTGCTGGCTTGTGGCTTGCGCTGTTGGTTGCGCATCCGGCTCTGCTGGTTCTGGAGCTTGCGCAATTGGTTGCACGGGCGCTTTCGCGGTCTGCTCTGTTCATACCGTGCGCCCAGTCCTCAGTGTCACTGCGTTGACTCCTCCCTTGGGATTTTAGATCACTTGCGAAGGCAGGTTGCCATCGCTCTTTTTCAGCTCATACACCGTGGTAGCGATCTGTGACAGCTGCTTTTCAATGGACTCGAACCTCTTGTCATACTTCTCATCATTCTTGCGCACTGTGTCTGCTAGCTGGCCCACGATATCTTCTAAGGATCGCTGCGGCTGCTGGTTTTTTTGCGCTAGCGCGTCAGTGCGGCGATGCGGTGGATTGTAGGGCGCAGCTTGTTGCGTCTGCTATGGTGCGCGCTGCTCCGCGGACTGCCTCTGGAAATTGTTGACCTCCTTCCATCTGAACCCATTTGCGGCTAGTCCAAAACGTGGCTGATTCTGCCTCTACGGCCCTCTATTGTCCCATCCTCCTAGAGCATTGACATCTCCTGATTCCTCAAAAAGTGTGGGACATGCATCGGTTTTGTGCTCAGTGGACGTACAGAACTCGCATGCCTTTAGCGCAGCTGGTTGCGCCCCGTGCGCATGCATCAACTTCTGCAGCATGGCCTTCATCTCCTTTATCTCAGCGCTTGTTTCTACCTGATGCACAGAACGAGCACGACTATTCTCAAGCGTTAGCTGATGTCTTACCTGTCCAGCAGAATCTTCTATCAGCTGCCACGCGTCCTCTAGGTACATGTTGCAAATGTCACCTCCTGCGCATGCATTCAATAATCTCAGCTCCATTGGTAGCAATCCATTCAGGAAATTCTCTATCAGCACATTCTGGGGCAGGCCGTGATTGCAGCAGTTAGCCTCCAGCTCCCTGAAACGCTCATAATACTCCGATAGTGATTCTCCTGCACCCTGCCTAGGTGCTGCCAACTCCCTCCTGAGTGGCGCGATCTTGGCTGCAGGATAGAACTTGTCCAAGAACTTCTTCTGAAGCTGCTCCCATGTGTGAATAGATCCTGCTGGTAAGCTCATCAGCCGATGCCTGGCCGTATCACACAATGAAAAAGGGAACGCCTTCATCTTCAGCGCTTCGTCGCTCTCCCCTTCGGCCTTCATGTTCTCGCAAATAACTAGGAATTGTCGCACATGCTTGACTGGGTTCTCGTTGTTCATCCCGTGAAACTTGGGCATGTGATAAATGAGCGAGTTCCTTAGCTCAAAATGACCGTCTGGTGGAAGCACTATGCACCATGGCTGGTTAACCGTGATTGGAGCTGACATCTCGCGCACTGTTCTGGGTCGCGCGACCTGTCGTGCGGGTGGCGCATTATACATTTCAGCAGCCATCCTTGCTTCACCTTCGCGCTGCACTTCCTCTCTGAACCGAACTGCGCGGTTATCTACTCCTGCATTGTCTGAGGTTCTGTCCCCTAAGTTATCTCCAACGACACTGTTATCCTCCATGACCTGTTCTATATTTCAAAGAAAACGAAATTAAAAGACAACTAAGCTGTTGCGTCTGTCAGTGCGCAACTATAACCTGCACAGCGCAACTGTTTCAAGGTTGCGCAGGCTGATGTTGATTGCGCGCTGTTAGAAACAGCAACGATAAAATAAAGCTTATCTGTGTTGCTCCCATACAACGGCGCCAAAATTTGATAGCGCGTCGTTGTACGCGTCAAATTAATCCTTCCTTCTCCACTTAGTATAGCGGCTAAGTCAGGGTCGATCCCACAAGGAGCAAGCAGACTCGTTCTAGCTAGTAACCTACAACTTACGAAAATGGGGGGTTGTGAGTGATTGGGTTGCGCAGGTGCGCGAATGAACAGTAGTGAAAGCAGAATTTGCACTAGACGTGCGCAGGCAGTAGAGATTAAGTACTATGACTATGAAAAGTATCGGTGCAGACAATCCTCTATGAATGTATTCCTTATCATCGACTCTAAACGTCTATAGTTCGATTTACTGAAGTTAGTGTCCGATCAAGGCTTCCTAACATGTGCGCATGTTCCGATCAAAGTTCATGAGCTATTAATTCTTGAAACTAGTCTAAGCAGCTACGAATCCTGTCACAGTAGCAACTGATTATCCTAGCGCATTACTCCTAGTTGTCACCGTCAAGCTATTAACTAGTTTAACATATAACAGACAAGTAGTAAGAGTAAGATTGCGGTTCAAGGCTTCCCCTACTCATGCAACTAGCTGTCAACCGTGTGCACAGAATTAATACAAGCAAACAAACTATGCATTAAGCACAAGTCTCAAAGGAAATACTCATAGAATCATGCCCAACCGATACAAAGCGTTTAGCTAGACATGCTAGTAGTAAACATCATAGAAATAGTAAATAAAAGCTAAAGTATCTAAGAAAACAGTAACAAGCAGGTGCGTGCAGGTTGCTGTGTCTCGGCTCCCGCAGTCGGCTAGCGCAGGTCCTCGCAGCAGCTCGTGTGTTTTTCAGTTCTGGCTCTCTCTCCTCGATGTCTGATCTCTCTTTCAAACCCTAGCCTTCCTCTCTTTATATACTGCTCATGAGGACAATCTTGGCAACTTCCAAATCCTATGGTGTTCAAAATTTGGAAACACCAACATCCTGCGCATGGCTCACTACGCACGCTGGTTAGCGCAGTTGGTTAGCGCACCGCACTCTGAATCTGCCACTTCCTATCCTGTCTACGCTGCTAGATCCACAGGCTGTGTGTTGCGCTCCTTAAACGCGCCTATTAGCACGCATCCGACTTAGGCTCTTGTTTTGTCCTGGAATACAAAAACACCGGAAACCAGTAATTTTGTACACAAAATAATGCAAACAAGCACAGTGTTAAGATCTAAATAGCGCATATAAATAGGCTCTATCATCGTCTCACAGGAAGGAATTAAGGTTGATAAAGCAAAAATTGATCTTATCTCAAATCTGCCTTATTCCACTAATGTGAGCGACGTTAAGTCGTTTCTTGGGCATGCAGGGTTCTACAGGTGCTTTATAAAAGATTTTTCTAAAATATGTATTCCATTTGAAAATTCGCAGCGTCTCTGTCAGACAGATTTGTGAACAAGCAGTTGCTGCAGCACACTCTTGTTCACTCGGAAATTGTCTCAGCAAACAATGAACAAGACAAAAGTTTGTTCACCCAGTTCAGCCAACTGCCTACGTCTTGGGAAGAGTATTCTCCAGTCCTCAATCCACTAATCACAGAGGTCTCCAAGTACACTCGGTTACAACTCCACGCAACCTATGCTACTCAACCTAGTGTGGATCACTGGACACAATCAGAACAGGCTCTGACTTGTGTCTGCACACCCTCTAAAAATGTCAATCTAGAATAGCTACTGTCTCCTCGAAACTCAGCCTATTCTAAACTACACTCAACTCTACAGGGTTGCTGTAGCAACTGCTGTAACACACAGCTGATGCACAATTGTCCGCGTCGCTCCAAAGCCTTCTGCCGAGCCGTTCAAACGATTCCACGAGCGCTGCACACTCTGGAATACTCCCCCTCACTCAGTGACCTCCTGCCACTAGCAAGAACTGGCGCTTAGACACTTGACCGAGCCACACACCCGTCAGTTCTTTCGCGGCCTTCCTTGATCAACCAACAAGCACCACTGCTCTGAATTGGCTTCCAGATCAAGCTCGGATCAGACTACGCAAGTCCTGATCTCCTTCTGCTTCTGTCACCACAGCTCTGCGCTCTCGCTCTGCTTTTGGGTGATGATCGAAGAACTCGTCCGTCGCACACCAAAATTCCTCTCTCTGAATTTTGCGCACGCACTCGTGCATCCCTCAGCTTCGATCAGCCTTTCTGCTCTGACCTGTTCTCCCTTAAGTAACAACGCCAGCTTCAGTCCAGAACCGGATTTAGCAATGTCCCAAAAAGAACCAATTATCTCCTAATTTTTAGGAGATTAGATTTGATTTGATCTCCAAAACAAATCTCCTTCTCCAGCTATGAATTCCCCACTGGAATATTCTTGGCAGCAACTTAGAAATTCTTCTGATGCTCTCAACAGGGCTGCCAAGCCTTCTTGCCAAAGGCCCAGGTTGCTGCTGCAACTCGGACAGATGCTGCAGCCACTTGAACAAGCTCCTGCTACAGCATCCCCTGCTGTAGCTGCTGCAGCCACTTGAACACGCTCCTGCTATAGCATCCCCTGCTGTAGCTGCTCCTTGTTCAGTTGTGCTGGTTTTGTCAAACACTGCCATACTTGCATCATCACCATTGTCTAACCTCCTTCAAAAGAATGTGTGCTTTGAGTTCACTGATGAGTGCAGGAATGCTTTTGATAAGTTAAAGGATGCGCTGACCAGTGCGCCAGTGATGCGCGCACCAGACTGGAACTTATCCTTTGAGCTGATGTGCGATGCTAGTGACTACGCTGTACGCGCAGTACTGGGCCAGCGCGTGGATAAGAGGCCGCACGCTATCTATTATGCGTCGCGCACACTGGACACTGCGCAGAGGAACTACACCACGACCGAGAAGGAACTTCTGGCAATCGTATTTGCACTGGAGAAGTTCCGCGCATATGTTCTGGGCGCTAAAGTCAGTCTACACTGATCACGCTGCTATCCGCTACCTGATGTCCAAGAAAGAGACTAAGCCGCGTTTGATGCGTTGGTTGCTGCTGCTCCAAGAGTTCGATTTAGAGATCAAGGATAAGAAGGGAACGGAAAACACTGTTGCTGATCACCTAAGCAGTATAGTGAAAGAAGAGGAGCCAGGGCAGATCATGGAGACATTCCCTAACGAGCACCTGATGGCGCTGAACGGTAAGGTACCATGGTATGCGCATATTGCAAATTACCTGGTCATAGGTGCATTTCCCCCTCATTTCACTAAAGCTCAATGCATGACGTTAAGACATGAGTCTAAATATTACGTTTGGGATGATCCGTACATGCTTAGAATAGGCCCTGATTAGATCTTGAGGCGATGTGTGCCTGATCATGAGATGAGCTCTGTTTTGAGATTTTGTCATGTTCACGCGTGCGGAGGACACTTTCGTCCAAAGTGCACGAGCAGGAAAATCCTAGATTGTGGTTTTTATTGGCCGCACTTATTTCGTGACTCATATAACCACTACAGGGCTTGTGACAGGTGTCAGCGCACAGGAAATATATCAGCGCGCAACGAGATGCCACAAACGCCAATATTGGTAGACGAAGTGTTCGACTTGTGGGGGATTGACTTCATGGGGCCGTTTCTGCCATCTTGTGGATACGAGTACACACTAATTGCGGTGGATTATGTCTCGAAGTGGGTCGAAGCTAAGGCCACTGATCGCGCGTCGTTGTACGCGTCAAATTAATCCTTCCTCTTCCACTAGTACAGCGGTTAAGTCAGGGTCGATCTCCACAGGGAGCAAGCAGTTCAGTTTTAACCAGTGACCTACACTTACGAAAGCTGGGGGTGTGAGTGATTGGGGTTGCGCTATGCGCGAGTAAACAGTCGTAAATGCAGGAATTGCACTAGACGTGCGCAGGCAGTAGAGATTAAGTACTATGACTATGAGAAGTATCGGCGCAGACAATCCTCTATGAGTGTATCCCTTATCATTGACTCTAAACGTCTATAGCTTGATTTTACTTAAGTTAGTGTCCGGTCAAGGCTTCCTAACATGTGCGCATGTTCCGATCAAAGTTCATGTGCTATTAATTCTTGAACTAGACTAAACAACTACGAATCCGATCAAGGTAGTAATTGCCTATCCTAGCGCGTTACTCCTAGTTGGCACCGTCAGGCTATTCAACTAGTTTAACAAACAACAACAAGCAACAAGAGTAAGATTGCGGTTCAAGGCTTCCCCTACTCATGCAACAGGCTGCCAACAATGTGCACAGAATTAATATAAGCAAGCAGGCTATGCATTAAGCGCAAGTCTCAAAGGAAATACTCATAGATTCATGCCCAACCGATACTAAGCGTTTAGCTAGACATGCTAGTAGTAAACATCATAGAAACAGTAAATAATAACTAAGGTGTCCAAGAAAACAATAGCAAATAGCGCGTGCAGGTTGCAGTCTTGGCAAGCGCAGTCGGCTAGCGCAGATCCTCTCAGCAAGCTCGTGTGTTTTCTAGTTCTGCTGCGCAGTGCCTCCTTGGTGTACGAATTGTGAATATTCTAAACCCTAGCCTCCTTCTCCTCTTTATATACTGCTCAAGAGGCTCATCCTTAGCAACTTCCAAATCTGGTGGTGTCAGGATTTGGAAACACCATCATCTACGCACGGCGCATGGCATACTGCTTAGCGCAATCGGTTAGCGCACTGTGGTCGACTCTGCCAATTCTTCTGTTTGCGCCGCTAGCTCCGCAGGCTGTGTGATGCGCGTCCTAAACGCTGCCTGTTAGCGCGTATCCGACTTAGGCCCTCGTTTTGCCCTGTAATACAAAAACACTGGAAACCAGTAATCTTGTACACAAAATAATGCAAACAAGCATAGGGTTATGATCTAAATAATGCGTATAAATAGGCTCTATCAGCCACGCACAAGGATGATGGTAAAACAGTTGTTGAGTTGTTAAGGACTAACATTTTCTGCAGGTACGGAGTGCCTAAGGCAATAATCAGCGACCAGGGGACGCACTTCTGGAACAGAATAGTGGCGCAAGTACTAAAGCATTATGGAGTGCGCCACAAGACGTCTACTGCATACCATCCTCAAACGAATGGCCAGGGCGAGGTTTCCAACAGAGAGATTAAGCGCATTCTGGAGAAAACCGTGAGACCTTCGCGCAAAGACTGGAGCCAGCGGCTGGATGATGCACTTTGGGCATACAGGACTGCGCACAAGACACCGATTGGGACTTCACCATTTCGGTTGGTGTATGGAAAGGCGTGCCACCTACCGGTTGAGTTGGAACACAAGGCATACTGGGCATTGCGCACTTGCAATCTGAACCTCGATGAGGCTGGTAAGGAGCGCGCATTTGAATTAAGCGAGCTAGAGAAGCTGCGCCTGGATGCATATGAGGGGTTGCGCGACTACAAAGCACGCACGAAAGAATTTCACGATAAGAACATCCTCAGACGCACCTTCGAGCCAGGAGACCGGGTGCTATTGTTCTCCTCGCGCTTAAAATTGATGCCCGGAAATCTGCGCAGCAAGTGGACGAGACCTTACACAGTCACAAAGGTTTTTCCATATGGAACTATCGAGTTAGAGAACAAGCGCAAGCATCGCTTTCAGGTTAATGGGCAAAGAGTCAAGAAATACTTGGGAGAACCTTGGGATGAGGCCACGCGCGAAGTTGATTTGGCGGAACCAGAAATAAAGGATGCGCAGGCTGCTGCGCCAGAGATACAACCTGATGCACCGAAGGGAGAACTAGGAGCTACTGATTATATATCTTCTCCCTCACTGATTAACCTCGTTACTTATGACGTGCTACATAATTTTGGCCACACTGACCACCTATCTATTCCTTTGCGCAGGACTAAGGAAGACATAGCACACACAGACGCACAAGAGCGCGCAGGAGCAAGTGTGGGGGTGGTCCGGAGCGCAAACTTGAGCAAGTAACGAGGTACTGTCGAGCCAACGACGTTAAACAAAGGCACTTGTCGGGAGGTAACCCGACACGTTTTCCACGTTTTATTCTTGACCCGTTTCTTTTTAGGATTTGAATTTTTAGCTAGTTCAGTACTTGCATATTTTTTGAGTCACGTAGCAATGCGTGAGTCAGTGCGCAGGACAGATGCGCCGGTCAGAGAGTATATAAGGGCAGATACTTAGAAAAGTCCAGACATTCTGCAATTTCGACCGTTAGAGCTTTTCACTGCTGCCAGCCAATCTTTGCCGTCCGCCCACCGATTCTGGAGTTCTTTAGTGAGATTTGAAAAGCACGACATCACCAGCGCACTAGGTAACCTCCCATTACTTATTTCAGTCACTTTAGTGAGGGTTTGGTGAAAGAAGCCGACTGAGGACGTAACCCTAGAATCAAAATCGCACCTAGTTATCCTGCTCCGTTTGGTGTTTTCATTGCTGGGTTTTGTTGACAAGAGTGAGGCGCCCATTTGGTAAAGATTTGAGGGTTTAATTAGGAGTTCTGATTTTGGGGTACTGATCGCGCGTCGTTGTGCGCGTCAAATTAATTCTTTCCTCTTCCACTAGTATAGCGGTTAAGTAAGGGTCGATCTCCACAGGGAGCAAGCAGTTCAGTTTTAGCCAGTAACCTACACTTATGAAATTGGGGGGTGTGAGTGATTGGGGTTGCGCGATGCGCAAGTAACAGTGGTATCGTAACGCAGGAATTTGCACTAGACGTGCGCAGGCAATAGAGATTAAGTACTATGACTATGAGAAGTATCGGCGCAGACAATCCTCTATGAGTGTATTCCTTATCATCGACTCTAAATGTCTATAGTTTGGGTTGCTAATGTTAGTGTCCGATCAAGGCTTCCTAACATGTGCGCATGTTCCGATCAAAGTTCATGTGCTATTAATTCTTACACTAGACTAAACAACTACGAATCCGATCAAGGTAGTAATTGCCTATCCTAGCGCGTTACTCCTAGTTGGCACCGTCAGGCTATTCAACTAGTTTAACAAACAACAACAAGCAACAAGAGTAAGATTGCGGTTCAAGGCTTCCCCTACTCATGTAACAAGCTGCCAGTAATGTGCACAGAATTAATATAAGCAACCAAGCTATGCATTAGGCGCAAGTCTCAAAGGAAATACTCATAGATTCATGTCCAACCGATACTAAGCGTTTAGCTAGACATGCTAGTGATAAACATCATAGAAACAGTAAATAATACTAAAGTGTCCAAGAAAGCAATAGCAAACAGTGCGTGCAGGTTGCAGTCTTGGCTGGCGCGGTCGGCTAGCGCAGATCCTCTCAACAAGCTCGTGTGTTTTCCAGTCCTGCTGCGTAGTGCCTCCTTGGTGTACGAACTGTGAATCCTAATTATTGTCTCTCAACCCTAGCCTCCTTCTCTTCTTTATATACTGCTCAGAGGCTCATCCTTGGCAACTTCCAAATCTGGTCGTGTCAGGATTTGGAAACACCACCATCTGCGCCTGGCGCACGGCATCTGCTTAGCGCAATCGGTTAGCGCACCGTGGTCGACTCTGCCAATTCTTCTGTTTGCGCCGCTAGCTCCGCAGGCTGTGTGATGCGCGTCCTAAACGCTGCCTGTTAGCGCATATCCGACTTAGGCCTTTGTTTTGCCCTGAAATACAAAAACACTGGAAACCAGTAATCTTGTACACAAAATAATGCAAACAAGCATAGGGTTATGTTCAAACGGCAGGTTCCAGTCTGGGGCGCGCATCACTGGCGCACAGGTCAGTGCTTCCTTCAGCTTATCAAATGCGGCCCTGCACTCATCAGTAAAATCGAAGCACACATCCTTTTGCAAGAGGTTAGACAGGGGAATACAAATTTTAGAGAAGTCTTTTATAAAACGCCTGTAAAATCCGGCATGTCCTAAGAATGACTTCACATCGCGCACGTTCGTGGCATAAGGTAGATTAGAAATAAGGTCTATCTTAGCTTTGTCTACCTTGATCCCCTCCTCTGAGATGATGTGTCCTAGCACTACACCATGCGTTACCATGAAATGGCATTTTTCATAATTGAGTACTAGGTTCTTAGAGATGCAGCGCGCTAAGACCTTATCAAGATGAGTTAAGCATGCATCAAAGGTACCTCCATATACAGTAAAATCATCCATGAATACTTCTATGCATATACCAATCATATCAGAGAAAATGCTCATGACAAGGCGTTGGAACGTACCTGGCGCGTTACACAGCCCAAATGACATGCGCCGAAACGCAAATGTACCGAACGAGCAGGTGAACGTGGTCTTCTCCTGATCCTCCGCAGCTATGGGTATCTGGTTGTACCCTAAATATCCGTCCAAGAAACAAAAATAGGGCTTACCTGCTAATCTGTCCAGCATCTGGTCCATAAAGGGTAGCGGGAAATGGTCCTTGCGCGTTACTGCGTTAAGCTTTCTGTAGTCGATGCACATACGCCATCCAATCTGTATGCGCTTGGGAACTAGCTCGCCTTGCGCATTCTCTTCCACTGTGATTCCTCCCTTCTTAGGCACAACGTGCACTGGACTGACCCATTTGCTGTCCGAGATGGGGTAAATGACTCCTGCGTCAAGCAACTTTAGAATTTCCATCTGCACTACCTCCATCATATTCGGGTTCAATCTGCGCTGAGCCTCCCTGGATGGTTTGGCACCATCTTCCAACAGAATTCTATGCATGCATACGTCTGGGCTCACTCCACGCAGATCTGCCAGTGTCCATCCTATAGCGCGCTGGTTCCTGCGCAGCACCTGCTGTAAATGCACTTCCTGCTCCTCTTCTAATCCTTTCTTTATGATCACTGGCAGGGTGTCCTCATTTCCCAAGAAAATGTATTTGAGGTGCTCTGGCAGTTGCTTCAGCACGACCTTGGGTGCCTGTTCAATAGAGGGCAAGATTTTATTAGCAGTGCAAATATGAACTATGTCGTGTACCTGTGTGAGTTCTGGTTCAGCACTGCTCAGCTCCTCGGCCTGCTCCTCCAACTCTGCCTGTGCCAGTGGCTCTGGTTCCATTGTTGCGCTTGCACATTGCGCATCTGAGACTAAATCCTCAATGCTGTCCATCGCGAGCACTGTGGCGTCCTCGTGTGGGTGCTGCATCCCCTTGAATATATTGAAATGGATTTCTTCGCCGTCAACCTCCATGGAGAGTGTGCCCCTCCACACGTCTATCTTCGTGCGCGCGGTCATCAGGAAAGGTCTGCCCAGTAGGATCTGCGCACTGCTGGTGCCTTTTTCACCCTCCATTTCTAGCACATAAAAATCTGCTGGGAACACCAGCTCTCCTACTCGCACAAGAATGATCGCGCGTCGTTGTGCGCGTCAAATATAATCCTTCCTCTTCCACTAGTACAGCGGTTAAGTAAGGGTCGATCTCCACAGGGAGCAAGTAGTTCAGTTCTAGCCAGTGACCTACACTTACGAAGATTGGGGGGGTGAGTGATTGGGTTGCGCAGTGCGCGAGTAAACAGTGGTATCGTAATGCAGGAACTTGCACTAGACGTGCGCTGGCAGTATAGATTAAGTACTATGACTATGAGAAGTATCGGCGCAGACAATCCTCTATGAGTGTATTCCTTATCATTGACTCTAAATGTCTATAGCTCGAGTTGCTAATGTTAGTGTCCGATCAAGGCTTCCTAACATGTGCGCATGTTCCGATCAAAGTTCATGTGCTATTAATTCTTACACTAGACTTAAACAACTACGAATCCGATCAAGGTAGTAATTGCCTATCCTAGCGCGTTACTCCTAGTTGGCACCGTCAGGCTATTCAACTAGTTTAACAGACAACAACAAGCAACAAGAGTAAGATTGCGGTTCAAGGCTTCCCCTACTCATGCAACAAGCTGCTAGTAATCTGCACAGAATTAATATAAGCAAGCAAGTTATGCATTAAGTGCAAGTCTCAAAGGAAATACTCATAGATTCATGTCCAACCGATACTAAGCGTTTAGCTAGACATGCTAGTGATAAACATCATAGAATAGTAAAATAAGGTCTAATGTATCTGAGAAACAAGTAGCAAACAGTGCGTGCAGTATGTCTCTCGGCTGGCGCAAGTTCTCTTAACAAGTCAGTGTGTTTTCCAGATTTGCCGCTCTCTCGTGGCCCTCTGATGTGGGGTGTTGCCTCTCTGTGTGTCCCTCTTAAACCCTAGACCTCCTCCCCTTTATATATTGCTCGAGAGGTCCATCCTTGGCAACTTTCAAATTTGGTCATGTCAGGATTAGGAAATACTGGACTCTGCGCCTGGCGCACGGCATACTGCTTAGCGCTTTGGTCGGCGCAACACTGCTGTCCCTCGCCATTTCTTCTGTTGGCGCCGCTAGCTCCGCAGGCTGTGTGCTGCGCGTCCTAAACGCTGCCTGTTACCGCGTATCCGACTTAGGCCCTTGTTCTGCCCTGAAGTACAAAAACACTGGAAACCAGTAATCTTGTACATAAAATAATGCAAACAAGCACGGGGATATGATCCAAATAATGCGTATAAATAGGCTCTATCAAACCCCCCACACTTGCCCCTTGTTCGTCCTCGAACAAGCACTCAAGCACGGTTACCATTACCTCTCTGGAGTCTAGTGCATAGTCTTGCACTCTGGCGCGATCTGCACTACTGATCACCTTGCGCTGCACTTCCTCCTGCGCACATCTGCTGTCAACAGTTTAAGTATAGTGATTTCGCAATTCATTACCTCTCAGCTGGGATGAAGACCATTTCGAATGACTGGGAGATAGCTCTTTATAGGCTCCAGGTTGTCAGCTCTCACTCCGAGGATGGGTATATGGTTAACAGCGCAAGCTTCTTCCCGAGCGTGATTCTTCCGCGCACTTCCTGGGAACTCGAGCCTTTTGATGATTTTCTGTGGCTTTTGCGCTCGCTGGTTTATTGTGCGCACGGTGATTTTCTTTTTTTTCTTTTTTTTTTGTAGCGCATATCATCTGCTGGTATTTTTTTCCTTTTTATACAGCTTTGTCTATGATTCCTATCTTTCCCAGAACGGTTCCAGTCTCGGCCTCCGGATAACAGCTATGGAACAACGCCCCGCTCTGTCTGCGCAGGTCGGCGCACGCGTTTACACCCGCGCCCGCCTTCCTTAGCTCAACTTCCAGAGGGAAGGTGGTCTGTTTTCCCACCTCGCCACGCTTTGGGTATTCCGCCTTCGGCATCTGTGTGACTGAGCGCGCTCTCTTGTTCCGAAGGTCGCGAAGCACAGGCCTCCACTCGCGCTCTCGACCATATACCTCTCCTCTGAAGCGCGAGCGACTAACCGCCTCTCTAGAGCGTTTCTGTCAACTCCACATCCCCTGTATATCCCAACTAACAGGAGCAGAAAAAACGAAAAAAATATACTAAAAACAGTTGATAGCGCACGGCGCAATATGGATAGCGCAAACAAGCTGAACAGTGCGCGCAACCCGCACACAAGCGCACTACTGCTACTGTTTCCTTCAATAAAACTAAGCTACACTATAAAGCTAAAAAAAAACGCGAAATGTAAGTGTAGCGCTCCCCCCCACACTTAAACAGAGACGTGTCCCCACGACTCAAGCTCAAGCGCACCGAGGATGCGCACACGCATGCAAGGAAAATAAAGAACATAAAAAAGGAAGAACAGATAGTCAAAGCAGCGCAAATATAGCATAGGGGCACAAAATATGTAGCACAAGAGTTCAGCACACAAATATAGCAACAAAAAATAAAGTTCAGCATATAAAGGAAAATGGACACCACCCGAAGGAAATAATGCGCTCCCCCCCCCCTCCCCCCGCAGCTCTAGAGGTCATCTGAGCTGGACGCAGCCGCTGAACTATGCGCCTCCTCCTCTGAAGAATTCGTCATATATTCGGAGCTGGAGGAAGGCGGTACAACTGATAGGGCGACAGGCTGCGCCTCGCCGTCATCCTCTGAAACGCGGTCCCATAGCGATTCTGAGCTGGTGCTAATGATGGGTTCGGCTATAGAGGACCTTGGAATGGACGGCTGGGCATGGGAAGGTGCGGGTACTTGTTCTGGTTCAGGGGTGGGTTCTGCTGGTGCTGGTGCTGGGGCTGATGGTGCAGGTACTGGTACTGGGGAGGGTGCTGCTGGATATACTGGGGGCTGAGGAGGGCTGTCTGGCTGATGTGGCTCACTGGGGGAACCTGGAGGTGGCCGGTGCAGGCTGAGGAGAGGGGGAATCGCGTCTCCAAATCTCCACCCGGATGGTGGACTCATACTCAAATCCGCCCCCTCGGGCGCTAAGTATTTGAGCACACGCATGACGTTAAACATCATGCGCTGCTCGGCTGATGCTTCCTCAGGCGCCTCCTCAACCTCGGTCCTTGGGCGCTTTCCGCGTGCACGAGGGGGAGAATCCTCGATGGAAATGGTGACTGGCTCCCCTTGTGGTGCACGGGCCCTCTGGTGCGCTCCAGTCTGCGCGCGAGTCCTCGCGCGCCGGACTGGAGGCAACAACTGGCTCTGGGGCCTCGTCCGCCTCCATCTCCTGCGCGGCCGCTGCGCCCTGCGCACTGCTTTCTGCTCTTGGCCGCGGCACTCTGGCCGGCTGCAGATGGTAGCACCATTCCAATGTGCCATCTTCCTTCACAGCTAGCGCCCTGATCTGCAGCATGTGGGCGCGGTCCAGCGGGACAGTCGGCACCATTGTGTGCTCTGGCACCTCGGGCTCTCCATGCAACGCCCGCAGCAGGTGCGTAGTTATCCCTCCGCAGGTCAGCGGTCCCCTCGCGCTGACCCGGCTCCAGTGGACCACCATGTCCGAAACAAATGGCACCCTTCTTCCGTAATATAGCCCCTTCAAGATGTCCAAGTCCAGGAAGTTGATATTGGGCACACCATTAAATCGCCCGATGACTGCATAAGCTACCAGGCGCCACAGGTAGAACATCCATGGGTCACGCAGCTCGCGTCCCCTGCTGCGCCCCGCACCAAAGACTGGCTCGGTCGCCATCTCGCGCCAAGCCTCCTGGTTGGTGTGCGTGTCCAAGTCCTCCTCGCGCACCTCCGCGCACCTCAGTGTGCGCTTCAGCCACTTAGTTGAGGCAATGTACCAGACGCCCCAATGTCTGTACCTGATCTCCCGGTTGTCCGCCTCTAGCGACGCTAAAAATTCGCACGTATCCTCCTTGTCTGATGCGCTGTTGAGTTCCAACAGCACCTCCAAGCCTGCTAACGCCAGCCTCTCCACAACGAGGTCCTCCAGACCGACCTCGCGCAGGAAGTCCCTGCTAATGTACGGAGTCCCGTACATGTCCTACCTCAGAAATGCTGCGTTCCTGCTGGCGAAAATAGCTGGGGTCTCTTGGTCCGTGGCAGGCTGCATTGTGGCTGGGGTGCTCGGGTCAACGCTGGTCAACACTCCACAAACACGTCCAAAAATCCACACTCCTCCGAATGCACTGAAACTTTCACCAAAGGAGCGCCTACTGCCCGCCTACAAAACCCTCTAAACACCACTCCAACCAGCGCACTCTGTCCTGGTGCAATTTCAAAACCCTAGAGCACTCCTCCGTACAAAACCCTACTGGAATCGTGCTCAGATCTGGGGGAAAGGTTACCTGGGGGTAGTGCGGCCGTGTGGTACCCGAATCTCTCTAAACTGATGCTGGACTGAGCGCCGGACAGCTGGTGGAGGTGCGAAGACGGGAGCTGCTGGCAACGGTCGAATGAGAAAAAGTGCTGAAAATTTCTAAGTCCTGCCCTTATATACCCCTCTGGCTGGCGCAGCTGTCCTGCGCACTGTAGTGCGCACGGACCTGCGCACTGCTGCTCGACTAAAAACTACAAGTCCTAAACTAACTAAAAGACACTAGAAAAACTAAAAGAAAAACATGTAAAGGTAAAACGAGTCGGGTTACCTCCCGACAAGTGCCTTTGTTTAACGTCGTTGGCTCGACTGTACCTCGTTACGTGCCAGCGACCTCCCCCACTCTTGCTCCTGAGTAACCCTGCGCTTGTGCATGTGTTGTGTTCTTCTTGGTCCTGCGCAAAGGGTGAGAAGGATAGTCAGCATGGATAATATGTGAGAAGTCTGCAGTAACGAGGGTGATGAAGAGGAAGAAGAAATGTGAGCAATAGTCTCCAGTTCTCCCTCTGGTGCATCTGGTGGTGCCTCTGGCGCGGCAGTTGGCGCATCTGTTATTACTGGTTCTGCCAACTCAATGTCGCGCGTTGTACCATCCCAAGGTTCTCCGAGATACCATTTGACTCTCTGCCCATTCACCTAAAAACGATGCCGGTGCTCGTTTCTAATTCGATTGTTCCATAGGGGAAGACCTTGGTGACTGTGTACGGTCCAGTCCATTTGCTGCGCAGCTTTCCAGGCATGAGCTTCAAGCGTGAGGAGAATAATAACACCTGGTCTCCTGGCTCAAAAGTGCGTCTGAGGATATGCTTGTCATGAAACGCCTTTGTCCACTCCTTGTAATCGCGTAGTCCCTCATAGGCATCCAGGCGCAGCTCATCTAACTCGCTGAGCTCAAACGTGCGCTCCTTGCCAGCCTCATCCAGGTTCAGGTTGCAAATGTGTAAGGCCCAATATGCTTTGTGCTCATGCTCTACTGGCAGGTGGCATGCTTTTCCGTAGACCAACCGAAACGGTGAAGTCCCGATTGGTGTCTTATGCGCAGTGCGCTATGCCCACAGCGCATCGTCCAGGCGCTGGCTCCAATCCTTGCGAGATGGTCTCACAGTCTTCTCCAGGATGCGCTTGATTTCTCTGTTAGAGACCTCGGCCTGTCCATTTGTCTGAGGATGATAAGCGGTGGACGTCTTGTGGCGCACTCCGTAATGCTTGAAAACTTGCGCCACGATCCTGTTGCAAAAGTGCGTCCCCTGGTCGCTGATGATTGCCTTAGGCACCCCGTACCTGGAAAAGATGTTAGTTTTCAGAAACTCAGCCACCGTCTTACCATCATCCTTCCGTGTGGCCTTAGCTTCGACCCATTTGGAGACATAATCCACCGCGACCAATATGTATTCATAGCCGGCAGACGGGGGAAATGGCCCCATGAAGTCGATTCCCCATATATCAAACACTTCATCTACTAGAATTGGCATCTGCGGCACCTCGTTGCGCGCTGATATGCCTCCTATGCGCTGGCACCTGTCACAATTCCTGCAATAGTCATATGTGTCTCTAAACAGGTGCGGCCAATAAAATCCGCAGTCCAGGACCTTCCTGCTGGTGCGCTTGGGACCAAAGTGTCCTCCACATGCGTGCGCATAACAAAACATCAAAACAGAGTTAAATTCATGGTCAGGCACGCAGCCCCTTAATATCTGATCAGGTCCTATTCTGAGCATATAAGGATCATCCCAAAGATAATGCTTGGACTCATGTTTCAATCTCATGCACTGCGTTTTATTGAAATGCGGAGGGAACGTACCTGTGACCAGGTAATTCGCAATGTGCGCATACCATGGTACCTTACCTGTCAGCGCCATCAGATGCTCGTCGGGAAATGTCTCAGTGATCTGCCCCGGCTACTCCTCCTTCACGATCCTGCTCAGGTGGTCCGCAACCGTGTTCTCCGTGCCCTTCTTGTCTTTGATCTCCAGGTCGAATTCCTGCAGTAGGAGCACCCAGCGCATCAGGCGCGGCTTAGTTTCCTTCTTGGACATCAGGTAACGGATGGCTGCGTGGTCTGTGTATATGATGACCCTGGCGCCTAGAACGTATGCACGGAACTTCTCTAGCGCAAACACAATTTCCAGAAGCTCCTTCTCCGTGGTGGTGTAGTTCCTCTGCGCAGCGTCCAGTGTGCGCGATGCATAATAGATGGTGTGCGGTTTCTTGTCCACTCGCTGCCCCAGGACTGCACCTACTGCATAATCGCTTGCGTCGCACATCAGTTCAAATGGCAGGTTCCAGTCTGGTGCGCGCATCACTGGCGCACTGGTCAGCGCCTCGTTAAGCTTATCAAATGCGGCCCTGCACTCATCAGTAAAATCGAAGCACACATCTTTTTGCAAGAGGTTAGACAGGGGAATACAAATTTTAGAGAAGTCTTTGATAAAACGCCTGTAAAACCCAGCATGTCCTAAGAATGACTTCACGTCGCGCACGCTAGTGGCATAAGGTAGATTAGAAATAAGGTCTATCTTAGCCTTGTCTACCTTGATCCCCTCCTCTGAGATGATGTGTCCTAGCACTACACCATGCGTTACCATGAAATGACATTTTTCATAATTAAGCACTAGGTTCTTAGAAATGCAGCGCGCCAAGACCTTATCTAGATGAGTTAAACATGCATCAAAGGTACCTCCATATATAGTAAAGTCATCCATGAACACTTCTATGCATATACCAATCATATTAGAGAAAATGCTCATGACAAGGCGTTGGAACGTACCTGGCGCGTTGCACAGCCCAAATGACATGCGCCGAAACGCAAATGTACCGAACGGGCAGGTGAACGTGGTCTTCTCCTGATCCTCCGCAGCTATGGGTATCTGGTTGTACCCTGAATATCCGTCCAAGAAACAAAAATAAGGCTTACCTGCTAATCGATCCAGCATCTGATCTATGAACGGTAGCGGGAAATGGTCCTTGCACGTGATTGCGTTAAGCTTCCTGTAGTCGATGCACATGCGCCATCCAGTCTGTATGCGCTTGGGAACAACCTCGCCCTGCGCATTTTCTTCCACTGTGATTCCTCCCTTCTTGGGCACAACGTGCACTGGACTGACCCATTTGCTGTCCGAGATGGGGTAAATGACTCCTGCGTCAAGCAACTTTAAGATCTCCTTTTGCACTACCTCCATCATATTTGGGTTCAATCTGCGCTGAGCCTCCCTGGATGGTTTGGCACCATCTTCCAATAGTATTCTGTGCATGCACACGTCTGGGCTCACTCCACGCAGATCTGCCAGTGTCCGTCCTATAGCGCGCTGGTTCCTGCGCAGCACCTGCTGTAAATGCACTTCCTGCTCCTCTTCTAATCCTTTCTTTATGATTACTGGCAGGGTGTCCTCATTTCCCAGGAAAATGTATTTGAGGTGTTCTGGGAGTTGCTTCAGCTCGACCTTGGATGCCTGTTCAATAGAGGGCAAGATTTTATTGGCAGTGCAAATATGAACTATATCATGTACCTGTTTGAGTTCTGGTTCAGCACTGCTCAGCTCCTCGTCTTCCTGCTCCTACAACTCTGTCTGTGTCAGTGGCTCTGGTTCTATTGCTGCGCTTGCACATTGCGCATCTGAGACTAAATCGTCAATGCTGTCCATCGCGTGCACTGTGGCGCCCTCGTGTGGGTGCTGCATCCCCTTGAATATATTGAAATGGATCTCTTCGCCATCTACCTCCATGGAGAGCGTGCCCCTCCACACGTCTATCTTCGTGCGCGCGGTCATAAGGAAAGGTCTGCCCAATAGGATCTGCACACTGCTGGTGCTTGATTCACCCTCCATTTCCAGCAAATAAAAATCTGCTGGAAACACCAGCTCTCCTACTCGTACAAGGACATCCTCTATCATGCCTGCAGGTTGTTTGCACGACCGATCTGCTAGCTGAATAGTGAGACCTGCAGGCTTTAGTGGTCCAAGGCGCAATGTCGTATATAGGGAATAAGGTAACAAATTGATGGACGCGCCTAAATCAATCATGCAGTTGCTCACTGTGGTCTTACCTAAAGTGCAAGGGATAGTGAACGTACCTGGGTCTCGGCACTTAGGTGGTACCTTATGTTGCACGATCGCTGAGGCCTGCGCATTTAGCATTACCTGTGCGCATTCGCCTTTCCTTCTCTTGTTTGTGCACAGCTCCTTTAAAAACTTGGCGTACCTGGGAATCTGCCGAACTGCTTCGATAAGGGGAATATTGATTTCCACCTTGCTGAATAACTCGTATAGCTCTTTGTCCAGCGCTTCCTTTCTAGCCAAGGGTGCCTGAACAGGGAAAGGTGCAGGTATATTAGTACGATTCGTGCCCTTGTCGTTCATTTGTGTTATACCTGGCGCTTCGCCCTGCTGGCTTGTGGCTGGCACTTCTGGTTGCGCTTCTTGCTCTGGTTGCGCATTCTGTTCTGCTGGATCCGGGACTTGCTCAACTGGTTGCGTGGGCGCCTTCGTGGTCTAATCTGCTCCTATTGTGCGCCCAGTCCTCAGTGTCACTGCATTGACTCCTCCTTTGGGGTTCTGAATCACTTGCGAAGGCAGATTGCCATCGCTCTTTTTCTGCTCATATACCGTGGTTGCGTTCTGTGATAGCTGCTTTTCAATGGACTCGAACCTCTTGTCATACTTCTCGTCATTCTTGCGTACTGTGTCTGCTAGTTGCCCCACGATATCTTCCAAAGATCGCCTTGGTTGCTGGTTGTTATGCGCTGTTGCGTCAGTGCGGCGATGCGGTGGATTGTAGGGCGCAGCTTGTTGCGTCTGCTGTGGCGCGCGCTGATTTGTGGACTGCCTCTGGAAATTATTCTCCTCCTTCCATCCGAATCCATTTGCTGCCAGTCCAAAACGCGGCTGATTCTGCCTTGGTGGTCCTCTGTTGTCCCATCCTCCGAGAGCATTGACATCTCCCGATTCCTCAAATAGTGTGGGACATTCATCAGTCTTGTGTTCGGTGGACCTGCAGAATTCACATACCTTTGGCGCTACTGGTTGTGCGCTCTGCGCACTCATCAACTTCTGCATCATGGCCTTCATTTCCTTGATCTCAGCTCTTGTTTCTACCTGATGCACAGAACGAGCCCGACTATTTTCAAGTGTTAGCTGATGTCGTACCTGACCAGCAGAGTCTTCTATCAGCTGCCACGCGTCTTCTGGGTACATGTTGCAAATGTCGCCTCCTGCGCATGCGTTCAATAATCTCAGCTCCATGGGCAGCAATCCATTTAGGAAGTTCTCTATCAGCACATTCTGGGGTAGGCCATGATTGTAGCAGTTGGCCTCTAGCTCCCTGTAACGCTCGTAATACTCTGACAGAGACTCTCCTGCGCTCTGCCTTGGCGCGGCCAGTTCCTCCTGAGTAGCGCGATCTTTGCTGCGGGATAGAATTTATCCAGGAACTTCTTCTGCAGCTGCTCCCATGTGTGAATTGATCCGGCTGGTAAGTTCATCAACCAATGTCTGGCTGTGTCACACAACGAAAATGGGAATGCCTTCATCTTCAGCGCCTCATCGCTCTCCCCTTCGGTCTTCATGTTCTCGCATATGACTAGGAAGTCTCGCACATGCTTGACTGGATTTTCATTGTTCATCCCGTGGAACTTGGGCATGTGATGGATGAGCGAGCTCCTTAGCTCAAAATGACCGTCTGGTGGAAGCACGATGCACCATGGCTGGTTAACAGTGATAGGGGCTGACATCTCGCGCACTGTTCTGCGTCGCGCAGCTTGTCGCGCGGGTGGCGTATTGTACAATTCAGCGGCCATCCTTGCTTCAACCTCGCGTTGCACTTCTTCTCTGAACAGGGCTGCGCGGTTATGTGCCCTTGCTTCTTCCGGGGTTCTGTCCCCCAAGTTGTCTCCTACGACACTGTTATCCTCCATAACCTGTTTTAAATCTCAAAGAAAACGAAATTAAAAGATAACTAATGCTGCTGCGTCTGTCAGTGCTCAACTAGAATCTGCGCAGCGCAACTGTTTCAAGGTTGCGCAGGCTAATGGTGATTGCGCGCTGTCAGAAACAACAACGAGAAAACAAAACAAACTGAAATAACTAGTTACTAAAAAGGAAAACGTAAACTAGCTAGAACTTAGCTGTGTTGCTCCCGGGCAACGGCGCCAAAATTTGATCGCGCGTCGTTGTGCCCGTCAAATTAATTCCTTCCTCTTCCACTAGTACAGCGGTTAAGTAAGGGTCGATCTCCACAGGGAGCAAGCAGTTCAGTTTTAGCCAGTAACCTACACTTATGAAATTGGGGGGTGTGAGTGATTGGGGTTGCGCGTTGCGCAAGTAACAGTGGTATCGTAACGCAGGAATTTGCACTAGACGTGCGCAGGCAATAGAGATTAAGTACTATGACTATGAGAAGTATCGGCGCAGACAATCCTCTATGAGTGTATTCCTTATCATCGACTCTAAATGTCTATAGTTTGGGTTGCTAATGTTAGTGTCCGATCAAGGCTTCCTAACATGTGCGCATGTTCCGATCAAAGTTCATGTGCTATTAATTCTTACACTAGACTAAACAACTACGAATCCGATCAAGGTAGTAATTGCCTATCCTAGCGCGTTACTCCTAGTTGGCACCGTCAGGCTATTCAACTAGTTTAACAAACAACAACAAGCAACAAGAGTAAGATTGCGGTTCAAGGCTTCCCCTACTCATGTAACAAGCTGCCAGTAATGTGCACAGAATTAATATAAGCAAGCAAGCTATGCATTAGGCGCAAGTCTCAAAGGAAGTACTCATAGATTCATGTCCAACCGATACTAAGCGTTTAGCTAGACATGCTAGTGATAAACATCATAGAAACAGTAAATAATACTAAAGTGTCCAAGAAAACAATAGCAAACAGTGCGTGCAGGTTGCAGTCTTGGCTGGCGCGGTCGGCTAGCGCAGATCCTCTCAACAAGCTCGTGTGTTTTCCAGTCCTGCTGCGCAGTGCCTCCTTGGTGTACGAATTGTGAATCCTAATTATTGTCTCTCAACCCTAGCCTCCTTCTCTTCTTTATATACTGCTCAGAGGCTCATCCTTGGCAACTTCCAAATCTGGTCGTGTCAGGATTTGGAAACACCACCATCTGCGCCAGGCGCACGGCATCTGCGTAGCGCAATCGGTTAGCGCACCGTGGTCGACTCTGCCAATTCTTCTGTTTGCGCCGCTAGCTCCGCAGGCTGTGTGATGCGCGTCCTAAACGCTGCCTGTTAGCGCATATCCGACTTAGGCCCTTGTTTTGCCCTGAAATACAAAAACACTAGAAATCAGTAATCTTGTACACAAAATAATGCAAACAAGCATAAGGTTATGATCTAAATAATGCGTATAAATAGGCTCTATCAGGTACTTAGTGGAGCGTTGACTACAGTTGACCACCGATTCTTGAGTCCATCGCCGCAAAAATGTGGCCAGCAGAGAATCAGGACACCCCGGCGTCTTTCGCAAGGAAGTATGACGCCTTCTGGAGATTGGACATGTATGGCACCCCGTGCATCAGCAGGGACTTCCTGCGCGAGGTGGGCTTAGAGGACTTGGTCATGGAGAAGCTCGCGCAGGCTGGCTGGGAAGCGCTGATGGACATGGATAGCGCAGCCGACAAGGAGGACACTTGTGAGTTCCAGGCGTCCCTGCAGATCGCTGACTTAGAGATCCGTTACCGACACCGAGGGGTGTGGTACATTGCATCGGCCAAGAGGCTGAAGCGCACCCTGCGCTGTGACAAGGTGCGCGAGCAGGACGTGGATACGCACACCAACTAGGAAGCATGGCGCGAGATGGCGTGGGGAAAACCATTTGCCGCTTGGTGCAGCAGAGGACGTGAGCTGTGCGACCCTTGGATGTACTATCTGTGGCGCATGGTCGCGTACGCAGTCATCGGGCGCTACAACGGTGCGCCAAAGGTCAGCCTGCTTGACATGGACATGCTCAAGGGGTTGTCTTACGGGAAGAAGGTGAGGTTTGTGTCTGATATGGTGGTGCACTGGGAGCGGCTCAGCACCAAGGGCCCGCTCACTTGCGGAGGTGTGATCACGCATTTGTTGTGTGGGCTGCACGGAGAGCCAGAGTGCCCGAGCACACGGTTGTTCCAGCCGTCCCTCTTGACCGCACACAGATGCTGCAGTACCGAGCGGTAACTGCTAAGGAAGATGGGTCACTGGAGTGGTGTTACCGGCTGGAGTCTGCTAGGGCACCGAGGCACGCAGCAATCAGAGGAGCGCCTGTAGAGAGTAGTGCGCAGCAAGAGGAAGCTGCTGATGAGGAGGAATTGGAGAATGTGGAGGCACCAGTCGTGCAGCCAGCTAGGCGCATGAGGATGCGCGCACAGACTGGAGCGCACGCGCGGGCGAGTGGGCCGCCAGGGGAAGTTGTGACCATTGACATCAAAGATTCTCCCCCGCGCGCGCAGGCGAAGTGGCGCAGACATGATTCTGAGGAGGCGCCAGCAGAGCAGCGCATGATGTTTAACGTCATGCGCTTGCTGGAGTACTTGGCGCCCGAGGGGGCCGATTTAAACATCAGTCCACCAGCTGGGCGGAAATTTGAAGATCCCATTCCCCCTCTTCTCAGTCTGCGCAGGCCACCTCCAGGGCCACGCTTAGAGCAGCGCGAGCTAGCCAGTTCTCCCGCGCAGTCACCGGCCCAATCCTCAGTGCGCACCCCAGTCATAGACCCACCGCAAATGCCATCAGAGCCCCCTGCGCAACCCTCTGCACAGATGATCAGATGGCCCTCTGAGGTTACCCCCATCAAAGAGTTAAGTTCAGATTCGATATGGGAAACTGACTCGGAGGAGAAGCCTGCAAACCAACCCGCAGCAGTTTCAGTTGCGCAACCATCCTCCAGCTCTGAGTATGAGACAGAGTCCATGGACGAGGAGGCACAAGGGTCTACGCAGGACTCCAGCTCAGAGGATCTCTAGGGCTGCACAGAGGGCTAGGCGCAAATCATTTCGGGTTGTCGTTTTACTTTTGCAAACTATCACTGGATGTTTTGTCCCTATTTTGTGTTGGAACTCCTGACCGTGTTTCTTTTGCTGCATTGACTTTGTTTTTCATTTTCATAATGCATTTTAAGTTTAGTTTTCCTAGTAGCTTGCATGAGTGCGCTCTCCGTTGCGCTTGAGCTTGAGTCGTGGGGACACGTCTCTGTTTAAGTATGGGGGGGCATTACATTTACATTTCATATTTATCGTTGTAGTTTAGCTTAGTTAGTGTAGTTATAGGAAATAGTAGCGGTTGTACGCTTGTGTGCGGATTGCGCACACCTTTCGACTTGTTTTGCCTTATTCATCCTACATGCACTGCCATTAACCGTTTTAGTATAATTTTTTTTCAATTTTTTTCTTTTTAGTTGGGATATACAGGGGATGTGGAGTTGACAGAAAAAGCTCTAGAGAGGCGGTTAGTCGTTTCTACTTCGAGATTAAGGTACATGGCTAAAAGCGCTAGTGGAGGCCGGTGCTTCGCAACCTTCGGAACAATAGAGCGCGCTCAGCCACACAGATGCCAAAGGCGAATACCCAAAGCTTGGCGAGGTGGGAAAACAGACCACCTTTCCTCTGGAAGTCGAGTGTAGGAAAAATGGCGCGGGTGTAAACGCGTGCGCTGACCTGCGCAAGAAGACCAAGGAGGGAGAGCGGGGCGTTGTTCCATAGCTGCTATCCGAAGGCCGTAACTGGAACCGTTTTGGGAATATAAGAGAAGTGGACGAAGCCGTATAAAAGGAAAAACCAGTTGACGATATACGCAAGGAAAAGAAACCAGCGTGCGCACACAACTCCATATCAGCGCATGCGCTAGTCCAAAAGTAAAAAAATCGTCAAGGACGAAAGGCTTGAGTTCCCAAGAAGCGCGCGAATGAATCACGCACCTGAAGAAACCTGCGCGATTATCCATGTATCAGAAATCAGAGTAGGGACCGGCAACCAGAAGCCTATGAAGTGCTAGCTCGGAATCATCCGAATTAAATTGCATCCTGGCTGAGAGGTAACAAATTTCGAAATTATTATAGGGTTTAGGGTTGTTAAGAGTTTATGGGCGTAGGTGATAGAGCAACGCAGGGTGAACAGATGTGCAGATCGCGCATTAGTATAAGGCTGTGCGCTAGACTTCAAAGAGGTAATTGTATCTGTGCTTCAGTGCTTGTTCGGGACAAACAAGGGCAAGTGTAGGGGATTTGATAGAGCCTAGTTATATGCGCTATTTAGATCTTAACACTGCTTGTTTGCATTATTTTGTGTACAAGATTACTAGTTTTCGGTATTTTTGTATTTCAGGATAAAACAGGAGCATAAGTCAGATGTGCGCTAACGGGCATTTTTTGAGCGCAATGCACGACCTGCGGAGCTAGCAGCGCAAAAGGAGATAGCTGATTCGGACTACAGTGCGCAAACCGACTGCCCGAAGCAAGTAGCGCAATCCGTGTGCGCAGGATAGCAGAGTTTCTAAATATTGATCATCATTATCTCCTAGATTTGGGAAGTAGCGAAGATTCTCTCGGGCCAAATCTAGGCATTCCTTGGGCTTCAAGACCAGTATATAAGAGGAGGGAAGCTAGGGTTTGGAGGAGAGAGAGGGCACATAGAGAGAAGGACACACAGCAGCAAAAACACACGAGCTACTCCAGCCCAGATTCTGCGCGAACCACCTGCGCCAGCCGGAAACAGCAATCTGCAATTGCGCCGACCTGCTATTTTTCCTTGGCTGCCTTAGTTTTATTTATTATTTCTATGATGTTTGTTTCTAGCATGTCTAGCTAAACACTTTGTATCGGTTGGGCATGATTCTATGAAGTATTTCCTTTGAGACTTGTGCTTAATGCTTAGTTCATCTACTTATATTAATTCTATGCATATGGGTGAAAATTAGTTGTGCGAATAAGAGAAGCCTTGAACCGCAATCTTATTCTAACTGCTCGTTATTGTATGTTAAACTAGTTGATAACTTGACGGTGACAACTAGGAGTAACGCACTATGATAATCAGCTGCTACTGTGATAGGATTCGTAGCTGCTTAAACTAGTTTCAAGAATTAATAGCTCATGGACTTTGATCGGAACATGCGCGCACGTTAGGAAGCCTTGATCGGACACTAACTTAAGTAGAACTGCACTATAGATGTTTAGAGTCGATGATAAGGGATATATTCATAGAGGATTGTCTGTACCGATACTTTTCATAGTCATAGTACTTAATATCTACTGCCTGCGCACGTATCGTGCAATTCTGCTTTCACTACTGTTCATTCGCGCACCTGCGCAACCCAATCAGTAACAACCCCAATTTCGTAAGTTGTAGGTTGCTAGCTAAGACGAGTCTACCCGCTCCTTGTGGGATCGACCCTGACTTAGCTGCTGTACTAAGTGGAGAAGGAAGGATTAACTTGAAACGTACAACGACGCGCGATCAAAGATCAAGCATGTTTATTTTCGATAGCTTTTCTATGTGAGAGTGACATTCGCAATCTAATAGTCTAAATATAGAGCGGAATTGAGTTAACTATCAATAAACTGAGAGGTGGAGATTAGCAGACTTTTGTTCTACACGGTTCAATAGAGAGAGAGTTTGAGAATTGTGTCCGTTAGGTATCTTTCCCATTTTAGAGAAGGAGCGAGAAGTGAATCTAGAGTGCGTGATACTTTAGCCTAGAATTATCAATTAAATTACCTCATGCATGAATTGCTGTTTTGTGTTGCTAATCGCATGACCTAGGGGTGAAGTAGGATTCCGACTACGTTTTCACTATTGCTTTCTTCCAAAACAAAATTTAAACTTATCTTTAGTACTTACTTGAGATACCACGCCTAGAGGAAAAATCCAGCTTTTATTTAGTAGACTCGCGTTAGGCATTACTAGCTAGCTTTAGACTAATCTCGGCTTTTCTTTTAGATTCGACCCGAGGTCACTTGGATTATAAATATTATTTGTATACCATGATTGGACTAGTATTTTTACTACTACAATTTCGACAACGTCAAAATGGCGCCATTGCCGGGGATTAGCCATTAGACTAGTTTGGTTTTTTAGTATTGCTTTAGCTAGTTTACTTCACTTTTTTTTTGTTGATTGTGATTGCGTGTTGCATGCTATTCTTGCTTACTTTGATTTAAGTTCACACTTATTGACGCTTTCTTCGATTGCTTGGTAGGTGTTTAATGCAAACCAAAGCACGCATAAAAAAGGCACAAGAACAAGCCTCTACATCAATGCCAAATCAGAAATTGCCAGATTTTGATATTCCTTCACCTCAAATTTGCGTTGATCAATCACGAATAGAAATTATGGATCAACCGAATCCGAGGAAGGAAGGAAATGCCACTCGTCCGTAAGAGGAAGACGAGAGATCGGTTAGGGAATACATTGCCCAACCATCGGACACTATAGATCACCCATACACCTGTAGAAGGGTGATATAGAGAGTTCAAAGTAAAGCTTGAGAATGTGTGTGGCAGTGTTTGACAAAACCAGCACAAATGAACAAGGAGTCGCTGCAGCTCAAATAATCAAGCAGGCAGCAAGAGTGAACTAGCGGTAGCTGCAGCAGGGGATGCTACAGCAGGAGCTTGTTCAACTGGCTGTTTCAACCATCCAAGTAGCAGCAGCTTCCTGGGCTTGTCCAGAAGGGCTGGGAACACTATGGATAGCATCTGAAGGTTTTCTAAAATACTGTGGAGTATATTCCAGAGAGGTTTACTAGTCAGAGAAGGAAATTTGCATTGAAGATAAATATCAAATCTAATCTCCTAGATTTTAGGAGATAATTGTTCTTTTTGGGACATTGCCTAAACCTGGACATTGCATAAAGCTGGGGATGCTATTTAAGAAGAAGGGGTTTAGAGCAGAGAGGTTGATCGAAGCTGAGGGATACACTAGTGCATACATAGATTTCAGAGAGAGCAAACTTTGGTGTGCGACGGACGAATTCTTCGATCATCACCTAAGAGCAGAGCGTGAGCGCAGAGCTATGGTGATTGTAGCAGAAGGGAATCAGGACTTGCAGAGTCTGATTCGAGCTTGATCTGGAAGCCAATTCAGAGCTGTGGAGCTTGTTGGTTGATCAAGGGAAGCCGCGGAAGAACTGACGGGTTGTTGGCTCGGTCGAGTGTCGTGCGGCTGTACTCGCTAGTGGCAGGTGGTCACTGAGTGAGGGGGAGTATTCCAGAGTGTGCAGCGCTCGTGGAATCGTTCGATCGGCTCGGTGGAAGGCCTTGGAGCGACGCGGACATTTGTGCTTCAGCTGTGTGTTACAGCAGTTGCTACAGCAACCCTGCTGAGTAGTTGTAGTTTAGAATAGGCTGAGTCTTGAGAAGTCTGTAGCTATTCTAGATTGACATATTGCAGAGGGTGTGCAGACACAAGTCAGAGCGTGTTCTGATTGTGTTGAGTGATTGATAGAGGCTATTTGTACGCATTATTTAGATCATAACCCTATGCTTGTTTGCAATATTTTATGAGCAAGATTACTCGTTTCTAGTGTTTTTGTGTTACAGGACAAAACGAGTCCTTGAGTCGGATACGCGCTAACAGGCAGCGTCCTAGGAGTGAGAGATCCGCCTGCGGAGATAGCAGCACAAGCAGAGGAGAAGTTGGCGAGAGTCAGTAGCGGTGCGCTAGCCGATGCGCTAGCCGAATGCCGTGCGCCAGGCGCAACATCCAGTGACCAGATTTGGAAGTTGCCAAAGGTGAACTTCCTGGGCAATATATAAACGAAGGAAGTCTAGGGTTTCTAGAGAGAGAGACATCACGGCCGTCATTGGACAACGCACATCAGAGAGAGCGGCAACACTGAAAACACACGGACCTGTTGAGAGGACTTGCGCCAGCCGACTGCGTCAGCCGAGAAGACAATCTGCACGCACTGTTGCTACTGTGTTCTCAGACATATTAGACCTTATTTACTATTCTATGATGTTTATTACTAGCATGTCTAGCTAAACTCTTAGTGTTGGTCGGGCATGAATCTATGAAGTATTACCTTTGAGACTTGAGCTTAATGCATAGTTTACTTAATTGTATTAATCCTGCGCGCACTGAGACAACTAGTTGCATGAGTAGGGGAAGCCTTGAACCGCAAACTTACTTGCGTTGCTTGCTTGTCATATGTTAAACTAGTTGCATGAGTAGGGGAAGCCTTGAACCGCAAACTTACCGTGATAACTAGGAGTAACGAGTTAGGGTAGGCAGTTGCTACTGTGACAGGATTCGCAGCTGTTTAGTCTAGTTCTAAGGATTAATAGCACATGAACTTTGAACGGAACATGCGCACGTGTTAGGAAGCCTTGACCGGACACTAACCCAAGTAAGCCGAAAACTATAGACGTTTAGAGTCGATGATAAGGAATGCGTTCATAGAGGATTGTCTGCCCAATACTTCTCATAGTCATAGTATCTAATCTCTACTGCTTGCGCACGTCTAGTGCAATTTCCTGCGTTACGCTAGCTACAGTTCATTTGCGCATCGCGCACCCCAATCTCACACAACCCCCATTTTTAGTGTAGACGACAGGATTGAAGACTGAACTACTTGCTCCCTGTGGAGATCGACCCTTACTTAACCGCTGTACTGGTGAAAGAGGAAGGATTATATTTGACGCGCACAACGACGCGCGATCAGTGATCCACACAAGGTTGAGTAGCATAGGTTGCGTGAGTTGTAACCGTGTGTACGTGGGAACCTTCGACTTAGTGGATTGAGGACTGGAGAATAATCCTCCCCAGACGTAGGCAGTTGGCCGAACTGGGTGAACAAACTTTGTCTTGTTCATTGCTTGCTGAGACAATTTTCTAGTGAACAAGAGTGTGCTGCAGCAACTGCTTGTTCACAAATCTGTCGAACTAAGACACTGTGAAATTTCAATTGGTATCAGAGCGGGAGCTCAACACACAGAGTAAAAGATCCTACAGTGTCTCTGAAGAAGCCAAGACAATGAAGGAAGGACAGAGCACAAGCAGACCTCCATTGTTGGAAGAGAGCAACTATGGATATTGGAAAGCAAGAATGAAAGCCTTTCTCAAGGCTATTGATGAGAAGACATGGAGAGCTGTCGTAATCCAGTGGTCTCCCCCAATCACCATGGATGAACAAGGAGTCACAAGGATAAAACCCGAAGAACAATGGACTGCTGAAGAGGGTGCTGCAGCAACTAGAAATTCAAAGGCCCTGAATGCAATTTTTGCTGCAGTGGATGCCAACAACTTCAGGCTGATTTCAAATTGTGACATGGCCAAACAAGCATGGGAAATTCTGCAAACTGCACATGAAGGAACTGATAGAGTGAAGCTGTCAAGACTCCAGATCATTGCCACTCAGTTTGAGAATCTGAGAATGCTGGAAGAGGAGACTGTCACTGAGTTCAATGCCAAACTCTGTGATCTTGCAAATGAAGCCCATGCCCTTGGTGAACCTATCCCTGAAGAGAAGCTGATCAGAAAGGTTCTCAGATCGTTGCCCACAAAATTTGACATGAAAGTGACGGCCATTGAAGAAGCTCAAAATATCAGATTCATGAAGTTGGAAGAATTGATGGGGTCTCTCAAACAATTTGAGATGAAGCTGGTTAAAGGAGACACCACTCCCAAGGACAAGAATGTTGGATTGAAAGCTGAAGCAGAAACCAAGCAGACAGTTCCAGATGATCAGATGAGCATGTTTGTTAAGAACCTTGGGAAGCTTCTGAAGAACATGGAATCCAGAATCGGGCGAAGCTCTTCCTCGCGAAGACAATTCAGAAGGGGCGGTGAAAGTAAAAGGAAAGGGAAGGAACCAGATCAGATTGAAGAGGAAAAGAAAGAATTAAAGAAGGGAGTCCGATGTTGGAACTGTGCAGGCTACGGTCATCGACAAATTAACTGCACTAGCAAACCGATGAAAAAGAGGGCTCTCTCTGCCAGTGGAAGTGAAGATGAGTGCAACTTGGTCAGATACAGGTCATTCAGAAGAGGCAGAAAAATCCAAGGAAGATTGAACCAGGACCTGCTACAGCAACCTCTGTATCACCGTTACAAGAGAGCGTCAAAGTATAAAAAATGCTACAGCTGTGGTCGGAAAGGTCACTTAAAAAGAAACTGTTCTTCAGCTCTTGCTGAAATAGCTTCTGTCAGGAATCTGTCAGGCAGAAGCGTGCGCAGACTCAGCTCCTAGCTCTTGTCAACACAGCTAATTCCTCGGACAAGATAAGCTGGTACTTTGACAGTGGCTGTTCAGGACACATGACAGGAGAAAGATCCTTCTTGAAGAACATTACACCCTGTTTGGAACAACGTGTGAAGTTTGGTAACGGGCTAAAAGGAAGAGTTCTGGGAAGAGGAACTTTGGCAGTGGAAGGAATGCCGAGTCTGAGCAATGTTCTTCCAGTGGAAGGGCTAAAGGCTAATCTCATAAGCATCAGTCAGCTGTGTGATGGGACTACATAGGTAAAATTTACGAAAGACTCTTGCAAAGTCCTCGACAAATCTGGAAAATGTTTAATGGAAGGTGCCAGATCAAAGAGCAACTGTTATCTTCTCAATGTGAGTTCAAACCCATCAATTCAGAAATGTATGCTGACTAAGGCCGAGGAAATGACTCTGTGGCACAGAAGAATGGGGCATGTTAATCTAAGAACTCTGAAGAGAATTGCAGCAGAAGGCTAGTCAGAGGAATTTCACAGCTTAAAGGGGAGACAATTTCCATCTGCGGAGAGTGTCAGATTGGAAAACAAAAAAAGGCAACACATCCAAGAGTCAAAGATGTAGGCACTACCAGACCGTTGCAGTTGATTCACATGGATCTGATGGGACCAATGGAGGTTGAAAGTCTGGGCAGAAAGAGGTATGCTTTTGTTTGTGTTGATGACTACTCTAGATTCACTTGAATTGATTTTATCAGAGAAAAATCAGATACTGTGAAAGTTATTGTGTCTCTCGTGTCTCGCCTAGAGCAAGAGAAAGACCTCAGAATCAGCAGCATCCGCAGTGATCATGGCAGGGAATTTGAAAACGAAGCTATGGATGACTTCTGTCGTCAAAGGGGTATCTCTCATCAGTACTCCTCTCCCATCACTCCACAGCAGAATGGTGTAGTGGAACGAAAGAATCGAACAATTCAAGAAATGGCCAGAGTCATGATTCATGCTAAGAGAGTTCCCCTGAGGTTTTGGGCAGAAGCCATGAACACCGCATGTTATATCATCAACAGAGTCACCTTACGGAGAGGAACCAATCAGACCTGCTATGAGCTCTGGAATCAGAAAAAGCCCAATGTTAAATACTTCCACATCTTTGGAAGTGAGTGTTTCATTCTGAGAGATCGGGAGTATAGAAAGAAACTCAATTCTGAGAAATCCTGGATTGTTCTTGGGATATTCAACAAACAGCAGGGCCTATCGAGTTTATAACCAACGAACAAATACAGTCATGGAATCCATAAATGTTGTTGTCAATGATGCAGAAGAAGAGTCTACCCCCTGATACTGACACTGGTGAAGAAGACTCTGATCTTGAAGAAGTGACTGACAGACAGACCAGAAGTGAACAAGCTGCGGTTCCAGAAGATGCTACAGCAAGTGCTGAAGCAGAAATTCCAGATGATCCATTGGAAAGCCTGTCTGATGATCTGCACACTGAGGCTCCTGATCCACCTTCAAGGCAGCCCCCAAAGAAGATTCAGAGGAATCATCCCCTGACAAATGTGATTGGGGATCCCGCAGACAGAAGAAGAACCAGAAGTCATGCCTACCTCAATACATGTTTTATGTCTAGCATTAAACCCAAGAATTTCAAGGAAGCCATGAGCGATGAATTCTGGATGATGGCTATGCAAGAGGAACTGTCAAAGTTCGAAAGACACGATGTCTGGGATCTGGTGGACAGACCTAAGGGAGTGAATATCATAGGCACAAAGTGGACTGATAGAGCCTATTTATACGCATTATTTAGATCTTAACCCTATGCTTGTTCGCATTATTTTATGTACAAGATTACTGGTTTCCAGTGTTTTTGTATTGCAGGGCAAAACGAGGGCTTAAGCCGGATACGCGCTAACAGGCGGCGTTTAGGACGCACAACACACAGCCTGCGGAGCTAGCGGCGCAAACGGAAGAAATGGCGAGACACAGCGGAGTTGCGCCGACCAAATGCGCTAAACAGCATGCCGTGCGCCAGGCGCAGAGTCCAGTATTTCCTAATCCCGACATGACCAGATTTGGAAGTTGCCAAGGATGGACCTCTCGAGCAGTATATAAAGCAGAGCAAGTCTAGGGTTTGGGGAGACTTTTCGGACACACACAGAGAGGCAACACCCCACGAGAGAGCGACAAACTGGAAAACACACGGACTCATTGAGAGGATTTGCGCCAGCCGACTGCGCCAGCCGAGAGACATTCTGCACGCACTGTTTGCTACTTGTTTCTCAGATACATTAGTTATTATTTACTATTCTATGATGTGTATCACTAGCATGTCTAGCTAAAACGCTTAGTGTTGGTTGGGCATGAATCTATGATGTATTTCTTTTGAGACTTGAGCGTAATGCATAGTTTGCTTACTTGTATTAAACTCTGTGCGTACGGAGACAGCTAGTTGCATGAGTAGGGGAAGCCTTGAACCGCAATCTTACTCTTGTTGCTTGTTCGTCATATGTTAAACTAGTTGATAGCTTGACGGTGACAACTAGGAGTAACGAGCTAGGGTGATCAGTTGCTACCTTGAACGGATTCGTAGCTGTTTTAGTCTAGTTCTAGAATTAATAGCACATGAACTTTGAACGGAACATGCGCACGTGTTAGGAAGCCTTGACCAGACACTAACCCAAGTGAAATCAAGCTATAGACATATTAGAGTCAGTGATAAGGAATGCACTCATAGAGGATTGCATGCCCAATACTTCTCATAGTCATAGTATCTAATCTCTATTGCCTGCGCACGTCTAGTGCAACTCCCTGCGTTTTACAACTATTCACTTGCGCACTGCGCAACCCAATCACTCACCCCCCAATCTTCGTAAGTGTAGGTCACTGGCTAGAACTAAACTACTTGCTCCCTGTGGAGATCGACCCTTACTTAACCGCTGTACTAGTGGAAGAGGAAGGAATTATATTTGACGCGCACGACGACGCGCGATCAAATTTTGGCGCCGTTGCCGGGGAGCAACACAGCTAAGTTCTAGTTAGTTTACGTTTTTTCCTTTTTAGTAACTAGTTATTTCAGTTTGTTTTGTTTTCGTTGTTGTTTCTGACAGCGCGCAATCACCATTAGCCTGCGCAACCTTGAAACAGTTGCGCTGCACAGATTCTAGTTGCGCACTGACAGACGCAACAACATTAGTTATCTTTTAATTTCATTTTCTTTGAGATTCAGAACAGGTTATGGAGGATAACAATGTCGTAGGAGACAACTTGGGGGACAGAACCCCAGAGGAAGCAAGAGCACATAACCGCGCAGCCCTGTTCAGAGAGGAAGTGCAGCGCGAGGTTGAAGCAAGGAGGGCAGCTGAAGTGTATCATGCGCCACCCGTGCAACAAGCCGCGCGATGCAGAACAGTGCGCGAGATGTCAGCCCCTATCACTGTTAACCAGCCATGGTGCATCGTGCTTCCACCAGGCGGTCATTTTGAGCTAAGGAGCTCGCTCATCCATCACATGCCCAAGTTCCACGGGATGAACAATGAAAATCCAGTCAAGCATGTGCGAGAGTTCCTAGTCATTTGCGAGAACATGAAGACCGAAGGAGAAAGCGATGAGGCGTTGAAAATGAAGGCATTCCCATTTTCACTGTGTGATACAGCCAGACATTGGTTGATGAACTTACCCGCAGGATCCATTCACACATGGGAGCAGCTGCAGAAGAAGTTTCTGGACAAATTCTATCCCGCAGCAAAGATCGCGCTACTCAGAAGAGAGCTGGCCGCGCCAAGGCAGAGCGCAGGGGAGTCACTGTCAGAATATTACGAGCGTTTCAGGGAGCTAGAGGCCAACTGTTACAATCATGGCCTGCCCCAGAATGTGCTGATAGAGAACTTCCTGAATGGGCTGCTGCCCATGGAGCTGAGGTTATTGAACCCCTGCGCAGGAGGCGACATTTGCAACATGTATCCAGAAGACGCGTGGCAGCTGATAGAAGACTCTGCTGGGCAGGTAAGACATCAGCTAACACTTGAAAATAGTCGTGCTCGTTCTGTGCATCAGGTCGAAACAAGCACTGAGATCAAGGAAATGAAGGCCATGCTGCAGAAGTTGATGAGTGCGCAAAGCGCACAACCAGTTGCGCCAAAGGTATGTGAATTTTGCAGGTCCACCGAGCACAAGACTGATGAATGTCCCACACTATTTGAAGAAACTGGAGATGTCAATGCTCTTGGAGGATGGGATAACAGAGGACCACAGAGACAGAACCAGCCGCGCTTTGGACTAGCCGCAAATGGATTCAGATGGAAGGAGGAGAACAATTTCTAGAGGCAGTCCACAGATCAGCGCACACCACAGCAGACGCAACAAGCTGCGCCTTACAATCCACCGCATCACCGCACTGACGCACCAGCACATAACAACCAGCAACCGAGGCGATCGCTGGAAGATATTGTGGGGCAGCTGGCAGACACAGTGCGCAAAAATGATGAGAAATATGACAAGAGGTTCGAGTCCATTGAAAAACAGCTATCACAGATCGCAACCACGGTATATGAGCTGAAAAAGAGCGATGGCAACCTGCCTTCGCAAGTGATTCAAAACCCTAAAGGAGGAGTCAATGCAGTGACACTGAGGACTGGACGCACAATAGGAACAGAGCAGACCGCGAAGGCGCCCGCGCAACCAGCTGCGCAAATCCCGGATCCAGCAGAACAGAATGCGCAACCAGAGCAGAGTGCGCAGCCAGAAGTGCCAGCCACAAGCCAGCAGGGCGGAGCGCCAGGTATAACACAAATAAAAGACAAGGGCACGAATCGTACTAATATACCTGCACCTTTCCCTGTGCAGGCACCCTTGGCTAGGAAGGAAGCGCAGGACAAAGAGCTCTACGAGTTATTCAGTAAGGTGGAAATCAACATTCCCCTTATTGAAGCAGTTCGGCAGATCCCAAGGTACGCCAAGTTTTTGAAGGAGCTGTGCACGAACAAGCGACGAAAAGGCGAGTGCGCACAGGTAATGCTTAATGCGCAGGCCTCAGCGATCGTGCAACATAAGGTACCACCTAAGTACCGAGACCCAGGTACATTCACTATCCCATGCACTCTAGGTAAAACCACGGTAAACAACTGCATGATTGATTTAGGCGCATCCATTAATTTGTTACCTTATTCTCTATATGCGACAGTGCGCCTTGGACCACTAAAGCCTGCAGGTCTCACCATTCAGCTAGCGGATCGATCGTGCAAACAACCTGCAGGCATGATAGAGGATGTTCTTGTACGCGTAGGAGAGCTGGTGTTCCCAGCAGATTTTTATGTGCTAGAAATGGAAGGCGAATCGAGCACCAGCAGTGCGCAGATCCTACTAGGCAGACCTTTCCTTATGACCGCGCGCACGAAGATAGACGTGTGGAGGGGCACGCTCTTCATGGAAGTGGATGGCGAAGAGATCCATTTCAACATATTCAAAAGAATGCAGCATCCACATGATGACGCCACAGTGCACGCAATGGACAACTTGGATGACTTAGTCACAGATGCGCAGTGCGCGAGCGCAACAGTAGGACCAGAGCCACTGGCACAATCAAAGTTGGAGGAGCAGGAAGACGAGCCGAGTAGTGCTGAACAAGAATCCACACAGGTACATGATATAGTTCATATTTGCACCGCTAATAAAATCTTGCCCTCCATTGAACAGGCACCCAAGGTCGAGCTGAAGCAACTCCCAGAACACCTCAAATACATTTTCCTGGGAAGTGAGGACACCCTGCCAGTGATCATTAAGAAAGGATTAGAAGAGGAGCAGGAATTGCGTTTACAGCAGGTGCTGCGCAAGAACCAGCGCGCCATAGGATGGACACTTGCTGACCTGCGCGGAGTGAGCCCAGACGTATGCATGCATAGAATTCTGTTGGAAGATGGTGCCAAACCATCCAGGGAGGCTCAGCGCAGGTTAAACCCAAACATGATGGAGGTAGTACAAAAGGAAATTTTAAAGGATATTGGAAGGCTAGGATGAAAGCCTTTCTCAAGGCCATTGATGAGAAGACCTGGAGAGCAATAGTGGTCCAGTGGTCTTCCCCAATCACCATGGATGAACAAGGAGTCACACGGATAAAGCCTGAAGAACAATGGACTGCTGAAGAGGGAGCTGCAGCAACTGGTAATTCAAAGGCACTGAATGCAATTTTTGCTGCAGTTGATGCTAACAATTTCAGGTTGATATCGAATTGTGACATGACCAAACAAGCGTGGGCAATTCTGCAAACTGCTCATGAATGAACTGATAGAGTGAAGCTGTCAAGACTCCAGATCATTGCTACACAGTTTGAGAATCTGAGAATGCTGGAAGAGGAGACTGTCACTGAGTTTAATGCTAAACTCTGTGATCTTGCAAATGAAGCCCATGCCCCTGGTGAACCTATCCCCGAAGAGAAGCTGATCAGAAAGGTTCTCAGATCGCTGCCCACAAAATTTGACATGAAAGTGACGGCCATTGAAGAAGCTCAAAATGTCAGATTCATGAGGTTGGAAGAGTTGATGGGGTCTCTCAAATAATTTGAGATGAAACTAGTTAAAGAAGACACCACTTCTAAGGATAAGAATGTTGGTCTAAAAGCTGAAACAGAAGCCAAGAAGGCAAGTCCAGATGATCAACTGAGTATTCTTGTCAAGAACCTTGGAAAGCTCCTGAAGAACATGGACTCAAGAACTGGGTAAAGCTCATCCTCACGAAAATTCAGAAGAGGTGGAGAAAATAAAAGGAAAGGGAAAGAACCTGCTCAGAATGAAGATGAGAGGAAAGACACGAATAAGGGAGTCCAATGCTGGAACTGTGAAGGGTATGGACATATTGAGGCTGACTGTCCAAGCAAACCCCTCAAGAGCTCAGAGAAAAAGAGCAGCAAGTCAATGACAGCAAAATGGAGTGATTCTGAGGAAAGTGATGAAGAAAACTGTGTTGTGCTAACCAGTGTATCAGATTTCAACCTCAAAGAGCTAAAAAAGGAAGAATTGCACTATGGGATTGAAGTATCTGAAAGTGAAGAGGAAGAGGACTCATCTGACAGCCTTGTTGACTATCTTGGGAAGATACTCAAACAGTGTGAGGCAGTACTTCAGACCAATCTAGCTTTGACTGACAGAGTCAATCTCTTAGAAGAAGAACGAAGGAAATGTCTCTCCTCATCCAATAGTCAAGTTACCATACTGAAAAGGGAAGACTCTGGAAGACAGATCACTGTTGGCTCTTCCCCAGCAACCGCCAAGACAGCCGACTCTCAGAAAAATATCTTGGACGAAATTCTGTCTTACCAAAGACTTGGAAAAGGAAGAACAGCGCTTGGGTATACTGGTGAAGAAAGCTCCAGAGGGACAGTTTTCATTAAAGCCTCGGATGCTGTGATAGATGAAAAGAATAATTCAGATGACTCCTCAAAACTTGCAGAAAAAGATGGAACTAGATATGTGAACAAGAGGATGCTGCAGCACCGGTGATTGCGCGTCGTTGTACGCGTCAAATTAATCCTTCCTCTTCCACTAGTACAGCGGTTAAGTCAGGGTCGATCTCCACAGGCAGCAAGCAGTTCAGTTTTAACCAGTGACCTACACTTACGAAAGCTGGGGGTGTGAGTGATTGGGGTTGCGCGATGCGCGAGTAAACAGTCGTAAACGCAGGAATTTGCACTAGACGTGCGCAGGCAGTAGAGATTAAGTACTATGACTATGAGAAGTATCGGCGCAGACAATCCTCTATGAGTGTATTCCTTATCATCGACTCTAAATGTCTATAGCTTGGTTTGCTAATGTTAGTGTCCGATCAAGGCTTCCTAACATGTGCGCACCTGCGCACAACTGGTCTCAACAGTTCTAGTATAATGATTTCGCAATTCATTACCTCTCAGCTGGGATGAAAATCATTTCGGATGGCTGGGAGATAGCTCTTCATAGGCGCCAGGTTGTCAGCTCTCACTCCGAGGATAGGTATATGGTTAACAGCGCAAGCTTCTTCCCATGAGTGATTCTTCCGCGCACTGCCTGGGAACTCAAGCCTTTTGATGATTTTCTTTGTGGATTTTGCGCACGCTGGTACTTATTTGTGCGCATGCTGATTCTTTTGTAGCGCATATCATCTGCCGGTATTTCTCTTGTGTACAGCTTTGTCTATGATCCCTATCTTTCCCAGAACGGTTCCAGTCTCGGCCTCCGGATAACAGCTATGGAACACCGCCCCGCTCTCCCTCCATGGTCTATCTGCGCAGGTCGGCGCACGCATTTACACCCGCGCCCGCCTTCCTTAGCTCGACTTCCAGAGGGAAGGTGGTCTGTTTTCCCACCTCGCCACGCTTTTGGGTATTTGCCTTCGGCATCTGCGTGACTGATAGAGCCTAGTTATACACGTTATTTAGATCATAACCCCTTGCTTATTTGCAATATTTTATGGGCAAGATTACTCGTTTCCAATGTTTTTGTATATCAGGTCAGAACGAGCCCCTGAGTCGGATACGCGCTAACAGGCAGCGTTCTAGGAGTGAAAGATCAGCCTGTGGAGCTAGCGGCGCAAACAAGAGAAGAGATGGCGAAAGACAGCAGAGGTGCGCTACCCGATTGCGCCGACCAATGCTGTGCGCCAAGCGCAAAATCCCAGTGACCAGATTTGGAAGCTGCCAAAAGATGAACCACCTGAGCAGTATAAGAAGAAAGAGAGTCTAGGGTTTCAAGGAGTTCGAAAGACTGCTGTTCCAGAGGCACCAGAGGACGCAAGGAGGCACTGTGCAGCAGGACTGGAAAACACACGGACCTGTTGAGAGGATTTGCGCCAGCCGACTGCGCCAGCCGAGAAGACAAACTGCACGCTCTGTTTGCTACCGTTTTCTCCGATACATTAGATGTTATCTTACTATTTTATGATGTTTACCACTAGCATGTCTATCTAAACACTTAGTGTTGGTCGGGCATGAATCTGTGATGTATTCCTTTGAGACGTGAGCTTAATGCATAGTTTATTTACTTGTATTAATTCTGTGCGTATTGAGACAGTTAGTTGCATAAGTAGGGGAAGCCTTGAACCGCAAACTTGCCTGTGTAGCTCGCTTGTCACATGTTAAACTAGTTGCATGCGTAGGGGAAGCCTTGAACCGCAAACTTACCGTGACAATTAGGAGTAACGAGTTAGGGTAGGCAGCTGCTACTGTGACAGGATTCGCAGCTATTTAACCTAGTTCTAAGGATTAATAGCACATGAACTTTGAACGGAACATGCGCATGTGTTAGGAAGCCTTTACCGGACACTAACCCAAGTAAAACACAAGCTATAGACGTTTAGAGTCGATGATAAGGAATGCATTCATAGAGGATTGTCTGCCCAATACTTCTCATAAATATAGTACTTCATCTCTACTGCTTGCGCACGTCTAGTGCAATTTCCCGCGTTACGATATTTGCTGTTACTCGCGCATCGCGCAAAACCCCCAATCGCTCACGCAACCCCCGTTTTCTTAAGTGTAGGTTACTGGCTAAGACTCACTGCTTGCTCCCTGTGGAGATCGACCCTTACTTAACCGCTGTACTAGTGGGAGAGGAAGGAATTATATTTGACGCGCACAACGACGCGCGATCAAATTTTGGCGCCGTTGCCGGGGAGCAACACAGCTAAGTGTTAGCTAGCTTACATTTCTCATTTTAGTAACTAGCTATTTCATTTTGTTTTGTTTTCTCGTTGTTGTTTCTGACAGCGCACAATTACATCAGCCTGCGCAACCTTGAAACAGTTGCGCTGCGCAGATTCTAGTTGCGCACTGACAGACGCAACAACTTCGTTGCCATTTAATTTCGTTTCTTGAGTTTGGATCAGGACATGGAGGATAACAGTGTGGTTGGAGATAACCTGGGAGACAGAACCCCAGAGGAAGCAAGGGCGCATAACCGCGCAGCCCTATTCAGAGAGGAAGTGCAGCGCGAGGTTGAGGCAAGGAGGGCCGCTGAAGTGTATCATGCGCCGCCCGTGCCACAAGTCGCGCGACGCAGAACAGTGCGCGAGATGTCGGCCCCTATCACTGTTAACCAGCCATGGTGCATCGTGCTTCCACCTGGCGGTCACTTCGAGCTAAGGAGCTCACTCATCCATCACATGCCCAAGTTCCACGGAATGAACAATGAAAATCCAGTCAAGCATGTGCGGGAGTTCCTGGTCATTTGCGAAAACATGAAGACCGAAGGGGAAAGCGATGAAGCGCTAAAAATGAAGGCATTTCCATTCTCACTAAATGATACAGCTAGACACTGGCTAATGAATTTACCTGCAGGATCTATTCACACATGGGAGCAGCTGCAGAAGAAATTCTTAGACAAATTTTATCCAGCAGCAAAGATTGCGCTGCTCAGAAGGGAATTGGCCGCGCCAAGGCAAGGCGCAGGGGAGTCTCTGTCAGAATACTACGAGCGTTTCAGGGAGCTAGAAGCCAACTGCTACAATCACGGGCTTCCCCAGAATGTGCTGATAGAGAACTTTCTGAATGGACTGCTGCCCATGGAGCTGCGACTACTGAATGCGTGCGCAGGAGGGGACATTTGCAACATGTACCCGGAGGATGCATGGCAGCTGATAGAAGATTCTGCTGGGCAGGTAAGACATCAATTAACACTTGAAAGTAGTCGTAATCGTTCTGTGCATCAGGTAGAGGCAAGCGCTGAGATCAAAGAAATGAAGGCCATGCTACAGAAGCTGATGAGTGCGCAGAGCGCACAACCAGTTGCGCCAAAGGTATGTGAATTCTGCGGGTCCACTGAGCACAAGACAGACGAGTGCCCAACACTTTTTGAAGAAACTGGAGATGTGAATGCCCTAGGAGGATGGGACAACAGAGGACCGCAGAGGCAGAATCAGCCGCGCTTTGGGCTTGCTGCAAATGGTTTCAGATGGAGAGAAGAGAACAATTTCCAGAGGCAGCCCATTGATCAGCGCGCACCACAGCAGACGCAACAAGCTGCACCCTACAATCCACCGCATCGCCGCACAGACGCACCAGCGCAGAACCATCAGCAACCAAAGCGATCCTTGGAAGATATCATGGGGCAGCTAGCAGACACAGTGCGCAAGAATGACGAAAAGTATGACAAGAGGTTCGAATCCATAGAAAAGCATCTATCACAAATTGCAACCACGGTGTATGAGCTGAAAAAGAGCGATGGCAACCTGCCTTCGCAAGTGATTCAGAACCCTAAGGGAGGAGTTAATGCAGTAACACTGAGGACTGGGCGCACAGTGGGAACAGAGCAGACCGCGCAGGCGCCCGCGCAACCAGTTGCGCAAGTCCCAGATCCAGCAGCTCGGAGTGCGCAACCAGAGCCAGAGGCGCAACCAGAAGCGCCAACCACGAACCAGCAGGGCAATGCGCCAGGTATGTCTCACTCGAAAAACAAGGACAAAAATTGTACTAACATACCTGCTCCTTTCCCTGTGCAGGCACCACTGGCGAGAAAAGAAGCACTGGACAAGGAACTGTATGAGCTGTTCAGCAAGGTGGAAATCAACATACCTCTCATAGAAGCTATTCGACAGATTCCCAGGTATGCGAAGTTTTTAAAAGAGCTGTGCACGAATAAAAGAAGGACAGGCGAATGCGCACAAGTAATGCTAAATGCGCAAGCCTCAGCAATCGTGCAGCAAAAGGTACCACCTAAGTGCCGAGATCCAGGTACATTCACTATCCCTTGCACCTTAGGTAAAACCACGGTGAGCAACTGCATGATCGATTTAGGTGCATCAATCAATTTATTACCATATTCTCTCTATGCGACCTTGCGCCTTGGACCACTAAAACCTGCAGGTCTCACAATTCAGCTAGCAGATAGATCGTGCAAACAACCTGCAGGCATGATAGAAGATGTCCTAGTTCGAGTAGGAGAGCTGGTGTTCCCAGCAGACTTTTATGTGCTCGAAATGGAGGGTGAATCAAGCGCCAGCGGTGCGCAGATCCTCCTAGGCAGACCGTTTCTGATGACTGCGCGCACGAAGATAGACGTGTGGAGGGGCACGCTCTCCATGGAGGTAGATGGCGAAGAAATCCATTTCAACATCTTCGAAGGGATGCAGCACCCACATGAGGACGCTACCGTGCACGCAATGGACAGCTTTGACGATTTAGTCACGGAAGCGCAGTGTGCAAGCGCGACCATAGGACCAGAGCTACTGACACAGGCAGAACTGGAGGAGCAAGAGAAGGAGCTAAGCAGTGCCGAACCAGCATCCACACAGGTACGTGATATAGTTCATATTTGCACTGCTAACAAAATCTTGCCCTCTGTTGAGCAGGCACCCAAGATCGAACTGAAGCAACTCCCGGAGCATCTCAAGTACATTTTCTTGGGAGATGAGGACACCCTGCCAGTGATCATCAAGAGGGGATTGGAAGAAGGGCAGGAGGCGCGCTTACAACAGGTGCTGCGCAGGAACCAGCGCGCCATTGGATGGACTCTTGCTGATCTGCGCGGAGTGAGCCCAGACGTGTGCATGCACCGAATTCTGTTGGAAGATGGCGCCAAACCATCCAGGGAGGCTCAGCGCAGGTTAAACCCAAATATGATGGAGGTCGTGCAAAAGGAAGTTCTGAAGTTGCTTGACGCAGGGGTCATTTACCCAATCTCAGACAGCAGATGGGTCAGCCCGGTGCACGTTGTGCCAAAGAAAGGAGGAATCACGGTGGAGGAGAATGCGCAGGGCGAGCTAGTTCCCAAGCGCATACAGACTGGCTGGCGCATGTGCATCGACTACAGGAAGCTGAACGCTGTAACGCGCAAGGACCACTTCCCGCTACCCTTCATGGACCAAATGCTGGATCGCTTGGCAGGTAAGCCTTACTTTTGTTTTTTGGACGGATATTCAGGTTACAATCAGATACCCATAGCTGCGGAGGATCAAGAGAAGACCACGTTCACATGCCCCTTCGGAACTTTTGCGTTTCGGCGTATGTCTTTTGGGCTGTGCAACGCGCCAGGTACGTTCCAACGCCTCGTCATGAGCATTTTCTCTGATATGATTGGTATATGTATAGAAGTGTTCATGGATGATTTCACTGTATATGGGAGTACCTTTGATGCATGCTTAATACATCTAGATAAAGTCTTAGCGCGCTGCATCTCTAAGAACTTAGTGCTAAACTACGAGAAGTGTCATTTCATGGTAACGCACGGAGTAGTACTAGGTCATATCATTTCAGAGGAGGGTATTAAGGTAGACAAAGCTAAGATAGATATTATTTCTAATCTGCCTTATGCCACCAACGTGCGCGACGTGAAATCGTTCTTAGGGCATGCTGGGTTTTACAGGCGTTTTATTAAGGATTTCTCTAAGATTTGCATACCCCTGTCTAACCTGTTGCAAAAAGACGTGTGCTTCGATTTTACTGATGAGTGCAGGGCGGCGTTCGATAAGCTGAAAGAAGCGCTGACCAGTGCGCCAGTGATGCGCGCACCAGACTGGAACCTGCCATTTGAGCTGATGTGTGACGCAAGTGACTACGCAGTGGGAGCAGTCTTGGGGCAGCGCGAGGACAAGAAGCCGCATGCCATCTACTATGCATCGCGCACACTAGACTCCGCGCAGAAGAACTACACCACCACGGAGAAGGAGCTTCTGGCAATTGTATTTGCGCTGGAGAAGTTCCGAGCATACGTTCTAGGCGCCAGAGTCATCATCTACACGGACCACGCAGCTATCCGCTACCTCATATCCAAGAAAGAGACCAAGCCGCGCCTGATGCGCTGGGTACTTTTGCTTCAGGAATTCGATTTGGAGATCAAAGATAAGAAGGGCACGGAAAATACCGTCGCTGATCACCTGAGCAGGATCGTAAAGGATGAGGAGCCGGGGCAGATCAAGGAGACGTTCCCTGACGAGCACCTAATGGCGCTAACAGGTAAGGTACCATGGTATGCGCATATCGCAAATTACCTGGTCACAGGTGCGTTCCCTCCTCATTTCAATAAAACTCAGTGCATGCGATTGAAACATGAGTCCAAGCATTACCTTTGGGATGATCCTTACATGCTTAGAATAGGTCCAGATCGGATATTAAGACGTTGCGTGCCTGACCATGAGATTAACTCTGTATTGATGTTTTGTCATGCGCACGCCTGTGGAGGACATTTCGGTCCCAAGCGCACGAGCAGGAAGATCTTGGACTGTGGATTCTACTGGCCGCACCTATTCAGAGATGCCTATAACCACTGCAGGAAGTGTGACAGGTGCCAGCGCACTGGAGGAATCTCCGCGCGCAACGAGATGCCGCAGACCCCGATTCTGGTGGATGAAGTGTTCGATGTTTGGGGAATCGACTTCATGGGTCCATTTCCCCCATCTGCCGGGTACGAGTACATACTGGTGGCCGTGGATTACGTATCCAAATGGGTCGAAGCTAAGGCCACGCGCAAGGATGATGGTAAGACTGTCGCTGATTTTCTCAGAACTAACATATTTTGCAGGTACGGAGTGCCTAAGGCAGTTATCAGCGACCAGGGGACGCACTTCTGCAACAGAGTTGTGGCGCAAGTCTTCAAGCACTATGGGGTGCGCCACAAGACGTCCACCGCTTACCATCCGCAGACGAATGGACAGGCCGAAGTTTCTAACAGAGAGATCAAGCGCATCTTGGAAAAGACTGTGAGGCCGTCGCGCAAGGATTGGAGCCAGCGCCTGGACGATGCGCTATGGGCATACCGCACGGCACACAAGACACCCATTGGAACCTCACCATTCCGGCTGGTCTATGGGAAGGCATGCCACCTGCCAGTGGAGCTCGAGCACAAGGCATATTGGGCCTTACGTATTTGCAACCTGAACTTGGAAGAGGCAGGCCAAGAACGCGCATTTGAGCTGAGCGAACTAGAAGAGCTGCGCCTGGACGCCTATGAGGGACTGCGCGATTACAAAGCGCGCACCAAGGCGTTTCATGACAAGCACATCCTCCGGCGCACATTTGAACCAGGCGATCGGGTATTATTATTTTCATCACGCCTGAAGCTCATGCCTGGGAAGCTGCGCAGCAAGTGGACGGGACCATACACCGTCACCAAGGTTTTCCCCTACGGCACAATTGAATTAGAAGACGGGCACCAACATCGTTTTCAGGTTAACGGGCAGAGAGTCAAACGGTACTTGGGCGAACCTTGGGATGGCGCAGCACGCAACATTGACTTGGCCGAGCCAGAGATAGTAGACGAGCAAGCTGCTGCGCCAGACGCACCACCAGATGTTTCAGAGGGAGAACTAGCACCCATCGCCTATATCTCCTCTTCCTCTGCATCTGCCCTCCTTACGAATAATGTATCACATGCTGACCTCCCCTTTTATCCTTTGCGCAGGACCACTGAGATCGTAACACGAGCACTGGCGCAGGGACACTCAGGAGCAAGAGTGGGGGAGGCTGCAGACGCACTACTTGGCACGTAACGAGGTACCGTCGAGCCAACGACGTTAAACAAAGGCACTTGTCGGGAGGTAACCCGACACATTTTATTTTGGCACATTTTGTTTTTTTTTTTTTTTTTTTTTTGAGTGTTTTTAGCTTAGTTTAGGGTTTGGTAGTTTTTAGTCACACAAGTGCGCAGGACCGTGCGCCTCTCAATGCGCAGGTCAGTTGCGCCAGCCATAGGGGGTATATAAGGCCAGACTTAGAAAAATTCCCAGCACTTTTTCACTCGACCGTTACACACAAGCTCCCGCCCTCAGACCTCTGCCGTCGATCAGCGCCCATCCCACCGTCCGTCTAGAGAGATTCAAGGACAGCACGACCGCACAGCACCCAGGTAACCCCCGATCCCGCTTTGAGCCGCTTCTGTTAGGGTTTGCGCGGAGAAGACAGTTTTTAGGGTTTTGAAATCGCACCAGGCTAGAGTGCGCGGCTTGGAGTGCTGTTTTGTGCGTTGTGTAGGTGACCAGTAGGCGCTCGTTCGGTGCAAATTTCGGAGGATTCTGAGCAGTTTCGATTTTTAGGGTTTTGGGGAGCATTGACCACGATTGACCGGAGCCAGCGCACGATGAGACCCACCGCAGACCAGGTAACCCCAGCGGCTTTCGCTAACAAGTACGCAGCATTCATTAGCTTGGACATGTACGGGACACCGTACATCTGTCGAGATTTCCTGCGCGAGGTAGGGTTAGAGGACCTCGTGGCGCAGAGGCTAGCGATTGCCGGCTGGGAGGCGCTAATGGACCTCCGCAGCGCATCAGACCAGGAGGACACGTGTGAGTTCCTGGCATCTATGGAGGCGGGGGACAGGGAGATTAGATATAGACACAGGGGTGTCTGGTTCATAGCCTCGGAAAGGAGGCTGAGGCGCGCATTTGGGTGCGCCAAGGTGCGTGAGGAAGAGTTAGACACGCACACTAACCAGGAGGCTTGGAGGGACATGGCAACAGGGCCAGCGTTCGCCGCGGGGCGCAGCAGGGGCCGAGAGCTGCGCGACCCGTGGCTGTTCTACTTATGGCGCATCGTGGCCTACGCAATCATTGGCCGTTTCAATGGCGCACCAAAGATCAGCCTCCTGGATATGGAGATTTTGACGGGGCTTTATTATGAGCGGAAGGTGCTGTTCATCCTGAACATGGTGCACCATTGGAGCCGAGTCAGCATGAGAGGGCCGCTGACGTGTGGAGGGCTTATCACGCACTTGCTGCGGAGCTTACATGGAGAGCCCGAGGTGCCCGAGCACACCTTGGTGCAGCCTATACCTCTGGACCGCGCTCACATGCTGCAAATCAGGGCGGTAGCCGTTCGGGACGATGGCACCCTAGAGTGGTGCTACCATCTGCAGCCAGCCAGACCACCGCGGGCCAGGGCGGAGAGCAGTGCGCAGGGCGCAGCTGCAGGCGCAGCAGCAGCTGCAGCAGCCGCAGCAGCAGACGAAGAGATGGAGGAGGCCCTAGAACCAGAGGTGCCTCTAGTCAGGCGCCCGAGGACTCGGGCGCAGACTGGAGCACAACAGAGGGCCCGTGCACCACAAGGGGAGCCAGTAACCATTGCCATAGAGGACTCTCCCCCGCGTGCACCTGCCAAGCGCCCAAGGACTGAGACTGAGGCGGCGCCTGAGGAGGCCACTGCCGAGCAGCGCATGTTGTTCAACGTCATGCGCGTGCTCGAATACTTAGCGCCAGAGGGGGCGGATTTAAGTATGAGTCCACCATCCGGGTGGAAATTTGGAGACGCAATTCCCCCTCCCCTCAGCCTGCACCATCTACCTCCTACCCGTACCCCAGAAACTTCAGCACCCTCTCCAGCTCCAGCACCCTCTCCAGCTCCAACCCCAGCCCCAGCAGAGCCCACCCCTGCACCTGCACCGGCACCGATACCTTCACCAGTAGTTTCCCCTGCCCGGCCTTCTGTTCCGGAGTCCCCAATTAACTTTCCCAGCGTCAACTCCGATTCCTTATGGGAGTCACTCTCCGAGGACGAGCAGCCTGACCCCCTCACCATTGTACCCCCATCCTCCAGCACCGCCTCCACGACTGATTCTTCAGAGGCTGTAGCGCAGGATTCAGAGGCTGCATCTAGCTCGGAGGACTTCTAAGGCCAAGGGCAGGCGCAGTGATTTTACTTTAGGGTGGTGTCTTTTATTAATTGCTGCGTCTAGTGACTATTTTGTGCGCTGAATATTTGAGCCCTACATTCTGTGAACCCCTTGCTATATTTTGTGTGACTATTCGTGTTTACTCTTATGTTCTTTATTGTCGTTGCATTGCATGCATGTGCGCCGCCCCCGTGCGCTTGAGCTTGAGTCGTGGGGACACGTCTCTGTTCAAGTGTGGGGGGGGGGGGGCGTTACTCTTACATTTTATGTTTCTGAGCATTTTTTTAGTATAGCTTAGTTTAAGTTGAAGAGAATTAGTAGCAGTAGTGCGCTAAGGTGCAGGATGCGCATGCGCTCTAGCTTGTTTTGCGCTATCCGTATTGTGTGCACTGCTATCTACTGTTTTAGCATAATTTTTTCGTTTTTTCTGCTCCTGTTAGTTGGGATATACAGGGGATGTGGAGTTGATAGAAATGCTCCAGAGAGGCGGTTAGTCGCTTCTGCTTCGAAGGCGAGGTATATGGTTGAGTGCGCTAGTGGAGGCCGGTGCTTCGCAACCTTCGGAACAACAGAGCGCGCTCAGTCACGCAGATGCAAAAAGGCAAAATACCCAAGCGTGGCGAGGTGGGAAAACAGACCACCTTCTCTCTGGAAATCAAGCTAAGGAAAGCGGGCGCGGATGTAAACGCGTGCGCCGACCGGCGCAGACAGACCAAGGAGGGAGAGCGGAACGAGTTCCATAGCTGCTATCCGAAGGCTGAGATTGGAACTGTTCTGGGAATGAAAAAAAAAAATTGGAAAGGAAGCTGTACAAAAGAAAAATACCAGCAGAAGCAGATGATTTGCGTTACAAAGAATCAGCATGCGCACTACTTAGTACCTGCGTGCGCAAGACCACAAGGATATCATCAAAGGCTCAGGTTCCCAGGAAGTGTGCGAACGAATCACGCACTGGAAGAAGCTCGCGCAAGAAACCATATACCTATCTTCGGAGCAGGAGCTGACGACCAGGAGCCTAAGAAGAGCTATCTCCCAGTCATCCAAAGATCTTCATCCTGGCTGAGAGGTAATGAATTTTCGGAATTATTATACTAGAACTATTGAGTGCAGTTGTGCGCAGGTGATAGAGCAGCACAAGTTGAGCAACTGTGCATCTTGCGCCAGAATGCAAGGCTGTGCGCTAGTCTCCAGAAAAGGTAATTGTATCCGCGTTTCAGTACTTGTTCGGGACGAACAAGGGGCAAGTGTGGGGGGTTTGATAGAGCCTAGTTATACACGTTATTTAGATCATAACCCCTTGCTTATTTGCAATATTTTATGGGCAAGATTACTCGTTTCCAATGTTTTTGTATATCAGGTCAGAACGAGCCCCTGAGTCGGATACGCGCTAACAGGCAGCGTTCTAGGAGTGAAAGATCAGCCTGTGGAGCTAGCGGCGCAAACAAGAGAAGAGATGGCGAAAGACAGCAGAGGTGCGCTACCCGATTGCGCCGACCAATGCTGTGCGCCAAGCGCAAAATCCCAGTGACCAGATTTGGAAGCTGCCAAAAGATGAACCACCTGAGCAGTATAAGAAGAAAGAGAGTCTAGGGTTTCAAGGAGTTCGAAAGACTGCTGTTCCAGAGGCACCAGAGGACGCAAGGAGGCACTGTGCAGCAGGACTGGAAAACACACGGACCTGTTGAGAGGATTTGCGCCAGCCGACTGCGCCAGCCGAGAAGACAAATTGCACGCTCTGTTTGCTACCGTTTTCTCCGATACATTAGATGTTATCTTACTATTTTATGATGTTTACCACTAGCATGTCTATCTAAACACTTAGTGTTGGTCGGGCATGAATCTGTGATGTATTCCTTTGAGACGTGAGCTTAATGCATAGTTTATTTACTTGTATTAATTCTGTGCGTATTGAGACAGTTAGTTGCATAAGTAGGGGAAGCCTTGAACCGCAAACTTGCCTGTGTAGCTCGCTTGTCACATGTTAAACTAGTTGCATGCGTAGGGGAAGCCTTGAACCGCAAACTTACCGTGACAATTAGGAGTAACGAGTTAGGGTAGGCAGCTGCTACTGTGACAGGATTCGCAGCTATTTAACCTAGTTCTAAGGATTAATAGCACATGAACTTTGAACGGAACATGCGCATGTGTTAGGAAGCCTTTACCGGACACTAACCCAAGTAAAACACAAGCTATAGACGTTTAGAGTCGATGATAAGGAATGCATTCATAGAGGATTGTCTGCCCAATACTTCTCATAAATATAGTACTTCATCTCTACTGCTTGCGCACGTCTAGTGCAATTTCCCGCGTTACGATATTTGCTGTTACTCGCGCATCGCGCAAAACCCCCAATCGCTCACGCAACCCCCGTTTTCTTAAGTGTAGGTTACTGGCTAAGACTCACTGCTTGCTCCCTGTGGAGATCGACCCTTACTTAACCGCTGTACTAGTGGGAGAGGAAGGAATTATATTTGACGCGCACAACGACCCGCGATCAGTGACTGAGCGCACTCTCTTGTTCCGAAGGTCGCGAAGCACAGGCCTCCACTGGCGCTCTCGACCATATACCTCTCCTCCGAAGCGCGAACGACTAACCGCCTCTCTAGAGTGTTTCTGTCAACTCCACATCCCCTATCCCAACTAACAGGAGCAGAAAAAAAACGAAAAAATATACTAAAACAGTAGATAGCAGCGCACGCAATATGGATAGCGCAAACAAGCTGATCAGTGTGCGCAGCCCGCACTCAAGCGCACTACTGCTACTGTTTCCTTCAATTAAACTAAGCTACACTAAAAAGCTAAAAAAAAACGTGAAATGTAAATGTAACGCTCCCCCCCCCCCCCCACACTTAAACAGAGACGTGTCCCCATGACTCAAGCTCAAGCGCACGGAGGACGCGCACATGCATGCAAGCAAAATAAAGAACATAAAAACTAAGAACATATAGTCAAAGCAGCGCAAATATAGCATAGGGACACAAAATGTAGCACAGGAGTTCAGCACAAAAATATTGCAACAGAATATCAAATAAAGTTCAGCAAATAAAGGAAAATAGACACCACCCGAAAGAAATAGTGCCCCCCCCCCCCCTACAGCGCTAGAAGTCATCTGAGCTAGACGCAGCCGCTGAACTATGCGCCTCCTCCTCTGAAGAATCCGTCATATCGGTGCTGGAGGAAGGCGGTACAACAGAAAGGGCGGCAGGCTGCTCCACGACGTCATCCTCTGAAACGGGGTCCCATAGCGAGTCTGAGCTGTTGCTAATGATGGGTTCGGCTATAGGGGACCTTGGAATGGACGGCTAGGCAGGGGAAGGTGCTGGTGCTGGTACTTGCTCTGGTTCGGGGGCGGGTTCTAGTTCTGGGGCTGCTGGTGCTGGTGCTGGTGCTGGGGCTGACTCTGTTGCTGGCACTAGGGCTGGTGCTGGTACTGGGATGGGAGAGGGGTCTGGTGGATACACTAGGGGCTGAGTAAGAGGGCTGGCTGGCTGGTGCGGCGCACTGGGGGAACCTGGAGGTGGTCGGTGTAGGCTGAGGAGAGGGGGAATCGCGTCTCCAAATCTCCACCCTGGTGGAGGGCTCATGCTTAAGTCCGCCCCCTCTGGTGCTAAATATTCGAGCACGCGCATGACGTTGAACATCATACGCTGCTCTGCTGATGCTTCCTCAGGCGCCGCCTCAGCCTCAGTCCTTGGGCACTTCCCTTGGGCACGCGGGGGAGAATCCTCGATGGAAATGGTGACTGGCTCCCCCTGCGGTGCGCGGGCCCTCCGGTGCGCTCCAGTCTGCGCGCGGGTCCTTGCGCGCCTGACTGGAGGCACAACTTGCTCTGGGACTTCATCCTCCTCCATCTCCTGCGCGGCCTCTGCTGCTTGCGCACTGCTCTCTGCTCTTGGCCGCGGCATTCTGGCCGGCTGCAGGCGGTAGCACCACTCCAATGTGCCATCTTCCTTCACGGCTACCGCCCTGATCTGCAGCATGTGGGCGCGGTCCAGAGGGACAGCCGGCACCATTGTGTGCTCTGGCACCTCGGGCTCTCCATGTAATGCCCGCAGCAGGTGCGTAATAATTCCTCCGCAAGTCAGCGGCCCCTTGGTGCTGACTCGGCTCCAGTGGTGCACCATGTTTAGAACAAAGAGGACCCTCTTCCCATAATAAAACCCCTTTTAGATCTCCATATCCAGCAAACTGATCTTCGGCGCACCATTATAGCGCCCAATGATGGCATAGGCGACCAGGCGCCACAAGTAGAACATCCACGGGTCACGCAGCTCTCGTCCCCTGCTGCGCCCCGCGGCAAACACTGGCCCGGTTACCATCTCGCGCCAAGCCTCCTGGTTGGTGTGCGCGTCCATGTCAGCTTCTCGCACCTTAGCGCACCTCAATGTGCGCTTCAGCCTCTTAGCCGAAGCAATGTACCACACCCCTCGGTGCCGGTACCTTATCTCCATCTCTCCTGGCTCTAATGACGCCAGGAACTCGCAGGTGTCCTCCCTATCTGCTGCGCTGTTGATCTCCAACAGCGCCTCCCAGCCCGCCAGCGCGAGCCTTTCCAAAATGAAGTCCTCCAAACCGACCTCAGGAAGGCCGCGTACATCTCGAGCCTCAGGAAGGCCGCGTACATGCTGGCAAAGCGAGCTGGGGTAGCTTGGTCCTCTGCAGGATGCATTTCTCTGGTCAACTCCGGTCAACACTCCTCAAACACTCCAAAAATCCAAACTCCTCCGAATGCACTGAAATTTTCACCAAAGGGGCGCCTACTGCCCGCCTACAAAACCCTCTAAACACCACTCCAATCGGCGCACTCTAACCTGGTGCGATTTCAAAACCCTAGAACACTCTTCCTCCGTACAAAACCCTACTGGAATCGTGCTCAAGTCTGGGGGAAAGGTTACCTGGGGTGAGTGCGGCCGGGTGTTCCTCAAATCTCTCTAAACTGATGCTGGGTTGAGCGCCGGACAGCGGGCGGAGGTGCGAAGGCGGGAGCTGCTTGCAACGGTCGAGTGTGAAAAAATGCTGAAATTTTCTAAGTCCTGCCCTTATATACCCCCCTGACTGGCGCAGCTATCCTGCGCACTGAAGTGCGCACGGACCTGCGCTCTGCTGCTCGACTAAAAAAAACTACAAGACCTAAACTAACTAAAAGACACTAGAAAAACTGAAAGAAAGACATGTAAAAGTAAAACGAGTCGGGTTACCTCCCGACAAGTGCCTTTGTTTAACGTCGTTGGCTCGACTGTACCTCGTTACGTGCCCAAATGCGTGCCAGCGACCTCCCCCACTTTTGCTCCTGAGTGACCCTGCGCTTGTGCATGTGCTGTGTTCTGCTTGGTCCTGCGCAAAGGGTGAGAAGGGTAGTCAACATGGATAATATGTGAGAAGTCTGCAGTAACGAGGGTAGATGAAGAGGAAGAAGAAATGTGAGCAATAGTTTCCAGTTCTCCCTCTGGTGCATCTGGTGGTGCCTCTGGCGCAGCAGCTGGCGCATCTGCTATCTCAGATTCTGCCAAGTCAATGTCGCGCACTGTGTCGCCCCAAGGTTCTCCTAGATACCGTTTGACTCTCTGCCCATTGACCTGAAAACGATGCCGGTGCTCGTTTTCTAACTCGATTGTTCCGTAAGGGAAAACCTTGGTGACTGTGTACGGTCCAGTCCATTTGCTGCGCAGCTTTCCAGGCATGAGCTTCAGGCGTGATGAGAATAATAATACCTAGTCTCCTGGCTCAAAAGTGCGTCTAAGGATATGCTTGTCATGAAATGCTTTTGTCCGCTCCTTGTAATCGCGCAGTCCCTCATAGGCATCCAGGCGCAGCTCTTCTAATTCGCTGAGCTCAAATGCGCGCTCCCTTCCGGCCTCATCTAAGTTCAGGTTGCAAATGCGTAAGGCCCAGTATGCTTTGTGCTCTAACTCCACTGGCAGTTGGCATGCTTTTCCGTAGACCAACCGAAACGGTGAATTCCCGATTGGTGTCTTATGCGCAGTACGGTATGCCCACAGGGCGTCGTCCAGGCACTGGCTCCAATCTTTGCGCGATGGTCTCACAGTCTTCTCCAGTATGCGCTTGATCTCTCTGTTGGAGACCTCGGCCTGTCCATTTGTCTGAGGATGATAAGCAGTGGACGTCTTGTGGCGCACTCCATAATGCTTGAAAACCTGCGCCACAATCCTGTTGCAAAAGTGCGTCCCCTGGTCGCTGATGATTGCCTTAGGCACCCCGTACCTGCAAAAGATGTTAGTTTTTAGAAACTCAGCGACTATCTTACCGTCATCCTTTCTTGTGGCCTTAGCTTCGACCCATTTGGAGACATAGTCCACCGCGACCAATATATATTCATAGCCGGCAGATGGGGGAAATGGCCCCCATGAAGTCAATTCCCCATATATCAAACACTTCATCCACTAGGATCGGCGTCTGCGGCATCTCGTTGCGCGCTGATATGCCTCCTGTGCGCTGGCAGCTGTCACAGTTCCTACAGTAGTCATATGTGTCTCTAAACAGGTGCAGCCAATAAAATCCGCAGTCCAGGACCTTTCTGCTTGTGCGCTTGGGACCAAAGTGTCCTCCACATGCGTGCGCATGACAAAACATCAAAACAGAGTTAAATTCATGGTCAGGCACGCAGCGCCTCAATATCTGATCAAGTCCTATTCTAAGCATATATGGATCATCCCAAAGATAATGCTTGGACTCATGTTTCAATCTCACGCACTGGGTTTTATTGAAATGCGGAGGAAACGTACCTGTGACCAGGTAATTCGCAATGTGCGCATACCATGGTACCTTACCTGTTAGCGCCATCAGATGCTCGTCGGGAAATGTCTCAGTGATCTGCCCTGGCTCCTCCTCCTTCACGATCCTGCTCAGGTGGTCCGCAACTGTGTTTTCCGTGCCCTTCTTGTCTTTGATCTCCAAGTCGAATTCCTGCAGTAGGAGCACCCAGCGCATCAGGCGCGGCTTAGTTTCTTTCTTGGACATTAGGTAGCAGATGGCTGCGTGGTCTGTGTATATGATGACCCTGGCGCCTAGAACATATGCACGGAACTTCTCCAGCGCAAACACAATTGCAAGAAGCTCCTTCTCCGTGGTGGTATAGTTCCTCTGCGCAGCGTCCAGTGTGCGCGATGCATAATAGATGGCGTGCGGCTTCTTGTCCACTCGCTGCCCCAGGACTGCACCTACTGCAGAATCGCTTGCGTCGCACATCATTTCAAATGGCAGGTTCCAATTCAATCCTGCTTTCACTACTGTTCATTCGAGCACCTGCGCAACCCAATCACTCACAACCCCCAATTTCGTAAGTTGTAGGTTGCTAGCCAAAGACGAGTCTGCACGCTCCTTGTGGGATCGACCCTGACTTAGCCGCTGTACTAAGTGGAGAAGGAAGGATTAATTTGACGCGTACAACGACGCGCGATCAACAAGGCAAACTAGACCTTAGAGCCCTTAAATGTGTATTCCTCGGGTATCCTTAGGGAGTCAAAGGGTACATATTGTGGTGTCTGGAGAAGGGATTTAGGAAAACTATAGTAAGTAGGGATGTAACTTTCAATGAGAAAGTTTTTCCTTTAAAGAATGTCCATGAGAGCCCCTTCCCTGAGATACCAGAACCAGTAGAGATTTTAGAACCTCTAGAAGATGAGAATGTAGAGGAGAGTGATAAAACTCAGGTAGAGTTAGGTGATGAGATTGTAGGGGATACCCCAACAAGTAAATCTAGAATAGGAGAAGTAGCACACCTTGATCTGGGAGATGACTATAATTTAGTTAGAGATGGGGAGAGAAGGGTAGTTAGAGCCCCTGTATGATTTGGTTTTGAAAACCTTGTAGCTTTTAGCGTTGCAGCTGAGATATGCACTAGTGAACCTAGGTCAATGATGAAGCCATCAATTGCTCACACAGCAGTGCATGGCTTAGTGCAATGAAAGAAGAAATAGATTCACTGCATAAAAATAAGGCTTGGGGTGCTAGTTGATAAACCTAGGAATAAAAAATTGGTAGGTTGCAGATGGGTGTTTAAGTACAAAGAAGGTATCCCCGGGGTAGAAAAACTGAGATTTAAGGACAGATTGGTAGGAAAAGGATATACCAAACAAGAAGGGTGTATTTTAACGAGATATATTCTCGGGTTATTAAACCTAGGTCAATTAGGATAATATTGGCTCTAGTTGCTCAACTTGATCTAGAACTTGAGAAACTTGATTTCAAAACTGCTTTTCTCCATGGGGACTTGGAGGAAACAATTTTATGAAACAACCTGTTAAGGTATGTGACATCACTGACAAACTCCTACAATGTGCACAAGGCGTTGCTACAGCAAGCATGTAAAGACAGCAGCTGGTGCAGAGCGTTCCAGAGTGAACAAGCAGAGTGCACAAGGCGTTGCTACAGCAGCCTGTGTAACAGAGAGCTGTAGCATCCCAAATAGCAGATTTCCGTGTGAAAAACAAGCTGCTCAGAATTGAAGAGAAGAGCAACGGAAGTTTCTAAATGAAATTTAGAAGATTTCCTGAGTGAATAGCTTACCACAACAAGTCAGCCCGAGGATATTGAGTTTTGAAAAGTAAGTGTCCTTATCAAAAGTTCTACAAAGAGGAGAAGATCTACAGCAACATGTAGAGATGGCATGTGAAGCACAGTGAAGCGCCGACAAGGTGAACAAGCTCAATGAATAAGCAGTTGCTACAGGAGAAGCTGTAGCAGCAGTATTGGTGATAGAGCCTAGTTATATGCGCTATTTAGATCTTAACACTGTGCTTGTTTGCATTATTTTGTGTACAAGATTACTAGTTTTCGGTATTTATACGCTCCATTGAGTTGTTTATTCCCATAATTTTATTACATTTTGTGTGAATCGATTACTCTTTTGTAGTGTTTTCGTATCGCAGGAATGTTCAAGATCGCATTGGAATTTATCGCATATTTGAAGCATTCATCCAAGTTCAAGAAGTCAACAGCAGTCAAAGTCAAAATCAGCTGGTTCAATCAGAAATCAGGACCGGTTCAATCAGACGTGGTTCATTGTGGTTCAACCCTAAAACCCTAACCCTAAACTTGGAAAAAAGAGGAAAAGAATCCTCTCACTTGAACTTGACTTCACTTTGGACGGCACTATTCACGGACAAGTGACAGTGACAGCAGTGGGGGAGTGACTGAAGAGCTTGAGAGAGAAGCCGCCGGAATCATAAAAAATCACTGTTCACGGCAGTCACTATTCACTGTTACTATTCACTGTTACTGTTCATAGCACTATTCACGCCGGAACACTGTTCACGGCCGGATTTCCAAATTATTCTGTTAGTGTTTTAGTCTCATTCCAGTAATGTAACTCAGTATTTTCATTAGTTTTGATGTATTCTATGAGTAACTAAGCTCAACTCAGTTTGGGGATTTATAGTGCAACCATGGTTTGAGATCAACGAATGGATGTTTGAGCTATTGATTTGCTACCCTTGTATGAATGAAACGAATGCTTTGATGATCAATTTAGTACAGCTTAGCGGTGAGCTAGATTGATATCAATTGTGTTATACTTGACTTGATTGCATTGTTGGGGAAAACCTAGCGGTAGAACCAATTTGTGGTATAAGTCGGGTAACTGTTGAACTTGTTCGAAAGCCTAGCGGTTAAGAATAGGTAGAATTTGATTGTCGACATATCTTTAGCGCGAATGTTAGACTGAGGCAGAATTCATTAGCTTATGCATGTATTCGATCGATGATAACTAGTTGCATTGTATTCCTCGAACTGATTTTCTCTGAATTGATATTCTCAGTTTGTTCCTTTTTCTGTGACTTTCATTAGAACTCTATCTTACTTGCTCTCTTTGGGTTCGACCCTGCTTACCGCTTGCTATTGTGTTAACAGGAGTTACAAATACAAATTTGAGGCGCACGACGACGCGCTGTCAAATTTTGGCGCCGTTGTCGGGGTGAGCAACATTTAGTTAGAGTTCTGAACTTTGTCTTTCCTGTTTTTATTTGTTTTTCTTGGTTTGCTAGCTGTGGTGCAGATTAAAAAAAATAATTCTGAACCCTGATGAATAGTGCTGCCGGGCAAGGGTATGAATAGTCTCACCGGAGTCCGATTGAAGGTCGGGACACCTTTCTTTGAGCGCAACGGGCACCCGATCAGGACTCACGCTCCCTAGCGTGAGCTGTGTGCTTTTTTATCCATCCGAGTTCGTTTACATTTTCTTTTTGAATTGTTTAGTTGTTTTTCCTATTTTGCATTTTGTCATTTTCATAGTTGTTCACATTTGCACTTCACCTGCCTCTCAGTATGTCTAATGCAGGAGGTTCTAATGGTAGTGTTCAAGGCGACAATGAACCTGACCCCATCAACAATCCAATTATCCCCCCTTTCTATGATGAGCCAGAGAGAGTTTTCAACCAAAGGCAAAGGCAAGCTCGATATCATAGAGTTGAAAGAATGGATGAGCAAGATGAATACGAGTATAGACAGCCACCTCAACCTCAACCTCAACCTCGACAATATGCACGTGGAAGGATGAGACCACCTACACTTAGAGAGCTTTCAGCCCCAACATTCAACAATGAACCATGGTGTATTAACACTGATCAAGATGAGGATGACTTTGAAGTAAAGACAGCAGTGGTCCATCATCTCCCAAAATTTGGAGGGCTGCCAGGAGAAGTAGCATCTAGGCATCAACAAGAATTCAACGGGATATGTCGGACTCTGAGACCATATGCTGCCCCTGAAGAGAGGTTTAAGTTAAAAGTATTTCCCTTCAGTTTAACTGACCTTGCAAAAACTTGGTTTTTATCTTTGCCTTCAGGAAGTATTAGAACTTGGGAGCAAATGCAAAGGAAGTTTCTCGATAAATACTATCCCCCTGCTAAAGCTGCCCAAGTAAGGAGAGAGCTTTCCAACATGAGACAAGGGCTAACTGAGTCCTTGTATGAGTATATAGAAAGATTCAGTGCTTTGGAGCAATGTTGTTGTAATTTGAATATGAGAGAGGAAATGCTTGTAGAATATCTACTGGATGGATTGAGACCTTTGGAGAGGAGTGATGAGCGGACAAATAACCTTGTATTTGTCCACACTTTTCCCTTACTTCTTGTTTGTTCCGCAATTCTATAAAGCCATTTGATGATTTCTTCGTCCATTTCAGGTTAAAATTATATATCTCACGATACGAAGTGGCCCGAAGAAAATCTAGACGAATTCTGGTCGATGGAGATCAAAAGAAGGAAGTCTGAGCAAACTGCAGAAGTGATTCGGCCGAATCATAAGTGATTCGCCCACCAGCCTGACCGAATCACTCTCAGCTACGGGAATTGACCTGATTCGGGGAAAGTCTTGAAGATTTGACCGAATCACATAAAGGGTGTGACCGAATCAAAAGTGATTCGGCCAAGAAAAGATCAGCATTGAACAGATGATTCGGCCGAGTCAGAAATGATTCGCCCAGAGGTGCCCGAATCAGTTGAGCTCCATAAGACGTTTGACCGAATCACATGAAAGGTGTGACCGAATCAAAAGTGATTCGGCCTAGAAAAGTGATTCGCCCAAACTCAAAACAGCACTGAACAAAAGCTTCGAGCGAATCACATGGACATTGACCGAATCAAATGATTCGGTCACCTCGGGCACTTTTTGGAAATCTTCACAAAGTATAAATAGAATGAGATGGAAGTGAAGAAAGAGAGCTTCCATATTTTCTCAACCTTAGGCGATTGGAACTCGAAGAAGATGAAGTTTGATTGAAGATTGAAGCTTGGATTGAAGATTCTACACCAACCCCTCTTAAACCCTAGCTTTGTATTTACATTTATGTTTCCCTTAGTTTTCATGTATTTGTGCACACTCATTATGAGTGAGTAGTTGTCCTTGTGGTTGGGGAATAAATGGATCCCCTAGGATTGGATATGATGTAGAACTCTAATTTATTGCATTGAATGAAGGTTGGTTTGATTATATTGTGCCCTAGCTATGTATTCATTGTATGCACACCAAGTGTTTGACGAAATGCTTAAGTGAGTATGCTTGGTTAGAACCCCTAAGGAAGGAGCGAGAGTTGAACTTAGGATGTTTCACAACTATTGTATGATCATAGATGGAGTGTTTGTGTGTGAGAGCGACATGCATTCTTGACATTAGGCTAAGTTTTGAGCGGATTTGAGTAACCGGCCAATAAACCGAGAGGGTGCGGTTATGGGACTCAAATTCTACACGGTTCAATAGAATGAGAGTTTGAGAACCATGTCATTTATGTATCCTCTCCATTCTAGGGAAGGAGCGAGAGTTGAACCTAGAGCGGATGATGCATTAGCCTTGCTTTTATCAACCAAATGTAGTTCATGCATGTACTAGTGAGTTATTTCATTTCCTCATATCTTAGGGGGGAAGTTGAATCCCTAGTCACCCTTTTTATTCATTAAGCAAAACCAAAAATATCATTTATCTTTAGTGCTTGCTAGAGATACCTCTATAGGAGGACAAAAAACCCCCCAAAAACCGTAGACTTACAATAGTAGCATTGATTAGTTGTCAATTAGTCTAAGCTTTTCCCTTGGGTTCGATCCGAGGTCACTCGGTTATAAATATTGTTTGATATTTGCGTGACTAGAATAGCACTTCATTTTGCTTGCCTAAAACGCCAACGTCAAGGAGGTTGTTAGACGCAGCTGCAGGTGGCACGGTTATGAATTTGACACCGGCTGAGGTGCGAGACTTGATGAATGAGCATGCCGAGAGTGCTAGATTCAGGGAAGACACCGGTAGAAGAGATGAGACCGGTAGGACAAGGAACGTCTCACAAGTGGAGTCCAACACAAATCAAATGGCCAATGAAATCAAGGAGCTTAAGCAAATGGTGCAGAAACTTATGGTTGGCCAAGTCAGTGAAATTAAAGCTTGTGGACTTTGTGGCACTGCGAGCCACAAGACAGATGAATGTCCTAGCCTACATGAGGAAAAGGCCGCTGATGTCAATGCTATGGGAGGATTCCAGCAGTTCAACAATAGGCAAGCGCCAAGACAATTCGGACTTGCAGCTAACGGTTTTAGTTGGAGGAATGAAGGAGGATTTAATCAAGGACAAAATCAGAATCAGAACCAAGGACAAGGTCAAGCCTACCGCCCACCATTTCACCAACAAGAGAGATACAATGGAAATGGTAATATCAATGGTCAATTTCAGCAAAGGCGCAACTTCAATCCCAACCAAGCTGGCCCGAGCAATGTCAATCAAGGGAAGTCATTAGAGGAAGTTGTTAAAGAGATAGCGATGACTATGCAAAATAATCAAGCCAAGACCGATAGCACCATAGCTGAGTTATCTAAGCAAATGTCCCAAATGGCGGCTACCGTGTCCGAATTGAAGAATGACAAGGACAAAGGAAAGCTTCCCTCACAAACAATTCCCAATCCAAAAGGAAATGTCTATGCAGTCACTTTGATAAGTGGGAGGAAAATTGCAGAAGAGGCGAGACAAGAAACCGAAACAGAGTGTGCAGCGCCCCAAGAGACCATTAGCAAGGCGCGCGGACCCTTAATGTCTTCATCTGGCGCGCCAATAATGTCTTCATACGGCGCGGTATCTCCTGCCTCAAATTCTGAATTTCGCCAAACTAACTCTCCCCTTCCATTTCCTATGCAGATATCCAAAGCAAAGAAGAGCCCAACAATGGATCAAGAGCTGCTAGAGCTATTCAGCAAGATGGAAGTCACAGTCCCACTCCTCGATGCAATCAAGCACATTCCCAAGTATGCCAAGTTCATTAAGGATTTGTGCACTACTCGACGAGGAGGACCTGAGCAAGTGAATCTGAGGCCCAACATCTCGGCCATCTTCCATCCAAGGTAGCACCGAAATGTAAGGATCCAGGTATCTTTACAATTCCATGCATAATTAATGATGTTCAAGTGGATAATTGCATGTTGGATTTGGGTGCCTCGATTAATATCTTGCCTTAATCCTTATATGAAACATTGCGTATCGGTCCTCTTAGACCCACTGATTTTACAATTCAAATGGCTAATAGATCGTGCACAAAGCCAGAGGGTCTTATTGTTGATGTGCTAGTGCAGGTAGGAACACTTTCATTGGTTGCAGATTTTTATGTGGTCAAGATGGAGGATGAGAGAGGGTCTTCACCAATTCTGCTAGGGAGACCATTTATGGCAACCACGAAGATGAAAATTGATATACATACGGGTGATCTCTCCATGGAGGTAGAAGGGGAAGTGATCAACTTTAATATTCATAAGCCTATGCAATTCCTACCTAACCTTCCAGGAATACAAGCCTTGGACACCATCGAAGATGCTACACTCGCACGATGTAGGGAGGACATATCGGAGCTAGACACCAAAGAGGGGCTGAACACCAAGGATTTTGCTGTTGGGCAATTAATCCATGACATCCCTAGGTATGATATCAATGCCATCAAATTGTGCAATAAAACTATCCTCCCCCCATCTGTTGTGCAGCCTCCGGATATTCAATTCAAGCCTTTACCGGAGCATTTGAAGCCTACCATTCCACCAGATATTCCACTTGATGTTCCACCCGATATCCTACATGATGAGGAGTTCCATTTGGCCGAATCGGCATGAGCTTAAATGGAAGGTATCGTCGAGCCAAACACGTTAAACAAAGGCGCTTGTGGGAGGCAACCCAGTGCTTAATTTTAGAGTTTTAGTGTGAGTCTATTTAGTGTATAAGAGAGTCATGCATGTTAGAAGTCATTAGAGTCTTAGTTGTTTGAATAGCAATCTTTTGAGTTTTCCATCTCAGTGAGTTTGGCGCCTCCAGGCAACATTACGCTCCGCTCCAGCTTCGCACTTAGGTAACTTAATGTCTTCTTGGGGCGCGCAATTTAATGTCTTCTTGGGGCGCAATTCTTTCTGACCTTTTTTATCTTCTCTAGTTTAGCCATGTTAGTAGCTTAATTCTTGTGTGAATCTTTCATGAGCTTCCTTTCCTTACCCTAGATTATACCATGAGGACACGGTTCCATTCAAGTGTGGGGTGGGAAGTTAGTATGCTTTGTTCAACATGTTTCCCTTTTAGTAGCATGCATTAGCTAGTAGTTAGAGCACGTTAGTTTTTTTGGGATGTAGTTGTTGAGTTGTGCTGCTGATTTTTGAGATACATATCATGCAATGATGTTGCCGAGTTTATGAGTCAAATGCTGCGATGTAAATGCTGATTTTATGAGATGATGCCTTCTCTTTGAAGTTTTGATATTTATGCTTTCCATGAATTCCAAAATATTGTGATGCTTGCGCTTTAATGTTATATGTTCTTTTGAGCTGAGATATTTCAGGATGTGGAGTTGATAGAAATGTCCTAGAGGGACTTGGCATTCATTTGGAGGTTCAAAGGATTAGTCGCGTAGCGCACTGTATTTGTGGAGGTTGGTGCTTCGAGTTATGAGGGGCGACATTGACTCCATCATTGCAGTGTTATGCAGTGGTGCGACGGGAAAACAAATCGTCCTATCTCTAGTCCGAGTAACCGGGAATGGGTGGGTAACCCCTATCCTGCCTCGCGCTGAAAGGGTAATGATGAGAAAGAGCGGGACGCGTTCCTTACGCTACCATTCGAAGGCTATGATTGGAACGGTTCAAATTGGAGAGCAAAGCTCAAAAAGGACAAGAAGCAAGCATTTCGCATTGAAAGCTCGTAAAAGAAAAATCAGATTTACAAGAAGTGAAAGAAAAGCAATCGAAAAAAAAGAGCAAAGTCCAAAAGCAAGAAATTTGTCCTACAAGAATTGAAGAAAAGGTTGATCCTCTAATAACTCGAATTCATCATGTGCCAAAGAAAGCAAATTCAGTTGTATGCGCGTGGCTATGACAGTGAACCAAAGATTGAAGTCAGGAGTCTAAAGAGGACTAACTCCTAGTCATCCATTAAATCCCATCTCGAGTTTAAAGGTAACATGTATCATTCTAGTTCTTGTTGATCATTATTTGAGAATGATTGTGAGCATGTATTGATTAACAGATTAGAGATGACTTCTTGAGTAATTTCAATGTTTATGTCATGGCATGATAGGAATGATTTGAGTGCTTGCGTATCTTGTTGTTGTTCGGGGACGAACAAGAATAAGTGTGGGGTAGTTTGATGGAGTGCATTTATACGCTCCATTGAGTTGTTTATTCCCATAATTTTATTACATTTTGTGTGAATCGATTACTCTTTTGTAGTGTTTTCGTATCGCAGGAATGTTCAAGATCGCATTGGAATTTATCGCATATTTGAAGCATTCATCCAAGTTCAAGAAGTCAACAGCAGTCAAAGTCAAAATCAGCTGGTTCAATCAGAAATCAAGACCGGTTCAATCAGACGTGGTTCATTGTGGTTCAACCCCAAAACCCTAACCCTAAACTTGGAAAAAAGAGGAAAAGAATCCTCTCACTTGAACTTGACTTCACTTTGGACGGCACTATTTACGGACAAGTGACAGTGACAGCAGTGGGGGAGTGACTGAAGAGCTTGAGAGAGAAGCCGCCGGAATCACCAGAAATCACTGTTCACGGCGGTCACTATTCATTGTTACTATTCACTTTTACTGTTCACAGCACTATTCACGCCGGAACACTGTTCACGGCCGGATTTCCAAATTATTCAGTTAGTGATTTAGTCTCATTCCAGTAGTGTAACTCAGTATTTTCATTAGTTTTGATGTATTCTATGAGTAACTAAGTTCAACTCAGTTTGGGGATTTATAGTGCAACCATGGTTTGAGATCAACGAATGGATGTTTGAGCTATTGATTTGCTGCCCTTGTATGAATGAAACAAATGCTTTGATGATCAATTTAGTGCAGCTTAGCGGTGAGCTAGATTGATATCAATTGTGTTAAACTTGACTTGATTGCATTGTTGGGGAAAACCTAGCGGTAGAACCAATTTGTGGTATAAGTCGGGTAACTATTGAACTTGTAAGAATAGGTAGAATTTAATTGTCGACATATCTTTAGCGCGAATGTTAGACTGAGGCAGAATTCATTAGCTTATGCATGTATTCGATCGATGATAACTAGTTGCATTGTATTCCTCGAACTGATTTTCTCTGAATTGGGTTCGACCCTGCTTACCGCTTGCTAGTGTGTTAACAGGAGTTACAAATATAAATTTGAGGCGCACGACGATGCGCTGTCAGTATTTTTGTATTTCAGGATGAAACAGGAGCATAAGTCAGATGTGCGCTAACGGGCGTTTTTAAAGGGCGCAATGCACGACCTGCGGAGCTAGCAGCGCAAAAGGAGATAGGAGATAGCTGATTCAGACTGCAGTGCGCAAACCAACTGCGCAAAGCGATTAGCGCAATCAACGTGCGCAACGAGCCATGCGCAGGATAACAGTGTTTCTAAATTTTGATCGTCATTATCTCTACAAAATCTCCTAGATTTGGGAAGTAGCTAAGATTCTCACAGGCCAAATCTAAGCATTCCTTGGGCTTCAAGACCAGTATATAAAGAGGAGGGAATCTAGGGTTTGGAGAGGATAGATAGAGAGAGAGAGACATATAGCAGCAGAGACACACGAGCTCAAGAAGGCCTGCCGTCGAGATTCTGCGCGAACCACCTGCGCCAGCCGAAAACAGCCACCTGCGATTGCGCCGACTTGCTACTTTTCCTTGGCTGCTTTAGTTTTACTTATTATTTCTATGATGTTTGCTTCTAGCATGTCTAGCTAAACACCTTGTATCGGTTGGGCATGATTCTATGAAGTATTTCCTTTGAGACTTGTGTTTAATGCTTAGTTCATCTACTTATATTAATTCTATGCACATGGGTGATAATTAGTTGTGCGAATAAGAGAAGCCTTGAACCGCAATCTTATTCTAACTGCTCGTTATTGTATGTTAAACTAGTTGATAACTTGACGGTGACAACTAGGAGTAACACACTAGGATAATCGGCTACTGTTGTGATAAGATTCGTAGTTACTTAGACTAGTTTTAAGAATTAATAGCTCATGGACTTTGATCGGAACATGCGCGCACGTTAGGAAGCCTTGATCGGACACTAACTTAAGTAGAACTGCACTATAGATGTTTAGAGTCAATGATAAGGGATACGTTCATAGAGGATTGTCTTTACCGATACTTTTCATAGTTATAGTACTTAATATCTACTGCCTGCGCACGTCTAGTGCAATTCTGCTTTCACTACTATTCATTCGCGCACCTGCGCAACCCAATCACTCACAGCCCCAATTTGGTAAGTTGTAGGTTGCTAGCGAAGACGAGTCTGCACGCTCCTTGTGGGATCGACCCTGACTTAGCCGCTGTACTAAGTGGAGAAGGAAGGATTAATTTGACGCGTACAACGACGCGCGATCAATTGGCGCAAAAAACAATCTGCTCAGATATGAAGTAGCAGTGCAAAGAGAGGCTTCCAAGTATTCTCAGAATATCCAGTGAAGATTCCTTGCGTCATCTTAAAGATTTGATTAGGGAAATCAAATCTTCTACAAAATAGGAGATAGGATCTTGTTGAGATCTTGGAGGATCTTCCTAAAAGTTAATGGGATTGTTTCCTAATGGATTTAGGAAATTCCAGCAGCAACAAACAACTCAGCAAGTTCAAGGTAAAGATAAGATTTCTAAAATTGGTTTTAGGAAATCAAATCTCAACAAACTTGCAAGAATCTAGGAGAGCTTTGTGGAAGGCTTCCTAAATTTGATATTGATGGAACTTGGAGTTCCTATTTAAAGGAGGCTTGGCAGAGCAGCAAAGTACCATCCAACATAGAATCCAAGCACCTCAGATATTGAAAGAGAGCAGGGCAATATTCAGAGTGCTAGAGCGGAGGGATCGGATCACCACCGTGAGCAGAGCTGAGTGGTTAACAGAAGAGGCTGATCAGAGCTTGATCATAGAAACCAATTCAGAGCAGGACGAGCTTGTTGGTTGGTCAACACAGGCTGCAGGGGAATTTTCGTGTGAAGGAACTCGGACAATCCGTAGAAGGCCAGGTCTTGCTAGTGATAGACGGTCACTGAGTGAGGGGGATTATTCCAGAGTGTGCAGTGCTCGTGGACGAGTTTGATCGGCTCAGCGGAAAGATTTGAAACGACGCGAACGGAACCTGCACCAGCTAGTTGCTACAGCGGGTGCTATAGCAAACATACGGTAGCATTGTCTTAATTTGAATAGGCTGAGTCTATGGGATCAGTAGAATAGCTATTTTGAATTACTTCAAGTGTGTAGGTGTGTGAGACACAAGTCATAGCGTGTTCTGATTGTGTGTGAGCGACTAGCTAAGGTTGAGTAGCATAGGTTGTATGGAGTCGAACCGCGTTGTACAACAAACCTTGAGACTAATGAATTCAAAGACTGAGGTTCAGTCTTTCCCAGAGGTAAGCACTTGGCCGAACTTCAGTCATTGTTTAGCCTACTACAAAAGATCCGTCAATACAAGTGTCTGCTTGTACGCAATCTGCAACTCAGAGACGCCGCGAATTTCAATTGGTATCAGAGCGCGAACTCGACACACAGAGTGAAGATCCTGAGCGCCTTGCTGAGCTCATCGAGCGAAGTTGAAAGAGAGACAAAGCACAAGTCAGCAGCCTCTACTGGAAGAAGGAAATTATAGTTGTTGGAAGGCGAGAATGAAGGCCTTCCTAAAGGCGATGGATGAGAAGACTTGGAGAGCCGTAGTCTCTGGGTGGTCACACTCACTGACCATCGACGACAAAGGAGTTGCACGGGAGAAAACCGAGGAGACATGGATAGCTGAAGAGCAAGCAATAACTCCAAAGCCTTCAACGCGATATTTGCCACTGTTGATGCAAATAATTTCAGGCTGATCTCCAACTGTGAAGTTGCCAAGCAAGCATGGGAGATCCTCGAGACGGCTCATGAAAGGAACAAAACTCATGTTGCAAACTTGAGAGACGAAGACAGTGAAGAAGACTCTGAACAAACGAGCAATGTTGCTCTAACGACTGAAACCGTTTCAACAAAGCTGGAAATTGTTTATGGTGTTGAAGAGTCAGACGGTAGTGATGATGAGGAAATCAGTGAGAAGTCTATTGTAAGAAACTTTACCTTGTTGCACGAAGAGTGGCTGCAAGTCATCGAGATCAACAAAGGATTGACTGCCAAAGTTTCAGACCTGGAAGAAAAACAAGAGGAGCTGTTGAAGACGATCACTTCTCTTACGGATCAGGCTGCCGAACAAGAAGAGAAGCTTGCTGCAGAGAAGGAAGATCTCAACCTCTACAGGAAGACAGCAAAGATGCTTAGCAGGGGCTCAAGCACTCTTGAAGATATTCTAACATGCCAAAGATATGGAGGAGGCTACTCTGGTCTTGGATACATGGGTGAAGAAAATACTGGTATAATGGTATTTGTCAAAGCTACGGAGCCAGAAGATGTTGGGAATGCCGTGAAGAAACCTATCCTGTCCCAGAAATCAGTTCAGAAGAAGGTGCCTAGAAGGATGAGCAAGAGGATGCTACAGCAACCTCTGTGTCAACAACCTGTAGCTGAGAAGAAGGCCAAAAGCAATGGCTGCAGATGCTATCTTTGTGATCAGAAGGGACACATTCAGAGGAGATGCCCGATCTTGAATAAAGTATTGGAGACCTCAGAGATCGCCCACAGACGGACAATGCCAGATAAAGCCAACAATTAGACGTGGCACGCAGGAGACCTTCAGCTCATCAAAGCCGATGAAGGACAGTCACTATCCAGTGTTGCGCGGAAACATCAGATATGTTGGAGGGACAATGAACTGGAGAATGAGGATTGCAAAGGACATTGGCACAGATCGGGTGAGACAACGAAACAATGCCGGAAGGAAAGAAAGAGTTGTTGAACACAACAGAGCTCGGAAGAAGTGGTTTTGAAAACCAGTACAGGTATGGGTGGAGAAGCAGCCACCAAATAGTCCCCCAAAATCATCAGAAGAGACACATGCTAAGACACCAAGAATTCTCTTTCTTCGATGGATGGAGAAGAGATGTTGGCCTATTCGCTGAGGGAGAAGAAGAGCCCCTACAGAAGATGCTCAGGTTTTGTCAAAAATGTCAAGGGGGAAATTGTTAAGATAATGACATCCTTGACAAAACTAGCTCGAGAAGATGACAACAACAAAGAGCAAGAAGTTGGTACACCATCCGATGACAGCAGGAGCTATCTAAAGACACCACTTGAGAAGAAGCCAGAAGACAAGCTAGGGATAGCTTGAGTCCTTGAATTGAGATGAATCCTGAAGAAGCTGAGGAAGCTGCTAGAGAAGAAGTCTGAAGATGAGATGAGGATTATTGCCAAGGATCAGAAGGGTCTTTGAATTTTGTCAAAAATGCCAAGGGGGAGATTGTTAAGGTATGTGGCATCATTGACAAACTCCTACAAGGTGCACAAGAGTGTTCTACAGCAAGCATGTGAAGACAGAAGCTGGTGTAGAGCGTTCCAGAGTGAACAAGCAGAGTGCACAAGACGTTGCTACAGCAACCTGTATAACAAAGAGCTGTAGCATCCCAAATAGCAGATTTCTGTGTGAAGAACAAGCTGCCCAGAATTGGAGAGAAAAGCAACGAAAGCTTTCTAAATGAAATTTAGAAGATTCCCTGAGTGAATAGCTTGCCAACAAGTCAGCCCGAGGATATTGAGTTTTGTAAAGTAAGTGTCCTTATCAAGAGTCCTACAAAGCGGAGAAGATCTACAGCAACATGTAGAGATGGCAGGTGAAGCACAGTGAAGTGCCGACAAGGTGAACAAGCAGTTGCTACAGCAGGAGCTGTAGTAGGGAGCTGTAGCAACAGTATGGGCGCAAAACAATCTGCTCAGATAGGAAGTAGCAGTCCAAAAAGAGGCTTCCGAATATTCTCAGAATATCCAATGAAGATTCTGTGCCTCATCTTAAAGATTTGATTAGGGAAATCAAAACTCCTACAAAATAGGAGATAGGATCTTGTTGAGATCTTGGAGGATCTTCCTAAAAGTTAATGGGATTGTTTCCAAATGGATTTAGGAAATTTCAGCAGCAACAAACAACTCAACAAGCTCAAGGTAAAGATAAGATTTCTAAAATTGGTTTTGGGAAATCAAATCTCAACAAACTTGCAAGAATCTAAGAGAGCTTTGTGGAAGGCTCCTAAATTTGATATTGATGGAACTTGGAGTTCCTATTTAAAGGAGGTTGGGCAGAGCAGCAAAGTATCCATCCATCCAACATAGAATCCAAGCACCTCAGATATTGAAAGAGAGCACAGAGTGCTAGAGCAGAGGGATCGAATCACCTCCGTGAGCAGAGCGTGAGAGCAGAGTTGAGTGGTTAACAGCAGAGGCTGATCGAGACTTGCAGAGTCTGATCAGAGCTTCATCATAGAAAACAATTCAGAGCAGGACGAGCTTGTTGGTTGATCAACACAGGCTCCAGGGGAATTTTCGGGTGGAGGAATTCGGACAATCTTTAGAAGGCCAGGTCTCGCTAGTGATAGACGATCACTGAGTGAGGGGGATTATTCCACAGTGTGCAGCGCTCGTGGAAGATTTTGATCGGCTCGGCGGAAAGCTTTGGAGCGACGCGGACAGAACTTGCACCAGCTAGTTGCTACAGCGGGTGCTATAGCAAACCTACTAAGACATTATGTTAATTAGAATAGGCTGAGTCTTTGTGATCAGAGGAGTAGCTATTCTGAATTAATTCAAGTGAGTAGGTGTGTGTCTGAAACACAAGTCAGAGCGTGTTCTAATTGTGTTTGATCGACTAGCTAAAGTTGAGTAGCATAGGTTGCGTGGAGTCGAACCGTGTTGTACAACAGACCTTGAGACTAGTGAATTGAAAGTCCGAGATTCTGTCTTTCCCTGAGGTAGGCACTTGGCCGAGCTGGGTGATAAATTATTGTTCATTGTTTTATCTTGCTGCACAAGATATGCCTGTACAAGAGTGTGCTATAGCAATTGCTTGTACACAAATCTGCATCTCAGAGACACTGTGAAGATTTCACAACCGAAGGGATTCTGCGATGAGAAGAATATCAATAAAGTTTGCTCGTGAAAGATTTCGATCGGCTCGGCGGAAAGCTTTGGAGCGACGCGGACAGAACCCAGCTAGTTTCTACAGCGGGTGCTATAGCAAACCTACTAAGACATTATGTTAATTAGAATAGGCTGAGTCTTTGTGATCAGAGGAGTAGCTATTCTGAATTAATTCAAGTGAGTAGGTGTGTGTCTGAAACACAAGTCAGAGCGTGTTCTAATTGTGTTTGATCGACTAGCTAAAGTTGAGTAGCATAGGTTGCGTGGAGTCGAACCGTGTTGTACAACAGACCTTGAGACTAGTGAATTGAAAGTCCGAGATTCTGTCTTTCCCTGAGGTAGGCACTTGGCCGAGCTGGGTGATAAATTATTGTTCATTGTTTTATCTTGCTGCACAAGATATGCCTGTACAAGAGTGTGCTATAGCAATTGCTTGTACACAAATCTTGCTTTTTATTCCGCGCAGGTCTCCTTTCTTGTAGTTCTGAGGGACCCGGTTGGCTTGCATCTTCATTGCCTTGGGACCGGTGATTTGTCACTCCATGTTCCATGTCATACCCCATTTGTTGTCCTTCTTCCTCATCATTCCCCCTGCATTATATGTCATGGATGTAAGTATTTTTCAAAAAATAAATCAGAGGTCGGTATAAAACAAATACAATGAATGCATTTATATTATACAATTGTCACACTAAATGAGAGCAGTGTCTACACCGAGAGTATCTGACTCCCCTAACTTTTATAGTTCCTCAAAAGCCGAATGGAAAATGTAGTGACCTCTCATTCGTGTCGTAGTACATGTGCTATTTTGGAAAATGTATGTTGTAGTTCGTGCATGAAGCACCAATGCTTGTACCTATTGGTCAATATAATTAGTTGAACATATTATTTGTAGCATCAACAAACTTCAGTATAATTTGTACTTACAATACTATGACGCTCTGGTGTATTTGGGTGATACAGTTGCGACTTCTCAAATCTTGGTTGAACAAACCGACGAGTTGTGTTCTCGTGCCAATTCCGGTACTCGGCATTAGGCCCATCCACATCATCCTCTTCCCCCCCCCCCCCCACCACAGCTCGACTCCACCACATGTCGATGTACTCCCTCAATTTTATTGACCAATCCTTCCTCCTTTTCCTGGTCAACAGATGGTTGTTCGTATAAGTCGGGTTCAATAATGGAAATAGGTGTTCGTCGTATGGCGTGCACTAGAAATCATCATGACTCATGCGATCTAATTGGTCCCGATAAGACTAATGAGCCATGCGGTGTCTCTATGTATGACTTTGGTTCATACCATTTTCTGCGCATTAAGAGGATTTAAATGTCAATACGGTTTAATTGTATTCTAAACAAATAACACTACTACTTATGTCTATGACCAAGCTCCCATGTAGTATTGATCTATGTCTGCATCAATGGGTTGGAGAGTCCGACTGAACCCTTGCGGCCACCCTATCTTGATTCTTTCCCAGCTCCAAAGCTATAAAAGAATTATGCAGCCGCCCATTGTTTATGCCCCTTGCGTGCCGCGCTGCACAACTGCCTGTATAAGTAGGTAAGAATTGCATTCCCCCAACTATATGACCTCATTGTGCCAAGGTCGGCCAATAACGGCATGTATTGGAGCGAGATCCTATCTCCGGACAAGTCAGGGATCAATAATGATCCTAACATACATAGAATGTATGCCCTCGCATATCTCTTAAGCACTTCATCTGATGCATTAGCGAGTATTACTTTCATATTGTTATGAAACCATCTCCTCTTCGCCATGGTAGGTGACCTCGAGCACTCCGGGTAGGCACCTAACAATCTGATATATAAACTTTCTCATTCCTCATCCTCTTTCCCTATAACCACATTGCCCTCTATCGGCAAACTGGTAAGGAGACCCACGTACTGCAAACTGATAGTCGACTCTTATGTCTGCAAATGAAAGGTATGAGTCTTCTGTCTCCATCTCTCAACAAATGTTGTGAATAACGCCCAGTCTGCTTCAATATTTTGTACTTTAGTCCATGGAAAGAAACCAGCTCTGACAATGTAAGGAACAATACGAGGGTCATTAACCCACATCCTCCGATGTACCATCTTCAGAATTTTACTAGTCTGCATTCCATCATATGAGGATCTAATTTAAAAATACACACAATGTAAATTTTAAATCAAACACATTTTCAATTGTTTAGTAATTGGATCAATGCAAACTTCTTCTAAACGATGTGTACGCTGCTGGGATAGAATTGAACGGTCTATCGGCCCTGGCTAATCGATCTGGTTTAAATAATTAGAAATTATACACATAATTATTTCAGATCTAGTTTATCGTTGTTAAAAAGTGTGCGACATAACCTAAACTTAAATTACTTTCCCCTTACATTCAAACATGCAAATCATACTTGTAACATTTTGTATCAACAAAATGAAACATTACCGATACAATTACATCATCATACACTAAACCTGTACAAATTTTCAAAATAACACACTACCAACTATTACTATTATAATTTAAACATCATCACACCCTAAACAAGTGCAATTATCCAAATAAACTTATCCCCAATATTAACATTCAAACAACCCTAAACCTTAAACATCATAAACCTTAAATAACACAAAATCAACACAACCCTAATCATACATAATCAAATCATCAATTGGAATTAGCCATAAACAAACCATGCCACCAAAAATCCTTCCTATCTCAACCTCGCTCTTCGCTACCGAAATCATTGTAGTTGCCAGAGAACAAATGGAGATGAAGGAGGAGAAAGAAGGAAGACCACTCATTTGTTATCTTCGTGATTCTTAATGAAATCGGTCTAAACAAGAACGGTCTCTTGAAGATTCGGGCGACTGTCCAACCAGCCCCGAATCTTTTTAATTTTTCTAAGAGACCGGTTTTGTTAAATCGGACTCATTAAAAATAAGGCATTTGAGAAAGTTTTTCAATAGATGTGGTATTTGAGAAAGATGAACTTCAAAACACGACAAAACTAAAAAAAAAAAAAAAAAAAAAAATTTCCTTATCATGAAAAAACACAGACTGCCTCCCTATCAGATACAAGGTTTTTATATACTGCAGTACTCATACTTGTATCTCTTCTTCACTGTTAAGGTATGTGGCATCATTGACAAACTCCTACAAAGTGCACTAGAGCCTGCTACAGCAAGTATGTAAAGAAAACAGCTGATGAAGAGCATTCCAGAGTGAGCAAACTCAGTAAGTCGCGCTCCAGACGAAGACATTAAGTGGCGCTCCAGATGTAGACATTAAGTGGCGCCTGAGCTTAATGTCTTCATCAGGCGCGCCACCTAATGTTGCCTTGGGGAGCTCAGAAATCTGGAAGAGATCATGAAGACATCAGCTTGTGCAATCTGGGCAGAGTGACTATCTCAGTGCTCAAGTAGTGGAGTAAGCAAGTGCTATAGCAATCTCTGGAGCAGAAGTTCAGTAGCAGAAGATCAGCTCTCCTTCAGAAATCCAGTGCATGTATACAAGGTAGAAAAGCTGCAAGTGCTACAGCAGATGCTGGAGCTAAAATGCTGTAGCAGAAATTCAAAGCTTTCTCAGAGATTGCGTTCAAACAACAAATCAGTGGACCGAAGGGCTTCCGGAAAGAGCTGAATATTCAGGAGAATATTTTCTGGAGTGTCTCTCAAGAACAAGGGCAGACTTGTTGAGTGAAGATTTGATTGGAAAATCAAAACTCCTACAAATTAGGAGATATGATCTTGTAGAGATCTTGGAGGATCTTCTTTAAAATTGATGGGTGATCGCGCGTCGTTGTGCGCGTCAAATATAATTCCTTCCTCTCCCACTAGTACAGCGGTTAAGTAAGGGTCGATCTCCACAGGGAGCAAGCAGTGAGTCTCAGCCAGTAACCTACACTTAAGAAAACGGGGGTTGCGTGAGTGATTGGGGGTTTTGCGCGATGCGCGAATAACAGCGAATATCGTAACACAGGGAATTGCACTAGACGTGCGCAAGCAGTAGAGATGAAGTACTATATTTATGAGAAGTATTGGGCAGACAATCCTCTATGAATGCATTCCTTATCATTGACTCTAAAACATCTATAGTTTATGCTTTACTTGGGTTAGTGTCCGGTAAAGGCTTCCTAACACGTGCGCATGTTCCGTTCAAAGTTCATGTGCTATTAATCCTTAGAACTAGACTAAACAGCTGCGAATCCTGTCACAGTAGCAGCTGCCTACCCTAACTCGTTACTCCTAATTGTCACGGTAAGTTTGCGGTTCAAGGCTTCCCCTACGCATGCAACTAGTTTAACAGGTGACAAGCAAGCAACACAAGTAAGTTTGCGGTTCAAGGCTTCCCCTACTCATGCAACTAACCGTCTCGGCGCGCACAGAATTAATACAAGTAAATAAACTATGCATTAAGCTCAAGTCTCAAAGGTAATACATCATAGATTCATGCCCGACCAACACTAAGTGTTTAGCTAGACATGCTAGTGGTAAACATCATAAAATAGTAAATAACAACTACTGAATCCAAGAAAACGGTAGCAAACAGTGCGTGCAGTGTCTTCTCTTGGCTGGCGCAGTCGGCTGGCGCAACTCTCCTTGACAGGTCCGTGTGTTTTTCAGTTCTGCCGTGCAGTGCCTCGGGAATGTCGCTGAGTGATGGTGTTCCGCCTCCCTTGAAACCCTAGACTTTCTTTGTTTAAATAGTGCCCCAGGAAGTTCATCTTTTGGCAACTTCCAAGTCTGGTCACTGGGACTTTGCGCCTGGCGCACAGCATTGATTGGCGCAATCGGGTAGCGCACCTCTGCTGTCCTTCGCCATTTCTTCTTTTGTTTGCGCCGCTAGCTCCACAGGCTGATCTTTCACTCCTAGAACGCTGCCTGTTAGCGCGTATCCGACTTAAGGACTCGTTCTGACCTGATATACAAAAATAGTGGAAACGAGTAATCTTGCCCATAAAATATTGCAAACAAGCATGGGTTTATGATCTAAATAACGTGTATAACTAGGCTCTATCAAACCCCCCACACTTGCCCCTTGTTCGTCCCGAACAAGTACTGAAACGCGGATACAATTACCTTTTCTGGAGACTGGCGCACAGCCTTGCATTCTAGCGCAAGATGCACAGTTGCTTCAACTTGTGCTGCTCTATCACCTGCGCACAACTGCACTCAATAGTTTTAATATAATAATCCCGAAATTTCATTACCTCTCAGCCGGGATGAAGGTCTTTGGATGACTGGGAGATAGCTCTTCTTAGGCTCCTGGTTGTCAGCTCCCGCTCCGAAGATAGGTATATGGTTTCGTGCGCGAGCTTCTTCCAGTGCGTGATTCGTTCGCACACTTCCTGAGAACCTGAGCCTTTGATGATATCCTTGTGGTCTTGCGCACGCAGGTACTAAGTAGTGCGCATGCTGATTCTTTGTAACGAAAATCATCTGCTTCTGCTGGTATTTTTCTTTTGTACAGCTTCCTTTCCAAATTTTTTTTATTTTATTCCCAGAACAGTTCCAATCTCAGCCTTCGGATAGCAGCTATGGAACTCGTTCCGCTCTCCCTCCTTGGTTTGTCTGCGCCGGTCAGCGCACGCGTTTACATCCGCGCCCGCTTCCCTTAGCTTGATATCCAGAGAGAAGGTGGTCTGTTTTCCCACCTCGCCACGCTTTGGGTATTTTGCCTTTTGCATCTGCGTGACTGAGCGCGCTCTGTTGTTCCGAAGGTTGCGAAGCACCGGCCTCCACTAGCGCACTCGACCATATACCTCGCCTTCGAAGCAGAAGCGACTAACCGCCTCTCTGGAGCATTTCTATCAACTCCACATCCCCTGTATATCCCAACTAACAGGAGCAGAAAAAACGAAAAAATTATGCTAAAACAGTAGATAGCAGTGCACACAATACGGATAGCGCAAAACAAGCTGGAGCGCATGCGCATCCTGCACCTTAGCGCACTACTGCTACCAATTTTCTTCAACTTAAACTAAGCTATACTAAAAATGCTCAAAACATAAAATGTAAGAGTAACGCCCCCCCCCCCCCCCCCCCCCCCACACTTGAACAGAGATGTGTCCCCACGACTCAAGCTCAAGCGCACGGAGGTTGCGCACATGCATGCAATGCAACGAAAATAAAGAACAAAAGAGTGAACACAAATAGTCACACAAAATATAGCAAGGGGGGCAAAGAATGTAGGGCACAAATATTCAGCACACAAAATAGTCACTAGACGCAGCAATTAATAAAAGACACCACCCTAAAGAAAATCACTGCGCCTGCCCTCGGCCTTAGAAGTCCTCCGAGCTAGACGCTGCTGCTGACCCACGCGCCTCATCCTCTGAAGAATCTGTCATGGAGTCGGTGCTGGAGGATGGTGGCACAATGGTGAGGGGGTCGGGCTGCTCGTCCTCGGAAAGTGACTCCCATATGGAATCGGAGTCGACGCTGGGAAAGTTAATTGGGGACTCCGGAATAGAAGGCCGGGCAGGGGAAACTACTGGTGATGGTATCGGTGCTGGTGCAGGTGCAGGGGTGGGCTCTGCTGCTGGGGCTGCTGGTTCTGGTGCGGGCTCTGCTGGGGCTGGGGCTGGGGTTGGAGCTGGTGCTGGAGCTGGAGAGGGTGCTGGAGCTGGAGCTGCTGAAGTTTCTCGGGTTCGGGTAGGAGGTGGATGGTGCAGGCTGAGGAGAGGGGGAATTGCATCTCCAAATTTCCACCCGGATGGTGGACTCATACTTAAATCCGCCCCCTCTGGCGCTAAGTATTCGAGCACGCGCATAACGTTGAACAACATGCGCTGCTCGGCAGTGGCTTCCTCAGGCGCCGCCTCAGTCTCAGTCCTTGGGCGCTTGGCAGGGGCACGCGGGGGAGAGTCCTCTATGGAAATGGTCACTGGCTCCCCCAATGGTGCGCGGGCCCTCTGTTGCGCTCCAGTCTGCGCCCGAGTCCTTGGGCGCCTGACTAGAGGCACCTTTGGTTCTAGGGCCTCCTCCATCTCTTCGTCTGCTGCGGCGGCTGCTGCGGCTGCTGCGGCTGCTGCGGCTGCTGCGGCTGCTGCTGCACCTGCCGCTGCGCCCTGCGCACTGCTCTCTGCCCTGGCCCGCGCACTGCTCTCTACTCTGGCCCGCGGTGGTCTGGCTGGCTGCAGATGGTAGCACCACTCTAGTGTGCCATCGTCCCGAACGGCTACCGCCCTGATTTGCAGCATGTGGGCGCGGTCCAGAGGTATAGGCTGCACCAAGGTGTGCTCTGGCACCTCGGGCTCTCCATGTAAGGCCCGCAGCAAGTGCGTAATAAGCCCTCCACACGTCAGCGGCCCTCGCATGCTGACTCGGCTCCAATGATGCACCATGTTCAGGATGAACAGCACCTTCCGCTCATAATACAGCCCCGTCAAAATCTCCATATCCAGGAGGCTGATCTTTGGTGCGCCGTTGAAACGGCCAATGATTGCATAGGCCACGATGCGCCACAAGTAAAACAGCCACGGGTCGCGCAGCTCGCGGCCCCTGCTGCGCCCCGCGGCGAATGCTGGTCCTGTTGCCATGTCCCGCCAAGCCTCCTGGTTATTGTGCGTGTCTAACTCCTCCTCACGCACCTTGGCGTACCCGAATGCGCGCCTCAGCCTCCTTTCCGAGGCTATGAACCAGACACCCCTGTGTCTATATCTAATCTCCCTGTCCCCCGCCTCCATAGACGCTAGGAACTCACACGTATCCTCCTGGTCTGACGCGCTGCGGAGGTCCATTAGCGCCTCCCAGCCGGCAATCGCTAGCCTCTGCGCCACGAGATCCTCTAACCCTACCTCGCGCAGGAAATCTCGACAGATGTACGGTGTCCCGTACATGTCCAGGCTAATGAATGCTGCGTACTTGTTAGCGAAAGCCGCTGGGGTCACTTGGTCTGCGGCGGGCCTCATCTTGCGCTGGCTCCGGTCAATCGTGGTCAATGCTCCCCAAAACCCTAAAAATCGAAACTGCCCAGAATCCTCTGAAATTTGCACCGAACGAGCGCCTACTGGTCGCCTACACAACGCACAAAACAGCACTCCAAGCCGCGCACTCTAGCCTGGTGCGATTTCAAAACCCTAAAAACTGTCTTCTCCGCGCAAACCCTAACAGAAGCGGCTCAAAGCGGGATCGGGGGTTACCTGGGTGCTGTGCGGTCGTGTTGTCCTTGAATCTCTCTAGACGGACGGTGGGATGGGCGCTGATCGACGGCAGAGGTCTGAGGGCGGGAGCTTGTGTGTAACGGTCGAGTGAAAAAGTGCTGGGAATTTTTCTAAGTCTGGCCTTATATACCCCCTATGGCTAGCGCAACTGACCTGCGCATTGATAGGCGCACGGTCCTGCGCACTTGTGTGACTACAAAAAAACTACCAAACCCTATTCTAACTAAAAACACGCCAAAAAAAAACAAAATAAGCAGAATAAAATGTGCCAAAATAAAATGTGTCGGGTTACCTCCCGACAAGTGCCTTTGTTTAACGTCGTTGGCTCGACGGTACCTCGTTACGTGCCAAGTAGTGCGTCTGCAGCCTCCCCCACTCTTGCTCCTGAGTGTCCTTGCGCCAGTGCTTGTGTTACGATCTCAGTGGTCCTGCGCAAAGGATAAAAGGAGAGGTCAGCATGTGATACATTATTCGTAAGGAGGGCAGATGCAGAGGAAGAGGAGATATAGGCGATGGGTGCTAGTTCTCCCTCTGAAACATCTGGTGGTGCGTCTGGCGCAGCAGCTTGCTCGTCTACTATCTCTGGCTAGGCCAAGTCAATGTTGCGTGCTGCGCCATCCCAAGGTTCGCCCAAGTACCGTTTGACTCTCTGCCCGTTAACCTGAAAACGATGCTGGTGCCCGTCTTCCAATTCAATTGTGCCGTAGGGGAAAACCTTGGTGACGGTGTATGGTCCCGTCCACTTGCTGCGCAGCTTCCCAGGCATGAGCTTCAGGCGTGATGAAAATAATAATACCTGATCGCCTGGTTCAAATGTGCGCCGGAGGATGTGCTTGTCATGAAACGCCTTGGTGCGCGCTTTGTAATCGCGCAGTCCCTCATAGGCGTCTAGGCGCAGCTCTTCTAGTTCGCTCAGCTCAAATGCGCGTTCTTGTCCTGCCTCCTCCAAGTTCAAGTTGCAAATACGTAAGGCCCAATATGCCTTGTGCTCGAGCTCCACTGGCAGGTGGCATGCCTTCCCATAGACCAGCCGGAATGGTGAGGTTCCAATGGGTGTCTTGTGTGCAGTGCGGTATGCCCATAGCGCATCATCCAGGCGCTGGCTCCAATCCTTGCGCGACGGCCTCACAGTCTTTTCCAAGATGCGCTTGATCTCTCTGTTAGAAACTTCGGCCTGTCCATTCGTCTGCGGATGGTAAGCGGTGTACGTCTTGTGGCGCACCCCATAGTGCTTGAAGACTTGCGCCACAACCCTGTTGCAGAAGTGCGTCCCCTGGTCGCTGATAACTGCCTTAGGCACTCCGTACCTGCAAAATATGTTAGTTCTGAGAAAATTAGCGACAGTCTTACCATCATCCTTGCGCGTGGCCTTAGCTTCGACCCATTTGGATACGTAATCCACGGCCACCAGTATGTACTCGTAGCCGGCAGATGGGGGAAATGGACCCATGAAGTCGATTCCCCAAACATCGAACACTTCATCCACCAGAATCGGGGTCTGCGGCATCTCGTTGCGCGCGGAGATTCCTCCAGTGCGCTGGCACCTGTCACACTTCCTGCAGTGGTCATAGGCATCTCTGAATAGGTGCGGCCAGTAGAATCCACAGTCCAAGATCTTCCTGCTCGTGCGCTTGGGACCGAAATGTCCTCCACAGGCGTGCGCATGACAAAACATCAATACAGAGTTAATCTCATGGTCAGGCACGCAACGTCTTAATATCCGATCTGGACCTATTCTAAGCATGTAAGGATCATCCCAAAGGTAATGCTTGGACTCATGTTTCAATCGCATGCACTGAGTTTTATTGAAATGAGGAGGGAACGCACCTGTGACCAGGTAATTTGCGATATGCGCATACCATGGTACCTTACCTGTTAGCGCCATCAGATGCTCGTCAGGGAATGTCTCCTTGATCTGCCCTGGCTCCTCATCCTTTATGATCCTGCTCAGGTGATCAGCGACGGTATTTTCTGTGCCCTTCTTATCTTTGATCTCTAAATCGAATTCCTGAAGTAGAAGTACCCAGCGCATCAGGCGCGGCTTGGTCTCTTTCTTGGATATGAGGTAGCGGATGGCTGCGTGGTCCGTGTAGATGATGACTCTGGCGCCTAGAACATATGCTCGGAACTTCTCCAGCGCAAATACAATTGCCAGAAGCTCCTTCTCCGTGGTGGTGTAGTTCTTCTACGCGGAGTCTAGTGTGCGCGATGCATAGTAGATGGCATGCGGCTTCTTGTCCTCGCGCTGCCCCAAGACTGCTCCCACTGCGTAGTCACTTGCGTCACACATCAGCTCAAATGGCAGGTTCCAGTCTGGTGCGCGCATCACTGGCGCACTGGTCAGCGCTTCTTTCAGCTTATCGAACGCCGCCCTGCACTCATCAGTAAAATCGAAGCACACGTCTTTTTGCAACAGGTTAGACAGGGGTATGCAAATCTTAGAGAAATCCTTAATAAAACGCCTGTAAAACCCAGCATGCCCTAAGAACGATTTCACGTCGCGCACGTTGGTGGCATAAGGCAGATTAGAAATAATATCTATCTTAGCTTTGTCTACCTTAATACCCTCCTCTGAAATGATATGACCCAATACTACTCCGTGCGTAACCATGAAATGACACTTCTCGTAGTTTAGCACTAAGTTCTTAGAGATGCAGCGTGCTAAGACTTTATCTAGATGTGTTAAGCATGCATCAAAGGTACTCCCATATACAGTGAAGTCATCCATGAACACTTCTATACATATACCAATCATATCAGAGAAAATGCTCATGACGAGGCGTTGGAACGTACCTGGCGCGTTGCACAGCCCAAAAGACATACGCCGAAACGCAAAAGTTCCGAAGGGGCATGTGAACGTGGTCTTCTCTTGATCCTCCGCAGCTATGGGTATCTGATTGTAACCTGAATATCCGTCCAAAAAACAAAAGTAAGGCTTACCTGCCAAGCGATCCAGCATTTGGTCCATGAAGGGTAGCGGGAAGTGGTCCTTGCGCGTTACAGCGTTCAGCTTCCTGTAGTCGATGCACATGCGCCAGCCAGTCTGTATGCGCTTGGGAACTAGCTCGCCCTGCGCATTCTCCTCCACCGTGATTCCTCCTTTCTTTGGCACAACGTGCACCGGGCTGACCCATCTGCTGTCTGAGATTGGGTAAATGACCCCTGCGTCAAGCAACTTCAGAACTTCCTTTTGCACTACCTCCATCATATTTGGGTTTAACCTGCGCTGAGCCTCCCTGGATGGCTTGGCGCCGTCTTCCAACAGAATTCGGTGCATGCACACGTCTGGGCTCACTCCGCGCAGATCAGCAAGAGTCCATCCAATAGCGCGCTGGTTCCTGCGCAGCACCTGTTGTAAACGCGCCTCCTGCTCTTCTTCCAATCCCCTCTTGATGATCACTGGCAGGGTGTCCTCATCTCCCAAGAAAATGTACTTGAGATGCTCCGGGAGTTGCTTCAGTTCGATCTTGGGTGCCTGCTCAACAGAGGGCAAGATTTTGTTAGCGGTGCAAATATGAACTATATCACGTACCTGTGTGGATGCTGGTTCAGCACTGCTTAGCTCCTTCTCTTGCTCCTCCAGTTCTGCCTGTGTCAGTAGCTCTGGTCCTATGGTTGCGCTTGCACACTGCGCTTCTGTGACTAAGTCGTCAAAGCTGTCCATTGCGTGCACGGTAGCGTCCTCATGTGGGTGCTGCATCCCTTCGAAGATGTTGAAATGGATTTCTTCGCCATCTACCTCCATGGAGAGCGTGCCCCTCCACACGTCTATCTTCGTGCGCGCAGTCATCAGAAACGGTCTGCCTAGGAGGATCTGCGCTCCGCTGGCGCTTGATTCACCCTCCATTTCGAGCACATAAAAGTCTGCTGGGAACACCAGCTCTCCTACTCGAACTAGGACATCTTCTATCATGCCTGCAGGTTGTTTGCACGATCTATCTGCTAGCTGAATTGTGAGACCTGCAGGTTTTAGTGGTCCAAGGCGCAAGGTCGCATAGAGAGAATATGGTAATAAATTGATTGATGCGCCTAAATCGATCATGCAGTTGCTTACCGTGGTCTTACCTAAGGTGCAAGGGATAGTGAATGTACCTGGATCTCGGCACTTAGGTGGTACCTTTTGTTGCACGATTGCTGAGGCCTGCGCATTTAGCATTACTTGTGCGCATTCGCCTGTCCTTCTTTTATTCGTGCACAGCTCTTTTAAAAACTTCGCATACCTGGGAATCTGTCGAATAGCTTCTATGAGAGGTATGTTGATTTCCACCTTGCTGAACAGCTCATACAGTTCCTTGTCCAGTGCTTCTTTTCTCGCCAGTGGTGCCTGCACAGGGAAAGGAGCAGGTATGTTAGTACAATTTTTGTCCTTGTTTTTCGAGTGAGACATACCTGGCGCTTTGCCCTGCTGGTTCGTGGTTGGCGCTTCTGATTGCGCCTCTGGCTCTGGTTGCGCACTCTGAGCTGCTGGATCTGGGACTTGCGCAACTGGTTGCGCGGGCGCCTGCGCGGTCTGCTCTGTTCCCACTGTGCGCCCAGTCCTCAGTGTTACTGCATTAACTCCTCCCTTAGGGTTCTGAATCACTTGCGAAGGCAGGTTGCCATCGCTCTTTTTCAGCTCATACACCGTGGTTGCAATTTGTGATAGATGCTTTTCTATGGATTCGAACCTCTTGTCATACTTTTCGTCATTCTTGCGCACTGTGTCTGCTAGCTGCCCCATGATATCTTCCAAGGATCGCCGTGGTTGCTGACTGTTCTGCGCTGGTGCGTCTGTGCGGCGATGCGGTGGATTGTAGGGTGCAGCTTGTTGCGTCTGCTGTGGTGCGCGCTGATCAGTGGGCTGCCTCTGGAAATTGTTCTCTTCTCTCCATCTGAATCCATTTGCAGCAAGCCCAAAGCGCGGCTGATTCTGCCTCTGCGGTCCTCTGTTGTCCCATCCTCCAAGGGCATTTACATCTCCAGTTTCTTCAAAAAGTGTTGGGCACTCGTCTGTCTTGTGCTCAGTGGACCTGCAGAATTCACATACCTTTGGCGCAACTGGTTGTGCGCTCTGCGCACTCATCAGCTTCTGTAGCATGGCCTTCATTTCTTTGATCTCAGCGCTTGCCTCTACCTGATGCACAGAACGAGTACGACTATTTTCAAGTGTCAATTGATGTCTTACCTGCCCAGCAGAATCTTCTATCAGCTGCCATGCATCCTCCGGGTACATGTTGCAAATGTCCCCTCCCGCGCATGCATTCAGTAGTCGCAGCTCCATGGGCAGCAGTCCATTCAGAAAGTTCTCTATCAGCACATTCTGGGGAAGACCGTGATTGTAGCAGTTGGCTTCAAGCTCCCTGAAACGCTCGTAGTATTCTGACAGAGACTCCCCTGCGCCTTGCCTTGGCGCGGCCAATTCCCTTCTGAGCAGCGCAATCTTCGCTGCTGGATAAAATTTATCTAAGAATTTCTTCTGCAGCTGCTCCCATGTGTGGATTGATCCTGCGGGTAGGCTCATCAGCCAGTGTTTGGCTGCATCGCTCAATGAAAATGGGAACGCTTTCATCTTCAGCGCTTCATCGTTTTCCCCCAAAGCCTTCATGTTCTCGCAAATGATTAGGAACTCCCGCACATGCTTGACTGGATTTTCGTTGTTCATTCCGTGAAACTTGGGCATGTGATGGATGAGTGAGCTCCTTAGTTCGAACTGCCCGTCGGGCGGAAGCACTATGCACCATGGCTGGTTAACAGTGAGTGGGGCTGACATTTCGCGCACTGTCCTACGCCTCGCGACTGGACGAACGGGTGGCGCAATGTATGGTTCAGCGGCCATCCGTGCGTCGTCCTCACGCTGCACTTCCTCTCTGAATAGGGCTGCGCGGTTATGCGCCCTTGCTTCCTCTGGGGTTCTGTCTCCCAGGTTGTCTCCAACCACACTGTTATCCTCCATGTCCTGATCCAAACTCAAGAAACGAAATTAAATGGCAACGAAGTTGTTGCGTCTGTCAGTGCGCAACTAGAATCTGCGCAGCGCAACTGTTTCAAGGTTGCGCAGGCTGATGTAATTGTGCGCTGTCAGAAACAACAACGAGAAAACAAAACAAAATGAAATAGCTAGTTACTAAAATGAGAAATGTAAGCTAGCTAAAACTTAGCTGTGTTGCTCCCCGGCAACGGCGCCAAAATTTGATCGCGCGTCGTTGTGCGCGTCAAATATAATTCCTTCCTCTCCCACTAGTACAGCGGTTAAGTAAGGGTCGATCTCCACAGGGAGCAAGCAGTGAGTCTCAGCCAGTAACCTACACTTAAGAAAACGGGGGTTGCGTGAGTGATTGGGGGTTTTGCGCGATGCGCGAATAACAGCGAATATCGTAACTCAGGGAATTGCACTAGACGTGCGCAAGCAGTAGAGATGAAGTACTATATTTATGAGAAGTATTGGGCAGACAATCCTCTATGAATGCATTCCTTATCATTGACTCTAAAACATCTATAGTTTATGCTTTACTTGGGTTAGTGTCCGGTAAAGGCTTCCTAACACGTGCGCATGTTCCGTTCAAAGTTCATGTGCTATTAATCCTTAGAACTAGACTAAACAGCTGCGAATCCTGTCACAGTAGCAGCTGCCTACCCTAACTCGTTACTCCTAATTGTCACGGTAAGTTTGCGGTTCAAGGCTTCCCCTACGCATGCAACTAGTTTAACAGGTGACAAGCAAGCAACACAAGTAAGTTTGCGGTTCAAGGCTTCCCCTACTCATGCAACTAACCGTCTCGGCGCGCACAGAATTAATACAAGTAAATAAACTATGCATTAAGCTCAAGTCTCAAAGGTAATACATCATAGATTCATGCCCGACCAACACTAAGTGTTTAGCTAGACATGCTAGTGGTAAACATCATAAAATAGTAAATAACAACTACTGAATCCAAGAAAACGGTAGCAAACAGTGCGTGCAGTGTCTTCTCTTGGCTGGCGCAGTCGGCTGGCGCAACTCTCCTTGACAGGTCCGTGTGTTTTTCAGTTCTGCCGCGCAGTGCCTCGGGAATGTCGCTGAGTGATGGTGTTCCGCCTCCCTTGAAACCCTAGACTTTCTTTGTTTAAATAGTGCCCCAGGAAGTTCATCTTTTGGCAACTTCCAAGTCTGGTCACTGGGACTTTGCGCCTGGCGCACAGCATTGATTGGCGCAATCGGGTAGCGCACCTCTGCTGTCCTTCGCCATTTCTTCTTTTGTTTGCGCCGCTAGCTCCACAGGCTGATCTTTCACTCCTAGAACGCTGCCTGTTAGCGCGTATCCGACTTAAGGACTCGTTCTGACCTGATATACAAAAATAGTGGAAACGAGTAATCTTGCCCATAAAATATTGCAAACAAGCATGGGTTTATGATCTAAATAACGTGTATAACTAGGCTCTATCAATGGGATTGTTTCCTAATGCATTTAGGAAATTCCAGCAGCAGCAAACAACTCCAGCACAAGTGAATAAGGGGCAGCTACAGCAGGGGATGCTATAGCAGGAGCTTGTTCAAGTGGTTGCATCATCTGTCCGAGAAGCAGCAGCAACCTGGGTTTGTCTAGAAGGGCTGGGAACTCTATGGAGAGCATCTGAAGAATTTCTAAAGTGCTGAAGAGTATATTCGAGTGAGGTTTACTAATCAGAGAAGGAGATTTATATTGAAGATAAATATCAAATCTAATCTCCTAGATTTTAGGAGATAATTGTTCTTGTTGGACATTGCCTAAACCTGGACATTGCTAAAAGCTGGTGATGCTATTTAATCAGAAGGGGTTTAGAGCAGAAGGGTGGATCGAAGCTGAGGGATACACGAGTGCATACACAGAATTCAGAGAGAGCAATTTTGGTGTGTGACGGACGAATTCTTCGATCATCACCCGAGAGCAGAGCGTGAGCGCAGAGCTGTGGTGACAAAAGCAGAAGGGAATCAGGACTTGCAGAGTCTGATTCGAGCTTGATCTGGAAGCCAATTCAGAGCAGTGGTGCTTGTTGGTTGATCAAGGGCAGCCGCAGAAGAACTGACGGGTGTGTGGCTCGGTCGAGTGTCTAAGCGGTGGTTCTCGCTAGTGGCAGGTGGTGACTGAGTGAGGGGGAGTATTCCAGAGTGTGCAGCGCTCGTGGAATCGTTCGAACGGCTCGGCAGAAGGCTTTGGAGCGACGCGGACAAATTGTGCTTCAGCTGTGTGTTACAGCAGTTGCTACAACAACCCTCCTGAGTGAGTGTAGTTTAGAATAGGCTGACTCTTGAGACGTCTGTAGCTATTCTAGATTGACATCTGTAGAGGGTGTGCAGACACAACTAGAGCCTGTTCTGATTGTGTCAAGTGATCCACACAAGGTTGAGTAGCATAGGTTGCGTGGAGTTGTAACCAAGTGTACTTGGAGACCTTCGTGTTTAGTGGATTGAGGACTGAGAGTAGTCCTCCCCAGACGTAGGCAGTTGGCCGAACTGGGTGAACAAACTTCTGTCTTGTTCATTGTTTGCTGAGACAATTTCTGAGTGAACAAGAGTGTGCTGCAGCAACTGCTTGTTCACAAATCTGCCTAACTGAGACGCTGTGAATTTCAATTGGTATCAGAGCGGGAGCTCAACACACAGAGGAAAAGATCCTACAGTGTCTCTGAAGACGCCAACACAATGAAGGAAGGACAGAGCACAAGCAGACCCCCATTGTTGGAAGAAAGTAAATATGGATGTTGGAAGGCGGGAATGAAGGTCTTCCTAAAGACGATGGATGAGAAGACTTGGAGAGCAGTAGTGTCTTGATGGTCACACCCTCTGATCATCAACGACAAAGGAGTTGCACTGGAGAAACCAGAGGAGACATGGACAGCTAAAGAGGAAGCTGTAGCAACCAGTAACTCAAGAGCCTTGAACGCGATATTTGCCGCTGTTGACATAAATAATTTCAGGCTGATCTCAGACTGTGAAATTGCCAAGCAAGCATGGGAGATTCTTCAGATGGCTCATGAAAGGAACAAGATCGTTGCTGCAAATTGGAGAGACGAAGACAGTGAGGAAAAATCTGACCAAATTACCAATGTTGCTTTGATGATTGAAACTGATATGAAGAGCACCGTTTCAACAAAGCCAGAAATTGTTGATGAGTCAGACAGTAGTGATTGTGAGGAAATCACTGAGGAGTCCACTGCAAGAAACTTTGCCCTGTTGCACGAAGAGTGGCTGCAAGTCATGGAGGTCAACAAAGGATTGACTGCCAAAGTTTCAGACCTGCAAGAAAAACAAGAGGAGCTGCTGAAGATGATCACTTCTCTTGCGGACCAGGTTGCCCAGCAAGAAGAGAAGTTTGCTGCAGAGAAGGAAGAGCTCAACCTCTACCGGAAGACTACAAAGATGCTTAACAGTGGAACAAGCACTCTTGAAGATATTCTAGCACGCCAAAGATATGGAGGAGGCTACTTTGGTCTTGGATACACTGGAGAAGAAGGTGCTGAAAGTACTGTATTCATCAAAGCTACGGAGCTAGAAGATGCTGAGATTGCAGTGGAGAAACCGGTCCTGTCCCAGAAACCAGTTCAGAAGAAGGTGCATAGAAGGGTGAACAAGAAGCTGCTACAGCAACCGTTGTATCAACCACCTGTAGCAGAAAAGAAACCCAGGTGCAAAAGTCGCAGATGTTATTTCTGTGATCGAGAGGGACACATTCAGAGAAGATGCCCGATCCTGAACAAGTATTGGAGACCTCAGAAATCGCCTACAGACGGACAACGCCAGATGAAGCCAAGGATCAGGCGTGGCACGCAGTTGACCTCCAGCTTATCAAAGCCGATGGACTGTCACTGTTCAGTTGTGCACGAAAACATCAGATATGTTGGAGGGACAACGAAATGAGGATCAAGAAGGATGCTGGCACAGAGAGGATGAGACACCGAAACAATGCCGGAAAGAAAGAAAGAGTTGCTGGCCACAACAAAACTCGGAAGCAGCATGTTCGAAAACCAGTACAAGTATGGGTGGAGAAGCAGCCACCTGATATTCCCCCAAAGCCAACCAAAGAAGCACATGTTGACACATTGGAATGCCCTCTCCTGTGGATGGAGAAGAGGCGTTGGCATACTCGCTGAGTTTAGCTGGTATCCCCCTCTATCATTTGTGACAAAAAGGGGGAGAAGAGGAGAAGGGGAGAAGAAGAGAAGAGGTGCTCTTATAAATGATGCTCAGGTTTTGTCAAAAATGCCAAGGGGGAGAGTGTTAAGGTAATGGCATCCTTGACAAAACAAGCGCAAGAAGTTGCTACAACATCCCCTGAAGATTGAAGCTGAGGAAGCTGCAAAAGAAGGAGTTCAAAGATGAGAGGAGGATTGCCTAATATTAGAAGGGTTCTTGGATTTTGTCAAAATGCCAAGGGGGAGATTGTTAAGGTATGTGGCATCATTGACAAACTCCTACAAAGTGCACTAGAGCCTGCTACAGCAAGTATGTAAAGAAAACAGCTAATGAAGAGCATTTCAGAGTGAGCAAACTCAGTAAGTCGCGCTCCAGACGAAGACATTAAGTGGCGCTCCAGATGAAGACATTAAGTGGCGCCTGAGCTTAATGTCTTCATCAGGCGCGCCACCTAATGTTGCCTTGGGGCGCTCAGAAATCTGGAAGAGATCATGAAGACATCAGCTTGTGCAATCTGGGCAGAGTGACTATCTCAGTGCTCAAGCAGTGGAGTAAGCAAGTGCTATAGCAATCTCTGGACCAGAAGTTCAGTAGCAGAAGATCAGCTCTCCTTCAGAAATCCAGTGCATGTATACAAGGCAGAAAAGCTGCAAGTGCTACAGCAGATGCTGGAGCTAAAATGCTGTAGCAGAAATTCAAAGCTTTCTCAGAGATTGCGTTCAAACAACAAATCAGTGGACCGAAGGGCTTCCGGAAAGAGCTGAATATTCAGGAGAATATTTTCTGGAGTGTCTCTCAAGAACAAGGGCAGACTTGTTGAGTGAAGATTTGATTGGAAAATCAAAACTCCTACAAATTAGGAGATATGATCTTGTAGAGATCTTGGAGGATCTTCTTTAAAATTGATGGGATTGTTTCCTAATGCATTTAGGAAATTCCAGCAGCAGCAAACAACTCCAGCACAAGTGAACAAGGGGCAGCTACAGCAGGGGATGCTATAGCAGGAGCTTGTTCAAGTGGCTGCATCATCTGTCCGAGAAGCAGCAGCAACCTGGGCTTGTCTAGAAGGGCTGGGAACTCTATGGAGAGCATCTGAAGAATTTCTAAAGTGCTGAAGAGTATATTCGAGTGAGGTTTACTAATCAGAGAAGGAGATTTATATTGAAGATAAATATCAAATCTAATCTCCTAGATTTTAGGAGATAATTGTTCTTGTTGGACATTGCCTAAACCTGGACATTGCTAAAAGCTGGTGATGCTATTTAATCAGAAGGGGTTTAGAGCAGAAGGGTGGATCGAAGCTGAGGGATACACGAGTGCATACACAGAATTCAGAGAGAGCAATTTTGGTGTGTGACGGACGAATTCTTCGATCATCACCCGAGAGCAGAGCGTGAGCGCAGAGCTGTGGTGACAGAAGCAGAAGGGAATCAGGACTTGCAGAGTCTGATTCGAGCTTGATCTGGAAGCCAATTCAGAGCAGTGGTGCTTGTTGGTTGATCAAGGGCAGCCGCGGAAGAACTGACGGGTGTGTGGCTCGGTCGAGTGTCTAAGCGGTGGTCCTCGCTAGTGGCAGGTGGTCACTGAGTGAGGGGGAGTATTCCAGAGTGTGCAGCGCTCGTGGAATCGTTCGAATGGCTCGGCAGAAGGCTTTGGAGCGACGCGGACAAATTGTGCTTCAGCTGTGTGTTACAGCAGTTGCTACAGCAACCCTGCTGAGTGAGTGTAGTTTAGAATAGGCTGAGTCTTGAGAAGTCTGTAGCTATTCTAGATTGACATCTGTAGAGGGTGTGCAGACACAAGTCAGAGCCTGTTCTGATTGTGTCAAGTGATCCACACAAGGTTGAGTAGCATAGGTTGCGTGGAGTTGTAACCGAGTGTACTTGGAGACCTTCGTGTTTAGTGGATTGAGGACTGAGAGTAGTCCTCCCCAGACGTAGGCAGTTGGCCGAACTGGGTGAACAAACTTCTGTCTTGTTCATTGTTTGCTGAAACAATTTCTGAGTGAACAAGAGTGTGCTGCAGCAACTGCTTGTTCACAAATCTGCCTAACTGAGACGCTGTGAATGTCATTCACCACCTACTAGGAAAATAGAAAGGAAAAAAAAACACCCATCTATGCAGCACATCATATACATATTCATAAAAATTGGGAGTCCAGTCAGGACCGGCACGGAGGGGTGGCAGATAAGAGCGGCGGCTCGGTGCCCATTCAAGAGATCCTCTTTCCTCAAGGGTCTATTATTCTTTTTCAGCAAAATATTATGTTATAAGAGGCCCGCCACTTATATTTTGCCAAGGGCCCATACGAAATGTGGAACAGGCCTGAGTCCAGTAATTATTGAGAAAATAGTTCGTTTTCATGTCAAAATATATATTAATTTTCATAATTCAATATGAGATAAGAGAACTAAACAAAAATAATTAACTAAAGGACATCACACGTACTCCAGCTAAAAAGTAAAAAACACATTAAGCAAGTTTAATAGAAAAGAAACACTCAAGCTGCATATCTATAAAAATTGCAACAAGCACCAATCGATTGAAATACAATAGATACCTGAATTGAGCTCAGAATCTCTAATTCTCTACACAAATCAATTCATGAAAGCTGAGCTTAGATCTGAAGAACATATTGATTGTGGTGTCTGCGGCCGAGGATCGGTTGTGGCTCGATTGAGAGCTAGAGGAGGTCCTGTGGGACTTTTCCCTCTCAAAATCTTGAGAGAGGTGAAAATTGTGAAGAAAGGAAGCAGAAGGAACCCTAGGACTAGGATTGATTGGGTCGAGTATTGAAACATTTGGTCCCCGAATAAAAGTCAAATGTCACAACTTTATTAAGAAATTGAAATAGAAAATTCGATTCATACTTGTTGCCTTCACATCTCAACTCAATTTTAGCTAAATTTGATTAGATAAAGCTTCAGCCGTAATGTACTGCTAGTTAAATTATGGCAGGGAATATAAGACGGCTGATCATCCTTGTTTGGGCTGATTCACGATTGACAAATGATTCACTAGTCTAAAAGCAATCTCAAATTAAGATCATATTTATACGGTCTGTCTACAAACTCTATGTCATTCAAAGTAGCTTATTTAGTACACATTCACCCTGCATTGCTAGCTAGTCTTGGAGTCGTAACAAATTAGGAGTATACGTATCGATTCAAAATGGGGCTGTCTGTGGCTCTTGTAGCATGATAGCTTGATCTTGCATTGATGATTCCTCTGAAAAAGAAGAAGAAGAAAAATGAGCCGATGCGCATTGACAAGGGTTTTCCATGATCCGGGCCATTTCCTTTGCACCGCTACGCATCCCAGTGTCCTTTTCCATCCCTTCTGTTTGATTGTTCTCACTCATCTCCGATTCTTGAGAATGTATCGGTTTCAATCCCTGAAAAATGAATATAGGGATACATAAAATTGCACTGACAATGATAAGATTGCTCTTTGTACCTCTGTGAATATGATTTCGGCCTCCTGCCTTTGCAATTTCTTGGCAATACCTCCTGCAATTTCCTACAACCACATTAGATGTTGTGAGTTCCAAGTTTGAGCCAGCATGAAATGAAGAGCGTAACCACCCTTCTTACCCTAGCTTGGTTGAGCTGCCCTTCACTCAAGGTCCTAGGCTCCATCTCAATGGAGCAACACAGACTGGCAGCAGCCATATGGGTCAAAACCTTCAAACAAATTCAATACAAATCAGAATCCCTAAAACGATGCCCTATTTATACAGAGCAAATGCATAAATAACAAGGACCCCTTGACGTTTCAACCATCCAAGAAACTCACAGTTTCAAAGACGAAAAAGATGACTTTCATTAGCTGTAACCTTATCTGCTTCTCGTGTGCTCCAACTCTTTCTGCATTGTTCATTTTGTGGAAGCATTAACTATGTATGTTGACGGGTGGGAGCTGCTCCGCTATATTCTTGACTTTGCTGATGATGTGATGTATAGTGGTGTTTCACGGGCTACATATTAACGCATCATCCATTGGCTGCTTTTCCTTTTCCATGATCTCAACTCAAAAATGTCATTGGCCGTTTTGAATGGCATGTTTTTGACAAGGGATCTACAAGGTTGTAACAAACAGTGAGACAATGATGGCTGCAACAGGCTTGTGAAAGTGAATCCATCGAGATCAGCAAATATTCTACGAATGAGATCTGCAAATATTCTGCTAATATACTTGCGACAACAAAGATATATTCTGGTATATTCGACAGAAATATTCTTCCAGATTATGCGCGCCAAAGATCGGATCCGTTCTGCATTAGGAAAGCAAAATCAAAGATTACATACCTAAATCTATTTATGCGAGATCGGAATAATCAAGGGTGATTTATCGAAAAAGAAGTCATCTGATCTGAACGGGAGAGTGGACCAGAGCTGTAGATCGGCGATCAACTTCAGATAAAGTCAGAATTCAGCTGCCGAGCTAAGAGGTTGATCGGAGTAAGCTTAAGAGAACGTTGAACAGACTGAGTTCCAGGTCTGATATTCTCGGGAAGAGAATCACCGATTTGCGGGAGGCAAATCGAGGTGGGATGAGAAGGATCTCCGTCTGAGGGAGTCAGACGCACTCACAATACTTCAACTACATAGTGGTAACCAAGGGAGTTGAGTTACTTAAAGATCTATTGTACTTGATTATATATATTGTGAAGTGATTTCCACTATTCCGAGTAACCCCCGGAGTAGGCTCGATGAGCTGAACAGGGTAAACATGACCTGTGTCATTTACTATTCTTCGTACTGTTTCCATTACAACTAACAATCACCAAAACGCAATCTGTTAAAGCTTTGTGAAACAGTTAAAAAGTGATCTGGAACAGCTCGAGTAGAACAGACATATAACTTTCAATTGGTATCAGAGCGGGACACTCACTGTACAGAGTGTGATTCAGGGACTGGAACAGAGCTGTTCAAGATGAGTACGCGAGAAGTACATAACATTTCTCGGCCTCCACTCCTTGATGGTTCGAACTACCCATACTGGAAAACGCACATGAAGGCCTTTATCAAATCGATAGATGATCGAGCGTGGAAATCGGTAATCTTCAAGTATGATCCCCCAATAGTTGCAGATAAAGATGGAGTAACCTATCCTAAGCCAGAAAGTCAGTGGACAGCAGATGACGATAAAGCGACTGCAAGAAATGCTAAAGCACTCAATGCAATCTTCAACGCAGCCGAACAAGACATTTTCAGACTAAGTTCCACCTGTGAAGCAGCAAAAGAAGCATGGATACACTCGAGACAGCCTTTGAAGGGACGGACAAGGTGAAACAGTCTTGGTTACAGATGATAACCACCAAGTTTGAAAAATCTGAAAATGAAGGAGGAGGAGTCTATTACTGAATTTAATGCGAGATTGATGGATATTGCTAACGAGGCTCATGCACTTGGAGAGCCGATCAGTAATGAAAAGCTCGTCAAAAAAAGTTCTGAGGTCACTGTCACCAAAATATCCAATGAAGGTTACAGCTATTGAGGAAGCCCAGGACGCAAAGGGAATGAGGCTTGACATCCTGATGGGATCCCTACTAACATTTGAGATGAAGCTGATATCCGAAGTTCCTGAAAAGAAATCTCGAGGAGTAGCTCTCAAAAGTGAAGCATCTGAATCAGTTGAAGATGAGAGAGAGATGACTGAACAGATGGCATTACTTGCAAAATGCTTCGGCAGATTTATGAGAAAGCTAAACCAGCGACAGTTCAACAAATCTGGAACAGACTTCAGAAATCGACCAGACGGGAAGTTTAGAAAAGTAAGAACCACTGAAGCTCAAAAAGAAGAAAAAGGCAAAGGAATTCAATGTCCAGAATGTGAAGGGTTTGGACACATCCAAGCAGAATGCGCCAATACTCTTAAGAAACAGAAAAGGGCTGTTCTGGCTGGATGGGATGGTACTGAGACAGAGGAGTCTGAAACATAGGAAGAAGAATCAAATTATCTGGCTCTTACAACCGTGACAGATGTTGCCAGTGCTGAACCAGAAAGATCAAAAGCAGACAGTTGCAATGACAGTGATAGTGACACAAAAATCACAAAAGAAACATTGGCTGAAAAATACGGGGCTTTGTACGAACAATGAGAAGAAGTTGTGAAAGCTAATTCCAAACTATGCAAACAAGTGGTAAGCCTAAAGACTGAAAAATATGAGTTGTCTAAAATAACTAAAAGGTTGCAAACAACACTTGACAAGGAAAAGCTGGAACACTCAGAGGCTGTGACAGAGCTGTCACGAGTGAGAAAGTACATTAGTATGCTGAACAATGGAACAAAGAAACTTGATTCTGTCTTGGGTGCTCAACGTACAAATCTTGGAAGTCCTGGTTTGGGCTATGAGTATCAAAAGACAAATGGTAAGACAGTGTTTGTTCAAGCTAAAAATTCTAACTGTGATAAAAATGTTCATCCCAGTCACAGATTTAATAAGCGTTGGACAGAGGACAAGCGTATTTGCTACTTTTGCAAAGCTCAAGGCCACATCCAAAGAAAGTGCCCCACATTTATTGCAAAATATCGCTTGAGAAGATCCATGCCTGTCTCAAAAATTCATGACAACCATTGCTACGTCACATACAACTCATCTTCTCACCTTGAGAAGGACCGGTGGTACATTGACAGTGGCTGTTCAGTCCACATGACAGGGGAAGCCAGCTATCAAACCGATGTACAGAACCTGGATAGGAGATTTGTTACATTTGGTGAAGTGACAAAATGAAAGGTCATTGGTCAAGGTACATTATCTATTCAACGGATGCCCTCAACTGACAAAGTGCTCCTTGTGGAAGGCCTCAAGCCAACTTGCTAAGTATAAGTCAGCTGTGTGATGAAAAGCTAAATGTGCAATTCACCAAAGATTCATGCCAGGTCGTCAACAGAGAAGGGAAGTGTGTTCTGAGAGGAACCCGTTCATCGAATAACTGTTATCTGTTAAATTCTGACACAGAGCCTGTCACAGTTCGTTGTTTTCTGTCTCAGCAGGATGAACTGATTATGTGGCACAAGAGGCTAGGACACTTAAATCTCAAGACACTGAGATAGATATCTAAACATGGTCTAGTGCGAGGAATACCAGAATTAAAGGGAAAGACGGATGCCACGTGTGGTGAATGCAAGATAGGAAAACAGACAAGGTCTTCTCACCCTGGAACGAATCAAATTCGTACAACCGGAATTCTTGAACTATTATACATGGACTTGATGGGACCCATGCAGACCAAAAGAATTGGTGGTAAGATCTACGTTCTAGTGTGTGTTGATGATTTTTCCTATTTTACCTGGACTGTGTTTCTCAAACAGAAATCAGACACTGTTCAAGCTGTGATTCACTTGATTCTGAGACTGTAACGTGAAAAAGACAACTCTGATTGCAATCAGGAGTGACCATGGTAAGGAATTTGAGAACAACGACATGGAAGAATTCTGTCTAAAACAGGGCATACTTCATCAGTCGTCGGCACCCATAACGCCCCAACAAAATGGAGTAGCTGAGAGAAAGAATCGTACCCTCCAAGAGATGATGCGCGCTATGCTTCATGGTAAAGGGTTGGCTCTATCCTTCTGGGCAGATGCTATGAACACTGCCTGTTACACTCTAAACAGAGTCCTTGTGAGGCTTGGAACACAGAAAACTTGCTATGAAATTTGGAAAGGTAAGAAACCTTTAGTAAAACATTTTCATATCTTTGGATGTATGTGCTATGTTTATCAAGGCAGGGAATACAGAAGGAAACTCGATCCCCGCAACAATGAAGGGATATTCTTGGGATACTCTACGAACAGTCGAGCGTACCGTGTCTATATCAAGAAGTCCAAAACGGTTGTAGAATCTGTTAACGTGGCAAATCAAGACTCAGATTATCCAATCAGCAAAGATGAAGATGATGCTGTCAGCCCTAATACAGAAACTAGCAAGTCTCAAAAAGACCAGATGCCTATGACAGACACTGTTCCAGGAACTCTGAATGATGAACAAGCATCTGATACAGATTCAGAACAATCTCCTGCTATTCATCCTCCTCAGCGCATTCAGAGAAATCATCCAATGACCAACATTATTGGGGATCCGCGGCTGAATGAAGAAGTATATGTTGCTCAGCCTAAGGGCTTTAAAGACACGCATCTCACGGATCATATGTATCATCCCAAAGCATGGTATGCACGTCTTAGGGTATTTCTCGTTCAACATGGCTATGTGCGATGGGGAGAATACAAGACTCTATTCAACATGGCTAACCCCAAAGAAAGTCAACTGGCAAGTGTGAAACAAATGCTTGAAGAGTATGGTCTGAAAAAGGGGGAGATGACTCTAGATGGCGAGATGACTCTAGAGTATGGTCTGAAATAGGGGGAGATGACTCTATTCTGTGACAACTTGAGTGCATGCAACTTTAGAAGGATCATGTTCACCATTCCAGAACCAAACAAATTGACATCAAGCATCACTACATTCGTGAGTTGGTTGAACAGAATATCATTACTCTGAAACAGGTATCCACCGATGGACAGCTAGCAAATATTGTCACAGAAGCCTTGAACAGTGCTCAGTTTGAAACACTTAAACTCGTCTTGGGTCTATGTGTTGTCAACACTTAAGTCAAATCTAGAAAAGCTGGACCGGTTCCTAATCACTGTACAAGAATCTGTTGAACTGGTTACTGAATTCAGGGGGAGAAGTTCTCGTGTTCATCTAGTATGATGGGTGACACAGAGTCTGAGCCAGACGAAGTATATTGAAACATGCATATCTAAAGGAAGATTTGTTTTGGAAAGAAGAGATCAACAAGATCCGAGAGTCTGATTGAGGTTTCTAATTCTTTGAAACTTATGTTTTGAATTCCTAATTAGCTTTTATATATTCGCAGTGCATCCAGGTGAAAGCTCTGAAGAAAGAAGATGCTCTTGGATAAGCCTCCTATTCAGAAATCTGCAGCAGTTGAACAAAGCCTGTTTCAAAGGTTTTGACAGTCAGGGGAAGTTGTCGGCATAGAGGATTCAGACGATTAGCGACAGAAGGCAAAGTCGGTCGAAAGGTCTCTGGCAGACGTGTGTGAAACAGACATGTTTCAAGGAAGAAAATGTGTGAAGTCTATTGGTCAGAAATAGTCAGCCAAGTTGTTTGCTCAGAAAGCTGAGGAGAGGATAGAGATCAGAATTTGGATTGATGCTACATTCAAAGTATGCATTGTCAGGAGAGAGTAAAGATTCATTGCTGAGACAGCTTCTGGTGGAACAGACTAAGAGGCAGATTGGTGATGATTAGACCGTTCCAATCAACTTTCCTTCAAAGATCACTGAATCTGAGTCAGTTGCTGAGACAGATAAGCAGAACAAGGAGTGATGAAGTCCTCTGTTGCAGCATGACTGTCTAATCAAAAAGGGACAGTGGAACAAGGAAAAAAGAGAGTGTAGCCACTGAGACAGGGCGGCAGTGTCAAGAAGAATGGAAAGATTGGTGCCAAGAAGTCCGTGAAGGGACCACCCTGTCAGAAATCTAATTCTACTCAAAGTGGAGAGTCTCTGACAAATGCTATCACAGAAGTATGGGTCTGCAACAGTGAGATTGGCAAGAAGTAAAAGATTGCTCAGGAGAGGAGAGTTGTTCAGGAGAATATTTTGAAGGCACTGAGGTTGTCAAGGCCATTGAGGATCTGACTCCAATGATGTTTCAGAATGTGTTGCAGAGGATACGTAGCCACTCCTACCTACTCTTGGTTGGTCATGTATATTGCCTTGTCATCTTTCTTTGCAAAAAGTGGGAGTATTATTGAATTACACGCCATTCGTACCCTATGAAGAAATGATGGAAGTTTTATCAAAAAAAATGCCAAGGGGGAGAATGTTAAGTCCAACAGTTCATGGACTCTTGAATGGCATGTTTTTGACAAGGGATCTACAAGGCTATAACAGACAGTGAGACAAGGATGGCTACGACAGGCATGTGCAAGTGAATCCACCGAGATCAGCAAATATTATGTGAATGAGATCTGCAAATATTCTGTGAATATACTTACGATAACAAAGAGATATTCTGAGATATTCGACGAAAATATTCTACCAGATTATGCGCGCCAAAGATCGGATCCGTTCTGCATTAGGAAAGCAATATCAAAGATTTAGGAAAGCAAAATCAAAGGTTACATACCTAAATCTATTTATGCAACATCGGAATAATCAAGTGTGATTTTTTCGAAAAGAATTCATCTGATCAAAACGGGAGAGTGGACGAGAGCTGATCGGCAATCAACTTCAGATAAAGTCAGAATCCAGCCGCCGAGCTAAAAGGTTGATCGAAGGAAGCTTAAGAGAACGTTGAACTGAGTTCCAAGTCTGATATTCTCGGGAAGAGAATCGCCAATTTGTGGGAGGCAAATCGGGGTGGGATGAGAAGGATCTCCGTCTGAGGGAGTCAGACGCACTCACAATACTTCAACTACATAGTGGTAACCAAGGGAGTTGAGTTACTTAAAGATCTATTGTACTTGATTGTATACATTATGAATTGATTTCCACTTGAGGTTCTGAGTAACCCCCCCTGAGTAGGCTCGGTGAGCTGAACAGGATAAACATATCCTTTGTCATTTATTGTTCTTCATACTATTTCCATTGCAACTAACAATCACCAAAACGCAATCTGTTAAAGCTTTGTGAAACAGTTAAAAAGTGATCTGCAACAGCCCGAGTAGAACAGATATATAACTTTCATGTTTAACTTTTCCATGTAATCAAGAATATGCATGGTCTCTTTCATGAGAAATTACCAGAACTGAAAAGATTTGAATCGAATGGAGTGAAAAACATTACAATTCCTCAGGACTTGATAAGGACACTATAAAGTGGTAAGAGATGTCGACAGATATTCCTCATAATTATATAAACAACAAAAACATAACTGGGGATGGGTAAGTACAATGTCCAAAAACAATAAAGTTATTTAAAAAAGCAAACATTCAAACACTATTACTCGTCACTAGAGGTATGCTATCTAAGAGAACAAACCCATTATTTGTCATCTTTGGAGAGATAAAAATTAATAATTTAGGATGGGTGCCCAAAATATATAGCCGGTGGAACACCAAGTGTCACTCACATGCCGTGAAAGTTATACGTCTGTTCTACTCGGGCTGTTCTAGATCACTTTTTAACTATTTCACAAAGCTTTAACAGATTGCGTTTTGGTGATTGTTAGTTACAATGGAAACAATACGAAAAACGACACAGGATATGTTTACCTTGTTCCGCTCAACAAGCCTACTCAGGAGGTTACTCGGAGTTCAAAATGAAAATCACTTCACAATGTATACAATCATACAATAGATCATTAAGTAACTCAACTCCCTTGGTTACCACTATGTAGTAAAAGTATTGTGAGTGCGTCTGACTCCCTCAGACTGAGATCCTTCTCATCCCACCTCGATTGCCTCCCGTAAATCGGTAATTCTCTTCCCAAGAATATCAGACCTGAAACACAGTTTGTTCAACACTGTTCTTCAGCTTCAGGCGATCAAGCTTTTCCTCTGTCGAGTTTCTGACCAACTCTGATGATGGTCGCACGTCAATTACTCCAATCTACCTCCAATTTACTATCTGTGTTTTCGTAATCATGCAGTCCAATATCCCGAGATACATAAATAGCGTAGATTTACTTTAGCTTTACTTTCGGAAGGAAGATCATGCTTGATTATACTTTCCATACTCCGGGGCAGATCAAATCTTTGACGAGCAGAATCTGAAATAATATTTCCGTCGAATATCCACAGAATATATCTTTGTTGTCGCAAGTATATTCACAGAATATTTACAGATCTCATTCGCAGAATATTTGCTGATCTCGATGGATTCACTTGCACACACCTGTCGCAGCCATCCTTGTCTCACTGTTTTTTACAGCCTTGTAGATCCCTTGTCAAAAACATGTCATTGAAGAGCCCATGAACTGCTTAGACTTAACATTCTCCCCCTTGGCATTTTTTTGACAAAATTTCATCATTTCTTTGTAGGGTACGAAAGGCGTGTAACTACTGAGTGCCCTTTTAATAATACTCTCCCTCTTTGCAAAGAAATATGACAAGGCAATATACATGACCAACCATGTGTAGGTAGGAGTGGCTACGTATCCTCTGCAACACATTCTGAAACATCATCGGAGTCAGATCCTCAATTGCCTTGACAACCTCAGGGACTTCAAAATATTCTCTTGAACAACTCTCCTCTCCTGAGCAATCTTCTACTTCTTGCCAATCTCACGGTTGCAGAACCACACTTGTGATACTGAGACAGCCTTTGTCAGAGACTCCACTTTGAGTAGAATTAGATTTCTGATGGGGTGGTCCCTTCATTGACTTCTTGGCACCAATCTTTGCCTTCTTCTTGACACTGCTCCCCCTATCTCAGTGGTTGCACTCTCCTTTTTCCTTGTTCTACTATCCCTTTTTGCTTAGACAGTGGTGTTGCAATAGAGGATATCACTCCTTGTTCTGCTTATTTGTCTTAGCAACTGACTCAGATTCAGTGATCTTTGAAGGAAAGTTGCCTGGAACGGTCTCAGCATCACCCATCTCCCTCTTAGTCTGTTCCACCAGAAACTGTCTCAGCAACGAATCTGTACTCTCTCATGACAATGCATACTTTGGACCTAGCAGCAATCCAAATTCTGATCTCTATCTTCTCCCCAGCTTTTTGAACAAACAGCTTGGCTGACCTTTTTCTGACCAACAGACTTCACACATTTTCTTCTTTCAAACAGGTCTGTTTCACACATGTCTGCCAGAGATCTTTTGACCGACTTCGTCTTCTGTAGCTAATCATCTCAGTCCTCTTGGCAGGCGACTCCCCCTGACTATCAAAACCTTTGAAACGGATTCAGTTCAACTGCTGCAGACATCTGAACTGAAGGCTTATCCAAGATCTTCTTCTTTTCTTTGGAGCTTTTACCTGGATGCACTACGAATATATAGGAGCTAATTAGGAATTCAAAACATAAGTTTCAAATAATTAGAAACCTCAATCAGACTCTCGGATCTTGCTGATCTCTTCTTTCCAAAATAAATCTTCCTTTAGATATCCATGTTTCAATACACTTTGTCTGGCTCAGACTCTGTCTCACCCATCATACTAGATAAACACCAAAACTTCTCCCCCTGAATTCTGTAACCAGTTCAACAGATTCTTGTATAGTGATTAGGAACTGGTCCAGCTTTTTTGGATCTGACTTAAGTGTTGACAACACATAGACCCAAGACGAGTAGTGTTTCAAACTGAGCATTGTTCAAGGCTTCAGTGAAAATATCTGCTAGCTGCCCATCGATGAATACATGTTTCTGACTGATGATCTTCTCTTCAACCAACTCACAAATGAAGTGATGCTTGATGTCTTTCGAAATGTTGATTGCACTGAAGTTGTCAGAGAATAAAATCATCTCCCCCTGTTTCAGACCATACTCTTTCAGCATCTGTTTCACACTTGCCAAGTGACTCTCTTTGGAGTTAGCCTGGGACCTGGCACATACTCTAACAGCATAACAAATGTTGGGCGAACTGGCAGTGAGATGGAGTAGGCTGCCGATCAGGCTCCTATACAGGTTCTGCTCCACATTGACTCTGCCGATCATGCTACTTTACTGGTTCTGTTCCACATTGACTTCAGATTCTTTTTTTTAATTATTATCACGTGTGTAGTAGCAGGAGTGTGCTTATGGCTGGCATTTTCCAATCCGAGCTTCTTCACCAAGATCCTAGCTTACTTGTATATTCCATCTAATTTCTGAGACGAATGTAGACCAAGGAAGTAGATCATCTCACCCACCATACTCATCTGTAATTCACTCTGCATCTGTTCAACAAACTAATCCACCAACTTTTGGCAACGAGATCCAAATACTATGTTAACCACATAGATTTGCGCAATGATGAATTCCTTTTGCACGTGCTTCACAAATAGAGTCTTTTCTTCTCCCCCTCGCACATAGCCATGTTGAACGAGAAACACCGTGAGACGTTCATACCATGCTATGGGCGCTAGTTTTAATCCGTACAAGGCCTTTTTGAGACGATCCACATGACCCGGGAGATGTGGGTCTTCAAACTCCTTAGGCTGAGCAGCATATCCTTCTTCATTCAGCTGCAAATCCCCAATAATGTTGGTCATCGGATGATTTGCAGAATACGCTTTGGTGGTTGAGTAGCTAGAACTGGCTCTAGTTCTTTATCAGATACATGTTCATCATTTTAAATTTCTGGTACAGAGTCTGACACACGCATCTTTTCTTCCTGTGACGGCTTGTTAGTTTCTGAATCAGGACAGGCAACATCATCGTCATCGATGTTGATCGAATAATCTGAGTCTTGAATCGCCACGTTAATTGACTCCACAATAGTAAGAACTCTATTCTGTGTTCCAGGGCGAACAGGGACTCTGTTCAGGGTGTAAAAGGCAGTGTTGATTGCTTCTACCCAGAAAGTGACAGCCAGCCCATTTCCATGAATTATGACCGCATCATCTATAGAAGGGTACGATTCTTTCTCTCAGCTACTCCATTTTGTTGGGGTGTTATGGGTGCTGAGAACTGATGAAGTATGCCCTGTTTTAGACAAAATTCTTCCATGTCGTTATTCTCAAATTCCTTACCATGGTCACTCCTGATTGCAATCAGAGTTGTGCCTCTTTCACGTTGCAGTCTCAGAATCAAGTGATTAACAGCTTGAACAGTGTCTGCTTTCTGTTTGAGAAACACACTCTAGGTAAAACGAGATAAATCATCAACACGGACTAGAACGTAGATCTTACCACCAATGCTTTTGGTCTGCATGGGACCCATCAAGTCCATGTGAAACAGTTCAAGAATTCTGATTGTACGGATCTTATTTGTTCCAGGTTGAGCAGACCTTGTCTGTTTTCCTATCTTGCATTCACCACACATGGCATCCGTCTTTCCCTTTAATTCTGGTATTCGTCGCACTAGACCATGTTTAGATATTTGTCTCAGTGTCTTGAGATTCAAGTGTCCCAGCCTCTTATGCCACAGAATCAGTTCATCCTACTGAGACAGAAAACAGCGAGTTGTGACAGGCTCTGTGTCAGAATTCAATAGATAATAGTTATTTGATGAACGAACTCCTCTCAAAACACACTTCCCTTCACTGCTGATGACCTGGCATGAATCCTTGGTGAATTGGACATTCAGCTTTCCATCGCACAGTTGGCTTATACTTAGAAGATTGGCTTGATGGCCTTCCATAAGGAATACATTTTTGATTGTGAGCATCCCTCGAACTGATAATGTACCCTGACCAATGACCTTTCTTTTTGTCCCATCACCAAATGAAACAGATCTCCCATCCAAGTTCTCTACATCTGTCAGATAGCTAGCTTGTCCTGTCATGTGGGCTGAACATCCACTGTCAAAGTACCACCGGTCGTTCTCAGGTGAGAAGATGAGTTGTATGCGACGTAGCAATGGTTGTCATGAATTTTTAGGACAGGCACGGATCTTCTCAAGCGCTTTTTACAAGAAATGTGGGGCAGTTTATCTGGATGTGGCCTTGAGCTTTGCAAAAGTAGTAGATACGCTTGTCCTCTGTCCAACGCTTATTAAATCTGTGACTGGGATGAACATTGTTAGCACAGTTAGAATTTTTAGCTTGAACAAACACTGTCTTACCATTTGTCTTTTGATACTCATAGCCAAAACCAGGACTTCCAAGATTTGTACGTTGAGCACCCAAGATAGAATCAAGTTTCTTTGTTCCATTATTTAGCACACTGATGTACTTTCTCACTCGTGACAGCTCTGTCACAACCTCTCAGTGTTCCAGCTTTACCTTGTCAAGTGCTTTTTGCAATGATTTGGACATACTGATGTACTTTCTTTGGTGATTTCTGTGTCACTATCACTGTCACTAAAACTGTCTGATTCTGATATTTCTGATTCAGCGCTAGCAACATCTGTCACGATTGTAAGAGCCAGATAATTTGATTCTTCCTCCTCTGTTTCAGACTCCTCTATCTTAGTACCATCCCATCCAACCAGAACAGCCCTTTTCTGTTTCTTAAGAGTATTGGCGCATTTTGCTTGGATGTGTTCAAAGCCTTCACATTCTCGACACTGAATTCCTTTTCCTCTATCTCCCTTTGGATTCTCAGTGGTTCTATTTTTTCTGAATTTCCCATCTTGTCGTTTTCTGATGTCTGTTCCAGATATGTTGTTCTAGTCGGACTGACGTTGTGCAGATATTTCCCATCAGTGGTTCACAGCTTCCTCATAAACTTGCCATCTGTGCAGATATTTCTCCTTCATCTTCAGCAGATTCTGATGCTTCACTTTTGAGAGCTATTCCCCGTGATTTCTTTTCAGGAGTTTCAGATATCAGCTTCATTTCAAAAGTCTGAAGGGATCCCATCAAGATATCAAGCCTCATTCGCTTTACGTCCTGGGCTTCCTCAATAGCCGTAACCTTCATTGCATACTTTGGCGGCAGTGACCTCAGAACCTTTCTCACAAGCTTTTCATTGCTAATCGGCTCTCCAAGTTGCATGAGCCTCGTTAGCAATATCCATCATTTTCGCATTAAATTTATTAATAGACTCCTCTTTCATTTTCATATTTTCAAACCTGGTGGTTATCATCTGTAAGTCCCTTCAAAGGCTGTCTCGAGAGTATCCCATGCGTCTTTTGCTGCTTCACAGGTGGAAATTAGTCTAAAAATGTTTGGTTCGACTGCGTTGAAGATCGCATTGCTTTAGCATTTGTTGCAGCCTCTTTATCCTCATCTACTGTCCATTGACTTTCTGGCTTAGGATAGGTTACTCCATCTGTGTCTGCAACTATTGGCAGATCATACTTGATGATTACCGATTTCCACGCTCGATCATCTATCAATTTGATAAAGGCCCTCATGCGCGTTTTCCAGTATGGGTAGTTCGAACCATCAAGGAGTAGAGGCCGAGAAATGTTCTGTCCTTCTCGCATACTCATCTTGAACAGCTCTGTTCCAGTCCCTGAATCACACTCTGTACAGCGAGTGTCCCGCTCTGATATCATTTGAAAGTTATACGTCTGTTCTACTCGGGCTGTTCCAGATCACTTTTTGACTGTTTCACAAAGCTTTAACAGATTGCCTTTTGGTGATTGTTAGTTGCAATGGAAACAGTACGAAGAACAGTAAACGACACAGGATATGTTTACCCTGCTCAGCTCAACAAGCCTACTTAAGAGATCTGGTAGACAAGAAGATCATTGCTCTCAAGCACATTGTGACCGACAAACAACTTGCAGACATTTTCACCAAGCCTATGAATGCAGTCAGGTTCGAAGACCTAAGATCCTCTCTGGGTCTCCGTGTCTTGACATTGTAAGCTAGTCCGAGCCCCTTCCCTCTGTTAAAGGGGAGGGGGAGTCCAGGGATCGAAGGAGGATCAATCGAAGGGGTTTTGTCAAAATGCCAAGGGGGAGATTGATGATGCAGTGTGGCAGTCATTGACAAAACCAGCACAAGTGAACAAGCTGCTACTATAGCAGTCTCTGGAGCGCGTGGAGTTGTAGCAGAAGTTCAGCGCCCATTCGGAGGTTGCTTCCAAATGATCCATCATGAAGAGCTGAGCTTTCAGGGAGCTTCCAAATTCTCAACAGAGAATATCCCTATGAAGATTTTGTACCAGGGTGAAGATTTGATTGAAGAAGATTAGATTCTCAAATCTAATCTAATCTAATCTCCTACAAATTAGGAGATATTATTGTTAGGAGGAAATTCCTAAAAATGGTTATTGATGGATCCGGGAGTTCCTATTTAATGGAGGCGGTACAGAGCGTCAAGGGGATCGATGATAAGAGAGCAAACACCAGAGCGTACACAGAATACCACGAAGGGTGATTGTGAATGAGTCATGCTTCGATCATCACCACGAGCAGAGCGTGAGCGCAGAGCTGAGGTGATTGAAGCAGAAAGTGATCAAGACATGCAGAGTTTGATCAGTACCTGATCTGTGAAACCAATTCAGAGCAGCTGTTGCTTGTTGGTTGATCAAGGGAAGCCACGGAGAGCAATTGTTGAGTGTAGGTGCTTGAGCAGTTGGCAGAAGGCTAGGACTCGCAAGTGACAAGAGGTCATTGAGTGAGGGGGAGCGTTCCAGAGTGTGCAGCGCTCGTGGAAGAGTTCGATCGTCTCAGCGGAAGGCTTGGAGCGATGCGGACAGATTCTGCACCAGCTGTGTGCTACAGCGGGTGCTATAGCAAACCTGCAGAGACTGTGTGTTAATTAGAATAGGCTGAGATTCGTCGAGTCAGTAGCTATTCTGAATTGATACAAGCGTAGGTGGGTGTGACACAAGTCATAGCTTGTTCTGATTATGGTCGTAGTCCTAGCTAAGGTTATGTAGCATAGGGTGCGTGAAGACGAACTGTGTGTACATCGAACCTTGAGCTTAGTGGATTAAAAGACTGAGTTCAGTCTTTCCCAAAGGTAGGCACTTGGACAAACTGGGTGAACAAACCTTTGTTCATTGTTCTATCTTGCTACTTCAGATTTGGATGTTCAAGAGTGTGCTATAGCAACTGCTTGTACACAAATCTGCATCTCAGAGACGCTGCAAAATTTCACTCACGAACCAAGCACATTGACATTCGACATCTTGTGGAAAAGAAGATCATCGTTCTTGATCATGTTGTGACAGATAAGCAATTGGCAGACATCTGCACAAAGCCATTGGATGGAGCTAGATTTGAAACACTGAGAGCCGCACTGGGTCTCTGTGTTTTAACCATCTAGTCCTCTCAAGAACCCTCCCTTGATCATTTATAACAAAAAGGGGGAGACTCGGTGGAGACAAGGGAGAGCGTCTGCCACCATGGAAGATTTATCACAGGCACTCACGGCATCAGTGGACATCAGGTTTTGTCAAAAATGCCAAGGGGGAGATTGTTATGGTAATGACATTCATATTGACAAAACCCTCCATAGTGAAAAAGCTGAAGTGCACAAGGGGTTGCTACAACTTCCCATGTAGCAGAAGAGCTGTAGCATTCGAGCCGTGCGAAGGACACGCTGCCCAGAATTGAATAGAAGAGCTTTCGGAGCTTTCTAAATTCAGCTTAGAATATTCCTAGAAGCGCCTACCTGTCGCAACCAGTCAGCTACAAGATAATGATGTTTTGGAAAGTGGGTGTCCTTATCTCTAACGAGTACTTCCTATTCTGTTTTCGATGGAGCCGACAGGTCTCTATAAAAAGAAGGCTCAGCAGAGCAGCAGATCATCAATCAATCCAGAATCAATTGAGTAAAGCAGCAACTGCAAAATAGAGAATTAAGCAGAGCGGAGATTGATCATCACTCATTGAGCAGAGAGTGCACGCGTAGGAGTGATTGTGAAGCAGAGACTGATCAAGACTTGCAAAGTCTGATCAGTGCTTGATCGAAGAAGATCATTTTGAGGAAGAGACTCGCTGATTGATCCAGGAGAGTCGAGGGAGCGTCGTGAGTGTCTGAGGAACTCAGACGATCACTGAAGACTCGTTCCCATCAGTGATAGGTGGTCACAGAGCTAAGGGGAGTATTCTGGATTGTGCAGCGCTCGGAGCGACGCGGAAGGCTTGGAGCGACACGGACTGAATCGGATCAAGAGTGTGCTATAGCAACCTATGGTACTTGCTATCTTATTTCGAATAGGCTAGGTCTGTGAGTAGATTAGCTTGTATTAAGTCGAGTGAGTAGTATGTAGTGTAGGCTGGTCTATGGTGTTTAGATCGAGCTCTGATTCATCGTAGCTTTGTTAGAAGTAGAGATTGTTCGAGCATAGGCTGAACTAAATAGTTGTACTAGAAACCGAGGCTAGTGAATCATTGAGGACCCCTAAGAAGTCCTTCCCAGACGTAGGCAGTTGGCTAAATTGGGTAACCAAATTCGTTTGTGCTCTCTTTCATTCGCTGTAGAAGCTTATTTCCGCACAGTGGTACAAGAGGTTGCTATAGCAACCTGCTAGTACACTCTCAGCAAACGAAGGCTATTCGCGCGTCGTTGTGCGCGTCAAATATAATCCTTCCTCTTCCACTCAGTACAGCGGTTAAGTAAGGGTCGATCTCCACAGGGAGCAAGTAGTTCGGTTCTAGCCAGTGACCTACACTTACAAAGATTGGGGGTGAGTGATTGGGTTGCGCAGTGCGCAAGTGAACAGTTCTGAAACGCAGGGAATTTGCACTAGACGTGCGCAGGCAGTAGAGATTAAGTACTATGACTATGAGAAGTATTGGGCAGACAATCCTCTATGAGTGCATTCCTTATCACTGACTATAATATGTCTATAGCTTGATTTCACTTGGGTTAGTGTCCGGTCAAGGCTTCCTAACACGTGCGCATGTTCCGTTCAAAGTTCATGTGCTATTAATCTCTAGAACTAGACTAAAACAGCTACGAATCCGTTCAAGGTAGCAACTGATCACCCTAGCTCGTTACTCCTAGTTGTCACCGTCAAGCTATCAACTAGTTTAACATATGACGAACAAGCAACAAGAGTAAGATTGCGGTTCAAGGCTTCCCCTACTCATGCAACTAGCTGTCTCTGTATGCACAGAGTTTAATACAAGTAAGCAAACTATGCATTATGCTCAAGTCTCAAAGGAAATACATCATAGATTCATGCCCAACCAACACTAAGCGTTTAGCTAGACATGCTAGTGATAAACATCATAGAATAGTAAATAATAACTAATGTATCTGAGAAACAAGTAGCAAACAGTGCGTGCAGAATGTTTCTCGAGTGGCGCAGTTGGCTGGCGCAAGTCCTCTCAACAAGTCCGTGTGTTTTCCAGTTTGCCGCTCTGTGTGTCTCTGATGATGATCGTCTCTTCCTCTTATTGTTGTTCTTGTGAAACCCTAGACCTCCTCCCCTTTATATACTGCTCGAGAGGTCCATCCTTGGCAACTTCCAAATCTGGTCATGTCGGGATTAGGAAATACTGGACTCTGCGCCTGGCGCACGGCGTACTGCTTAGCGCATTGGTCGGCGCAACTCTGCTGTGTCTCGCCATTTCTTCTGTTTGCGCCGCTAGCTCCGCAGGCTGTGTGCTGCGCGTTCTAAACGCTGCCTGTTAGCGTGTATCCGGCTTAGGCCCTCGTTTTGCCCTGAAATACAAAAACACTGGAAACCAGTAATCTTGTACATAAAATAATGCGAACAAGCATAGGGTTATGATCTAAATAATGCGTATAAATAGGCTCTATCAAAGGCGCTGTAATTGCAGCCTCAAAAGTAGAAGAGCCAATCAAGTAGTTGCGGATTTCTGGAGGGGGTCGGCTTTAGACATCTTCATAGGGAGTGCGTTTGATGCTAAAGCCCTATGATCTATTGTAGCACCACTCTATCCATGGTAGGTATTTTTGCCAAAGGGAGGGGCGATCAACAACGTAGAAAAGCAAATAGTTTTCGAGTCAGCGATTCACCACTTTCGTTTGACCATTGAACTGTGGATGATATGCGATACTAATGGAAAAATGCGTGCCTTATAGACAAAATACTTCATGCTAGAATTGACTCATGAAGATCGGATCACGGTCGGAGACAATATCAGACCGAATTCCATGGAGGCAAACAATTTCTTGAACGAACATGGTAGCAATTGAGGAGGTAGAGAATCCAGTGGATAAGGCAATAAAATGCGCATACTTACTGATCGTATCCACCACTACCCATATTGTCAATTTGAGGCCGCGAATGAGGAAGACCTGTGATGAAATCCATTGAGATAGAGTACCATCTGAGAGGAAACTATGAGAGGTTAAAGGAAGACAGGGAAGCTGTGTTCAGAGGTTTAACTTGCTTTCCGGTGGGGCAATTATGAACATTGTTAGTAATGTCCTTTTCCATGGTGTATTAGAAAATATTGGATGTAATCTGGGTTCAAGTACGCTTAATTCTGGCATTACCACCCACTAGAGAGTTGCGAAATTCTTGGAGGATGAGAGTTTGAAAGGCAGAATCTAGTGGAATGAAGAGCTTTTCCTTAAATAACTGCAGACCGTCATGGATACTGAAACTGGGGGTCATCTGAAGAGTTTTGTACTTTAGCAAATGATTCTTTAGCATTGGTATTGGACTTGTAGAACTCCGGAAGAGATGCCAGTATGCCCAACACCAGATGAATTGTGAAAGTTATATGTCTATCACACAAGGACTGTTCCACTGTTCTATATTAGCTGTTTCAGAATTCTCAAACAGATAGAGTTTTGATAGTTGTTAGTTAAAGCATAAATCGAACGATGGAATGGAAATGACACAGGATATGTTTACCATGTTTTTTGAACTCTAAGTGGAGAGCACTTTACTATTCGAATGATCAAATACAATAGATCTTAAGTAACACAACTCCCTTGGTTACCGCTATGTAATTGAATCACGGTAAGTGCGTCGGACTCCCTCAGACTGAAATCCCTCTCTTGTCCACCTCGATCTGCCTCCCGTAAATTAGTAATTCTCTTCCCTAGAATATCATCTCTGAACAGAGTCTGTTCAACGTTTATCCTACGCACCTTGCGATCAACCTCTCTTAAGCTCAACTTCTATCAACTCTGATGTTGATCGCAGCTCTGATAACTCCTCCTTTCTGATAATCTGTATTTTTGTGCACACTTTTCTATTTCCCGATCTCCTCTATTTATATAGATTGGATTCTTATGTCTTTTAGGAAACTAGGATCCCGTACCCATGAGATCTTGTGAATATCTTCAGTATATATCTTCATCATATTCTTCCCTTAATGCAATATGTGAATATCTTCTGCATATTCTTCGCTTAAGAACTTATGAATATCGCCGGCATATTCTTCTCTTGATTTCAGCCACGCAATATTTGTTGACAATCTGAGTGCGCCTCTGTTCAAGCTAACTCTGGCTCACCCTCTGATTCTGGTCTGCCCGGATACAGATTACAGATTCTTGACAAAGACAGACTCTGTTTGCCATAAAGACACCGTTTGCCAAAGGATTTAATAAATTGAAGCTGATGGGAACTGAGAATAGCTTCTGGTAGTCGGGACAAAGTCAAACCCATGAGTTTTACCAACTAATGTTAATGCTAAATGTGTTTGTATCATTTGACTCTATAAGGATCGAAGCAGCTGATGATCCGACTGGATGAAAAACTTGTGCCTTATCAGAGGGCGCAATTTCTGATGGCACAGACAATGGCATATAGTTCTTGATTGTCAACAGATGAGTTGTTGCATCGTGAGAGACATCTATGATAGAGCCTATTTATACGCGCTATTTAGATCTTAACACTATGCTTGTTTGCATCATTTTGTGTACAAGATTACTGGTTTCCGGTGTTTTTGTATTCCAGGACAAAACAAGGGCCTAAGCCGGATACGTGCTAATAGGCGCGTTTAAGGAGTGCAGCACACAGCCTGCGGAGCTAGCAGCGCAAACAGGATAGGAAGTGGCAGATTCAGACTGCGGTGCGCAGACCAACTGCGCTAACCAGTGTGCGCAGTGAGCCATGCGCAAGATAGTGGTGTTTCTAAATCTTAACACCATAGGATTTGGAAGTTGCCAAGATTGTCCTCATGAGCAGTATATAAAGAGAGGAAGGCTAGGGTTTGAGAAAGGAGGCAAGATCGAGGAGAGAGAGCCAGAACTGAAAAACACACGAGCTGCTGTGAGGACCTGCGCTAGCCGACTGCGCCACCCGAGACACAGCAACCTGCACGCACCTGCTTGTTACTATTTTCTTGGATACTTTAGCTGTTATTTACTATTTCTATGATGTTTACCACTAGCATGTCTAGCTAAACGCTTTGTATCGGTTGGGCATGATTCTATGAGTATTTCCTTTGAGACTTGTGCTTAATGCATAGTTTGTTTGCTTGTATTAATTCTGTGCACACTGTTGACAGCTAGTTGCATGAGTAGGGGAAGCCTTGAACCGCAATCTTACTCTTGCTACTTGTTTGTTATATGTTAAACTAGTTGGTAGCTTAACGGTGACAACTAGGAGTAACGCGCTAGGATATTCAGCTGCTACCGTGACAGGATTCGTAGCTGCCTAGACTTGTTTTAAGGATTAATAGCTCATGAACTTTGATCGGAACATGCGCACATGTTAGGAAGCCTTGATCGGACACTAACTTCAGTAAACCGAACTATAGACGTTTAGAGTCAATGATAAGGAATACATTCATAGAGGATTGTCTGCACCGATACTTTTCATAGTCATAGTACCTAATCTCTATTGCCTGCGCACGTCTAGTGCAAATTCTGCGTTCACTACTGTTTATTCGCGCACCTGCGCAACCCAACCACTCACAACCCAATTTTCGTTAAGAGTTAGGTACTAGTTAGAACGAGTCTGCTTGCTCCTTGTGGAATCGACCCTAACTTAGCCGCTGTACTAAGTGGAGAAGGAAGGATTAATTTGACGCGTACAACGACGCGCGATCAAATTTTGGCACCGTTGCCGGGGATTAACACAGATAAGCTTTAACTAGTTTATGTTTTCTTTTACAATAGTTAGTTATTTCTGTTTGCTTTATTTTCGTTGTTGTTTCTGACAGCGCGCAATCAACATCAGCCTGCGCAACGTTGAAACAGTTGCGCTGCGCAGATTCTAGTTGCGCACTGACAGACGCGACAGCTTAGTTGTCTTTTAATTTCGTTTTCTTTGAGATTTAGAACAGGTCATGGAGGATAACAGTGTCGTTGGAGATAACTTAGGAGAACCAAGTTCCACGGGATGAACAACGAGTACCCAGTCAAGCATGTGCGAGAATTCCTAGTCATTTGCGAGAACATGAAGGCCGAAGGAGAGAGCGACGAAGCGCTAAAGATGAAGGCGTTCCCTTTTTCAGTATGTGACACGGCCAGGCATTGGCTGATGAGCTTACCAGCAGGATCTATTCACACATGGGAGCAGCTTCAGAAGAAGTTCTTGGACAAGTTCTATCATGCAGCCAAGATCGCGCTACTCAGGAGGGAGTTGGCCGCACCTAGGCAGGGCGCAGGAGAATCACTATCGGAGTATTATGAGCGTTTCAGGGAGCTGGAGGCTAACAGAGGCAGAATCAGCCGCGTTTTGGACTAGCCGCAAATGGGTTCAGATGGACGGAGGACAACAATTTCCAGAGGCAGTCCATGGAGCAGAGCGCACCACAGCAGTCGCAACAAGCTGCGCCCTACAATCCACCGCATCGCCGTACTGACGCACCAGCGCAAAACAACCAGCAGCCGAGGCGATCCTTAGAAGATATCATGGGGCAGCTAGCAGACACAGTGCGCAAGAATGATGAGAAGTATGACAAGAGGTTCGAGTCCATTGAAAAGCAGCTGTCACAGATCGCTACCACGGTGTATGAGCTGAAAAAGAGCGATGGCAACCTGCCTTCGCAAGTGATCCAGAATTTCAAGGGAGGAGTCAACGCAGTGACACTGAGGACTGGGCGCACGGTAGGAACAGAGCAGACCGCAAAGGCGCCCGCGCAACCAGTTGCGCAAGCTCTAGATCCAACAGAGCAAGATGCGCAACCAGAAGCGCAAGCCACAAGCCAGCAGGGCGAGGCGCCAGGTATGGCGCAATCAAAAGATAAAGACATGAATCGTACTAACATACCTGCACCTTTTCCTGTACAGGCACCATCGGCTAGGAAAGAAGCGCTTGATAAGGAGCTCTACGAGTTATTCAGCAAGGTGGAAATAAACATTCCCCTTATTGAAGCAGTTCGGCAGATCCCTAGGTACGCCAAGTTTTTAAAGGAGTTGTGCATAAACAAGAGGAGGAAAGGCGAGTGTGCACAGGTAATGCTAAATGCGCAGGCCTCAGCAATCGTGCAACATAAGGTACCACCTAAATGCCGGGATCTAGGTACGTTCACCATCCCATGCACTTTAGGTAAGACCACAGTAAGCAACTGCATGATTGACTTAGGCGCATCTATAAATGTGCTTCCCTATTCCTTGTATGCATCATTGCGCCTTGGACCACTAAAGCCTGCAGGTCTCACCATTCAGCTAGCGGATCGGTCGTGCAAGCAACCGACGGGCATGATAGAGGACGTCCTCGTCCGAGTAGGAGAGCTAGTGTTCCCAGCAGATTTCTACGTCCTCGAGATGGAGGGTGAGTCGAGCAAAGGAAGTGCGCAGATCCTATTGGGCAGACCATTTCTGATGACAGCGCGCACAAAGATAGACGTATGGAGGGGTACGCTCTCAATGGAGGTCGATGGCGAGGAAATTCATTTTAACATATTCAAAGGGATGCAGCACCCTCATGAGGACGCCACAGTGCACGCGTTGGACAACATAGATGACTTGGTTGCAGATGCGTAATGTGCGAGAGCAGCAGAAGAACCTGAGCCACTGACACAGGCAGACACAGAGGCGCATGAGGATGAGCTGAGCAGTGCTGAACCAGTATCCAGACAGGTACACGATATAGTTAATGTCTGCACTGCTAATAAAATCTTGCCCTCTATTGAACAGGCACCCAGGGTCGAGCTGAAGCAACTCCCAGAGCACCTTAAGTACATATTCTTGGGAAATGAGGACATCCTGCCGGTAATCATAAAGAAAGGACTAGAAGAGGAGCAGGAGGCGCGATTACAGGAGGTGCTGCGCAAGAACCAGCGCGCTATAGGATGGACACTTGTTGACCTGCTGATAGAGCCTATTTGTACACATTATTTAGATCATAACCCTATGCTTGTTTGCAATATTTCATGAGCAAGATTACTCGTTTCCAATGTTTTTGTGTATCAGGTCAAAACGAGTCCTTGAGTCGGATACGCGCTAACAGGCAGCGTTCTAGGAGTGAAAGATCAGCCTGCGGAGCTAGCGGCGCAAACAGAAGAAGGAATGGCGAAAGACAGCAGAGGTGCGCTACCCGATTGCGCCAATCAATGCCGTGCGCCAGGCGCAAAGTCCCAGTGACCAGATTTGGAAGTTGCCAAAAGATGAACTTCCTGGGCACTATTTAAACAAAGAAAGTCTAGGGTTTCAGGGGATCGTAACATCATCACTCAGTGGCATTCCAGAGGCACTGCGCGGCAGAACTGGAAAACACACGGACCTGTCAAGGAGAGTTGCGCCAGCCGACTGCGCCAGCCAAGAGAAGACACTGCACGCACTATTTGCTACCGTTTTCTCTGATACAGTAGTTGTTATTTACTATTTTATGATGTTTACCACTAGCATGTCTAGCTAAACACTTAGTGTTGGTCGGGCATGAATCTATGATGTATTACCTTTGAGACTTGAGCTTAATGCGTAGTTTACTTATTTGTATTAATCCTGCGCATACTGAGATAGTTAGTTGCATAAGTAGGGGAAGCCTTGAACCGCAATCCTATTTGTGTTGCTTGCTTGTCCTATGTTAAACTAGTTGCATGAGTAGGGGAAGCCTTGAACCGCAAACTTATCGTGACAACTAGGAGTAACGAGTTAGGGTAAGCAGTTGCTACTGTGACAGGATTCGCAGCTGTTTAGTCTAGTTCTAGGATTAATAGCACATGAACTTTGAACGAAACATGCGCGTGTGTTAGGAAGCCTTTACCGGACACTAACCCAAGTAGGACACAAACTATAGACATTTAGAGTCGATGATAAGGAATGCATTCATAGAGGATTGTCTGCCCAGTACTTCTCATAAACATAGTATCTCATCTATACTGCTTGCGCACGTCTAGTGCAATTTCCTGCGTTACGATATTCACTGCTACTCGCGCATCGCGCAAAACCCCCAATCACTCATACAACCCCCCGTCTTCGTAAGTGTAGGTTACTAGCTAAGGACTTACTACTTGCTCCCTGTGGAGATCGACCCTTACTTAACCGCTGTACTAGTGGGAGAGGAAGGATTATATTTGACGCGCACGACGACGCGCGATCAAATTTTGGCGCCGTTGCCGGGGAGCAACACAGCTAAGTTTTAGCTAGCTTACATTTTCATTTTTTAGTAACTAGTTATTTCATTTTTGTCTTGTTTTCTCGTTGTTGTTTCTGACAGCGCGCAATCACATCAGCCTGCGCAACCTTGAAACAGTTGCGCTGCGCAGATTCTAGTTGCGCTCTGACAGACGCAACAACCTCGTTGTTTTTGATTTCGTTTTCTTGAGTTTCAGAACAGGTCATGGAGGATAACAGTGTGGTAGGAGATAACCACGGGGACAGAACCCCAGAGGATGTAAGGGCAGAGATCCACGCAGCTCGGTTCAGAGAGGAAGTGCAGCGCGAGGTCGAAGCACGGATGGCCGCTGAGCTGTACAATGCGCCACCCGTCCGTCCAGCCGCGCGACGCAGGACCGTGAGCGAGATGTCAGCACCCATCACTGTTAACCAGCCATGGTGTATCGTGCTTCCGCCAGACGGTCACTTTGAGCTAAGGAGCTCGCTCATCCATCACATGCCTAAGTTTCACGGGATGAACAATGAAAATCCAGTCAAGCACGTGCGAGAGTTCCTAGTTATTTGCGAGAACATGAAGACCGACGGGGAGAATGATGAAGCGCTGAAAATGAAGGCATTTCCATTTTCGTTGTGTGATACGGCTAAGCATTGGCTAATGAATTTACCTGCAGGATCAATTCACACATGGGAGCAGCTGCAGAAGAAATTCTTAGACAAATTCTATCCTGCAGCAAAGATTGCGCTGCTCAGAAGGGAATTAGCCGCGCCAAGGCAAGGCGCAGGGGAGTCTCTGTCAGAATACTACGAGCGTTTCAGGGAGCTAGAAGCCAACTGCTACAATCACGGGCTGCCCCAGAATGTGCTGATAGAGAACTTTCTGAATGGACTGCTGCCCATGGAGCTGCGACTACTGAATGCATGCGCAGGAGGGGACATTTGCAACATGTACCCGGAGGATGCATGGCAGCTGATAGAAGATTCTGCTGGGCAGGTAAGACATCAATTGACACTTGAAAGTAGCCATAATCGTTCTGTGCATCAGGTAGAAACAAGCGCTGAGATCAAAGAAATGAAGGCCATGCTGCAGAAACTGATGAGTGCGCAGAGCGCACAACTAGTTGCGCCAAAAGTATGTGAATTCTGCAGGTCGACTGAGCACAAGACGGACGAATGCCCAACACTTTTTGAAGAAACTGGAGATGTAAATGCCCTTGGAGGATGGGACAACAGAGGACCGCAAAGGCAGAATCAGCCGCGCTTTGGGCTTGCTGCAAATGGATTTAGATGGAAAGAAGAGAACAATTTCCAGAGACAGCCCACTGATCAGCGCGCGCCACAGCAGACGCAACCAGCTGCGCCTTACAATCCACCGCACCGCCGCAATGACGCACCAGCACAGAACAATCAGCAGCCGCGGCGTTCCTTGGAAGATATCATGGGGCAGCTAGCAGATACAGTGCGCAAGAATGACGAAAAATATGACAAGAGGTTCGAGTCGATAGAAAAGCATCTATCACAAATTGCAACCACGGTGTATGAGCTGAAAAAGAGCGATGGCAACCTGCCTTCGCAAGTGATTCAGAACCCTAAAGGAGGAGTCAATGCAGTAACACTGAGGACAGGGCGCACAGTAGGATTAGAGCAAACCGCGCAGGCGCCCGCGCAACCAGTTGCGCAAGTCCCAGATCCAGCAGCTCAGAATGCGCAACCAGAGCAAGATGCGCAACCGGAAGCGCCAGCTACGAACCAGCAGGGCAATGCGCCAGGTATGTCTCACTCGACAAACAAGGACAAAAATTGTACTAACATACCTGCTCCTTTCCCTGTGCAGGCACCACTAGCGAGAAAAGAAGCGCTGGACAAGGAACTGTATGAGCTGTTCAGCAAGGTGGAAATCAACATACCTCTCATAGAAGCTATTCGACAGATTCCCAGGTATGCGAAGTTTTTAAAAGAGCTGTGCACAAACAAGCGAAGGAAAGGCGAGTGCGCACAGGTAATGCTAAATGCGCAGGCCTCAGCGATCGTGCAACAAAAGGTACCACCTAAGTGCCGAGATCCAGGTACATTCACTATCCCTTGCACCTTAGGAAAAACCACGGTAAGCAACTGCATGATCGATTTGGGCGCATCAATCAATTTATTACCATATTCTCTCTATGCGACATTGCGCCTTGGACCACTAAAACCTGCAGGTCTCACAATTCAGCTAGCAGATAGATCGTGCAAACAACCTGCAGGCATGATAGAGGATGTACTAGTTCGAGTAGGAGAGCTGGTGTTTCCAGCAGACTTTTATGTGCTCGAAATGGAGGGTGAATCAAGCGTCAGCGGTGCGCAGATCCTCCTAGGCAGACCGTTTCTGATGACCGCGCGCACGAAGATAGACGTGTGGAGGGGCACACTCTCCATGGAGGTAGATGGCGAAGAAATCCATTTCAACATCTTCGAAGGGATGCAGCACCCATATAAGGACGCTACCGTGCACGCAATGGACAGCATTGACGATTTAGTCACAGAAGCGCAGTGTGCGAGCGCAACCATAGGACCAGAGCTACTGACACAGGCAGAGCCGGAGGAGCAAGAGGAGGAGCTAAGCAGTGCTGAACCAGCACCCACACAGGTACTTGATATAGTTCATATTTGCACCGCTAACAAAATCTTGCCCTCTATTGAACAGGCACCCAAGATCGAACTGAAGCAACTCCCAGAGCACCTCAAGTACATTTTTTTGGGAGATGAGGACACCCTGCCAGTGATCATCAAGAAGGGATTGGAAGAGGAGCAGGAGGCGCGCTTACAGCAGGTGCTGCGCAGGAACCCTCGCGCGATAGGATGGACTCTTGCGGATCTGCGCGGAGTGAGCCCAGACGTGTGCATGCACAGAATTCTGTTGGAAGATGGTGCTAAACCATCCAGGGAGGCTCAGCGCAGGTTAAACCCAAATATGATGGAGGTAGTGCAAAAGGAAGTCCTGAAGTTGCTTGACGCCGGGGTCATTTACCCAATCTCAGACAGCAAATGGGTTAGCCCGGTGCATGTTGTGCCAAAGAAAGGAGGAATCACGGTGGAAGAGAATGCGCAGGGCGAGCTAGTTCCCAAGCGCATTCAAACTGGCTGGCGCATGTGCATCGACTACAGGAAGCTGAACGCCGTAACGCGCAAGGACCACTTCCCGCTACCCTTCATGGACCAGATGCTGGATCGCTTGGCAGGTAAGCCTTACTTTTGTTTTTTAGACGGATATTCAGGGTACAATCAGATACCCATAGCCGCGGAGGATCAGGAGAAGACCACGTTCACATGCCCCTTTGGAACATTTTCGTTTCGGCGCATGTCTTTTGGGCTGTGCAACGCGCCAGGTACGTTCCAACGCCTTGTGATCGCGCGTCGTTGTGCGCGTCAAATATAATTCCTTCCTCTCCCACTAGTACAGCGGTTAAGTAAGGGTCGATCTCCACAGGGAGCAAGCAGTGAGTTTTAGCCAGTAACCTACACTTAAGAAAATGGGGGTTGCGTGAGTGATTGGGGGTTTTGTGCGATGCGCGAGTAACAGCGAATATCGTAACGCGGGGAATTGCACTAGACGTGCGCAAGCAGTAGAGATGAGATACTATGTTTATGAGAAGTGCTGGGCAGACAATCCTCTATGAATGCATTCCTTATCATCGACTCTAAATGTCTATAGTTTGTGTCCTACTTGGGTTAGTGTCCGGTAAAGGCTTCCTAACACACGCGCATGTTCCGTTCAAAGTTCATGTGCTATTAATCCTAGAACTAGACTAAACAGCTGCGAATCTTGTCACAGTAGCAAGTGCCTACCCTAACTCGTTACTCCTAATTGTCACGGTAAGTTTGCGGTTCAAGGCTTCCCCTACGCATGCAACTAGTTTAACAGGTGACAAGCAAGCAACACAAGTAAGATTGCGGTTCAAGGCTTCCCCTACTCATGCAACTAACTGTCTCAGTACGCACAGAATTAATACAAGTAAATAAACTATGCATTAAGCTCAAGTCTCAAAGGTAATACATCATAGGTTCATGCCCGACCAACACTAAGTGTTTAGCTAGACATGCTAGTGGTAAACATCATAAATAGTAAATAACAACTACTGTATCAGAGAAAACGGTAGCAAATAGTGCGTGCAGTGTCTTCTCTTGGCTGGCGCAACTGGCTGGCGCAACTCTCCTTGACAGGTCCGTGTGTTTTCCAGTTCTGCCGCGCAGTGCCTCTGGAATGCCACTGAGTGATGATGTTCCGATCTCCTGAAACCCTAGACTTTCTTTGTTTAAATAGTGCCCAGGAAGTTCATCTTTTGGCAACTTCCAAATCTGGTCACTGGGACTTTGCGCCTGGCGCACGGCATTGATTGGCGCAATCGGGTAGCGCACCTCTGCTGTCTTTCGCCATTTCTTCTTCTGTTTGCGCCGCTAGCTCCGCAGGCTGATCTTTCACTCCTAGAACGCTGCCTGTTAGCGCGTATCCGACTCAAGGACTCGTTCTGGCCTGATATACAAAAACATTGGAAACGAGTAATCTTGCTCATGAAATATTGCAAACAAGCATAGGGTTATGACCTAAATAATGTGTATAACTAGGCTCTATCAAACCCCCCACACTTGCCCCTTGTTCGTCCCGAACAAGTACTGAAACGCGGATACAATTACCTTTTCTGGAGACTAGCGCACAGCCTTGCATTCTAGCGCAAAATGCACAGTTGCTCAACTTGTGCTGCTCTATCACCTGCGCACAACTGCACTCAATAGTTCTAATATAATAATCCCGAAATTTCATTACCTCTCAGCCGGGATGAAGATCTTTGGATGACTGGGAGATAGCTCTTCTTAGGCTCCTGGTTGTCAGCTCCCGCTCCGAAGATAGGTATATGGTTTCTTGCGCGAGCTTCTTCCAGTGCGTGATTCGTTCGCACACTTCCTGGGAACCTAAGCCTTTGATGATATCCTTTTGGTCTTGCGCACGCAGGTACTAAGTAGTGCGCATGCTGATTCTTTGTAACGCAAATCATCTGCTTCTGCTGGTATTTTTCTTTTGTACAGCTTCCTTTCCAATTTGTTTCATTCCCAGAACAGTTCCAATCTCAGCCTTCGGATAGCAGCTATGGAACTCGTTCCGCTCTCCCTCCTTGGTCCGTCTGCGCCGGTCGGCGCACGCGTTTGCAACCGCGCCCGCTTTCCTTAGCTCGGCTTCCAGAGGGAAGGTGGTCTGTTTTCCCACCTCGCCACGCTTTGGGTATTTCGCCTTTGGCATCTGCGTGACTGAGCGCGCTCTTTTGTTCCGAAGGTTGCGAAGCACCGGCCTCCACTAGCGCACTCGACCATATACCTCGCCTTCGAAGCACAAGCGACTAACCGCCTCTCTGGAGCATTTCTATCAACTCCACATCCCCTGTATATCCCAACTAACAGGAGCAGAAAAAACGAAAAAATTATGCTAAAACAGTAGAGAACGGCGCACGCAATACGGATAGCGCAAAACAAGCTGGAGCGCATGCGCATCCTGCACCTTAGCGCACTACTGCTACTAATTCTCTTCAACTTAAACTAAGCTATACTAAAAATGCTCAAAACATGAAATGTAAGAGTACCGCCCCCCCCCCCCCCCCACACTTGAACAGAGACGTGTCCCCACGACTCAAGCTCAAGCGCAAGGAGACGGCGCACATGCATGCAATGCAACGAAAATAAAGAACATAAGAGTGAACACAAATAGTCACACAAAATATAGCAAGGGAGGCACAGAATGTAGGGCACAAATATTCAGCACACATAATAGTCAACTAGACGCAGCAAAATAAAAGACACCACCCTAAAGAAAATCACTGCGCCTGCCCTTGGCTTTAGAAGTCCTCCGAGCTAGAATCAGCCTCTGAATCATGCGCCTCCTCCTCGGAAGTATCCGTCACGTACTCAGTGCTGGAGGAGGGCGGTACCACTGAAAGGGCAGGAGGCTGTGCTGCGAGGTCATCCTCGGAAAGTGACTCCCATATGGAATCGGAGTCTACGCTGGGAAAGTTAATGGGGGACTCCGGAACAGAAGGCCGGGCAGGGGAAGCTGCTGGTGGTTGTACTGGTTCGGGTTCAGGGGTGGGTTCTGCTGCTGGCGCTGGTGCTGATGCAGGTGCTGACTCTGCTGGGGGTGCTGGGGTTTCTGGGGTTCGGGTAGGAGGTGGATGGTGCAGGCTGAGGAGAGGGGGAATTGCGTCTCCAAATTTCCACCCGGATGGTGGACTCATACTTAAATCCGCCCCCTCTGGCGCTAAGTATTCGAGCACGCGCATGACGTTGAACAACATGCGCTGCTCGGCGGTTGCTTCCTCGGGCGCCTCCTCAGCCTCAGTCCTTGGGCGCTTGGCACGTGCACGAGGGGGAGAATCCTCGATGGAAATGGTCACTGGCTCCCCCTGTGGTGCACGGGCCCTCTGGTGCGCTCCAGTCTGCGCCCGGGTCCTTGGGCGCCTGACTAGAGGCACCTCTGGTTCTAGGGCCTCCTCCATCTCTTCATCTGCTGCGGCGGCTGCTACGCCCTGCGCACTGCTCTCTGCTCTGGCCCGCGGGGGTCTGGCTGGCTGCAGGCGGTAGCACCACTCTAGTGTGCCATCGTCCCGTACAGCTACCGCCCTGATTTGCAGCATGTAGGCGCGGTCCAGAGGTATAGCCTGCACCAAGGTGTGTTCTGGCACCTCGGGCTCTCCATGTAAGGCCCGCAGCAAGTGCGTGATAAGGCCTCCACACGTCAGCGGCCCCCTCATGCTGACTCGGCTCCAATGATGCACCATGTTCAGGATGAACAGCACCTTCCGCCCATAATAAAGCCCCTTCAAAATCTCCATATCCAGGAGGCTGATCTTTGGTGCGCCGTTGAAACGGCCAATGACTGTGTAGGCCACGATGCGCCATAAGTAGAACAGCCATGGGTCGCGCAGCTCTCGGCCCCTGCTGCGCCCCGCGGCGAATGCTGGCCCTGTTGCCATGTCCCGCCAAGCCTCCTGGTTATTGTGCGTGTCTAACTCCTCCTCACGCACCTTGGCGCACCCGAATGCGCGCCTCAGCCTCCTTTCCGAGGCTATGAACCAGACACCCCTGTGTCTATATCTGATCTCCCTGTCCCCTGCCTCCAGAGACGCCAGGAACTCACACGTATCTTCCTGGTCTGATGCGCTGCGGAGGTCCATTAGCGCCTCCCAGCCGGCAATCGCTAGCCTCTGCGCCACGAGGGCCTCTAATCCTACCTCGCGCAGGAAATCTCGGCAGATGTACGGTGTCCCGTACATGTCCAGGCTGATGAACGCTGCATACTTGTTAGCGAAAGCCGCTGGGGTCTCCTGGTCTGTGGCGGGTCTCATCTTGCGCTGGGCTCCGGTCAATCGCGGTCAATGCTCCCCAAAACCCTAAAAATCGAAACTGCCCAGAATCCTCTGAAACTTGCACCGAACGAGCGCCTACTGGTCGCCTACTCAACGCACAAAACAGCACTCCAAGCCGCACACTCTAGCTTGGTGCGATTTCAAAACCCTAAAAACTGTCTCCTCCGCGCAAACCCTAACAGAAGCGGCTCAAAGCGGAATCGGGGGGTTACCTGGGTGCTGTGCGGTCGTGTTGTCCTTGAATCCCTCTAGACGGACGGTGGGTTGGGCGCTGATCGACGGCAGAGGTCTGAAGGCGGGAGCTCGTGTGCAACGGTGGAGTGAAAAGTGCTGGGAATTTTTCTAAGTCTGGCCTTATATACCCCCCTCTGGCTAGCGCAACTGACCTGCGCATTGATAGGCGCACGGTCCTGCGCACTTGTGTGACTAAAAAGAACTACCGAACCCTAAACTAGCTAAAAACACTCAAAAAAAAGCAAAACAAGCAGAATAAAATGTGCCAAAATAAAATGTGTCGGGTTACCTCCCGACAAGTGCCTTTGTTTAACGTCGTTGGCTCGACGGTACCTCGTTACGTGCCAAGAAGTGCGTCTGCAGCCTCCCCCACTCTTGCTCCTGAGTGTCCTTGCGCCAGTGCTTGTGTTACGATCTCATTGGTCCTGCGCAAAGGATAAAAGGGAAGGTCAGCATGTGATACATTATTCGTAATGAGGGTAGATGCAGAGGAAGAGGAGATATAGGCGATGGGTGCTAGTTCTCCCTCTGAAGCATCTGGTGGTGCGTCTGGCGCAGCAGCTTGCGCGTCCACTATCTCTGGCTCGGCCAAGTCAATGTTGCGTGCTGCGCCATCCCAAGGTTCGCCCAAGTACCGTTTGACTCTCTGCCCGTTAACCTGAAAACGATGCTGGTGCCCGTCTTCTAATTCAATTGTGCCGTAGGGGAAAACCTTGGTGACGGTGTATGGTCCCGTCCACTTGCTGCGCAACTTCCCAGGCATGAGCTTCAGGCGGGATGAAAACAATAATACCTGATCTCCTGGTTCAAACGTGCGCCGGAGGATATGCTTGTCGTGAAATGCTTTGGTGCGCGCTTTGTAATCGCGCAGTCCCTCATAGGCGTCCAGGCGCAGTTCTTCTAGTTCGCTCAGCTCAAATGCGCGCTCTTTTCCTGCCTCATCCAGGTTCAGGTTGCAAATACGTAAGGCCCAATATGCCTTGTGCTCGAGCTCTACTGGCAGGTGGCATGCCTTCCCATAGACCAGCCGGAATGGTGAGGTTCCAATGGGCGTTTTGTGTGCAGTGCGGTATGCCCATAGCGCATCATCCAGGCGCTGGCTCCAATCCTTGCGCGACGGCCTCACAGTCTTTTCCAAGATGCGCTTGATCTCTCTGTTAGAAACTTCGGCCTGTCCATTTGTCTGCGGATGGTAAGCGGTGGACGTCTTGTGGCGCACCCCATAGTGCTTGAAAACTTGCGCCACAACCCTGTTGCAGAAGTGCGTCCCCTGGTCGCTGATAACTGCCTTAGGCACTCCGTACCTGCAAAATATGTTAGTTCTGAGAAAATCAGCGACAGTCTTACCATCATCCTTGCGCGTGGCCTTAGCTTCGACCCATTTGGATATGTAATCCACGGCCACCAGTATGTACTCGTAGCCGGCAGGTGGGGGAAATGGACCCATGAAGTCGATTCCCCAAACATTGATCACTTCATCCACCAAAATCGGGGTCTGCGGCATCTCGTTGCGCGCGGAGATCCCTCCAGTGCGCTGGCACCTGTCACACTTCCTGCAGTGGTCATAGGCATCTCTGAATAGGTGCGGCCAGTAGAATCCGCAGTCCAAGATCTTCCTGCTCGTGCGCTTGGGACCGAAATGTCCTCCACAGGCGTGCGCATGACAAAACATCAACACAGAGTTAATCTCATGGTCAGGCACGCAACGTCTTAATATCCGATCTGGACCTATTCTAAGCATGTAAGGATCATCCCAAAGGTAATGCTTGGACTCATGTTTCAATCGCATGCACTGAGTTTTATTGAAATGAGGAGGGAACGCACCTGTGACCAGGTAATTCGCGATATGCGCATACCATGGTACCTTACCTGTTAGCGCCATCAGATGCTCGTCAGGGAATGTCTCCTTGATCTGCCCTGGCTCCTCATCCTTTACGATCCTGCTCAGGTGATCAGCGACGGTATTTTCCGTGCCCTTCTTATCTTTGATCTCTAAGTCGAATTCCTGAAGCAGAAGTACCCAGCGCATCAGGCGCGGCTTGGTCTCTTTTTTGGACATGAGGTAGCGGATAGCTGCGTGGTCCGTGTAGATGATGACTCTGGCGCCTAGAACATATGCTCGGAACTTCTCCAGCGCAAATACAATTGCCAGAAGCTCCTTCTCCGTGGTGGTGTAGTTCTTCTGCGCGGAGTCCAGTGTGTGCGATGCATAGTAGATGGCATGCGGCTTCTTGTCCTCGCGCTGCCCCAAGACTGCTCCTACTGCGTAGTCACTTGCGTCACACATCAGCTCGAATGGCAGGTTCCAGTCAGGTGCGCGCATCACTGGCGCACTGGTCAGCGCTTCTTTCAGCTTATCGAACGCCGCCCTGCACTCATCAGTAAAATCGAAGCACAAGTCTTTTTGCAACAGGTTAGACAGGGGTATGCAAATTTTAGAGAAATCCTTAATAAAACGCCTGTAAAACCCAGCATGCCCTAAGAACGATTTCACGTCGCGCACGTTGGTGGCATAAGGCAGATTAGAAATAATATCTATCTTAGCTTTGTCTACCTTAATACCCTCCTCTGAAATGATATGACCTAGTACTACTCCGTGCGTTACCATGAAATGACATTTTTCGTAATTTAGCACTAAGTTCTTAGAGATGCAGCGCGCTAAGACTTTATCTAGATATGCTAAGCATGCATCAAAGGTACTCCCATATACAGTGAAATCATCCATGAACACTTCTATGCATATACCAATCATATCAGAGAAAATGCTCATGACGAGGCGTTGGAACGTACCTGGCGCGTTGCACAGCCCAAAAGACATACGCCGAAACGCAAATGTTCCGAAGGGGCATGTGAACGTGGTCTTCTCTTGATCCTCCGCAGCTATGGGTATCTGATTGTAACCTGAATATCCGTCCAAAAAACAAAAGTAAGGCTTACCTGCCAAGCGATCCAGCATCTGGTCCATGAAGGGTAGCGGGAAGTGGTCCTTGCGCGTTACAGCGTTCAGCTTCCTATAGTCGATGCACATGCGCCAGCCAGTTTGTATGCGCTTGGGAACTAGCTCGCCCTGCGCATTCTCCTCCACCGTGATTCCTCCTTTCTTTGGCACAACGTGCACCGGGCTGACCCATTTGCTGTCTGAGATTGGGTATATGACCCCTGCGTCAAGCAACTTCAGGACTTCCTTTTGCACTACCTCCATCATATTTGGGTTTAACCTGCGCTGAGCCTCCCTGGATGGTTTGGCACCATCTTCCAACAGAATTCGGAGCATGCACACGTCTAGGCTCACTCCGCGCAGATCAGCAAGAGTCCATCCAATAGCGCGCTGGTTCCTACGCAGCACCTGTTGTAAGCGCGCCTCCTGCTCTTTTTCCAATCCCTTCTTGATGATCACTGGCAGGGTGTCCTCATCTCCCAAGAAAATGTACTTGAGGTGCTCCGGGAGTTGCTTCAATTCGATCTTGGGTGCCTGTTCAATAGAGGGCAAGATTTTGTTAGCGGTGCAAATATGAACTATATCAAGTACCTGTGTGGGTGTTGGTTCAGCACTGCTTAGCTCCTCCTCTTGCTCCTCCAGCTCTGCCTGTGTCAGTAGCTCTGGTCCTATGGTTGCGCTCGCACACTGCGCTTCTGTGACTAAATCGTCAAAGCTGTCCATTGCGTGCACAGTAGCGTCCTCATGTGGGTGCTGCATCCCTTCGAAGATGTTGAAATGGATTTCTTCGCCATCTACCTCCATGGAGAGCGTGCCCCTCCACACGTCTATCTTCGTGCGCGCAGTCATCAGAAACGGTCTGCCTAGGAGGATCTGCGCACCGCTGGCGCTTGATTCACCCTCCATTTCGAGCACATAAAAGTCTGCTGGGAACACCAGCTCTCCCACTCGAACTAGGACATCTTCTATCATGCCTGCAGGTTGTTTGCACGATCTATCTGCTAGCTGAATTGTGAGACCTGCAGGTTTTAGTGGTCCAAGGCGCAAAGTCGCATAGAGAGAATATGGTAATAAATTGATTGATGCGCCTAAATCGATCATGCAATTGCTTACCGTGGTTTTACCTAAGGTGCAAGGGATAGTGAATGTACCTGGATCTCGGCACTTAGGTGGTACCTTTTGTTGCACGATTGCTGAGGCCTGCGCATTTAGCATTACCTGTGCGCATTCGCCTGTCCTCCTTTTATTTGTGCACAGCTCTTTTAAAAACTTCGCATACCTGGGAATCTGTCGAATAGCTTCTATGAGAGGTATGTTGATTTCCACCTTGCTGAACAGCTCATATAGTTCCTTGTCCAGTGCTTCTTTTCTCGCCAGTGGTGCCTGCACAGGGAAAGGAGCAGGTATGTTAGTACAATTTTTGTCCTTGTTTGTCGAGTGAGACATACCTGGCGCTTTGCCCTGCTGGTTCGTGGTTGGCGCTTCTGATTGCGCCTCTGGCTCTGGTTGCGCACTCTGAACTGCTGGATCTGGGACTTGCGCAACTGGTTGCGCGGGCGCCTGCGCGGTCTGCTCTGTTCCCACTGTGCGCCCAGTCCTCAGTGTTACTGCATTAACTCCTCCCTTAGGGTTCTGAATCACTTGCGAAGGCAGGTTGCCATCGCTCTTTTTTAGCTCATACACCGTGGTTGCAATTTGTGATAGATGCTTTTCTATGGATTCGAACCTCTTGTCATACTTTTCGTCATTCTTGCGCACTGTGTCTGCTAGCAAGCCCAAAGCGCGGCTGATTCTTCCCAAAGCGCGGCTGATTCTTCAAAAACCTTTGGAAATTGTTCTCTTCTCTCCATCTGAATCCATTTGCAGCAAGCCCAAAGCGCGGCTGATTCTGCCTCTGCGGTCCTCTGTTGTCCCACCCTCCAAGGGCATTTACATCTCCAGTTTCTTCAAAAAGTGTTGGGCATTCGTCTGTCTTGTGCTCAGTGGACCTGCAGAATTCACATACCTTTGGCGCAACTGGTTGTGCGCTCTGCGCACTCATCAGCTTCTGTAGCATGGCCTTCATTTCTTGGATCTCAGCGCTTGCCTCTACCTGATGCACAGAACGATTACGACTACTTTCAAGTGTCAATTGATGTCTTACCTGCCCAGCAGAATCTTCTATCAGCTGCCATGCATCCTCCGGGTACATGTTGCAAATGTCCCCTCCTGCGCATGCATTCAGTAGTCGCAGCTCCATGGGCAGCAGTCCATTCAGAAAGTTCTCTATCAGCACATTCTGAGGAAGCCCGTGATTGTAGCAGTTGGCTTCTAGCTCCCTGAAACGCTCGTAGTATTCTGACAGAGACTCCCCTGCGCTCTACCTTGGCGCGGCCAATTCCCTTCTGAGCAGCGCAATCTTCGCTGCTGGATAAAATTTGTCTAAGAATTTCTTCTGCAGCTGCTCCCATGTGTGGATTGATCCTGCGGGTAGGCTCATCAGCCAGTGTTTGGCTGCATCGCTCAATGAAAATGGGAACGCCTTCATCTTCAGCGCTTCTTCGTTCTCCCCCAAGGTCTTCATGTTCTCGCAAATGATTAGGAACTCCCGCACATGCTTGACTGGATTTTCGTTGTTCATTCCGTGAAACTTGGGCATGTGATGGATGAGTGAGCTCCTCAGTTCGAACTGTCCGTTGGGCGGAAGCACTATGCACCATGGCTGGTTAACAGTGAGTGGGGCTGACATTTCGCGCACTGTCCTGCGCCTCGCGACTGGACGAACGGGTGGCGCAATGTATGGTTCAGCGGCCATCCGTGCGTCGACCTCATGCTGCACTTCCTCTCTGAATAGGGCTGCGCGGTTATGTGCCCTTGCTTCCTCTGGGGTTCTGTCTCCCAGGTTATCTCCAACCACACTGTTATCCTCCATGTCCTGATCCAAACTCAAGAAACGAAATTAAATGGCAACAAAGTTGTTGCGTCTGTCAGTGCGCAACTAGAATCTGCGCAGCGTAACTGTTTCAAGGTTGCGCAGGCTGATGTGATTGTGTGCTGTCAGAAACAACAACGAGAAAACAAAACAAAATGAAATAACTAGTTACTAAAATGAGAAATGTAAGCTAGCTAAAACTTAGTTGTGTTGCTCCCCGGCAACGGCGCCAAAATTTGATCGCGCGTCGTTGTGCGCGTCAAATATAATTCCTTCCTCTCCCACTAGTACAGCGGTTAAGTAAGGGTCGATCTCCACAGGGAGCAAGCAGTGAGTTTTAGCCAGTAACCTACACTTAAGAAAATGGGGGTTGCGTGAGTGATTGGGGGTTTTGTGCGATGCGCGAGTAACAGCGAATATCGTAACGCGGGGAATTGCACTAGACGTGCGCAAGCAGTAGAGATGAGATACTATGTTTATGAGAAGTGCTGGGCAGACAATCCTCTATGAATGCATTCCTTATCATCGACTCTAAATGTCTATAGTTTGTGTCCTACTTGGGTTAGTGTCCGGTAAAGGCTTCCTAACACACGCGCATGTTCCGTTCAAAGTTCATGTGCTATTAATCCTAGAACTAGACTAAACAGCTGCGAATCTTGTCACAGTAGCAAGTGCCTACCCTAACTCGTTACTCCTAATTGTCACGGTAAGTTTGCGGTTCAAGGCTTCCCCTACGCATGCAACTAGTTTAACAGGTGACAAGCAAGCAACACAAGTAAGATTGCGGTTCAAGGCTTCCCCTACTCATGCAACTAACTGTCTCAGTACGCACAGAATTAATACAAGTAAATAAACTATGCATTAAGCTCAAGTCTCAAAGGTAATACATCATAGGTTCATGCCCGACCAACACTAAGTGTTTAGCTAGACATGCTAGTGGTAAACATCATAAATAGTAAATAACAACTACTGTATCAGAGAAAACGGTAGCAAATAGTGCGTGCAGTGTCTTCTCTTGGCTGGCGCAACTGGCTGGCGCAACTCTCCTTGACAGGTCCGTGTGTTTTCCAGTTCTGCCGCGCAGTGCCTCTGGAATGCCACTGAGTGATGATGTTCCGATCTCCTGAAACCCTAGACTTTCTTTGTTTAAATAGTGCCCAGGAAGTTCATCTTTTGGCAACTTCCAAATCTGGTCACTGGGACTTTGCGCCTGGCGCACGGCATTGATTGGCGCAATCGGGTAGCGCACCTCTGCTGTCTTTCGCCATTTCTTCTTCTGTTTGCGCCGCTAGCTCCGCAGGCTGATCTTTCACTCCTAGAACGCTGCCTGTTAGCGCGTATCCGACTCAAGGACTCGTTCTAACCTGATATACAAAAACATTGGAAACGAGTAATCTTGCTCATGAAATATTGCAAACAAGCATAGGGTTATGACCTAAATAATGTGTATAACTAGGCTCTATCACCTTGTCATGAGCATTTTCTCTTATATGATTGGTATATGCATAGAAGTGTTCATGGATGATTTCACTGTATATGGAAGTACCTTTGATGCGTGCTTAACCCATCTAGATAAAGTCTTAGCGCGCTGCATCTCTAAGAACTTAGTGCTAAATTACGAAAAATGTCATTTCATGGTAACGCACGGAGTAGTACTAGGTCATATCATTTCAGAGGAGGGTATTAAGGTAGACAAAGCTAAGATAGATATTATTTCTAATCTGCCTTATGCCACCAATGTGCGCGACGTGAAATCGTTCTTAGGGCATGCTGGGTTTTACAGGCATTTTATTAAGGATTTCTCTAAAATTTGCATACCCCTGTCTAACCTGTTGCAAAAAGATGTGTGCTTCGATTTTACTGATGAGTGCAGGGCGGCGTTCGATAAGCTGAAGGAAGCGCTGACCAGTGCGCCAGTGATGCGCGCACCAGACTGGAACCTGCCGTTTGAGCTGATGTGTGACGCAAGTGACTACGCAGTAGGAGCAGTCTTGGGGCAGCGCGTGGACAAGAAGCCGCATGCCATCTACTATGCATCGCGCACACTGGACTCTGCGCAGAAGAACTACACCACCACGGAGAAGGAGCTTCTGGCAATTGTTTTTGCGCTGGAGAAGTTCCGAGCATATGTTCTAGGCGCCAGAGTCATCATTTACACTGACCACGCAGCCATCCGCTACCTCATGTCCAAAAAGGAAACCAAGCCGCGCCTGATGCGCTGGGTGCTTCTGCTTCAGGAATTCGATGTGGAGATCAAAGATAAAAAGGGCACGGAGAATACAGTCGCTGATCACCTGAGCAGGATCGTAAAGGAGGAGGAGCCAGGGCAGATCAAGGAGACATTCCCTGACGAGCACCTGATGGCGCTGACAGGTAAGGTACCATGGTATGCGCATATCGCAAATTACCTGGTTACAGGTGCGTTCCCTCCTCATTTCAATAAAACTCAGTGCATGCGATTAAAACATGAGTCCAAGCATTATCTTTGGGATGATCCTTACATGCTTAGAATAGGTCCAGATCAGATATTAAGGCGTTGCGTACCGGACCATGAGATTAACTCTGTTTTGATGTTTTGTCATGCGGAGGGCACTTTGGACCTAAGCGCACGAGCAGGAAAATCTTGGACTGCGGATTCTACTGGCCGCACCTATTCAGAGACGCATATAACCACTGCAGGAATTGCGACAGGTGCCAGCGCACAGGAGGAATCTCCGCGCGCAACGAGATGCCGCAGACCCCGATTCTGGTGGATGAAGTGTTCGATGTTTGGGGAATCGACTTCATGGGTCCATTTCCCCCATCTGCCGGCTACGAGTACATACTGGTGGCCGTGGATTACGTATCCAAATGGGTCGAAGCTAAGGCCACGTGCAAGGATGATGGTAAGACTGTCGCTGATTTTCTCAGAACTAACATATTTTGCAGGTACGGAGTGCCTAAGGCAGTTATCAGCGACCAGGGGACGCACTTCTGCAACAGGGTTGTGGCGCAAGTTTTCAAGCACTACGGGGTGCGCCACAAGACGTCCACCGCTTACCATCCGCAGACAAATGGACAGGCCGAAGTTTCTAACAGAGAGATCAAGCGCATCTTGGAAAAGACTGTGAGGCCGTCGCGCAAGGATTGGAGCCAGCGCCTGGATGATGCGCTATGGGCATACCGCACTGCACATAAGACGCCCATTGGAACCTCACCATTCCGGCTGGTCTATGGGAAGGCATGCCACCTGCCAGTAGAGCTCGAGCACAAGGCATATTGGGCCTTACGTATTTGCAACCTGAACCTGGATGAGGCAGGAAAAGAGCGCGCATTTGAGCTGAGCGAACTAGAAGAGTTGCGCCTGGACGCCTATGAGGGACTGCGCGATTACAAGGAGCGCACCAAAGCATTTCACGACAAGCATATCCTCCGGCGCACGTTTGAACCAGGAGATCAGGTATTATTGTTTTCATCGCGCCTGAAGCTCATGCCTGGAAAGTTGCGCAGCAAGTGGACGGGACCATACACCGTCACCAAGGTTTTCCCCTACGGAACAATCGAGTTAGAAGACGAGCACCAGCATCGTTTTCAGGTTAACGGGCAGAGAGTCAAACAGTACTTGGGAGAACCTTGGGATGGCGCGGCACGCAACATTGACTTGGCCGAGCCAGAGATAGTGGACGCGCAAGCTGCTGCGCCAGACGCACCACCAGATGCCTCAGAGGGAGAACTAGCAACCATCGCCTATATCTCTTCTTCCTCTGCATCTACCCTCGTTACTAATAATGTATCACATGCTGACCTTCCATTTTATCCTTTGCGCAGGACCAATGAGATCGCAACACAAGCACTGGCGCAGGGACACTCAGGAGCAAGAGTGGGGGAGGCTGCAGACGCACTTCTTGGCACGTGACGAGGTACCGTCGAGCCAACGACGTTAAACAAAGGCACTTGTCGGGAGGTAACCCGACACGTTTTATTTTGGCATGTTTTATTCTGCTTGTTTTGTTCTTTTTTTTTTTTTGAGTGTTTTTAGCTAGTTTAGGATTTGGTAGTTTTTAGTCACACGAGTGCGCAGGACCGTGCGCCTATCCATGCGCAGGTCAGTTGCGCTAGCCAGAGGGGGGTATATAAGGCAGGACTTAGAAAAATTCCAGCACTTTTTTCACTCGATCAGTGGTACCGCCTTCCTCCAGCACTGAGTACGTGACGGATTCTTCAGAGGAGGAGACGCATGATTCAGAGGCTGATTCTAGCTCGGAGGACTTCTAAGGCCGAGGGCAAGCGCATTGATTTTCTTTAGGGTGGTGTCTTTTATTTTGCTGCGACTAGTGACTATTATGTGTGCTGAATATTTGTGCCCTACACTCTGTGACTCCCTTGCTATATTTTGTGTGACTACTTGCTTGCATTCTTATGTTCTTTATTTTCGTTGCATTGCATGCATGTGCGCGTTCTCCATGCGCTTGAGCTTGAGTCGTGGGGACACGTCTCTGTTCAAGTGTGGGGGAGGCGTTACAATTACATTTCATGTTTTTTGAGCATGTTTTTAGTATAGCTAAGTTTAAGTTGAAGAGAATAGTAGCAGTAGTGCGCTAAGGTGCAGGATGCGCATGCGCTCCAGCTTGTTTTGCGCTATCCGTATTGCGTGCGCTGTTATCCACTGTTTTAGCATAATTTTTTCGTTTTTCTGTTCCTGTTAGTTGGGATATACAGGGGATGTGGAGTTGACAGAAATGCTCCAGAGAGGCGGTTAGTCGCTTGTGCTTCGAAGGCGAGGTATATGGTCGAGAGCGCTAGTGGAGGCCGGTGCTTCGCAGCCTTCGGGACAAAAGAGCGCGCTCAGTCACGCAGATGCCAAAGGAAAAATACCCAAAGCGTGGCGAGGTGGGAAAACAGACCACCTTCTCTCTGGAAGCCGAGCTAAGGAAAGCGGGAGCGGTTGCAAACGCGTGCGCCGACCTGCGCAGACAGACCAAGGAGGGAGAGCGGAGCGAGTTCCATAGCTGCTATCTGAAGGCTGAGACTGGAACTGTTCTGGGAATATTAAAAATAAATTGCAGAACAAGCTGTTCAAAAGAAAAATACCAGCAGATGATACGCACTACAAAAGAATCAGCATGCGCACAAGCATCAAACATGCGCAAAGACTATAAGGAAATCATCAGAAGGCTCAGGTTCCCAGGAAGTGCGCGAACGAATCACGCACTGGAAGAAGCTGCGTTATGTACCATATACCTATCTTCGGAGTAGGAGCTGGCAGCCAGGAGCCTAAGAAGAGCTATCTCCCAGCCATCCAAAAATCTTCATCCCGGCTGAGAGGTAATGAAATTTCGGAATTATTATATTAGAACTGTTGAGTGCAGTTGTGCGCAGATGATAGAGCAGTGCGAGTTGAGCAATTGCGCATTCGCATCAGAGTGCAAGACTGTGCGCTAGACTCCAGAAAAGGTAATTGTATCCGCGCTCAGTGCTTGTTCGGGACGAACAAGGGGCAAGTGTGGGGGGTTTGATAGAGCCTATTTGCACACATTATTTAGATCATAACCCTATGCTTGTTTGCAATATTTCATGAGCAAGATTACTCGTTTCCAATGTTTTTGTGTATCAGGTCAAAACGAGTCCTTGAGTCAGATACACGCTAACAGGCAGCGTTCTAGGAGTGAAAGATCAGCCTGCGGAGCTAGCGGCGCAAACAGAAGAAGGAATGGCGAAAGACAGCAGAGGTGCGCTACCCGATTGCGCCAATCAATGCCGTGCGCCAGGCGCAAAGTCCCAGTGACCAGATTTGGAAGTTGCCAAAAGATGAACTTCCTGGGCACTATTTAAACAAAGAAAGTCTAGGGCTTCAGGGGATCGTAACATCATCACTCAGTGGCATTCCAGAGGCACTGCACAGCAGAACTGGAAAACACACGGACCTGTCAAGGAGAGTTGCGCCAGCCGACTGCGCCAGCCAAGAGAAGACACTGCACGCACTATTTGCTACCGTTTTCTCTGATACAGTAGTTGTTATTTACTATTTTATGATGTTTACCACTAGCATGTCTAGCTAAACACTTAGTGTTGGTCGGGCATGAATCTATGATGTATTACCTTTGAGACTTGAGCTTAATGCGTAGTTTACTTATTTGTATTAATCCTGCGCATACTGAGATAGTTAGTTGCATAAGTAGGGGAAGCCTTGAACCGCAATCCTATTTGTGTTGCTTGCTTGTCCTATGTTAAACTAGTTGCATGAGTAGGGGAAGCCTTGAACCGCAAACTTATCGTGACAACTAGGAGTAACGAGTTAGGGTAAGCAGTTGCTACTGTGACAGGATTCGCAGCTGTTTAGTCTAGTTCTAGGATTAATAGCACATGAACTTTGAACGGAACATGCGCGTGTGTTAGGAAGCCTTTACCGGACACTAACCCAAGTAGGACACAAACTATAGACATTTAGAGTCGATGATAAGGAATGCATTCATAGAGGATTGTCTGCCCAGTACTTCTCATAAACATAGTATCTCATCTATACTGCTTGCGCACGTCTAGTGCAATTTCCTGCGTTACGATATTCACTGCTACTCGCGCATCGCGCAAAACCCCCAATCACTCATACAACCCCCCGTCTTCGTAAGTGTAGGTTACTAGCTAAGGACTTACTACTTGCTCCCTGTGGAGATCGACCCTTACTTAACCGCTGTACTAGTGGGAGAGGAAGGATTATATTTGACGCGCACGACGACGCGCGATCACCTGCGCGGAGTGAGCCCGGACGTATGCATGCATAGGATCCTATTGGAAGAGGGTGCCAAATCATCCAGGGAGCCTCAGCGCAGATTGAACCCGAATATGATGGAGGTGGTGCAGAAGGAGATCCTGAAGCTGCTTGACGCAAGAGTCATTTACCCAATCTCGAACAGCAAATGCGCAGGGCGGAGAATGCGCAGGGCGAGCTAGTTCCCAAGCGCATGCAAACTGGATGGCGCATGTGCATCGACTACAGAAAGCTTAACGCAGTCACGCGCAAGGATCATTTTCCGCTGCCCTTCATGGACCAGATGTTAGATCGATTAGCAGGAAAGCCATACTTTTGCTTCCTGGACGGGTACTCAGGGTACAATCAGATACCCATTGCTGCGGAAGATCAAGAAAAAACCACGTTTACCTGCCCATTTGGGCTGTGTAACGCGCTAGGTACGTTCCAATGTCTAGTCATGAGCATCTTTTCTGATATGATTGGTATATGCATAGAGGTGTTCATGGATGATTTTACTGTGTACGGAGGTACCTTTGACGCATGCTTAAACCATCTTGATAAGGTCTTAGCGCGCTGCATTTCAAAAAACCTAGTGCTCAATTATGAAAAATGTCATTTTATGGTATCACATGGAGTAGTACTAGGACATATTATCTCACAGGAGGGGATCAAGGTAGATAAGGCCAAAATAGATCTTATTTCTAATCTGCTTATTCCACTAACGTGCGCGATGTGAAATCATTCCTTGGGCATGCAAGGTTTTACAGGCGTTTCATAAAAGATTTTTCTAAAATTTGTATACCCCTGTCTAACCTCTTGCAAAAGGATGTGTGTTTCGAATTCACTGATGAGTGCAGGGCTGCGTTTGACAAGCTGAAGGAGGCGCTGATGAGTGCGCCAGTGATGCGCGCGCCAGACTGGAGCCTTCCATTTGAACTGATGTGCGACGCAAGTGACTATGCAGTAGGTGCAGTCCTGGGACAGCGCGTGGACAAGAAGCCGCATGCCATCTATTATGCATCGTGCACACTGGACGCAGCGCAGAGGAATTATACCACCACAGAAAAGGAACTTCTGGCAATCGTGTTTGCACTGGAGAAGTTCCGCGCATATGTTCTAGGCGCCAGAGTCATCGTCTACACAGACCATGCAGCAATCCGTTACCTGATGTCCAAGAAGGAGACTAAGCCGCGCCTGATGCGCTGGGTGCTCCTACTTCAGGAGTTCGACTTGGAAATCAAGGATAAGAAGGGCACGGAGAACACAGGATCGTGAAAGCAGAGGAGCCAGGGCAGATCACGGAGACATTCCCTGACGAGCATGTGATGGCGCTGATAGGTAAGGTACCATAGTATGCGCACATTGCGAATTACCTGGTCACAGGTACGTTTCCTCCTCATTTTACTAAAACCCAATGCATGAGATTAAAGCATGAGTCCAGGTATTACATTTGGGATGATCCGTATATGCTCAGAATAGGACCTGATCAGATTTTGAGGCGATGCGTGCCTGACCATGAAATTAACTCTGTTTTGATGTTTTGTCATGCGCACGCATGTGGAGGACGCTTTGGTCCAAAGCGCACTAGCAGAAAGATCCTGGATTGCGGATTTTATTGGCCACACTTGCTTAGTGACTCGTATAACCACTGCAGGAATTGTGACAGGTGTCAGCGCACAGGAGGAATATCAGCTCGCAATGAGATGCCGCAGACGCCCATACTAGTGGACGAAGTATTCGATATTTGGGGGATCGACTTCATGGGGCCATTTCCTCCATCTTCCGGATATGAGTACATATTGGTCGCAGTGGATTATGTCTCCAAATGGGTTGAGGCTAAGGCCACCCGGAAGGATGATGGTAAGACGGTCGCTGACTTTTAGAGAACTAACATCTTTTGCAGGTACGGGGTGCCTAAGGCAATTATAAGCGACCAGGGGACGCATTTTTGCAATAGGATAGTGGCGCAGGTATTCAAGCATTATGGGGTGCGCCACAAGACATTCACCGCTTACCACCCTCAGACGAATGGCCTGGCCGAGGTTTCCAACCGAGAGATTAAGCGCATCTTGGAGAAAACTGTGAGACCGTCGTGCAAAGACTAGAGCCAGCGCCTTGACGATGCGCTATGGGCATACAGAACTGCACATAAGACACCGATTCGGACTTCACCGTTTCGGTTGGTTTATGGAAAAGCGTGCCACCTGCCAGTGGAGTTGGAACACAAGGCATACTAGGCATTGCGCGTTTGCAACCTGAACCTAGACGAGGCTGGTAAGGAGCGCGCATTTGAGCTAAGCGAGTTAGAAGAGCTGTGCCCGGATGCATATGAGGGGCTGCGCGACTACAAGGCGCGCACAAAGGCATTTCACGACAAAAACATCTTCAGACGCACCTTTGAGCCAGGAGACCAGGTCCTATTGTTCTCCTCGCGCCTAAAGCTGATGCCTGGGAAGCTCTTCAGCAAATGGACGGGACCATACGTGGTTACCAAGGTTTTCCCTTACGGAGAAATCGAGTTAGAAAACGAGCACCAGCATCGTTTTCAGGTCAATGGGCACAGAATCAAAAAGTATTTAGGAGAACCTTGGGATAACACAGCGCACGAAGTTGACTTGGCAGAGCCAGAGATAGAAGATGCGCAGGTTGCTGCGCCAGAGTCGCCACCAGATGCACCAGAGGGAGAATTGGGAACTATTGCTCATATTTCTTCTCCCTCTTTAACTAACCTCGTTACTTATGATTTGTCACATGCTATTAACCATGCTGACCACCCTTCCGATCCTTTGCGCAGAACTAAGAAGAATGCAACGCACACACGAGGGCGGGGTCACTCAGGAGCAAGATTGAGGGAGGTCACTGGCACACTTTTAGGCAAGTAACGAGGTACGGTCGAGCCAACGACTTTAAACAAAGGCACTTCGGGAGGTAACCCGACACGTTTTACTTTTACCCGTTTTTTATAGTTTTTTTAGTGTCTTTTAGCTAGTTTAGGACTCGTAGTTTTAGTCGCGCAGCAGTACACAGGTCAGTGCGCAGAACAGCTACGCCAGACAGGGGGTATAAAAGGCCAGGACTTAGAAAAATTTCAGCATTTTCACATTTGACCGTTGCAAGAAAGCTCCTGCCGTCAGCCTCCGCTCACCGTCCGACGATCAACCAGCCCTCCGTTTAGAAAGATTTGAAGAGCTTCCCGTCCCACACACATCAGGTAACCCTTCCCCTCAGTTTTAGCATATTCAGTTAGGGTTTGTGCGGTGGAAGAGTTGCCCTAGGTTTGAAATCGCCCCTAGTTCGTCCGCACCATTTGGAGTTCTGGGTCGTGGGTTTTGTAGGCGGAGGATAGGCGACCTGTGGGTGACAGTTTCAGGGCGTTAGTCGGAGTTTGGATTTTTGGGCATTTGTGGAGATTTGACCGTAGTTGACCGGAGGAACCCCAGCGCACCATGAGGCCTGCCGAAGATCAGGAGACCCCAGCGTCATTTGCCAGCAAATTTGAAGCCTTCATGAGGCTGGAGATGTACGGGACCCCGTACATCAGCAGGGACTTCCTGCATGAAGTCGGGATGGAGGAACTCATTGTGGAGAAGCTCGTGCTGGCAGGCTGGGATGCGCAGTTGGAGATCAACAGCGCGGCTGATAAGGAAGATACATGTGAATTCTTGGCGTCGCTGGAGACTGCCGATTTGGAGATCAGGTACCGGCACAGAGGGGTCTGGTACATAGCCTCGGCAAAAAGGCTGAGGTGCGCCAAGGTGCGTGAGGAGGATATAGACACGCACACGAATCAAGAGGCATGGCGTGAGATTGCGACTGGCCAAGTTTTCGCCGCGGGGCGCAGCCGAGGACGCGAGCTGCGCGACCCGTGGATGTTCTACCTCTGGCGCATGGTCGCCTATGCAATCATCGGGCGCTTTAATGGTGCGCCCAAGATCAGCCTGCTGGACATGGACATATTGAAGGGATTCTCTTATGGGAAGAAGGTGCTGTTTGTCTCAAACATGGTGGTGCACTGGAGTCGGGTCAGCACCAAGGGGCCGCTGACTTGTGGAGGAATGATCACGCACCTGCTGCGTGCGCTGCATGGAAAGCCGGAAGTGCCCGAGCACACGGTAGTGCCAGCCGTTCCCCTGGACCGTGCCCATATGCTGCAGCTCAGAGCGGTGGCCGCGAGAGAGGACGGGTCCTTGGAATGGTGCTACCAGCTGCAGCCAGCCAGAGCACCGAGGCAAAGAGCAGAGAGCAGCGCGCAGCCAGAGGAGGCCGCTGAGGAAAGGTAGATGGAAGAGGCCCCAGAGCCAGTTGCGCCTCCAGTCAGGCCCATGAGGACTCGTGCGCAGACTGGAGCGTGCCGGAGGGCGAGTGCGCCGCAGGGGGAGCCAGTAACCATAGCCATTGATGATTCTCCCCCGCGTGCACAGGGAAAGCGCCCCAGAACAGAGGCAGAGTAGCAGCGCATGATGTTCAACGTCATGTGTGTGCTAGAGTATTTAGCGCCAGAGGGGGCAGACCTGACGTCAGTCCACCATCAGAGTGGAAATTTGGAGATTCTATCCCCCCTCTCCTCAGTCTGCGTAGGCCGCCTCCAGGGTCCCCCAGCGAGCAGCGCAAGCCAGCCAGCCCTCTTGCCCAATCCCCGATTCATGAAGCAGAGCCCACCCCAGCAGTAGACCCGGTACCAGCACCAGCAGCACCCCCTGCGCAACCCTCTGTACAGAGGTCCCCTGAGGCCGATCCCATTATAAGTTCTAGCTCAGATTCAATATGGGACCCTATCTCGGAGGACTACCTCTTGACTCAGCCCGCCGCAGTTTTTGTTGTGCCGCCAGCCTCCAGTACCGAATATGAGACAGATTCTTCAGATGAGGAGGCACAAGGATCCGCGGCTGAGTCCAGCTCTGAGGATATCTAGGGACGCAGTGAGGGTGCTCAATTCTTTCGGGTGGTTTCTTATCTTTTTTGAAAACTATTGCTCGATGTTGCTATATTGTGCTGAATATTTTGTGACCCCTGACTTTGTCTTTGCTGCGCTGACTATATGTTTTTCTTTCTTATGTTCTTTGTTTTGCTTGCATGCATGTGTGCGCTCTCCGTTGCGCTTGAGCATGAGTCGTGGGGAAACGTCTCTGTTTAAGTGTGGGGGGTGGGGGAGCGTTACATTTACATTTCACGTTTTTTTTAGCTTTGTAGTGTAGCTTAGTTTAGTTGAAGGGAATAGTAGCAGTGGTGCGCTTGTGTGCGGGTTGCGCACACTTTTCAGCTTGTATTGCCCTATTCATTTTGCATGCGCTGCTATCAACTGTTTTAGTATATTTTTTCGTTTTTTCTACTCCTTTTAGTTGGGATATATAGGGGATGTGGAGTTGACAGAAAAGCTCTAGAGAGGCGGTTAGTCGTTTTTGCTTCGAAGGTAAGGTATATGGTCGAGAGCACTAGCGGAGGCCGGTGCTTCGCGACCTTCGGAACAATAGAGCGCGCTCAGCCACGCAGATGCCGAAGGCAAATACCCAAAGCGTGGCGAGGTGGGAAACAGCCCACCTTTCCTCTGGAAGTCAGGCTGGGGAAGGCGGGTGAGGGTGTAAACGCGTGCGCTGACTTGCACAAATAGATCAAGGAGGGAGAGCGGAGCGTTGTTCCATAGCTGCTATCCGGAGGCCGAGACTGGAACCGTTCTGGGAACATAGCAACCATAGATAAAGCTGTACAAAAATAAAAACACCAGCAGATGATATGCGCTAAAGAAATCAGCATGCGCACAACTCCGTACCAGCGTGCGCAAATTCACAAGAAAATCATCAAGAAGACTCGAGTTCCCAGGAAGTGCGCGGAAGAATCACGCACCGGAAGAAGCTTCCGCTATTAACCATATACCCGTACTCGAAGTAAAGGCTGACAATCCTGTCACAGTAGTAGCTGATTATCCTAGCGCGTTACTCCTAGTTGTCACCGTCAAGCTACCAACTATTTTAACATATAACAAACAAGTAGCAAGAGTAAGATTGCGGTTCAAGGCTTCCCCTACTCATGCAACTAGTTGTCAACCGTGTGCACAGAATTAATACAAGCAATTAAACTATGCATTAAGCACAAGTCTCAAAGGAAATACTCACAGAATCATGCCCAACCGATACAAAGCGTTTAGCTAGACATGCTAGTAGTAAACATCATAGAAATAGTAAATAACAGCTAAAGTATCCAACAAAACAGTAACAAGCAGGTGCGTGCAGGTTGCAGTGTCTCGGATGGCGCAGTCGGCTAGCGCAGGTCTTCTCAGCAGCTCGTGTGTTTTTCAGTTCTGCCTCTCTCTCGTGTGTGTCTTGATGCCTTTCGATCCTTATCAAACCCTAGCCTTCCTCTCTTTATATACTGCTCATGAGGCCCAAGGACGGACTTGGCAACTTCCAAATCTGATGGTGTTAAGATTTGGAAACACCAATATCCTGCGCATGGCGCACTGCACACATTGATTTTTGTCGTGAAATGCCTTTGTGCGCGCCTTGTAATCGCGCAGCCCCTCATATGCATCCAGGCGCAGCTTTTCTAATTCGCTTAGCTCAAATGCACGCTCCTTACCAGCCTCGTCTAGGTTCAGGTTGCAAACGCGCAATGCCCAGTATGCTTTGTGCTCCAACTCCACTGGCAGGTGGCACGCTCTTCCATAAACCAACTGAAACGGTGAGGTCCCAATTGGTGTCTTATGTGCGGTTCGGTATGCCCATAGCGCATCGACAAGGCGCTGGCTCCAGTCTTTGCGCGACGGTCTCATAGTTTTCTCCAGGGTGCGCTTGATCTCTCGGTTGGAAACCTCGGCCTGTCCATTCGTCTGAGGGTGGTAAGCGGTGGACGTCTTGTGGCGCACTCCATAATGCTTGAATACCTGCGCCACTATCCTATTGCAAAAATGCGTCCCCTGGTCGCTTATGACTGCCTTAGGCACCCCGTACCTGCAAAAAATGTTAGTTCGCAAAAAGTCAGCGACCGTCTTACCATCATCCTTCCGGGTGGCCTTGTCCTCAACCCATTTGGAGACATAATCCACCGCGACCAATATGTACTCATATCCGGAAGATGGAGCAAATGGTCCCATGAAGTCAATCCCCCAAATATCGAATACTTCATCCACTAGAATTGGCGTCTGCGGCATCTCATTGCGCGCTGATATGCCCCCTGTGCGCTGGCACCTGTCACAGTTCCTGCAGTGGTTATACGAGTCACTAAACAAGTGTGGCCAATAAAATCCGCAATCCAGGATCTTTCTACTCGTTCGCTTTGGACCAAAGTGTCCTCCACATGCGTGCGCATGACAAAACATCAAAACAGAGTTAATTTCATGGTCAGGCACGCAGCGCCTCACAATCTGATCAGGTCCTATTCTGAGCATATACGGATCATCCCAAATGTAATACCTGGACTCATGCTTTAATCTCATGCATTGGGTTTTAGTGAAATGAGGAGGAAACGTACCTGTGACCAGGTAATTTGCAATGTGCGCATATCATGGTACCTTACCTGTCAGCGCCATCAGATGCTCGTCAGGGAATGTCTCCATGATCTGCCCTGGCTCCTCCTCTTTCACAATCCTGCTCAGGTGGTCAGCGACTGTGTTTTCCCCGCCCTTCTTATCCTTGATTTCCAAGTCGAATTCCTGAAGTAGGAGCACCCAGCGCATCAGGCGCGGCTTAGTCTCCTTCTTGGACATTAGGTAACGGATTGCTGCGTGGTCTGTGTAGACGATGACTCTGGCGCCTAGAACATATGCGCGGAACTTCTCCAGTGCAAACACGATTGCCAGAAGTTCCTTCTCTGTGGTGGTGTAGTTCTTCTGCGGAGTGTCCAGTGTGCACGATGCATAATAAATGGCGTGCGGCTTCTTGTCCACGCGCTGTCCCAGGACTGCACCTACTGCATAGTCGCTTGCGTCGCACATCAGTTCAAACGGCAGGTTCCAGTCTGGCGCGCGCATCACTGGCGCACTTGTCAACGCCTCCTTCAGCTTATCAAACGCGGCCCTGCACTCAATAGTAAATTCGAAACACACATCCTTTTGCAAGAGGTTAGACAGGGGTATACAAATCTTAGAAAAATCTTTTATGAAACGCCTGTAAAACTCAGCATGCCCAAGGAATGATTTCACATCGCGCACGTTAGTGGAATAAGGCAGATTAGAAATAAGATCTGTTTTGGCCTTATCAACCTTGATCCCCTCCTGCGAGATAATATGTCCTAGTACTACACCATGCGATACCATGAAATGACATTTTTCATAATTGAGCACTAGGTTTTTTGAAATGCAGCACGCTAAGACCTTATCAAGATGAGTTAAGCATGCGTCAAAGGTACCTCCGTACACAGTAAAATCATCCATGAACACTTCTATGCATATACCAATCATATCAGAAAAGATGCTCATGACTAGGCGTTGGAACGTACCTGGCGCGTTACGCAGCCCAAATGACATGCGCCGAAACGCAAACGTACCGAATGGGCAGGTAAACGTAGTTTTCTCTTGATCCTCCGCAGCTATGGGTATCTGATTGTACCATGAATACCCGTCCAAGAAACAAAAGTAGTGCTTCCCCGCTAATCGATCTAGCATCTGGTCCATGAAGGGTAGCGGGAAGTGGTCCTTGCGCGTGACTGCGTTAAGCTTTCTGTAGTCGATACACATGCGCCATCCAGTTTGCATGCGCTTGGGAACTAGCTTGCCCTGCGCATTCTCCTCTACTGTGATTCCTCCTTTCTTCGGCACAACGTGCACTGGACTTACCCATTTGCTGTCCGAGATTGGGTAAATGACTCCTGCGTCAAGCAGCTTCAGGATCTCCTTCTGCACCACCTCCATCATATTCGGGTTCAATCTGCGCTGAGGCTCCCTGGACGGTTTGGCACCATCTTCCAATAGAATCCTATGCATGCATACGTCCGGGCTCACGCCGCGCAGGTCAGCAAGTGTCCATCCTAGAGCGCGCTGGTTCTTGCGCAGCACCTGCTGTAATCGCGCCTCCTGCTCCTCTTCTAATCCTTTCTTTATGATTACCGGCAGGGTGTCTTCATTTCCCAAAAATATGTATTTGAGGTGCTCTGGGAGTTGCTTCAGCTCGACCTTGGGTGCCTATTCAATAGAGGGCAAGATTTTATTCGCAGTGCAGACATTAACTATATCGTGTACCTGTCTGGATACTGGTTCAGCACTGCTCAGCTCATCCTCATGTGCCTCCAACTCTGCCTGTGCCAGTGGCTCAGGTTCTTCTGCTGCGCTCGCACATTACGCATCTGCAACCAAGTCATCTATGCTGTCCAACGCGTGCACTGTGGCGTCCTCATGAGGGTGCTGCATCCCTTTGAATATGTTAAAATGAATTTCCTCGCCATCGACCTCCATTGAGAGCGTACCCCTCCATACGTCTATCTTTGTGCGCGCTGTCATCAGAAATGGTCTGCCCAATAGGATCTGCGCACTTCCTTTGCTCGACTCACCCTCCATCTCGAGGATGTAGAAATCTGCTGGGAACACTAGCTCTCCTACTCGGACGAGGACGTCCTCTATCATGCCCGTCGGTTGCTTGCACGACCGATCCGCTAACTGAATGGTGAGACCTGCAGGCTTTAGTGGTCCAAGGCGCAATGACTCATACAGGGAATAGGGAAGCACATTTATAGATGCGCCTAAGTCAATCATGCAATTGCTTACTGTGGTCTTACCTAAAGTGCATGGGATGGTGAACGTACCTGGGTCTTGGCATTTAGGTGGTACCTTATGTTGCACGATTGCTGAGGCCTGCGCATTTAGCATTACCTGTGCGCACTCGCCTTTCCTCCTCTTGTTTGTGCACAGCTCCTTTAAGAATTTGGCGTACTTAGGGATCTGCTGAACTGCTTCAATAAGGGGAATGTTTATTTCCACCTTACTGAATAACTCGTAGAGCTCCTTATCAAGCGCTTCCTTCTTAGCCGATGGTGCCTGTATGTTTCATGCCTTTGTCTTTTGATTGTGCCATACCTGGCGCCTCGCCTTGCTGGCTTGTGACAGGCGCTTATTGATAATGCAAGTATGGCAGTGTTTGACAAAACCAGCATGAGTGATCAAGGAGCTGCTGCAGCTCAATCAATCAAGAAGGCTAGCAGAAGTATACACCAGAAGTAAACCAGCAACAGATGCAGCAGGGGATGCTGCAGCAGGTGCTGGTTCAAGTGCTAGTTCAACTGTCCGAATAACAGTTTTGTGCTGGGTGAGTTTTGAAGGTTTGGCAGCTTTGTGATAGTGTTTAGAAGAATTTCTAAAATGCTGCTGAGCATATTTCAGCAAGGATTATCAGTCAGAGAAGGAGATATGCTTCAAGATATTAATCAAATCTAATCTCCTAGATTTTAGGAGATAATTGCTCTTGTGGGTCAATGGCCTAAACCTGGAAATTGCTTAAAGTGGTGAGGGTATTTAAGCAGAAGGTTTGAGGGCTGAAGAGGGTGATCGAAGCTGAGTGATACACGAGAGTAGACACGAAATTCAGAGAGAGGTTTTTTTTTTCTGGGTGTGCTACGGAAGTTGTTCTTCGATCAACATACACGGGCAGAGCGTTGAGCGCAGAGCTGTGGTGCGTATTGCAGAAGAGAGTCAGGTCTTGCAGAGACTGATTCGTGCTTTGATCTGGAAGCCAATTTAGAGCTGTGGAGCTTGTTGGTTGATCAAAGGCAGCCGCGGGAGAGCTGACGGGTGGAAGGCTCGGTCGAGGTTCGTGCGGAAGAACTCACTAGTGGCAGGTGGTCACTGAGTGAGGGGGAGTTACTCAGAGTGTGCAGCGCTCTTGGAGTGGTTCGATCGGCTCGGCAGGAGGCCTTGGAGCGACGCGGACAGAGTGCTTCAGCTGGTGTTACAGCTGTTGCTGCAGCAACCCTGCTGAGTAGTGTAGGCTAGAATAGGCTGAGTTCTTGAAGAGGATTGTAGCTATTCTAGGCTGACATATTGTAGAGGGTGTGCTGGCACAAATCAGAGCTTGTTCTGATTGTGTTGAGTAGTCCACACGGGGTTAAAGTAGCATAGGTTGCGTGCGTTGTAACCTAGTGTGATCTGAACCTTTGGTTGAGTGGATTGAGGACTGGAGAATAGTCCTCCCCAGACGTAGGCAGATTGGCCGAACTGGGTGAACAAATCTGTGTCCTATTCATTGTCTGCTGTGTCTACATTTAAGTGAACAAGAGTGTGCTGCAGCAACTGCTAGTTCACAAATCTGCACAAGTAGAGACACTTGAAATTTCAATTGGTATCAGAGCGGGAACTCGACACACAGAGTTTAAAAGGTCCGACAGTGTCTCCGAAGTTGCCAAGACAATGAAGGAAGGACAGAGCACGAGTAGACCTCCACTCCTGGAAGAGAGCAACTATGGTTATTGGAAAGCTAGAATGAAAGCTTTTCTCAAAGCTATTGATGAGAAGACATGGAGAGCTGTTGTGGTTCAGTGGTCTCCCCCAATCACCATGGATCAGCAAGGAGTGACAAGAATTAAACCTGAAGAGGAATGGACTGCTGAAGAAGGTGCTGCAGCAACTGGTAATTCAAAGGCTCTGAATGCAATTTTTGCTGCAGTTGATGCTAATAACTTCAGGTTGATCTCAAACTGTGACATGGCCAAGCAAGCATGGGAGATTCTACAAACTGCCCATGAGGGAACTGATAGAGTAAAGCTGTCAAGACTCCAGATTATTGCCACACAATTTGAGAATCTGAGGATGCTTGATGAAGAAACTATCACTGAGTTTAATGCTAAACTCTGTGATCTTGCAAATGAAGCTCATGCCCTTGGTGAGCCCATTCCAGAAGAAAAGCTTATCAGAAAGGTTCTCAGATCGCTGCCCACAAAATTTGACATGAAGGTGACAGCCATTGAAGAAGCTCAGAATGTCAGATTCATGAGGTTGGAAGAGCTGATGGGGTCTCTCAAACAATTTGAGATGAAACTGGTCAAAGAAGACACCACTTCCAAGGACAAGAATGTTGGTTTGAAGGCTGAAGCAGAAATCAACCAGACAGTTCCAGACGATCAGTTGAGCATGCTGGTTAAAAATCTAGGAAAGTTTCTGAAAAACATGGAATCCAGAACTGAGAGAAGCTCTTCCTCGCGAAGACAATTCAGACGGGGCAGTGAAAGAAAGAAGAAAGGGAAAGAACCAGCACTGGACGATGATGACAAGAAAGAGATGAAAAAGGGAGTTCAATGCTGGAACTGTGAAGGGTACGGACACATTGAGGCTGATTGTCCAAGCAAACCCTTCAAGAATTCTGAGAAAAAGAACAGCAAATCCATGACAGCAAAATGGAGTGATTCAGATGAGAGTGATGAAGAAAACTGTGTTGTGCTGACAAGTGTTTCAGATGTCCACCTCAATGAGCTAAAAAAGGTGGAAATTCACTATGGGATTGAAGTCTCTGAGAGTGAAGATGACGATGACTCATCTGACAGTTTTGCTGATCTTCTGAGGAAGATACTCAAACAGTGTGAGGCAGTTCTTCAGACCAATCAGACCTTGACTGACAGAGTAAATCTCTTGGAAGAAGAACGAAGGAGATGTCTACCCTCAGTTGATAATCAAGTTACTATTCTGAAAAGAGAAGATTCAGAAAGACAGACCTCTGTTGAATCCACTCCAGCAGCAGCCAAGACAGCTGACCCGCAGAGCAATATTCTGGACGAAATATTATCTTACCAAAGACTTGGAAAAGGGAAAACAGGCTGGATATACTGGTGAAGAAAGCTCTAAAGGGACAGTGTTCATTAAAGCCTCAGATGGTGAGACAGACGAGAAGAAGAATTCAGATGCCCTCTCAAAAATGGCAGAGAAAATTGGATCTAGACATGTGTACAAGAGGATGCTGCAGCATCATGGACAACATTTTTCTCAAACAAAACAAAAGTCTCAGAACAAGTGGAGTACTGGTACAAGTGTTGGGAAGCAGAAGATCAATTTCAATCTGAAGCAGCAACACAGAACTTGCTCAGCTGAAAAAGGGGGAGCAAAGTCCGGAATCAGCACATGTTGCACAAAGACTCCATTTCATGTTGCTGCACAAGGGCACTGGATTACTAAAAACAAGGGTAAATCAAAGATGGTACAAATATGGAAACCCAAACAAAGGGTTAGGAGGCTGGAAGATCAGAAGAAGAAAAGCTCTGGTGTATTCCAAGTATGGGTGAAGAAGGCTCCACCAGAATCTCTCAAGGATCCTCTGAGCAAAAATTGCAGCCTGAAGTGAATAGGTGAACAAGCTCACATGTGCTGCAGCAACCTGGTCTGAATTAGCTTGTTCACATGTGTTGGTTGCTAAAGATGGAAAAGAAAATTTTTGCACATGAGAGGCACGTGACTTACACTTCAAAAGGGAAAAGAAAATAACGGGTAAATATTTTCTAGGGCACAGATCAAGAGCAAAGGGAGTCTCAGAAATCTCTGCCGATCATCCTCTGTGCGCTCCTCCCTCCTTCCACATCTCTGCAGAAATGGTGAAGACACGCGGACTGAAGAAGAATCTGGCAGCTGACAGGCAAAGCAGGTCTGAGAGAAGGACCAAGGCACGCAACGAAGACCCTGCTCAGCCGCTGGAGGTGGTTGTGTGGGAACCAAACCCTCTCCCTGTGTCGCACAGTGAGCCCTCTCCCTCTGAAGAAGCTTCGCAGAAGAGGAGGCGGCTGGTACGTGATGGAGAACCTGTCTTCGGTTCTGCTGTGCTGCCAGAAGCGGATATGACTGAAGCTGCTTCAGAGGAAGAACAAGCAGCAGAGACTGCTGCAGCAGTTCCTGCAGGAGAAGAGTGCAGATCACTGGTCATGTCTCCAGGTATTATTGGTGAAGGGGTTGAAACAGCTGCTGAGTCCCCTGAACAAGAACCTGCTGCAGCACATCCCCCTTCTTCAGACAAGGGCAAAGCTCCTATCCTGATCCCAGGCTCCAGTAGTGAAAGCTCATCCAGTGAAGAAGGATCTCTTGGTGGACCCTCTGAGAAAGGTCCTGCAGCTGAAGATTTCTCTGCTCTCACTGTCGGAGGCACATGGTTCAGGAACAAAAGCGTCTCTCAATCCTGGAGTGCTGTTGAGAGGAAACACATTGTGCATGAGAAGCGTCTGGTGCAAGACAAGTATAGATCAGCTACTATGATTGAGCTCCTGACTGAGGTAAAACTGCTCAAGTCCCTAACCTTTCCTCACCGTTTCAATATTATTCTGGTTAGAGAATTTATAGTGAATATGGAAGAAAAATTTGGAGAAGAAGGAGCTGATGAGTATGGGAGAAGCTGGGTAAGGGGTAAACAAGTGGTTATTACTCCGGAAATTATTGATGCATTCCTTGGGATTTCTGAGAATGCAAGGGCTCCCACTGATGTGAAGCCTGAATTATTGGCAAAGACCCTTACAGCGGGAGTGTGCCTGTCTTGGGGCGGCCCGAATCTCAGTGCAGCTGAGCTTACCTCCAAGTATGCTCTGCTGTATCATGTTGGTGCAAGGAACTGGATTCCTAGTTCTCATAGAGGGAAGGTCAACAAAGACTTTGCTAACCTTCTTTATTCTATTGGAAAGAGAAGGAAGATCAGCCTGGGAAGTGTGATGTTCCCTCAGCTTGCTACACATGCCGGGAGTGCCTCCTCCAGCAAGCCTATTGTGCTGCCCTCCCTCATCCATGGGATCATGGTATCTCAGCACCCAGAGTTCGGAGCGATCACTGAAGGTTTATCTGAGGAGCTGCAGGTCTTTACTGTTGATCACAAATTATTCAAGGGAAAACATGCAGTGGATGTTGCCTATGAGGATCTTCTCATGGGTGGTTCTTCAGCTCCAGCTCCCTTGGAGGAATCTCTTCCCCCTGCTGCCACAATCCAGTCTGCTCTTCGTGCCAGGATTGTGTGCCACCTCCGGTCTGAGCTGGCTATTCTTGATGCTGAAGCCAAGAGGAGAGATGCCAGGCGGGGACAGATCAGGAGCCTCATCAGAGACTTGGAGTTCCTGGAGGATGAGGAGCAGGCCCCTTGAGCATCTATGACAAAAAGGGGGAGAGAAGATTTATATGTGCTGCTGAATATTGATACATTTTTTTTGACCCTGCGTGGTCAGTATGCTATGGCCGAGTGTGGCCTCATCTACTTACTCTCTATTAATTTTATTTAGAGTATTTCGTTTCTGGTTTTCGGAAGAGTGCATTGGCCTTAAGGTTTTGTCAAAATGCCAAGGGGGAGATTGATAATGCAAGTATGGCAGTGTTTGACAAAACCAGCATGAGTGATCAAGGAGCTGCTGCAGCTCAATCAATCAAGAAGGCTAGCAGAAGTATACACCAGAAGTAAACCAGCAACAGATGCAGCAGGGGATGCTGCAGCAGGTGCTGGTTCAAGTGCTAGTTCAACTGTCCGAATAACAGTTTTGTGCTGGGTGAGTTTTGAAGGTTTGGCAGCTTTGTGATAGTGTTTAGAAGAATTTCTAAAATGCTGCTGAGCATATTTCAGCAAGGATTATCAGTCAGAGAAGGAGATATGCTTCAAGATATTAATCAAATCTAATCTCCTAGATTTTAGGAGATAATTGCTCTTGTGGGTCAATGGCCTAAACCTGGAAATTGCTTAAAGTGGTGAGGGTATTTAAGCAGAAGGTTTGAGGGCTGAAGAGGGTGATCGAAGCTGAGTGATACACGAGAGTAGACACGAAATTCAGAGAGAGGTTTTTTTTTTCTGGGTGTGCTACGGAAGTTGTTCTTTGATCAACATACACGGGCAGAGCGTTGAGCGCAGAGCTGTGGTGCGTATTGCAGAAGAGAGTCAGGTCTTGCAGAGACTGATTCGTGCTTTGATCTGGAAGCCAATTTAGAGCTGTGGAGCTTGTTGGTTGATCAAAGGCAGCCGCGGGAGAGCTGACGGGTGGAAGGCTCGGTCGAGGTTCGTGCGGAAGAACTCACTAGTGGCAGGTGGTCACTGAGTGAGGGGGAGTTACTCAGAGTGTGCAGCGCTCTTGGAGTGGTTCGATCGGCTCGGCAGGAGGCCTTGGAGCGACGCGGACAGAGTGCTTCAGCTGGTGTTACAGCTGTTGCTGCAGCAACCCTGCTGAGTAGTGTAGGCTAGAATAGGCTGAGTTCTTGAAGAGGATTGTAGCTATTCTAGGCTGACATATTGTAGAGGGTGTGCTGGCACAAATCAGAGCTTGTTCTGATTGTGTTGAGTAGTCCACACGGGGTTAAAGTAGCATAGGTTGCGTGCGTTGTAACCTAGTGTGATCTGAACCTTTGGTTGAGTGGATTGAGGACTGGAGAATAGTCCTCCCCAGACGTAGGCAGATTGGCCGAACTGGGTGAACAAATTTGTGTCCTATTCATTGTCTGCTGTGTCTACATTTAAGTGAACAAGAGTGTGCTGCAGCAACTGCTAGTTCACAAATCTGCACAAGTAGAGACACTTGAAATTTCACTTATGGTTGCGCATCTTGCTCTGCTGGATCTGGAGCTTGCGCAACTGGTTGCGCGGGCGCCTTCGCGCTCTGCTCGGTTCCTACAGTGCGCCCAGTCCTCAGTGTCACTGCGTTGACTCCTCCCTTAGGATTCTGGATCACTTGCGAAGGCAGGTTGCCATCGCTCTTTTTCAGCTCATACACCGTGGTAGCGATCTGTGATAGCTGCTTTTCAATGGACTCGAACCTCTTGTCATACTTCTCATCATTCTTGCGCACTGTGTCTGCTAGCTGCCCCACGATATCTTCTAAGGATCGCCTCGGCTGCTTGTTGTTTTGCGCTGGTGCGTCAGTGCGGCGATGCGGTGGATTGTAGGGCGCAGCTTGTTGCGTCTGCTGTGGTGCGCGCTGATCCGCGGACTGCCTCTGGAAATTGTTGTCCTCCTTCCATCTGAACCCAAAGCGTTTAGCTAGACATGCGCAGTGTCTCGGATGGCGCAGTCGGCTAGCGCAAGTCTTCTCAGCAGCTCGTGTGTTTTTCAGTTCTGCCTCTCTCTCGTGTGTGTCTTGATGCCTTTCGATCCTTATCAAACCCTAGCCTTCCTCTCTTTATATACTGCTCATGAGGCCCAAGGACGGCCTTGGCAACTTCCAAATCTGATGGTGTCAAGATTTGGAAACACCAATATCCTGCGCATGGCGCACTGCACACATTGGTTAGCGCAATCGGTCTGCGCACCGTAGTCGACTCTGCCACTTCCTATCCTGCTTGTGCTGCTAGCTCCGCAGGCTGTGTGTTGCGCTCTTTAAACACTGCCTATTAGCACGTATCCGACTTAGGCCCTCGTTTCGCCCTGGAATACAAAAACACCGGAAACCAATAATCTTGTACACAAAATAATGCAAACAAGCATAGTGTTAGGATCTAAATAGCGCGTATAAATAGGCTCTATCAAGAGGTAACGAATTTCGAAATTGTTATATTAAACTGTTGAAGGCAGATGCGCGCAGGTGATAGAGCAGTGCAAGGTGAGCGGTAGTGCAGATCGCGCCAGAGTGCAAGACTGTGCGCTAGACTCCAGAGAGGTAATTGTATCCGTGCTTGAGTGCTTGTTCGGGACGAACAAGGGCAAGTGTGGGGGGTTTGATAGAGCCTATTTATACGCGCTATTTAGATCTTAACACTGTGGTTGTTTGCATCATTTTGTGTACAAGATTACTGGTTTCCGGTGTTTTTGTATTCCAGGACAAAACAAGGGCCTAAGCCGGATACGTGCTAATAGGCGCGTTTAAGGAGCGCAGCACACAGCCTGCGGAGCTAGCAGCGCAAACAGGATAGGAAGTGGCAGATTCAAACTGCGATGCGCAAACCAATTGCGCTAACCAGTGTGCGCAGTGAGCCATGAGCAAGATAGTGGTGTTTCCAAATCTTGACACCATAGGATTTGGAAGTTGCCAAGATTGTCCTCATGAGCAGTATGTAAAGAGAGGAAGGCTAGGGTTTGAGAAAGGAGGCAAGATCGAGGAGAGAGAGCCAGAACTGAAAAACACACGAGCTGCTGTGAGGACCTGCGCTAGTCGACTGCGCGAGCCGAGACAACAACCTGCACGCACCTGCTTGTTACTGTTTTCTTGGATACTTTAGCTGTTATTTACTATTTCTATGATGTTTACCACTAGCATGTCTAGCTAAACGCTTTGTATCGGTTGGGCATGATTGTATGAGTATTTCCTTTGAGACTTGTGCTTAATGCATAGTTTGTTTGCTTGTATTAATTCTGTGCACACTATTGACAGCTAGTTGCATGAGTAGGGGAAGCCTTGAACCGCAATCTTACTCTTGCTACTTATTTGTTATATGTTAAACTAGTTGGTAGCTTGACGGTGACAACTAGGAGTAACGCGCTAGGATATTCAGCTGCTACCGTGACAGGATTCGTAGCTGCTTAGACTAGTTTTAAGGATTAATAGCTCATGAACTTTTATCGGAACATGCGCACATGTTAGGAAGCCTTGATCGGACACTAACTTCAGTAAACCGAACTATAGACGTTTAGAGTCAATGATAAGGAATACATTCATAGAGGATTGTCTGCACCGATACTTTTCATAGTCATAGTACTTAATCTTTATTGCCTGCGCACGTCTAGTGCAAATTCTGCGTTCACTACTGTTTATTCGCGCACCTGCGCAACCCAACCACTCACAACCCAATTTTCGTTAAGTTGTAGGTACTAGTTAGAACGAGTCTGCTTGCTCCTTGTGGAATCGACCCTGACTTAGCCGCTGTATTAAGTGGAGAAGGAAGGATTAATTTGACGCGTACAACGACGCGCGATCAATCTAGCTGCTGAAGTAGGCAATTGGATGGTCATGTTATGAGAAAATTGCCATATGCCAATGCCTGACACATCAATTTGAATAACAAATGGTTGGGAGAACTCTAGGACAGCTAGGATTAGTGGTGTAGATATGGCAGCTTTGAGGTGGTTGAAAGCCTCGTATGTCAAAGGAGTTCAAAGAAAGGCATCCTTGCAAAGTAATTGTGTGAGGGGTAGAACCAGTTGTGCATGTAGACGGACAAATTTACGGTAATACAGAGTTAGGCTTAAAAATCCCCGAAGATGGCAAACATTTTTAGGAGTTGGCCAGCTTTGGACTGTTAATTTTGTCTGGGTCAAAAGCTACACCTGCTGGAGGGATCATGTATCCAAAATACGCCAATATATTTTTGCAATATTTCATTTGGGAGGTTTAGCATAATGGAATGAAGGTGAAGGATGGCAAGAACTTGATACAAATGCTCTAAGTGTGCAATCCAGTACGGGCTATAGGTGAGGATTTCATCAAGGAATACCAGGATGAAGTGCGAAGGAGCGGCTTGAATAGCTAGCTCATTTCCGCATGAAAGGTGGAGGGTGCGGTGCATAAACCAAAAGGCATTACCAAGAATTTGAAGTACCCATCATGAGTGCAGAAGAAGGATTTATGGACATCAGCTGGATGCATTTGAATCTAGTGATACCCATAGTAGAGGTCCAATTTTGAAAAGACTTGGGCACTAAAAAGCTCGTCTAGAAGCTCATCAACAATTATAATCTGATAATGACCAAATTGAGGGTGTGATAGTCGACATCGAAGCGCCATGATCCATTCTTTTTCATTACCAAGAGGACAAGCAAGGAAAATGGACAATCTGATCACACAAATTAGCTTGTAGTCTGATCCCACAGACTCGCTTCGTACTACCTACACACTTCCAGTAAAGAACAGCTATAGACTTGACGCACGGACTTAGCCAATCCTATTACAATGTGTAGTAGACGGTATGCTATAGCAATCTCTATATCAGAATTGTTGTAACTTCTGTCGATAGCTTCTCTAGCACCCTCTGCCAAGCAGACAGACTCTCTTTTAATTCTTCTGACTTAGATATTTGCTCCCCCTTGATCAATGCCCACTGGTCACTATCAAGGAGAGACGTTCAGCTCTCCAACAGCCTGTGACACCTCCTGTCCGTAGCCGTTCTCCGAAGCAACTGATTGATCCTTTAACGAGCCGTGCTCCAGCTGAGTTTTGTGGATCAATACTAGATCAAACTCTGCGAGTCTTGATCCTTCAGTTATTAACTCTCATTGTGTGTATTCTATGCATTGATTCCTTATCTTTTCTTCTGCCTCTGCATCGCTCTTATAGGTTCATCAATGATCAGTGACAGAAACCTAGATGCCTTAGGATTCGTAGTGTAGCACAACATCTTTAGAATCTTCTCCTAGATTCTTGCGGAGTTTTTGAGATCGGTTACCTAAATCTGAATTTAGATACCTTATCACTTTAGATCACTCTCGGCCGCGTGATGATGTCTGCTGATCACTTGACGATGTTTGTAAAAACCTCTACGACACCGGCATCACCTCTTTAGACACTCTCCGTGCATCTTCAAGACACTTGGCCATTCTGCTCTAACTTCAAATAAACACGGGTTGCTATAGCAGACTCTGTCATTTGTCTGTTTCCTAGTTTGCCTCAGCTATTGTGGTCCTTAGAGTGCTATAGCACTTTCTTGTGCTTGGTCGCTGAACTTTGTTGTTGTTTTGTCAGTCTTCAGATTGTGCTCCAGCTTCAATCTTTAGGGAGTGATGTAGCATATTCTTGTGTTGTTTCGTGAAGGATGTCATACCTCAACAATCTCGCCCTTGGCATTTGACAAAACTACAGCACCACTAATAATAATTACCTGGCATAATAACTTGCTATCTATGCTAGGCAACTGCTTGTAAATATTACAATTGAATTTAGAGTTCCTCAGAACTAAACCTCAAAAGTCTAAAAAGTTTTAGAAGCATGTCAGTGTTCGGCTATTACAATCTTCTCCCCCTTTTATCACAAATGACAGGAGTATTTATTCAGGTGTAGCAAACGTTGGACTTTATTCAGGAACCACGCACAATCTCAGGGCAGCTCTAAGTTCCTCGAACCTAGCTCCATCAAATACTTTTGTGAAAATGTCAGCCAGCTACTTCTCAGTCGCTACATGTTTCAGTATAATGATCTGTTTCTGGACCAGGTCTATGATGAAGTGGTGTTTGACGTCAATGTGTTTGGTTAGTGAATGCTGCACCGGATTCTTGCTTTACTGATTGCACTCATATTGTCACAGTAAATAGTCATAGTGCCCTGTTGGACCCCATGTTCACCTAGCATTTGTTTCATCCACATCAGTTAAGCGCAACAACTTCCAGCATCAATATACTCAGCTTCAGCAATGGAGAGGGAGATAATGTTCTGCTTTTTGCTGAATCAGGAAACCAAGTTAAAGAAACATGCTCCAGATGTCCTCTTCATATCCTCTGCACAACCTACCCGGTCAGCATCACAATAGCCTACCAATTCTGCACTTGTGTCTCTTGCGTACTACGGTCCATAATTGGTTGTGCCCCCAATATATCTGATATTTCTCTTCACAAGTTGCAGGTGACTCTCTTTTGGGAAGGCTTCATATCTGGCGCACACACCTACTGCAAAGGAAATATCCGGTCGACTGGCAATAAGATAAAGAAGGCTTCCAATCATACTTTTGTACAATGTTTGATCTACTTCAATTCCAGCTTCATCCTTGATTGCTTTTGTGTAAGTTGTTGCAGGGGTAGTGACTAGCCTTGTCCAAGTTAAACTTCTTCACCAGGTTTTTCCCATACTTACTTTGAGAAATGAAGATTTCATCTTTCTTTTGTGAAATTTGTACACCAAAAAAGTAGGTTAACTCTCCCACGATACTCATTTGAAACTCCATTTGCATGTGCTCTAAAAAATGCTTCACCATTCTCTGTGAGCTGGAACCAATTACAATATCATCCACATATATTTTTGCTATAATGAAATCAGACTCGGTTCTATGTACGAAGAGTGTCTTATCCACCCCTTCTCAATCATATCCGTGATTGGTCAGAAACACAGTCAGTCTTTCGTACCAGGCTCTAGGGGATTGCTTCAAACCGTAGAGAGCCTTCTTTAGATTTTAGACATGGTTTTGATGATGAGGATCCTCGAATCCCTTGGACTGGGCAACATAAACTTCTTCAGTCAGAATTCCATACAGAAATGCACTCTTGACGTCCATTTGATAAAGTTTGAACTTCATGTGACAGGCTAGGGCAAGGAGTAATCTGATAGCTTCCATGCGAGCAACTTGAGCGAAAGTTTCATCAAAATCTACTCACTTGATCTCTGTATACCCTTAAGCTAGTAATCTGACTTTATTCCTTGTGATATTTCCCTTTTCATCAGACTCGTTTTTGTATATTCATTTGGTGCCAATGACGTTCACATTTTCTGGACGAGTGACCAAATCCCACACCTCGTTTCTTTCAAATTCACCAAGTTCTTCTTACATTGCAGCTATCCATAATTCATCTCTCAGAGCCTCTTTAATGTTCTTTGGCTCTGCACTGGATAGGAAACACGAGTTATTGATCATATCACATAGGTTGATGTGGAAGGTACCTTGAGTTCGTCTTTCTTCGCTCAAGCTGCCAATGATGTTGGTAGTTGGATGATCTTTCTGAATTTTTTGTTTTTTGGGGAAGTCTCGTTTGCCTGGCGTGTTTGGGGCGTTGTTAGTAGGCACCACAGAATCTGGATCTGACTCCTCTGAGTTTTGGTGATCATCAGGTTCTACTGAAGCATTCTATGGTACTTCCTCATGGTCAACTTCATTAATGGTTTGAGGTAAAGGCTGATGTTGATCTTCTGTATCAAAGTCCTCTTCATTATCAGAGTGTTGACACTTTTCTTCTGGGTCATTCACGATTACCTTGATGGACTCGATCACAGACCCTCTTCAGTTGTTTAACACACGGTATGCTCTGCTATTTGTAGAGTATCCTAGAAATATCCATGGATCACTCTTTGGGTCAAGTTTCGTTATGTACTCGCGATTTCTCAGAATATAAAATTCACTTCCGAAAATGTGATGGTATTTGACGGTGGGTTTCTTCTCCTTCTAGAGTTCATAGCATGTCTTATTTGTCCCTCTTCTGATTGATACACGGTTAATGATGTAGCATGAGGTATTCATAGCTCCGGCCTAAAACTTCAATGGGACTTTTCTTGCATGGATCATGACTCGAGCCATTCCTTGCATTGTTTTGTTTTTACGCTTGACTATTCCATTTTGTTGTGAAGTAATGGGTGATGAGTATTGATGGGTGATTCCACGGTTTGTGCAGAACTCATTCATGGCTTCGTTCTCGAACTCTTTCCTATGATCACGTCTTATAGCGGCTACTCTCAATCCTTTCTCTTGCTCTAGCAGAGTAACTAAGGCCACCACCGCCTTCACTGTGTATGATTTTTCACTCAGAAAATTGATCCATGAGTAGCGAGTGTAATCATCCACACATACAAAAGCATACCTCTTTCTGCCATAACTCTCCACTTCCATTGGTCCCATCAGATCCATATGTAGTAGTTGGAGAGGTCTAGTGATGCTCATCTCAGTGACTTTTGGATGAAGGACTGATAGAGCCTAGTTATATGCGCTATTTAGATCTTAACACTGTGCTTGTTTGCATTATTTTGTGTACAAGATTACTGGTATTCGGTATTTTTGTATTTCAGGATAAAACAGGAGCATAAGTCAGATGTGCGCTAACGGGCACTTTTAAAGAGCGCAATGCACGACGTGCGGAGCTAGCAGCGCAAAAGGAGATAGGAGATAGCTGATTCGGACTGCAGTGCGCAAACCGACTGCGCGAAGCGAGTAGCGCAATCAACGTGCGCAGCGAGCCATGCGCAGGATAGCAGAGTTTCTAAATTTTGATCATCATTATCCCTACAAAATCTCCTAGATTTGGGAAGTAGCTAATATTCTCTCGGGCCAAATCTAAGCTTTCCTTGGGCTTCAAGACCAGTATATAAGAGGAGGGAAGCTAGGGTTTGGAGAATATAGAGGACATATAGAGAGAGGGACACATAGCAGCAAAAACATACGAGCTCCAGGAATTCTGCCGTCAAGATTCTGCGCGAACCAGCTGCGCCAGCCGAAAACAGCAACCTGCAATTGCGCCGACTTGCTACTTTTCCTTGGCTGCTTTAGTTTTATTTATTATTTCTATGATGTTTGCTTCTAGCATGTCTAGCTAAACACCTTGTATCGGTTGGGCATGATTCTATGAAGTATTTCCTTTGAGACTTGTGTTTAATGCTTAGTTCGTCTACTTATATTAATTCTATGCACATGGGTGATAGTTAGTTGTGCGAATAAGAGAAGCCTTGAACCGCAATCTTATTCTAACTGCTCGTTATTGTATGTTAAACTGGTTGATAACTTGACGGTGACAACTAGGAGTAACACACTAGGATAATCAGCTACTACTGTGATAGGATTCGTAGTTGCTTAGACTAGTTTCAGGAATTAATAGCTCATGAACTTTGATCGGAACATGCGCGCACGTTAGGAAGCCTTGATCGGACACTAACTTAAGTAGAATTGCACTATAGATGTTAAGAGTCGATGATAAGGGATACATTCATAGAGGATTGTCTTTACCGATACTTTTCATAGTCATAGTACTTAATATCTACTGCCCGCGCACGTATCGTGCAATTCTGCTTTCACTACTGTTCATTCGCGCACCTGCGCAACCCAATCACTCACAACCCCAATTTCGTAAGTTGTAGGTTGCTAGCTAAGACGAGTCTGCACGCTCCTTGTGGAATCGACCCTGACTTAGCCGTTGTACTAAGTGGAGAAGGAAGGATTAATTTGACGCGTACAACGACGTGCGATCAAATTTTGGCGCCATTGCCGGGGAGCAACACAGATAAGTTTTAACTAGTTCAAGTTTTCTTTTACAGTAGTTAGTTATTTCTTTTTTTATTTTATTTTTCGTTGGTGTTTCTGCCAGTACGCAATCAACATCAGCCTGCGCAACCTTGAAACGGTTGCGCTGCGCAGATTATAGTTGCGCACCGACAGGGGCAACAACCTAGTTGTCTTGTAATTTCGTTTTCTTTAAGTTTAGAACAGGGCATGGAGAATAATAGTGTCATCGGCGATAACTTAGGGGACAGAACCCCAGAGGGACCTAACAATGCAAGGGTAGATACCGCGCAGCTCGGTTCAGAGAGGAAGTACAGCGCGAAGTTGATGCTCGGATGGCCGCTGAAGCAATGTATAATGCGCAACCCGCGCAACAGATCGTGCGACGCAGAACAGTGGGCGAAATGTCGGCTCCAATCACAGTCAACCAACCTTGGTGCATAGTACTTCCACCCGATGGGCATCTTGAACTACGGAGCTCGTTCATTCATCATATCCCTAAGTTTCATGGGATGAACAACGAGAACCCGGTCAAGCATGTGCGCGAATTCCTAGTTATCTGCGAGAACATGAAGACCGATGGGGAGAGTGAAGAAGCGTTGAAACAGAAGGCGTTTTCCTTTTCATTGTGTGATACAGCCAAGCATTGGCTGATGAGCTTACCAGCAGGATCTATTCGCACATGGGAGCAGCTCCAGAAGAAGTTCTTGGATAAGTTCTACCCCGCAGCTAAGATCGCGCTACTCAGGAGGGAATTGGCCGCGCCTAGGCAGGGCGTAGGAGAGTCACTATCAGAGTACTATCAGCGTTTCAGGGAGCTGGAAGCCAACTGCTATAATCATGGCCTGCCCCAAAATGTGCTGATAGAGAATTTCCTGAACGGGCTACAACCGATGGAACTTAGATTGTTGAATGCATGCGCAGGCGGTGACATATGCAACATGTACCCGGAGGATGTATGGCAGATGATAGAGGACTCTGCTGGACAGGTGAGGCATCAATTGATGCTCGAGAACAGTCGTGCGCGCGCTGTGCATCAGGTGGATTCCAGTGCTGAAATAAAGGAGATGAAAGCCATGCTACAGAAGCTGATGAGTGCGCAAGGCACGCAACCGGTTGCGCCGAAGGCATGCGAGTTTTGTGCGTCCACTTTGCACAAAACCGATGCATGTCCCACACTTTTCGAGGAATCTGGGCGCACAGTTGGGACAGCTCCGACCGCGAAGGTGCCCGCGCAGCCAGTTGCGCAACCTCCAGAGCCAGCACAGCCGGATGCGCAACCAGCCGTGCAAGCTACAAACCAACAGGGGGTGGCGCCAGGTATGATACAATCAGGAGAAAAGAGTACCAATCATACTAACGCACCTGCACCTTTTCCTGTGCAGGTACCTTTAGCAAGGAAGGAGGCGCTAGACAAGGAGCTATATGAATTATTCAGTAAGGTGGAAATAAACATTCCCCTGATTGAGGCAGTTCGGCAGATCCCCAGATACACCAAGTTCTTGAAGGAGCTGTGCACAAACAAGAGGAGGAAAGGCGAGTGCGCGCATGTAATGCTTAACGCGCATGCATCAGCAATTGTGCAACATAAGGTACCACCTAAATGCCGGGATCCAGGTACGTTCACCATACCGTGCACCTTAGGTAAGACCACGGTAAGCAACTACATGATTGATCTCGGTGCATCTATAAATGTGCTTCCTTACTCCTTGTATGTGTCATTGCACCTTGGTCCACTAAAGCCTGTAGGTCTCACCATCCAATTAGCAGATCGGTCGTGCAAACAACCGACGGGCATGATAGAGGACGTTCTCGTCCAAGTGGGAGAGCTGGTATTCCCAGCAGATTTCTACGTCTTGGAAATGGAGGGTGAGTCGAGCAAGGGAAGCGCACAAATCCTACTGGGCAGACCATTTCTGATGACAGCGCGCACAAAGATAGACGTGTGGAAAGGAACGCTCTCAATGGAGGTAGATGGCGAGGAGATTCACTTTAACATTTTTAAGGGGATGCAGCATCCTCATGAGGACGCCATAGTGCACGTGTTGGATAGTATGGACGACTTGGTTGCGCATGCGCAGTGTGCATGCGCAACAGGGGAGCCTGCACCACTGACACAGATAGAGATGGATGCGCATGATGATGAGCTGAGCAGCACAGAACCAGTGTCCAGGCAGGTATATGATCTGGGTAATGTTTGCGCTACTAATAAAATCCTGCCTTCTATTGAACAGGCACCCAAAGTTGAGCTGAAGCAATTGCCCGAGCACTTAAAGTACATCTTCTTGGGCAATAAGGACACCCTGCCTGTCATTATAAAGAAAGGATTAGAGGAGGAGCAGGAGGCGCGATTACAGGAGGTGTTGTGCAAGAACCTGCGCGGAGTAAGCCCTGATGTGTGTATGCACAGAATTCTGCTGGAAAATGATGCCAAACCATCCAGGGAACCTCAGCGCAGACTGAATCCGATTATGATGGAGGTAGTGCAGAAGGAGATCCTGAAGCTGCTTGACGCAGGAGTAATATACCCGATCTCAGACAGTAATTAGGTAAGTCCAGTGCACGTTGTGCCCAAGAAAGGAGGCATCACAGTAGAGGAAAATGCGCAGGGCGAGCTAGTTCCCAAGCGCATACAGACTGGATGGCGCATGTGTATTGACTACAAGAAGCTAAACGCAATCACGCGCAAGGATCACTTCCCGCTACCCTTCATGGACCAGATGCTAGATCGATTAGCGGAGAAGCCCTACTTTTGTTTTTTGGACGGGTATTCAGGGTACAATCAGATACCCATTGTTGCGGAAGATCAAGAGAAAACCACGTTTACCTGCCCATTTGGTACGTTTGCGTTTCGACGCATGACATTTGGGCTGTGTAACGCGCCAGGTACGTTCCAACGTCTAGTCATGAGCATCTTTTCTGATATGATTGGTATATGCATAGAGGTGTTCATGGATGACTTCACTATGCATTGTGAGACTTTTGATGCGTGTTTGGATAATCTTGATAGGGTCTTAGCGCGCTGCATTACCAAGAACCTAGTTCTCAATTATGAAAAATGTCACTTTATGGTATCACATGGAGTAGTACTAGGACATATTATCTCACAGGAAGGAATTAAGGTTTATAAAGCAAAAATAGATCTTATCTCAAATATGCCTTATTCCACTAATGTGCACGACGTTAAGTCGTTTCTTGGGCATGCAGGGTTCTACAGGTGCTTTATAAAAGATTTTTCTAAAATATGCATTCCATTGTCTAACCTCCTTCAAAAGGATGTATGCTTTGAGTTCACTGATGAGTGCAGGAATGTTTTTGATAAGTTGAAGGATGCGCTGACCAGTGCGCCAGTGATGCGCGCACCAGACTGGAACTTACCCTTTGAGCTGATGTGTGATGCAAGTGACTATGCCGTAGGCACAGTATTGGGTCAGCGCGTGGATAAGAGGCCGCACGCTATATATTATGCGTCGCGCACACTGGACACTGCGCAGAGGAACTACACCACGACGGAAAAGGAGCTTCTGGCAATCGTATTTGCACTGGAGAAGTTCCGCGCATATGTTCTGGGCGCTAGAGTCATTGTCTACACTGACCACGCTGCTATCCGTTACCTGATGTCCAAGAAAGAGACTAAGCCGCGCTTGATGCATTGGTTGCTTCTGCTCCAAGAGTTCGATTTAGAGATCAAGGATAAGAAGGGAACGGAAAACACTGTTGCTGATCACCTAAGCAGGATAGTGAAGGAAGAGGAGCCAGGGTAGATCACGGAAACATTCCCTGACGAGCACTTGATGGCGCTGACCGGGTAAGATACCATGGTATGCGCATATTGAAAATTACTTGGTCACAGGTGCGTTTCCCCCTCAGTTCACTAAAGCTCAATGCATGAGGCTAAAACATGAGTCTAAATATTACGTTTGGGATGACGTACATGCTTAGAATAGGCCCTGATCAGATCTTGAGGCGATGTGTGACTGATCATATAATGAGCCCTATTTTTAGGTTTTGTCATGCGCACGCGTTCGGAGGACACTTTGGTCCAAAGCGCACGAGCAGGAAAATCCTAGATTGCGATTTTTACTGGCCGCACTTATTTCGTGACTCATATAACCACTGCAGGGCTTGTGACAGGTGTCAGCGCACAGGAAATATATCAGCGCGCAACGAGATGCAACAAACGCCAATACTGATAGACGAAGTGTTCAACTTGTGGGGGATTGACTTCATGGGGCCGTTTCCTCCATCTTGTGGATACGAGTACATACTAGTTGCGGTGGATTATGTCTCGAAGTGGGTCGAAGCTAAGGCCACGCGCAAGGATGATGGTAAAACGGTTGTTGAGTTTTTAAGGACTAACATTTTCTGCAGGTACGGAGTGCCTAAGGCAATAATCAGCGACCAGGGGACGCACTTCTGCAACAGAATAGTGGCGCAGGTACTAAAGCATTATGGAGTGCGCCATAAGACGTCCACTGCATACCATCCTCAAACGAATGGCCAGGCCGAGGTTTCCAACAGAGAGATTAAGCGCATTCTAGATAAAACTGTGAGACCTACGCGCAAAGACTGAAGCCAGCGGCTGGATGATGCACTTTGGGCATACAGGACTGCGCACAAGACACCGATTAGGACTTCACCATTTTGGTTGGTGTATGGAAAGGCGTGCCACCTACCGGTTTAGTTGGAACACAAGGCATACTGGGCATTGCGCACTTGCAATCTGAACCTCGACGAGGCTAGTAAGGAGCGCGCATTTGAATTGAGCGAGCTAGAGGAGCTGCGCCTGGATGCATATGAGGGGCTGCGTGACTAAAAAGCGCGCACGAAAGCATTTCATGATAAGTACATCCTTAGACGCACCTTCGAGCCAGAAGACCGGGTGCTTTTGTTCTCCTCGCGCTTAAAGCTGATGCCCGGAAAGCTGCGCAGCAAGTGGACGGGACCATACACAGTCACAAAGGTTTTCCCCTATGGAACAATCGAGTTAGAGAACGAGCGCAAGCATCGTTTTCAGGTTAATGGGCAAAGAGTAAAGAAATACTTAGGAGAACCTTGGGATGAGGCCATGCGCGAAGTTGATTTGGCGGAACCAGAAATAGAGGATGCGCAGGCTGCTGTGCCAGAGATATAACCTGATGCACCGGAGGGAGAACTGAGAGCTACTGCTTATATATCTTCTCCCTCACTGATTAACCTCGTTACTTATGATGTGTCACATGATTTTGGCCACGCTGACCACCTATCTGTTCCTTTTCGCAGGACTAAGGAAGACATAGCGCGCGTATGCGCAGGGACGCGCAGGACCAAGTGTGGGGTGGTCACGAGCGCAAACTTGAGCAAGTAACGAGGTACTGTCGAGCCAACGACGGTAAACAAAGGCACTTGTCGGGAGGTAACCCGACACGTTTTTTACGTTTTATTTTTTTTTTACACGTTTTTTTTAGGATTTGAATTTTTAGCTAGTTCAGGACTTGCAAATTTTTGAGTCACGTAGCAATGCGCGGGCCAGTGCGCAGGACAGATGCGCGAGTCAGAGAGAATATAAGGACAGGAACTTAAACAATTCCAGAAATTCTAAAATTTCGACCGTTAGAGCTCTCGCTGCTTCCAGCCAATCTTTGCCGTCCAACCACCGATTCCGGCGTTCTTTAGTGAGATTTGAAAGAGCACGACATCACCTGCGCATTAGGTAACCTCTCATTTTTCATTTCGATCGATTTAGTGAGGGTTTGGTGAAAGAAGCTGACTGAGGAACGTAACCCTAGATTCAAAATCACACCTAGTTAGCGCGCTCCGTTTGGTGTTTTCATTGTTGGGTTTTGTTGATAAGAGTGAGGCGCCCATTTGGTAAATATTTGAGGGTTTAATTCGGAGTTCGGATTTTGGGGTACTTAGTGGAGCGTTGACTACAGTTGACCACTAGATTCTTGAGTAGATCGTCGCAAAAATGAGGCCAGCAGAAAACCAGGAGACTCCGGCGTCGTTCACAAGGAAATATGACGCCTTCTGGAGATTGGACATGTACGGCACCCCGTGCATCAGCAGGGACTTCCTGCGCGAGGTAGGCTTAGAAGACTTGGTCACGGAGAAGCTCGCGCAGGCCGGCTGGGAGGCGCTGATGGAAGTGGATAGCGCAGTCGATAAGGAGGACACTTGTGAGTTCCTGGCGTCACTGAAGATCGCCGACTTAGAGATCCGTTACCGACACCGAGGGGTGTGGTACGTAGCATCGGCCAAGAGGCTGAAGCGCACCCTGCACTGTGACAAGGTGCGCGAGCAGGATGTGGATACGCACACCAACCAGGAAGCATGGCGTGAGATGGGCAAACCATTTGCCGCTGGGCGCAGCAGAGGACGTGAGCTGCGCGACCCTTGGATGTACTACCTGTGGCGCATGGTCGCGTAAACAGTCATCGGGCGCTACAACGGTGCGCCAAAGGTCAGCCTACTTGACATGGACGTGCTCAAGGGGTTGTATTACGGGAAGAAGGTGAGGTTTGTGTCAGATATGGTGGTGCACTGGGAGCGGCTCAGCACCAAGGGCCCGCTCACTTGCGGGGGTATGATCACGCATTTGCTGCGTGGGCTGCACGGAGAGCCAGAGGTGCCCGAGCACACGGTTGTTCCAGCCGTCCCTCTAGACCGCGCACAGATGCTGCAGTACCGAGCGGTAACTGCTAAGGAAGATGGGTCACTGGAGTAGTGTTACCGGCTACAGGCTGCTAGGGCACCGAGGCACGCAGCAATCAGAAGAGCGCCAGCAGAGAGTAGTGCGCAGCAAGAGGAAGCTGCTGATGATGAGGAGATGGAAAATGTGGAGGCACCAGCCGCGCAGCCAGCTAGGCGCATGAGGACACGCGCACAAACTCGAGCGCTCACGCGGGCGAGTGGACCGACAGGGGAAGTTGTGACCATTGACATCAAAGATTCTCCCCCGCGCGCACAAGCGAAGTGGCGCAGACAGGATGCTAAGGAGGCGCCAGCAAAGCAGCGCATGATGTTTAACGTCATGCGCCTGCTGGAGTACTTGGCCCCCGAGGGGGCCGATTTAAGCATCAGCCCACCATCTGGGTGGAAATTTGGAGATCCCATTCCCCCTCTTCTCAGTTTGCGCAGGCCACCTCCAGGGTCACCCATAGAGCAGCACGAGCCAGCCAGTTCTCCCGCGTAGTCATCGGTACAATCCTCAATGCGCACCCTAGTCATAGACCCGCTGCAAATGCCATCAGAGCCCCCTCCGCAACCCTCTGCACAGATGATCAGATCGCCCTCTGAGGTCACCCCCATCAAAGAGTTAAGTTCAGATTCGATATGGGAAACTGACTCGGAGGAGGAGCCTGCAAACCAGCCCGCAGCAGTTTCAGTTGCGCAACCACCCTCCAGCTCTAAGTTTGAGACAGATTTCGTGGACGAGGAGGCACAAGGGTCTGCGAAGGACTCCAGCTCCGAGGATTTCTAGGGATGCGCAGATGGCTAGGCGCAAATTTCGGGTTGTCCTTTTGCTTTTGAAAACTATCACTGGATGTTCTTTTCCTATTTTGTGTTGGATATTTTGTGAACTCCTGTCCTTGTTTCTTTTGCTGCGTTGACTATGTTTTTCATTATCGTGATGCATTTTACTTTTAGTTATTAGTTGTCCTAGTAGCTTGCATGAGTGCGCTCTCCGTTGCGCTTGAGCATGAGTCGTGGGGACACATCTCTATTTAAGTGTGGGGGGCGTTACATTTACATTTCATATTTAGCTTTGTAGTTTAGCTTAGTTAATGTAGTTAAAGGAAATAGTAGCGGTTGTGCGCTTGTGTGCGGATTGCGCACACCTTTCGACTTGTTTTGTCTTATTCATCCTATATGCGCTGCTATTAACCGTTTTAGTATAATTTTTTTCGATTTTTGTCTTTTTAGTTGGGATATACAGGGGATGTGGAGTTGACAGAAAAAGCTCTAGAGCGGCGGTTAGTCGTTTTTGCTTCGAGATTAAGGTACATGGCTAAAAGCGCTAGTGGAGGCCGGTGTTTCGCGACCTTCGGAACAAAAGAGCGCGCTCAGCCACGCAGATGCCAAAGGCGAATACCCAAAGCGTGGCGAGGTGGGAAAACAGACCACCTTTCCTCTGGAAGTCGAGTGTAGGAAAGTGGGCGCGGGTGTAAACGCGTGCGCTGACCTGCGCAAGTAGACCAAGGAGGGAGAGCGGGGAGTTGTTTCATAGCTGCTATCCGAAGGCTGAGACTGGAACCGTTCTGGGACTATAAGAAAAGTGGACAAAGCTGCATAAAAGGAAAGAAACCAGCGTGCGAACACAACTCCATATTAGCGCATGCGCAAGTCCAAAAGTAAAAAAATCGTCAAGGGCGAAAGGCTTAAGTTCCCAAGAAGCGCGCGAATGAATCACGCACCTGAAGAAGCTTGCGCGGTTATCCATGTACCAGAAATCGGAGTAGGGACCGACAACCAGGAGCCTATGGAGAGCTATCTCCCAATCATCCAAATTAAATTGCATCCTGGCTGAGAGGTAACAAATTTTGAAATTATTATATTAAAATTGTTGAGGGTATGTGCGCGTAGGTGATAGAGCAACACAGGGTGAACCGCGGTGCAGATCGCGCATGATTGTAAGGCTGTGCGCTAGACTTCAGAGAGGTAATTGTATCTGTACTTCAGTGCTTGTTCGGGACGAACAAGGGCAAGTGTGGGGGATTTGATAGAGCCTAGTTATATGCGCTATTTAGATCTTAACACTGTGCTTGTTTGTATTACTTTGTGTACAAGATCACTGGTTTTCGGTATTTTTGTATTTCAGGATAAAACAGGAGCATAAGTCAGATGTGCGCTAACGGACGCTTTTAAAGAGCGCAATGCACGACCTGCGGAGCTAGCAGCGCAAAAGGAGATAGGAGATAGCTGATTCGGACTGCAGTGCGCAAACCGACTGCGCGAAGCGAGTAGCGCAATCAACGTGCGCAGCGAGCCATGCGCAGGACAGCAGAGTTTTTAAATTTTGATCATCATTATCCCTACAAAATCTCCTAGATTTGGGAAGTAGCTAAGATTCTCTCGGGCCAAATCTAAGCTTTCCTTGGGCTGCAAGACCAGTGTATAAGAGGAGGGAAGCTAGGGTTCGGAGAATATAGAGGACATATAGAGAGGGACACATAGCAGCAAAAACACACGAGCTCCAGGAATTCTGCCGCCAAGATTCTGCGCGAACCAGCTGCGCCCGCCGAAAACAGCAACCTGCAATTGCGCCGACCTGCTACTTTTCCTTGGCTGCTTTAGTTTTATTTATTATTTCTATGATGTTTGCTTCTAGTATGTCTAGCTAAACACCTTGTATCGGTTGGGCATGATTCTATGAAGTATTTCCTTTGAGACTTGTGTTTAATGCTTAGTTCGTCTACTTATATTAATTTTATGCACATGGTGATAATTAGTTGTGCGAATAAGAGAAGCCTTGAACCGCAATCTTATTCTAACTGCTCGTTATTGTATGTTAAACTGATTGATAACTTGACGGTGACAACTAGGAGTAACACACTAGGATAATCAGCTACTACTGTGATAGGATTCGTAGTTGCTTAGACTAGTTTCAGGAATTAATAGCTCATGAACTTTGATTGGAACATGCGCGCACGTTAGGAAGCCTTGATCGGACACTAACTTAAGTATAACTACACTATCGATGTTTAGAGTCGATGATAAGGGATACATTCATAGAGGATTGTCTTTACCGATACTTTTCATAGTCATAGTACTTAATATCTACTGCCCACGCACGTATCGTGCAATTCTGCTTTCACTACTATTCATTCACGCACCTGCGCAACCCAATCACTCACAACCCCAATTTCATAAGTTGTAGGTTGCTAGCTAAGACGAGTCTGCACGCTCCTTGTGGGATCGACCCTGACTTAGCCGCTGTACTAAGTGGAGAAGGAAGGATTAATTTGACGCGTACAACGACGAGCGATCAGGGACCCTCGTCTGCTTCCCGATTTGGCATTCCCCCACACACTGTGTTCATCTCCCCCTTGATTTCAATAATACCACAGACTAATTGATCGGAAGCAAGTCTTCTTAACGTCCTCAGTTTGAGATGTCCCAACCATTTAAGCCACAGATTCATTTCTTTTGTCTTCGTGAACAGACGTGTTGATACAGGGGTTGTTGCAGCATTCTCTAGTAAATAGTAGTTGTTGGCAGACCTTGTACCCTTCATTATGCATCTTCCCTCTGCATCAAACACTTCACCGATCTTTTGAGCAAAATTTACAAAGTGCGTATTGTCACATAGCTGGCTGATTCTGATGATATTTGCAGTTAGGCCTTCCACAAGCATCACATTCTTTAACTTGGGCAATCCGCAGTTCCAGTGTTCCTTTTCCGAGGACTTTCCCTTTCAACCCATTTCAAAATACCACGTTTTGTTGCAGGGTTGAATGTCTATTAGGTAGGATTTGTTCCCAGTCATATGTCCACAGCATCCACTGTCAAAATATCAATTCCCTTTCTTTACAGATCTTGCTTGTAGCACACATAAGTATAATGATTCATTCCTGATATGCACCTCAGACAATTGTATGGGAGTTGTTTCCGTGGTCTCCAATACGTTTTGAATATATGGCAGGACCTTTGGATGTGACCAACTTGATTGCAGAAGTAGCAGCATCGTTTGTCCTGTTGAGATCTAGTTAAGTGTTGCACGAGTTGCCACAACATCTTCTTGTATTTTCTTATGGGTGTTTTCTTTGGAGTCTGTTTTTGTCTTTCAGCTGGTGCCTTCATGCTATGTACTTCTTGTTCAGCACCTTTGACAAACTTGGTCTCTCCAGTGCCATTCTCTCCTGTGTACCTGGGTCCAGCATTTTCTCCTCCATACCTTCGAAACGCTAACAAGTTGTTCGACCCTCTATTGAGCATTTTTGCTGTCTTTCTGTACAGGCATACTTCTTTCATTACTTCATCGTATTTCTTTTCTAGTTGATCAGCCTTTTCTGCCATAGATGAGATAACCCCTAGGAGCTCCTCCTTTTCATTCTACAATTTGGACACTTTTGCAATCAACCCCTCATTCACTTCCACTACTTTCATACATTTGTCAATCATTTGTGTGTAATATCTAGCCAGGTACTCTTTTATGATTTCATCTTCATCACTTATCATATTCACTATCTTGACCTTTTTCTAAGAGTAGTGACATGTTCGAACTCTGCCTTTCTAGTAATTTGGCCATGGTAGTCAGCAATGCCTTCCCTGGATCTCACTCTTTTTGTGTCAAGTGATCGACTCTGATACCAATTGAAATTTATTCCGCTGCTGGTGACGAGTTACAACGATTGTTGTAGCACTCTCTCTGAGTCACTTTGCGAAAACTGTTTCTCTGCAAAACCTAAAAGACACAAGACTTTGGTTACTCAATTCGGTCAATGCCTACGTCTGGGGAGGTCAATCTTGTTCCTTAAGGTTTCACTATATCTGGTAGAGTACAATGGATTCCAAAACTAAGCCACGCTCTAGTTTAACCACTACTTCTAACTAGCTCCACCTCAGCTCAATTTGATCACGCAGATTAGCTCACAGTCTGATCCCACAGACTCGCTTCATACTACCTACACACTTCTAGTAAAGAACAGCTACAGACCTGAAGCACAGGCTTAGCCTATCATATTACAATGTGTGGTAGACGGTATGTTATAGCAATCTCTATATCAGAATTGTTGTAACTTCTATCGACAGCTTCTCTAGCACCCTCTACCAAGCCGACGAACTCTCTTTGAATTCTTCCAACTCAGATATTTTCACCCCCTTGATCAATGCCCACTGGTCAATATCAAAGAGAGACGTTCAGCTCTCCAACAACCTATGACACCTCCTGTCCGCAGCAGTTATCCGAAGCAACTAATTGATCCTTCAAACAGCCGTGCTCCAGTTGCGTTCTGTGGACCAATACTAGATCAAACTCTGCGAGTTCTGATCTCCTATGCGCTCAACACAACTCTGTTACTTTAGCTTTCAACTATTAACTCTCGTTGTGTGTATTTTCTGCTTCGATTACTTATCTTTTCTTTTGCCTCTGCATCGCTCTAGGTTCATCAATGATCAGTGACGAAAACCCTAGATGCCTTAGGATTCGTAGTGCAGCACATCATCCTTTGAACCTTCTCCTAGATTCTTGCGGAGTTATTAAGATTTGGTTACCTAAATCTGAATTTAGAAATTTTATCGTTCTGGATCACTCTCGGCCGCGTGATGATGTCTACTAATCACTCGATGACGTTTGTAAAGTTCCTTGAACCTCTGCGACACCGACAACACCTCTCTGGACACTCTCAATGCATCTTCAAGACACTCGGCCATTCTGCTCTAGCTTCAAATCAACACGGGTTACTATAGCAGATTCTGTCATTTGTCTGTTACCCAGTTTTCCTCAGCTATTGTGGTTCATAGAGTGCTATAACACTTTCTTGTGCTTCGTCGTTGAACTGTGTTGCTATTTTGTCAGTCTTCAGATTGTGCTCCAGCTTTAATCTTTAGGGAGTGATGTAGCATCTTCTTCTTATGTTGTTTTGCCAAGGATGTCATACCTCAATAAAATTAATGAATTTGAGGTGCAAATTTCAAATGAATAGTTGTTAGGAATGAGCTACCTCTTTATACCAAAAACAAGGCGTCGAATGGAGTATGCGAGGCGCTACCTAGAAGTTTCATAAATTGTTGAGGCATCCCCTGGTAGAATGACGCATAGCTCTATAATATCGCAATAAAATGAAGCGTCGCCTGGACATAGTGAGGCATCATCTGAAAACCTTCTTAATTAGCAAGGCATCGTTTGGATGAATGAGGAGTCTTCTAAGGACTTTCCAAAAGAGTGGGTTGTTGCTTAGACAAATGAGGCGACGCCCGAAATGTCCTTAATAGTATGAGAAGACGCTTGGATCCTCTACAGCCCATTTCCAGCTCCTTTTTGATCTGTTTGTGCATTTTATCCTCTGGATCCTCCTAAAAGTACAAATGACCTGAAAAGCAAGCAAGAGAGCATCAAACCAACATATGCTGAAAACGAGCCAAAATCCATAAGAAATAGAGCCTAAAAAGTATAAAAAAAAATCCACTCATCAGTGGTTGCGGTAAAAGTAGGATGATATGGTCATCATCTTTGTGAGAGGGATGGCCTCGACGGATGGAGAAAACCATAAGAAATTAGAGGAGAAAGGCGTGTATGCAATCACTGATTTGGCCTTCGACGGTGGTTGGAATCTGGGGAGGAGTCTCCTCCGGTCGTGACTGGTGCTCCATTGGATCAATCGACAAGGGATGGGTCGTGAGTTGAAATAATGAAGCAACATGTCTGCTGGCAAGGTTCTCTAAAATCGGTCCAAGATGAGCTGAGCCAAGGTGGCCTGTTGGATACCATATAGGGTTACGGGTGTTTCCTTGTAATCGAAGAGCACCAATCATATTGCGACCAAATTGAACACCGAGAACCAAATATGTGCCATAAAATGATAGTAAGTGGAGGTTGATAGGGAAATGGTGGTCTTTAATTTCTATAATAACGTTCTAGCAGCGACCATCGTACTACAGTGAGGCCTTGTTACCCACGGTCACACTCAAGTGAGACCTACATCAAAAGAACCGGCGATTTGGTCTTAGAACTGCCGGTTTGAGGCCCAACCGTGCCAGACGGAATTTCCTGATTTGACCAAGTCAATTTTATTATAAATAGAGATCCAAAGACCTAAAATTAGAATTCTGAACCTGAGCAAGATTTAACCTAATTCTCGAAGAGAGGAAAGATGACTCAAGACTCCAAGAAGATTAAAGATCGAGGACTTGGCTTCGTAGAGAAGAATTCTTCTCTACCTTCGGTTTCTTTATCTTTGATTCTCTTTTTATATATGTATTCTGTTTTTATTACCACGAGTTGTGAGTCGTCATTTTATTTTGGGATCTTATGAATCCCATGTTTGCATTCAACAATTCATGTGATCTTAGCAAAATCTTTCGAATATGTCAATGAAGTTTTTTTAATGCTATTGCTCTTAATTCATCGTTATTGCTTCTTTGACATTGACTGGGATGTTTTCTCGCTAGAACGGAATTAGGTTAAGAACCAAAAAGATGACTGGGTTAAGGTAATTAACCGGATCAAATATGTTAAGGTAATGTCATCATTAACAAAACAATCAACAAAGAAGATGCTATAACATCCTACGAAGTTAGAAGCTGGAGAATGGCACTGGAATTGACAAAACAAAACAACAGCAAGAAGATGTTATAGCAACCCATTGCAACAGAAGCTGGAGCAAGTTTCGAAAGCAGACAACGAACAACTACTAGAAGATGCTATGCATACCATGAAGGCTCAGAGCTAAAGCAAAAGTAGTCGTTCAACATGGAGCAGCACGGAGAGTATCTGGAGGGCTGCTGTCGGCGTCGCAACTCAGCAGGGAGTCACCCGGACAATCGCAGTTGATCTGAAGCCTTCACCAAGTGATCGGAAGAAGATAAGCTTACAAATTGAATTTAGGAAATCAATGTTCAACAAACTTGCAAGAATCTAAGAAAAAGATCCAATGTGCAAAATTAATTGGAAAGATCTGTGAATCCTAAGGGAATTGGATTTCTATGTTTGTTCAATTGCTGCAACTATACATGGGAAGGCATCACATCAACAAACACACACCGAGAGAAAGAGACGCAGAAGCTGAGAGCGGAAGGCTAAAGGCTAGAAAGAGAATTGTGAGTGTGTGGGCTGAGAGAAGATCACGACTATAGAAGTTTGATCTACACTTGATCGATGAACTTCAACTGGATTCAACTGGAGCGTTGTCTCGTTGAAAGATCAAGTACTAGCTTTGAAGCACAATTACGGAGACTGTAATGGAGGTTGGGGTTTGTGGTGGGTGGGTTTTCTCGGCAAAGGAGTGTATGGTGGGGTTGGGGCAAGATTCAGTGTGGAAGATCGGTTATGGCTTCGATGAGTGTGGTCATACTAGTGGCATCTGGAAGGGAGGAGGGTTGAAATAGTTGAAGTTCACGGCTGATATCTGAGCCAAAGCCGGTATGTAGCGGTTTATGCTGTTTTGAGGCAAGAGGTCGGGAGTAGTGGTGGATAAGACTTCGAACTCAACAGTAAAGGCTTTGAGTGTAGAAGAATGGCAAAGCTTATAAAGCACCGCTTCTGGGTTGAAGTATGTGGATGGTCCAAAGCGGACTCGATGGCTCTGGCAAAGGAGGTAAGATGTCGGGTGTTGTACATAAGACTTGCTAGAGACTTAACACGGGAGAACAGAAGAGAGTAAGGGTGAAGGAATGAAAGTAAATTCTTGTTGCCTCCTTTCCTATCTCTTCATATATATAAAGAGTTATTACAATTTTTGGCACCTTTTAATAGATTACAAGTCGTTAGTTCTGCAGCTCAAACTCTGTTAGATGCCTTGGGATTTGAATTTTTCTGGTATTGCGCTTAGCTGAAGGTACTGACGTGTCATTGGGTTGTGATTATTGAGTATGAGCTCATTGCTGATTGGTTTGATGAGCAAGACACCCTCCAATTAGACCCAAATCTCATCAACCCTAAAATGTTCATCCGGTGTCATATAAAAATCAAATCGGTCCATACCCTATGTCTCAAATCAAACGAATTCAATGGTGAACCAACCTTGTGATGAAGCATCCATATCATAACAGCATGTCAATTGTGCAAGCCGGCCTATTCCCATTGGGTAATTAGCACTGTTGAAATCACATGAGGGACACACATGATTAACATTAGAGACAGGACAGGTTACAACATTACGTAAGTACTCGCCATTATTACTGTAAACAAACATACCCCTATAAAGATACAAAATTCATGAATTGTTTTGATGAAAAGATGAATCAGCAATACTATACTACAATTATTTTTATTTATCCTAACCTAACATGTGATTATTGCCCCCAAATTTTTAAACAACTTCCTCTCTAAATATAAACCTTATTAAAAACAAATAAATATTCAAACTCATCGGGTACATACATCCATTAATAATAAAGCACACATTATAACTAGGAAAAATACATTACATTGCATAGATGTCGATTGGAGGAGGAGTTAAAAAGGTTGGGGACGCATGCAAAGACGATCATCATTTTGTCTGTCCACACACACACAAAAACACACTCTTAAATTTTGTGACTGACCCACGACGCCCTATCCCATTCATTTCCACTGCTTTGGATTGCCTTCCTGCCTCTACATCTTAAATGCTCCCCTTTTGATACACACACATTTTACCTTTTTACGCCTTTTGCTCTGTAATCCACCATCATTGCCTCTCTTCCTCATCCTTGTCATTTCCTCTAACCACCATAACCCATTTTTACACCTTTTTCTTCTTACAATATCTTTTTCACTGTTGTATCAGATTTTCAAAAACGATATTTCTTTGAACAAGTTTGATGCTGCTTTAAGGAAATCAAAATTCAGAGGTATTTTCGTCCACTAAAATATCCTCCCAAGTTTGAAATCCAGAGTTGATGACGATGTGAGAAAGAAGAAAAAACGAGTGTAACCGGGGAACGACAGCTCCCAGGCCTAAACCAAGACCCAATGGGAAACCACACCTCCACGTTCCTCTCCTCACACACACAACATACATTTGACAACAAAGATGCCTACTTTACTCTAATTTAGGGTTTGGGTTCCTCTCAAATTTCTCCATCTCTTGCTGTACCCCTCAGATTCGATCCATCTCTAAAAGATTCGCTTTCATGGCTTAGCTTCGGTTCCATCTGTCGTTTTTTGTTTTCCCTTTAGTATGTTTCAAAGGTTGGGAACTATGTGCTCAGATCTGTCGGACGAGTTGAAGGTGTTGGGTTTCTGAGGGAAGGAATCTTTAATAGTACTGAGTTTTGTCTGATCGGTGGGTTTGTAGAGGAGAAAGGGACAGAGCGAAAGACAAAGGGTTTCTGTAAAGATTGAACCTTTGGGCTTGCACGTGTTTGCTTTCTGGCGCATTTGGCTTTTCGTGTTCGAGGAAATGTTGCAGTGAGTCAGCTGCTTGACGTGCAACACTGTCTGTTCGATTCAAGATTTGATTGTTTTTGTGGTGCTCGTTTGAGCTCAAATTTGTTGCGTTGTGTACTGTGTAGTGTTGTTGTATGTGGGTTGAGGAGAAGTTGAGTGTTGTAGCTTGTTATTGTTGTATATAGTTTGAAGTGTGAGCGTGTGTTGGAGGTAGTGTGAAGTACAGCTTTGATCTTGAAGATGATGTCAATGTCCTACAAGGATGGTAAGCATGGAATGGATAACGGCAAGTATGTTAGGTATACACCTGAGCAGGTTGAAGCCCTTGAGAGGCTCTATCATGAGTGCCCCAAACCCAGTTCAATCAGGAGGCAACAGCTCATACGTGACTGTCCTATCCTCTCCAACATTGAGCCCAAACAGATCAAAGTTTGGTTCCAAAATAGAAGGTATATTTTATTCATTAGTTATATGCATTCAATGGTTATACAATGTAAAAATGGATGCCCAGTTTTCCTAGGCGATCTTCTGATGCACGCTAACGAGTAGGGGCTGATACTTGCTTGTGCGCGTGTGATATTTTCTTTGTTCAGATGTAGAGAGAAGCAGCGGAAGGAGGCATCACGCCTTCAAGCTGTGAATCGGAAGCTGAACGCCATGAACAAGCTTCTCATGGAGGAGAATGATAGGCTCCAAAAACAGGTGTCTCAACTGGTGTGTGAGAATGGCTACTACCGCCAACATACTCAAAATGTCAGTACACATCCTACTACCGCCAACATACTCATTTGTAGACTTACATTGGAGCATTTTATTTGATCTCAATACTTAGACTTGACCTGGAATTTTCTTTGCATTGTCTGCAGCCAAAGCTTGCCACTAAGGATACCAGTTGTGAATCAGTGGTAACAAGTGGCCCGCACCAATTGATGCCTCATCATCCCCATAGAGATGCTAGTCCTGCTGGGTTAGTGAAAGCTCCATGTTTATTAACATTTTCTTTCTAGATCAAATGCTAAGTATTACAGCCACTGAATTATGAATGAAATTGTTTCGGTATTGTGTTTCCAGACTTTTGTCCATTGCAGAAGAAACATTAAGGGAGTTTCTTTCGAAGGCTACTGGAACCGCTGTTGAGTGGGTCCAAATGCCTGGAGTGAAGGTACCTTAGATCATTTTTAGCTTACGTTTTGCTGCATAATATGATTATGCTATCTTCGAGACTGAAATTTGTTGTGATTCATTCGGTTACCGTTACATTGGCATGGCTGACTATTTCTCTTATTTTGTTGAGGTTATTTGAAAATAAATACACCTTTCTCATCTCATCATTTGTAGCCTGGTCCGGATTCCATAGGAATCATTGCTATATCTCATGGTTGCACTGGTGTGGCAGCACGTGCATGCGGCCTAGTCAGTCTTGAACCCACTAGAGTAAGTGTTTATATATTTCTAGGGATGACATCGGTGGTTATCACGCATTATCAACCACCCTCATAACCCATGTATGCTTAATGATGTGCTTTTAGGTGGTCGAAATCCTCAAGGATCGACCTTCGTGGTTTCGTGATTGTCGGGCTGTGGATGTCGTCAATGTGCTGCCCACTGCTAATGGTGGAACCATTGAATTGCTATACATGCAGGTGATCAGTTTTGCAGTTAATTTTATATTTTAATTTATCAATTTAATTTGAACCCTTTAGATGATATAAAACCTTTTCAATTAAAGTATTTTTAGTTTCTCCAGATTGTAATATATTTTTTCTAACATAGCTTTATGCGCCCACTACACTGGCTCCTGCACGAGACTTTTGGTTAATACGCTATACTTCTGTAATGGAGGATGAAAGTCTTGTGGTATGATATTCGTGCTAAATGGAATTTTTGTCTTATGTGGGGATCTGTTTGTTTATTTATATCCTAAGAAGTAATGTTTTATATGCCTCTGTATTTTCTCCGCAGGTATGTGAAAGGTCACTTAAACATACACAGAATGGACCTAGTGTGCCAACTGTGCAGAATTTTGTTCGAGCGGAGATGCTTCCCAGTGGCTACCTTATACGACCTTGTGAAGGGGGTGGTTCAATCATCCACATTGTTGACCATGTTGACTTGGAGGTATTAGTGTGCTCTTCTTTCAGACTTTGTGTTAGTCCTTGAATCAAATTCAGCCAATGGTGTTATTAATGTGGATCCTTTAACAGCCAATGAGCGTTCCTGAAGTGCTCCGACCTCTCTATGAATCCCCCACTATCCTCGCGCAGAAGACAACTATGACGGTACTGTTCATAAAAATGCCCATATTATGATCAGTAGAGATTTTGATGTCAAATTGACTCTTCTTTAAAAATTTGATAATGGCTTTCAAATTTCCTTTTATGTTATAGGCTCTTCGTCAGCTAAGACAAGTGGCTTTTGAAGTCTCTCCTCCGAATGCTACCAGCTGGTCTCGTAGACCTGCTGCTTTACGTGCTCTTAGTCATAGGTTAAGCAGGTTAGCAGTCGGGTTTTGGCCAATTCACATCACTTTACATTCACAGGGATGTTTTTAGCTTAATTATGTGATGATGCAGGGGTTTCAATGAGGCTCTTAATGGGTTTTCTGACGAAGGCTGGATAGCGATGGGAAATGATGGAATGGATGATGTAACTGTCCTGGTCAACTCGTCACCCAACAAACTTATGGGCTTGAATCTTTCATTTGGCGACGGATTTACTCCCATCTGCAACACTATTCTATGTGCTAAAGCTTCAATGCTGCTGCAGGTTAGAATGCAGCATGTCTGTTGTAGGATGATTGCATACTCCTAATGAATTATGATGAACGGATTTCCTTGTTTTCCTTTTTTGCAGAATGTTCCTCCCGCAATACTTCTCAGGTTTCTACGCGAGCATAGATCAGAATGGGCAGATAGCAATGTTGACATCTACTCAGCTGCTGCTATTAAAGTTGGACCTTGTAACTTGCCTGGGATACGAGTTGGAGGGTTTGGTGGTCAGGTGATACTTCCATTGGCTCATACAATAGAACATGAGGAGGTAAATAACTCAACAGCTCGTTTAGTTAAACTTATTTGTATTTTGTGCAAAAAACATTATCACATCTTGATAATGAATTCCTTTTGGTTATCAGCTCCTGGAGGTGATAAAGCTCGAGTGTGTTAGCCATTGTTCTGAGGATGAAATGATGCCGAGAGACATGTTTCTCTTGCAAGTAAGCTCACCTACCTTCTTGTTGGATGTAGCATATAAGTATTCTTTTGAGGGTTGACTAAGTGAGCCAACCTGTTTTGTGGTATAGATGTGCAGTGGTGTAGATGAGCATGCTGTCGGAACATGTTCGGAACTCATATTTGCACCTATAGATCCCTCTTTTGCTGATGATGCGCCCCTCCTGCCATCTGGCTTTCGTATTATTCCTCTAGAATCTGTCAAGGTGGGTAAATCATGAACCGTTGGATTCTTTTCATTTTTTTCATTTTTTGTCATTCCCTTGTTATCCCAGCACTTATGGATCTCGTTCTATTGTTACAGGAAGCCTCTAGTCCAAATCGTACTCTAGATCTTGCTTCTGCTCTTGAAACGGGAGCTAGGACATCCAACTACTGTTCTTCAAATTCTGTTTCTGCTCGATCTATTATGACTATCGTTTTTGAATTTGCATGCGAAAGCCACATGCAGGAGAGTGTGGCTGCCATGACTCGACAGTATGTTCGCAGCATTATGTCTTCAATTCAGAGGGTGGCGTTAGCACTATCTCCCAACTTAAGCTCCAATGGTTCCCTTCTGTCAACATCTCGAACCCCCGAGGCGCAAATGCTTACCCGATGGATCTGTGCTAGTTACAGGTGCGCTTTGGGTGTGGATCTACTCAAAGTGGGCAGTGAATCAAACGAGTCTATGTTGAAAACCCTGTGGCATCATTGTGATGCAATTATGTGCTGCTCGCTAAAGGTATGTTAATCAAGGCGCCTCAACTGCTGTCTATAAAAACTGGTTCTCATTCGTCTTTCCATTTTATTGATTTCTTTCTGCTTCTTTAGGTGCTTCCGGTCTTTACATTTGCAAATCAAGCTGGTCTTGACATGCTAGAGACCACCTTGGTTGCACTCCAAGACACGACTCTGGAGAAGATATTTGATGAACAAGGACGCGAGACTCTGTGCTCAGAGCTCCCTCAAATAATGCAACAGGTATGGACCTTAACAACATTGAACACACAATGCAACAACATGAACTGTCTGACACGCTCGTGTTCTTGTTTAGGGCTTCGCTTGTCTTCAAAGTGGCGTCTGCGTCTCAAGCATGGGACGACCCATCTCGTATGAGAGAGCAGTGGCTTGGAGAGTGCTCAATGATGAAGAAGACGCCCACTGCATCTGCTTTATGTTTGTGAACTGGTCCTTCGTCTAGAACTTTGAACTTCAACCCAAGTGGTAGACCACTGTATTTGTTTGGCTTGTAAAAACTCCCAGCCGATATCTGTCAAGACATGAATCAAAACTGCTTTTGTGTAATTTCATGAAATACTCTAAACTGGATGGATGTCTCTCAGGTCTGGGACATGTCTAATGCTCTCATATGTATACACATCAGATCAAAACCCTTTTTTTTTTTTCCATCCTATAAAATATAACTTTTTGATTATTTTCTTGTAGAAATATCAATTTTTCAATATCTGACATTGCTATCCGCATGGAAAATTCAAGACAAACCATGACATCACTCACCATTTGACGGTCAGACCGTGATTTTTGTCTTCATTCCTAAGTTTAGTGCTCATTTTATCTCTGACAACCATTTTTAATCCGAAAAATACCAAATATTTTAAAGCGCCAACTCTCCATTTTACTCCTGCGATATACCCAGTAATTTAATGAGACGATACATAAAAATTTACCGTTGTATCTTTCATCTTAAACATAATGTAGAAATAGTAAATCAATAAATCAAAAATACAAATAAAAAGCTTATAGTTTTTGTTTCTTAAATTACATCTCACTGAATCACCCGACCTTTTGATTTCGTACGATTCTTATAATATGTTTGCTACTCCTAAGAGCAACTCTAGTAGATAAGCAAAGAGCAAAGAGCTATGTGCAAAAATAGCATTATCACATAAAAGTGGTTTAGCAGAAAGAGCAATGAGAGCAATGAGCGAAAATGGCTTTTGCTCTGCTTTTAACACGTGCAGCAAAAGAGTATAAAGTAAAAAGAAATCTTTCTATATTTCAATATCATTAATATTTCAATTATCTCATTTTCAATAAAGATGTAACAGAAGGCATTTTTTGATTCGCTGAATATATTACGTTTCTTTTCCGTGTGACACGTATCTTATCTTATCTTTAAGAAATCAACTTTTTAGCCATTAAATACACTTCCCACAACTCTTTTGTAGTCATCATCAGCTCTTCTTTCCTCAATTTTCTACTTTTATTTGCAATGGATCCATGGGATGAGTGCATGATTGAGCAAGAGCAACAAAGAATCAGGACGAACCGTCGAAGAAGTCTAGTTATTCAAGCAGCAACCGCACATATTTTGGAGATTCGGGAGGATGAAGCTGAAAGCAACAAATCCCACAGTCGTAGACAAGTCATTCGAAGGAATCGCCAAGCCATGGATCAGAGACTAAAAACATCATATTTACCTCTCCCTGTCGATTTCAAGAAGACTTATTTCATAGGAGGTATCGAATGCGACCTAAATTATTTGATCGTATAATGCATGATGTTACTAATTATGATCGCTATTTTGTCCAACGAGCAAATGCCGGGGACGTTCTTGGCTTCTCAACTGAGAAAAAAATTACATGTGCCACGACGATGCTTGCTTATGGTATTCATGTTGACTTGTGTGATGAGTTTCTTGATATTGCAAAAACCACAGCTCTCCAAATTTTAAGACACTTTACTAGAGCAATTTGGACAGTGTACCACAAAGAATATTTACGACATCCATCTTCGGCCGATCTTCACCGTTTACTCAGTATTGCTGACAATCGAGGTTTTCCAAGAATGGTTGGATCACTAGATTGTATGCATTGGCAGTGGAAAAACTGCCCCACATCTTGGCAGGGACACTTGACTGGGCACAAAGGAAAACCAATTATAATCTTAGAGGCAGTTGCATCGTACGATACCTGGATATGACATGCCTTTTTTGGACTACCTGGCTCCATAAATGATATCAACGTGCTTGGCCAATCCCCACTATTAAACGAGGTTTGTCAAGGTGAATCTCATTTTGTGAATGAGCGTCAATATGGACAAACATATTATCTTGTTGACGGAATCTATCCGAGGTATGAAAGTTTTGTGAAAGTATTACAAATCCAGTGACAACTCCTCAAGCATATTTTCTTTGCAAAACAAGAATCATAAAGAAAAGATGTGGAACGAGCTTTCGGTATACTTCAAGCTCGTTTTGCAATTGTCAAAGGACCAGCTCGTGGATGGAATAGAGAGGATCTATAATATATCATGATGACGTGCATTATCTTACATAATATGATTGTTGAAAATGAATGTGATGAGTATGAAAATGGAATTGAAATCCTGATGAAGTGCCAACCAAGCCTTTTATGATAGACTACTGGAAGATGATGACATTGAACTTGAGCGTGATACTAATGCCATTAGTGAGTTTATGAACCGCTACAGGAGTGTTACATGTCCAATAGTTCATAAACAGCGTAAGGAGGATTTGATAAATCACATTTGGAATGTGAGACATCAGTGACTTTATTGTCTTGACTTTTTCCGTAATTGCATTTCTTTTTTGTATTTCTCTTTTGTTGCATTTTCTTTGTTGTATTTCTCTTTTGTATTTCATTGATCGTCATGAATAAAATAAAAATTATAAATGACTCATTGAAGTTGCATAAAAGTACAATAATTAATATTGTTTTGTTTTCTTTAAAGATTCTTATTCTTTTCTGATTTTTGTCTATCACTTTTGGATTTTTATCGGCAAACTTTAATTTTTTTCAGCCTTATCAAATCCCTTCCCGCTATCCTGATTTTTCTGACAAATTTTGGATTTTTATTCGGATTTGATTTCAATTTTCCTCATTTATATATATCATTTTTAAATTTTGTCTATCAAAGTTTCAATTTATGAGACTTATCAAAATTGTTTCTCACTCTTCTTTCCACTTTCTCTTTCCTTTCCACCACCCTCTCCATTTTTGCAACCCTTTCAAGCATTGCTTTTTACTCTCTCTTTTTTTCAATTGATGCAAGTTGAGCAATAAGCAAAAATCCTCTCTATTATTGCTTATTGCTCAACTGCTGCACTTGCTCTAACTCCGTCATCCATCGCTTGATTTTGCTTATTGCTCAACTGCTGCACTTGCTCTAACTCCGTCATCCACCGCTTGATTTTCTTCTTCAATTTTATGTCCGTCATCTGCATTAATTCAAAATAAATATTATAAAAAAGAAAGCTAAAAATATGAAAAGCAAACAAATAGTTAACTCTAGAAACTCCACAAGTGCCAGATCATATTCTCCTCACCATCTCTACCAAATTATTATAAGAAATATCAAAAATAAGTCGAAAACAACTCTTCGAAAGAACATTCATAGAAAACATATGAGCTGTAATTCAACTCGACTGAACTAAAGAATAAATTTGAAAAATGTAAAATTAAATCACGAGTGCATTAATGTTTGACTTCCAACATTTAAGGCCTAAGGAAATCGACGAGTGATCAAATTATGCCACATAGAGTAGAAGGCAAGATATTTGATATTATCTCCTAACTCACCAATGATAATTCAATGAGCTCGACTATTTCAAAGAGCTTCATATACATCCAACTCAGTTACCAAGTTCCTTCTTATCTTCTGATGCGCCCCGGGGAGACGAAGGGGATGAGGTCAGGAGAATGAGGGACAGATGAATGAAGTTTGAGAGAAAGAGTTTGTTGCAATTTTTCTCATGTCTTTATTACTGGCAAATCATGCCTTTTTATACTACTCAACACCAACTTTCATGCCTTATCCGAGTCACGCCCTTTGCCTGCAACTAACGGTTTGCCGCTCTCCTTTCTCCACGCGCCCTGTGTGGTCCCGACACGTTGTAAGAATCTGGTGGATACCTTGTGGATGGTATCCTCTGCCTCTCACCCCGCCTTGCCTTATATTGTGGTTCTGAGCCCGCATCAGCAGCCCCCCGAGCATCGACCTCATCCTCAAGGTCCAGGTTTGGAAAATCGTCCGTAATGTCTTTGGTGTCTTCCCATGTGGCGTCCGCCAGAGGTTGATACTTCCATTTGATAAGAAGGTGGGGCACATTCCGATTGTTTCGGATGATGATGCGATGTCCCAATACCCTTTCTGGTTCGTCAATCGGGCGTCCGTCGTAGAAGGACGCGGGCCAGGTGATCGGGTCTCCAGGGTTATGTGATCTGCACGCCTTCAACACGGAAACATGGAAGACATTGTGCACCTTACTCGTCGGTGGAAGCTCCAATCGATAAGCCATTGTCCCAATCCTTTCCAACACCTGAAAAGGTCCGAAGTAGCGTTGTTCCAACTTATGTGAGCGATGCTTGCGAAGAGAGGACTGACGGTAAGGCTGTAGATGGACAAAGACCCACACGCCAACCTGGAATTCAACGTCTTTCCTGTGCTTGTTGGCGTGTTGCACCATCCTGTTTCTAGCTCTGTCGAGATTGGCTCTGAGTTGTTGCAGCAATGTTGTCCGAGCAGTAAGCAAGTCGTCTACTGCTGCCACAGATGTTTTCCTCGGTAGGTAATCCCGTAGCGGTGATGGTGGTCGACCATACACGGCCTCAAATGGTGTCATGTCAATCCCCGAGTGAAATGCCGTGTTGTAGTGGAACTTGGCCCAAGATAGGTGATCTGTCCAGGTTCGCTGATTAGCTTGAACGAAGCAGCGGAGGTAGTCCTCCAACGTGCGATTTACTACTTCTGTCTAGCCATCCGATTGGGGATGGTAAGCTGTACTGCGGGCGAGGACTGTACCCTGGCTGCGAAAGAGGGCCTGCTAGAAAGTGCTCAAGAACTTCGTGTCTCTGTCCGAGACGATGCTTCCGGGGACTCAATTTAGTCGGCAGATCTCTTGGATAAATTTCGCAGCCACTGTCTCGGCTGATGGGCCTGTAGGTAGTGCACAGAAGTGTGCATACTTAGACAGGCAGTCCACCACCACCATGATCTCCGATTTGCCGTGGGAGTTTGGCAATTGCGTGATGAAGTCCATGGAGATATCATGCCACACCTTGGATGTCACTGGCAACGGTTTGAGGAGACTTGGAGAGGCTGTATCAAAGCTTTCACTTGTTGGCATATTGTGCATGCATTAACATACTGCACGACGTCCTTATGCATGTTTTGCCAATGAAAGTTTGCTCCGAGGCGGGCCAAAGTTCTGCGGATTCCGGCGTGGCCTCCCACTGGCGTGTCGTGGAATTCATGGAGCAGCAATGCTTTAACAGCCGGATCATCTGGAACAAAAAGCCGATCTTTGTACAAGAGAAGACCTTCGCGAACCTGAAACAGTGGATTCTCTGAGGGGTTAGTGCTGATCTTAGAAAATAATTCAAATGCCATACCTCCCCATGGTACAAAGAACGTAGAGCATGCAGTAACCCCAGGACAGGTTTCGAGACACTTGTGGCAGCTAGACAAGTGCCCATGCAAGGTGGCTCGTCCCTGCGAGACAGGGCATCCGCACCGGAATTTAGTGACCATTGCTTGTATATCACCTGGAAATCATACCCCATTAACATGCTGAGCCACCTGTGCTGCTCCGGGATATTGATGGACTATGACAGAATTGTCCGAAGGGGTTGGTGATCGGTGCGGATGATGAAATGTGCCCCTAGCAGATACTGGCGCCATCTTTGAACTGCCATCACCACAGTCGCAAGTTTCCGGTTGTATGTGGAACTCTTTTGAAGGGTGGACGGGAACTGACGACTATAATAAGCGATCGGCTTGTTATCTTGGGACAGGACAGCGCCCATTCCCAGCCCCGATGCATCTATCTCTACACAGAATGGCAGGGAAAAGTCAGGTAAAGCAAGTACTGGGGTTTTAGTCAGCATGTCCTTCAGGCGCTCAAATGCATTTGTTGCTCCTTGTGTCCACACGAAAGCATCCTTTCGTAATAAGGTTGTTAGCGGAGCAACAACACCGGCGTACCCTTGCACAAAGCGTCTGTAGTAGCCCGCCAAACCCAAGAAACAGCGTAGTGGTTTCACTGAAGTCGGTAGTGGCCAATTCTGAATAGCTCGGATTTTTTCCACATTGACCTCCATGCCATTTTTAGAGATGACATGACCCAAATAAGCAATTCTAGTCTGGGCCAAGTCACATTTAGAAGCTTTTGCCACATAAACATTCTTGGATGGCATGTACAGGATGACACGCAGGTGGTATACATGAGATTCCCAGCTCCTACTATAGATCAAAATGTCGTCCATGAAAACAAGGACAAACTTGCGCAATACCGGTCGAAACATTTCGTTCATGGCGGCCTGGAATGTAGAGGGTGCATTGATGAGTCCAAATGGCATAACCAAGAACTCATAATGGCCGTCATGAGTGCAGAAAGCCGTCTTATGGATATCGGCGTGATGCATGCGGATTTGGTGGTATCCCGAACAGAGATCAAGCTTGCTAAAGACCTCAGCACCATGCAACTCATCAAAAAACTCTTCCACTGTCGGTATTGGGAATCGGTCGCGGACCGTGATGGCATTCAACGCTTTATAATCAACACAAAAACGTCAACTTCCATCTTTTTTCTTGACAAGTAAGACCGGGGATGAGTATGGACCTGTACTTGGGCGAATTATTCCTTCCGACAATATGTCCTGAACCAATCTCTCGATTTCTTGGTTTTGATATCGCGGGTAGCGATATGGTCGCTCGTTAACAGGCGCGGCACCCGGCAGCAAAGGGACATTATGATCATGTGCGCGGCTAGGAGGAAAGCCATGCGGTGTAGCAAAGACGTCCACAAACTCGATTATGAGGCCATGAAGCTCCTGTTGTTGGGTTGATGTCCAGTTGTGTGGAATCAGAGGAAGGTGAGCGGTTGCAGTCTCGGGGGCTCCATGCACACAGAGAGGTAGATGAAAGTAAAAAAGCAACAACGTCTGCTCTCTAGGCTCGTTTGAGCTGTCCAAGGGTCAAAGAAGACAGTTTCCCCTATCTTTGCAAGCCATGCAGCGTGACCGGAGAACCCTTGTGTACCACGCTCATCCACATGTCCGTGTAATCGAACGTAGTCGGACGAACCTCCCCGAGCCATTAGGCACCTAATACCACATCCGCCCCATATACTGGTAGTAGGTAGAAGTCTACATTAAACTCGTGTCCCTCGATGAGGAGAGGACCGTCCCTGCACTTCCCTTCACATCGCAGCTCCTCTCCATTGCCCACTATTATGCGTAAGTGCTCAGCCGCTTCAACCGACAAGCCTGCATGTTTCGCCACCCGGCTCTGTAGGAAGTTGTGTGTAGATCCCCCATCCACCAGCACAATCACCTTACTTCCATTCAATGAGCCCTGTAAGCATAGTGTACTGGGTGCCGGTTGTCCTTGCATGGCATGAAATGAGATGGCCGGTGCAATCGGATCAAGGGCATCAACTACTTATTCACAATCATCAGCCATAGTTTCATGTATTTCATGTTCCATATGAGGTTCAATGTCATCCAAAATCAGGCAATGAAATTTAGGAGGATTGCATTTGTGGCCGAAAACGTACCTCTCGTCGCACCTGAAACACAGTCCTAGTTCGCGCCTTGCCACGACCTCTGCTGGGATTAACTTCTAGATAGGTAGGTTGGGGTGCGAACCACTGTTGCTTGCTGGACCCAACTGTGTAGACTATTGATGAACAACTCCCTGTGGTGTAGTTGGAGCTCGAGGTCCAGAATAGTTAGGGTTAGGTCTCCACGGACGTTGGGCGGTCAACTTTTGTTCTGCCATCCGCGCCATACACATCGCATCCTGGAGAGTACCTGGGTTGAAGAGGACGATCTCCCTATGGACATCCTCCTTTAATCCTGCCATGAATCTATGAAGTAGATTCGAAGAGGTGAGGCCTGGTGTTCGGATTGAGAGAGTCTCAAATTCGCGCACGTATCCCTGAACGTCTGAGGTCTGGATCAGCTTATTCAGCATCACTATGCGTTCCAGAAGGCTGACGGACTGAAGCGGTTCTTCACGTGTGTGGCAAAGCTTGCCCAGTCCTCGATGTGTGATGTTGAATGCATCCAGTGGAGCCATTGCAACGCCTCGCCGGTCATGTGAAAGGTGGCTATCATAAGGCGCTGGTCCTCTGGAACCCGCTGGTGTTCAAATAAGCGGTTAAGCTGGAACAACCACCCTTCAACGCCTTGGCCAGATAACAGTGGAACCTCGATCCTGGGCAGCCGCATTGTCGATGAGTTGTTGTCGATGTTCGTTTCAGTTCTATTCGCCCAAGGAGCCTGTTGAGGACACCGAGAAGAGCCATCCGTGACGTTGGAGTGCGGGGTAGCAACAGAGCCAGCGCTGGGGAGGCGTCCATGTGTTGTTTCTCGATTCTCCTTATTTCTGAGTGCATCTCAGTCATCGTCGTCTGTAGGTTCTCTAAAATTTGAAAAATCCGTTCGTTGTTAGCCGTGTCTCTTCCGTTTGCAGACGTAGTGTCTCCTCCACGGTAGAGAGTTTGGTGGCTAAGGCAGCCGCGGTATCCGCATTGGAACCTCGAGTATCAACCTGCATGTTGAGTTCAAGGCTAGACGAGAGCACCAGAATGATGCGTCCAGGGGAGACGAAGGGGATGATGTCAGGAGAATGAGGGAGAGATGAATGAAGTTTGAGAGAAAGAGTTTGTTGCAATTTTTCTCATGTCTTTATTACTGGCAAATCATGCCTTTTTATACTACTCAACACCGACTTTCATGCCTTATCCGAGACAGGCCCTTTGCCTGCAACTAACGGTTTGCCGCTCTCCTTTCTGTACGCGCCCTGTGTGGTCCCGACACGTTGTAGGAATCTGGTGGATACCTTGTGGATGGTATCCTCTGCCTCTCACCCCGCCTTGCCTTATCATGTGGTTCTGAGCCCGCATCATCTTCTTTGTTATTATGGCATGAAGAACTTTATGGCTTTGATGGGGTAAGTGTGAGATTGACTATTTGTATTTAAACTAACATAATCGTGAAGGCTAGTGCCACTCTCCTATACTGAAAAAACATATCAATTAGAATCTCACTGTCCAGATATGTTGTCCACGAATACACATTACATTAAGTCCACAAAGAATGTCTTTTAAACATGATATCAAAATCAATGCAACTTTTTGATGCAGATCCAACTGATCATGGTACAAGGCCAACACTTGACGAGCCATCTCCTTGCATGGGCGATGCACATGAATTGGGGGCGGGGCCCGGGCCTCAATGAATTTTTTTTATTTAACGGGGTTTAGTATATAATTTCAAAATTTTCTATATAAATATAATTTCATACAATGGTGCCCTAGATAAACCTTGTTGGTGTCGCTATCGTCCTTTTTAGATTCAAGATGGTAAGAGAAAATTTAAAATTGAATTCATATTAGTTTTCCAACTTGTTTTGCATATGTTTGTAACTGAATTTTTCCTATTAAATTTAGGAGTTGAGTTATGATTTTTCTCATTCGTGATGTTTTATATTTTTTGAATTCAATTAAGGTTTACGAGCTTTTTGACTCCTACATTATTGGGTTTTGAAATCTAGTCTCAACTTGACATCGCACACTAACGCGTATTTTGAAATAAGATGTCATGTAAGTTGTATACAATTTTTTACACTTGTGGTTTCTTATTCTAGCTTTTGAATTGTGACAAATTTTTATGAATGTTTTTAATTAATTGTCATTACATAACGGATGTTGGACTATTTTTTGAAAAGAAAAAAAATCCATCTTTGGATAGTGACACTGGTGGATCATGTACAAACGCATCGAACTCTACTCGACAAGGTACTTTCTCTACTCTCCAACATGTTGATTTAAATGATTTTCCTTCCGACTGTGCGGAGAAAAAAAGAATTACTGAGTATCATCCCAATCAACAAGATGAAATTCGAAAAAATATTTGATGAGGGACCTTGTCAACCTCATGGTCATAATTTTTTGAGAAAAAAGTACAAACAGTTTCAGCCTGACTGGTTTGATCAATATCCTAAGTGGTTAGAATACAACATAAAAGAGGATAAAGCATTTTGTTTGTGTTGCTACTTATTTAGAGATAATATTGAAACTCAAGCTGGGAATGATGCCTTTGTGATACAAGGATGAATCTAGTTAGAACAAGAAGACTAACTTCACATGTGGGAGACATTAATAGTTTTCACAGTAAAGCACTCAAAAGATGTGATGATCTGATGAATCAGGCTCACTCAATTGTTGTTGCTCTTCATACTTAGCCTAAGTATAACGCAGACTTACATATGGCAGGAACTAGTGACAAATCCAAGATTTCAATCAATAACTAATGAAGATGTAATTGGAAGTATTATAAAAATAAAGATTCGCATAGAGTAATTATAATAACATTTCGTTTTTAAATATTTTTATATTGCTCCCAATAAAAAAAATTTTGAATTCGCGACTGTCTCCTTTTATATTTGGGGTCCATCTGCAATAAAATAAAAAGAGAAGTGTAAGATTTATACAAAATAAATATTTTGAAATAATCTTTGTAAACCAAAAGTAATACGTTAATTCAGTAACCCAATGCAACCATACACATTGTATCGTTTTGGGACTGTATTGGTGGCGGTGGGATAGAAAGTGGCTCAATTTTATCTATGTACATGGGCTCACATACCCAAACTTGTAATTAAATGTGCAACTCGTAATAAAATGTACAAGCTATCGGTGTCCGGCCCTACAAGCTCCACACAAAAGGATTATTTATAAAAGCCAACACTATAATGCTTTAGCTATATGCTCTGACGGAGTACATATCAACCAACAACCTAAAAGTAATGAAGAGAGGCCACTCCCCATGCATCTAACGTAAGTGACGTTCCAAACATAAACAATATGTTTACTCATGCATATCTATGTATACTTCTTTTGTAGTGTTAGGTGGAATCATCCTCATGCAATTTTGGAACCAAATATGTTTTATTGATGTTCGCATTTTTTTTCTTCATATTTTGGAACCACTCAAAATATTCTAATGCAAAACTCGTTCCAACTATTAATGTCCTTGCTCCCGTTACCGATAATCTATCCCTCCTGTAATGACTGATACATCATTTAGGGTCAATGTCATATCTGAGATGGAAAGCGTGTGTCTTCAACATCATCTCTCAACTAGTGATGTAAGGTAACTATGAACCGTCTTCATGTTCACCATTACAGTCCAATACAATCGTCTTAATGTGTGACTCACTCTTAAAAATCCACCTCCTACGTGTCATATCTCTTATCCTCTAGTACGTCATCATTGTATGCTTCGAGTAGAAAACAGAAGAATTGTTAACTGTTGTTTTACAAATTATTTACACACGTTTGCTCCTTCGATCGATCCTTGGACATACTGAGGTTATAAATTCTCTTGACTACAACTAGACCCCCAAAACCAAGTCTCACTATCTCCTGCTCGATAAGATCTATGAATTTCACTCTCTCTTGCTAACCTCGGTGCTAGCATAAGTGTTTTATCATATTCTGTATTTGATAAACTTAGTTCTTGAACTATAGAAATTACTACAATACCATGTAATTTTTAAATATTAATGTGATGGATGTGGGGATGATTGTGATGTTCATATTATTCTCGGACGGCCATTTCTATCTAGCAATAATTGACATTAACATCGGAGGTTTGACAGTATAATTATTTGAGCTTTTAATATCACTGATCTTTAGCATTCTAGAGATAGTGTTGCATGATCACCTAGCAAAGTCGAGAGCAGTAGGAAAATATTACATAGCGGAACCAAACAGAGTCTTAGGAAACTATTTGATGGGGTTGGAGCATCGAGCGACATTAATTCATCTTTAGAATTTGATTATCTATGATATATATTAGATAATGCTAATTATGGCCTCACTTCTTTACATGATATACTTCTTACAATAATCCTCTTGACAACCCTAGAGCAGGGACGGAGCCAGGAACGATCGGTGCCTAGGGCTGAATTTTTTTTTTTGACAGTTAGAACCAAATGGAAAAATGTGTTTCTTATAATTATTTACAAAATCAAAATATATTATAAAAGATAATGTATTATACAAAATACCTACTAATTAAATTTTACCCTACGAGGTCCGCTCATGTCAAATTCATTGACTACATCATCATTGTTGATACAATCTGCAAATGTCCTTTCTACATAAAAGACCATAAGATCATTGAGAAATTCATCAATCATCTTATTTCTAAGATTATTCTTGATGATGTTCATGGATGAAAATGGCCTTTCTGTTGTTGCTGTAGATACCGGTAGAGTCAAAGTAAGACAAATCAACCGATAAATCATGGGATAATATGCTGACTTTCCTGATGTAACCAACAACCGGCACAAATCAGATATGGAAGTCATATTTGCGAATGTTGGATCCTGTCGGATACCAGGTAGAAAAAACTCACACTCCATATCTAGAGCATTCAGATCATACGATGAAAAATTTGAAGGATAGAACTTTGAAGCAAGTTTACACGCATCTTCAGCTTTGAATGCTCGAAAATCATTGTGTGGATGAAATGATGCACTAAGAACAAGAAGCTCCATAGAATTCTCTGAAAATCTACTATCAAGCTCTGTCAACTGAAAGTCTATCACAGAAAAAAGTATGTTGACTCGAAAGTAGTGCTCGTTTGTTATATTCAATTCACTAGCTATGAATCCTTTCTTGTAAGGAGCTGACATATTTGGCATAGTAATAGCATGCTTAGAACAAAATACCTCAATCTTCATTATCAAATCATCCCATCCATTGTCTCTCATATCTTGAAGTTTTTCTTTCGTTATGGAAAGAAAGTGCATAGCATTCAAATGTCCATGTCTTTCTTTTGAAAAGCTTGAGAAAGAAACTCGGTATTCTTCATCACTTCATGCATCAAAAGCAAACAATAAACAAAGTCAAATTTTTTCAAAGCTTTAGCAATTCCTTTTGCTTCCCCTTGAACTTTTTCAACTCCATTTTCATACAAATCCTCAATAGTTGCTCGGGTAGCTTCAAATAACTTAATCAAACTTGAAATAGAACGAAGATGTGATCCCCAACGAGTAGCCCCGGCTCGTTGCAAAGTGCAAGCCTGATTCATACCCGAACCTGTCTTAAGTGTACCAGCAGCCACCAAATCAATAATTTCTGCTTTCTTACAAGCTTTTAACATTGAATGTCTTTTCGCAGAAGAATCAACAAAGTTTACAATTGTAGTCAGAGTAGAAAAGAATTGCCACACATCAGCCACTCCTTTAGCCACGGCATTTAATATGCATAGCAATGCACAAAATATGCATATGGACATTCTCTAAGAAACAAAGCTTGCAAGCCATTAAATTGACTACGCATGTTACTTGCACCATCATACCCTTGACCACGTATGTTTTCTTCATTGAGTTCATATTGAGCAAGAACCTTGGATATCTCATCTTTCAATGTTTGAGAACAAGTGTCAACGACACTAAGCACTTTGAAAAACCGTTCTCTAATCAATCCATTAGAATCCACAAACCGAAGGATGATTGCCATTTGCTCCTTATTTGCCACATCAAGAGCCTCACCAACAAGTATGCAAAATTTTGCATCTCCTATTTCCTCACGAATCATGGCTCTAACTTTGTTACCAAGAATATTTGCAATTTGCTTTTGAATTGTTTGAGATGTATACTTGGCATTTTTTGGAGCATTGTATAGAACTTTGTGATTATCCTCATTCATTCTTTTTAAAAGATCCAAAATCGCATTAAAATTGCCACCATTAGTAGAGTCAACCGATTCATCGTTATTTCTAAAAGACAATCCTTGTTGTGCCAACACCTTCACAACCTCTATAGTAGCGACAAGCCACTTTCGATTATTCACTACTTCTTGTGAAGATAATGAACTCATCACTCTTTCAATGTGTTTGGAAGGGTTTCTCAAATTTTCCCGCTTTGACATTGAGGAACTATGTATAGAATTAATCCCTCCCATATGAGATACGATGCCCGGCATCTTGGACATTGCATTCTTCCAACCATTAAATCCAATTTCAGTGAAGTGTAGATGACGGGACGGATAGCTATCAAATAAGAAACAAGGAAAGCAATATGCTCTATCCTTCTCAATAGAATATTCAAGCCAAGGCCACTCCTTGAACCATTTGTGACAAAATCTTCGAACTTGAACTCCATCTCGAGTTGATGGATAACATTTCAAGTGAGGTTGATTCGGTCCTAGCACGACATAAGCTCTCCGAGCACTATCACGTTCATTCAAAGGATACTTGCATATTGGATGACGTTTTCCGGGATCCCTTTCAAGACAAGTAATATCAAAGATTTCTTCGTTCTCAATTGTTTCATTTTGATCATCTTCTAATAATACCTCAGAAAAATTCTTACTACCTTCCCCATTTCCACTATGAATCTTTTGACACTCACTATCACTAGTACTTAAAGAAACATCGCTTTTAAACCATTGGAATATATTTTTATAACGCTTAGGATTTCTTTCATCCGCCATTGTCTTTAATACACCTATAATAATATGTCAAAGAAAATGATAAGAACTTTTAAATACCAATTACCAAATATGTCTTTAATAAAGTAACGGAGTCATCTTGATAGCATCAACATAGAGCAATAAAGACCGCAAGGCAGGGTATAAGTATGCTCTAATCATTCACAATCTGATTTCATTACAAAATCACAATTCACATTAACAATCTGACTAACTACATCTCCAAGACTACAAGCCAATCCAGAAACATATTACACAACATGAAGAATGAAGCTTTGTAAATCATTGTCAGTGGGAATGTTATCATAGCTCATAGCTGACAGTGACTTCATCACAAATTCACAATTAGACTCCAACTTTCAGACTTTCAGTTCAAAATTCAGATTTCAGACTTCAGTAATCAGAGTTGCTAAAAGTCTAGAAAAGAGAGAAGCTTACTTGGAGTTGGGAAGCTTACTTCAGACTTCGGAGAATGAAGATTTGCAAATCACTGACAGTGGGAACTGAAAGCTTACTTCAGAAATCAGGGAAAACTCGGCTTCGTAGTTGTAGACTTGTAGAGTGTAGACAACAACAACATACAAGGCTACCACAATTCCACAGTAAATTCAACAACAATTCCACACCCTGTTGCCTTTAGGTGAATGTGAATCGCATATAAACAGATTTGAATTACCTTCCAAGTTCCAAGTTCCAAGATGATTGCGCATAAAATAGATGGCGACGGATTCGAAATCAGATTCTAGGGTAAGCCTGCGACGGATCCTTGTTGTGGGAGAGGACTCAGAACTCAGAAGAACTACGTGGAACGAATATCTGCGAGATGAACGGACTTTGCAAGGGACTGCGATGGATGATGGATCTGGTCAGGGAGGAGCAGGAGCTGCGAGGTCTTCGGCTCTTCGCAGTTCGCAGGAAGGAATTGCAAAAAAAATAATTTTTTTTTTGGCTTAGAACTACTTGGGCTATAGCCCAAGTAGCCTAAGCCCAGCTCCGTCCCTGCCCTAGAGTCAGGAAAAAGAAGGGCGCTAAGGCTAGGACACCAACGAAAGTGAAGCACACTTCCTTTTGGAGAAAAGTTATCGAGGGAGTTGTATGCAACTCTTCAAAGGCACTGGACAAACATTCATCTTGCTTTTCTTGCCAAAATGTTAAATTAGGTCTTTGCGGGATGTAATCCGCACTGTAATTTAATCCTAATTATTCTATTCAATTTTCTTAGTTTCATTTCATGACAAGACATGATGTGTGACTTATATGCTCTCAACTTAAGTGTGGTGTCATTGTTGTGTTTGATACTTATTTCCATTTTTATTGTTTTGGGACTAAGCTTGTTCTTATGTGTGGTGTTCGGTAGCACAAAGTCACTTCCTCATTGTCATACATTGCATATTAGCTGGATTTATATGCATATTAGTTTAAGACCACTCACATGGTCAAATTATCAATGAATTGTTGTTAACTTTCTCATACTTTATGAGCTATGCCAGGATTAGTTCCTACGAGTGCATATTCTTTTGAATTAATATTATTACTATCTTTTGACTGCCATGTGTCCTACGCATTTTCGAAAGTATGTTTTGAACTTGATACTTGTAGGAACTGGTTTCAAAATCATCTTTTTGAAAACTTAAGCATTGTTTGTGATTCCTAGTGGCTTTAGCTCTCTTATCATGTGATGATGCAGTATGGCAGTGTTTGACAAAAGCAGCTCAAGTGAACAAGCAAGCGAACAAGCTGCTGCTACAGTCAAAGTTCAGCACAAGTGAACGAGCTAGTGAACAAGGAGAAGCTATAGCAGGAAGAAGCTTTAGCAGGAGCTTGTTCAGAAGAGCTGTAGCGTCTGTCCGTGCAGCAGCAATCTGTGCTTTGGAATGAAGGCGTGGCAGTTCATCTAAGAGCATCAAAAGAGGTTCTAAGTTGCGCTAGAGAATATTCCAGAGTGGAGATTCCTAGCTAAAGTAGGAGTTGTGGTTTGTATCTCGAATCAAATCTAATCTCCTAGAAATTAGGAGATATTGATGCTGCAAGGGGAACTGCTGTAATCTGATAATGAAGCAATGGACGCTCATATATAAGAGAGTCCCTTCAGAGCGATGAAGGGTGATTGAAGCGAAGAGCCTGAACGAGTACACACACAGAATTCTGAGAGAGTATTTTGGGTGTGCGAGGAAATCTTCAATCTTCACCGAGAGCAGAGCGTGAGTGCAGAGCTGAGGTAACAGAAGCAGAGGGCGATCAGGACTTACAGAGTCTGATCTAAACTTGATCGGGAAGCCAATTCAGAGCAGTGGTGCTTGTTGGTTGATCAAGGTAGTCCGCGGAGGAATTGTCGAGTGGAGGAACTCGGGCAATCGATCAAAGGCAAGCTCTTGCTAGTGACAGGAGGTCATTGAGTGAGGGGGAGTATTCCAGAGTGTGCAGCGCTCGTGGAATTGTTCGAACGACTCAGCGGAAGGCTTGGAGCGATGTGGACAGTTTGTGCATCAGCTGTGTGCTACAGCAGATGCTATACCAACCCTGCAGAATCTGAGTATTGTTAGAATAGGCTGAGTTCGAGATAACTGTAGCTATTCTAGATAGATATTAGTAGAGGGTGTGCAGACACAAATCAGAGCCTGTTCTGATTGTGTGCGAGGATCCACCTAAGGTTGAGTAGCATAGGTTGCGTGGGTTGTAACCGTGGGTACTTGGAAACCTTGAGAATAGTGGATTGAGGACTGAGTAGAGTCCTCCCCAGACGTAGGCAATTTGGCTGAGCTGGGTGAACAACTTGTGTCCTTGATCTTTCCTGCTGAAGCAGTTTACTGGTGAACAAGAGTGTGCTGTAGCAACTGCTTGTTCACAAATCAGTTTATTAGATGCGCTGTGAATTTCATCATGTATTTTCGTGCATGTTGCTACTCATATACACCCGTCGCCACTATTTATACTCTGTCAGACTTTAAGTGTGGATTCTCTCGAATGAGAGGGACAAATAGAAAATCAAAAGAGGGCACAAAATAGGCCCTAAAAAGGTTCTAAAAAAAATGAGAGAAATAAAATCAAAGTAATAGAAGAAAAGTTCCTCCTTAAGCATACTGAAGCCGAAGGCGTTAGCTATTATACATCTTAAGCTTGATATTATGTATTATAACACCTCTTTATAGCGTATGAATGAATTAAGTATCAGAAGTCATATGAGATGAGTTAAGAAACGAACCTTGTGCTTGCACGAAATCACTCACTTGTTTATGCACTTTTTTTAAAATGTCAAGTCAGGCTCCTCTTCTCTTACGGTTAAAGCCTTGTCTTTAAGACTTGAGAATTAGCTTTCGACATTCTTTGTGAAGAATTCTTTGTCTACTCCTTGCTTCTTCTTTCTTTATGTTCTTAACTCAATGTATTCTTGTTCTCTTATAATGAATCGTGAGTAGTCATATTATTCTGGGATCCTACTGATCTCGTGTTGTATGAACTATTTTTATGCTATTTAATATAGACTTTATTTCGAATTATATGTATGTGTTTGATCCTGTATTGCTTAGTATTGTGTTCTATGTGAATTTGTCGTAAGATTGATTAGGTTAGGTCCTGTTCTTTAGACCTTAAATTTTCAGCACTCAAGTTAAGTTAAAGTAAATTAAGTTAAATTAAGGTAAGTTAAATTAAATTAAGTTAAGTACTGAAAAAATAAACCCACCACTACACTACCTCAACCCACCACACCACACCATCACCCCAACCCACCACCCCAACCACCACACCGCCACCCCAACAACACCACCCCAACCACCACACCACCACCCCAACCACCACACCACCACCCCAACCACACCACACCACCCCAACCCACCACCGCCACCCCAACGACACCACCCACCACCACCAACCCACCACCCCAACCACCACACCGCCACCCCAACAACACCACCCCAACCCACCACCACCCCCACCCTAACCACATCACCACCACCACCCCAACCACACCCCACCACCACCACCACCACCCCAACAACACCACCACCATCCCAACCCACCACCACAACCCCCATGATCGCGCGTCGTTGTACACGTCAAATTAATCCTTCCTTCTCCACTTAGTATAACGGCTAAGTCAGGGTCGATCCCACAAGGAGCGTGCAGACTCGTTTTAGCTAGCAACCTACAACTTACGGAAATTGGGGTTGTGAGTGATTGGGTTGCGCAGGTGCGCGAATGAACAGTAGTGAAAGCAGAATTGCGCGATACGTGCGCAGGCAGTATATTTTAAGTACTATGACTATGAAAAGTATCGGTACAGACAATCCTCTATGAATGTATCCCTTATCATCGACTCTAAACATCTATAGTGCAGTTCTACTTAAGTTAGTGTCCGATCAAGGCTTCCTAACGTGTGCGCATGTTCCGATCAAAGTCCATGAGCTATTAATTCCTGAAACTAGTCTAAGCAGCTACGAGTCCTATCACAGTAGCAGCTAATTATCCTAGTACGTTACTCCTAGTTGTCACCGTCAAGTTATCAACTAGTTTAACATACAATAACGAGCGGTTAGAATAAGATTGCGGTTCAAGGCTTCTCATATTCGCACAACTAATTATCACCCATATGCATAGAATTAATATAAGTAGACGAACTAAGCATTAAGCACAAGTCTCAAAGGAAATACTTCATAGAATCATGCCCAACCGATACAAAGTGTTTAGCTAGAAATGCTAGAAACAAACATCATAGAAATAATAATTAAAACTAAGGCAGCAAGAGAAAAATAGCAGGTCGGCGCAAGTGCAGATTGCTGTTCTCGGCTGGCGCAGGTGGTTCGCGTAGAATCTGGGCTGGAGTAGTTCGTGTGTTTTTGCTGCTGTGTGTCCTTCTCTCTATCTGCTCTCTCTCTTTTCCAAACCCTAGCTTCCCTCCTCTTATATAGTGGTCTTGAAGCCCAAGGAATGCTTAAATTTGGCCTGAGAGAATTTTAGCAACTTCCCCAATCTAGGAGATAAGGATGATCAATATTTAGAAACTCTGCCATCCTGCGCACGCTGATTGCGCTACTTGCTTCGCGCAGTCGGTTTGCGCACTGTAGTCCGAATCAGCTATCTCTTTCTTGCGCTGCTAGCTCCGCAGGTCGTGCATTGCGCTCTAAAAATGCCCGTTAGCGCACATCTGACTTATGCTCCTGTTTTATCCTGAAATACAAAAATACCGAAAACCAGTAATCTTGTACACAAAATAATGCAAACAAGCACAGTGTTAAGATCTAAATAGCGCATATAACTAGGCTCTATCAAATCCCCCACACTTGCCCTTGTTCGTCCCGAACAAGTACTGAAGCACAGATACAATTACCTCTCTGAAGTCTAGCGCACAGCCTTATACTCATGCGCGATTTGCACAGCGATTCACCTTGCGTTGCTCTATCACCTACGCGCACAAACCCTTAATAATTCTAATATAATAATTTTGAAATTTGTTTCCTCTCAGCCAGGATGCAACTTAGTTCGGATGATTCGGAGGTAGCTCTCCATAGGCTCCTGGTCGTCGGTCCCTACTCCGATTTCTGGTACATGGTTAATCACGCAAGCTTCTTCAGGTGCGTAATTCATTCGCGCGCTTCTTGGGAACTCAAGCTTTTCGTCCTTGACGATTTTTACTTTCGGACTTGCGCATGCGCTGATATGGAGTTGTGCGCGCACGCTGGTTTCTTTTCCTTGCGTATATCGTCAACTGGTTTTTTCCTTTTATATGGCTTCGTCCACTTTTCTTATATTCCCAGAACGGTTCCAGTCTCGGCCTTCGGATAGCAGCTATGGAAGAACGCCTCGCTCTCCCTCCTTGGTCTACTTGCGCAGGTCAGCGCACGCGTTTACACCCGCGCCCACTTTCCTACACTCAATTTCCAGAGGAAAGGTGGTCTGTTTTCCCACCTCGCCACACTTTGGGTATTCGCCTTTGGCATCTGCGTGGCTGAGCACGCTCTATTGTTCCGAAGGTTGCAAAGCACCGGCCTCCACTAGCGCTTTTAGCCATGTACCTTACTCTCGAAGCAAAAATGACTAACCGCCTCTCTAGAGCTTTTTCTGTCAACTCCACATCCCCTGAATATCCCAACTAAAAAGACAAAAATCGAAAAAAATTATACTAAATCGGTTAAATAGGCTCTAAATAATGCGTATAAATAGGCTCTATCAAAACCCCCCACACTTGCCCCTTGTTCGTCCTCGAACAAGCACTCAAGCACGGATACCATTACCTCTCTGGAGTCTAGCGCACAGTCTTGCACTCTGGCGCGGTCTACGCTGCTGAACACCTTGTGCTGCTCTACCACCTGCGCACATCTGCTCTCAACAGTTTCAAGTATAATAATTTCGAAATTCATTACCTCTCGGCTGGGATGAAAAATTATTTTGGATGGCTGGGAGATAGCTCTTCATAGGCTCCAGGTTGTCAGCTCTGCTCCGAGGATAGGTATATGGTTAACAGCGCAAGCTTCTTCCGATGCGTGATTCTTCCGCGTCCTTCCTGGGAACTCAAGCCTTTTTGATAATGATTTTTTTTTCTCTTTTGTGAACTTGCGCACGCTGGTGTTTATCAGTGCGCATGCTGTTTCTTTTGTAGCGCATATCGTCTGCTGGTATTTTTCTTTCGTACAGCTTTGTCTATGGTTCCTATCTTCCCAGAACGGTTCCAGTCTCGGCTTCCGGATAACAGCTATGGAACACCGCCCCGCTCTCCCTCCTTGGTCTGTCTGCGCAGGTCGGCGCACGCGTTTACACCCGCGCCCGCCTTCCTTAGCTCTACTTCCAGAGGGAAGGTGGTCTGTTTTCCCACCTCGCCACGCTTTGGGTATTTCGCCTTCGGCATCTGCGTGACTGAGCGTACTCTCTTGTTCCGAAGGTCGCGAAACACTGGCCTCCACTCGCGCTCTCTACCATATACCTCTCCTCTGAAGCGCGAGCGACTAACCGCCTCTCTGGAGCGTTTCTGTCAACTCCACATCCCCTGTATATCCCAACTAACAGGAGCAGAAAAACGAAAAAAATATACTAAAAACAGTTGATAGCGCACGACGCAAAATGGATAGCGCAAACAAGCTGATCAGTGCGCGCAACCCGCACACAGCGCACTACTGCTACTGTTTCCTTCAATTAAACTAAGCTATACTAAAAATGCTAAAAAAATGTGAAATGTACGTGTAACGCTCCCCCCCCCCCCCACACACTTAAACAGAGACGTGTCCCCACGACTCAAGCTCAAGCGCACGGAGGCGGCGCACACGCATGCAAGCAAGAAGTAAAGAACATAAAATCCTAAAAATAATAATAGTCAAAGCAGCGCAAATATAGCATAGGGGCACAAAAATATGTAGCACAAGAGGTCAGCACACAAATAGAGCAACAGAATATAAAATAAAGTTTAGCATAGAAAAGAAAATAGACACCACCCGAAAGGAATAATGTGCGCTCCCCCCTCCGCAGCTCTAGATGTCCTCTGAGCTGGACGCAGCCGATGAACTATGCGCCTCCTCCTCTGAAGAATCCATCACATATTCGGAGCTGGAGGGAGGCGGTACAACTGATAGGGCGACAGGCTGCGCCTCGCCGGCATCCTCTGAAGCGCGGTCCCATAGCGATTCTGAGCTGGTGCTAATGATGGGTTCGGCTATAGGGGACCTGGGAATGGACGGCTGGGTAAGGGAAGGTGAGGGTACTGGTACTGGTTCTGGTTCAGGGGTGGGTTCTGGTGCTGGTGCCGGTGCATGGGCTGACTCTGATGTGGGCGCGGGAGCTGGTGCTGGTACTGGTACTGGGGAGGGTGCTGCTGGGGGATGAGTAGGAGGGCTAGCTGGCTGATGTGGCGCACTGGGGGAACCTGGAGGTGGTCGGTGCAGGCTGAGGGAAGGGGGAATCGCGTCTCCAAATCTCCACCCGGATTGTGGGCTCATACTCAAATCCGCCCCCTCTGGCTGGCGCAGAGGTCCTGCGCACTGCTGCTCGACTAAAAATAACAAGTCCTAAACTGCCTAAAAAAAACACTAGAAAAACAAAAAAGAAAACATGTAAAAATAAAAACGAGTCGGGTTACCTCCCGACAAGTGCCTTTGTTTAACGTCGTTGGCTCGACTGTACCTCGTTACGTGCCAAAACGTGTGTCAGCGACCTCCCCCACCCTTGCTCCTGAGTGATCCCGCGCTTGTGCAGGTGCTGTGTTCTTCTTAGTCCTGCGCAAAGGATAAAAAGGGAAATCAGCATGGTCAATATGTGAGAAATCGGCAGTAACGAGGGCAGATGAAGAGGAAGAAGAAATGTGAGCAATAGTCTCCAGTTCTCCCTCTGGTGCATCTGGTGGTGCCTCTAGCGCGTCAGCTGGCGCATCTGTTATTTCTGGTTTTGCCAACTCAATGTCGCGCGTTGTACCATCCCAAGGTTCCCCGAGATACCGTTTGACTCTCTGCCCATTTACCTGAAAACGATGCCGGTGCTCGTTTTCTAACTCGATGGTTCTGTAGGAAAAAACCTTGGTGACTGTGTACGGTCCTGTCCATTTGCTGCGCAGCTTTCCAGGCATGAGCTTTAGGCGTGATGAGAACAATAATACCTGGTCTCCTGGCGTGAAAGAGCGTCTGAGGATATGCTTGTCATGAAACGCCTTTGTCCGCTCCTTGTAATCACGCAGTCCCTCATAGGCATTCAGGCGCAGCTCGTCTAATTCACTGAGCTCAAAGGCGCGCTCCTTCCCGGCCTCGTCTAGATTCAGGTTGCAAATGCGCAAGGCCCAATATGCTTTGTGCTCTAGCTCTACTGGTAAGTGGCACGCTTTTTCGTAGACCAACCGAAATGGTGAAGTCCCGATCGGTGTCTTATGCGCAGTGCGGTATGCCCACAGCGCATCGTCCAGGCGCTGGCTCCAATCTTTGCGCGAAGGTCGGACAGTCTTTTCCAGGATGCGCTTGATCTCTCTGTTGGAGACCTCGGCCTGTCCATTTGTCTGAGGATGATAGGCAGTGGACGTCTTGTGGCGCACTCCATATTGCTTGAAAACTTGCGCCACAATCCTGTTGCAAAAGTGCGTCCCCTGGTCGCTGATGACTGCCTTAGCTTCGACGGTCTTACCATCATCCTTCCGCGTGGCCTTAGCTTCGACCCATTTGGAGACATAGTCTACTGCCACCAATATGTACTCGTATCCGGCAGATGGAGGAAATGGCCCCATGAAGTCAATGCCCCATACATCAAACACTTCATCCACTAGAATCGGCGTCTGCGGCATCTCATGTCGCGCTGATATGCCTCTGTGCGCTGGCACCTATCACAATTCCTGCAATGATCATATGCGTCGCGGAATAGGTGCGGCCAATAAAATCCGCAATCCAGGACCTTTCTGCTTGTGCGCTTGGGACCAAAGTGTCCTCCACATGGGTGCGCATGAAAGAACATCAAAACAGAGTTAATTTCATGGTCAGGCACGCAGCGCCTCAATATCTGATCTGGTCCTATCTTAAGCATATATGGATCATCTCAAATGTAATGTTTGGACTCATATTTTAATCTCATGCACTGGGTTTTATTGAAATGCGGAGGAAACGTACCTGTGACCAGGTAATTCGCAATGTGCGCATACCATGGTACCTTACCTGTCAGCGCCATCAGATGCTCGTCAGGGAATGTCTCCGTGATCTGCCCTGGCTCCTCCTCTTTCACGATCCTGCTCAGGTGGTCAGCAACTGTATTCTCCGTGCCCTTCTTGTCTTTGATCTCCAAGTCGAATTCCTGAAATAGGAGTACCCAGCGCATCAGGCGCGGCTTAGTCTCCTTCTTGGACATTAGGTAGCGGATGGCTGCGTGATCTGTGTATATAATGACCTTGGCGCCTAGAACATATGCACGGAACTTCTCAAGCGCAAACACAATTGCCAGAAGCTCCTTCTCCGTGGTGGTGTAGTTCCTCTGCGCAGCGTCCAGTGTGCGCGATGCATAGTAAATGGCGTGCGGCTTCTTGTCCACTCGCTGCCCCAAGACTGCACCTACTGCATAATCACTCGCGTCGCACATTAATTCAAATGGCAGGTTCCAGTCTGGCGCGCGCATCACTGGCGCACTGGTCAGCGCTTCCTTCAGCTTATCAAATGCTGCCCTGCACTCATCAGTAAAATCGAAGCACACATCCTTTTGCAAGAGGTTAGACAGGGGTATGCAAATTTTAGAGAAGTCTTTTATAAATCGCCTGTAAAAGCCGGCATGTCCTAAGAAAGACTTCACATCGCGCACGTTAGTGGCATAAGGTAGATTAGAAATAAGGTCTATCTTAGCTTTATCTACCTTGATCCCCTCCTCTGAGATGATATGTCCTAGTACTACACCATGCGTTACCATGAAATGACATTTTTCATAATTAAGTACTAGGTTCTTAGAAATGCAGCGCGCTAAGACTTTATCTAGATGAGTCAAGCATGTATCAAAGGTACCTCCATATACAGTAAAATCATCCATGAACACTTCTATGCATATACCAATCATATCAGAGAAAATGCTCATGACTAAGCGTTGGAACGTACCTGGCGCGTTGCACAGCCCGAATGACATGCGCCGAAACGCAAACATACCGAACGGGCAAGTGAACGTGGTTTTCTCCTGATCCTCCGCAGCTATGGGTATCTGATTATACCCTGAATATCCGTCCAAGAAACAAAAATAGGGCCTACCTGCTAATCTGTCCAGCATCTGGTCCATGAAGGGTAGCGGGAAATGGTCCTTGTGCGTCACTGCGTTAAGCTTCCTGTAGTCAATGCACATGCGCCATCCAGTCTGAATGCGCTTGGAAACTAGCTCGCCCTGCGCATTTTCCTCCACTGTGATTCCTCCCTTCTTAGGCACAACGTGCACTGGACTGACCCATTTGCTGTCTGAGATGGGGTAGATGACTCCTGCGTCAAGCAACTTTAAAATTTTCTTTTGTACTACCTCCATCATGTTTGGGTTTAACCTGCGCTGAGCCTCCCTGGATGGTTTGGCACCATCTTCCAACAGAATTCTATGCATGCATACGTCTGGACTCACTCCGCGCAGGTCAGCAAGTGTCCATCCTATGGCGCGCTGGTTCTTGCGCAGCACCTACTGTAAACGCACTTCCTGCTCCTCTTCTAATCCTTTCTTAATGATCACTGGCAGGGTGTCCTCACTTCCCAGGAAAATGTATTTGAGGTGTTCTGGGAGTTGCTTCAGCTCGACCTTGGGTGCCTGTTCAATGGAGGGCAAGATTTTATTAGCGGTGCAAATATGAACTATATCATGTACCTGTGTGGATTCTTGTTCAGCACTGCTCGGCTCGTCTTCCTGCTCCTCCAACTCTGATTGTGCCAGTGGCTCTGGTCCTACTGTTGCGCTCGCGCACTGCGCATCTGTGACTAAGTCATCCAAGTTGTCCATTGCGTGCACTGTGGCGTCATCATGTGGATGCTGGATTCCTTTGAATATGTTGAAATGGATCTCTTCGCCATCCACTTCCATGGAGAGCGTGCCCCTCCACACGTCTATCTTCGTGCGTGCGGTCATAAGGAAAGGTCTGCCTAGTAGGATCTGCGCACTGCTGGTGCTCGATTCGCCTTCCATTTCTAGCACATAAAAATCTGCTGGGAACACCAGCTCTCCTACGCGTACAAGAACATCCTCTATCATGCCTGCAGGTTGTTTGCACGATCGATCCGCTAGCTGAATGGTGAGACCTGCAGGCTTTAGTGGTCCAAGGCGCAATGTCGCATATAGAGAATAAGGTAACAAATTAATGGATGCGCCTAAATCAATCATGCAGTTGCTTACCGTGGTTTTACCTAGAGTGCATGGGATAGTGAATGTACCTGGGTCTCGGCACTTAGGTGGTACCTTATGTTGCACGATCGCTGAGGCCTGCGCATTAAGCATTACCTGTGCGCACTCGCCTTTTCGTCGCCTGTTCGTGCACAGCTCCTTCAAAAACTTGGCGTACCTTGGGATCTGCCGAACTGCTTCAATAAGGGGAATGTTGATTTCCACCTTACTGAATAACTTGTAGAGCTCTTTGTCCTGCGCTTCCTTCCTAGCCAAGGGTGCCTGCACAGGGAAAGGTGCAGGTATATTAGTACGATTCGTGCCCTTGTCTTTTATTTGTGTTATACCTGGCGCTTCGCCCTGCTGGCTTGTGGCTGGCACTTCTGGCTGCGCACTCTGCTCTGGTTGCGCATTCTGTTCTGCTGGATCCGGGATTTGCGCAGCTGGTTGCGCGGGCGCCTTCGCGGTCTGCTCTGTTCCTATTGTGCGTCCAGTCCTCAGTGTCACTGCATTGACTCCTCCTTTGGGGTTTTGAATCACTTGCGAAGGCAGGTTGCCATCGCTCTTTTTCAGCTCATATACCGTGGTTGCGATCTGTGATAGCTGTTTTTCAATGGACTCGAACCTCTTGTCATATTTCTCGTCATTTTTGTGCACTGTGTCTGCCAGCTGCCCCACAATATCTTCCAGCGATCGCCTCGGTTGCTGGTTGTTATGTGCTGGTGCGTCAGTGCGGCGATGCGGTGGATTGTAAGGCGCAGCTTGTTGCGTCTGCTGTGGTGTGCGCTGATCTGTGGACTGCCTCTGGAAATTGTTCTCCTCCTTCCATTTGAATCCATTTGCGGCTAGTCCAAAGCGCGGCTGGTTCTGTCTCGGTGGTCCTCTGTTATCCCATCCTCCAAGAGCATTGACATCTCCAGTTTCTTCAAATAGTGTGGGACATTCATCAGTCTTGTGCTTGGTGGACCTGTAAAATTCACATACCTTTGGCGCAACTGGTTGTGCGCTTTGCGCACTCATCAACTTCTGCAGCATGGCCTTCATTTCCTTGATCTTAGCGCTTGTTTCGACCTGATGCACAGAACGAGCACGACTATTTTCAAGTGTTAGCTGATGTCTTACCTGCCCAGCAGAGTCTTCTATCAGCTGCCACGCGTCTTCTGGATACATGTTGCAAATGTCGCCTCCTGCGCAGTCGTTCAATAACCTCAGCTCCATGGGTAGCAGCCCATTCAGGAAGTTCTCTATCAGCACATTCTGGGGCAGGCCATGATTGTAACAGTTGGCCTCTAGCTCCCTGAAACGCTCGTAATATTCTAACAGTGACTCCCCTGCGCTCTGCCTTGGCGCGGCCAGCTCTCTTCTGAGTAGCGCGATCTTTGCTGCGGGATAGAATTTGTCCAGGAACTTCTTCTGCAGCTACTCCCATGTGTGAATGGATCCTGCGGGTAAGTTCATCAACCAATGTCTGGCTGTATCACACAGTGAAAATGGGAATGCCTTCATTTTCAGCGCCTCATCGCTTTCTCCTTCGGTCTTCATGCTCTCGCAAATGACTAGGAACTCTCGCACATGCTTGACTGGATTTTCATTGTTCATCCCGTGGAACTTGGGCATGTGATGGATGAGCGAGCTCCTTAGCTCAAAATGACCGCCTGGTGGAAGCACGATGCACCATGGCTGGTTAACAGTGATTGGGGCTGACATCTCGCGCACTGTTCTGCGTCGCGCGGCTTGTTGCACGGGTGGCGCATGATACACTTCAGCAGCCCTCCTTGCTTCAACCTCGCGCTGCACTTCCTCTCTGAACAGGGCTGCGCGGTTATGTGCTCTTGTTTCCTCTGGGGTTCTGTCCCCCAAGTTGTCTCCTACGACACTGTTATCCTCCATAACCTGTTCTGAATCTCAAAGAAAATGAAATTAAAAGATAACTAATGTTGTTGCGTCTGTCAGTGCGCAACTAGAATTTGCGCAGCGCAACTGTTTCAAGGTTGCACAGGCTAATGGTGATTGCGCGCTGTCAGAAACAACAACGAAAACAAAACAAACTGAAATAACTAGTTACTAAAAAGGAAAAAACGTAAACTAACTAGAACTTAGCTGTGTTGCTCCCCGGCAACGGCGCCAAAATTTGATCGCGCGTCGTCGTGCACGTCAAATATAATTCCTTCCTCTTCCACTAGTACAGCGATTAAGTAAGGGTCGATCTCCACAGGGAGCAAGTAGTTCAGTTCTAGCCAGTGACCTACACTTACGAAGATTGGGGGGTGAGTGATTGGGTTGCGCAGTGCGCAAGTGAACAGTTGTAAAACGCAGGGAGTTGCACTAGACGTGTGCAGGCAATAGAGATTAGATACTATGACTATGAGAAGTATTGGGCAGGCAATCCTCTATGAGTGCATTCCTTATCACTGACTCTAATATGTCTATAACTTGATTTCACTTGGGTTAGTGTCTGGTCAAGGCTTCCTAACACGTGCGCATGTTCCGTTCAAAGTTCATGTGCTATTAATCTCTAGAACTAGACTAAAACAGCTACGAATCCGTTCAAGGTAACAACTGATCACCCTAGCTCGTTACTCCTAGTTGTCACCGTCAAGCTATCAACTAGTTTACCATATGACGAACAAGCAACAAGAGTAAGATTGCGGTTCAAGGCTTCCCCTACTCATGCAACTAGCTGTCTCCGTACGCACAGAGTTTAATACAAGTAAGCAAACTATGCATTACGCTCAAGTCTCAAAGGAAATACATCATAGATTCATGCCCAACCAACACTAAGCGTTTAGCTAGACATGCTAGTGATAAACATCACAGAATAGTAAATAATAACTAATGTATCTGAGAAACAAGTAGCAAACAGTGCGTGCAGAATGTCTCTCGGGTGGCGCAAATCCTCTCAATGAGTCCGTGTGTTTTCCAGTTTGTCGCTCTCTCGTGGGGTGTTTCCTCTCTGTGTGTGTCCGAAAAGTCTCTCCAAACCCTAGACTTCCTCTGCTTTATATACTGCTCGAGAGGTCCATCCTTGGCAACTTCCAAATCTGGTCATGTCGGGATTAGGAAATACTGGACCCTGCGCCTGGCGCACGGCATGCTGTTTAGCGCATTTGGTCGGCGCAACTCCGCTGTGTCTCACCATTTCTTCTGTTTGCGCCGCTAGCTCCGCAAGCTGTGTGCTGTGCGTCCTAAACGCCGCCTGTTAGCGCGTATCCGGCTTAAGCCCTCGTTTTGCCCTGCAATACAAAAACACTGGAGACCAGTAATCTTGTACATAAAATAATGCGAACAAGCATAGGGTTAAGATCTAAATAATGCGTATAAATAGGCTCTATCAACATTCTCTAAGAAACAAAGTTTGCAAGCCATTAAATTGACTACGCATGTTACTTGCACCGTCATACCCTTGACCACGTATGTTTTCTTCATTGAGTTCATATTGAGCAAGAACCTTGGATATCTCATCTTTCAATGTTTGAGAACAAGTGTCAACGACACTAAGCACTTTGAAAAACCGTTCTCTAATCAATCCATTAGAATCCACAAACCGAAGGATGATTGCCATTTGCTCCTTATTTGCCACATCAAGAGCCTCACCAACAAGTATGCAAAATTTTGCATCTCCTATTTCCTCACGAATCATGGCTCTAACTTTGTTACCAAGAATATTTGCAATTTGCTTTTGAATTGTTTGAGATGTATACTTGGCATTTTTTGGAGCATTGTATAGAACTTTGTGATTATCCTCATTCATTCTTTTTAAAAGATCCAAAATCGCATTAAAATTGCCACCATTAGTAGAGTCAACCGATTCATCGTTACCTCTAAAAGACAATCCTTGTTGTGCCAACACCTTCACAACCTCTATAGTAGCGACAAGCCACTTTCGATTATTCACTACTTCTTGTGAAGATAATGAACTCATCACTCTTTCAATGTGTTTGGAAGGGTTTCTCAAATTTTCCCGCTTTGACATTGAGGAACTATGTATAGAATTAATCCCTCCCATATGAGATACGATGCCCGGCATCTTGGACATTGCATTCTTCCAACCATTAAATCCAATTTCAGTGAAGTGTAGATGACGGGACGGATAGCTATCAAATAAGAAACAAGGAAAGCAATATGCTCTATCCTTCTCAATAGAATATTCAAGCCAAGGCCACTCCTTGAACCATTTGTGACAAAATCTTCGAACTTGAACTCCATCTCGAGTTGATGGATAACATTTCAAGTGAGGTTGATTCGGTCCTAGCACGACATAAGCTCTCCGAGCACTATCACGTTCATTCAAAGGATACTTGCATATTGGATGACGTTTTCCGGGATCCCTTTCAAGACAAGTAATATCAAAGATTTCTTCGTTCTCAATTGTTTCATTTTGATCATCTTCTAATAATACCTCAGAAAAATTCTTACTACCTTCCCCATTTCCACTATGAATCTTTTGACACTCACTATCACTAGTACTTAAAGAAACATCGCTTTTAAACCATTGGAATATATTTTTATAACGCTTAGGATTTCTTTCATCCGCCATTGTCTTTAATACACCTATAATAATATGTCAAAGAAAATGATAAGAACTTTTAAATACCAATTACCAAATATGTCTTTAATGAAGTAACGGAGTCATCTTGATAGCATCAACATAGAGCAATAAAGACCGCAAGGCAGGGTATAAGTATGCTCTAATCATTCACAATCTGATTTCATTACAAAATCACAATTCACATTAACAATCTGACTAACTACATCTCCAAGACTACAAGCCAATCCAGAAACATATTACACAACATGAAGAATGAAGCTTTGTAAATCATTGTCAGTGGGAATGTTATCATAGCTCATAGCTGACAGTGACTTCATCACAAATTCACAATTAGACTCCAACTTTCAGACTTTCAGTTCAAAATTCAGATTTCAGACTTCAGTAATCAGAGTTGCTAAAAGTCTAGAAAAGAGAGAAGCTTACTTGGAGTTGGGAAGCTTACTTCAGACTTCGGAGAATGAAGATTTGCAAATCACTGACAGTGGGAACTGAAAGCTTACTTCAGAAATCAGGGAAAACTCGGCTTCGTAGTTGTAGACTTGTAGAGTGTAGACAGCAACAACATACAAGGCTACAACAATTCCACAGTAAATTCAACAACTATTCCACACCCTGTTGCCTTTAGGTGAATGTGAATCGCATATAAACAGATTTGAATTACCTTCCAAGTTCCAACTTCCAAGATGATTGCGCATAAAATAGATGGCGACGGATTCGAAATCAGATTCTAGGGCAAGCCTGCGACGGATCCTTGTTGTGGGAGAGGACTCAGAACTCAGAAGAACTACGTGGAACGAATATCTGCGAGATGAACGGACTTTGCAAGGGACTGCGATGGATGATGGATCTGGTCAGGGAGGAGCAGGAGCTGCGGGGTCTTCGGCTCTTCGCAGTTCGAGATAATTTTTTTTTGGAAGGAGCAGGAATTGCAAAAAAAATAATTTTTTTTTTTGGCTTAGAACTACTTGGGCTATAGCCCAAGTAGCCTAAGCCCAGCTCCGTCCCTGTTCCTAATACCATGCAAAAATGTGTCATGCTGACCTGTGTGGACTGTAGCTCCAACTCGTCCCATTACCTATAATATTTGTTACATAAAAAATTATATAATAAAATGTAATCAACATTTCACTATCTTAAAGACTTGTACCAATTTTCCACCTCTCATATCCTTGGAAGAGATGGATGACTCCTCTATCTCTTCTATTATACTTGATTTTTCCCTCCTCTGATTTTATTGTCATCTTCTGTATTATGACACTTACTGAATTTTGCCTGCAGAAGCATCTGCTTTTTATCCGATATAAATTTAAAAGCGAGTTAGCTTAGACTTGAGGTGTGATGAACTGATAGATAGACCTCTGAAATGGAGGCACAACGCCTTTAGCTAGAAATTTATTCTAAGTGAAAAATGAAAAGAGCATTTACTTGTCGCTGATGAAGAAGAAGTCATACTAGCCATAGTTTTATTTTGAGCAAAAATTAAGTGCATTGGCCGAGAACGAAGTTCGACGGAGAAAATCGAGATTGAAATGCACTTCGTTTAATGGGATGGAGTTACATGTTTAGGAGGAAATTTCACTTTGTTGTTACACTTATAGTGGGACATGTGGCGGATCAGCATCCATTTGATCAAAAGGATCTGGAAAATTTTAAAACGGGGCTGTAACAGATATATAGGGTTAGAATCAAGTACAAACTCATTTTAATATATAAGTTGTGAACCAATGAACAAAGCAAGCGTGGGATTCATGTATTTTCTAAAGGGCCAGCTCAGCTGCCAGCTGGAGGAGTTCTGGCCGTAGGAGGGATCTAACGTGAGTGGCTCGGATTTAGGGTCTGTTCTTTTGAGCTATAATTTATAACACTTAAGTTAAGTTAAATACACTTAAGTAAAGTTAAGTACACTTAAGTTAAGTTAAGTTAAGTTAAGTACATTTCTGCATGTCTTTCATTACCACCACCACCACTATTCATCACCATCATCACCACCACCACTATTCATCACCACCACCACTATTCATCATCACTACTATTCACCACCACCACCAGTATTCATCACCACCGTCACTATTCATCACCGCCGTCACTATTCATCACCGCCACTATTCATCATAGTCACTATTCACCATCATCACCACTATTCATAACCACCACTATTCATGGTGGTGGTGGTGATGGGTTGTGGTGGGTTGCGGTGGGTGGTGGTGGGTTGTTGTTGTGGTGGTGGTGTTGGGTTGTGGTGGGTTGTGGTGGTGGTGGTGGTGATGGGTTGTGGGGGTGGTGATGGGTTGCGGTGGGTGGTGATGGGTTGTGGCGGTGGCGATGGTAGGTTATTTGGTTGTGGGTTATGTGGTGGCGGGTTGTGGTGGTGGCGGGTTGTGGTGGTGGTGGGTTGTGGTGGTGGTGATGGGTGTGGTGGTGGGTGTGGTGATGATGGTGGTGGTGGTCGATTAATGTGGTGGTGGTGGTGGTGGTGTGTTTTTGTGGTGGTTGGTTGTGGTGATGAATAGTAATTTAAGTACTTAAGTTAAGTTAAGTACATTTAAATTAAGTTAAGTACACTTAAGTAAAATTAAGTTTAAGTTAAGTATTTAAGTAACTGACTTAAGCTCAAAAGAACAGATCCTTAATTGAAGAAGAGATATAAAAGCCTTGCTGGAGAGAAGTGCAACAGATTCTCTTCTTCGGGAAAAATTTCAGATCTAGGGTTTGTTATTCACAAGCTTCAATCCAAGATCGTCTCAGTCTTGCTCGCAATCTTTTGTGCTTCTTAACGGTTTCTGCTCAGTAGTGTTCAAGATTCAGCCCTGGTTGTGACTGGTTGTAACAGGACAGAGCAGTGTTAGATTTGTGATTGAAGTTTAGAGAGACGGAGATTGATAAGGTGTAAGGCTTGTTCTATTGTGTACTGCAACAGCTATCAGCAGTTCCGGCCAGTGCTTTCCGGCAGTTATAGTGCATCAACCGAGCCTCCTAGAGCTCAACGTGGAGTAAACCCTTCCGAGATATAACCACGGGATAAAATCAGGCGTCAATTGTTCTTCCTATGGATTTCTAGTTGTTTGAATCGATTAGGAAGAAATAGCATTAGATTTGCATGCGTAGAAGTGATTTGAGGCTAGCCTGTCGTCACCTGTTAATTCTGTATTGGTAGATTGTTTAGTCAATAATCACAACTGTGGTATCAGTAGCTTTTTTTTCGATTCCTAATAGAAGAATTGAAAAAAATCCGACTCAATAGTCCAAGATTTGATTGAATCTATATTTTTTCTTTTAGTCAAGATTAAAAATAGCTAGGATTAAATTCTTGGCTATCTGTTTACTAAAGGCACTATTCTCTACACTGATTTCCTTGTGAAATATTTTTTGCAAAAAAATATGTCTACAAGACTTGAAGTCTACTCCTATGATGGGAAGACTGATTTTGGAGTGTGGAGTATAAAGATAAGAGTTCTTCTGTCCCACCATAAGGTGCTGATGGCTCTGGAGGAAAAGGAGGATAAGTGGTCAGAGTAACAAAAGAAAAGAAAGGAGAAAATAATGGAGGAGGCTTACAACTTGTTGGTTTTGAACTTGACTGACCAAGTGCTAAGGAAAGTGAGCACTGAGAAATCCGCACTTGGTGTGTGGAAAAGGTTAGTCTCCCTATTTTCTAATCAGCAAGCTCCAAATTTAGCATATCTTAAGGCCGCTGCGTTTGCTTTTAGGATGGATAATACTAAGAGTGTAGTGCTAATCTAGATGATTTTCTGAAAATGACATTGCAACTAGTTGATACAAAGCATGCCTTGGATGATAATAGTATTGTCATGATTTTGATGAATGCAATGCCTGACTCTTATTAGCCTGTTAGAAATGGTTTTCAATACACTGGTACTTTGCCATCATATGATATACTGTGTATTGCCATGAGGACTAGGGAAATTGAGTTGAAAAACCAGAGGTATAAAAATAATTCTAGTCTGTTTGTGAAAATAAAACCAAAAAACCAAAACAACAAAAACAAATCCTCTGGTAATAACAATGCAGCTAAGAGTAAAGATGGCCAACACAAGGATAATAAAGGACAAAGGAAACCAGAAAATGTTATTTTTGTGGGAAAACTAGTCATCTTAAGAAAAATTATTTTAAGTGGCAAACCAAGAGTAAAGAACCTAATAATAAAAATAATTTAGCTACTACTGAGATTGCTGAGGTGCTTGTTGTATTTGATATGTATGTCTCTGATCAATGGGTGCTTGACTCTGGCTGTTCGTATCACATGAGCCCAAATAAGGCATGGTTTTCTAACTTGTCTGATATTAATAATGAGAAAGTGTATCTGTGAAATGACAATGTCTGTTATGTCTTAGGAATAGGCTCTGTTAATCTAAGAATGTGAAAAGAAGCTTTTCACCCTGACCAAGGTCAGGTATATTCCTGATTTGAAGAGAAATTTAATTTCTCTTGGTGCTTTAGATGATGCTGGTTGTGTCTGTATTGCTGAGAATGGATCTATGAATGTTTATAATAAGAAACTTTTCATGCCTGGTTCAAAAATGTCTGGCTTGTATGTTTTGAATGGTGCATGCTGTAATGTTGCTGTTAGTGATTCTGATGAGACAGTTAATAGGTTAGGACACATGAGTCATAAAAGTTTAATTGAACTAAACAAACAAGGGATGTTTGGTAAGACTTGTGTTGCTGATTTGCCATTTTGTGAATGTTGTGTGTTAGCCAAGCAACATAGGTTGAGTTTTTCACCTGGAAAGCATGTTTCTAAGACTGTGCTTGAGTATGTGCATGCTTAGAATTTTACAATGTTGTGTTTGATAATTTCTGTGCTGATTGTGCTATCCTTAGGCATAAGATTGTAAGATTCACCCCTCAGCAAAATGGAGTTACTGAGAGGATGAGTAGGACTTTATTAGAAAAAGTAAGAGCTTTTCTCTTCACCTCATGTTTGCCTAAAACCTTCTGGGGAGAGGCATTATCCACAGCCACCTATTTGATTAATAGAAGTCCCAATATGAACCTTGATTTTAGCTGCCCTTTAGAGAAATGGACCGGTAAGAAATAAGACCTATCCCACCTTAGGATATTTGGTTAATCTGCCTATGCTCGTATAAGAGAAGGAAAATTAGACCCAAGGTCCATTAGATGTATGATATCAGCCTGGGGTAAAGGGTTACAGACTTTGGGACAAAGATTCACCCTGGTTTAAATGTGATAATCAGTAGGGATGTGCTATTTAATGAGAAAATATTTCCATATAAGACCAATAAGAGTGACCCTCGGCCTAGTTTCCCATTAGGGTGACACTGTGAGTACCTCAATTGAGGTGGAGCCTGTGGTAGATGGAAATCACCATAGTGAGCAGATTCAGGTGAAGTAAATCCCACCTGATCAAGGTCAGCTTGTAGGGAATCCTGATGATCAGGCCATGGATCCTGATGAAGATCATGATCATGGCAGCCAAACTTAACATTTGGAGCCTTCCCAAACTGAGTAGTTATAAAACTATAATTTGGTAAGGGATAGAGTTAGGAGAATATCTAAACCTAATCCTAGATACCTAAACCAACCTAGTCTATCATATGTTGACCTTGTTTTCATTGCCTTAGTGGCTGCTCATGAAAGTAAGTCTATAGAGTCAGAAAATTATTATCAAGCTATAAGTTCCAGGAATAAAACTAAGTGGGTACATGCTATGGAGGATGAGATGGATTCCCTTAAAGTATATAATTCCTGGATATTAGTTAAGAAGCCCAAAAGCCATAAGCTTGTAGAATGTAAATGGTTATATAAATTAAAGGAAGGCCTAACTGAGCAAGACCCTCCAAGGTACAAGGCTAGCTAAGGGTTACACTCAGAAAGAAGGCATTGATTACAAGGAATAATGCTTGCTTTGGTTGCTTGTTATGATCTGGAACTTGAGTAGTTAGATGTAAAAACTGAATTTCTTCATGGTGAACTTGAGGAGGATATTTATATGCGCTAGCCTGAGAATTTTGTTGATTCTAAATTTACTGATCATGTATGTCTGTTGAAAAAAAAAAAAATCCTTGTATAGTTTTAAGTAGTCTCCTAGGCAATGGTATAAAAGGTTTGATGCTTTTGTACTGAGTATTGGGTTTGCTAGGAGTAATTATGATGCCTGCTTCTATTTTTCTTTTATAAATGATAACCATGTGTATATTCTGCTGTATGTGGATGATATGCTGATTATTAGCAAAAGTATGCCTAAGATAATTGATTTAAAAAGATTTTGGGTATGATCATTGAAGAAATAGGAGCAAGAATGCTTTAAGGCTACATCAGAAACCATATCTTGAAAAACTAGTTTCTAAGTATTGTGATTTAAATAGTAAAATTGTTTCTCTACCTGTTGCTCCTCATTTTGTGTTAAGTAAGGCTCATTGTCCACAAATTGAGTCTGAAATGATTGAAATGGAAAATGTACCTGATGCTAATATCATTGGTTCCTTGATGTATTCTATGATAAGTACTCGCCCTTATTTATTTTATGGTATCTCATTGTTTAGTGTTACATGTCTAATCCTAGTAGAGAGCATTGGTATGCATTGAAATGGATGATATCTTATGTTTGTGGAACTTTGAATGTTAGATTTAGTTTTGGTAAGAACGCCTGTACCTGAGTTGTTTGGCTATGTTGCTGCAGACTTTGTTAGTGATAGGGATACTAGAAAGTCTAACACTGCATATTTCTTAACATTATGAAATAATTGCATCTCTTGGAAATCACAGTTACAACCTTGATAGGATCGTGATTAGTAGTAACACACTAGGTATAAGAATTGTTTGGAACCTAAACTTAGTTGGCAGGTATATGTACCTCAGAGTATAAATGCACAGCGGAAATATGTTTAAAGATTATTTTATTAATCTATAGACTGTACAAATACTTACATCTATTTGTACACTTGTAATAGTGTTGCTAACTATCACAAAACAAGTCACCTAAACCTGATGATCCCGGATCACCAATCGAGACTTCCTGAGACAAGTACCTCCGATGATTCCGAATCACCCACTTCGTCTCGCACACTCTGATCTGCTTTCTTGAGGCATAGAATGTGGCTCACTCAAGTATTTTGGCTTCACTTTGCTTTGTGACGCACACCTTTTTTAGGTTGCTGTTGGGTTGCTTTATATGAGAGCAACTGTCGAGTCCACGACCTCCAACTGCCTCCGAGATTCTCGGCCCACGTCCTCGAACCTCTCCAACAAACTCCATGACTTGGTCCACCTCCTTGGCGACGTCAAATGAGTTTGTCATGTGTCCAACGTCTCTTCTCACGTTGTCCATGATTCTCTCAGCTGCTCGGTTGACTCGGTTTCGACTTTATTTCCTTCAAGTCCTTCTGTGTCCAACACAGGTTCTTGTCCCTTGCCTGACTCTTTGACTTAGAGTCCTTTTGACCATCAGATGATCACATCCTGGTACAGGTTCCTACACACTCAATTTAAAGTGTTAGTCGAGTGTTGTCATCATCAAAACCACATGAGGTACATGTTCCAACAATTTTCCCCTTTTTGATGATAACAAACACCCACGAGACAAGACAGATAATCAATCACAGCCCTAGTTATCTAACTAGTCATCTATCCACTGAATCATAAATGGGAACAATTCCCCCTATGCCCAAGCAACGACTTGCAAGTAGTATCAAGAACAGATACCTGATATGATTCCCCCTGGATAGGTATTCTACTAACTCTTTCCCCTTTTGGCATCTTCAAATAAGGGTTAGACAGTTAATTCACATTAGCCATCATTAGAGTTAGTCAAAACATGCAATAAATGTGAAATCACACAAACTTCAAAATTAAAAGCAAGAAGTCATGAGTGCATTGATTGATAAAAAAAATAGGTGCGGTGAGGAAACAAGGATGGGGTAAGTCTAGGGTGGTGGTGGGTATTGGCATTCACAAATTCAGGTTTGGGTTATGGACTTGACCTGGACACTAGGTTCATGACCTTGCCAATCATCGCTTTAATCGCTCCCAACTCTGAGCGCACCAAAACCATCTCTCCCTTCAATTTCCCAATACCGACTTCAATCTATTGCAGCCTCTGCTCAACAACAACCTTCTCTTCATTTGGAGGAACCTGATCCTCCTGGACATCCTCATCAACTTGTTCACCAATCTGCTTTGTGGGATCCCGAACCCATCCTCTATCATTGTCAAAAATCAGCCCCATTTTCTTGAATATGACTGGCCCAAACTTTTTGACTACAGGAACCTCATCCACTGGGTTCCCGTACACCTCATGAAACTCGAGGATCTTTTTGATGAACTGAGCAAAGCCTACCATCTTGTAGGAACTCAGGTACTCCATCTGGTGGAGGATCAGCTTGGGCAGATTGATACGCTCCTTCTTGAGCAACTTGTCAAATATCAGGACATCTTCAAGCTGAACGAAGCTGGTCTTCGACCCACTCTGCATAATGTATTCACAAATAGTTTATGCAGGATCATCACCTCCACCGACATGTACTTGGTCGGCACTTTCCGGGTTCTGCAGTCCCACAGACTCTCTCCTAGATTACATACCTATCTTCTGCGTCAGCAGGCCAACACTCCCTTAGTGAAGTGACCGTATCCGGCATGTGGAATCCCCAATATGTGAGAGAGATCCAGACTTGAAATACTCAGGTCTTGACCTCTGACCCGCGTCGTTGTGCACGCCAAACTTGTAATTTATATCTCCAAGCTTTAGCTAGTGTAGTGGGAACCCAAAAGAACTGACTGTGAAGCGATTCTCTGTAAATACGGAACTAAAGGGGGGGTTTTGAGTGAATGGTCGCAAGAACGAATGTAATAAAAGTGTGAATGTCAATCGAGAGAAATATTCAGCTCAGGGAATTCAATAGTGACTGTTGTCATCGACTAAAGATACGATTCTAATCAAATGCTTGGTCACTCCGACAAAGGAAATGACCTAAAGTATCCCGACAAAGGTGATACTAAGCCTAGATTCTACTGATTGTTTCCACGACAAAGCTTCGACAAGAGTTAATAATGAGAATTGATGAGCGGATAGTTTCACGACAAAGTATACGCTAACCGTGCAATACAATTCATGCAATTTAAGATCCAGAACTTGTGATTGAATAGAAACATGCATTAAATCCAAGTCTCAAACATGAATGTCACTAACTGGAAATCCCTAAACTGAAACAGAAATTTAGCTACTCATAGTCATAACTGAAAAATACATTAATCTGAAAAGAACAACAAAAAACGTTCGAAATCACTGTTCGCGCCGGAAATACTATTCACGCCGGAAACACTGTTCACGCCCAACTCCAAAATTCCCGTCCGGTTCTGTGTTCCAAAACTCCGTTGCGTCAAGCTGCTGCCGTCCTGAAACTGCCTGAAACCCTAATTGAAATCGGGTTCTAAAAATTGATTTCGGGCAGCGGGCCCGATTGCTAACGTCATCATAAGAGGACCGCGCTCCAAGAAGACATTAGTGAGCGCGCCCGGAGAAGACATTAAGTTGCGACGCATGGGGCTAATGTTTCCTGCTGGCGACGAACTCACTGTGATGCGCACCCTTTCCTTCGAAGTCATCATAAGATGACCGCGCCCCAAGAAGACATTAGCGAGCGCGCCATCAAGAGACATTACTCTCTGGCGCACGAGATTAAAGTTGTCTCCAGGCGCGGTACGCGCTGAGTTGCACCTCCTTTGTCGAGTTTCACATTCGGCTCTCTAAAAACACCGTTTTGAGTCGCAAGTCTCTTTTCATGTATTCTGAACACCTGAAATGCAAACAACACTAAGAAGTAACTGTTCACATAAAAACATGTCGAAATAGTTGGGTTTAAACGGTTTAGTGAGTCGTATAAATACGCCCCATCAAACCACCCCACACTTAAACTTGTTCGTCCCGAACAAGAACAAAAGCAAGACTCGCGACACCAAAGCAATTCTAACATGCCAACGACTAAACACTGACTTTAATTGAGACGTCGTCACTAATCAGTTCATCAATACATGCTCACATTCATTCTTCAATAACGATCAACTAGAAACCGTAATGATACATGTTACCTGAGAAGTCGAGATGGAATTCAATGGATGACTGGGAGATAGTCCTCTTTAGACTCCTGACTCCATACTTCAGCTCGAGGTCATAGCCACGCGCATACATTGAGTTCGCTTTCTATGGCACGTGAGAAATCCAAGCTACGAGGAACTCAACTTTTATTTTTCTCTTTGGTAAGACAACTTTTGAAACTTTCTTGTTTTGTTTGGTCCGAAGACTTCACTCAACTCGATTGTTTTTTCTGAATTTGTTTTCTCTTTCACATTTGACTGAATTTCCTTTTGAGCTTTGCTCTCTAATGTGAATTGCTTGTCCCCCTTTTTTTCTTTGAACCGTTCCAATCATCGCCTTTGAATAGCAGCATATGGAGCGAGTCCCGCTCTTTCTCATCATCATCCTTACAGCGCGAGCTAGGATAGGGGTTACCCACCCATTCCCGGTTACTAAGACTAGAGATAGGACGGTTTGTTTTCCCGTCCCACCATTGCATAAACACTGCAATGATGGAGTGAAAGTCTCACCCCTGATAACTTGAAACGCCAACCTCCACAAACTCAGCGCGCTACGCGACTAATCCCTCGAACCTTTGAATGTTTGTCAAGTCCCTCTAGGACACTTTCTGTCAACTCCACATCCTGTAATATCTCAACTTGAAAGCACATATTACATCACGTAACTCGCATCACAAAATTTTAAAAATCATGCAAATCATACATATCAAAACCTCTAGCATCAAACATCATCTCATAAAACCACAGCGTCTTCATCGTAGCATACACAAATCTGAAAAATAAAACGTGCCCTAGCTAATACTAATGCATGCTAATAAGGATAAACGTGCTGACAACAGACTCTACTACCCCACCCCACACTGTTGAACATAGCCGTGTCCTCACGGATCGACTTATGCTCAAGGGCGGGTCATGCAACACAACCAAATAACAAAAATGACAAAGAAAGAAATAAAGAAGAAAGAAAACAGAAACTCCCCTAGAACTCGACAGACCCGCTACCCTGGAACCGCTGGGGGATGAAAGAGGATCCCACGCAATCACGTACTCCGGAGGGATCGGCTGCCCTGGAACCCACCCTGGTGGTGCTGGGACTGGCTGCGTCCCAGGCGGAAAGAAATAATCCAACACCCTATAGGCATTGAACGCTACGTCCAACTGTGACTGGGTGAAGGCTGGTGGTGGCTGCTCATCATCTCTGGGTGCTCTCCTATGCGCGGCTCTCCTGGAGCCAGAAGCTGACGACTCAGCCTGCTCTGTCGCTGCTGGCTGCCTGCGGCGCCTGCCTGTCGGTAGCGGGTCATGGAACCTCTGATCCAAATGATAAGACCAGGCAAACTGATCAGGCCGCCGCGGACGAGTCGTGATAGCCCGCATCCCTACAAAAGCCTCCCGCGTAAGAAATGTCGGCGGGATAAGATGGTGCGAGTCCAAGACGGGCTAACCATGCAAACGGCGCATCATATAGGTGATAAACCCTCCGCAATATATATCTCCACACGTCAATCTCTTCTTCCAGAACTTTCCCAACACATCAACAAAATCGAGAGCTAACTGACGATGGCAGCAATGTAGCACACGCATCTCGTATGAGGGCAATTTGTCCCCCCCATTGTCTCGCCTGAAGACTGACCTGGAGAGGAGCTTTTGGAGGTAAAAATAAACCGGGTCACGAAGAGTACGCGCCTTGCTGGCGCTAGGGCTGTACTCCCTAGCATCCGAAGAGAGGTCGTTCCAAGTAGGGTAAAATCGGGACTCATGCATCGCCCAGTTGCAGATATCTACCTGCCATCCAAATAAATCCCGCAACTGCGGTGGGTGAGTGTAATAATACTGGCCGCGGTGCCTGTACCGGATACCGAGGTTGTCTGCGCGGCCCACATAGTTAAATGACGCTAGAAACTCCCGGACGTCTTCTACGTCCGTCTCTGATCGGATGGTCAAGAGTCCAGGCCAGCCAGCTCCTGTGAGCAATTGTAATACGCGATCGTATAGCCCGCTAGCCCGTAAGAACTCTTCGTCGACAAAAGTACTAGCACCGCACTGCTTTCGAGATATCTGTCTGTAAAGTTCCTCGAATGTAGGCTCTATGTTTGGCGCCATCCTAAAAAAAATCGAAACAAGTGTGTATAAGATGTTTAGTCAACGCATGTCAGGGAATGGTGCGCCGGAAGAAGACATTAGGGGGCGCGGTCAACGAGTTAATGTCTGCTACCGGCGTGCGGATAACGTTCTCACCCGGCGCGCTATTTTTGCAGATTCAAACGAAGAACAGCCATGAACCCTAATCGATTTCAACCCCCGATACTTAAAATTAACACCCTAAATCGAAACCCTAGTACCCCAGAACATGTATGAGTAACCTGTAACCACCAAAAACATCCAATATTCCCCGAAATTGCGGATCAAACCTAAAGCCTAAAACTCCCAAAACTTGACAAACATCCAATATTTGGCTTGAATTGAGTGTGGAATGGAATGAAAACGTACCTGGAATGTTTAAGCAGTTGGAGAACGCCCTGAAAATATAGTGAAATCGAGATTTCGAACCTGGAGTGTGGGGGAGTGATCGAGTGAAAGGAGATAGTGGAGTTATGAGGCACACCCCAACTCTTGTAGGGTTGGAACGCGGCCTGCTAAATACGGTCCGCGCCCCGTGCCAACATTACTCCCGCGCCAGCTGTAGACATTATTTAAGATAAAGTATGTTTATGGCGCGGTACGTAATGTTGCCTGGAGACGCGGTACCTCCTGAGATATGCCCCAAATTCGCCTCCAAACAATTCACCCCCTAATGGCATTCTAAAGGGAAGACTCTATGAAACACTAAGTAGACGCACACTAAGAATTAAAATGGAAAGAAGAAAAAGAAAAACATCGGGTTGCCTCCCGCAAAGCGCCTTTGTTTTACGTCGTTGGCTCGACGGTACCTCAACTCAGTTATCGCCGTGAGGCTCGGCTAGCTCGCATTCTTGAGCTTCTGGCTGCGGTCCACCGTAGTAATGCTTCACGCGCTGTCCATTCACCATGAACCGGTCGCCATCCCATGGGTTCTCCAGCTCCACTGCCCTGTGATTAAAAATCCGCACCACCGTGTATGGACCTGTCTATCTAGAACGCAACTTGCCAGGCATTAGTCGTAATCGTGATGAATATAAAAGTACCTGCTGGCCAATCTCAAATGTCCGTCGTAAGATGAACATGTCATGATAGAGCTTAGCCCGCGCCTTGTAGTCTGATTGGCTCTCATAAGCCTCTAGGCGCAAGTCCTCTAGTTCACTCAATTGTAGCTTGCGTTCCACCCCAGCCTTTGCCAAATCCATGTTGCACTGCTTAAGTGCCCAGTAAGCCCTGTGCTCCAATTCTACCGGTAAATGGCAGGCCTTGCCATACACTAGACGATAAGGAGAGGGTCCGATAGGCGTCTTGTAGGCAGTCCTATATGCCCACAATGCATCATTTAAGCGCAAACTCCAGTCCTTCCGTGTAGGCTTGACCATCTTTTCGAGGATACCCTATCTCCCGGTTAGAAATTTCAGCTTGGCCATTTGTCTGAGAGTGATAGGCTGTGGATGTACGGTGATGAACATGGTATTGTTTTAGCGTGGCAGCCATCATTCTATTGCAGAAATGTGTCCCCTGATCACTGATTATAGCCTTAGGCACTCCATGTCTGCAAAATATGTTAGTGCGGAGAAAGTCCACAACAGTTTTAGCATCATCACACCGAGTAGCCTTAGCTTCTACCCACTTAGACACATAATCTATAGCCACTAAAATGTGTAAATAACCATGTGACGCAGGAAATGGACCCATAAAATCAATGCCCATATGTCAAACACTTCATCAACGACAATAGGCGTCTGAGGCATCTCATTTTTAGCGGATATGTTTCCTACTCTTTGACATCTATTCACACAGTTTGCAATGCTCAAATGAGTCCTTAAAAAAGTGCGGCCAATAAAATCCACTGTCTAAAATTTTCCTAGCTGTTCTTTTAGGGCAAAAATGACCACCACATGCATACTCATGACAGAAACTAAGCACAAAAGAAATCTCATCATCAGGGATGCATCTCCTAAGTATTTGGTCTACGCCTATTTTCCACAAAAACGGATCATCCCATATATAATATCTAGCATCATGCTTAAGTTTCCAACATTGGGCCTTAGAAAAAAGAGGTGGACATTTACCTCCAACTAGGTAGTTCACTATGTGAGCGTACCATGGAGTTTTACCTGTGATGGCATAGAGGTGCTCATCTGGAAATTTCTCAGTAATCTGCCCAGCTTCTTCCTCCCTCACTAATCGACTTAGGTGGTCAGCAACTGTGTTCTCAACTCCCTTCTTGTCCTTGATTTCGAGGTCAAATTCTTGCAGCAGCAAAATCCAACGAATCAGCCACGGTTTAGCCTCCTTCTTCATCATCAAGTACCTAATAGCTACATGATCGGAGAACACAATTACTTTAGTTCCCAATAAATAAGGTCTGAATTTTTCTAAAGCAAAGACAACAGCTAGTAATTCATTCTCAGTGGTGGAATAATTTCTCTGAGCTGCGTCCAAGGTGTGTGAAGCGTAGTAAATGACAACTGGCTTCCTGTCTGCTCTCTGTCCGAGCACTGCTCCCACTACATAATCGCTGGCATCGCACATAGGCTCGAATGGCTGGCTCCAATCAGGTGCTCGAATAATAGGCGCACTAGTTAGCGCAATTTTCAGCTCGTCGAATGCCTCCCTGCACTTACCTGTAAACTCAAACGGCACATCTTTCTGCAACAGGTTAGATAAAGGCAGGGCTTTCTTGGAAAAATCCTTAATAAAACGACGATAAAAACCAGCATGCCCAAAAAATGATTTCATATCACGCACCGTAGAAGGGTAAGGAAGACTAGAAATCAAATTTATTTTCGCTTTATCAACCTGAATCCCCTCACGCGAGACTATATGCCCTAAGACCACACCATGTGTAACCATCAAATGACACTTTTCATAATTTAGCAATAAATTCATAGACACACACCGTTCAAGTACTCTACTCAAGTTATGTAGGTATGCATCAAAAGTGTCACCATGCACAGTAAAATCTCCATAAACACCTCAATGAAACTACCAATCATGTCAGCGAATATGCTAGTAACCAACCTTTGAAAGGTTCTAGGCGCATTACACAATCCAAAAGACAAACGTCTAAATGCAAATATGCCAAATGGACATGTGAAAGTAGTTTTATCTTGGTCCTCAGGTGCGATAGGGAGTTGATTATAGCCCAGAAAACCATCAAGAAAATAAAAATAGGGCTTACCTGCCAGCTTGTCCAACATCTGATCAATAAATGGAAGAGGAAAGTGATCCTTACGCGTCACTGCATTCAATTTCCTGTAGTCTATGCACATACGCCATCCATTCTTGACACGTGTAGTCACCATCTCGCCGGCTTCATTTTTCTCAACTGTGATGCCCGTCTTTTTCGGCACCACGTGTACGGGACTTACCCACTGGCTATCTGAAATAGGGTAAATAACATCAGCATCTAAAAGTTTTTGTACCTCTTTGCGCACTACCTCCATCATCACTGGGTTCAAGCGACGCTGCGGCTCTCTCCAAGGCTTAGCCCCATCTTCTAGCAGAATTCTATGCATGCACACCACCGGGCTTATCCCTCGTATGTCCTCGAGCGTCCAACCTATAGCCAATTTGTTAGTTTTAAGTACCTCTATGAGCTTCTGTTCTTGCTCATCCTCAAGTCCGCTCTTGATGATCATTGGGAGAGTGTCATTTTCGCCCAAAAATGCGTACTTCAAATGCTCAGGAAGAGGTTTCAGCTCTACAACCGGTGCCTGCACAGAAGAAGGGAACGACGAATTAGTTTTAAATAACTGAATTTGATTAACCTCATACCTGGGCGTCAAAGGACGAGAAACATCAAGTTGTGCAAATATGGCACGTATGTCCTCGTAGAGAGCGTAGGAATCCTCTTGGGTAAAAATGGCGCTCTCCAATGCTATCCTCAATAGGTCTTTGCTGATGGTGCTTTGTGTCTCTTGTACCACATCGTCTAACGCATCCAATGCATTTACCGTCGCGTGCTCAGGTGGGTGTTGCATGTCTTTGAATAAATCAAATTTTATCGTCTCATCTTCCACCTCCATGGTCAGCACCCCAGAGTCGCAATCAACCTTCATCTTTGACGTTTTCAAGAAGGGGCGACAAAGTAATATAAGTGGATGATCAGCCGGGTCACTACCATCCATTCTGAGCACGTAGAAGTCAGCTGGAAAGATCAAGTCACCAACCTGTGATGGAGCGTATTTATACGCTCCATCGAGTTATTTATTCCCATAGTTTTATTACATTTTGCGTGAATCGATTACTCTTTTGTAGTGTTTTCGTATCGCAGGAATGTTCAAGATCGCATTGGAATTTATCGCAAATTCGAAGCATTCATCCAAGATCAAGAAGTCAACAGCGGTCAAAGTCAACTCTGCTGGTTCAATTACTGGTTCAATGTGGTTCAATCAAGATGGTTCAACCCAAAAAACCCTAAACCTAAAACATGGACTAATTGGGAAAAGAATTATCTCTCTTCAAGTGGACATTTCTGGACAGCACTATTCACGGGACGGCACTGTTCACGGCAGTGGAGGAGCTGGAGCGAAGCTGCTGGAAAAGTGGTCGGAATTTACTGTTCACGGCCGGCTGTTACTGTTCCTTTGTCACTGTTCACTTACTGTTACTGTTCACTATTCACTATTCACGCCGGAACACTATTCACGGCCGGAATCGTTTTGAGCTCAGTTTGTGTATTGTAGTGTGATGAACCTAGTTTCTATTGTATTCATGGATATTATGACTAGCTAAATCAATATTTCAGTTTGGGGATTTATAGTGCAACAATGGTTTGAGGTCAATGAGTACATGATTTGAGCTGTGGATTGCTGCCCTTGTATGAATGAAATCGAATGCTTTGATTGACAATTTAGTGCAGCTTAGCGGTGAGCTAGATTGATATCAATTGCGTTACACTTGACTTGATTGCATTGTTTGGGAAAACCTAGCGGTAGAACCAATTTTGTGGTATAAGTCGAGCAACTATTGCACTTGTTCCAAGGCCTAGCGGTTAAGAATAGGTAGAATTTGATTGTCGACATATCTTTAGCGAGAATGTTGAACTAAGGCAGAATTCACTAGCTTACTCATGTATTCGATCGGTGATAACTAGTTGCATTGTATTCCCCGAACTGATTTTCTTTGAATTGATTTCCTCAGTTGCGTTCCTTTTTCTGTGACTCTCATTGAACTCCGACTCATTTGCTCTCTTTGGGTTCGACCCTGCTTACCGCTTGCTAGTGTGTTTACAGGAGTTATAAATTCTAGCGGTAGAACCAATTTGTAGTATTAGTCGAGTAACTATTGAACTTGTTCGAAGGCCTAGCGGTTAAGAATAGGTAGAATTTGATTGTCGACATATCTTTAGCGGGAATGTTGGACTAAGGCAGAATTCACTAGCTTACTCATGTATTCGATCGGTGATAACTAGTTGCATTGTATTCCCCGAACTGATTTTCTCTGAATTGATATTCTTAGTCTGTTCCTTTTTGTGACTTTCATTAGAACTCTTACCTACTTGCTCTCTTTGGGTTCGACCCTGCTTACCGCTTGCTAGTGTGTTTACAGGAGTTATAAATTCTAATTTGAGGCGCACGACGACGCGCTGTCAACCTGCACTAAAACATCTTCTATGATACCTTCAGGTCGCTTACAGGATCTATCAGCCAATTGAACCGTTAGTCCAGGTGGCTTCAAAGGGCCAATACATAATCTCGAATACAAAGAGTAGGGCAATACATTTATAGACGCACCGAGATCAAGCATGCAATTTTCAATTCTAATGTTGCCAATAACACAAGGGATGGTGAACATACCTGGGTCTCCGCACTTAGGAACGTTAGCGTTAAACATTACCTGCTCAGGTTGAGTTGAGCGGCGGCGGTTGATACACAACTCCTTGAGAAATTTAGCGTAGCGTGGAATCTGTTTAATCGCCTCGAATAGGGGGATATTAATTTCAACCTTTTTGAAGAGATCCCACACTTCCTTGTCGATCAATTGCTTCCTAGGAGCCTTAACCTGCAATGGAAATGGCAAAGGAGGGTCAGTACGGTGAAATTTGGAATTCAAGTCAGGGCTTACCGCGCCGGGAGAAGACGTTATGTGGCCGCGCGGATCGTTAATGTTCTGTTCTGGCGCGGAAATAATGTTCTCTTGAAGCGCGGTCCTTGTGTTGACCGCGACCTCTTCACACTTTGTCGGCGCGTCCTGAGAAAACTGAAATTTCACAGCGTCTCAATTAGCCAGACTTGTGAACAAGCAGTTGCTGCAGCACACTCTTGTTCACTCGGAAATTATCTCAGCAAACAATGAACAAGACAGAAGTTTGTTCACCCAGTTCGGCCAACTGCCTACGTCTGGGGAGGACTATTCTCCAGTCCTCAATCCACTAACCACGAAGGTCTCAAAGTACACACGGTTACAACTCCACGCAACCTATGCTACTCAACCTTGTGTGGATCACTTGACACAATCAGAACAGGCTCTGACTTGTGTCTGCACACCCTCTACAAATGTCAATCTAGAATAGCTACAGACTTCTCAAGACTCAGCCTATTCTAAACTACACTCACTCAGCAGGGTTGCTGTAGCAACTGCTGTAACACACAGCTGAAGCACAATTTGTCCGCGTCGCTCCAAAGCCTTCTGCCGAGCCGTTCAAACGATTCCACGAGCGCTGCACACTCTGGAATACTCCCCCTCACTCAGTGACCACCTGCCACTAGCGAGAACCACCGCTTAGACACTCGACCGAGCCACACACCCATCAGTTCTTCCACGGCTGCCCTTGATCAACCAACAAGCAACAAGCTCTGAATTGGCTGCCAGATCAAGCTCGAATCAGACTCTGCAAGTCCTGATTCCCTTCTGCTTCTATCAACACAGCTCTGCGCTCACGCTCTGCTCTCGGGTGATGATCGAAGAAAACGTCCGTCGCACACCAAAATTGCTCTCTCTGAATTCTGTGTATGCACTCGTGCATCCCTCAGCTTCGATCAACCCTTCTGCTCTAAACCACTTCTTCTTAAATAGCAGCACCAGCTTTAAGCAATGTCCAGGTTTAGGCAATGTCCCAAAAGGAATAATTATCTTCTAAAATCTAGGAGATTAGATTTGATTTTTATCCACAATGCAAATCTCCTTCTCTGACTAGTAAACCTCACTGGAATATACTCCACAGTAATTTAGAATTTCTTCAGATGCTCTCCGTAGAGATTCCAGCCCTTCTAGACACGCCCAGGTTGCTGCAGCTTCTCAGACAGATGATGCAGCCAGTTGAATAAGCTCCTGCTATAGCATCCCCTGCTGCAGCTGCTGCTAGTTCACTTCTGCTGGACTGCTTGTTTACTTATGCTGTAGCAACTCCTTGTTCCCTTGTGCTGGTTTTGTCAAACACTGCCATACTACATTATGAAAAACTTTAAGTCCTCGCGCGCCATCGTAATGTCCTCTTCGGGCACCGTATCCCCTGACTTTGGTTGCTTTCTCGCCTCGTTTGCATCCTTGAGCACCTTCCCTCTCCTCAAAGTCATAACACTAACATTTCCCTTCTGGTTGGGGACCATTTGAGATGGTAATTTTCCCTGATCATTCTTCAACTCATTGACGACAGTGATTAACTGCGACATTTTCCATCCGTCTTCACTTGGTATTGTTGAAAATTCACTACAAGATCATTAACAGTTAGTGGGTTATTCTGACTTGGCTGATTATAGTTCTTTCTTTGTTAGTACTGATTAGCACTGTTGTGACTCTAAGGCTGCTGACGAAATGGTGGTCGATAAAACTGGGTCTGCTATTGAGGCGCGGCTTGCTCCCTAGGGAATCCACCTTCGTTCTTCCAACTATATCCATTCACAGCTAATCCAAATTTCCTCTAAGGCGGTCTGTTGTTGAAATTCTGATGTCCTCCTAAAGCGTTCACCTTTGCTGAATTGTCTTCGTACAAGGATGGACACGAATCAGTCTTGTGGCTGACAGCACCACAAAATTCACGAGGCTTCACCACATTAGCTTGTCCCACCATCATCTTCTGCATCATGTCTTTCAGCTCTTTGATTTCTACAGCCATCTGACTGTTGGACGAGTCTGCCTGTGATACATTCCTTGTTCTGCTCGAATCCTCCCTTCGACTGGTCTCCTCCCTGAAATGAGCACTCTCAGCGGTCTCATTAATCAAATTACGTACCTCAGACGGTGTCAAGTTCAGCACCGTTCCACCAGCTGCAGCATCCAACATCATCCTCTCTAAAGGTCTGAGTCCATCCAGCAAATACTCCACGACCATCCTTGCTGGTACCCCAAGATTGCAGCAACTCTGTTCCAATGAATTAAAGCGTTCCAAGTAGTCGTACATAGACTCACCGGATCCTTGTTTGATATTAGAAAGTTCTCTGCGCACTTGTTTTGCCTTTGCTGGCGGGTAGTATTTGTCTAGAAACTTCCGCTGCATTTGATCCCAGGTGCGAATACTACCTGAAGGAAGAGACAAAAACCACGATTTTGCTAAGTCAGTCAAACTCAAAGGAAATACTCGAAGCTTAAACCTGTCCTCGGAAGCTGCGTAGGGTCTTAATGTTTGGCAGATTCCGATGAATTCCTGTAAATGCCTCGTCGCTACCTCTCCCGGTAATCCTCCAAATTTGGGTAAGTGATGCACCACAGAAGTCTTTATCTCAAAATCGTCCTCTTCTGCACCGGTATTGATGCACCATGGCTGCTCAATGAAGTCTGGTGCAGCCAGCTCTCTCATTGTTGGTTCCGGTCTATGGGCACGCCTGTATGGCTGATGCCCATGAGGCTGCTGCTGCACATATTTCTGAGGCGGTGGGTTGGGCTCATTGAAACCTTCTGCTCGTGCCCCTGCATCCCTAGCCTGAAATTCTCTTTCGCGAAGTTCCCTCTGGCGTGCTCTAAATATTCGCTCAGGCTCTTCATAGAATTGTGGAATTTGTTCATCCTGATTTTGTTCGTTGTTTTGGCGGCCATCACCATTAACACTACCTGCGTGCGACATGCTGGAAAGAGCAATTTACCGCAACACAAAAATAATACAAAAAACGAATCGAAAACTAAATATAAAAAGAAAAGGAAAAGAAACTCTTCACTATAGCAGTTCCCTCCGCCAACAGCGCCAAAATTTGACGCGCGTCGTTGTGCGCGCCAAACTTGTAATTTATATTTCCAAGCTTTAGCTAGTGTAGCGGCAAGCAAGAGTCGAACCCAAGAGAATTGACTGTGAAGCGATTCTCTGTAAATACGGAACTAAAGGGGGGTTTTGAGTGAATGGTCGCAAGAACGAATGTAATAAAAGTGTGAATGTCAATCGAAAGAAATATTCAGCTCAGGGAATTCAATAGTGACTGTTGTCATTGACTTCTAAAGATACGATTCTAATCAAATGCTTGGTCACTCCGACAAAGGTAATGACCTAAAGTATCCCGACAAAGGTGATACTAAGCCTAGATTCTACTGCTTGTTTCCACGACAAAGCTTCAACAAGAGTTAATAATCAGAATTGATGAGCGGATAGTTTCATGACAAAGTATACGCTAACCGTGCAATACAATTCATGCAATTTAAGATCTAGAACTTGTGATTGAATAGAAACATGCATTAAATCCAAGTCTCAAACATGAATGTCACTAACTGAAAATCCCTAAACTGAAACAGAAATTTAGCTACTCATAGTCATAACTGAAAAATACATTAATCTAAAAAGAACAACAAAAAACGTTCGAAATCACTGTTCGCGCCGGAAATACTGTTCTCGCCGAAAACACTGTTCACGCCCAACTCCAAAATTCCCTTCCGGTTCTGTGTTGCAAAACTCAGTTGCGTCACCCGAAACTACCCGAAACCCTAATTGAAATCGGGTTCTAAAAATTGATTTCGGGCCGCGGGTCCGATTGCTGACATCATCATAAGAGGACCGCGCTCTAAGAAGACATTAGTGAGCGCGCCCGGAGAAGACATTAAGTTGCGGCGCGCGGGGCTATTGTTGCCTGCTGGCGCCGAACTCAATGTGATGCGCACCCTTTCCTTCGAAGTCATCATAAGATGACCGCGCCCCAAGAAGACATTAGCGAGCGCGCCATCAAGAGACATTAGTCTCTGGTGCGCGAGACTAAAGTTGTCTCCAGGCACGGTACACGCTGAGTTGCACCTCCTTTGTCGAGTTTCGCATTCGGCTCTCTAAAAACACCGTTTTGAATCGCAAGTCTCTTTTCATGTATTCTAAACATTTGAAATGCAAACAACACTAAGAAGTAACTGTTCACATAAAAACATGTCGAAATAGTTGGGTTTAAACGATTTAGTGAGTCGTATAAATACGGCCCATCAACCTCCATACATGAAGTCCAGGTAGATGATGTTTCCCTTGACTTCCTTGGACAGGTCCGTGTAGAACTTAACTACCACATCAGGACTGACTTCCTCCTTAGTCGCGAACAAGTTCTGCCACCCCTGGGATTTGATCAGCTCATAGATGCCATCAAGGCGCTGATCTCTGAACCACTCTTTAGCGCACTCAAGCTCCTCCAACTCTTTCTTTGGAGCCTTGACCTTCTTGGCCGCAGCAGAGGCAGGTTCCTGAACCTCTTCCACATCATCTCTTTTCCTCTTCTCGAGGCAGACGTGTGCGGGTTGAACCCTCAACTTAGACCCTGTGGTCTTCTTCCTACTCTTCCTGGCGGTCGCCTTCTTTGATGAGGCAGGGGTCTCAATGACCCTGACCTCCTCACTCGTCTCTGAGGTGGTCTCCCTCACAGATTTCCCTTTCATTGTCCTCAGGGTTGCTATTGTCCCCATCTACTCTACCTCCTTCAGAGTTCTTTGAAGGAGGGTCTCTGAAGCATCCACTCCCCTGGTGCTTCTCTCAGGGTTGGGTTCCTTTGGTGAACCCTCCTGGTTCACAACCCCCACCTCAGCTGATGGACTGCTGACAGCAACACGAGATGCCTTAGCGCCTTCATCAATCTCCTCGCTGATCGAGTTCTCTCCCGAGCCCTCAGCAACCATGTCCCCTTCTGGGACCACCAAATCATCCCCAACAGTAACTTCCCCTTTTGGGACCTTGTCAACAACAATATTATCCACTTCTGGGATCTGAGACTCAGTAACCTTACCTGTAGTCTCCTGGTTCGAAGCTTTCACTGCTTCTGCTCCGGCGTCCGATGCCTCAGATGCAGCCACTGGAACTTCAACTGCCACTGCCACCGCTGGAGACAAGTTCTCCACTCACGGCCTTGTTGTTGTTGACAGATTCCATTGTTGATTTGTTGAGTGCTGAGTGTTGATGTGAGATGAAGCCGTGTGTCCAAAAACTGATTTTAGGGTTTCTTCGAGTGTTGATGTGACCCTTAAGAACTATTTTTAGGGTCTCCTAGATTTTTGGCCTTAGGATAATTATCTAAAGCTTTGAACCTGCTTTTTCTCAATAATTACCTCAGTCCGTTCCCCAAGCGTGTTTACCCAAATACGCGTCTCCGTTGTATCTGGACAGGTATCTGACATGTATTGGCTCAACTGGTACACATACCTCAGTGTTTACTCAAGTACCTAGATCTGATCTCAGACCTGAACAAGTGAATGCCATATCCATACCTTTTCATAGACTTCTCAAGGGGCGTTGTGATAGATCGGCTTAACCGTAAGGGTTTATTAGTGTAAAACATCACAACTGAAATCACTCATTTAAATCACACAAGATTTACCTCGAGTAGATTTTCCAAGTCTCAAATAGGCATGTGGCTAAGGTGGCTGAGAACACTTCCTTCATGCGGTTTGTGAGGTTCAAGATCCGGAAGGTACATAGGCTAGAAATGAAAGACATTCCAGGCACAAACATGACAATTTCACATTTAATCAAGAAGTAAGACATGCAATCAACCGTTCACCCTGCGTTGCTCTGTCACCTGCGCGCACATGCCTTCAACAGTTTTAATATAACAATTCCGAAATTTGTTACCTCTCAGCTGGGATGGAAATTATTTCGGATGGCTGGGAGATAGCTCTTCATAGGCTCCGGGTTGTCGGTCTTTACTTCGAGTATGGGTATATGGTTAATTGCGCAAGTTTCTTCCGGTGCGTGATTCTTTCGCGCACCTCCTGGGAACTCGAGCTTTCTTGATGATTTTCTTTTGAACTTGCGCACGCTGGTACGGAGTTGTGCGCATGCTGGTTTCTTTAGCGCATATCATCTGCTTGTGTTTTTTTTCTTTTTGTACAGCTTTATCTAGGGTTCCTATGTTCCCAGAACGGTTCCAGTCTCGGCCTTCGGATAGCAGCTATGGAAAAACGCTCCTCTCTCCCTCCTTGATCTATTTGCGCAGGTCAGTGCACGCGTTTACACCCACGCCCGCCTTCCCTTTCTTAACTTCCAGAGGAAAGGTGGTCTGTTCCCACCTCGCCACGCTTTGGGTATTCGCCTTCGGCATCTGCGTGGCTGAGCGCGCTCTATTGTTCCAAAGGTCGCGAAGCATCGGCCTCCACTAGCGCTCTCAACCATATACCTTACCTTCGAAGCAAAAACGACTAACCGCCTCTCTAGAGCCTTTCTGTCAACTCCACATCCCCTGTATATCCCAACTAATAGGAGCAGAAAAATCGAAAAAAATACTAAACAGTTGATAGCAGCGCATGCAAGATGAATAGGGCAATACAAGTCGAAAAGTGTGCGCAACCTGCACACAAGCACACCACTGCTACTATTCCCTTCAAGTAAACTAAGCTGCACTACAAAGCTAAAAAAAAAAAACGTGAAATGTAAATGTAACGCCCCCCCCCCCCCCCACACTTAAACAGAGACGTGTCCCCACGACTCATGCTCAAGCGCAACGGAGAGCGCACACATGCATGCAAATAAAACAAAGGACATAAGAAAGAAAAACTATAAAAAAAATAAAAAAATGTGTAAAAGTAAAACGTGTCGGGTTACTGATCGCTCATCGTTGTACGCGTCAAATATAATCCTTCCTCTTCCACTAGTACAGCGGTTAAGTAAGGGTCGATCTCCACAGGGAGCACGCAGTTCAGTTTTAACCAGTGACCTACACTTACGAAAGCTGGGGGTGTCAGTGACTGAGGTTGCGCTATGCGCGAGTAAACAGTAGTGAACGCAGGAATTTGCACTAGACGTGCGCAGGCAGTAGAGATTAAGTACTATGACTATGAGAAGTATCGGCGCAGACAATCCTCTATGAGTGTATTCCTTATCATCGACTCTAAACGTCTATAGCTTGATTTTACTTAAGTTAGTGTCCGGTCAAGGTTTCCTAACATGTGCGCATGTTCCGATCAAAGTTCATGAGCTATTAATTCTAGAACTAGACTAAACAACTACGAATCCGATCAAGGTAGTAATTGCTTATCCTAGCGCGTTACTCCTAGTTGGCACCGTCAGGCTATTCAACTAGTTTAACATACAACAACAAGCAACAAGAGTAAGATTGCGGTTCAAGGCTTCCCCTACTCATGCAACTAGCTGCCAACAATGTGCACAGAATTAATATAAGCAAGCAAGCTATGCATTAAGCGCAAGTCTCAAGGAAATACTCATAGATTCATGCCCAACCGATACTAAGCGTTTAGCTAGACATGCTAGTGGTAAACATCATAGAAACAGTAAATAATAACTAAAGTGTCCAAGAAAACAATAGCAAACAGTGCGTGCAGGTTGCAGTCTTGGCTGGCGCAATCGGCTGGCGCAGGTCCTCTCAACAAGCTCGTGTGTTTTCCAGTTCTGCCGCTCTCTCCTCTGATCTGACGATGACGGATGGTGTGTCTAACCCTAGCCTTCTTCTCTTCTTTATATACTGCTCAGAGGCTCATCCTTGGCAACTTCCAAATCTGGTCGTGTCAGGATTTGGAAACACCACCATCTGCGCATGGCGCACGGCATTGGTTAGCGCAATCGGTTAGCGCACCGTGGTCGACTCTGCCAATTCTTCTGTTTGCGCCGCTAGCTCCGCAGGCTGTGTGATGCGCGTCCTAAACGCTGTCTGTTAGCGCGTATCCGACCTAGGCCCTTGTTTTGCCCTGCAATACAAAAACACTGGAAACCAGTAATCTTGTACATAAAATAATGCAAACAAGCATAGGGTTATGATCTAAATAATGCGTATAAATAGGCTCTATCAAACCCCCCACACTTGCCCCTTGTTCGTCCTCGAACAAGCACGGATACTACTACCTCTCTGGAGTCTAGCGCACAGTCTTGCACTCTGGCGCGATCTGCACTACTGAACACCTTGCGCTGCTCTACCACCTACGCACAACTGCTTTCAACAGTTCTAATATAATGATTTCGCAATTCATTACCTCTCAGCTGGGATGAAAATCATTTCGGATGGCTGGGAGATAGCTCTTTATAGGCGCCGGGCTGTCAGCTCTTACTCCGAGGATGGGTATATGGTTAACAGCGCAAGCTTCTTCCCGTGCGTGATTCTTCCGCGCACTGCCTGGGAACTCAAGCGTTTTGATGATTTTCTTTGTGGATTTTGCGCTCGCTGGTGCTTATTTGTGCGCATGCTGATTCTTTTGTAGCGCATATCATCTGCTGGTATTTTTCTTTTGTACAGCTTTGTCTATGGTTCCTATCTTTCCCAGAACGGTTCCAGTCTCGGCCTCCGGATAACAGCTATGGAACACCGCCCCGCTCTCCCTCCATGGTCTGTCTGCGCAGGTCGGCGCACGCGTTTACACCCGCGCCCGCCTTCCTTGGCTCGACTTCCAGAGAGAAGGTGGTCTGTTTTCCCACCTCGCCACGCTTTTGGGTACTTGCCTTCGGCATCTGCGTGACTGAGCGCACTCTCTTGTTCCGAAGGTCGCGAAGCACAGGCCTCCACTCGCGCTCTCGACCATATACCTCTCCTCCGAAGCGCGAACGACTAACCGCCTCTCTAGAGCGTTTTTGTCAACTCCACATCCCCTGTATAATCCCAACTAACAGGAGCAGAAAAATGAAAAAAAATACTAAAAACAGTTGATAGCAGCGCACGGCGCAATATGGATAGCGCAAACAAGCTGAACAGTGCGCGCAGCCCGCACTCAAGCGCACTACTGCTACTGTTTCCTTCAATTAAACTAAGCTACACTAAAAAGCTCAAAAAAACGTGAAATGTAAATGTAACGCTCCCCCCCCCCCCACACTTAAGCAGAGACGTGTCCCCACGACTCAAGCTCAAGCGCACGGAGAGCGCGCATATGCATGCAAGCAAAATAAAGAACATAAAAACTAAGAACATATAGTCAAAGCAGCGCAATATAGCATAGGGACACAAAATATGTAGCACAAGAGTTCAGCACATATAGCAACAGAATATCAAAGAAAGTTCAGCAAATAAAGGAAAATAGACACCACCCGAAAGAAATAGTGCGCCCCCTACAGCTCTAGAAGTCATCTGAGCTAGACGCAGCCGCTGAACTATGCGCCTCCTCCTCTGAAGAATCCGTCATATCGGTGCTGGAGGAAGGCGGTACAACAGAAAGGGCGGCGGGCTGCTCCACGACGTCATCCTCTGAAACGGGGTCCCATAGCGAGTCTGAGCTTGTGCTAATGATGGGTTCGGCTATAGGGGACCTTGGAATGGAAGGCTGGGCAGGGGAAGGTGCAGGTGCTGGTACTTGTTCTGGTTCGGGGGTGGGTTCTGGTGCTGGGGCTGCTGGTGCTGGTGCGGGTGCTGGGATGGGAGAGGGATCTGCTGGATGCACTGGGGGCTGAGTAAGAGGGCTGGCTGACTGGTGCGACGCACTGGGGGAACCTGGAGGTGGTCTATGCAGGTTGAGGAGAGGGGGAATCGCGTCTCCAAATCTCCACCCTGATGGTGGGCTCATGCTTAAGTCCGCCCCCTCTGGCGCTAAATATTCGAGCACGCGCATGACGTTGAACATCATGCGCTGCTCTGCTGATGCTTCCTCAGGCGCCGCCTCAGCCTAAGTCCTTGGGCGCTTCCCTGGGGCACGCGGGGGAGAATCCTCGATGGAAATGGTGACTGGCTCCCCCTGCGGTGCGTGGGCCCTCCGGTTCGCTCCAGTCTGCGAGCGGGTCCTTGCGCGCCTGACTGGAGGCACAACTTGCTCTGGAACTTCATCCTCCTCCATCTCCTGCGCGGCCTCTGCTGCTTGCGCACTGCTCTCTGCTCTTGGCCGTGGCACTCTGGCCGGCTGCAGGCGGTTGCACCACTCCAATGTGCCATCTTCCTTCACGGCTACCGCCCTGATCTGCAGCATGTGGGCGCGGTCCAGAGGGACAGCCGGCACCAATGTGTGCTCTGGCACCTCGGGCTCTCCATGTAACGCCCGCAGCAGGTGCGTAATAATTCCTCCGCAAGTCAGCGGCCCCTTGGTGCTGACTCGGCTCCAGTGGTGTACCATGTTCAAAACAAAGAGCACCCTCTTCCCATAATAAAACCCCTTCAAGATCTCCATATCCAGCAAACTGATCTTCGGCGCACCATTAAAGCGCCCAATGATGGCATAGGCAACCAGGCGCCACAAGCAGAACATCCACGGGTCACGCAGCTCTCGTCCTCTGCTGCGCCCCGCGGCAAACACTGGCCCGGTTGCCATCTCGCGCCAAGCCATCTGGTTGGTGTGCGCATCCATGTCAGCTTCTCGCACCTTAGCGCACCTCAATGTGCGCTTCAGCCTCTTAGCCGAGGCAATGTACCACACCCCTCGGTGCCGGTACCTGATCTCCATATCTCCTGGCTCCAATGACGCCAAAAATTCGCAGGTGTCCTCCCTGTTTGTGGCGCTGTTGAGTTCCAACAGCGCCTCCCAGCCCGCCAGCGCGAGCCTCTCCAAAATGAAGTCCTCCAAACCGACCTCCCGCAGGAACTCCCTGCTGATGCACGGAGTCCCGTACATCTCGAGCCTCAGGAAGGCCGCGTACATGCTGGCGAAGCGAGCTGGGGTAGCTTGGTCCTCGGCAGGCTGCATTTCTCTGGTCAACTCTGGTCAACACTCCAAAAATCCAAACTCCTCCGAATGCCCTGAAACTTTCACCAATGGAGCGCCTACTGCTCGCCTACGAAACCCTCTAAACAACACTCCAATCGGTGCACTCTAACCTGGTGCGATTTCAAAACCCTAAAACACTCCTCCTCCGTACAAAACCCTACTGGAATCGTGCTCAAGTCTGGGGGAAAGGGTACCTGGGGTGAGTGTGGCCGTGTGCTCTGCAAATCTCTCTAAACTGAGGCTGGGTTGGGCGCCGGACAGTGGGCGGAGGTGCGAAGGCGGGAGCTGCTGGCAACGGTCGAGTGTGAAAAAGTGCTGAAATTTTCTAAGTCCTGCCCTTATATACCCCCTGACTGGCGCAGCTGTCCTGCGCACTGTAGTGCACACGGACCTGCGCACTGCTGCTCGACTAAAAACTACAAGACCTAAACTAACTAAAAGACACTAGAAAAACTGATAGAAGGACATGTAAAAGTAAAACGAGTCGGGTTACCTCCCGACAAGTGCCTTTGTTTAACGTCGTTGGCTCGACTGTACCTCGTTACGTGCCCAAATGTGTGCCAGCGACCTCCCCCACTCTTGCTCCTGAGTGATCCCGCGCTTGTGCATGTGTTGTGTTCTTCTTGGTCCTGCGCAAAGGGTGAGAAGGGTAGTCAACATGGATAATATGTGAGAAGTCTGCAGTAACGAGGGTAGATGAAGAGGAAGAAGAAATGTGAACAATAGTTTCCAGTTCTCCCTCTGGTGCATCTGGTGGTGCCTCTGGCGCAGCAGCTGGCGCATCTGTTATCTCTGGCTCTGCCAACTCAATGTTGCGCGTTGTACCATCCCAAGGCTCTCCTAGATGGTTTGGCACCATCTTCCAACCGAATTCTATGCATGCATACGTCTGGGCTCACTCCACGCAGATCTGCCAGTGTCCATCCTATAGCGCGCTGGTTCTTGCGCAGCACCTGCTGTAAGCGCACTTCCTGCTCCTCTTCTAATCCTTTCTTTATGATCACTGGCAGGGTGTCTTCATTTCCCAGGAAAATGTATTTGAGGTGTTCTGGAAGTTGCTTCAGCTCGACCTTGGGTGCCTGTTCAATAGAGGGCAAGATTTTATTGGCAGTGTAAATATGAACTATATCGTGTACCTGTCTGAGCTCTGGTTCAGCACTGCTCAGCTCCTCGTCCTGCTCCTCCAACTCTGCCTGTGCCAGTGGCTCTGGTCCTACCGTTGCGCTTGCGCATTGCGCATCTGTGACTAAATCATCTAAGTTGTCCATTGCGTGCACTGGGGCGTCCTCATGAGGATACTGCATCCCCTTGAATATGTTGAAATGGATTTCTTCGCCATCAACCTCCATGGAGAGCGTGCCCCTCCACACGTCTATCTTTGTGCGCGCGGTCATCAGAAAAGGTCTGCCCAGTAGGATCTGCGCACTGCTGGTGCTTGATTCGCCCTCCATTTCTAGTACATAAAAGTCTGCTGGGAACACCAGCTCTCCTACTCGCACAAGAACATCCTCTATCATGCCTGCAGGTTGTTTGCAAGACCGATCTGCTAGCTGAATGGTGAGACCTGCAGGCTTTAGTGGTCCAAGGCGCAATGTCGCATATAGGGAATAGGGTAACAAATTGATGGATGCGCCTAAATCAATCATGCAATTGCTTACTGTGGTTTTACCTAGAGTGCATGGGATAGTGAACGTACCTGGGTCTCGGCACTTAGGTGGTACCTTATGTTGCACGATCGCTGAGGCCTGCGCATTTAGCATTACCTGTGCGCACTCGCGTTTCCTCCTCTTGTTTGTGCACAGCTCCTTTAAAAACTTGGCGTACCTGGGAATCTGCCGAACTGCTTCGATAAGGGGAATGTTGATTTCCACCTTGCTGAATAACTCGTATAGCTTTTTGTCTAGCGCTTCCTTTTTAGCCGATGGTGCCTGCACAGGAAAAGGTGCAGGTATATTAGTACGATTCGTGCCCTTGTCGTTTATTTGTGTTATACCTGGCGCTTCGCCCTGCTGGCTTGTGGCTGGCACTTCTGGTTGCGCATCTTGCTCTGGTCGCGCATTCTGTTCTGTTGGATCCGGGACTTGCGCAGCTGGTTGCGCGGGCGCCTTCGTGGTCTGCTCTGCTCCTATTGTGCGCCCAGTCCTCAGTGTCACTGCATTGACTCCTCCTTTGGGGTTCTGAATTACTTGCAAAGGCAAGTTGCCATCGCTCTTCTTTAGCTCATATACCGTAGTAGCGATCAGTGATAGCTGCTTTTCAATGGACTCGAACCTCTTGTCATACTTCTCGTCATTCTTGCGCACTGTGTCTGCTAGCTGCCCCACGATATCTTCCAAAGATCGCCTCGGTTGCTGGTTGTTATGCGCTGGTGCGTCAGTGCGGCGATGCGGTGGATTGTAGGGCTCAGCTTGTTGCGTCTGCTGTGGCACGCGCTGGTCTGTGGACTGCCTCTGGAAATTATTTTCCTCCTTCCATCTGAATCCATTTGCTGCCAGTCCAAAGCGCGGCTGGTTCTGTCTTTGTGGTCCTCTGTTATCCCATCCTCCAAGAGCATTGACATCTTCAGATTCCTCGAAAAGTGTGGGACATTCATCAGTCTTGTGCTCGGTTGACCTGCAGAATTCACATACCTTTGGCGCAACTGGTTGTGCGCTTTGCGCACTCATCAACTTCTGCAGCATGGCCTTCATTTCCTTGATCTCAGCGCTTGTTTCTACCTGATGCACAAAACGAGTACGACTATTTTCAAGTGTTAGCTGATGTCTTACCTGCCCAGCAGAGTCTTCTATCAGCTGCCACGCGTCTTTTGGGTACATGTTGCAAATGTCGCCTCCTGCGCATGTGTTCAATAACCTCAGCTCCATGGGTAGCAATCCATTCAGGAAGTTCTCTATCAGCACATTCTGGGGCAGGCCATGATTGTAGCAGTTGGCCTCTAGCTCCCTGAAACGCTTGCAATATTCTGACAGTGACTCCCCTGCGCTCTGCCTCGGTGCGGCCAGTTCCCTCTTGAGTAGCGCGATCTTTGCTGCGGGATAAAATTTGTCCAGGAACTTCTTCTGCAGCTGTTCCCATGTGTGAATTGATCCTGCTGGTAAGTTCATCAACCAATGTCTAGCTGTGTCACACAGTGAAAATGGGAATGCCTTCATCTTCAGTCCCTCATCGCTCTCCCCTTCGGTCTTCATGTTCTCGCATATGACTAGGAACTCTCGCACATGTTTGACTGGATTTTCGTTGTTCATCCCGTGGAACTTTGGCATGTGATGGATGAGCGAGCTCCTCAGTTCAAAATGTCCGTCTGGCGGAAGCACGATGCACCATGGCTGGTTAACTGTGATTGGGGCTGACATCTCGCGCACTGCTCTGCGTTGCGCAGCTGGTCGCGCGGGTGGCGCATTATACAATTCAGCGGCCATCCTTGCTTCAACCTCGCGCTGCACTTCCTCTCTGAACAGGGCTGCGCGGTTATGTGCTCTTGCTTCCTCCGGGGTTCTATCCCCTAAGTTGTCTCCAACGACACTGTTATCCTCCATGACCTGTTCTAAATCTCAAAGGAAATGAAATTAAAAGATAACTAATGCTACTGCGTCTGTCAGTGCGCAACTAGAATCTGCGCAGCGCAACTGTTTCAAGGTTGCGCAGGCTAATGGTGATTGCGCGCTGTCAGAAACAACAACGAGAAAACAAAACAAACTGAAAATAACTAGTTACTAAAAAGGAAAAATGTAAACTAGCTAAAACTTAGCTGTGTTGCTCCCCGGCAATGGCGCCAAAATTTGATCGCGCGTCGTTGTACGCGTCAAATATAATCCTTCCTCTTCCACTAGTATAGCGGTTAAGTAAGGGTCGATCTCCACAGGGAGCACGCAGTTCAGTTTTAACCAGTGACCTACACTTACGAAAGCTGGGGGTGTGAGTGATTGGGGTTGCGCTATGCGCGAGTAAACAGTAGTGAAAGCAGGAATTTGCACTAGACGTGGGCAGGCAGTAGAGATTAAGTACTATGACTATGAGAAGCATCGGCGCAGACAATCCTCTATGAGTGTATTCCTTATCATCGACTCTAAACGTCTATAACTTGATTTTACTTAAGTTAGTGTCCGGTCAAGGCTTCCTAACATGTGCACATGTTCCGATCAAAGTTCATGAGCTATTAATTCTAGAACTAGACTAAACAACTACGAATCCGATCAAGGTAGTAATTGCTTATCCTAGCGCGTTACTCCTAGTAGGCACCGTCAGGCTATTCAACTAGTTTAACATACAACAACAAGCAACAAGAGTAAGATTGCGGTTCAAGGCTTCCCCTACTCATGCAACTAGCTGCCAACAATGTGCACAGAATTAATATAAGCAAGCAAGTTATGCATTAAGCACAAGTCTCAAAGGAAATACTCATAGATTCATGGCCAACCGATACTAAGCGTTTAGCTAGACATGCTAGTGGTAAACATCATAGAAACAGTAAATAATAACTAAAGTGTCCAAGAAAACAATAGCAAATAGTGCGTGCAGGTTGCAGTCTTGGCTGGCGCAGTCGGCTGGCGCAGGTCCTCTCAACAAGCTCGTGTGTTTTCAAGTTCTGCCGCTCTCTCCTCTGATCTGACGATGACGGATGGTGTGTCTAACCCTAGCCTTCTTCTCTTCTTTATATACTGCTCAGAGGCTCATCCTTGGCAACTTCCAAATCTGGTCATGTCAGGATTTGGAAACACCACCATCTGCGCATGGCGCACGGCATTGGTTAGCGCAATCGGTTAGCGCACCGTGGTCGACTCTGCCAATTCTTCTGTTTGCGCCGCTAGCTCCGCAGGCTGTGTGATGCACGTCCTAAACACTGTCTGTTAGCGCGTATCCGACTTAGGCCCTTGTTTTGCCCTGCAATACAAAAACACTGGAAACCAGTAATCTTGTACATAAAATAATGCAAACAAGCATAGGGTTATGATCTAAATAATGCGTATAAATAGGCTCTATCAGTTACCTCCCGACAAGTGCCTTTGTTTAACGTCGTTGGCTCGACCGTACCTCGTTACTTGCTTAAAAGTGCGCCAGTGACCCCCCCCCCCCACTCTTGCTCCTGAGTGTCCCCGCGCTCGTGTGCGCGTTGCGTTCTTCTTAGTCCTGCGCAAAGGATCGGAAGGGTGGTCAGCGTGGTTAATATCATGTGACAAATCATAAGTAACGAGGTTAGTTAATGAGGGGAAGAAATATGAGCAATAGTTCCCAGTTCTCCCTCAGGTATATCTGGTTGCGACTCTAGCGCAGCAACTTGCGCATCTTCTATTTCTGGCTCTGCCAAGTCAACTTCGCGCGCTGTGTCATCCCAAGGTTCTCCTAAATACTTTTTGACTCTCTGCCCATTGACCTGAAAACGATGCTGGTGCTCGTTTTCTAACTCGATTGTTCCGTAAGGGAAAACCTTGGTAACCGTGTATGGTCCCGTCCATTTGCTGCGCAGCTTCCCAGGCATTAGCTTTAGGCGCGAGGAGAACAATAGTACCTGGTCTCCTGGCTCAAAGGTGAGTCTGAGGATGTTTTTGTCGTGAAATGCTTTTGTGCGCGCCTTGTAGTCGCGCAGCCCCTCATATGCATCTAGGCGCAGCTCCTCTAACTCGCTTAGCCCAAATGCGCGCTCCTTACTAGCCTCGTCTAGGTTCAGATTGCAAACGCGCAATGCCCAGTATGCCTTGTGTTCCAACTCCACTGGAAGGTGGCACGCCTTTCCATAAACCAACCGAAACAGTGAAGTCCCAATCGGTGTCTTATGTGCAGTTCTGTATGCCCATAGCGCATCGTCAAGGCACTGGCTCCAGTCTTTGCGCGATGCTCTCATAGTTTTCTCCAGGATGCGCTTGATCTCTCGGTTGGAAACCTCGGCCTGGCCATTCGTCTGAGGATGGTAGGCGGTGGACGTCTTGTGGCACACTCCATAATGCATGAATACCTGCGCCACTATCCTATTACAAAAATGCGTCCCCTGGTCGCTTATGATTGCCTTAGGCACCCCGTACCTGCAAAAGATGTTAGTTCTCAAAAAGTCAGCGACCGTCTTACCATCATCTTTTCGGGTGGCCTTAGCCTCAACCCATTTTGAGACATAGTCCACTGCGACTAATATATACTCATATCCAGAAGATGGAGGAAATGGCCCCATGAAGTCAATCCCCCAAATATCGAATACTTCATCCACTAGTATTGGCGTCTGCGGCATCTCATTGCGCACTGATATTCCCCCTGTGCGCTGACACCTGTCACAATTCCTGCAGTGGTTATATGAGTCACTAAACAAGTGTGGCCAATAAAATCCGCAATCCAGGATCTTTCTGCTCGTGCGCCTTGGACCAAAGTGTCCTCCACATGCGTGCGCATGACAAAACATTAAAACCGAGTTTATTTCATGGTCAGGCACGCATCACCTCAAAATCTGATCAGTTCCTATTCTGAGCAGATACGGATCATCCCAAATGTAATACCTGGACTCATGCTTTAATCTCATGCATTGGGTTTTAGTGAAATGAGAGGGAAACGTACCTGTGACCAGGTAATTCGCAATGTGTGCATACCATGGTACCTTACCTGTCAGCGCCATCAGGTGCTCGTCAGGGAATGTCTCCATGATCTGCCCTGGCTCCTCTTCTTTCACTATCCTGCTCAGGTGGTCAGCGACTGTGTTCTCCGTTCCCTTCTTATCCTTGATTTCCAAGTCAAACTCCTGAAGTAGGAGCAACCAGCGCATCAGGCGCGGCTTAGTCTCTTTCTTGGACATCAGGTAACGGATTGCTGCGTGGTCTGTGTAGACGATGACTCTGGCGCCTAGAACATATGCGCGAAACTTCTCCAGTGCAAACACGATTGCCAGAAGTTTCTTTTCCGTGGTGGTGTAGTTCCTCTGCGCAGCGTCCAGTGTGCGCGATGCATAATAGATGACATGTGGCTTCTTGTCCACGCGCTGTCCCAGGACTGCACCTACTGCATAGTCACTTGCGTCGCACATCAGTTCGAACGGCAGGCTCCAGTCTGGCGCGTGCATCACTGGCGCACTCGTCAGCGCCTCCTTCAGCTTATCAAAAGCAGCCCTGCACTCATCAGTGAATTCGAAACACACATCCTTTTGCAAGAGGTTAGACAGGGGTATACAAATTTTAGAAAAGTCTTTTATGAAACGCCTGTAAAACCCTACATGCCCAAGGAATGATTTCACATCGCGCACGTTAGTGGAATTAGGCAGATTTGAAATAAGATCTATTTTGGCTTTATCGACCTTGATCCCCTCCTGCGAGATAATGTGTCCTAGTACTACTCCATGTGATACCATAAAATGACATTTTTCATAATTGAGCACTAGGTTTTTTGAAATGCAGCGCGCTAAGACCTTATCAAGATTAATTAAGCATGCGTCAAAGGTACCTCCGTACACAGTAAAATCATCCATGAACACCTCTATGCATGTACCAATCATATCAGAAAAGGTGCTCATGACTAGACGTTAGAACGTACCTGGCGCGTTACACAGCCCAAACGACATGCGCCGAAACGCAAACGTACCGAATGGGCAGGTAAACGAAGTTTTTCTTGATCCTCCGCAGCTATGGCTTCCCTGAGTACCCTGAGTACCCGTCCAGGAAGCAAAAGTATGGCTTACCTGCTAATCGATCTAGCATCTGGTCCATGAAGGGCAGCGGAAAATGATCCTTGCGCGTGACTGCGTTAAGCTTTCTGTAGTCGATACACATGCGCCATCCAGTTTGCATGCGCTTGGGAACTAGCTCGCCCTGCGCATTCTCCTCTACTGTGATTCCTCCTTTCTTCGGTACAACGTGCACTGGACTGACCCACTTGCTGTCCGAGATTGGGTAGATGACTCCTGCATCAAGCAGCTTCAGGATCTCCTTCTGTACCACCTCCATCATATTCGGATTCAATCTGCGCTGAGGCTCCCTGGATGGTTTGGCACCATCTTCCAATAGAATCCTGTGCATGCATATGTCCAGGCTCACTCTGCGCAGGTCAGCAATTGTCCATCCTATAGCGCGCTGGTTCTTGCGCAACACCTCTTGTAATCGTGCCTCCTGCTCCTCTTCTAATCCTTTCTTTATGATTACCGGCAGGGTGTCCTCATTCCCCAAGAATATGTACTTGAGCTCGACCTTGGGTGCCTGTTCAATAGAGGGCAAGATTTTATTAGCAGTGCAGACATTAACTATATCGTGTACCTGTCTGGATACTGGTTCCGCACTGCTGAGCTCATCCTCATGCGCCTCCATCTCTGCCTGTGTCAGCGGCCCAGGTCCTTCTGTTGCGCTTGCACACTGCGCATCCGCAACCAAGTCGTTTATGCTGTCCAACGCGTGTACTGTGGCGTCCTCATGAGGGTGCTGCATCCCTTTAAATATGTTAAAGTGAATTTCCTCGCCATCAACTTCCATTGAGAGCGTACCCCTCCACACGTCTATCTTTGTGCGTGCTGTCATCAGAAATGGTCTGCCCAATAGGATCTGCGCACTTCCCTTGCTCGACTCACCCTCCATCTCTAAGACGTAGAAATCTGCTGGGAACACCAGCTCTCCTACTCGGACGAGGACGTCCTCTATCATGCCCGTCGGTTGTTTGCACGACCGATCTGCTAGTTGAATGGTGAGACCTGCAGGCTTTAGTGGACCAAGGCACAATGACGCATACAAGGAATAGGGAAGCACATTTATAGATGCGCCTAGGTCAATCATGCAGTTACTTACTATGGTCTTACCTAAAGTGCATGGAATGGTGAACGTACCTGGATCCCGGCATTTAGGTGGTACCTTATGTTGCACGATTGCTGAGGCATGCGCGTTAAGCATTACTTGTGCGCACTCGCCTTTCCTCCTCTTGTTTGTGCACAGCTCCTTCAAGAACTTGGCATATCTGGGAATCTGCCGAACTGCCTCAATCAGAGGAATGTTTATCTCCACCTTGCTGAATAACTCGTATAACTCCTTGTCCAGCGCCTCCTTCCATGCCAGTGGTGCGTGTACAGGAAAAGGTGCAGGTATGTTAGTACGATTTATGCTTTCGTCTTTCGATTGCGCCATACCTGGCGCCTTGCCCTGCTGGTTTGTGGCTTGCGCTGCTGGTTGCGCATCCGGCTGTGCTGGCTCTGGAGCTTGCGCAACTGGTTACGCGGGCGCCTTTGCGGTCTGCTCTGTTCCTACCGTGCGCCCAGTCCTCAGTGTCACTGCGTTGACTCCTCCCTTGGGATTCTGAATCACTTGCGAAGGCAGGTTGCCATCGCTCTTTTTCAGCTCATACACCGTGGTAGCTATCTGTGACAGCTGCTTTTCAATGGACTCGAACCTCTTATCATACTTCTCATCATTCTTGCGCACTACGTCTGCTAGCTGGCCCACGATATCTTCTAAGGATCGCCGCGGCTGCTAGTTATTTTGCGCTGGCGCGTCAGTGCGGCGATGCGGTGGATTGTAGGGGGCAGCTTGTTGCGTCTGCTGTGGTGCGCGCTGCTCTGCGGACTGCCTCTGGAAATTGTTGTCCTCCTTCCATCTGAACCCATTTGCGGCTAGTCCAAAACGCGGCTGATTCTGCCTCTGCGGCCCTCTATTATCCCATCCTCCTAGAGCATTTGCCTCTCCTGACTCCACGAAAAGTGCGGGACATGCATCAGTTTTATGCTCGGTGGACGTGCAGAATTCGCATGCCCTTGGCGCAGCTGGTTGCGCCCCTTGCGCATTCATCAACTTCCGCAGCATGGCCTTCATCTCCTTTATCTCAGCGCTTGTTTCTACCTGATGCACAGAACGAGCACGACTATTTTCAAGTGTTAGCTGATGTCTTACCTGTCCAGCAGAGTCTTCTATCACCTGCCACGCGTCCTCCGGGTACATGTTGCTAATGTCACCGCCTGCGCATGCATTCAATAATCTCAGCTCCATTGGTAGCAATCCGTTCAGAAAATTCTCTGTCACTACATTCTGGGGCAGGCCGTGATTGTAGCAGTTGGCCTCCAGCTCCCTGAAATGCTCATAATACTCCGATAGTGATTATTCTGCGCCCTGCCTAGGTGCGGCCAACTCTCTCCTGAGTAGCGCGATCTTGCCTGCAGGATAGAATTTGTCCAAGGACTTCTTCTGGAGCTGCTCCCATGTGTGAATAGATCCTGCTGGTAAGCTCATCAGCCAATGCCTGGCCGCATCACACAATGAAAAAGGGAACGCCTTCATCTTCAGCGCTTCGTCGCTCTCCCCTTCGGCCTTCATGTTCTCGCAGATAACTAGGAATTCTCGCACATGCTTGACTGGGTTCTCGTTGTTCATCCTGTGAAACTTGGGCATGTGATGAATGAGCGAGCTCCTTAGCTCAAAATGACCGTCTGGTGGAAGCACTATGCACCATGGCTGGTTAATCGTGATTGGAGCTGACATCTCGCGCACTGTTCTGACATCTCGCAACTTCCAAATCCTAGGAGATTTTGTAGAGATATGGTGTTCAAGATTTGGAAATACCGCTATCCTGCGCATGGCTCACTGCGCACGTTGGTTCGCGCAGTTGGTTTGGGCACCGCAGTCTGAATCTGCCACCTCATATCCTGTTTGCGCTGCTAGCTCCGCAGGCTGTGTGTTGAGCTCCTTAAACGCGCCTATTAGCGTGTATCCGACTTAGGCCCTTGTTCTGTCCTGGAATACAAAAACACCGGAAACCAGTAATCTTGTACACAAAATAATGCAAACAAGCACAATGTTAAGATCTAAATAGTGCGTATAAATAGGCTCTATCAGGGTTTCCGTTCAAAAATGTCATCTTCACGTCCATCTAATGGAGCTTGAATCCATGCTGGACTGAATAACCAATGAGCAATTTGATAGCCTCCAATCTTGCTACCGGTGCGAAGGTTTTGTCGTAGTCGATCCCTTCCTGTTGATTATACCCCTGTACTACCAACCGAGCCTTGTTCCGAACAATAGCTCCCTTGTCATCTTGCTTATTTCTGAAGACCCAACGAGTACCTATCACTTTCCCCTCTTCTGGTCTAGGTACAAGTCTCCAAACCTTTTTCCTCTCGAACTGATGCAATTCCTCATGCATCGCCTGAACCCAGTCAGAATCCTTAAGTGCATCCTCGACTGTCTTGGGTTCCATCAGGGACACGAACGCAGTCTGAGCTCATTCCCCCTAAAACGAAGCATAACAATGAAAATCTCGAAGTCTAGTATTAGGTTGACTAACCCGAGTACTTCTTCTTAGTGGAACCACATCTCCTATGGCTTCCGCATCATTGTTATCTCCCTCAGATACTTGATCTGGTTCAAGTACCTGACCCTGATCCTCATGCTGTTCATCTTGCACCTGTACCTCGGCTGGATCTTCATCAGCAACTTCTGGATCCTAATCAGCTTCCTCCTGATCTCCATGAGCACCCTCTTGTGCTGGAACACCAATGTCATCTTGTGTGTTGTCTGCATCTGGCCGTGCTAACACAAAGATTTCCTCTGCAGGTTCCTGTCTGACCTGAACCTTTGCAGGTTTCCCTGGCATGCAATTCTCGTCAAAAACCACGTGTACACTCTCTTCGACTGTCCTAGTCTGCTTATTGTACACCTTGTAGGCTTTACTGTGCGCTGAATACCCTACGAACATCCCTTCATCGCTCCTCGGATCGAACTTCCCAAGTTTATCTTCTCCATTGTTGTGAATGAAACACCTTGAAATTCGCAGCGCCTCTGATAAACAGATTCGTGAACAAGAAGTTGCTACAGCACACTCTTGTTCACCCGGAAACTATTTCAGCAAGAATGAACAAGGACAAATGTTTGTTCACCCAGTTCGGCCAATTGCCTACGTCTAGAGAAGACTATTCTCCATCCTCAATCCACTAATCTCAAAGGTCTCCAAGTACACACGGTTATAACTCCATGCAACCTACGCTACTCAATCTTAAGTGGATCCACGAACACAATCAGAACAGGCTCTGACTTGTGTCTACAACCTCTACTAATATCTATCTAAAATAGCTACTGTCTCCTCAAAACTTAGCCTATTCTAAACAATACACAGCTGATGCACAAACTGTCTACGTCGCTCCGAAGCCTTCCGCTGAGCCGTTCGAACAATTCCATGAGCGCTGCACACTCTGGAGCACTCCCCCTCACTCAGTGACCTCCTGTCACTAGCGAGACCTAGCCTCCTGCAGATTGTCCGAGTTCCTCCACTCGACAACTCTGCCGTCGCCTGCCTTGATCAACCAACAAGCACGTCCTGCTCTGAATTGGTCTTCTCTGATCAAGTTCTGATCAGAATCTGCAAGTCCTCGATCAGCCTTTGCTCCAACCACTCAGCTATGCGATCATGCTCTGCTCTCGGTGGTGATCCGCTCTCTCTCCGCTCTAGCACTCCGAATATTGCTCTGCTCTTTTTCAATATCTGAGGTGCTTGGATTCTATTTTCGATAGATACTTTGCTGCTCTTCCCAACCTCCTTTAAATAGGAACTCCATGATCCAATAATATCAAATTTAGGAAGCCTTCAAATTTAGGAAGATTCCTTAAAGATCTCAACAAGATCTTATCTCCTAATTCGTAGAAGATTAGATTTGTTTGGAGAAACAAATCTTTCCACAATCAAATCTTCTCCTGGATACGGGAATCTCCACTGGGATATTCTCTCTGAATATTTAGAAGCTCCTCCAAGATCTCAACAAGATCATATCTGGGCAGATTGTTCTTTGCGCCAATATTGCTGCTACAGCTCCCTACTCAGCTCTTGCTGTACCAACTGCTTGTTCACTGAGCTTGTTCACTCTGGCTGGATTTGCACAAGCTGCTGTCTTCACACAGGCAGCTGCATCATCTTGCTCTCTATCTTGACGATACTCTACCAACCTGTTGCGATACTGGCAGCAACCCTCCGTACATTCTTTGGGCTACTCCAAGTTAATCGGCATGCTATTGACTCTGGGAATTGCATTTAGAAAGCTTTCGTTGCTCTTCTCAATTCTGGGCAGCTTGTACTTCACAGGGAACTCTGCTATTTAGGATGCTCCAGCTTTTTGCTACACAGGTTGCTGTAGCAATGCCTTGTGCACTCTGCTTGTTCTCTCTGGAACGCTCTGCATCAGCTGCTGTCTTCACACGTTTGCTGTAGCAGACTCTTGTGCACCTTGTAGGAGTTTGTCAATGATGCCACATACCTTAACAATCTCCCCCTTGGCATTTTTGACAAAATCCAAGGACCCTTCTGAACTTAGGCAATCCTCATCTCGTCTTCAGACTCCTTCTCTAGCAGATTCCTCAAGATTCATCTCAAGTCAAGGACTCTGTCGATCTCAAACTATCCCTAGCTTGTCTTATGGAGTCTTCTCAAGTGGTGTCTTCAGATAGCTTCTGCTGTCATCGGGTGGTGTACCAACTTCTTGCTCTTTCTTGTTTTGTCAGTCTTTGGAAGAACTCCAGGTTCAATCTTCGCGGGAAGCTGTAGCAACTTCTTGCGCTGGTTTTGTCAAGGATGCCATTACCTTAACAATCTTCCCCTTGGCATTTTTGACAAAACCTGAGCATCTTCTGCAGGGGCTCCTCTTCTCCCTCTGGGGTCGACTGGCAAAACCTGCCACATAATACAAACAGTAGAACACATCTTCTCCCCCTTTTTGTCACAAATGATAGGGGGACCTCAAGATAAACTCAGCGAATAAGCCAACACGTCTTCTCCATCCACCGAAGAAAGGGAACTCTTGTTTTCTCAGCATGTGTCTCTTCTGAAGAATTTGGAAGACTATTAGTGGCTGCTTCTCCACCCACACTTGTACTGGTTTTCGAACACACTGCTTCTGAGCTCTGTTGTGTCCAGCAACCCTTTCTTGTTTCCTTTCGGCATTGCTTCGATGTCTCCCCCGATCTGCACCAGTGCCTTTTGCAATCCTCATTCTCCCATTCGTTGTCCCTCCATATCTGATGTTCCGTGCACAACTGGACAATGACAATCCTTCATCGGCTTTGATGAGCTGAAGGTCACCTGCGTGCCACGTCTGATCCTTGGCTTCATCCGGCGTTGTCCGTCTGTGGGTGGTCTTTGAGGTCTCCAATACTTGTTCAGGATCGGGCATCTTCTCTGGATGTGACCCTCCTGATCACAAAAAAAGCATCTGCGACTTTTGCTCCTGGGTATCTTTTTTACTACAGGTGGTTGATACAGCGGTTGCTGTAGTAGCCTCTTGTTCACCATTCTAGGCACCTTCTTCTGAACTGGCTTCTGAGACAGGACCGGTTTCTCCATGACAATCCCAGCATCTTCTGGCTCCGTAGCTTTGACAAATACCATCATCCCAGTATTTTCTTCACCCGTGTATTCAAGACCAGAGTAGCCACCTCCACATCTTTGGCGTGCTAGTATATCTTCAAGTGTGCTTGAGCCACTGTTAAGCATCTTTGCGGTCTTCCTGTAGAGGTTCAGCTCTTCCTTCTCTGTAGTAAACTTCTCTTCTTGCTGGGCAGTCTGATCCGTAAGAGAAGTGATAATCTTCAGCAGCTCCTCTCGTTCTTCTTCGAGTCCCGATACCTTGGCAGTCAATCCTTTGTTGATCTCGATCACTTGCAGCCACTCTTCGTGCAACAGGGTAAAGTTTCTTGCAATGGACTCCTCATTGATTTCCTCATCATCACTACTGCCTGACTCCTCAACACCATGAATAATTTCTGGCTTTATTGAAACGGTGTTCTTCATATTAGTTGCAGTTATAGAGCAACATTGCTCGTTTGTTCAGAGTCTTCTTCACTGTCTTCGTCTCTCCAGTTTGCAGCAGGAGTCTTGTTCCTTTCATGAGCCATCTGGAGGATCTCCCATGCTTGCTTGGAAATTTCACAGTCTGAGATCAGCCTGAAATTATTTGCGTCAACAGCGGCAAATATCGCGTTCAAGGCTTTGGAGTTACTGGTTGCTACAACTTCTTCTTCAGCTGTCCATGTCTCCTCCGGTTTCTCCCGTGTAACTCCTTTGTCATCGATGATCAGTGGGTGTGACCACCTAGACACACTGCTCTCCAAGTCTTCTCATCCATCGCTTTGAGAAAGGCCTTCATCCTAGCCTTCCAATATCCATAGTTGCTTTCTTCCAATAATGGAGGTCTGCTCGTATTCTGTCCTTCCTTCATTGTTCCTTCTCTTCTTCAGAGGCGTTGTAGGATCTTTTACTCTGTGTGTCGAGCTCCCACTCTGATACCAATTGAAATTCGCAGCGCCTCTGATAAACAGATTCGTGAATAAGAGTTGCTACAGCATACTCTTGTTCACCCGGAAACTGTTTCAGCAAGAATGAACAAGGACAAATGTTTGTTCACCCAGTTCGGCCAATTGCCTACGTCTGGGGAAGACTATTCTCAGTCCTCAATCCGCTAATCTCAAAGGTCTCCAAGTACACACGGTTACAACTCCACGCAACCTACGCTACTCAACCTTAAGTGGATCCACGAACACAATCAGAACAGGCTCTGACTTGTGTCTACGTCTGGGGAAGACTTGCTTGTTCACTTGTGCTGAACTTTGACTGTAGCAGCATCTTGTTCACTTGCTTGTTCACTTGTGCTGGTTTTGTCAAAATGCCAAGGGGGAGATTGATGATGCAGTATGGCAGTGTTTGACAAAACCAGCATGAAATTCACAGCGTCTCAGTCAGGCAGATATGTGAACAAGCAGTTGCTGCAGCATACTCTTGTTCACTTGGAAATTGTCTCAGCAAACAATGAACAAGACAGAAGTTTGTTCACCCAGTTCGGCCAACTGCCTACGTCTGGGGAGGACTATTCTCCAGTCCTCAATCCACTAAACACGAAGGTCTCCAAGTACACTCGGTTACAACTCCACGCAACCTATGCAACTCAACCTTGTGTGGATCACTTAACACAATAAGAACAGGCTCTGACTTGTGTCTGCACACCCTCTACAAATGTCAATCAAGAATAGCTACAGACTTCTCAAGACTCAGCCTATTCTAAACTACACTCACTCAGCAGGGTTGCTGTAGCAACTGCTGTAACACACAGCTGAAGCACAATTTGTCCGCGTCGCTCCAAAGCCTTCTGCCGAGCCGTTCGAACGATTCCACGAGCGCTGCACACTCTGGAATACTCCCCCTCACTCAGGGACCACCTGCCACTAGCGAGGACCACCGCTTAGACACTCGACCGAGCCACACACCCGTCAGTTCTTCCGCGGCTGCCCTTGATCAACCAACAAGCACCAATGCTTTGAACTTCCTTCCAGATCAAGCTCGAATCAGACTCTGCAAGTCCTGATTCCCTTCTGCTTCTGTCACCACAGCTCTGCGCTCACGCTCTGCTCTCGGGTGATGATCGAAGAAAACGTCCGTCACACACCAAAACTGCTCTCTCTGAATTCTGTGTATGCACTCGTGTATCCCTCAGCTTCGATCAGCCTCTCTGCTCTCAACCCCTTTCTCTTAAATAGCAGCACCAGGTTTAAGCAATGTCCCAAAAAGAACAATTATCTCCTAAAATCTAGGAGATTTAGATTTGATTTTGATCTTCAATACAAATCTCCTTCTCTGGCTAGGAAACCTCACTGGAAAATTCTCCACAGCATTTTAGAAATTCTTCTGATGATCTTCGTAGAGTTTCCAGCCCTTCTAGACAATCCCAGGTCGCTGCTGCTACTCGGTCAGAAGATGCAGCCACTTGAACAAGCTCCTGCTATAGCATCCCCTGCTGCAGCTGCTGCTTGTTCACTTGTTCTGTAGCAGCTCCTTGTTCACTTGTGCTGGTTTTGTCAAACACTGCCATAATACATTATCAATCTCCCCCTTGGCATTTTGACAAAACCCTAGAACACTTATGCACACTTCCATGAACCAGAAAAAGCTCTAAATGAAAACAAAATTCAACAAAGGAGTAAGAAGGTAAGAGATGGCCACACTCGGCCGTAGCACGACCACGCAGGGTAAAAAAAAATCAGTTCATCAGCCTACAACTATACTCCCCCTTTTTGTCACAGATGCTCAAAGGGCCTGCTCCTCATCCGCCGGGAACTTCAGGTCTCTGAGCAGACTTCTGATCTGCCCATGCCTAGCATCCCTCCTTTTGGCTTCGGCTTCAAGGATGACCAGCTCAGATCTGAGATGGCTCACAATTCTGGCACGGAGAGCTGATTGAATTGTGGCAGCAGGGGGAAGAGATTCCTCCAGAGGAGCTGGGACTGAAGAACCAACCAAGAGTGGATCCTCATATGCAATGTCCACTGCATGTTTCCCTTTGAACAACTTGTGATCAACTGTGAAGACCTGCAGCTCCTCAGATAAACCTTCAGAAATCTCACCAAGCTCCGGATGCTGTGAGACCATCATCCCATAGATGAGGGAGGGAAGCACAATGGGCTTGCTAGAGGAAGCGCTGCTTGCATGAGTAGTCAGCTGGGGAAACATCACACTGCCCAGGCTGATTCGCCTCCTCTTCCCAATGGAGTAGAGAAGGTTAGCAAAGGCTCTGCTAACCTTCCCCCTGTGAGAGCTGGGGATCCAGTTTCTAATGCCAAGATGATACAGCAGGGCATTCTTGGAGGTTAATTCAGCAGCACTCAGATTTGGACCGCCCCAAGACAGGCACACTCCCCCTGTCAGAACCTTAGCCAGCATCTCTGGCTGAACATCAGTGGGAGCTCTGGCATTCTCATGGATCCCAAGAAACTCATCAATTTTTTCAGGGGTAATAAGAACTGACTTACCCCGCACCCAACTCTTTCCAAATTCCTCTCCTCCTTCCTCACCAAATTTCTCTTCCATATTCACAATAAACTCCATAACCAGGCCAATATTGAGTCTGAATGGATAAGTTAGGGACCTGAGAAGATTTACCTCAGTGAGAAGCTGGATAATTGCTGCTGATTTGTACTTGTCCAGGTCCAGCCTCTTTTCTGACACAATGTGCTTCCTCTCAACAGCACTCCAGGATTGAGAAGCATTCCTATTTTTGAACCAAATACCTCCCACTGTGATTGCAGTTGTCTCTGCCAATGCAGGTCCTCTCTCAGACGGTTCACCAGTAGCAGCTGCGTTTTCTTCACTTGATTCTTCTTCTTCACTACTGGAGACAGGAATTAGGATAGGGGCTTTTCTTTTGTCTGAGCGAGGAGGATGTGCTACAGCAGGTTCTTGTTCAGGGGACTCAGCGTCTATCTCCTCCCCTTCACCCACAATGCCCGGGGACATAACAAGTGTTCTGCACCTCTCTTCTGCAGAACCTGCTACAGCATCCTCTGTAACTTGTTCTTCTCCAGAAACTTTTTCAGCCACAGCCTCTTCAGATAACACAGCTGCACTGGATACAGGTTCCCCGTCACGAACCAGGCGCCTCCTTTTCTGCGAGGTTCCTTCTTGTGGAGAGGGCTCGTGTGCGACACAGGGAGAGGTGCTGGTTCCCACACCACCACATCCAGGCGCTGAGCAGGGGTTTCATTGTGCGACTTGGTCCTCCTTTCAGACCTGCCTTGACGGTCTGCTGCCAGATTCTTCTTCAAACCACGAGTCTTCACCATTGTTGCAGGGTTGTAGAAGGTTTGAGGAACTCACAGTGGGGATGATCAGCACCGATTTTTGGGAAGCGCCTTCAACTTGCCTTTGCCCTAGAAATTGATTTACCCGTTATCTTCTTTTTCAATTTGAAGCTTTTGGATCACGTGCCCCACATGTCCCTTCTCCCAGCTTTAGCAACCAAAACATGTGAACAAGCTTATTTTGACCAGGTTGCTATAGCAGACGCGAGCTAGTTCACCTATTCATTCCGGAAGACAGTTTTGCTCGGCGGATCCTTGACAGGTTCTGATGGTGACTTCTTCACCCATACCTAAGTTTGTCTAGAGTTTCTCCTCTTTCGACCCTCAAGACTCCTATCTCTTCGTTTGCCATGTTTGGGTTTCCACACCTGTATAACCTGTGGTTTCCTTCTGTCTTTAGCAATCCAGAGCCCTGGTGCACCAATTCTAGAGTTCCTTCTCTGCGATTCTTTCCAGTAGTGAGCCTTTCTCGAAACTACTGGGTACGGAGTCTTTATGCAGCATGTGTTGGTTCTGGATTTTGCTCCCTCTTTTTCAAATGAGGAGGTTCTATGCTGCTGCTTCAGGTTGAAGGTAATCTTCTGATTTCCAATACTTGTGCACGAACTCCTTTTGTTCTGACCCTTTTGCTTTGTTTTAGAAGGATGATATGCTAGGTGTTGTAGCATCCTCTTGTTCACATGTCTAGTTCCATCTTTCCCTGCAGGTTTCGGAGGCTCACCTGAATTATTCTTTTCGTCTATCATGGCATCTGAGGCTTTAATGAAAATTGTTCCTCTAGATCTTTCTTCACCAGTATACCCAAGCCCCATTCTTCCTTTTCCAAGTCTTTGATAAGACAGAATTTCATCCAAGATATTTTTCTGAGAGTCAGCTGCCTTGGCTGTTGCTGGTGAGGGACTGATGTCAGTGCCTTGTCTTCCTGTGTCTTCCCTTTTCAGAATGGTGACTTGACTGTTGGATGCGAGGAGAAATTTTCTTCGTTTTTCTTCCAGAACCTTGACTCTGTCAGTCAATGCTTGGTTTGTCTGAAGAGCTGCCTCACACTGTTTGAGGATCTTCCCCAGGTAATCAATCAGGCTGTCAGGAGAGCTCTCTTCATCTTCACTTTCAGATACTTCAATCCCATAGTGAAATTCATCCATCTTTAGTTCTTTGAGGTTGAAATCTGACACACTGGTTAGCACAACACAGTTTTCTTCATCACTTTCCTCAGAGTCACTCCATTTTGCTGTCAGGGACTTGCTGTTCTTTTTCTCTGAATTTTTGAAGGTTTTGCTCGGACAGTCAGCCTCAATATGTCCATATCCTTCACAGTTCCAGCACTGGACTCCCTTTTTCATTTCTTTCTTCTCATCTTCATCCTGAGCCGGTTCCTTCCCTTTCCTTTTATTTTCACCACCCCTTCTGACTTGTCTTCGCGAGGAAGAGCTTTTCCCAGTTCTTGAGTCCATGTTCTTCAAGAGCTTTCCAAGGTTCTTGACAAGCATACTCAGCTAATCATCTGGAACTGGCTTCTGCTTCAACTTTTAGTCCAACATTCTTGTCCTTAGAAGTGGTGTCTTCTTTAACCAGCTTCATCTCAAATTGTTTGAGGGACCCCATCAACTCTTCAAGCCTCATGAATCTGACATTTTGAGCTTCTTCAATGGCCATCACTTTGATCGTGCGTCGTTGTGCGCGTCAAATATAATCCTTCCTCTAGTACAGCGGTTAAGTAAGGGTCGATCTCCACAGGGAGCAAGTAGTTCAGTTCTAGCCAGTGACCTACACTTACGAAGATTGGGGGGTGAGTGATTGGGTTGCGCAGTGCGTGAGTAAACAGTGGTATCGTAACGCAGGAACTTGCACTAGACGTGCGCAGGCAGTAGAGATTAAGTACTATGACTATGAGAAGTATCGGCGCAGACAATCCTCTATGAGTGTATTCCTTATCATTGACTCTAAATGTCTATAGCTCGAGTTGCTAATGTTAGTGTCCGATCAGGGCTTCCTAACATGTTCGCATGTTCCGATCAAAGTTCATGTGCTATTAATTCTTACACTAGACTTAAACAACTACGAATCCGATCAAGGTAGTAATTGCCTATCCTAGCGCGTTACTCCTAGTTGGCACCGTCAGGCTATTCAACTAGTTTAACAAACAACAACAAGCAACAAGAGTAAGATTGCGGTTCATGGCTTCCCCTACTCATGCAACAAGCTGCCAGTAATGTGCACAGAATTAATATAAGCAAGCAAGTTATGCATTAAGTGCAAGTCTCAAAGGAAATACTCATAGATTCATGTCCAACCGATACTAAGCGTTTAGCTAGACATGCTAGTGATAAACATCATAGAATAGTAAAATAAGGTCTAATGTATCTGAGAAACAAGTAGCAAACAGTGCGTGCAGTATGTCTCTCGGCTGGCGTAGTCGGCTGGCGCAAGTCCTCTTAACAAGTCCGTGTGTTTTCCAGATTTGCCGCTCTCTCGCTCTCTCGTGGCCCTCTGATGTGGGGTGTTGCCTCTCTGTGTGTCCCCTTTAAACCCTAGACCACCTCCCCTTTATATACTGCTCGAGAGGTCCATCCTTGGCAACTTCCAAATCTGGTCATGTCAGGAATAGGAAATACTGGACTCTGCGCCTGGCGCACGGCATACTGCTTAGCGCATTGGTCGGCGCAACTCTGCTGTCTCTCGCCATTTCTTCTGTTTGCGCCGCTAGCTCCGCAGGGTGTGTGCTGCGCGTCCTAAACGCTGCCTGTTAGCGCGTATCCGACTTAGGCCCTTGTTCTGCCCTGAAATACAAAAACACTGGAAACCAGTAATCTTGTACATAAAATAATGCAAACAAGCACGGGGATATGATCCAAATTGATGATGCAAGTATGGCAGGTTTGACAAAACCAACATAAGTGAACAAGGAGCTGCTGCAGCTCAAACAATCAAGCAGGCCAGCCAGCAGCAGATACAGCAGGGGTTGCTGCAGCAGGTGCTGGTGCAAGTGCTGTATCAACTGTCCGAGTAGCAGTTTTATGCTGGGTGAGCTTTGAAGGTCTGGCAGCTTTGTGAAAGCTCTTAGAAGAATTTCTAAAATACCGTTGAGCATATTCCAGCAAGGTTTACTTGTCAGAGAAGGAGATTTGCATTGGAGTTATTGATCAAATCTAATCTCCTAGATTTTAGGAGATAATTGATCTTGTGGGTCAATTACCTAAACCTGAAAATTGCTTAAAGTGGTGCGGGTATTTAAGCAGAAGGGTTCAGGGCTGAAGAGGGTGATCGAAGCTGAGTGAGACAGAAGAGTAGACACAGAATTCAGAGAGAGGATTTTTGGTGTGCTACGGACGTTGTTCTTCGATCATCACCCACGGGCAGAGCGTTGAGCGCAGAGCTGTGGTGAGTATTGCAGAAGAGAATCAGGTCTTGCAGAGACGGATTCGTGCATTGATCTGGAAGCCAATTCAGAGCTGTGGAGCTTGTTGGTTGATCAAAGGCAGCCGCGGAAGAACTGACGGGTGGAAGGCTCGTTCGAGGTTCGTGCGGAAGAACTCACTAGTGACAGGTGGTCACTGAGTGAGGGGGAGTTACTCAGAGTGTGCAGCGCTCTTGGAGTGGTTCGATCGGCTCGGCAGAAGGCCTTGGAGCGACGCGGACATTGTGCTTCAGCTGTGTGTTACAGCTGTTGCTGCAGCAACCCTGCTGAGTAGTGTAGTATAGAATAGGCTGAGTTCTTTGAGAGGATTGTAGCTATTCTAGACTGACATATTGTAGAGGGTGTGCTGACACAAATCAGAGCTTGTTCTGATTGTGTTGAGTGATCCACACGGGGTTAAGTAGCATAGGTTGCGTGCGTTGTAACCGAGTGTACTTGGAACCTTTGGTTGAGTGGATTGAGGACTGGAGAATTGTCCTCCCCAGACGTAGGCAGTTTGGCCGAACTGGGTGAACAAACCTGTGCTTTGTTCATTGCTTGCTGAGATTATTTCTTGTGAACAAGAGTGTGCTGCAGCAACTGCTAGTTCACAAATCTGCCTAATTGAGACGCTGTGAAATTTCAATTGGTATCAGAGCGGGAGCTCGACACACAGAGTTAAAGATCCTACAGTGTCTCTGAAGAAGCCAAGACAATGAAGGAAGGACAGAGCACAAGTAGACCTCCATTATTGGAAGAGAGCAATTATGGATATTGGAAAGCTAGAATGAAAGCTTTTCTCAGGGCCATTGACGAGAAGACATGGAGAGCGGTTGTGGTTCAGTGGTCTCCCCCAATCACCATGGATGAGCAAGGAGTGGCAAGAATAAAACCTGAAGAGCAATGGACTGCTGAAGAAGGTGCTGCAGCAACTGGTAATTCAAAGGCTCTGAATGCAATTTTTGCTGCAGTTGATGCTAACAATTTCAGGTTGATCTCAAACTGTGACATGGCCAAGCAAGCATGGGAGATTCTGCAAACTGCCCATGAAGGAACTGATAGAGTGAAGCTGTCAAGACTCCAGATAATCGCCACACAATTTGAAAATCTGAGGATGCTGGATGAAGAAACAGTCACTGAGTTTAATGCTAAACTCTGTGATCTTGCAAATGAAGCTCATGCTCTTGGTGAGCCCATCCCTGAAGAAAAGCTTATCAGAAAGGTTCTCAGATCATTGCCCACAAAATTCGACATGAAAGTGACAGCCATTGAAGAAGCACAAAATGTCAGATTCATGAGGTTGGAAGAGCTGACGGGGTCCCTCAAACAATTTGAGATGAAGCTGGTTAAAGGAGACATCACTCCTAAGGATAAGGATGTTGGATTGAAAGCTGAAACAGAAACCAAGCAGACAGTTTCAGAGGATCAGCTGAGCATGATTGTCAAGAACCTTGGAAAACTTCTGAAGAACATGGATTCAAGAACTGGACAAAGCTCATCCTCACGAAAATTCAGAAGAAGTGGAGAAAATAAGAGGAAAGGGAAAGAATCTGCTCAGAATGAAGATGAGAGGAAAGAGATAAAAAGGGGTGTTCAATGCTGGAATTGTGAAGGGTATGGACACATTGAGGCTGACTGTCCAAGCAAACCCCTCAAGAGCTCAGAAAAAAAAAACATTAAGTCCATGACAGCAAAATGGAGTGATTCTGAGGAAAGTGATGAAGAAAAATGTGTTGTGCTGACCAGTATATCTGATTTCAACCTCAAGGAGATAACGAAGGATAAAATCCACTATGGAATTGAAGTATCTGAAAGCGAAGATGAGGGTGACTCATCTGCCAGTGAAGATGAGGAGGACTTATCTGGCAGTCTTGCTGATCTTCTGAGAAAGATACTGAATCAATGTGAGGCAGTTCTTCAGACCAATCAGGCCCTGACTGACAGAGTCAAGCTCTTGGAAGAAGAACGAAGGAAATGTCTATTACCACCCAATAATCAAGTTACCTTACTAAAAAGGGAAGATTCTGGAAGGCAGATCAACGTTGAATCTTTTCCAGTAACCGCCAAGACTGTCAATCCCCAGAAAAATATCTTGGACGAAATTCTGTCTTACCAAAGGCTTGGAAAAGGGAGAACAGGGCTTGGATTTACTGGTGAAGAAAGCTCCAGAGGGACAGTCTTCATTAAAGCCTCAGATGTTGAGTCAGATGAGAAGAAGAATTCAGATGACTCTTCAAAAAGTGCAGAGAAAGTTGGAACTAGACATGTGAACAAGAGGATGCTGCAGCATCGGGCACAACATTCTTCTCAAACAAAACAAAAGGCTCAGAATAAACAGGGTACCTGTACAGGTTTTGGGAATCAGAAGATCAACTCTAATCTGAGGCAGCAGCGCAGAACCTGCTCAGTTGAAAAAGAAGGAGTAAAATCCAGGAACAACACATACTGCATAAAGACTCCGTTTCATGCTGCTTCACAGAAAAACAGTTCCTGGAAAGAATCACAGAGAAGGATTGCTAAGACTATTACACAAGGGCACTGGATTGCAAAAAACAAATGTAAACAGCAGTCGTTACAGATATGGAAACCCAAACATGGCAAAGGAAGAGATAGGAGGATGGAAGATCAGAAGAAGAAAAACTCTGGTTTGTCTCAAAAGTGGGTGAAGAAAGCTCCATCAGAACCTCTTGAGGATCCTCCAAGCAATGCTGCAGTCTGAACTGAACAGGTGAACCAGCTCGCATGTGCTATAGCAACCGGGTCAAGAATAAGCTTGTTCACATGTGTTGGTTACTGAGGATGGAAAGGGAAATATTTGCACATGGGAGGCACGTGTCTTAACAACTTCAAAAGGAAAAAGAAAATAACGGGTAAATATTTTCTAGGGCAAAGATCAAGAGCAAAGGGCTTCTCAAAAATCTCTGCCGATCATCCTCTGTGCGCTCCTCAAACCCTCCACATCTCTACATAAATGGTGAAGACACGCGGGTTGAAGAAGAATCTGGCAGCAGACAGGCAGGGCAGGTCTGAAAGAAGGACCAAGGCACGCAACGAAGACCCTGCTCAGCGGCTGGATGTAGTGGTGTGGGAACCAGCACCTCTTCCTGTGTCGCATAGCAAGCCCTCTTCTCTCGCAGAAACATCCCAGAAGAGGAGGCGGCTGGTACGTGATGGAGAACCTATCTCCAGTACTGCTGTGCTGCCAGAAGAGGCTGTGACTGAAGTTGCCTCTGGAGAAGAACAAGCAGCAGAGGCTGCTGTAGCAGCCTCTGCAGAAGAGGAGTGCAGATCCCTTTTCATGTCCCCAGGCATTATTGGTGAAGGGGTTGAAACAGGGGCTGAGTCTCCTGAACAAGAACCTGCTGCAGCACATCCTCCCTCAGACAAGGGAAAAGCCCCGATCTTAATTCCAGTCTCCAGCAGTGAAGGAACATCCTGTGAAGAAGAAGAAGAAGGTTCTCTTGGTGGACCCTCCGAGAGAGGACCTCCAGCTGAAGTTTTATCTGCTCTCACAGTGGGAGGTACATGGTTCAGAAATAGAAGCGTCTCTCAAACCTGGAGTGCTGTTGAGAGGAAACACATTGTGCATGAGAAGAGACTGGTCCAAGACAAGTACAGATCAGCTGCTATGATCCAGCTTCTGACAGAGGTAAATCTTCTCAAGTCCCTCACCTTTCCCCTCCGATTCAATATTATTCTGGTTAGAGAGTTTATTGTGAATATGGAAGACAAATTTGGCGAGGAAGGTGCTGATGAGTATGGGAAAAGTTGGGTACGGGGTAAGCCAGTGGTTATTACCCCTGAAATTATTGATGCATTTCTTGGGATTCATGAGAATGCAAGGGCTCCCACTGATGTTAAACCAGAATTTTTGGCGAAGATTCTGACAGGGGGAGTGTGCCTGTCTTGGGGTGGCCCTAACCTCAGTGCTGCTGAGCTAACTTCCAAGTACGCTCTGCTGTATCATCTTGGCGTAAGGAACTGGATCCCTAGTTCTCACCGAGGGAAGGTCAACAAAGATTTTGCTAACCTTCTCTATTCTATTGGAAAGAAGAGGAAGATCAGCCTAGGCAGTGTTATGTTTCCTCAGCTTGCTACTCATGCTGGGAGTGCCTCCTCCAGCAAGCCTATTGTGCTGCCCTCTCTCATCTATGGGATCATGGTCTCTCAGCACCCAGAGTTTGGTGTGATTACTGAAGGCTTATCTGAGGAACTACAGGTCTTCATTGTTGATCACAAGCTATTCAAGGGAAAACATGCAGTGGATGTTGCCTATGAGGATCTTCTCATGGTTGGTTCTTCAGCTCCAGCTCCCCTGGAGGAATCTCTTCCCCCTGCTGCAACAATTCAGTCTGCTCTTCGTGCCAGGATTGTGAGCCACCTCCGGTCTGAGCTGCTTATACTTGAAGCTGAAGCCAAGAAGAGGGATGCTAGGCGTGGACAGATTAGAAGTCTCCTCAGAGACCTGGAGTTTCCGACAGATGATGAGCAGGCCCCTTGAGCATCTATGACAAAAAGGGGGAGAAGAAGTTTTTGTTGCTAAAAACTGCTAAAATTGATGCACATTTTTACTGACCCTGCGTGGTCATTATGCTATGGCCAAGTGTGGCCTCTCTCTTCTACTTACTCTCAAATAATTTTTTTCGGAGTAATTAGTGTTAGTTTTTCTTTCGGTTCATCGGAGCGTGGTTTCGTTTTGTCAAAATGCCAAGGGGGAGATTGATGATGCAAGTATGGCAGGTTTGACAAAACCAACATAAGTGAACAAGGAGCTGCTGCAGCTCAAACAATCAAGCAAGCCAGCCAGCAGCAGATACAGCAGGGGTTGCTGCAGCAGGTGCTGGTGCAAGTGCTGTATCAACTGTCCGAGTAGCAGTTTTATGCTGGGTGAGCTTTGAAGGTCTGGCAGCTTTGTGAAAGCTCTTAGAAGAATTTCTAAAATACCGTTGAGCATATTCCAGCAAGGTTTACTTGTCAGAGAAGGAGATTTGCATTGGAGTTATTGATCAAATCTAATCTCCTAGATTTTAGGAGATAATTGATCTTGTGGGTCAATTACCTAAACCTGAAAATTGCTTAAAGTGGTGCGGGTATTTAAGTAGAAGGGTTCAGGGCTGAAGAGGGTGATCGAAGCTGAGTGAGACAGGATAGTAGACACAGATTTCAGAGAGAGGATTTTTGGTGTGCTACGGACGTTGTTCTTCGATCATCACCCACGGGCAGAGCGTTGAGCGCAGAGCTGTGGTGAGTATTGCAGAAGAGAATCAGGTCTTGCAGAGACGGATTCGTGCATTGATCTGGAAGCCAATTCAGAGCTGTGGAGCTTGTTGGTTGATCAAAGGCAGCCGCGGAAGAACTGACGGGTGGAAGGCTCGTTCGAGGTTCGTGCGGAAGAACTCACTAGTGACAGGTGGTCACTGAGTGAGGGGGAGTTACTCAGAGTGTGCAGCGCTCTTGGAGTGGTTCGATCGGCTCGGCAGAAGGCCTTGGAGCGACGCGGACATTGTGCTTCAGCTGTGTGTTACAGCTGTTGCTGCAGCAACCCTGCTGAGTAGTGTAGTATAGAATAGGCTGAGTTCTTTGAGAGGATTGTAGCTATTCTAGACTGACATATTGTAGAGGGTGTGCTGACACAAATCAGAGCTTGTTCTGATTGTGTTGAGTGATCCACACGGGGTTAAGTAGCATAGGTTGCGTGCGTTGTAACCGAGTGTACTTGGAACCTTTGGTTGAGTGGATTGAGGACTAGAGAATTGTCCTCCCCAGACGTAGGCAGTTTGACCGAACTGGGTGAACAAACCTGTGCTTTGTTCATTGCTTGCTGAGATTATTTCTTGTGAACAAGAGTGTGCTGCAGCAACTGCTAGTTCACAAATCTGCCTAATTGAGACGCTGTGAAATTTCACAAATAATGCGTATAAATAGGCTCTATCAAACCCCCCACACTTGCCCCTTGTTCGTCCTCGAACAAGCACTCAAGCACGGATACTATTACCTATCTGGAGTCTAGCGCACAGTCTTGCACTCTGGCGCGATCTGCACTACTGATCACCTTGCGCTGCATTTCCTCCTGCGCACATCTGTTGTCAACAGTTTAAGTATAGTGATTTCGCAATTCATTACCTCTCAGCTGGGATGAAGACCATTTCGGATGACTGGGAGATAGCTCTTTATATGCTCCAGGTTGTCAGCTCCCACTCCGAGGATGGGTATATGGTTAACAGCGCAAGCTTCTTCCCGAGCGTGATTCTTCCGCGCACTTCCTGGGAACTCGAGCATTTCGATGATTTTCTGTGGCTTTTGCGCTCGCTGGTTTATTGTGCGCACGCTGATTCTCTCTCTCTCTCTTTTTTTTTTTGTAGCGCATATCATCTGCTGGTATTTTTTCCTTTTTATACAGCTTTGTCTATGATTCCTATCTTTCCCAGAACGGTTCCAGTCTCGGCCTCCGGATAACAGCTATGGAACAACGCCCCGCTCTCCCTTCATGGTCTGTCTGCGCAGGTCGGCGCACGCGTTTACACCCGCGCCTGCCTTCCTTAGCTCAACTTCCAGAGGGAAGGTGGTCTGTTTTCCCACCTCGCCACGCTTTTGGGTATTTTCCTTCGGCATCTGCGTGACTGAGCGCACTCTCTTGTTCCGAAGGTCGCGAAGCACAGGCCTCCACTGGCGCTCTCGACCATATACCTCTCCTCCGAAGCGCGAACGACTAACCGCCTCTCTAGAGCGTTTCTGTCAACTCCACATCCCCTGTATATCCCAACTAACAGGAGCAGAAAAAAACGAAAAAATATACTAAAACAGTAGATAGCAACGCACGCAATATGGATAGCGCAAACAAGTTGATCATTGTGCGCAGCCCGCACTCAAGCGCACTACTGCTACTGTTTCCTTCAATTAAACTAAGCTACACTAAAAAGCTCAAAAAAAACGTGAAATGTAAATGTAACGCTCCCCCCCCCCACACTTAAACAGAGACGTGTCCCCACGACTCAAGCTCAAGCTCACGGAGGACGCGCACATGCATGCCAGCAAAATAAAGAACATAAAAACTAAGAACATATAGTCAAAGTAGCGCAAATATAGCATAGGGACACAAAATGTAGCACAGTAGTTCAGCACACAAATAAATGTAACGCCCCCCCCCCCTACAGCGCTAGAAGTCATCTGAGCTAGACGCAGCCGCTGAACTATGCGCCTCCTCCTTTGAAGAATCCGTCATATCGGTGCTGGAGGAAGGCGGTACAACAGAAAGGGCGGCAGGCTGCTCCACGACATCATCCTCTGAAACGGGGTCCAATAGCGAGTCTGAGCTGGTGCTAATGATGGGTTCGGCTATAGGGGACCTTGGAATGGACGGCTGGGCAGGGGAAGGTGCAGGTGCTGGTACTTGCTCTGGTTCGGGGGTGGGTTCTGGTTCTGGGGCTGCTGGTGCTGGTGCTGGTGCTGGGGCTGACTCCGTTGCTGGCACTGGGGCTGGTGCTGGTACTGGGATGGGAGAGGGATCTGCTGGATGCACTGGGGGCTGAGTAAGAGGGCTGGCTGGCTGGTGCGGCGCACTGGGGGAACCTGGAGGTGGACGGTGCAGGCTGAGGAGAGGGGGAATCGCGTCTCCAAATCTCCACCTTGGTGGAGGGCTCATGCTTAAGTCCACCCCCTCTGGCGCTAAATATTCGAGCACGCGCATGACGTTGAACATCATACGCTGCTCTGCTGATGCTTCCTCAGGCGCCGCCTCAGCCTCAGTCCTTGGACGCCTCCCTTGGGCACGCGGGGGAGAATCCTCGATGGAAATGGTGACTGGCTCCCCCTGCGGTGCGCGGGCCCTCCGGTGCGCTCCAGTCTGCGCGCGGGTCCTTGCGCGCCTGACTGGAGGCACAACTTGCTCTGGGACTTCATCCTCCTCCATCTCCTGCGCGGCCTCTGCTGCTTGCACACTGCTCTCTACTCTTGGCCGCGGCATTCTGGCCGGCTGCAGGCGGTAGAACCACTCCAATGTGCCATCTTCCTTCACGGCTACCGCCCTGATCTGCAGCATGTGGGCGCGGTCCAGAGGGACAGCCGGCACCATTGTGTGCTCTGGCACCTCGGGCTCTCCATGTAATGCCCGCAGCAGGTGCGTAATAATTCCTCCGCAAGTCAGCGTCCCCTTGGTGCTGACTCGGCTCCAGTGGTGCATCATGTTTAGAACAAAGAGCGCCCTCTTTCCATGATAAAACGCCTTTTAGATCTCCATATCCAGCAAACTGATCTTCGGCGCACCATTAAAGCGCCCAATGATGGCATAGGCGACCAGGCGCCACAAGTAGAACATCCATGGGTCACGCAGCTCTCGTCCCCTGCTGCGCCCCGCGGCAAACACTGGCCCGGTTGCCATCTCGCGCCAAGCCTCCTGGTTGGTGTGCACGTCCATGTCAGCTTCTCGCACCTTAGCGCACCTTAATGTGCGCTTCGGCCTCTTAGCCGAAGCAATGTACCACACCCCTCGGTGCCGGTACCTTATCTTCATCTCTCCTGGCTCTAATGACGCCAGGAACTCGCAGGTGTCCTCCCTGTCTGCTGCGCTGTTGATCTCCAACAGCGCCTCCCAGCCCGCCAGCGCGAGCCTTTCCAAAATGAAGTCCTCCAAACCGACCTCCCGCAGGAACTCCCTGCTGATGCACGGAGTCCCGTACATCTCGAGCCTCAGGAAGGCCGCGTACATGCTGGCGAAGCGAGCTGGGGTAGCTTGGTCCTCTGCAGGCTGCATTTCTCTGGTCAACTCCGATCAACACTCCTCAAACACTCCAAAAATCCAAACTCCTCCGAAAGGGGCGCCTACTGCCCGCCTACAAAACCCACTAAACACCACTCCAATCGGCGCACTCTAACCTGGTGCGATTTCAAAACCCTAGAACACTCTTCCTCCGTACAAAACCCTATTGGAATCGTGCTCAAGTCTGGGGGAAAGGTTACCTGGGGTGAGTGCGGCCGGGTGTTCCTCAAATCTCTCTAAACTGATGCTGGGTTGAGCGCCGGACAGCGGGCGGAGGTGCGAAGGCGGGAGCTGCTTGCAACGGTCGAGTGTGAAAAAGTGCTGAAATTTTCTAAGTCCTGCCCTTATATACCCCCCTGACTGGCGCAGCTGTCCTGCGCACTGAAGTGCGCACGGACCTGCGCACTGCTGCTCGACTAAAAAAAACTACAAGACCTAAACTAACTAAAAGACACTAGAAAAACTGAAAGAAAGACATGTAAAAGTAAAACGAGTCGGGTTACCTCCCGACAAGTGCCTTTGTTTAACGTCGTTGGCTCGACTGTACCTCGTTACGTGCCCAAATGTGTGCCAGCGACCTCCCCCACTTTTGCTCCTGAGTGACCCTGCGCTTGTGTATGTGTTGTGTTCTTCTTGGTCCTGCGCAAAGGGTGAGAAGGGTAGTCAGCATGGATAATATGTGAGAAGTTTGCAGTAACGAGGGTAGATGAAGAGGAAGAAGAAATGTGAGCAATAGTTTCCAGTTATCCCTTTGGTGCATCTGGTGGTGCCTCTGGCGCAGCAGCTGGCACATCTGTTATCTCTGGCTCTGCCAACTCAATTTCGCGCGTTGTACCATCCCAAGGCTCTCCTAGATAACGTTTGACTCTCTGCCCATTGACCTGAAAACGATGCCGGTGCTCGTTTTCTAACTCGATTGTTCCGTAGGGGAAAACCTTGGTGACTGTGTACGGTCCAGTCCATTTGCTGCGCAGCTTTCCAGGCATGAGCTTCAGGCGTGATGAGAATAATAATACCTGGTCTCCTGGCTCAAAAGTGCGTCTGAGGATATGCTTGTCATGAAATGCTTTTGTCCGCTCCTTGTAATCGCGCAGTCCCTCATAGGCATCCAGGCGCAACTCTTCTAACTCGCTGAGCTCAAATGCGCGCTCCCTTCTGGCCTCATCTAAGTTCAGGTTGCAAATGCGTAAGGCCCAGTATGCTTTGTGCTCTAACTCCACTGGCAGGTGGCATGCTTTTCCGTAGACCAACCGAAACGGTGAAGTCCCGATTGGTGTCTTATGCGCAGTGCTGTATGCCCACAGCGCGTTGTCCAGGCGCTGGCTCCAATCTTTGCGCGATGGTCTCACAGTCTTCTCCAGTATGCGCTTGATCTCTCTGTTGGAGACCTCGGCCTGTCCATTTGTCTGAGGATGATAAGCAGTGGACGTCTTGTGGCACACTCCATAATGCTTGAAAACCTACGCCACAATCCTGTTGCAAAAGTGCGTCCCCTGGTCGCTGATGATTGCCTTAGGCACCCCGTACCTGCAAAAGATGTTAGTTTTTAGAAACTCAGCGACTGTCTTACCGTCATCCTTTCTTGTGGCCTTAGCTTCGACCCATTTGGAGACATAGTCCACCGCGACCAATATATATTCATAGCCGGCAGATGGGGGAAATGGCCCCATGAAGTCAATTCCCCATATATCAAACACTTCATCCACTAGGATCGGCGTCTGCGGCATCTCGTTGCGCGCTGATATGCCTCCTGTGCGCTGGCACCTGTCACAGTTCCTGCAGTAGTCATATGCGTCTCTAAACAGGCGCGGCCAATAAAATCCGCAGTCCAGGACTTTTCTGCTTGTGCGCTTGGGACCAAAGTGTCCTCCACATGCGTGCGCATGACAAAACATCAAAACAGAGTTAAATTCATGGTCAGGCACGCAGCACCTCAATATCTGATCAGGTCCTATTCTAAGCATATATGGATCATCCCAAAGATAATGCTTGGACTCATGTTTCAATCTCATGCACTGGGTTTTATTGAAATGCGGAGGAAACGTACTTGTGACCAGGTAATTCGCAATGTGCGCATACCATAGTACCTTACCTGTCAGCGCCATCAGATGCTCGTCAGGAAATGTCTCCGTGATCTGCCCTGGCTCCTCCTCTTTCACGATCCTGCTCAGGTGGTCAGCAACTGTGTTCTCCGTGCCCTTCTTGTCTTTGATCTCCAAGTCAAATTCCTGAAGTAGGAGCACCCAGCGCATCAGGCGCGGCTTAGTTTCCTTCTTGGACATTAGGTAGCGGATGGCTGCGTGGTCTGTGTATATGATGACCCTAGCGCCTAGAACATATGCACAGACTTCTCCAGCGCAAACACAATTGCCAGAAGTTCCTTCTCCGTAGTGGTATAGTTCCTCTGCGCAGCGTCCAGTGTGCGCGATGCATAATAGATGGCGTGCGGCTTCTTGTCCACTCGCTGCCCCAGGACTGCACCTACTGCATAATCGCTTGCGTCGCACATCAGTTCAAATGGCAGGTTCCAGTCTGGCGCGCGCATCACTGGAGCACTGGTCAGCGCCTCCTTCAGCTTATCAAATGCGGCCCTGCACTCATCAGTAAAATCGAAGCACACATCCTTTTGCAAGAGGTTAGACAGGGGTATACAAATCTTAGAAAAATCCTTTATGAAGCGCCTGTAAAACCCAGCGTGCCCGAGGAATGACTTCACATCGCGCACGTTAGTGGCATAAGGTAGATTAGAAATAAGATCTATCTTAGCTTTATCTACCTTGATCCCGTCCTCTGAGATGATATGCCCTAGTACTACACCATGCGTTACCATGAAATGACATTTTTCATAATTGAGTACTAGGTTCTTAGAGATGCAGCGCTCTAAAACCTTATCAAGATGAGTCAAGCATGCATCGAAGGTACCTCCATATACAGTAAAATCATCCATGAACACTTCTATGCATATACCAATCATATCAGAAAAAATGCTCATGACAAGGCGTTGGAACGTACCTGGCGCGTTACACAGCCCAAATGACATGCGCCGAAACGCAAACGTACCGAACGGGCAGGTGAACGTGGTCTTCTCCTGATCCTCCGCAGCTATGGGTATTTGGTTGTACCCTGAATATCCATCCAAGAAACAAAAATAGGGCTTACCTGCTAATCGATCCAGCATCTGATCCATAAAGGGTAGCGGGAAATGGTCCTTGCGCGTGACTGCGTTAAGCTTCCTGTAGTCAATGCACATGCGCCATCCAGTTTGTATGCGCTTGGGAACTAGCTCGCCCTGCGCATTCTCTTCCACTGTGATTCCTCCCTTCTTCGGCACAACGTGCACTGGACTTACCCATTTGCTGTCTGAAATAGGGTAAATGACTCCTGCGTCAAGCAACTTTAGAATCTCCTCCTGCACCACCTCCATCATATTTGGATTCAATCTGCGCTGAGCCTCCCTGGATGGTTTGGCACCATCTTCCAACAGAATTCTATGCATGCACACGTCTGGGCTCACTCCACGCAGATCAGCCAGTGTCCATCCTATGGCGCGCTGGTTCTTGCGCAGCACCTGCTGTAAGCGCACTTCCTGCTCCTCTTCTAACCCTTTCTTTATGATCACTGGCAGGGTGTCCTCATTTCCTAAGAAAATGTATTTGAGGTGCTCTGGGAGTTGCTTCAGTTCGACCTTGGGTGCCTATTCAATAGAGGGCAAGATTTTGTTGGCAGTGCAAATATGAACTATATCGTGTACCTGTTTGGATTCTGGTTCAGCACTGCTCAGCTCGTCTTCCTGCTCCTCCGACTCTGCCTGTGCCAGTGGCTCTGGTCCTACCGTTGCGCTTGCACATTGCGCATCTGTGACTAAATCATCAAGGCTATCCATCGCGTGCACTGTGGCGTCCTCATGTGGATGCTGCATCCCCTTGAATATATTGAAATGGATTTCTTCGCCATCAACCTCCATGGAGAGCGTGCCCCTCCACACGTCTATCTTTGTGCGCGCGGTCATCAGAAAAGGTCTGCCCAGTAGGATCTGCGCACTGCTGGTGCTTGATTCACCCTCCATTTCTAGCACATAGAAATCTACTGGGAACACCAGCTCTCCTACTCGCACGAGAACATCCTCTATCATGCCTGCAGATTGTTTGCACGACCGATCTGCTAGCTGAATGGTGAGACCTGCAGGCTTTAGTGGTCCAAGGCGCAATGTCGCATATAGGGAATAAGGTAACAAATTGATGGATGAGCCTAAATCAATCATGCAATTGCTTACTGTGGTCTTGCCTAAAGTGCATGGGATGGTGAACGTACCTGGGTCTCGGCACTTAGGTGGTACCTTATGTTGCACAATCTCTGAGGCCTGCGCATTTAGCATTACCTTTGCGTACTCGCCTTTCCTCCTTTTGTTTGTGCATAGCTCCTTTAAAAACTTGGCGTACCTAAGGATTTGCCGAACTGCTTCGATAAGGGGAATGTTTATTTCCACCTTGCTGAATAACTCGTATAGCTCCTTATTTTTGTTTCTTGGACATTAGGTAGCGGATGGCTGCGTGGTCTGTGTATATAATGACCCTAGCGCCTAGAACATATGCACGGAACTTCTCTAGCGCAAACACAATAGCCAGAAGCTCCTTCTCCGTGGTGGTGTAATTCCTCTGCGCCGCGTCCAGTGTGCGCGATGCATAATAGATGGCGTGCGGTTTCTTGTCCACTCGCTGCCCCAGAACTACACCAACTGCATAGTCGCTTGCGTCGCACATCAGTTCAAATGGCAGGTTCCAGTCTGGTGCGCGCATCACTGGCGCACTGGTCAGCGCTTCCTTCAGCATATCAAATGCGGCCCTGCACTCAACAGTAAAATCGAAGCACACATCCTTTTGCAAGAGGTTAGACAGGGGTATACAAATTTTAGAAAAATCCTTTATGAAGCGCCTGTAAAACCCAGCGTGCCCGAGGAATGACTTCACATCGCGCACGCTAGTGGCATAAGGTAGATTAGAAATAAGGTCTATCTTAGCTTTGTCTACCTTGATCCCCTCCTCTGAGATGATGTGTCCTAGCACTACACCATGCGTCACCATGAAATGGCATTTTTCATAATTAAGCACTAGGTTCTTAGAAATGCAGCGCGCTAGGACCTTATCTAGATGAGTTAAGCACGCATCAAAGGTACCTCCATATACAGTAAAATCATCCATGAACACTTCTATGCATATACCAATCATATCAGAGAAAATGCTCATGACAAGGCGTTGGAACGTACCTGGCGCGTTACACAGCCCAAATGACATTCACCGAAACGCAAACGTTCCGAACGGGCAGGTGAACGTGGTCTTCTCCTGATCCTCCGCAGCTATGGGTATCTGGTTGTACCCTAAATATCCGTCCAAGAAACAAAAATAAGGCTTACCTGCTAATCTGTCCAGCATCTGATCCATAAAGGGTAGCGGGAAATGATCCTTGCGCGTTACTACGTTAAGCTTCCTGTAGTCGATGCACATGCGTCATCCAGTCTGTATGCGCTTGGGAACTAGCTCGCCCTGCGCATTCTCTTCCACTGGACTGACCCATTTGCTGTCCGAGATGGGGTAAATGACTCCTGCGTCAAGCAACTTTAGAATTTCCTTCTGCACTACCTCCATCATATTTGGGTTCAATCTGCGCTGAGCCTCTCTAGATGGTTTGGCACCATCTTCCAACAGAATTCTATGCATGCATACGTCTGGGCTCACTCCACGCAGATCTGCCAGTGTCCATCCTATAGCGCGCTGGTTCCTGCGCAGCACCTGCTGTAAACGCACTTCCTACTCCTCTTCTAATCCTTTCTTTATGATCACTGGCAGGGTGTCCTCATTTCCTAAGAAAATGTATTTAAGGTGTTCTGGAGGTTGCTTCAGCTCGACCTTGGGTGCCTGTTCAATAGAGGGCAAGATTTTAGTGGCAGTGCAAATATGAACTATGTCGTGTACCTGTTTGGATTCTGGTTCAGCACTGCTCAGCTCCTCGTCCTGCTCCTCCAACTCTGCCTGTGCTAGTGGCTCTGGTTCTATTATTGCGCTTGCACATTGCGCATCTGAGACTAAATCATCAATGCTGTCCATCACGTGCACTGTGGCGTCCTCGTGTGGGTGCTGCATCCCCTTGAATATATTGAAATGGATTTCTTCGCCGTCAACCTCCATGGAGAGTGTGCCCCTCCACACGTCTATCTTCGTGCGCGCGGTCATCAGGAAAGGTCTGCCCAGTAGGATCTGCGCACTGCTGGTGCTTGATTCACCCTCCATTTCTAGCACATAAAAATCTGCTGGGAACACCAGCTCTCCTACTCGCACGAGAACATCCTCTATCATGCCTGCAGGTTGTTTGCAAGACCGATCTGCTAGCTGAATAGTGAGACCTGCAGGCTTTAGTGGTCCAAGGCGCAATGTCGCATATAGGGAATAAGGTAACAAATTGATGGATGCGCCTAAATCAATCATGCAGTTGCTCACTGTGGTCTTACCTAAAGTGCACGGGATAGTGAACGTACCTGGGTCTCGGCACTTAGGTGGTACCTTATGTTGCACGATCGCTGAGGCCTGCGCATTGAGCATTACCTGTGCGCATTCGCCTTTCCTCCTCTTGTTTGTGCACAGCTCCTTTAAAAACTTGGGGTATCTGGGAATCTGCCGAACTGCTTCGATAAGGGGAATGTTGATTTCCACCTTGCTGAATAACTCGTATAGCTCTTTATCCAGCGCTTCCTTTCTAGCCGATGGTGCCTGCACAGGAAAAGGTGCAGGTATATTAGTACGATTCGTGCCCTTGTCATTTATTTGTGTTATACCTGGTGCTTCGCCCTGCTGGCTTGTGGCTGGCACTTCTGGTTGCGCATCTTGCTCTGGTTGCGCATTCTGTTCTGCTGGATCCGGGACTTGCACAGCTGGTTGCGCGGGCACCTTCGTGGTCTGCTCTGCTCCTATTGTGCGCCCAGTCCTCAGTGTCACTGCATTGACTCCTCCTTTGCGCTCTGCCTCGGCGTGGCCAGTTCCCTCCTGAGTAGCGCGATCTTTGCTGCTGGATAGAATTTGTCCAGGAACTTCTTCTGCAGCTGCTCCCATGTGTGAATTGATCCTGCGGGTAAGTTCATCAACCAATGTCTGGCTGTATCACACAGTGAAAATGGGAATGCCTTCATCTTCAGCGCCTCATCGCTCTCCCCTTCGGTCTTCATGTTCTCGCATATGACTAGGAATTCTCGCACATGCTTGACTGGATTTTCGTTGTTCATTCCGTGGAACTTGGGCATGTGATGAATGAGCGAGCTTCTTAGTTCAAAATGACCGCCTGGCGGAAGCACGATGCACCATGGCTGGTTAACTGTGAGTGGGGCTGACATCTCGCGCACTGTTCTGCGTCGCGCGGCCTGTTGCACGGGTGGCGCATGATACACTTCAGCGGCCCTCCTTGCTTCAACCTCGCGCTGCACTTCCTCTCTGAACAGGGCTGCGCGGTTATGTGCTCTTGCCTCCTCTGGGGTTCTGTCCCCTAAGTTGTCCCCAACGACACTGTTATCCTCCATGACCTGTTCTAAATCTCAAAGAAAACGAAATTAAAAGATAACTAATGCTGCTGCGTCTGTTAGTGCGCAACTAGAATCTACGCAGCGCAACTGTTTCAAGGTTGCGCAGGCTGATGGTGATTGCGCGCTGTCAGAAACAACAACGAGAAATCAAAACAAACTGAAAATAACTAGTTACTAAAAAAGGAAAAAACGTAAACTAGCTAGAACTTAGCTGTGTTGCTCCCCGGCAACGGCGCCAAAATTTGATCGCGCGTCGTTGTGCGCGTCAAATTAATCCTTCCTCTTCCACTAGTACAGCGGTTAAGTAAGGGTCGATCTCCACAGGGAGCAAGTAGTTCAGTTTTAGCCAGTAACCTACACTTATGAAATTGGGGGGTGAGTGATTGGTTTGCGCGATGCGCAAGTAACAGTAATGAATGCAGGGATTGCACTAGGCGTGCGCAGGCAATAGAGATTAAGTACTATGACTATGAGAAGTATCGGCGCAGACAATCCTCTGTGAGTGTATTCCTTATCATCGACTCTAAATGTCTATAGCTCGGGTTGCTAATGTTAGTGTCCGATCAAGGCTTCCTAACATGTGCGCATGTTCCGATCAAAGTTCATTTGCTATTAATTCTTACACTAGACTAAACAACTACGAATCCGATCAAGGTAGTAATTGCCTATCCTAGCACGTTACTCCTAGTTGGCACCGTCAGGCTATTCAACTAGTTTAACAAACAACAACAAGCAACAAGAGTAAGATTGCGGTTCAAGGCTTCCCCTACTCTTGTAACAAGCTGCCAGTAATGTGCACATAATTAATATAAGAAAACAAGCTATGCATTAAGCGCAAGTCTCAAAGGAAATACTCATAGATTCATGCCCAACCGATACTAAGCGTTTAGCTAGACATGCTAGTGGTAAACATCATAGAAACAGTAAATAATAACTAAAGTGTCCAAGAAAACAATAGCAAACAGTGCGTGCAGGTTGCAGTCTTGGCTGGCGCAGTCGGCTGGCGCAGATCCTCTCTACAAGCTCGTGTGTTTTCCAGTCCTGCTGCGCACTGCCTCCTAGGTGAATCCTGAGAATCGTCTCTAAACCCTAGCCTCCCTCTCTTCTTTATATACTGCTCAGGGGCTCATCCTTGGCAACTTCCAAATCTGGTCGTGTCAGGATTTGGAAATACCATCATCTGCGCCTGGCGCACGGCATCTGCTTAGCGCAATTGGTTAGCGCACCGTTGTCGACTCTGCCAATTCTTCTGTTTGCGCCGCTATCTCCGCAGGCTGTGTGATGCGCGTCCTAAACGCTGCCTGTTAGCGCGTATCCGACTTAGGCCCTTGTTTTGCCCTGAAATACAAAAACACTGGAAACCAGTAATCTTGTACATAAAATATTGCAAACAAGCATAGGGTTGTCATCTAAATAATGCGTATAAATAGGCTCTATCAGTCACTCAGGAGCAAGAGTGGGGGAGGTCGCTGGCACACATTTGGGCACGTAACGAGGTACAGTCGAGCCAACGACGTTAAGCAAAGGCACTTGTCGGGAGGTAACCCGACACGCTTTCCTTTTACACGTTTTTCTTTATAATGTTCTTTATTTTGCTTGCATGCATGTGCGCGTTCTCCGTGCGCTTGAGCTTGAGTCGTGGGGACACGTCTCTGTTTAAGTGTGGGGGGTTTGGGAGCGTTACACTTACATTTCACGTATTTTTGATCATTTTAGTATAGCTTAGTTTAAGTGAAGGAAACAGTAGCAGTAGTGCGCTTGAGTGCGGGTTGCGCACACTGTTCAGCTTGTTTGCGCTATCCATATTGCGTGCGCTGCTATCTACTGTTTTCGTATATTTTTTCGTTTTTTTCTGCTCCTGTTAGTTGGGATATACCGGGGATGTGGAGTTGACAGAAACGCTCTAGAGAGGCGGTTAGTCGTTCGCACTTCGGAGGAGAGGTATATGGTCGAGAGCGCGAGTGGAGGCCTGTGCTTCGCGACCTTCGGAACAAGAGAGTGCGCTCAGTCACGCAGATGCCGAAGGCAAGTACCCAAAAGCATGGCGAGGTGGGAAAACAGACCACCTTCCCTCTGGAAGTCGAGCTAAGGAAGGCGGGCGCGGGTGTAAACGCGTGCGCCGACCTGCGCAGATAGACCATGGAGGGAGAGCGGGGCGGTGTTCCATAGCTGTTATCCGGAGGCCGAGACTGGAACCGTTCTGGGAAAGATAGGGATCATAGACAAAGCTGTACACAAGAGAAATACCAGCAGATGATATGCGCTACAAAAGAATCAGCATGCGCACAAATAAGTACCAGCGTGCGCAAAATCCACAAAGAAAATCATCAAAAGGCTTGAGTTCCCAGGCAGTGCGCGGAAGAATCACTCATGGGAAGAAGCTTGCGCTGTTAACCATATACCTATCCTCGGAGTGAGAGCTAACAACCTGGCGCCTATGAAGAGCTATCTCCCAGCCATCCGAAATGATTTTCATCTCAGCTGAGAGGTAATGAATTTCGAAATCATTATATTAGAACTGTTGAAAGCAGTTGTGCGCAGGTGGTAGAGCAGCGCAAGGTGATCAGTAGTGCAGATCGCGCCAGAGTGCAAGACTGTGCGCTAGACTCCAGAGAGGTAGTAGTATCCGTGCTTGAGTGCTTGCTCGAGGACGAACAAGGGGCAAGTGTGGGGGGTTTGATAGAGCCTATTTATACGCATTATTTAGATCATAACCCTATGCTTGTTTGCATTATTTTATGTACAAGATTATTGGTTTCCAGTGTTTTTGTATTTCAGGGTAAAACGAGGGCCTAAGTCGGATACGCGCTAACAGGCAGAGTTTAGGACGCGCATCACACAGCCTGCGGAGCTAGCAGCGCAAACAGAAGAAATTGGCAGAGTCGACCACGGTGCGCTAACCGATTGCGTTAACCAAGGTGCCGTGCGCCAGGCGCAGATAGTGGTGTTTCCAAATCTTGACACGACCAGATTTGGAAGTTGCCAAGGATGAGCCTCTTGAGTAGTATATAAAGAGAAGAAGGCTAGGGTTTGAGAGACACATTGATTAGCATCATCATCATAAGATCAGAAGAGAGAGCGGCAGAACTGAAAAACACACGAGCTTGTTGAGAGGACCTGCGCCAGCCGAGACTGCAATCTGCACGCACTGTTTGCTATTGTTTTCTTGGACACTTTAGTTATTATTTACTGTTTCTATGATGTTTACCACTAGCATGTCTAGCTAAACGCTTAGTATCGGTTGGGCATGAATCCATGAGTATTTCCTTTGAGACTTGCGCTTAATGTATAGCTTGCTTGCTTATATTAATTCTGTGCACATTGTTGGCAGCTTGTTACATGAGTAGGGGAAGCCTTGAACCGCAATCTTACTCTTGTTGCTTGTTGTTGTATGTTAAACTAGTTGAAAAGCCTGACGGTGCCAACTAGGAGTAACGAGCTAGGATAGGCAATTACTACCTTGATCGGATTCGTAGTTGTTTAGTCTAGTTCAAGAATTAATAGCACATGAACTTTGATCGGAACATGCGCACATGTTAGGAAGCCTTGACCGGACACTAACTTAAGTAAAATCAAGCTACAGACGTTTAGAGTCGATGATAAGGAATACACTCATAGAGGATTGTCTGCGCCGATACTTCTCATAGTCATAGTACTTAATCTCTATTGCCTGCGCACGTCTAGTGCAAATTCCTGCGTTTACGACTGTTTACTCGCGCATCGCGCAACCCCAATCACTCACACCCCCAGCTTTCGTAAGTGTAGGTCACTGGTTAAAACTGAACTACTTGCTCCCTGTGGAGATCGACCCTGACTTAACCGCTGTACTAGTGGAAGAGGAAGGATTAATTTGACGCGTACAACGACGCGCGATCACCTGCAATACAAAAACACTGGAAACCAGTAATCTTGTACACAAAATAATGCAAACAAGCATAGGGTTATGATCTAAATAATGCGTATAAATAGGCTCTATCATGGTTGGATCACTCAAACAATTTGAGATGAAGCTGGTTAAAGAAGAGCCTACTCCTAAGGAGAATATAGAACTGAAGGCAGAGACAGAAATGAAGAAGCCAGCTCCAGATGACCAGCTGAGTATGCTGGTAAAGAACCTTGGGAAACTCCTGAAGAACATGGATTCAACAACTGGGCAAAGCTCTTCCAAACGAAAACAATTTAGAAGAGGTGGAGAGAATAAAAGGAGAGGGAAGGAATCTGCTCAAAATGATGATGAAAAGAGAAAAAGAAGAAAGAGCATGAAGTATTGGAACTGTGAAGGATATGGTCATCGACAAGTCGACTGTACTAGTAAACCAATGAAGAAGGCCGATCAGAAAAAATGCTCTTTCTGCCAGCGGGAGTTAAGACGAGACAGATCTGAGTGAAGATGAATGCAACATGGTCAGATCCAGATCAGTCAGAAAAGGCAGAAAAACACAAGGTAGGGTGAATCAGCTTCTGCTACAGCAATCCCTATATCACCATGTCAAGACACTATTAAAGTATAAAAGATGTTATAGGTGCGGGCTCAAAGGTCACATTAGGAGGAACTGTCCATCAGCATACCACAGAAAGGGGTCAGCCAGAAAAACACCTAAGCACAACTATGGGAGAACTCAGCATCTTGCTCTTATCAGCACAGCAAGTTCCTCGACCAAGGTTAGCAGATGCTATAGCAACCTTGCATAACTTGAGTATTGTTTAGAATAGGCTAAGTTTCGAGGAGATAGTAGCTAGTCTAGATAGATATCAGTAGAGGGTGTGCAGACACAAGTCCGAGCCTGTTCTGATTGTGTGCGAGGATCCACCTAAGGTTGAGTACTTGGGTACTTGGAAACCTTGAGAATAGTGGATTGAGGACTGAGAAGAGTCCTCCCCAGACGTAGGCAATTTGGCTGAACTGGGTGAACAAACTTGTGTCCTTGATCTTTCCTGCTGAAACAGTTTCCGAGTGAACAAGAGTGTGCTGTAGCAACTGCTTGTTCACCAATCTGTGTATCAGAGGCGTTGTGAATTTCACGCTCTCTCTCCGCTCTAGCACTTTGAATATTGCTCTGCTCTTTTTCAATATCTGAAGTGCTTGGATTCTATGTTCGATAGATACTTTGCTGCTCTGCCCAACCTCCTTTAAATAGGAACTCCATGCTCCATCAATATCAAATTTAGGAAGATTCCTTAAAGATCTCAACAAGATCTTATCTATTCGTAGGAGATTAGATTTGTTTGGAGAAACAAATCTTTCCACAATCAAATCTTCTCCTGGATACGGGAATCTCCACTGGGATATTCTCTCTGAATATTTAGAAGCTCCTCCAAGATCTCAACAAGATCATATCTGGGTAGATTGTTCTTTGCGCCAATACTGCTACTACAGCTCCCTGCTACAGCTCTTGCTGTAGCAACTACGTATTCACTGAGCTTGTTCACTCTGGCTGGATTTGCACAAGCTGCTGTCTTCACACAGGCAGCTGCATCATCTTGCTCTCTATCTTCACGATACTCTACCAACCTGTTGCGATGCTGGCAGCAACCCTCCGTACGTTCTTTGGGCTACTCCAAGTTAATCGGCATGCTTTTGACTCTGGGAATTGCATTTAGAAAGCTTTCGTTGCTCTTCTCTTCAATTCTGGGCAGCTTGTACTTCACACGGAACTCTGCTATTTAGGATGCTCCAGCTTTTTGCTACACAGGTTGCTGTAGCAATGCCTTGTGCACTCTGCTTGTTCTCTCTGGAACGCTCTGCATCAGCTGCTGTCTTCACACGTTTGCTGTAGCAGACTCTTGTGCACCTTGTAGGAGTTTGTCAATGATGCCACATACCTTAAACAATCTCCCCCTTGACATTTTTGATAAAATCCAAGGACCCTTATGAACTTAGGCAATCCTTATCTCGTCTTCAGACTCCTTCTCTAGCAGATTCCTCAAGATTCATCTCAAGTCAAGGACTCTGTCGATCTCAAGCTATCCCTAGCTTGTCTTCTGCCTTCTTCTCAAGTGGTGTCTTCAGATAGCTTCTGTTGTCATCGGGTGGTGTACTAACTTCTTGCTCTTTCTTGTTTTGTCAGTCTTTGGAAGAAGCTCCAGGTTCAATCTTCGCGGGAAGCTGTAGCAACTTCTTGCGCTGGTTTTGTCAAGGATGCCATTACCTTAACACACCTGCATTCAAATACCTTCAAGTGAGATATGTTAGGTTTGCGTCCCTTCAACAACTCATACGGAGTCTTATTCAGAAGAGGTCTTAAGTAGGCTCTGTTCAGCACATGACATGTCGTGTTCATTGCTTCTCCCCAAAATCTTTTGGGTAGACCACTTTCCAACAACATGGTCCTGGTCATATCTTCCAGGGTCCTGTTCTTCCGCTCAACTACCCCATTCTGTTGTGGAGTCCTTGGTGATGAAAAGTTGTGTTGAACACCTTGACAAGCACACCAGCTGAAGAACTGTGCGTTGTCGAACTCGGTACCATGATCTGACCTGATACTCTTCAGTTTCTGAACGAGTGACGTCTCAACCGCCTTGGCCCAAGCTTCAAATTCCTCAAATACCTCAGTCTTAGAAGACAGAAATATTGTCCACATGAACCTTGAATAGTCATCGACCAACACGAACACGTACTTTTCCCTCCTATGGTCTAAGTCCTCATTGGCCCGCGTAAGTCCATATGCACCAACTCTAAAGGTCGATTGGTACTCACCACGTTCTTTGGATGAAATGAGGTTCTGGTCTGCTTACCCCTTGTACAAGCAACACATACTTGATCGGGTACATGACTCACTTCAGGTAAGCCATGAACAAGTTCCAGTCTCTGGAGCTTCCTTATTAACCTCAGATTCACATGTCCTAGACGCCTGTGCCATAGGTCGGAGTCATCTGCCCTTGATGACAGACAGAGGTACTCATCTGGATCCCACTGTGGATCAGTCTTTTACACTCCGTTTTTAACTATGCCTTTGAGAAGAATCTTACCTGTACTCAGAGACTTCACATGGCAACCATCAGTGGTGAAAACAACTTTGTTGTTCCCACCTTGACAAAGTTGATCAAACTTTAAATTGTGAACTAGATTCACATCATCAATACTAATTTTCCTATTCAAACTAACCATACCTGTTCCGAAGATCTCACCTTTACTTCTATTGCCAAAAGTAATTGAGCCTCCGGAATGTTGCTGCAGAGAAGAGAAATGGTCCATCTTTCCAGTCATGTGACTTGAGCATCCGTCGTCTACATACCAGGGACCTGTTCCTCTCTCCACCTGCACACAAACGTTCAGTTCTTACGCACCCATATTAGCTTCACCTTTTTGGGTTTCTTGTCAGAACTAGAATCAACACAAGTAATAGGTTTAGAAGAATTCAAATTAGTATCGGTTTTGACAGTTCGATCCTGCCGGGTACGTGTTCCTCTCTTGGAACCACCTGGTTTCTGATCCTTGTCTTTGAGGCTTGCCTAGCAGTACACTTTGCCCTAAAGTGTCCCTTTTTTCCACAGCGAAAACAGATTTTCTTCTTTCTGAAGTTCACCTTATTAAAATCAGCAATCTTTTCTTTTTACTTGCTGAAGTTAATGCCAGCTAGTTTCTGACCTTGAGCGATCTTTGCCCAGATATGGTAGCCCTTACCATATGTCTTAGTCTCGTCTCGGAGATGCACCTTTACCCGTGGAGTACTCCTGGGCTCTCCAGCTTTCTGAAATTTCTTTGCAATGGTCACATCTCCATAACCCAAACCTGGTTTAGACTTCTTTGTTCCCGGAACAATCTTCTTCACCTTATCAATGGGTTCATGTACCTGCAATCTGGAAACAGTCTCTCGTTCGCGAACGAGTTCCTTCATAAGTTGCCGAATCATGGCTGACTTTTCGTCAATATGAGCTTCTTGCTCAGCAATAATGTTAGTCAACTCATCATTTTTATCACAAAGACTTTTAATAATGAGTAACAAATCAGCACGTGATTATATTCAGAATGATTAGAGGAATGACTTACCTCTAATGTTGATGACCTTCCCTTGGCCATAAGACACAAGTTCCTCCCTGAGGACCTATTCCCGCACTGACTCCTCAAGTCACTGTCCTCTTCTGAATCTCCCCATGCTGCGATCATTGCCTTCTTGTCCTTTGATTTCTCATCATTGGATTTCTCCTTGTTGAACTTATCCTTCTTTTTCTTCCAGCAGTCTTTGGCGAAATGACCCTTTTTACCACAATAGAGACATTCGTCATCCTTCCCTGCAGTGCGCTTTGAAGAAGAGGTCTTCGAACTGAATTTCTAGTTGGCAATCCTCAATGCCTTAGTCAGGAGCACCAAATCATATTTGTCTTCTGTTTTTTCTTTAGACTCATTCTCTTTCCCTTTGGATTTCTTGGACTTCCCTTTCTCACTAACCAATGCAATCTCTTTGCTCCTTTCTGAGGTTCACGTCCCTCGAGCTTGCATTTCTCAATAAGCATGTTGCTTTCGAGCTTAGAGACCAGCTCTTCTAGAGTGATTCTCTTTGTTTCAGGAAGAGCAGCCAAAGTCATTGAAAATATCATCCCATTCTGAAGTAAGTCCTTGTAGGAAGTGATGAGTAACCTCCCATTCCTCATACTCCTTTCCCAGTCTTGACAAAGTTGATAGACTTCTTTGAAGCCTTGAGTGGTAGCCATGTATCGATTTGTCCTTAGCTTGACGAAGACTGTTATACTTCAACTGAACAGTGAGGATCCTATTCCTCTTGACGTCTCCAATTCTCTTAAGAGCATTGATAGAGCCTATTTATACGCGCTATTTAGATCCTAACACTATGCTTGTTTGCATCATTTTGTGTACAAGATTACTGGTTTCCGGTGTTTTTGTATTCCAGGGCGAAACGAGGGCCTAAGTCGGATACGCGCTAACAGGCAGCGTTTAAGGAGCGCAACACACAGCCTGCGGAGCTAGCAGCGCAAACAAGATAGGAAGTGGCAGAGTCGACTACGGTGCGCAGACTGATTGCGCTAACCAATGTGTGCAGTGCGCTATGCGCAAGATAGTGGTGTTTCCAAATCTTGACACCAACGGATTTGGAAGTTGCCAAGGCCGTCCTTGGGCCTCATGAGCAGTATATAAAGAGAGGAAGGCTAGGGTTTGAAAAGAGAAGCAACAGACACATCATAGCACACGAGAAAGAGGCAAACCTGAAAAACACACAAGCTGCTGCGAGGATCTGCGCTAGCCGACTGCACGAGCCGAGACACTGCAACCTGCACGCACCTGCTTGTTACTATTTTCTTGGATACTTTAGCTGTTATTTACTATTTCTATGATGTTTACTACTAGCATGTCTAGCTAAACGCTTTGTATCGGTTGGGCATGATTCTATGAGTATTTCCTTTGAGACTTGTGCTTAATGCATAGTTTGTTTGCTTGTATTAATTCTGTACACACGGTTGACAGCTAGTTGCATGAGTAGGGGAAGCCTTGAACCGCAATCTTACTCTTGCTACTTGTTTGTTATATGTTAAACTAGTTGGTAGCTTGACGGTGAATACTAGGAGTAACGCGCTAGGATAATCAGTTGCTACTGTGACAGGATTCGTAGCTGCTTAGACTAGTTTCAAGAATTAATAGCTCATGAACTTTGATCGGAACATGCGCACATGTTAGGAAGCCTTGATCGGACACTAACTTCAGTAAAACGAACTATAGACGTTTAGAGTCGATGATAAGGAATACATTCATAGAGGATTATCTGCGCCGATACTTTTCATATTCATAGTACTTAATCTCTACTGCCTGCGCACGTCTGGTGCAAATCCTGCGTTAACTTGTTTATTCGCGCACCTGCGCAACCCAATCACTCACACCCCCAATTTTCGTAAGTGTAGGTTACTAGTTAGAGCGAGTCTGCTCGCTCCCTGTGGGATCGACCCTGACTTAGCCGCTATACTAAGTGGAGAAGGAAGGATTAATTTGACACGCACAATGACGCGTGCAATCAAATTTTGGCGTCGTTGCCGGGGAGCAACACAGATAAGCTTTAACCAGCTTAAGTTTTCTTTTACAATAGTTAGTTATTTCTGTTTGCTTTATTCTCGTTGTTGTTTCTGACAGCGCGCAATCAACATCAGCCTGCGCAACCTTGAAACAGTTGCGCTGCGCAGATTCTAGTTGCGCACTGACAGACGCGACAGCTTAGTGGTCTTTTAATTTCGTTTTCTTTGAGATTCAGAACAGGTCATGGAGGACAATACTGTCGTTGGAGACAACTTAGGGGACAGAACCCCAGAGAATGCGAGGGCGGATTGCTACCCATGGAGCTGAGATTATTGAATGCATGCGCAGGAGGCGACATTTGCAACATGTACCCAGAGGACGCGTGGCAGCTGATAGAAGACTCTGCTGGGCAGGTAAGACATCAGCTAACACTTGAAAATAGTCGTGCTCGTTCTGTGCATCAGGTAGAAACAAGCACTGAGATAAAGGAAATGAAGGCCATGCTGCAGAAGTTGATGCATGCGCAGGGGGCGCAACCAGCTGCGCCAAAAGCATGCGAATTCTGTACATCCACTGAGCACAAAACCGATCATGTCCCACACTTTTCGAGGAATCGGGAGATGTCAATGCTCTAGGAGGATGAGATAATAGAGGGGCACAGAGGCAGAATCAGCCGCGTTTTGGACTGGCCGCAAATGGGTTTAGATGGAAGGAGGAAAACAATTTCCAGAGGCAGTCCGCGGATCAGTGCGCACCACAGCAGACGCAACAAGCTGCGCCCTACAATCCACCGCATCGCCGCACTGACGCACCAGCGCAAAACAACCAGCAGCCGAGGCAATCCTCAAAAGATATCGTGGGGCAAGTAGCAGACACAGTGCGCAAGAATGATGAGAAGTATGACAAGAGGTTCGAGTCCATTGAAAAGCAGCTATCACAGATCGCTACCACGGTGTATGAGCTGAAAAAGAGCGATGGCAACCTGCCTTCGCAAGTGATCCAGAATCCCAAGGGAGGAGTCAACGCAGTGACACTGAGGACTGGGCGCACGGTAGGAACAGAGCAGCCGCAAAGGCGCCCGCGCAACCAGTTGCGCACGCTCCAGATCCAGTAGAGCAAGATGCGCAACCAGAAGCGCCAGCCACAAGCCAGCAGGGCGAGGCGCCAGGTATGGCGCAATCAAAAGACAAAGGCATGAATCGTACTAACATACCTGCACCTTTCCCTGTACAGGCACCATCGGCTAGGAATGAAGCGCTTGATAAGGAGCTCTACGAGTTATTCAGTAAGGTGGAAATAAACATTCCCCTTATTGAAGCAGTTCGGCAGATCCCTAGGTACGCCAAGTTTTTAAAGGAGCTGTGCACAAACAAGAGGAGGAAAGGCGAGTGCGCACAGGTAATGCTAAATGCGCAGGCCTCAGCAATCGTGCAACATAAGGTACCACCTAAATGCCGAGACCCAGGTACGTTCATCATCCCATGCACTTTAGGTAAGACCACAGTAAGCAACTGCATGATTGACTTAGGCGCATCTATAAACGTGCTTCCCTATTCCCTGTATGCGTCATTGCTCCTTGGACCACTAAAGCCTGCAGGTCTCACCATTCAGCTAGCAGATCGGTCGTGCAAGCAACCGGCGGGCATGATCGAGGACGTCCTCGTCCGAGTATGAGAGCTGGTGTTCCCAGCAGATTTCTATGTCCTAGAAATGGAGGGTGAGTCGAGCAAAGGCAGTGCGCAGATCCTATTGGGCAGCCCATTCCTGATGACAGCGCGCACAAAGATAGACGTGTGGAGGGGTACGCTCTCAATGGAGGTTGATGGAGAGGAAATTCATTTTAACATATTCAAAGGGATGCAGCACCCTCATGAGGACGCCACAGTGCACTGCGATGGACAGCATAGATGACTTGGTTGCAGATGCGCAATGTGCGAGCGCAGCAGAAGGACCTGAGACACTAGCACAGGCAGAGTTGGAGGCGCATGAGGATGAGCTGAGCAGTGCTGAACCAGTATCCAGACAGGTACACGATATAGTTAATGTCTGCACTGCTAATAAAATCTTGCCCTCTATTGAATAGGCACCCAAGGTCGAGCTGAAGCAACTCCCAGAGCACCTCAAATACATATTTTGGGACATGAGGACACCCTGCTAGTAATCATAAAGGAAGGATTGGAAGAGGAGCAGGAGGCGCGATTATAGGAAGTGCTGCGCAAGAACCAGCGCGCCATAGGATGGACACTTGCTGACCTGCGCGGAGTGAGCCCGGACGTATGCATGCATAGGATTCTATTGGAAGATGATGCCAAACCATCCAGGGAGCCTCAGCGCAGATTGAACCCGAATATGATGGAGGTGGTGCAGAAGGAGATCCTGAAGCTGCTTGACGCAGGAGTCATTTACCCGACCTCGGACAGCAAATGGGTAAATCCAGTGCACGTTGTGTCGAAGAAAGGAGGAATCACAATAGAGGAGAATGCGCAAGGCGAGCTAGTTCCCAAGCGCATGCAAACTGGATGGCGCATGTGCATCGACTACAGAAAGCTTAACGCAGTCACGCGCAAGGATCATTTCCCGCTACCCTTCATGGACCAGATGCTAGATCGATTAGCGGGGAAGCCCTACTTTTGTTTCTTGGACGGGTATTCAGGGTACAATCAGATACCCATTGCTGCGGAAGATCAAGAGAAAACCACGTTTACCTGCCCATTCGGTACGTTTGCATTTCGGCGCATGTCATTTGGGCTGTGTAACGCGCCAGGTACGTTCCAACGTCTACTCATGAGCATCTTTTCTGATATGATTGGTATATGCATAGAGGTGTTCATGGATGATTTTACTGTGTACGGAGGTACCTTTGACACATGCTTAACTCATCTTAATAAGGTTTTAGCGCGCTGCATTTCAAAAAACCTAGTGCTCAATTATAAAAAATGTCATTTTATGGTATCACATGGAGTAGTACTAGGACATATTATCTCGCAGGAGGGGATCAAGGTAGACAAAGCCAAAATAGATCTTATTTCTAATCTGCCTTATTCCACTAACGTGCGCGATGTGAAATCATTCCTTGGGCATGCTGGGTTTTACAGGCGTTTCATAAAAGATTTTTCTAAGATTTGTATACCCCTGTCTAACCTCTTGCAAAAGGATGTGTGTTTCGAATTTACTGATGAGTGCAGGGCCGTGTTTGATAAGCTGAGGAGGCGCACGGATCCGCGGCTGAGTCCAGCTCTGAGGATCTCTAGGGCTGCAGTGAGGGCGCGCATTTCTTTCGGGTGGTTTCTTATTTTCTGCTTTGAAAACTATTGCTCCATGTTGCTATATTGTGCTGAATATTTTGTGACCCCTGACTATATTGTTGCTGCGCTGACTATATGTTTTTCTTTCTTATATTCTTTGTTTTGCTTGCATGCATGTGTGCGCTCTCCGTTGCGCTTGAGCAGGAGTCGTGGGGACACGTCTTTGTTTAAGTGTGGGGGGGAGCGTTACATTTACATTTCACATTTTTAGCCTTTTAGTGTAGCTTAGTTTAGTTGAAGAAAATAGTAGCAGTGGTGCGCTTGTGTGCAGGTTGCGCACACTTTTCAGCTTGTAGTGCGCTATTCATTTTGCGTGCGCTGCTATCAACTGTTTTAGTATATTTTTTTCATTTTTTCTGCTCCTGTTAGTTGGGATATACAGGGGATGTGGAGTTGACAGAAAAGCTCTAGAGAGGCGGTTAGTCGTTTTTGCTTCAAAGGTGAGGTATGTGGTCGAGAGCGCTAGTGGAGGCCGGTGCTTCGCGACCTTCGGAAACAAGAGAGCGCGCTCAGCCACGCAGATGCCGAAGGCGAATACCCAAAGCGTGGCGAGGTGGGAAAACAGACCACCTTTCCTCTGGAAGTCGAGCTAGGGAAGGCGGCCGCGGGAGTAAACGCGTGCGCTGACCTGCGCAAATAGACCAAGGAGGGAGAGCGGAGCGTTGTTCCATAGCTGCTATCCGGAGACCGAGACTGGAACCGTTCTGTTAACATAGGAACCATAGATAAAGTTGTACAAAAAGAAAAAGACACCAGCAGATGATATGCGCTACAAAAGAATCAGCATGCGCACAAATACGTACCAGCTTGCGCAAGTTCACAAGAAAATCATCAAAAAAGGCTCGAGTTCCCAGGAAGTGAGCGGAAGAATCATGCACCGGAAGAAGCTTGCGCTATTAACCATATACCCGTCCTCGGAGTAAAAGCTGACAACCCGGCGCCTATGAAGAGCTATCTCCCAGCCATCCGAAATGATCTTCATCCCAGCTGAGAGGTAACGAATTTCGAAATTGTTATATTAAACTGTTAAAGGCAGATGCGCGCAGGTGATAGAGCAGCGCAAGGTGAATAGTAGTGCAGATCGCGCCAGAGTGCAAGACTGTGCGCTAGACTCCAGAGAGGTAATTGTATCCGTGCTTGAGTGCTTGTTCAGGACGAACAAGGGCAAGTGTGGGGGGTTTGATAGAGCCTATTTATACGCATTATTTAGATCATAACCCTATGCTTGTTTGCATTATTTTATGTACAAGATTACTGGTTTCCAGTGTTTTTGTATTTCAGGGTAAAACGAGGGCCTAAGTCGGATACGCGCTAACAGGCAGCGTTTAGGACGCGCATCACAAAGCCTGCGGAGCTAGCGGCGCAAACAGAAGAAATTGGCAGAGTCGACCACGGTGCGCTAACCGATTGCGCTAACCAAGGTGTCGTGCGCCAGGCGCAGATAGTGGTGTTTCCAAATCTTGACACCAACGGATTTGGAAGTTGCCAAGGCCGTCCTTGGGCCTCATGAGCAGTATATAAAGAGAGGAAGGCTAGGGTTTGAAAAGAGAAGCAACAGACACATCACAAGACACGAGAAAGAGGCAGACCTGAAAAACACACGAGCTGCTGCGAGGATCTGCGCTAGCCGACTGCACGAGCCGAGACACTACAACCTGCACGCACCTGCTTGTTACTGTTTTCTTGGATACTTTAGCTGTTATTTACTATTTCTATGATGTTTACTACTAGCATGTCTAGCTAAACGCTTTGTATCGATTGGGCATGATTCTATGAGTATTTCCTTTGAGACTTGTGCTTAATGCATAGTTTGTTTGCTTGTATTAATTCTGTGCACACGGTTGACAGCTAGTTGCATGAGTAGGGGAAGCCTTGAACCGCAATCTTACTCTTGCTACTTGTTTGTTATATGTTAAACTAGTTGGTAGCTTGATGGTGACAACTAGGAGTAACGCGCTAGGATAATCAGTTGCTACTGTGACAGGATTCGTAGCTGCTTTGACTAGTTTCAAGAATTAATAGCTCATGAACTTTGATCGGAACATGCGCACATGTTAGGAAGCCTTGATCGGACACTAACTTCAGTAAACCGAACTATAGACGTTTAGAGTCGATGATAAGGAATACATTCATAGAGGATTGTCTGCGCCGATACTTTTCATATTCATAGTACTTAATCTCTACTGCCTGCGCACGTCTAGTGCAAATCCTGCGTTAACTATTGTTTATTCGCGCACCTGCGCAACCCAATCACTCACACCCCCAATTTTCGTAAGTGTAGGTTACTAGTTAGAGCGAGTCTGCTTGCTCCCTGTGGGATCGACCCTGACTTAGCCGCTATATTAAGTGGAGAAGGAAGGATTAATTTGACACGCACAACAACGCGTGCAATCAAGCATCCATGACCTCTGATGGGTCTTTGTAGCTCATGACCTTGTCAAGATCTCCTGGTTCCAGTGCTGCATGAAGTACCTTCATAGCTTGAGCGTTCTTTTGAAGCTTCTTGAAGTCTTAAGCGGTGTAAAACGCTCGTGCTTTCTCTTTGGTTTTGTCTTCATCATCCATGATGACTTGTCTACCTTGCTCAATAATCTGCCAGACCTCGCCATCCAGTGAGAGGGCATGTTCCTCAAATCTGATAGCCCATGAGTCATATTCGCCTACCTTCAGTTTTGGAGGGGTTGCAAACGAATCACCTGACATACCTGCAATGCTAATCAAGATCTAGAACCAGTGGCTCTGATACCAATTGATAGGATTGTGATTAGTAGTAACACACTAGGTATAGGAACTTTTAGGAACCTTGAAATTCGCAGCGTCTCTGACAGACAGATTTGTGAACAAGCAGTTGCTGCCGCACGCTCTTGTTCACTCGAAAATTGTCTCAGCAAACAATGAACAAGACAGAAGTTTGTTCACCCAGTTCGGCCAACTGTCTACGTCTGGGGAGGACTATTCTCCAGTCCTCAATCCACTAATCACAGAAGTCTCCAAGTACACTCGGTTACAACTCCACGCAACCTATGCTACTCAACCTTGTGTGGATCACTGGACACAATCAGAACAGGCTCTGACTTGTGTCTTCACACCCTCTACAAATGTCAATCTTCAATACCTACTGTCTCCCCAAACTCAGCCTATTCTAAACTACACTCAACTATGCAGGGTTGCTGCAGCATCTGCTGTAGCACACAGCTGATGCACAATTGTCCTCGTCGCTCCAAGGACTTCTACCGAGCCTATCGAACGATTCCACGAGCGCTGCACACTCTGGAATACTCCCCCTCAGTTAGTGACCTCCTGCCACTAGCGAGAACTGCCGCTTAGACACTCGACCGAGCCACACACCCGTCAGTTCTTCCGCGGCCTTCCTTGATCAACCAATAAGCACCACTGCTCTGAATTGGCTTCCAGATCAAGCACGGATCAGACTACGCAAGTCCTGATCTCCTTCTGCTTCTGTCACCACAGCTCTGCGCTTACGCTCTGCTTTCGGATGATGATCGAAGAACTCGTCGCACACCAAAATTACTCTCTCTGAATTCTGCGTATGCACTCGTGTATCCCTCAGCTTCGATCAATCTTTCTACTCAGACTTGTTCTCCCTTAAATAGCAACGCCAGCTTCAATCAAGAACAGAATTTAGCAATGTCCCACAAAGAATCAATTATCTCTTAATTTTTAGGAGATTAGATTTGTTTTGATCTCCAAAACAAATCTCCTTCTCTAGCTAGGAATTTCCCACTGGAATATTCTCCGCAGCACTTTAAAAGATTCTTCTGATGCTCTCCGCAGAGCTGCCAGGCCTTCTAGCCAATCGCCCAGGTTGCTGCTGCTATTCGGACAGATGCTGCAGCAACTTGAACAAGCTCCTGCTATAGCATCCCCTGCTGTAGCTGCTCCTTGTTCACTTGTGCTGGTTTTGTCAAACACTGCCATACTGCATCATCAATCTCCCCCTTGGCATTTTGACAAAACCTTAGGACACTGACGCACACTTCCATGAACCAGTAAATACCCCAAACGAAAAAAAATTCAACGTAAGAGTGAGAGGTGGCCACACTCGGCCTTAGCACGACCACGCAGGGCTCAAAAAAAACAAAGTTCATCAGTTCATCAGTGGCAGCAGCATGTTCATCAGTGGCATCATCTTACTCTCCCCATTTTTAGCACAGATGCTCAAGGGGCCTGCTCTTCATCCGCCGGGAACTCCAGGTCTCTGAGCAAACTTCTGATCTGGCCGCGCCTAGCATCCCTCCTTTTTGCTTCTGCTTCAAGAGTGAGCAGCTCAGATCTGAGATGGCACACAATTCTGGCACGGAGAGCTGTTTGGATCGTGGCGGCAGGGGGAAGGGATTCCTCCAGAGGAGCTGGGGCTGAAGCACCAACCAAGAGCGGATCCTCATAGGCTATGTCCACTGCATGTTTCCCTTTAAACAGTTTGTGGTCTACTGTAAAGACCTACAGCTCCTCGGATACACCTTCAGAAATCTCACCAAGCTCCGGATGTTGTGAGACCATCATCCCATAGATGAGGGAGGGTAGCACGATGGGCTTGCTGGAGGAAGCGCTGCCAGCATGAGTAGCCAGCTGGGGAAACATCACACTGCCCAGACTGATTTTCCTCCTTTTCCCAATAGAGTAGAAAAGGTTAGCAAAGGCTCTGCTAACCTCCCCCCTGTGAGAGCTGGGGATCCAGTTTCTAATGCCCAAATGATACAACAGGGCATTTTTAGAGGTGAGTTCAGTAGCACTAAGATTTGGGCCACCCCAAGACAGACAGACCCCTCCTGTCAGAACCTTAGCCAGCATCTCTGGCTGGACATCCGTGGGTGCTCTGGCATTTTCATAGATCTCAAGAAACTCATCGATTTTTTCAGGGGTAATAAGAATTGTCTTACCCCGCACCCAACTCTTTCCAAACTCATCTCCTCCTTCCTCACCAAACTTTTCTTCCATATTTATAATAAATTCCCTAACAAGGGCTATATTGAATCTGAATGGGTAAGTCAGGGATTTGAGAAGGTTTACCTCATTGAGAAGCTGGATGATGGCTGCTGATTTGTACTTGTCCAGGTCCAGCCTCTTTTCTGACACAATGTGCTTTCTCTCAACAGCGCTCCATGATTGGGAGGCATTCCTATTTCTGAACCAGATCTCCCCTACTGCGATTGCAGTTGAGTCTACCAATGCAGGTCCTCTCTCAGACGATTCACCAGCAGTACCTTCATCTTCTTCACTGGATTCCTCTTCTTCATTGCTGGAATCAGGAATGAGGATTGGAGCCTTTCCTTTGTCTGAGGGTGGAGGAGGATGTGCTGCAGCAGGTTCTTGTTCAAGAGACTCAGCTTCTATCTCCTCCCCTTCACCTACTATGCCAGGAGACATGACAAGAGTTCTGCACCCCTCTTCTGCAGGACCTGCTACAACATCCTCTGTAGCTTGTTCTTCTCTCGAGACTTCTTCAAGCACAGCCTCTTCAGTCATCACTGCTGCACTGGTTACAGGCTCCCCGTCATGGACTAGACGCCTCCTTTTCTGCGTGGTTCCTCCTTGTGGAGAAGGATTGCTGTGCGACACAGGGAGAGGTGCGGGCTCTAGACCACCACGTCTAGACGCTGAGCAGGCGCTTCATTACGCGACTTAGACCTCCTTTCAAACCTGCCTTGTCGATCTGCTGCCAAATTCTTCTTCAATCCACGAGTCTTCACCATTGTTGCGGGTTTGTAGAGGATTGGAGGAACGCACGGTGAAGATGATCAGCAACAATTTTGGGGAAGCTCTTCAACTGTCTTTGCCCTAGAAGTTGATTTACCCGTTATTTTTCCTTTTCAATTTGAAGCTTCTGGATCACGTGCCACACATGTGCCTTCTCCCAGCTTTAGCAACCAAAACACGTGAACAAGCTTATTATGACCAGGTTGCTATAGCAGACGCGAGCTAGTTCTCCTACTCATTTCGGATGACAGCTTTGTTTAGCGGATCCTCGTGAGGTTCTGATGATGATTTCTTCACCCATACCTGGGTTTGTCTAGAGTTCCTCCTCTTCCGACCCTCAAGACTCCTGTCTCTTCGTTTGTCATATTTGGGTTTCCACACCTGTATTACCTGTGGCTTTCTCCTGTCTTTTGCTTTCCAGTGCCCTGGTGCAGCGATCTTAGTAATCCTCCTCTGCGATTCTTTCCAGTAATAAGGATTTCCCGAATCTACTAGGCAAGGAGTCTTTATGCTGCATGTGTTGGCTCTGGGTTTCGTTCCCCTTTTTTCAGCTAAGAAGGTTGCTTCAGGTTAGATGATATCTTCTGATTCCCTTTCTTCTGACCACCATAATTTGTGCATGAACTCCTTTTATTCTAAGGCTCTGGCTTTGTTTTAGATGGATGATGCGACAGGTGCTGCAGCATCCTCTTGTTCACGTGTCTAGTTCCAACTTTCCCTGCAGGTTTTGAAATTCATCTGTATTATTCTTTTCATATATCATAGCATCCGAGGCTTTTATGAAAACTGTTCCTCTAGAGCTTTCTTCACCAGTATATCCAAGCCCCGTTCTCCCTTTTCCAAGTCTTTGATAAGACAAAATTTCATCCAAGATCTTTTTCTGAGGATCAGCTGCCTTGGCTGTTGCTGGTGAGACACCAATGTCAGTGGCTTGGCTTCCTGTGTCTTCCCTTTTCAGAATGGTAACTTGACTGTTGGATAAGGAGAGAAATTTCCTTCATTCTTCTTCTAGAAGCTTGACTCTGTCAGTCAATGCTTGATTCGTCTGAAGGGCTGCCTCACACTGTTTAAGTATTTCCCCCAGATAGTCAATAAGGCTGACAGTTCAGTCCTCCTCATCTTCACTTTTGGATACTTCAATCCCATAGTGGAATTCGTCCTTCTTTAGCTCTTTGAGATTGAAATCTGACACACTGGTTAGCACAACACACTTTTCTTCATCACTTTCCTCAGAGTCACTCCATTTTGCTGTCAGGGACTTGTTGTTCTTTTTCTCTGAGTTTTTGAGGGGTTTGCTCGGACAGTCTGCCTCAATATGTCCATACCCTTCACAGTTCCAGCATTGGACACCTTTTTTCATTTCCTTCTTCTCATCTTCATTCTGAGCAGGTTCCTTCCCTCTCCTTTTATTTTCTCCACCTCTTCTGAACTGTTTTCGTGAGGATGAGCTTTGCCTAGTTCTTGAGTCCATGTTCTTCAGGAGCTTTCCAAGGTTCTTGACTAGCATACTCAGCTGATCATCTGGAACTGGCTTCTTAGCTTCTGTTTCAGCCTTCAGTCCAATATTCTTGTCCTTAGGAGTGAGATCTTATTTAACCAGTTTCATCTCAAATTGTTTGAGGGATCCCATCAAGACTTCCAGCCTCATGAATCTGACATTTTGAGCTTCTTCAATGGCCGTCACTTTCATGTCAAATCTTGTGGGCAACGATCTGAGGACCTTCCTGATTAGCTTCTCTTCAGGAATAGGTTCACCAAGAGCATGGGCTTCATTTGCCAGATCACAAAGTTTTGCATTAAACTCAGTGACAGTCTCCTCTTCCAGCATTCTCAGATTCTCAAACTGTGTTGCAATGATCTGGAGTCTTGACAGCTTTACTCTATCAGTTCCTTCATGTGCAGTTTGCAGAATTTCCCAAGCTTGTTTGGCCATGTCACAATTTGACATCAACCTGAAATTGTTGGCATCAACTGCAGCAAAAATCGCATTCAGAGCCTTTGAATTACCAGTTGCTGCAGCTCCCTCTTCAGCAGTCCATTGTTCTTCAGGCTTTATCCGTGTGACTCCCTGTTCATCCATGGTGATTGGGGGAGACCACTGGACCACGATAGATCTCCAGGTCTTCTCATCAATGGCCTTGAGAAAGGCTTTCATCCTAGCCTTCCAATATCCATAGTTGCTTTCTTCCAACAATGGAGGTCTGCTTGTGCTCTGTCCTTCCTTCATTGTGTCTTGGCTTCTTCAGAGACACTGTAGGATCTTTTACTCTGTGTGTTGAGCTCCTGCTCTGATACCAATTGAAATTCGCAGCGTCTCTGACAGACAGATTTGTGAACAAGCAGTTGCTGCAGCACGCTCTTGTTCACTCGGAAATTGTCTCAGCAAACAATGAACAAGACAGAAGTTTGTTCACTCAGTTTGGCCAACTGCTTATGTCTGGGGAGGACTATTCTCCAGTCCTCAATCCACTATGATGATGTAGTATGGCAGTGATTGACAAAACCAGCACTAGTGAACAAGGAGCAGCTACAGCACAAGTGAACAAGGAGCAGCTACAGCAGGAGATGTTATAGCAGGAGCTTGTTCAAGTGGCTGCAGCATCTATCCGAGAAGCAGCAGCAACCTGGGCCTTTGGCTAGAAGGCCTGGCAGCCCTGCGGAGAGCATCAGAAGAATTTCTAAGTTGCTGCCAAGAATATTCCAGTGGGGAATTCCTAGCTAGAGAAGGAGATTTGTTTTGGGAATTAAAAACAAATCTAATCTCCTAAAAATTAGGAGATAATTATTCTTTTTGGGACATTGCTAAGTTCGGGTCTTGCTTAAAGCTGGTGCTGCTATTTAAGTGAGAGGAGTTCAGAGCAGAGAGGTTGATCGAAGCTGAGGGATACACGAGTGCATACACAAAATTCAAAGAGAGCAATTTTGGTGTGCGACGGACGAGTTCTTTGATCATCACCCGAGAGCAGAGCGTGAGCGTAGAGCTGTGGTGACAGAAGGAGAAGGAGATCAGAACTTGCATAGTCTGATCAGAGCAGTGGTGCTTGTTGGTTGTCAAGGGCAGCCGCGGAAGAACTGACGGGTGTGTGGCTCGGTCGAGTGTCTAAGCGGCAGTTCTCGTCAGTGGCTGGAGGTCACTGAGTGAGGGGGAGTATTCCAGAGTGTGCAGCGCTCGTGGAATCGTTCGATCGGCTCGGCAGAAGGCTTTGGAGCGACGCGGACAATTGTGCATCAGCTGTGTGCTACAGCAGTTGCTACAGCAACCCTGCAGAGTTGAGTGTAGTTTAGAATAGGCTGAGTTTCAGGGAGACAGTAGCTATTCTAGATTGACATTTGTAGAGGGTGTGCAGACACAAGTCAGAGCTTGTTCTAATTGTGTTGAGTGATCCACACAAGGTTGAGTAGCATAGGTTGCGTGGAGTTGTAACCCAGTGTACTTGGAGACCTTTGTGTTTAGTAGATTGAGGACTGGAGAATAGTCCTCCCCAGACGTAGGCAGTTGGCCGAACTGGGTGAACAAACTTCTGTCTTGTTCATTGTTTGCTGAGACAATTTCCGAGTGAACAAGAGTGTGCTGCAGCAATTGCTTGTTCACAAATCTGTCTGACTGAGACGCCGCGAATTTCAATTGGTATCAGAGCGGGAGCTCAACACACAGAGTAAAAGATCCTACAGTGTCTCTGAAGAAGCCAAGACAATGAAGGAAGGACAGAGCACAAGCAGACCTCCGTTGTTGGAAGAAAGCAACTATGGATATTGGAAGGCTAGGATGAAAGCCTTTCTCAAGGCCATCGATGAGAAGACCTAGAGAGCTATCGTGGTCCAATGGTCTCCCCCAATCACCATGGATGAACAGGGAGTCACAAGGATAAAGCCTGAAGAACAATGGACTGCTGAAGAGGGAGCTGCAGCAACTGGTAATTCAAAGGCTCTGAATGCGATTTTTGCTGCAGTTGATGCTAACAATTTCAGGTTGATGTCAAATTGTGACATGCCCAAACAAGCTTGGGAAATTCTGCAAACTGCACATGAAGGAACTGATAGAGTAAAGCTGTCAAGACTCCAGATCATTGCAACACAGTTTGAGAATCTGAGAATGCTGGAAGAGGAGACTGTCACTGAGTTTAATGCTAAATTTTGTGATCTGGCAAATGAAGCCCGTGCTCTTGGTGAACCTATCCCTGAAGAGAAGCTGATCAGGAAGGTCCTCAGATCGTTGGCTACAAGATTTGACATGAAAGTGACGGCCATTGAAGAGGCTCAAAATGTCAGATTCATGAGGCTGGAAGAGTTGATGGGATCCCTCAAACAATTTGAGATGAAACTGGTTAAAGAAGATCTCACTCCTAAGGACAAGAATGTTGGACTAAAGGCTGAAACAGAAGCCAAGAAGACAGTTCCAGATGATCAGCTGAGTATGCTAGTCAAGAACCTTGGAAAGCTCCTGAAGAACATGGACTCAAGAACTGGGCAAAGCTCATCCTCAAGAAAACAATTCAGAAGAGGTGGAGAAAATAAAAGGAAAGGGAAGGAACCGGCTCAGAATGAAGATGAGAAGAAAGAAATGAAAAAGGGAGTCCAATGCTGGAACTGTGAAGGGTATGGACATATTGAGGCTGACTATCCGAGCAAACCCCTCAAAAACTCAGAGAAAAAGAACAACAAGTCCATAACTGCAAAATGGAGTGACTCTGAGGAAAGTGATGAAGAAAACTGTGTTGTGCTAACCAGTGTGTCAGATTTCAACCTCAAAGAGCTAAAGAAGGATGAATTTCACTATGGGATTGAAGTATCCGAAAGTGAAGATGAAGAGGACTCATCTGGCAGCCTTATTGACTATCTGGGGAAGATACTCAAACAGTGTGAGGCAGCCCTTCACACGAATCAAGCATTGACTAGAGAGTCAAGCTTCTGGAAGAAGAACGAAGGAAATTTCTCTCCTCATCCAACAGTCAAGTTACCATTCTGAAAAGGGAAGACACAGAAAGCCAAGTCACTGACATTGGTTTCTCACCAGCAACAGCCAAGGCAGCTGATTCTCAGAAAAATATCTTGGATGAAATTTTGTCTTATCAAAGACTTGGAAAAGGAAGAACGGGGCTTGGATATACTGGTGAAGAAAGCTCTAGAGGAACAGTTTTCATAAAAGCCTCGGATGCTATGATATATGAAAAGAATAATACAGATGATTTTCCAAAACCTGCAGGGAAAGATGGAACTAGACACGTGAACAAGAGGGTGCTGCAGCACCTGGCGCATCATCCTTCTAAAACAAAGCCAAAGCCTCAGAATAAAAGGAGTTCTTGCACAAGTATTGGGAATCAGAAGATATCTCCCAACCTGAAGCGGCAGAGAGAACCTCCTCAGCTGGAAAAGGGGGAACGAAATCCAAAGCCAACACATGCTGCATAAAGACTCCTTGCCCAGTAGTTTCGGGAAATGCTTATTACTGGAAAGAATCACAGAGGAAGATCTCTAAGATCGCTGCACCAGGGCACTGGAAAGCTAAAGACAGGAGAAAGCCACAGGTAATACAGGTGTGGAAACCCAAATATGACAAACGAAGAGACAGGAGTCTTGAGGGTCGGAAGAGGAGGAACTCTAGACAAACCAAGGTATGGGTGAAGAAATCATCATCAGAACCTCACAAGGAGCCGCCAAACAAAGCAGTCATCCGGAATGAGCAGGATAACTAGCTCGCGTCTGCTATAGCAACCTGGTCAGAATAAGCTTGTTCACGTATTTTGGTTGCTAAAGCTGGGAGAAGGCACATGTGTGGCACGTGATCCAGAATCTTCAAATTGAAAAGGAAGAATAACGGGTAAATCAATTTCTAGGGCAAAGACAACTTGAAGGTGCTTCCCCAAAATCGTTGCTGATCATCCTCACTGTGCGTTCCTCAAATCCTCTACAAACCCGCAACAATGGTGAAGACTCGCGGTTTGAAGAAGAATCTGGCAGCAAATCGACAAGGCAGGTCTGAAAGGAGGTCTAAGTCACGCAATGAAGCCCCTGCTCAGCGTCTAGACGTGGTGGTGTGGGAATCCTTCTCCACAAGAAGGAACTCCGCAGAAAAGGAGGCGCTTGGTCCGTGACGGGGAGCCTGTATCCAGTGCAGCAGTGTTAACTAAAGAGGCTGTGCTTGAAGAAGTCTCGGGAGAAGAACAAGCTACAGAGGATGCTGTAGCAGGTTCTACTGAAGAAAGGTGCAGAACTCTTGTCATGTCTCCTGGCATTGTAGGTGAAGGGGAGGAGATAGAAGCTGAGTCTCCTGAACAAGAACCTGCTGCAGCACATCCTCCTCCACCCTCAGACAAAGGAAAAGCCCATATCCTAATTCCTGTCTCCAGCAGTGAAGAAGAGGAATCAAGTGAAGAAGATGAAGGTACTGCTGGTGAACCGTCTGAGAGAGGACCTGCATTGGCAGACGCAACTGCAATCACAGTAGGGGGATTTGGTTCAGAAATAGGATTGCCTCTCAATCATGGAGTGTTGTTGAGAGAAAGCACATTGTGTCAGAAAAGAGGCTGGACCTGGACAAGTACAAATCAGCAGCCATCATCCAGCTTCTCACTGAGGTAAACCTTCTCAAATCCCTGACTTACCCATTCAGATTCAATATAGCCCTTGTTAGGGAATTTATTGTAAATATGGAAGAAAAGTTTGGTGAGGAAGGAGGAGATGAGTTTGGAAAGAGTTGGGTGCGGGGTAAGCCAGTTCTTATTACCCCTGAAAAAATCGATGAGTTTCTTGAGATCTATGAAAATGCCAGAGCGCCCACGGATGTCCAGCCAGAGATGCTGGCTAAGGTTCTGACAGGAGGGGTCTGTCTGTCTTGGGGTGGCCCAAATCTTAGTGCTGCTGAACTCACCTCTAAAAATGCCCTGTTGTATCATTTGGGCATTAGAAACTGGATCCCCAGCTCTCACAGGGGGGAGGTTAGCAGAGCCTTTGCTAACCTTCTCTACTCTATTGGGAAAAGGAGGAAAATCAGTCTGGGCAGTGTGATGTTTCCCCAGCTGGCTACTCATGCTGGCAGTGCTTCCTCCAGCAAGCCCATCGTACTACCCTCCCTCATCTATGGGATGATGGTCTCACAACATCCGGAGCTTGGTGAGATTTCTGAAGGTTTATCCGAGGAGCTGCAGGTCTTTACAGTAGACCACAAATTGTTCAAAGGGAAACATGCAGTGGACATAGCTTATGAAGATCCACTCTTGGTTGGTGCCTCAGTCCCAGCTCCTCTGGAGGAATCCCTTCCCCCTGCCGCAACAATTCAATCAACTCTCCGTGCCAGATTTGTGAGCCATCTCAGGTCTGAGCTGCTCACTCTTGAAGCCGAAGAAAAAAGGAGGGATGCTAGGCGCGGTCAGATCAGGAGTCTACTCAGAGACCTGGAGTTCCCGGCGGATGAAGAGCCGGCCCCTTGAGCATCTGTGCCAAAAAAGGGGGAGAGTAAATATTTACTGCTACTGATGAACATGCTGCTACTGATGAACTGATGAACTTTGTTTTTTGGCCCTGCGTGGTCGAGCTAAGGCTGAGTGTGGCCACCTCTTACTCTTATGTTGAATTCTTTTTTTCGTTGAGTATTTACTAGTTCATGGAAGTGTGCATCAGTGTTCTAGGGTTTTGTCAAAATGCCAAGGGGGAGATTGATGATGTAGTATGGCAGTGATTGACAAAACCAGCACTAGTGAACAAGAAGCAGCTACAGCACAAGTGAACAAGGAGCAGCTACAGCAGGGGATGCTATAGCAGGAGCTTGTTCAAGTGGCTGCAGCATCTGTCCGAGAAGCAGCAGCAAACCTGGGCCTTTGGCTAGAAGGCCTGGCAGCCTTGCGGAGAGCATCAGAAGAATTTCTAAGTTGCTGCCAAGAATATTCCAGTGCGGAATTCCTAGCTAGAGAAGGAGATTTGTTTTGGGAATTAAAAACAAATCTAATCTCCTAAAAATTAGGAGATAATTGTTCTTTTTGGGACATTGCTAAGTTCGGGTCTTGCTTAAAGCTGGTGCTGCTATTTAAGTGAGAGGAGTTCAGAGCAGAGAGGTTGATCGAAGCTGAGGGATACACGAGTGCATACACAGAATTCAAAGAGAGCAATTTTGGTGTGCGACGGACGAGTTCTTCGACATCACCCGAGAGCAAAGCGTGAGCGCAGAGCTGTGGTGCCAGAAGGAGAAGGAGATCAGGACTTGCATAGTCTGATCCGAGCTTGATCTGGAAGCCAATTCAGAGTAGTGGTGCTTGTTGGTTGATCAAGGGCAGCCGCGGAAGAACTGACGAGTGTGTGGCTCGGTCGAGTGTCTAAGCAGCAGTTCTCGTCAGTGGCAGGAGGTCACTGAGTGAGGGGGAGTATTCCAGAGTGTGCAGCGCTCGTGGAATCATTCTATGGGTTCGGCAGAAGGCTTTGGAGCGACGCGGACAATTGTGCATCTGCTGTTTGCTACATCAGTTGCTACAGCAACCCTGCAGAGTTGAGTGTAGTTTAGAATAGGCTGAGTTTCAGGGAGACAGTAGCTATTCTAGGTTGACATTTGTAGAGGGTGTGCAGACACAAGTCAGAGCTTGTTCTGATTGTGTTGAGTGATCCACACAAGGTTGAGTAGCATAGGTTGCGTGGAGTTGTAACCGAGTGTACTTGGAGACCTTTGTGTTTAGCGGATTGAGGACTGGAGAATAGTCCTCCCCAGACGTAGGCAGTTGGCCGAACTGGGTGAACAAACTTCTGTCTTGTTCATTGTTTGCTGAGACAATTTCCGAGTGAACAAGAGTGTGCTACAGCAATTGCTTGTTCACAAATCTGTCTGACTGAGACGCTGGAATTTCACACTAATCACAGAGGTCTCTAAGTACACTCGGTTACAACTCCACGCAACCTGTGCTACTCAACCTTGTGTGGATCACTGGACACAATCAGAACAGGCTCTGACTTGTGTCTGCACACCCTCTACAAATGTCAATCTTGAATACCTACTGTCTCCTCGAAACTCAGCTTATTATAAACTACACTCAGCTCTGCAGGGTTGCTGCAGCATCTGCTGTAGCACACAGCTGATGCACAATTGTCCTCGTCGCTCCAAGGCCTTCTGCCGAGCCGATCGAACGATTCCACGAGGGCTGCACACTCTGGAATACTCCCCCCTTGCTCAATGACTTCCTGCCACTAGCGAGAACTGCCGCTTAGACACTCGACCGAGCCACACACCCGTTAGTTCTTCTGCAGCCTTCCTTGATCAACCAACAAGCACCACTGCTCTGAATTGGCTTCCAGATCAAGCACGGATCAGACTACGCAAGTCCTGATCTCCTTCTGCTTCTGTCACCACAGCTCTGCGCTTACGCTCTGCTTTCGGATGATGATCGAAGAACTCGTCGCACACCAAAATTACTCTCTCTGAATTCTGCGTATGCACTCGTGTATCCCTCAGCTTCGATCAATCTTTCTGCTCAGACCTGTTCTCCCTTAAATAGCAACGCCAGCTTTAATCAAGAACAGAATTTAGCAATGTCCCACAAAGAATCAATTATCTCCTAATTTTTAGGAGATTAGATTTGTTTTGATCTCCAAAACAAATCTCCTTCTCTAGCTAGGAATTCCCCACTGGAATATTCTCCGCAGCACTTTAAAAGATTCTTCTGATGCTCTCCGCAGAGCTGCCAGGCCTTCTAGCCAATCTCCCAGGTTGCTGCTGCTATTCGGACAGATGCTGCAGCAACTTGAACAAGCTCCTGCTATAGCATCCCCTGCTGTAGCTGCTCCTTGTTCACTTGTGCTGGTTTTGTCAAACACTGCCATACTGCAGCATCAAACCTAAACTTAGTTGGCAGGTATATGTACCTCAGAGTATAAATGCACAACGGAAATACGTCTAAAGAATATTTTATTAATCTATAGACTGTACAAATACTTACAGCTATTTGTACACTTGTAATAGTGTTGCTAACTATCACAAAATAAGTCACCTAAACCTAATGATCCCGGATCATCAATCGCAACTTCCTGAGACAAGTACCTCCGACGATTCCGAATCGCCCACTTCGTCTCGCACACTCTGATCTGCTTTCTTGATGCACAGAATGTGGCTCACTCAAGTATTGGCTTCACTTCGCTTTGTGACGCACACCTTTTTTAGGTTGTCGTTGGGTTGCTTTATATGAGAGCAATTGTCGAGTCCACGACCTCCAACTGCCTCCGAGATTCTCAGCCCACGTCCTCGAACCTCTCCAACAAACTCCATGACTTGGTCCACCTCCTTGGCGACGTCAAATGAGTTCGTCATGGGTCCAACGTCTCTTCTCACGTTGTCCATGATTCTCTCAACTGCTCAGTTGACTCGGTTTCGACTTTATTTCCTTCAAATCCTTCTGTGTCCAACACAGGTTCTTGTCCCTCGCCTGACTCTCTGACTTAGAGTCCTTCTGACCATCCGATGATCACATCCTGGTACAGGTTCCTACACACTCAACTTAAAGTGTTAGTCGAGTGTTGTCATCATCAAAACCACATGGGGTACATGTTCCAACAAACCTCTTGTTGCATTATCTACTACTGAATCTGAATATATTGCGACAAATGATGTATGTAAAGAGGTTGAATGGTTACAAGGTCTGTTAAAAGAAGCTTGTTTGATATCTAAGAATGTTGTTATATTTTCTGATAGCCAATCAGTCATTCACTTGAGTACAAATCCAATGTATCATGAAAGAACTAAATATGTAGGAATTAAGTTTCATAAGATTAGGAAACTTATTTCTACTGGAGAAGTATTTTTACTCAAAATTCCCACTGCTGATAATCCAGCAGATATGGGGACAAAAGTAGTCACTAACATGACGTTCAAGCATTGCTTGAAACTTTTGTGGATTGAGTAATTTTGCAAGTACAAGAGTGATGAAAGGATAACTGGTTGATGTTCTTTAATGCTTTGGAAGGAAGTTCAATGCAGCTGTGGATTGGCGAGGAAAGCTCCAGTTGACTCCTCATGATGGAGATTTGTGGGATTTAGGTATTTTGTAAAGCCAGCTCAGCTGCCATCTAGAGGAGTTCTGTCCGTTGGAGGGATCCAAGACGAGTGGCTGAGATTTAATTGAAGAAGAGGTACAAAAGCGTTGCTGGAGAGAAGTGCAACAGATTCTCCTCTTCGGGAAAAATTTCAGATCTAGGGCTTGTTATTCACAAGCTTCAATCCAAGACCGTCTCGTTCTAGCTCGCAATCCTCTGTGCTTCTTGAGGGTTTCTGCTCAGTAGTGTTCAAGATTCAGCTCTGGTTGTGGTTGGTTGTAACAGGATAGAGCAGTGTTAGATTTGTTAGTGAAGTTTGGAGAAACGGAGAGTGATAAGGTGTAAGGCTGTTCGATTGTGTACTGCAACAGCTATCAGCGGTTCCGGCTAGTGCTTTTCGGGCGTTATAGTGCATCAATCGAGTCTCCTAGAGCTCAACGTGGAGTAAACCCTTCGGGGATATAACTACGGGATAAAATCAGGTGTCAATCGTTCTTTCTATTGATTTCTAGTTGTTTGAATCGATTAGGAAGAAGTAGCATTAGATTTGCATGCGTAGAAGTGATTTTAGGCTAGTCTGCCGTCACCTGTTAATTCTGTATTAGTGGATTGTTTAGTCAAGAATCACAACAGCAAGCAAACTAATAAACCGATCAAACAAAAATAACCTGTAACCGTTTTAGCATGTGTTGGAATGATCATTATTCCGTGTTTCAATGGTTTTAGGCTTATGCTGATTAGCCTCCATAGGTTGTACCGTAAGTTTGAATATTTCCAAACTAGCATAGGTTTGTTTCACATTAATCTTACAATAATATGCGGGAATTGGGTAACTAGCAATGAAGTGGGTTTCACTCATATATAACAAGTTAAGCTCAACACATGCATGGGTAAAGTAAAACTCAACACCTTGAAGAACTGAATTGAATAATGTGTGTGTAAGAAGTTCAAATTGAAGTACAAAATTATATTGGATCAGAACAAGGAGCAGAAGAAGAAGACTAGGAACTGGTAAGCAAGAGCAAGTAATATGGCAAAGTAGAGTTGTTGAGCAAGAGTGATGATGGTCTCATCTTCATCGCGAATCTTTTGCTTCTTGGTTGGGTTAGAAGAAGGAGAATAAAGGAATGCCATTGAGATGTGGTCTCTCATGTCGTCTATATGATCACCTTTGAAGATTGGCTTTCCTATCACATGTTTCTGCACTCCAGCACTCCATGCCTGAGTTCAAATCATGACTAGTGATCATATTTTGAACAAGCACTACACACTACTGACAGTTTAGCGTTGATCGATTTGCATGAAAACAAAGGCATCCGAGTAAACTGGATATGCACTAGAGGGGAAGGCAGTGTTAGTTGGTACCTGAATTTGGTCTCCAAGAGTGACGAGTAGGGCATTCTTTCGGGGCACAAATGATACCCACCCTTTCTTTGAATAGATATGAAACTCAGAGCAGCCATTGCAGATGTGAATTGCAAGTGCATGCGAGTAATCAGAGCCTCTGATGAGCATCCTAATGGCATCATACCTCAACGTACGAGCCCATTCATCCCAAGTCATATCTTCCAAGTTATTGTGCTTGTAGATGCAGCACAAAGAATCCACAGGTTGACTTCTGTCTGTGCGAGCACTCAAATCAGTCTGTTGTTCGAGATGGTGAAGAATTCTGGATGCAACCTTCTCTATACCGGACGAAAGGACCTCCATTTTCGCACTACAAACCACATGAGGAAAAAGAAGAAAAAAAAATGGAGGAACAACTTAAAAGGATGACCAACACTTTCTAACCTGAAATTTGAATCTTCATCTCTACTCCAACAAAACTCTTCCCCCATAATCTCATCGTCCTCTAATCCACTCCTCTCTTCGAACCCATAAATCTTCGAACCCATAAATCTTCTCATTGCATCCTTCTCCTTCCTTGAAAGATCAAATATTCCTCTCGCCTCATCCGTCACCTCCTCAATAAGATCATCCGAAATTCCATGACCGGTCAGCTCAAAGCACCCGATTCGACCCACGCACTCAATTAGCTCGGACACGCGCACTTCCTGCTCCAATGAGTTGAACCATTTCAAATCAATTTTTGGTGGAGATTCATCTAGTTTTTGGGCAGGAACAACTTTATCAGGCAATACTAACTCAGGGACTTTGAGGGAGTTCCGAAGGAAATCTGCAAGAAGAGATTCATTAGCGAAGGAAGATCTACGGGGAGTGGCTATGGGAGATGGGGGCGGTGCTCGGAAATCAAGGGGCTTATAGGATGGTGACATGACTCGGGAAAATGAGATTACAAGAGATATTGAGCTTAGAGCTGTTTATCTATGCCTGCTTTCCTGTCCACTTTTGCTTTTTAGATTGCTAAATAGTCTGTAAAGCAACTGAACCATCTGTTCTGTTATGATGTGTGTCCACACTTTAACTACTCCTTTTCCATTCATAAAAGGATATAAGGAGTCCCAAGCACAAAGAAAACACGAATTTTCAGCAAACGCCCGACTATCATCAATATTGCCGCGAGGCCGCATGCTTTTTCTCTGCCCAATCTATCCGCTGCTTCTACCATTTCTTCTGCCACATCTTCTACCTCTTCAAAATCAATGTTGTTAATGAATCATGAGTATGCATGGGATGTTACAGGAATATCTCGTAAGATATTTTGTAGTATTCAATATTATATTTGTGCATACTGTTTTTTTGAACTGATGTGAACTTAACAAAAATTGAAATTTGTGGTCTAGTGGCCAAAGCGACGTCAGAGCAAGGGCTCTGAAGGAGGATTTTCGGGTAGAATAGGAAAAATAAATAAAAGTTTTTAAAAATAAAAAACAACAACAAAATTTGAAATTAGCTGAAATAAAAGTAATAATTTAAATTTAAATGTATTTGTGATACCCATTTTATCTAATGAGTTTGTGCAAGGAATTGCGGATTCTCACTTGTTTGATACACATCGAAAGGACATGAATCAAGTGCGCGACATGATACCGCTTCAAATTCTAAAACACAATCTAGAAATATCATGGATGAAGATGATGATATTTAAATAGAATTTAAAACTTACCAACTTTGATTCTAATTTTATAATATTTATATATGTAATATTAGAGTTTATATGTTGTAGTTATACGTTTCTTAATTTTCTATAAATAATTTTATTAAAAATTATTAATAATCAAAGTAATTAAAATTTACTGAACTGAACTTATCTAAACTGAACTGATCTGAACCAAACAACTGAAATTTTAAGTTCTAGTCTCATATCAACAATAAGGCTCTATTCATAACATTCTGAGAATCTGGAAGCGATCAGAGAGTCGGAGATCTGTGCTACTGAAGAGATACTTGACCGAGTAAGTTGTTGTAGCATCCTATCATACATTTTGTTGTATAGTTGATAGAGTAAGCTAGTATGTGTGATTAGACTGAACTAAGATTCTAGTTAGGTTAGAAGTAGATGTTGTTTTAGCAAAAACTGTGAACTGGTACCTTAACCTGTTATAGTGAAATCTTGAAGACTGAAGAGAAGTCCTCCCAAGCATTGGCCGAATTGGGTAACCAAAATGGTTGCATTTTCCAAGTTCGGTGTTAACAAGATTATTCCGCAATCATCACAATCAGTTGATGTAGCAACCTGATTGATCCTGTCACCTACAACACATCAATTTCAGTTAGGATCCATTCCTACAAAATTCATACACACTCAATTACACATTTATATAATTACATAAGACAAAAACTAAACTGTCTTAAATACAACTTCAATCCACACTTCAATTTCAACATCAAATTAACTCCACAAATCTTCACGAATGAAAATTAACATCATCAACATCAAATTAACACCATAAACACCAAATTCACATAACGAACACCAAATTAACATCATCCAACAACAAATCTCCACAAATTAACATCATCAAATCTCCACAATTTAACATCATCATCAACAATAATACCAATTTAATTAACAAAACATCATATCAACACAAAATCAACAAACCAAATCGACAATAACATCATACCCACAAACTGTTGCCGCCAAGTCATCAACAACAAATTCCATTAACATCATCTCCACAAACGAGTCATCAAACCGAGTCACAATCAAATCTTCACCAACTCATCAACAAAGAGCAACATCAACCTAGTACCACAAATCTAAACCACCAAATCGATCCCAACTCCAAACCGAAACCTAAACCTAAACCTAAAGCCGTGGACAAATCAAAATGAGGATTACCTAGTTAATTGAGCACGAATCTGAAGTTTACCGAGTGGCAAACTGAGCAGGAGCGGCGGAGCAAAATCAACAAAGAGAAGTAAAAGGAAGAAAAAGAAAAGAAAGAAAAAACGTGGTCTTATTAGCATAAATATTTGACGGTAATTCGATAACTTATCGTTCCGACGCATAACTGTTGTATAACCATCGTCTGTATTTGGGATCTTCGTCGCATAACTGTCGTAAATATTTGTGACCTTTAACGCATAACTATCGTAAATATTTGGGGTCTTCTTCGCAAATATTTATCTTTGTCGCATTACCGTTGTAAAAATGGGGTTATATTTCATCCTTCAAACTCTTCTAGTTAAATTCTTAAAATTTGTTGATTCCTAAACTCTTAATATCCTTAATTACATTATAATCAAAGTCAACAATCTTAAAAACTTAATTATTCTTAAAACAATCTTAAAAAATTATTACATTTCATCATCAAAATCCGATCGTCTTTCGTTTCTAGGTAAGATGTTGAGAACATGTCGACATCATTTTTAATGCTGTTCATATTGTCTTCACTGTACTCATTCTTATCATCATGCTACACTGTTGAACATCCCTATCTTATTTACGATAGGAAGTGATGTTGAGTCTGCACCAGCGTCTTGAAAGGGGATATCCGATATGATCATATCAATTGGTAGGTTTGACAAAACACAATGCAACCCATCCTTGTTTAGTTCTGCAGGCACCACGGTCAAATTAGTGAAATACACTGTTCGGTTTGCTGCGCCAGTATGAAAGGATACGTCCCATATAACCAACGTGTATTAACCTCTGTTATGGTAGGGAATGATCTCACAAAACCTGGATCAAACCAACGACGCTTGAAGAGAACTATCTTGTAGTTTGATGATTGTCGGACTGTGAATAGTACGTGGACATGATAGTTTTTAGTCATTCTCCCTTCATTATGTAGCTCAGTGTGTAATTTGTAATTGTTTCTCTTATATGCACCCATCCACTGTACAACCCAATCGAAACCCATCTCCACCTCATAAATCCATGGTAGGATTGTATGACTACTCCAAGTAATCCAAATTTGTGAAAACATGACATCCACATTATTTTACTTGTTCAAACATGCGTACAATGCAATATATACACTTACATAGCCTTGGAGCCATGATGGAAAACGGTGAATACTCTCTAAATCTGTTGATTTGTTACCTAGTCTTGGATGATATTGACATATTTCATTTGAAATCAACTGTAATAGACATTAGAAATTATAAAAGAGGGATAATTATATAAGCAACATATATAATAGACATATTTCATTTACCTGATGTAATCTTCAAATTCCAGTATGTTCATATAAACTAAGTTTGCCGCCTTCCAAAACTCCTTTGATTTCAACATTCTTCTTTGAGTAATTCGACTTCCATGACTTGGATAGTTGAATATAGAAATATGTCCTTCATTACACAACACCTAATTACACTTAACTTTGACATTCATATATTTGTCCCACTGTGACTGTTCCACTGACTAGTGTTAGCTGTTTCACAAATCTCAAACAAATAGTGTTTCTATAGTTGTTAGTAACAGCATGAACGGTATGATAAAATGTAAAGGACATAAGATATGGTCACCTTTTTCAGCTCTACAAGCCTACTCGGGGGGGGGGGGGGGGGGAGGTTCTCTGAACTCTCGGTGGAAAGCACTTCAATATCAAATGCTCAAGTACAAAAGATATTACGTAACACGACTCCCTTTGTTACCGCTATGTAGTTGCACCACTGTGAGTGCGGCTGACTCCCTCAGACTAAGATCCCTCTCTTGTCCACCTCGATCTGCCTCCCACATATCGTACGTTCTCCTCCCTTGAACTCCGGCACTTCATCGAGGTGCTTCTCACCCAATCTATACAAATAGCAATGCGAGCAGCCTATGATCAACTGATAAAGAGCTCAAATTCCAACTGATCTCCAATAATAATTGAGCTCCTTCTAAGCGTTTCTTCGCCCTCTAATTTGCTTTTCCAAATGTGTTCTGCTTGCATACCTTCGGCTCCTCGAGATGTAGCAATTATACAAAATGGATATTGCTTACTTTAGGCAACGATGTATCCTATTTAGGCAGCGAAGATTATCTTTAGATTGTAGATAATCATTCCTTTCTAAAATATCTTATTTTTCCGTTGATAAAATCCCAATATCTTAGATTTAGATACTCATCCAAACCCTAACCTCCTCGAGATCTCCCTGACGCCATATTAGGAAACCCGAACAACACAATTACTACCGAGTGACTGTTTCTAAAACCTGATTGTGTGCGGCTCTGTTCAAACTAACTCTGGTTCACCCTCTGATTCAAGCTTGAACTTCCTTGGTCATGTGAACCTTGTTGGTCTGCTTTGACACTCATGTTACATCTTACAGACACTTGACTGATAGACTCATTTTGCCAAAAACATGTCACACACATCCATGTGACACATGGACTTAACAAACTTTAACATTTTTATAGGATGGCCCTTCTGCCAGGACCTCCGTCTTCTGGAAGGACAATCCTTCTGCTGGCTCTGGACGGAAAATTGGCTCCTGAGCTAAAGGTTTGTAACTAATTTGCCATAACTCAACACCATTTAGCCTAAATAGTTCCAAATACCAGAAACGATGTGGGCCAAACTTTATATCATTAAGAAGAAGAAAATTGGATCTCTAATAATAGCGTTAATAGTAGACTGGCGTTAACATGCCATGGTACACTTATCTAATCTAATCCAATTCAAACATTATTATTATATGTATAATAAGATGTTGGATTCCTAAGGTTTTGATGATTACAAACACTTAACTAATTAATTTAACTAGTGTGTAGAAAAGATCTTACTTCATTTAATGCAAGAAGTCAAATAGGAAAGAAGATCCTAAGAAGACAAAATATCAAGAAGATATGGAGAAGATATTTGATGACAACTTATGAGAAGGTGTTATCAAATCAAGAAAACAAATCTCTAGCAGAATATTCGGGTTATTCAATGAAGATATCCTAAGAAGATCCGAAGTTATTTGATGACAACTTTATGGGAAGTTGTCATCAAGTCCAAATATATTATTGGATATATTTTGGACTCAACGAATATATCTACTTAACAAATATGGAAGAAAATCTAATTATATTAAATAAACCTTCCTATTTATTAGAAGAGATTTATATTCGGATTAGGGGAATATTTGATTTGGATTGAAGAATCCTAATAAAAGAAACCCTAAACGTATCCATGATGCTACAAGAGGAGAGGCGGCCGAGCTAGAGCGACAGCGAGTGAGTGCGGGAAAAAGCAGAGAAAGAAAAAGAAGAGTGTGCTACATGGATTAAAACCTATTGTGAGCATCAGAAGCTTGGACGATTCAGTTCGAGAGTGGGCCAGATCTGTTCGAGAGTTGGGTTGAGCTAGAGTAATAAAGATAAGTTAGAACTTGTAGTGGAGTGTACTGGTGAGAAAATTAGTCTTTTGTACTTAGAAAGAATATCCTAAATACAGAAACCGAATTCACAAAACCTTCCAGGGGATACAGGAAGGTAGTGGTTTTACTCAATTGCTTGCTTAAGTACTGAGGCTTCCACTATAAATCACTGAGTAAGCCCTACATTTAATATTACGCTGCTGCAATACATGTTGGGTAACTCATCTCTCTGGTGTTATACCTACTGGGTATAAGACAACTCTGTTACCCTACATGAATAGCTAACTAATGATCCAACATAAGATAATTGTGTTAAAATGTATGCCATGAAACTTAAAAATATGTTAAAAGATACTTTGCATAATAAAAGCAGTAACACGACGACAACAATCTTATAGATACTAATAATACTGTTGATTTGCTGTGAAGGTTACAGGAGAAATAACTTTCAACGGCCACAGGCTTGACGAATTTGTCCCATACAAGACATCTGCATACATTTGCCAAAAGGATGTTCATATTGCAGAAATGACTGTCAAAGAAACAATCAGATTTTCGAAAAGATGCCAAGGAGTTTGAACTCGATATGGTATTGTTGGATCGTTAGTTAGCTTTCCCTGTGGGGTAACATAGTTGTCTTATACCCGGCAGGCATAACACCAGCGGGATGTGTTACCCGACAGGTATTGGAGTAGCGGAATATTAAATGTAGGAAAATTGAAATTGCTTACTCAGTGATTTATAGTATGAACCTCAAAACTTAATCAAGCAATAGAGTAAAACCACTACCTTCCAGTATCCCTTGAAAGGGTTTGTGAATAGATTAGTTTCTGTATTTAGGATATTCTTGCTAAGCTAGTACACTCAGTACAAGTTCTAACTTATCTTTGTCACTCTAGCTCAACCCAACCCTCGAACCGATCTAACCCACTCTCGAATTGAATCGTTCAAGCTTTTGATGCTCACAAAAGGCTTTGATCTGTGTAGCACACTGTTCTTTTTCTTTCTCTGCTTTTTCCAACACTAACTCGCTGCCGCTCTAGCTCGGCCGTCTCACCTCCTGTAGCATCATGGATACGCCTAGGGTTTCTTTGATAAGGATTCTTCAATCCAATCAAATATTCCCCTAATCCGAATATAAATCTCTGCTAATAAATAGGAAGGTTTATCTAATACAATTATAATATGCTTCCATATTTATTAAGTAGATATATTCGTTAATTCCAAAATATATCCCATAATATATTTGAATTTGATGACAACTTCCCAAAGTTGCCATCAATATCTTCGGATGTTCTCAAAATATTCTTTAAGATCTCCCGAAATCTTGCTAGAGAATTTGTGTCCAAAATATCTTATAATATATTTTTGATTTGATGACAACTTCCCATAAAGTTGTCATCAATACATTCGGATTTTCTCAAGATATTCTTTAAGATCCACCCAAATATCCTGCTGGAGATTTTGTCTTCTTGATTTGATAACAACTTATCATAAGTTGTCATCAAATATCTTCCACATAATATCTTTCCTATTCGCCTTGTTGCATTTAATGAAGTAAAGGTATTTTCTGCACACTAGTTCAATTAATTAGTTAAGTGTGTAATCATCAAAACCTTAGGAATCCAACAAATTCCCCTTTTTGATGATGACAAACACTTCTTCGGTAAACAGAAAACAACACAAAAATTATGATCATGACGTGCATTGTGTTTCATAAATGTCCTAATTAATTCCTCCTAGGTATAGCAGGTTCGTTTGTTCCCCTTACAAAAATTTCTCCTAGGTATATTCCTGCGTTCCCTATCAGGCGTAGCACTGGTTAGTTCCCCCTCCAAAAAATATGTGTACATAAATGAATATCTCACTTCCCCTCAGACTATGCATTCTCTGAATAACTTCCCCCTTTTGGCATCATCAAAAATAAATCGTTAGTAACAAGTTAAAGACCACATCAATTCAAAAATTCCCTTTATCAATCAAAACCGGATGCCATACGAAGTGGCACCAACCGCAAGACAGAAGGCATAATTTAAGACTAACATAGATAACAGGTAGCGCATGATAAGGAACACAAAAATACCAAGGAACAAGTATAATGAGGTAGGGAAACAAAGAGAGGTTAAACCATAAGAGTATAAACCGATCACTAGACGTCATGAATAATTTCTTGCAGTTCTGCGAACAGCTCTACCAGGAAGGTAACCATACCCTCAAGCCTCTGAATTCCCTCCATATTAGATTGACATCCTTCTGACGGACATCTGAATGAGCAGCAGGGCCGGCCCATCAGTGAGGCCAATCAGACAGCCGCCTGAGGCCTCACGGTTGAGAAGGCCACAAAAAAAAAAAAAATTGCTTCTCTTTCCTGTCTTCGACTTCCGCTCAAGCCTTCAACGGCAACGGCACTCCATCTGTGAATCAGCCGAGACGCGAGCCAGAAGATTGACTACGGGTTCAAGCTGGTGTTGATCGGAGATTCGGCGGTGGGGAAGTCGCAGATACTGGCCAGATTTTCTCTGGGGAGTTCAGTCTGGACTCCAAAGCGTCCATCGGTGTCGAGTTTCAGGCCAGGACGCTTGTGATTCAGTATAAGAGTGTTAAAGCTCAGATCTGGGATACGGATGGGCAAGAAAGGTTAGAGCTTTTTGCGTAGCTGTGGTTGATTGGTAGTTGGTCTTGTGTAATTTGAATGATTAGATGGGTTGGTTGGATTTTGTGTGCTGTGATGTTTGTGTATGATTTGCAAAAATGGGTGATTTTTGGCACTGAATTTTTAGGTTTGAGCTAGTGGATTTAGCTCTAGGCCCTGCTTGAGAATTGTGGCGTAGAGATTCAGGTCGAGTGAACTATTGTTTCGATTCTGCTAGTTTCAATGATTCAGATTGAGATTTGCGTTCTGGAAGTTATGGTGCTGGGATTGCAACATTGTAGGTCAATTATAAAATGTAAGTCCAGTTTAAGCTTAAACTTATAACAAGCTGTAGCTACTGATTGTAAGAGTTCTGGAAATGCTGGTTGGGTGTGGCAGTCTATAGTTCGTGATTTGCTGGATTGCAAGTGCAAATGTTCCGAAGAGCTATCTGCTTTTATTTTAGTTTGATGATCCATGTAAATATTTAAGATTTGTGTATTTAGGATTGCAACTTTCATTACATAACTTGATAAGAATCATCATATACTTGCAGCAGATACAGAGCAGTGACAATTGCATACTACAGAGGTGCTGTTGGCGCTATGCTGGTTTACGACATCACAAAGCGCCAGAGCTTTGATCACATACCAAGGTGGCTGAAGAGTTGCGAGCACACGCTAACAAAAACATAGTCATCATTCTGATCGGCAACAAATGTGATCTTGAGAGCCAGAGAGCAGTGCCGACGGAGGATGACAAAGAATTTGCGCAGAAGGAAGGATTGTTCTTCTTAGAGACTTCAGCTCTAGAGGCCACCAATGTCGAAACAGGCCTTCACAACTGTCGTAACTGAGGCCACCAAAAGGCCTCTTTTGTATTTCGCCTCAGGCCACCAAAAGTATCGGGCCACCCCTGATGAGCAGCACTCTGCATTCTCTCCACTGGGACACCACCTTGACAACTTTGAATTTTGGAGCCTCCTTTACTTAACTGACCCAGAGGGGAACATATACCCCATTTGATCGTAGTTATCATCCGTGAATCCTTTACATGCATGGATCTCCTTCTCTGCTTAGTATATGACTATTAATGAAAATGAGCTTTACAACACAGAGATGTTGCATGGGTGGATCTCCCATTTTTACCCATGTTGCAAATATGTGATGTATCATGATCTAGGCAAGGTTGATATGCGCATTCTTTAGTAGGTAAACTCTCTAATTTTAAGAGGCCAAGATTTGGTAATTAAATCCCTCAAATCTCTCCAATTTCCAAAAACGAATCCCAAGACTTGATAAGTATGTCCATAGAGTTGCTGCCCAGTTTTTTTTTCAATTTATGTTTTCCCTTGTTTTCTCGCCATTTGTTTCTACTCGATAACTCCCGCTTGAAACTTTCTGTGCAGGCCAGATACTCGGTTTGAGCCCTGTGGTTCAATCAAGGAGGAGTATGATACGGTTAAGTTACACAAGAGAGGCATCATACAAACAAGAAATTTTAAGTGAGGAAGTATATGAGTACCTCAAGATTAATCACCCTAGTATTTAATATGACAATGGGCTCATAGGGACGTCAGATCCTGAGCAATTAAGGTTGGCATTTGAGATCTTCCATGGTTTGTAGGGTGGGAGCAATTTTCTGAAAGACTCATTAGGGCTAGAAAGAAACTCATCATGTCTTTCTAGAATCAATATTAGAAAAAAATATATGATACCTACATGCTTAAGATGCTACAATACAACAGCTACCCTGAAGTGATTAAAAATAGCGTTTCATAATTAAATACAATCTGGAAAATATTCTTATGTATGCTTTTAATAGTCAGTCATTAAAGGAATTTGACACGGAACACATATCAGTTGAGGAAAGTCATACCTAACTCCGGAAACTTCCCTGTGAAAAGCAGGATCCAGAAGACCTGGGTTGAGGTGTGAAGACTCCGAAGCTTCGTCGAGAGTCGCTGAAGACCAGCGCCTCCTTCTTCTGCACACCTGCGGACTCAGCGCTCTGCACTCCGTTGGGCGTCCTCCGAAGAGCCTGGCAGTAGGCGTGAATGCTCCGGATTCTCCTCGGCTGCAAGCTGCTCCTTCTCCCGCGTCTCAGCTTTTTCTCTTCTCTGGAGTTCTTTTTTCTTTTCTTGTGTAGTGTTCTTGTGTGTGCCCTAAGCCCCAAATGTCACAGCCACTTTATACTAGCATAACGCCACCGTTTTGCATTGCACCAAACAGACCAACTTATTTGGCCAAGTCCTTTTCACCCTTATAACCTGCAAGCTCATTTAACAGACAGAACTACCAAGCACAAAAACCAGAACAAAGTAGGATTTTGCACATGACTATGAATGCAGGAACTAACACAAAGGAGCCTTTATCAGGCCTGACTCTATGCTAACTCTTGCTGTGCTCTAAACAGACAGATTTGTATCATGTATATAAACAGGATTGATAATATTGTGAAGCAAGCCGAAAAAACAATAAGAAAATATCCAATGCTGATATGTGGTACGACCGTCTCTGCATGCATGGATGAGAGATGTGAGACTCATGAAAATGAATCCGAGACCTACAAATGTCCAATTGGCAATTGATGCACCAATAATAACGTCTTCAGGTCCCTCTCAGTGATTAATTTTGGTAAGCATCCTACAAAAATAATTTCAATAATTTAGCTTTTAAAAGTAATCAGCTTATTAAAAGTGTCGAACTATTCTAGCTTACATTATTCTCCAACATCAGCATCAACAGATTCAGTACACTAAAACCAGTTGAGCAACTCTAACACAAATAAAATTTCTCAAAAAAGAAACAGCAACATTCGTATTATATTTAAGATAAAAAAGGACAATGTTTTATTCTTCTTTATGTACCCTTGTATATGCAAATTTCACAGACCCCATAAAATGCCAGCAATCTCAAATTTTCATGGAGAAACCCGAAGAGAGGATCTGGTCGCATCGTCTTCCCGAGGACTCTTTCTACTGCACTATCTCCTCCTCCGTTTTCGCTCTCGATCCCGTTCCTACATAGAGGGTCGCAGCCGCAGGACCCTTCAAGATCGCCATGACGACGTTCTCGCTCAACCAGTCCTCCTTCCTGGTAATTCATTAATACTCCCTCTACCTCCATTTACATTTCCATTACCTCCCGTTTGGTAAAGTTCCACTTTTTCTAGTTTGACGTCTGGTTGAGCAACTGACTGATTCGATTTGGTGTTTTCATTTATTGTCGCAGAGCTTTTCTGGGGTCTCTGGGTGCTGGAAAAGACGAGCCTTTTAGAATTTGGACGGGCGGAGAGCTGGGCTTGCTGTGAAGGTTGTGGCTGCAGGTTCGGTCGTTACAGAAGCGAACGCTGCCGTTTCAGTTGAGATTAAGACGCTGAAGGAGATGGGTGAAGACGCGGCTGCTGCTGCTTCGACTACGGAAGCGATTGAGAATGAAGGCGAAGTTTCGACCGTTGGTGGCGGGGTTAGGGACGTGTACGGTGAGGATTTCGCCACCGAGGATCAGTTGGTTACTCCTTGGTGCATCACCGTTGCTAGGTATTCGTTGAATGCTATCAAATATGATTTTCAAAAGCTGGTGAAATTGTGCAAGTGGGTGTTGATTACTGTTCTCAGTTGTTGTGATATATTCTTACGATTTATGTTGATCATCTTAGGGAAGGTTTCTTTTTGTGTTGCAGCGGCTATTCCTTGTTACGAGATCCACACCATAACAAAGGGCTTGCGTTCAATGACAGTGAGAGAGATGCACACTACTTACGAGGCCTTTTACCGCCTGCTGTAGTTACCCAGGAGCTTCAAGTAAATTACTGCTTCCATAGTTCATTTCCAGGCCTGCCTTGTCTTCTTTTGGTGGAATGATGTTAGATACTGTCTTGGGCCAGATGAAGAAGACACTGAACAATCTTCGACAATATAAAGTTCCGCTGCAGAGGTACATGGCCATGATGGAACTTCAGGTAATGTTTTTAAGACTAGAACTCAAAATGTATATGTGTCTTGATATCTACCTTGGTGATGGGATTGCTGAATAATTCTCCAGATGGACCCCCAATGCCGTTGAGTTTGATAAAGTCTATAGTTGTCTGAGGGGACCATGATCAATATTTCACACTTAAGCTTGATTCAAGCATGTTAAGAAGCGGCAGGGTGCGTTTATTGAGTTGTTGTTTACTTTCAGGAATCAAACGCTAGGTTGTTTTACAAGCTTCTGATTGAGAATGTTGAGGAGTTGCTTCCTGTTGTTTACACTCCTACTGTTGGAGAAGCTTGCCAGAAATACGGAAGCATATTCGGTTGCCCCCACGGCCTCTTCATTAGTTTGAAAGAAAAGTAGGTGACTTATCAAAGTCCATGTGCCTTTTTACTTTCATGTTTATTTGTATGTATGCATTATGTCACCCCATTGACCTAATTTGCATTCGAGCAGGGGAATGATACTTGAAGTCTTGAGAAATTGGCCAGAAAAGAATATTCAAGTTATTGTTGTTACCGATGGAGAAAGGATTTTGGGCCTTGGTGATCTTGGTTGCCAGGTAAAATTCGAATTGGCCCCAATGTGATAGCGATCAAACTGACCATCTAAATTCTCTCAGGGAATGGGTATACCTGTTGGGAAATTATCCCTCTATACGGCCCTCGGCGGTGTTCGTCCTTCAGCTGTAAGTACCATGGTCACTAGTTGCTTTCCATATTTAGTGTAATCATACTTTTTTCTTACTATTGGCCTGGGTGTTGTCTCTTTTATATTCTTTACTAAGAGATTCTTGCTTCGTTATCAGTGTCTGCCTATAACAATCGACGTGGGGACAAACAATGAGCAATTGTTAAATGATGAGTTCTATATAGGGTTGCGACAAAAGAGGGCAACTGGACAGGTTTATTTATGTTTGACCCAACTTGTGTCAATATGTTAACTTTGGACTTGCCTATTTTTTATTTGCAGTGTACTCAATTCCTTTGTTATATCGATTATTTGCAGGAATATGCAGACCTTTTACATGAGTTTATGACTGCTGCGAAACAAAATTATGGAGAGAAAGTCCTTATTCAGGTAGTTGACAAGTGATGACCAAGAGAGACTTGTTTCATTATGCAGCCAAGTAGTCACGTTCAATCTTCAATCAGTTTGTAATGTCTCCCCTCACCATTTTACAGTTTGAGGATTTTGCAAATCACAATGCATTCGACCTTTTTTCAAAATATAGTTCGACTCATCTTGTGTTCAACGACGATATTCAGGCAAGTCCTGTATGATCTACTGAGTCAGGCGCAAACTTGTTGATAATGTGCTCATGATTTATGTGTGTAGGGCACATCATCTGTGGTCCTTGCGGGGCTTCTTTCTGCACTGAAGTTACTTGGTGGATCTTTGGATGAGCAAACCTTCTTACTCCTTGGCGCTGGAGAGGCGAGTCCGGCCTTCTATAGCGTCCTCTCTACTGATTCTAACATTTGCTTTGCTTGATAATGTTGTTACAAAATCTGTGATTGATTTCTTGGATACCAGCTTAATTATTTTTATTTAATGATAGTAGGCTGGCACAGGAATAGCAGAGCTGATTGCTCTAGAGATGTCTAAGCAGGTTCTCATTTACTTACACTTAGTTAGGCTGTTATATGATGAATCACAAATGCTAAGCTTGGAGTCACTTTTGCAGACAAATGTTCCCATGGAGGAGGCTCGCAAGAAAATTTGGCTCGTCGACTCAAAGGTATATATAACAGTACGTCATAAGGGTTTCAGTATACTCTTTGTACCATTTTTTTTTTTACCGAGCCTTCGGAAAATGCTTTGCAGGGATTAATTGTCAGTTCAAGGATGGAATCCCTTCAACATTTTAAGAAGCCATGGGCCCATGAACATGAACCAATCCGGAATCTAATAGATGCCGTAAAGGTGGAAACTTTTTAAATCTAATAGATGCCGTAATACTGCACATTACCGTTGAACACTTAAAAAACTGTTTTCATTTGGTATCAGGATATCAAGCCGACAGTGCTGATAGGATCATCGGGAGTGGGCAGAACATTCACTCAGGAAGTGCTCGAGGCAATGGCTTCTATTAATGAGGTACTCCATTGTGCACTGGTGAATTCCCCCCTGACAGTTGAAATATGAAGAGATGGCTCATATTGACGCTTATGCGCAGAAACCTGTCATCCTTGCACTTTCAAACCCAACCTCGCAGTCCGAGTGCACTGCTGAACAAGCCTATACTTGGAGTCAGGTAGGCTATAGTTAACAGTTTGTGGACGTCTTCATAGGCATTGTTTTGAGGATCGTTTTCTTTCATTTTTGTCCAGGGTGGCAGGGTCGAGCAATATTTGCTAGTGGTAGCCCCTTCGACCCATTCGAGTACGAAGGGAGAACATTTGTTCCAGGGCAGGTACTTTTGTGAAGTTTCTAAAGTGGGGCTGCTCCATTGCGCTCATTCCTTGAAGACAATCATGACACATTCTCTTAATATTTTTCTCAGGCAAACAACGCATATATCTTCCCTGGATTTGGTCTAGGGTTAATAATATGTGGCGCTATTCGTGTCCATGATGACATGCTTCTAGCCGCGTGTGAGTTCCTACTTACTCTCTCACATAGTCATCATTGATCACTAACATGTTCTTCCTTGTTACAGCCTCAGCACTCGCCGAGCAGGTGACACTAGAGAACTTCGACAAAGGCCTAATATACCCACCATTCACCAACATCCGAAAGATATCAGCCCATATCGCAGCCAGCGTAGCTGCCGAGAGCTCGGCCTAGCTTCCCGCCTTCCACAGCCCCAAGACCTTGTCAAATACGCAGAGAGCTGCATGTACAGCCCAGTGTACCGAAACTACAGATGATCACCATAAGTTTACAACTGTATTTTTTTTAGAGCATTCATATTACTAAAATATTTTTTATAAAACACTATAATAGATTTTAAGAAATCTTACTCCATAAATATGAGCATTTTCCATTGTTAAAATGTTTGTTTTTTACTGTGTAATTTTGAGCCAGAACATTTTTCATAAACAATCCAATAAGATATATGAGTGATGTTTTAGAATTTTTGTCTCATTGTCACTATTTGGAAAAACATTTTCAAGAATTTAATTTTTTTTTTTAAGTTTATGTTACATTTGTCACTTTTTCCACTAATTAGCAAAATCAGTGTGCTAAAAAATCAGTGTAGTATGTACAACCAGCACTGATGTTGCGCCTACATTAAATTGCATTTGCCCAAAGTTCCCGAATGTAAAGTGTCATAGATTTAGCTTTTTGATTTTAAGGTTATATTTTTTTTGTACTTAAATTTTCAGTAAATAAGTTAAATTTAATTGAATACATAAACTACCACCACCAACACCACCCGGGGTTGGTCAAATTGCTGCCGGACGGCCAACTCCAGCCTCCGTCCACGCCGGCAGTTCCGGGCCAGCAGCGGTGGTGGTCTGGCGGTGGTCAATTTAATTTAAGTACTTAAATTAAGTTAATTACTTCAATAAATAGTTTCAGTTCAAAAAAATAGATCATAAGTCATGCGTCGCATAGTTAGACTTTTGACCAAGTAGCTTTGCAAAAAAAGCCGTTCCTAAAATAGCCTCAACACGATTAATCCAACAAAAGCAATTTAGAGAATTCTTGAAAATAAAAGAGTTTTTAGAGAGAGAATAGTTTGAATTTCTTTTTGGAGAAAATGAGCTCCTCCCTTTAAATACACGTTCCCTCTCTAATGAACGGTGGAGATCAGATCAATCCGACGGTAGAGATTTATGACTTTAAAATGTTTTTTATCTACATATTTTATAAGGGTGCGACTCTTTCTTACCCTTTAAGATTCTTCTAGATGTTGGCTTGAGTCATTCATCATCGGATGACCTCTCTTTTGGTTTAAAATCAAGCCAAGTTGAAATTGATGTGTTGTTGATGACTGGGTCAATCAGCTTGTTACAACAACTGATTGTGATGATTGCGGATAATCTTGATAAGGCCGAACTTGGAAAACGCAAGCACTTTGGTTATCCAATTCGGCCAATGCCTACGTCTGGGGAGAACTTCTCTAACTCAAGATTCCACTATAATTGGTTAAAGTACAAAAGTACCAAATCTCAACCTCTGCTGGAACAACCTCTACTTCTAACCTAGCTAGAACTTAGGTCAGTCTAATCACACAGACTAGCCTGCCCTATCAACTACACAACACAGTCAAGTTGCTCTTTAGTAGCCCATGTCTCCTGCTCTCCGATCTCTTCCAGATTCTCAGTCGGACCTCCGCTAGTTCACTCAACTCCGGTGACGCTCCCCCTTGACCAGTTACCTCCGTCAGCTTGCGGGAACGTTGCTCTTCACTTTGATAGTCCATGATCAGCTCACCCGTGACGATTCTCCAAATGGCTTGTACTTGATCTTCAACGAGACTCCTCTTCAGTTGAACACACTGATCAAGATTTGATCATACTCGTCCAGTCGTGATCTCTCTTTAGCTTTTCAGAATAGCACACTTGCTCTTCAATCTTTGCTTATCGCCCTTTGTATGTGCTTCTCTTCGATTGATCTTACGATGTCTTCTACTCATACGCATGCTGGCATTATATATTGGTAGAATATAAAAGTTCTAGTCCAACTAGGTCTTCATTCCAAATTAGAAACACTCCCTAAATCTTTTCAACCGACAAAATCTCCACGATATTCGAAGGTTGTTATGTAAATCTGTTGCAACAATTATTTCTAAAACCTTTTAGGAAACTTTGTAGATCTTCTTCGGATCTTCTCCCAGTTGATTGGTAATTCCGTTGCAACAGCTGTTTCCTAAATATATTTAGAAAACTTACTCCGATCAGCAACCTTTGACCTCCTGCTGGTTGTCTTCAGGTTGCTCTAGCTTTTTTCTTTATTGTATGCTGTAGCAACTTCCAGATCAGGTTGCATTTGTTTTGTTAGGAATGCCATAATCCTTAACATAAGTGTTAGACGTAGGTACCTATCTTATTTTTGATTTGTCACAAGTCAATAAACTTCATACTTCCGGATCCAAAATAAGGCAAAACATTTTTTTCATTTTTTAGGTAAAAGTCTATTGAGATGAAGCTTCGTAGTTTGTTTGGAACAAAACAAGGCAAAACACAAAGATTTAGGCGAAAACAAACTAAATCTAGAAAGATTAACCTATTCGTCTTTGAAGGCTTGCCTAGCATACTAAGATTGTTCGATTGAGACGTTCCATAGATTGTTGGAAAGATAACTCGAAGTACTAAAACATTTAAGTTTATGCCAAGATGAAATTTAAAGTTTTAAAGGGTAAAATATTCAAGGTAGCTAAATCAGAATCAGACCAGCAATCTGAGACAACCCGCCTCAAGTTGAAACGGCGCCCCCGTTAACGAGAAATAACATCTCAACAAAAAGGGCGACTGAACCCAAAAAACGATGACCTCCTAAGCCAACCCCGCCTTCCAGAGCGAAACAGCGCCTCCATTATGCACGATGCGATTTCGATGTCAAAATGACCCAAACTAGAACTTTCTAAATCGGCCAAATCAATTGGACTATAAAAAGAGACCTAAAACCCAGAATTCAAGATCAAAATTTTGAGAGATATTACAAACTACAACTAAAGGTACGACGGGAGAATTCAAAGATTGGAGATTCAACATTCGTTGCGAAGGATACTTTGTCTATTGCTTCTTCTTTATTTATGTTTTTTAACTAAATATATTCTTGTTGTCTTATAAAGAATCACGAGTAGTCGTACTATTTTGGGACCTACGGATCCCATATTGTATAAACCCTTTTGATGAAATTTAATGTAGACTTTACTTTCAGTTATAAGTATGTGTTCGATCCTACTTTGCTTAATGCTACGTTCTATGCGAATTGGTCATAATTGATTATTAGGTTAGGAACCAATATCAACATAGGTGAGGTTATTAACTGGAATTATGTAGGACTGATATCTAATCACAATACCTATGTTGGTGGCATATGATTTGGTAATATAAAGGTTTAAAATATGTTTGTCAAAATGGCGCCCTTTCTGGGGAGCAACGGATAGTACGTTATTAGGTTTAAGTTAGTGTTAATTGAGAATATCCTTTTCTTTTATCTTGTTTTACTGCTGATTATGTTTTAATTTTGAATTGCCTACTTTGATCTTTCGTGCCACTTTCAGGGCATCCCGCCTATGTCAAGGAAGACGACACATTTGGCAATCTTGGAGAACAACAAATCGAGTGACCATATTTGGAAAAACACACTCCAAGTAGTCCAAGGAGAGGTAATCGCAAAACGCAATGAAGGCAGCTCAGACGATACATCATAATGTTCTATTCTATGTGCTAGAACTTGTCCCAATAGTCGTTCTAACAACTTGTGATCAGTTGGTTAGTATGTGAAATTGAAGTGTTACTAGTGTATAAGTCAATCATGTTGCTACAACAACTAATTGCGACGATTGCGGAATAATGTAGCTAAGATAAAAACTTAAAGCACACGCGTACTTTGGTCACCCAGTTCGGCCAATGCCTACGTCTGGGGATACTAGTTAAAGTACACAGGTACTAGTTCTCAGTCTCTGCTAGAATAATCTTTATTTCTAACCTAGCTAGAATCTCTGCTCAGTCTGATCAAACAAACTAGCCTACAATGTCTACAACTCAACTTAGTGAATGATAGAATGCTATAGCAACTTACTCAGATAAGCTGCTCTTCCTTAGTATCAGTCTCTGGCTCTCCAAGCTCTTCCAGATGCTCAGTCTGCTCTACTCCAGTGATGCTCCCCCTTGATCAGCGACCTCCTGTCAGCGTACGGGAACGTTGCTTTGCACTTTGATCGTCCGTGATCAGCTCAACCGTGATGATTCTACAAAGGGATTGTACTTGATCTTCAACGAGAGTCTACTCCAGTTGAAAAAAATGATCAAGATTTGATCACTCAGCCAATCGTGATCTCTCTTAGCTTTTCAGTAATAGCACACTTGCTCTTCGCTCTATACTTATCACCCTTTCTTCATGCTTATATATTCTTGTGTGTGTCCCGGTCTCATAGAGATGCTGCCCTTATAAACTGGCAGCCTCTGGTAGAATATAGAAGTCCTAGTCCAACTAGGACTTATTCAATTTAAGAACACTTTCTAAAAGCTTTTCAACCGACCGAATCTTCTCCAAGATCTTCGCAGGTTGTTATTCACTTGAGTTGCAACAACTATTTCCTAAAATCTGTTAGGAAACTTGCTGGATCCTTTTCCGAATCTTCTCTAAGATCTTCAGGTTGCATCAACCACTTGCTTTACTACTTGCTGTAGCAACTCCTAGATCAAGTTGCATAGGTTTTTTCAAGGATGCCACAATTCTTAACAGTGTGGTTTAGACTAAATTGTAAGAGCAAGAATATAAAAAACACACACAACGTTTGGTAACCCACTTCAGGACAATGTGTCCCTAATGTGGAGGGCTTCTCCGAAGCCCGACGAACATCGATTCATTATTAACTATCAGATTACAATAGGTCTTATATTTACTAGATTCCCTCTACAGAAAGCCTCTTGATCTTACTCGTCTGAATGCGCACTGAGCTCCTCTTAGTGTAGAGATCCCTCTCTATGGTTCATTTGATCCTCTTCGAGAAGATCAGAATCTTCTCTCGAAGACTGCTGCAATTTCAGCTGCATGGTTGTACAGCTCTATGTTCCATCAGCAGCCGAAAATTGAGTGTCCTCAACTCCGACCTTCAGTATTATAGTTCACTCAACAGCGTCGCTCTCCTCTTTGTGTGTAGAGAGAATTCAAAGCTATTCTCTGTATCCTGATATTTCGTTCTATTTATATTGACGTCTAACCCTAGATCTTCTCAGCAGCTCTTGAAAGATCTTTGTTGAGATATATCTTGGAGTTTATCTAACTTCCAAATCTTTCCAGTATACTTGCGCGCCAAGGTGGAATCTTGATTCCTATTAATCCGGAATCTATTAGGGTTTAATCTTGTTTATCGTGATTTCTATTAATTTGGAATCTGTTAGGCTTTAAACTTGGGATCTGCTGAATCCCGACATACTCATCTTCGGCGGTTGTCTTCACGACTCTGGCAGCCTTTGTTGAGATAGTGTCTAAGCTCATCGGTCTGCTTGGTTCTAGACTCCTTGCTTTAGTTACTTGTAAGAAAGCTTCTATGAGAATCACTTGAACAACTCTACAGACACTTGACAAAAACCATCCCATACACTCTGGAGGGACTAACAATCTTCCCCTTGGCATTTTTGGCGAAACATACCTGTCTATGACTATTTTTAGTTGTTCAAGCATGTGTATTCTAATAGAACTAATGGAGTGGTCGAACGTAAAAATCAGACTATACAGAAGATGGCTCGTGTCATGATACATGCAAAGAATGTCCAACTTCATTTTTGGGCTAAAGCCATGAACACAACCTGCTACATCATTAACCGAGGCTCCATTAGAAAAGGAACGGACAAGACGTGCTACGAGCTTTGGAGACAAAGAAAGCCGAATGTGAAATACTTTCATATCTTTGGAAGTGAATGTTACATTTTGAGAGACCGCGAGTACCAGAAGAAACTTGATCTAAAAAGCGACAGTGGAATATTTCTTGGGTACTCGACCAACAAATGGACAGGAACCATGATCGAGTCCATCAACGTAATGGTCAAAGATATAGAAGAGGAACCACCAAATACCGATAATGATGGTGCCCTAAATCCGGAGAAAGCAATCAGCATCGGCCTCAAGAACTAAAAAATATTGATAAAAAAGAAGTGCCAGAGGATGCTGCAAAAAACTCCCTTGATCAACCTGCCGAAGAAGAAGATCCAGAACAGAATACGGAAGTTCCCTCCGAAGAACCCCCAATCACACCAGGTCCAGCACGTCTACCTCCAAAGAGAATTCAAAGAAATCACCCCTGACCAATGTCATTGGAGATCTCATCGAAGGGAGACGAACTAGAGGTTCCTCTCACATTAACCTATGTGATGTGATCAGCAACTCCTGCTTTTTATCCAGCATTGAGCCCAATAACATCAAAGAGGCTCTGGGAGATGAGTACTGGATAGCTGCAATGCAAGAGGAGCTCGATGAGTTTGAAAGAAATGATGTTTGGGAGTTGGTGACTAGACCAGCAGGTGTGAACATCATTAGAACCAATTGGATCTACAAAAGAAAATCTGATGAGAAAGGAAACATCACAAGGAACAAGGCTAGATTGGTGGCTCCTCCTTGATCAATGACCTCCTGTCAAGATCTGGGAACTCTACTTTGATCTTCGATAGTACGCGACAGCTTCTGTCCGATAGTACTTAATCCTTTAACGAGACTACTGTCACGGACTTAGATTTTGTCCACTAAATCGTGCGGCGCTTAGCGAGAACTTTCATTCGACTAGCTAAGAAAGCCTTCCCCGAAAGTCGTTTGATGCGCTAAGGCAACAAGAAAGCCTGAAAGCTAGAGACCTTTGAGAGTAAGAGAGCTTGAGAAAATGTTTTGTATTTATGAGATGGTTTGAAGCAAATGACTCCTCCCCCATTTATACACTTAGGCCTCCTCAATGGACGGCCGAGATCAATTCAATCCTACGGCTAATAAATACAAGTCTGGAATATTCCAGAATATCTACAAGGGTGGAGACCCTTCCACCATCTTCCGGAAGCTTCCAAAGTCTTCCAAAGTGTTCTCTTCCGTAGCCTTCTAGATCTTGGACCTGGGCCTCCATCAATTGGGCTTCTTCCCACTTTAACTCCATTTTTAATGGTCTCCAAAGTTGGGCTAAGGATTGGCGAACCCACTTAGCCAAGTAAGGTATTGTCATGGCCCGGAAAACTCCCAATATTTTTGTCTAAAATAATGGGGCCGTGACATCCTCCCCCACTTAATCTGTCGACGTCCTCGTCGATGCCTCTTCAAATTCTTAAACTTTTTCCTTGAACTGCCACAAGGACTCGACGGGTTCCCAACTCACCTCGCTATCCGGAAGTCCCTTCCAAAATACCAAGTATTGAGTACTTGGAGGATGACTCTTTCGCCGTACAACTCGTTTCGCCTCGATGTGGTCTACCTCCTTGTCGAACGAGGTGAGGATGGATGGTGGTGCTCTCAAAGATACGCCCCTTGATGCGTCTTCCTCGTCTCCATGAAAAGGTTTTAAACAGCTGACGTGGAAGACAGGGTGAATCTTTTTCAAAGTTGGCGGTAGATCAACCTTGTACGAAGCTTTACCGACTTTTTGTATGATGGGACAAGGTCCTTCATACTGCCGCATGAGACTCTTGTGGAGGTTACCACGCCACTTACGTTGATCCATGTAGAGCTTGACAAGCACTAAGTCCCCGATGCGGAATTCCACATGTCTCTTCTTTTTATCCGCCCATTTTTTTCATCTTCCTTGCCGCCTTGTCTAAGTAAGATCGAGCTATATCACCTTGCTCTTTCCATGACTTGGCCTCCTTGAACGCCGATGGACTCTTTCCGGTGTACTTAGACACCAAGGATTGAGGAGTGAGTGGTTGTTGCCCCGTGGCTAGCTCAAATGGATTATTATTCGTTGACTCGCTCCTTTGTAAGTTGTAAGAGAACTGCGCCACGTCCATGAGCTTTGCCCAATCTCTCTAGTTAGCACTCACGAAGTGCCTCAAGTAAATTTCCACTAGTGAGTTGACCCTCTCCGTCTGGCCATCGGTCTTTGGATGGAAGCTCGTCGAAAAATGCAGCTCGGACCCCAAGAGTTTAAAGAGCTCCGTTTAGAACTTCCCCGTGAAGCGAGGGTCTCGGTCACTCATGATGTTCCTCGGCAAGCCCCAAAGTTTCACCACATTTTTGAAGAATAACCGGGCTGCCTCCTCTGCGGTACAATCCCGAAGTGCAGGTATGAACGTCCCATACTTAGAGAATCGATCAACCAAGAACATTATGCTCCCGAATCCTTCGGATTTTGGTAGGGAATTGATAAAGTCCATGCTAACACTTTCCCATGGTCGACTTGGTATGGGTAGGGGTTTTAAAAGACCTCCAGGCATCTGATTCTCCAACTTATCTTGCTGGCACACAAGACAGATCTTCACATAGGCCTCGATTTCCTCCCTCATCTTCGGCCAATAGTATTGAGCTTCCACCAAAGCTCTAGTTCGCCTTTGCCCCTGATGACCCGCCCATTTTGTATCGTAGCATTCCCGAATAATGGTGCCCCATAGCCCCTCGCACTTGGGCACATAGATCCTCTGTCCCTTTGTGCATAGGAGGTCATCTTCGAGCCAAAAGTGCTTCGCCTTCTTCTCCTTGACCAAGTTTACCAGCATTTTGGTCACGGGATCATGTCCAAGTCCCTCTCGCATCTTCTCTAACAGGCTTCCTTGGACTTCAGAATGCGTCCGCCACCACATTGAATTTGTCGGGCTAATACTCGAACTCCATATCGAACTCTGCCAAGAAGTCTTGCCACCTTGCTTGCTTTGGACTTAACTTCTTTTGGGTGTTGAAGTAACTTGTCGCGACATTGTCTGTCTTCACCACAAACTTCGACCCTAAAAGATAGTGCCTCCAAACCCGCAAGCAATTAACTACCGCGGTCATCTCCTTTTTTTGCACGGTGTAGCAGTGTTCAGTCTCATTAAGTTTTTGACTCTCGTAGGCAATCGGATGTCCCTCTTGTATAAGTATGCCTCCAATAGCAAAGTCTGAAGCGTCGATGTGGACCTCATATGGTGTAGTGCAGTCCGGCAGAACCAATGGTTGTTCTTCTATGAATGCCTTCTTCAAACTTGTAAAGGCCTCCTCGCACTTTGCCGTCCACTCCCAAGACTTGCCCTTCTTCAACAAATCGCTCAGGGGTTCCTCCTTGGCTGAATATCCTTGGATGAAATTTCTATAGTAGTTCACCAATCCAAGAAAAGATCGCAATTCGGTGACCTTCTTTGGAGCCTCCCATTCCTCGATAGCTCTGACTTTGTCTTTATCCATTAGTAGCTTGCCATCCCTAATGACATGGCCCAAGAAGTGCACGTCTTGCCTTGCGAATGAACACTTCTCCCTCTTGACATATAGCTCGTTCTTCTGAAGTACTTGGAATACGATCCTCAAATGTTCGACATGCTCCTCCAATGTGCTACTATAGATGTCTATGTCATCTAGATATACCACCACGAATCGATCCAAGTATGGATGGAAGATCTTATTCATAAGCGTCCAGAACGTCGCTGGGGCATTTGTCAGTCCAAAAGGCATCACCAAGCACTCGAAGGCTCCATAGTGAGTCACACAAGTGGTCTTTGGCTAATCTCCTTCGGCTATCCTCACTTGATAGTAACCCGACCGAAGATCCAACTTGGTGAAGTACTTGGCATGGCCTAGTGATCCGCTCGTCGTTGTGCGCGTCAAATTAATCCTTCCTTCTCCACTTAGTATAGCGGCTAAGTCAGGGTCGATCCCACAGGGAGCAAGCAGATTCGCTCTAACTAGTGACCTACACTTACGAAAATTGGGGTGTGAGTGATTGGGTTGCGCAGGTGCGCGAATAAACAATAGTTAACGCAGGAATTGCACTAGACGTGCGCAGGCAGTAGAGATTAAGTACTATGACTATGAAAAGTATCGTATTCCTTATCATCGACTCTAAACGTCTATAGTTCGATTTACTGAAGTTAGTGTCCGATCAAGGCTTCCTAACATGTGAGCATGTTCCTATCAAAGTTCATGAGCTATTAATTCTTGAAACTAGTCTAAGCAGCTACGAATCCTGTCACACTAGCAACTGATTATCCTAGCGCGTTACTCCTAGTTGTCACCGTCAAGCTATCAACTAGTTTAACATATAACAAACAAGTAGCAAGAGTAAGATTGCGGTTCAAGGCTTCCCCTACTCATGCAACTAGTTGTCAACAGTGTGCACAGAATTAATACAAGCAAACAAACTATGCATTAAGCACTAGTCTCAAAGGAAATACTCATAGAATCATGCCCAACCGATACAAAGCGTTTAGCTAGACATGCTAGTAGTAAACATCATAGAAATAGTAAATAACAACTAAAGTATCCAAGAAAACAGTAACAAGCAGGTGCGTGCAGGTTGCAGTGTCTCGGCTGGCGCAGTCGGCTAGCGCAGGTCCTCACAGTAGCTCGTGTGTTTTTTAGTTCTGCCTCTCTCTCGTGTGCTGTGTTCCTCGATGATGATCTCTCTCTCAAACTCTAGCCTTCCTCTCTTTATATACTGCTCATGAGGCCCAATCTTGGCAGCTTCCAAATCTGATGGTGTCAAGATTTGGAAACACCACTATCTTGAGCATGGCGCACTGCACACATTGGTTAGCGCAATCGGTCTGCGCACCGTAGTTGACTCTGCCACTTCCTATCTGTTTGTGCTGCTAGCTCCGCAGGCTGTGTGTTCCGCTCCTTAAACGCTGCCTGTTAGCGCATATCCGACTTAGGCCCTCGTTTTGCCCTGAAATACAAAAACACCGGAAACCAGTAATCTTGTACACAAAATGATGCAAACAAGCATAGTGTTAGGATCTAAATAGCGCGTATAAACAGGCTCTATCACCTAGTTGGTCGAACGAGTCTGAGATCAAAGGAATCAGAAACTTGTTCTTGATGGTTACCTTGTTGAGAGCTCGATAGTCGATGCATAGTCGCAGCGATCCATCATGCTTAATTTGGAATAACACCGATGCTCCATATGGGGCTTTGGAGGGTTGGATATATCCCGCATCCATCAACTCTTTTAGTTGCCTCTTTAGCTCTTCCAATTCTGGTGTAGCCATTTGGTAGGGTGCCATGGATGGTGGTTGAGCTCCCGGCTCCAATTCAATCTTATGATCTACCTCTCGCTTAGGGGGTAGTTTCTTCGGTAGCGCGGCAGGCATCACATCCTTGAGCTCTTTAAGAACCTTCTTGATTTCCAATGGTACTTCCTCGTCGCTGATAGCGCGCGTCGTTGTGCGCGTCAAATTAATTCCTTCCTCTTCCACTTAGTACAGTGGTTAAGTCGGGGTCGAATCCACAGGGAGGTAGTAGATTAGCTCTAACTAGTAACCTGCACTTACGAAAACTGAGGGTGTGAGTGATTGGGGTTGCGCAATGCGCGAGTAAACAGTAGTGAAATGCAGGAATTGCACTAGACGTGCGCAGGCAGTAGAGATTAAGTACTATGACTATGAGAAGTATCGACGCAGACAATCCTCTATGAGTGTATTCCTTATCATCGACTCTAAATGTCTACAGTTTGGTTTGCTAATGTTAGTGTCCGATCAAGGCTTCCTAACATGTGCGCATGTTCCGACCAAAGTTCATGAGCTATTAATTCTTAAGACTAGTCTAAACAGCTGCGAATCCTGTCACAGTAGCAACTGATTATCCTAGCGCGTTACTCCTAGTCGGCACCGTCAGGCTATTCAACTAATTTAACATATAACAACAAGCAACAAGAGTAAGATTGCGGTTCAAGGCTTCCCCTACTCATGCAACTAGCTGCCAACAATGTGCGCAGAATTAATATAAGCAAACAAGCTATGCATTAAGCGCAAGTCTCAAGGGAAATACTCATAGATTCATGCCCAACCGATACTAAGCGTTTAGCTAGACATGCTAGTAGTAAACATCATAGAAACAGTAAATAATATCTAAAGTGTCAAAGAAACAGCAACTAGCAGGTGCGTGCAGGTTGCAGTGTCTCGGCTGGCGCAGTCGGCTAGCGCAGGTCCTCGCAGCAAGCTCGTGTGTTTTTCTGTTCTACCGCTCTCCCGTGTGCTGTGGTGTGTCTAGATGATATCAATGTCTCTAATGTCTCTAATGTGTCTCTCAAACCCTAGCCTTCCTCTCTTTATATACTGCTCAAGAGGCTCATCCTTGGCAACTTCCAAATCTGGTCGTGTCAGGATTTGGAAACACCACTATCTGCGCATGGCGCACTGCTCCTGGTTAGCGCAATCGGTTAGCGCACTGTTGTCGATTCTGCCAACTTCTCTGTTTGCGCCGCTAGCTCCGCAGGCTGTGTGATGCGCGTCCTAAACACTGCTTGTTAGCGCGTATCCGACTTAGGCCCTCATTTCGCCCTGAAATACAAAAACACTGGAAATCAGTAATCTTGTACACAAAATAATGCAAACAAGCATAGGGTTAGGATCTAAATAATGTGTATAAATAGGCTCTATCAAACCCCCCACACTTGCTCCTTGTTCGTCCCGAACAAGCACTCAAGCGCGGATACCATTACCTCTCTGGAGTCTAGCGCACAGTCTTGCACTCTGGCGCGATCTGCACTACTGATCACCTTGCGCTGCTCTACCACCTGCGCGCAACTGCTTTCAACAGTTTTAATATAATAATTTCGAATTTCATTACCTCTCAGCTGGGATGAAGATCATTTCGGATGGCTGGGAGATAGCTCTTCATAGGCTCCGGGTTGTCAGCTCTCACTTCGAAGATGGGTATATGGTTAATCAGCGCAAGCTTCTTCCGGTGCGTGATTCTTCCGCGCACTTTCTGGGAACTCAAGCCTTTGATGATTTTCTTTGTGGACTTTGCGCACGCTGGTATTGTGCGCATGCTGATTCTTTTGTAGCGCATATCGTCTGCTGGTATTTTTTTCTTTTGTACAGCTTTGTCTACGGTTCCTATGTTTCCCAGAACGGTTCCAGTCTCGGCCTCCGGATAACAGCTATGGAACACCGCCCCGCTCTCCCTCCTTGGACTATCTGCGCAGGTCGGCGCACGCGTTTACACCCGCGCCCGCCTTCCTTAGCTCGACTTCCAGAGGGAAGGTGGTCTGTTTTCCCACCTCGCCACGCTTTGGGTATTCGCCTTCGGCATCTGCGTGACTGAGCGCGCTCTCTTGTTCCGAAGGTCGCGAAGCACCGGCCTCCACTAGCGCTCTCGACCATATACCTCACCTCCGAAGCTCGAACGACTAACCGCCTCTCTAGAGCGTTTCTGTCAACTCCACATCCCCTGTATATCCCAACTAACAGGAGCAGAAAAAATGAAAAAAAATACCAAAACCGTTGATAGCAGCGCATGCAATATGGATAGCGCAAAAACAAGCTGAACAGTGTGCGCAACCCGCACACAAGTGCACTACTGCTACTGTTTCCTTCAACTAATTAAGCTACACTATAAAGCTCAAAAAAATGTGAAATGTAAAGGTAACGCTCCCCCCCCCCCCACACTTAAACAGAGACGTGTCCCCACGACTCAAGCTCAAGCGCACGGAGAACGCGCACATGCATGCAAGCAAAAGAAAGAACATAAAAACATATAGTCAACGCAGCGCACAATATAGCATGGGGGTCACAAAATATTCAGCACAATAGTCAGCAAAATATAGCAACATATAGCATCAGTTTTTCAAAAAGATAAGAAAAGAAACCACCCGAAAGAAATGCGCGCCCTCCCTACAGCCCTAGATGTCCTCGGAGCTGGACTCAGCCTCGGATCCGTGCGCCTCCTCCTCTGAAGAATCGGTCACGTACTCGGTGCTGGAGGCTGGCGGCACTACAGAAATGGGGGCGGGCTGAGCCGAGAGGTCGTCCTCTGAGATAGGATCCCATAGTGAATCTGAGCTGGTACTAAGGATGGGATCGGCTTCAGGGGACCTTGGAATGGACGGCTGGGCAGGGGGTGGTGCAGGTGCTGGTGCTGGGTCTGCTGCTGGGGTAGGTTCTGGCACTGGGGCTGGCTCTGGTCAACTACGGTCAACACTCTCTAAAGCTCAAAAATCCAAACTCCTCCAAATGCCCTGAAACTTTCACCAAATGGGCGCCTACTGCCCGCCTACAAAACCCACTAACCAAACCTCCAATTGGTGCACGCTAGCTTGGTGCGATTTCAGACCTAGGTTACCCCTCTTTTCTCACAAACCCTAATGCAATCGGCTCAAATCTGAAGGGAAAGGGTACCTGGAAGGCGTGCGACGGAGTGCTCTTCAAATCTCTCTAAACGGAAGCTGGGTTGAGCGCCGGACGGTGAGCGGAGGTGTGAGGGCGGGAGTTTCTCTTGCAACGGTCGAGTGAAAAAAGTGTTGAAATTTTCTAAGTACTGCCCTTATATACCCCTGACTGGCGCAGCTGTCCTGCGCACTGAAGTGCGCACGGACCTGCGCACTGCTGCTCGACTAAAAAAAACTACAAGTCCTAAACTAGTTAAAAGACACTAAAGAAACTAAAAGAAAAACATGTAAAAGTAAAACGTGTCGGGTTACCTCCCGACAAGTGCCTTTGTTTAACGTCGTTGGCTCGACCGTACCTCGTTACTTGCGTGAAAGTATACCAGCGACCTCCCCCACACTTGCTCCTGAGTGACCCTGCGCTTGTGCATGTGTTGTGTTCTTCTTGGTCCTGCGCAAAGGGTCGGAAGGGTGGTCAACATGGTTAATAGTATGTGATAAATTATAAGTAACGAGGGTAGGTAAAGAGGGAGAAGAAATATGAGCAATAGTCCCCAAATTTCCCTCTAGCGCGTCTGGTGATGACTTTGGCGCAGCAACCTGCGCATCTGCTATCTCAGGTTCTGCCAATTCAATTTCGCACGCTGTGCCATCCCAAGGTTCTCCTAAATACCGTTTGACTCTCTGCCCATTGACCTGAAAACGATGCCGGTGCTCGTTTTCTAACTCGATTGTTCCGTAGGGGAAAACCTTGGTGACTGTGTACGGTCCCGTCCATTTGCTGCGCAGCTTTCCAGGCATGAGCTTTAGGCGTGATGAGAATAATAATACCTGGTCTCCTGGCTCAAAAGTGCGTCTGAGGATATGTTTGTCATGAAATGCCTTTGTGCGTGCCTTGTAATCGCGCAGTCCCTCATAGGCATCCAGGCGCAGCTCTTCTAATTCGCTTAGCTCAAATGCGCGCTCCTTTCCGGCCTCGTCTAGGTTCAGGTTGCAAATGCGTAATGCCCAATATGCTTTGTGCTCTAATTCCACTGGCAGGTGGCATGCTTTTCCGTAAACCAACCGGAACGGTGAAGTCCCAATCGGCGTCTTATGCGCAGTGCGGTATGCCCACAGCGCATCGTCAAGGCGCTGGCTCCAATCTTTGCGCGACGGTCTCACAGTTTTCTCCAGGATGCGCTTGATCTCTCTATTGGAAACCTCGGCCTGTCCATTTGTCTAAGGGTGATAAGCGGTGGACGTTTTGTGGGGCAGTCCATAATGCTTGAAAACCTGCGCCACAATCCTGTTGCAAAAGTGCGTCCCCTGGTCGCTAATGATTGCCTTAGGCACTCCGTACCTGCAAAATATGTTAGTCCTTAAAAAGTCAGCGACCGTCTTACCATCGTCCTTCCGTGTAGCCTTGGCCTCAACCCATTTGGAGACATAATCCACCGCGACCAAAATATACTCGTATCCGGAAGATGGAGGAAATGGCCCCATGAAGTCTATCCCCCAAATGTCGAATACTTCATCCACTAGAATGGGCGTTTGCGGCATCTCATTGCGCGCTGATATGCCTCCTGTGCGCTGGCACCTGTCACAGTTCCTGCAGTAGTTATATGAGTCACTAAACAAGTGCGGCCAATAAAATCCACAGTCCAGGATCTTTCTGCTCGTGCGCTTTGGACCGAAGTGTCCTCCACATGCGTGCGCATGACAAAACATCAAAACAGAATTAATTTCATGGTCAGGCACGCAGCGCCTTAAAATCTGATCAGGTCCTATTCTGAGCATATACGGATCATCCCAAATGTAATGCTTGGACTCATGTTTTAATCTCATGCACTGGGTTTTAGTGAAATGAGGAGGAAACGTACCTGCGACCAGGTAATTTGCAATGTGCGCATACCATGGTACCTTACCTGTCAGCGCCATCAGATGCTCGTCAGGAAATGTCTCCGTGATTTGCCCTGACTCCTCCGCTTTCACGATCCTGCTCAAGTGATACGCGACTGTGTTCTCCGTGCCCTTCTTGTCTTTGATCTCCAAGTCAAATTCCTGAAGTAGGAGCACCCAGCGCATCAGGCGCGGCTTAGTTTACTTCTTGGACATTAGGTAGCGGATTGCTGCGTGGTCTGTGTAGATGATGACTCTAGCGCCTAGAACATATGCGCGAAACTTCTCCAGCGCAAACACAATTGCCAGAAGCTCCTTCTCCATAGTGGTATAGTTCCTCTGCGTAGCGTCCAGTGTGCGCGATGCATAATAAATGGCGTGCGGCTTCTTGTCCACTCGCTGCCCCAGGACTGCACCTACTGCATAATCGCTTGCGTCGCACATCAGTTCAAATGGCAGGTTCCAGTCTGGCTCGCGCATCACTGGCGCACTAGTCAGCGCCTCCTTCAGCTTATCAAACGCGGCCCTGCACTCGTCAGTAAATTCGAAACACACATCCTTTTGCAAGAGGTTAGACAGGGGTATACAAATCTTAGAGAAATCTTTTATGAAGCGCCTGTAAAACCCAGCGTGCCCGAGGAATGACTTCACATCGCGCACGCTAGTGGCATAAGGCAGATTAGAAATAAGATCAATTTTAGCTTTATCTACCTTGATCCCCTCCTCTGAGATAATGTGTCCTAGCACTACACCATGCGATACCATAAAATGACATTTTTCATAATTGAGCACTAGGTTCTTTGAAATGCAGCGCGCTAAGACCTTATCAAGATGTGTTAAGCATGCATCAAAGGTACCTCCGTATATAGTAAAATCATCCATGAACACTTCTATGCATATACCAATCATATCAGAAAAAATGCTCATGACTAGGCGTTGTAACGTACCTGGCGCGTTACACAGCCCAAATGACATGCGGCGAAACGCAAACGTACCGAATGGGCAGGTAAACGTGGTCTTCTCTTGATCTTCCGCAGCTATGGGTATCTGATTGTACCCTGAGTATCCGTCCAGGAAGCAAAAGTAGGGCTTCCCCGCTAATCGGTCTAGCATTTGATCCATAAAGGGTAGTGGGAAATGGTCCTTGCGCGTGACTGCGTTAAGCTTCCTGTAGTCGATGCACATGCGCCATCCAGTCTGTATGCGCTTGGGAACTAGCTCGCCCTGCGCATTCTCCTCTACTGTGATTCCTCCTTTCTTCGGCACAACGTGCACTAGTCTTACCCACTTGCTGTCTGAAATGGGGTAAATGACTCCTGTGTCAAGCAACTTCAGAATTTCCTTCTGCACTACCTCCATCATATTCGGGTTCAATCTGCGCTGAGCCTCGCTGGATGGTTTGGCTCCATCTTCCAATAGAATCCTATGCATGCATACGTCCGGGCTCACTCCACGCAGATCAGCAAGTGTCCATCCTATATCGCGCTGGTTCCTGCGCAACACCTGCTGTAGTTGCGCCTCCTGCTCCTCTTCTAATCCTTTCTTTATGATTACTGGCAGGGTGTCTTCATTTCCCAAGAATATGTACTTGAGGTGCTCTGGGAGTTGCTTCAGCTCGACCTTGGATGCCTGTTCAATAGAGGGCAAGATTTTATTAGCATTGCAGACTTTAACTATGGCTTGTACCTGTCTGGGTTCTGGTTCAGCACTGCTCAGCTCCTCCTCTTGCGCCTCCAACTCTGCCTGTGCCAGTGTTATAGGTTCTTCTGCTGCGCTTGCGCATTGCGCATCTGCGACCAAGTCATCTAAGCTGTCCATTGCGTGCACTGTGGCGTCTTCATGAGGGTGTGACGTTGGCGTTTTAGGCAAGCAAAATGAAGTGCTATTCTAGTCACGCAAATATCAAACAATATTTATAACCGAGTGACCTCGGGTCGAACCCAAGAGAAAAGCTTAGACTAATTTACAACTAATTAATGCTATTATTGAAAGTCTACGGATTTGGGGGGGATTTGTCCTCCTTTAGAGGTACCTCTAGTAAGTACTAAAGATAAATGATATTTTTGGTTTTTGGTTGATGAAACAAAAGAGTGACTAGGGATTCAACTTCTCTCCTAAGATATGAGGAAAATGAAATAACTCACTAATACATGCATGAACTACATTTGGTTGATAAAAGCAAGGCTAATGCATCGTCCACTCTAGGTTCAACTCTCGCTCCTTCCCTAGAGTGGAGAGGATACACAAAGGACATGGTTCTCAAACTCTCGCTCTATTGAACCGTGTAGAACTTGAGTCCCATAACCGCACCCTCTCGGTCTATTGGCCGGTTACTCAAATCCGCTTAAAACTTAGCCTAATGTCAAGAATGCATGTCGCTCTCACGCACAAACACTCCATCTATGATCATACAATAGCTATGAAACATCCTAAGTTCAACTCTCGCTCCTTCCTTAGGGGTTCTAACCAAGCATACTCACTTAAGCATTTCGTCAAACACTTGGTGTGCATACAATGAATACATAGCTAGGGCACAATATAATCAAACCAAACTTCATTCAATGCAACAACAATAGTGTTCTACATCATATCCAATCCTAGGGGATCCATTTAATCCCCAACCACAAGTACAACTACTCACTCATAATGTATGTGCACAAATACATGAAAACTAAGGGAAGCATAAATGTAAATACAAAGCTAGGGTTTAGAAGAGGATGATGTAGAATCTTCGACTCAAGCTTGGTTCTTCACCCAAGCTTGGTCTTCTCCGAGCTCCAGTCGCCTAGGGTTGAGAAAATGTGGAAGCTCTCTTTCTTCATTTCCATCTCATTCTATTTATACATTTTGAAGATTTCCAAAAAGTGCCCGAAGTGACCGAATTACATGATTCGGTCACTCCCTTGTGTTGATTCGGTCAAACGTCTTATGGAGCTCAACTGATTCGGGCAAACGTCTAAGGGAGCTCAACTGATTCGGGCACCTCATGGGCGAATCACTTCTGATTCGGCCGAATCATCTGTTCAGTGCTGATCTCGGACTGGGCGAATCACCTATGATTCGGCCGAATCATTTGTTCAGTTGACTCGGGCGAGTCAAATAGTTGACTCGGGCGAGTCAACTTTCCAGAGAGTTCGAAATTGGCCGAGTCACTTCTTGACTCGGTCTTGCGCTTCGTGACTCGGGCAGAACTGACTCGGGCGAGTCAAATAGTTGACTCGGGCGAGTCAACTTTCCAAAGAGTTCCAATTTGCCCGAGTGCTTTGATCCGGGCGAGTCAACTAGTCCAGGCCGAGTCACATTGACTCGGCCGAGTCACAATGTGACTCGGGCGAATCTTCATTATCATGATTCTTTTGCGCTTTCGCCCGCAATCGACTGGATTTTGTCCGAAACTCTTCTAAGCTGCTGCGTGACTCCAACTACTCGATATAAACCTGAAACGCACGCGAAAAGCATCAAAAGACTTATATAACATCACGGAATGAACAAGAACTAAAAGGGGAATGCACATAAATACTATGCACTTTGCGCGCACATCAGGGTGCTGCATCCCCTTGAATATGTTGAAATGAATTTCTTCGCCATCAACCTCCATGGAGAGTGTGCCCCTCCATACGTCTATCTTTGTGCGCGCGGTCATCAGAAACGGTCTGCCCAGTAGGATCTGTGCACTGCTGGTGCTCGATTCACCTTCCATTTCTAGGACATAGAAATCTGCTGGGAATACTAGCTCTCCTACTCGCACTAGAACGTCCTCGATCATGCCCGTAGGTTGCTTGCACGACCGATCTGCTAGCTGAATGGTGAGACCTGCAGGCTTTAGTGGTCCAAGGCGCAGTGACACATATAGGGAAAAGGGTAGCACATTTATGGATGTGCCTAAGTCAATCATGCAATTGCTCACTATGGTCTTACCTAAAGTGCATGGGATGGTGAATGTACCTGGGTCTCGGCACTTAGGTGGTACCTTATGTTGCACGATCGCTGAGGCCTGCGCATTTAGCATTACCTGTGCGCACTCGCCTTTCCTTCTCTTGTTTGTGCACAGCTCCTTTAGAAATTTGGCGTACCTAGGAATTTGCCGAACTGCTTCAATAAGGGGAATGTTTATTTCCACCTTACTGAATAACTCGTAGAGCTCCTTATCGAGCGTTACCTTCCTAGCCGATGGTGCCTGCACAGGGAAAGGTGCAGGTATGTTAGTACGATTCGTGCCCTTGTCTTTTAATTGTGTTATACCTGGCGCTTCGCCCTGCTGGCTTGTGGCTGGCGCTTCTGGTTGCGCGTTTTGCTCCGGTTGCGCATTCTGTTCTGCTGGATCCGGGACTTGCGCAACTGGTGGCGCGGGCGCCTTCGTGGTCTGCTCTGTTCCTATTGTGCGCCCAGTCCTCAGTGTCACAGCGTTGACTCCTCCCTTGGGGTTCTGAATCACTTGCGAAGGCAGGTTGCCATCGCTCTTTTTCAGCTCGTACACCATGGTCGCAATCTGTGATAGCTGCTTCTCAATGGACTCGAACCTCTTGTCATACTTCTCATCATTCTTGCGCACTGTGTCTGCTAGCTGCCCCACGATATCTTCTAAGGATCGCCTCGGCTGCTGGTTGTTCTGCGCTGGTGCGTCAGAGCGGCGATGCGGTGGATTGTAGGGCGCAGCTTGTTGCGTCTGCTGTGGCGCATGCTGATCCGTGGACTGCCTCTGGAAATGGTTTTCCTCGTTCCATCTGAACCCATTTGCGGTTAATCCAAAACGCGGCTGATTCTGCCTCTGTGGCCCTTTATTATCCCGTCCTCCAAGAGCATTGACATCTCCTGATTCCTCAAAATGCGTGGGACATGCATCGGTTTTGTGCTCGGTGGAATTGCAAAATTCGCATACCTTTGGCGCAACTGGTTGTGCGCCTTGCGCACTCATCAACTTCTGCAGCATGGCCTTCATTTCCTTGATCTCAGCGCTTGTTTCTACCTGATGCACAGAACGAGCACGACTATTTTCAAGTGTTAGCTGATGTCTTACCTATCCAGTAGAGTCTTTTATCAGCTGCCACGCGTCTTCTGGGTACATGTTGCAAATGTCGCCTCCTACGCACGCGTTCAATAATCTCAGCTCCATGGGCAGCAGTCCATTCAGGAAATTTTCGATCAGCACATTCTGGGGCAGGCCGTGATTGTAGCAGTTGGCGTCTAGCTCCCTGAAACGCTCGTAATACTCTGATAGCGACTCTCCTGCGCTCTGCCAAGGTGCGGCCAGCTCCCTCCTGAGTAGCGCGATCTTCGCTGCGGGATAAAATTTGTCCAGGAACTTCTTCTGCAGCTGCTCCCATGTGTGAATTGATCCTGCTGGTAAGTTCATTAGCCAATGCCTGGCCGTGTCACACAGTGAAAATGGGAACGCTTTCATCTTCAGCGCTTCGTCGCTCTCCGCTTCGGCCTTCATGTTCTCGCAAATGACTAGGAACTCTCGCACATGCTTGACTGGATTCTCGTTGTTCATCCCGTGGAACTTGGGCATGTGATGAATGAAGAAAGCTCCTTAGTTCAAAATGACCGTCTGGTGGAAGCACGATGCGCCATGGCTGGTTAACTGTGAGTGGGGCTGACATCTCGCGCACTGTCCTGCGTCGCGCAGTTTGTCGTGCGGGTGGCGCATTATACAGTTCAGCGGCCATCCTTGCTTCAACCTCGCGCTGCACTTCCTCTCTGAACAGGGCTGCGCGGTTATGTGCTCTCGCTTCTTCCGGGGTTCTGTCCCTTAAGTTGTCCCCAACGACACTGTTATCCTCCATGACCTGTTCTAAATCTCAAAGAAAACGAAATTAAAAGATAACTAAGCTGTTGCGTCTGTCAGTGCGCAACTAGAATCTGCGCAGCGCAACTGTTTCAAGGTTGCGCAGGCTAATGGTGATTGCGCGCTGTCAGGAACAACAACGAAAATAAAACAAACCGAAATAACTAACTATTAAAAGAAAACCTAAGCTGGTTAAAGCTTATCTGTGTTGCCTCCCCGGCAACGGCGCCAAATATTGATACACGCGCGTTGTTGTGCGCGTCAAATTAATTCCTTCCTCTTCCACTTAGTACAGCGGTTAAGTCGGGGTCGAATCCACAGGGAGGTACTAGATTAGCTCTAACTAGTAACCTGCACTTACGAAAACTGAGGGTGTGAATGATTGGGGTTGCGCAATGCGCGAGTAAACAGTAGTGAAATGCAGGAATTGCACTAGACGTGTGCAGGCAGTAGAGATTAAGTACTATGACTATGAGAAGTATCGGCGCAGACAATCCTCTATGAGTGTATTCCTTATCATCGACTCTAAATGTCTACAGTTTGGTTTGCTAATGTTAGTGTCCGATCAAGGCTTCCTAACATGTGCGCATGTTCCGATCAAAGTTCATGAGCTATTAATTCTTAAGACTAGTCTAAACAGCTGCGAATCCTGTCACAGTAGCAATTGATTATCCTAGCGCGTTACTCCTAGTCGGCACCGTCAGGCTATTCAACTAGTTTAACATATAACAACAAGCAACAAGAGTAAGATTGCGGTTCAAGGCTTCCCCTACTCATGCAACTAGCTGCCAACAATGTGCGCAGAATTAATATAAGCAAACAAGCTATGCATTAAGCGCAAGTCTCAAGGGAAATACTCATAGATTCATGCCCAACCGATACTAAGCGTTTAGCTAGACATGCTAGTAGTAAACATCATAGAAACAGTAAATAATATCTAAAGTGTCAAAGAAACAGCAACTAGCAGGTGCGTGCAGGTTGCAGTGTCTCGGCTGGCGCAGTCGGCTAGCGCAGGTCCTCGCAGCAAGCTCGTGTGTTTTTCTGTTCTACCGCTCTCCCGTGTGCTGTGGTGTGTCTAGATGATATCAATGTCTCTAATGTCTCTAATGTGTCTCTCAAACCCTAGCCTTCCTCTCTTTATATACTGCTCAAGAGGCTCATCTTTGGCAACTTCCAAATCTGGTCGTGTCAGGATTTGGAAACACCACTATCTGCGCATGGCGCACTGCTCCTGGTTAGCGCACCGTTGTCGACTCTGCCAACTTCTCTGTTTGCGCCGCCAGCTCCGCAGGCTGTGTGATGCGCGTCCTAAACACTGCTTGTTAGCGCGTATCCGACTTAGGCCCTCATTTCGCCCTGAAATACAAAAACACTGGAAACCAGTAATCTTGTACACAAAATAATGCAAACAAGCATAGGGTTAGGATCTAAATAATGTGTATAAATAGGCTCTATCAGTCGCCTTCGTGTGAGCCTTTGTTAAGTTTGAGGGATGCTAGCCAAGTTTCGTGCCCTTTTTTCAATCCCTGCTTTACTTGAATCGCAGACAAGCACATAGTGTCCAAGTTGGCTTTGGTTGTCGTGGATACCATATGTGGACCTCCTTCCATGATTAGCATAGTGTTTCTTGGAGGCCAAGCTAGCATGTCAAACTGGCGATGGAATTCCATTCCCAACACACATTTGAGATCGTCCATAGGGGTAATCGAGATGTTCACTTTACCTCCCCACGTCCCTAGTTGTAACTCCACACCTTTCGCAACCTCATCCAAGGGCCTAGCTTTGGTGTTCACTATCTTCAACCAACCCTTTATTTTCTCTGTCTTTAGCCCCAGTCGCCTCGGCTCACTGGGTTGGATGAAGTTATGTGTGGCTCCCGTGTCAACCATGATGGATATGGACTTCCCACCGGCCTTTCCATCCACATACATTAATGTTCGATCCCCAACTTTGTGAGTAGTAGGACTCACCTTTAACGCCGAGAGAAGCTTGATCCACCCCATCGTCGCTTCCTCCTCTTGCTCCCCTTCCAGAATGGCATTGAGCGCATTCCTCTTTGGGCACTCTTAGCCCAATGTGGCCCTCCACATAAGAAGCAATCCATCCTTGTCTTTCGTTCCATTGTCTTACCCTGGTTTCCTTCTTTTTGGAATAGTTTCCCTCCCCCGAACTTGGGCTTTGGATCCCTTGACTCGTGCGCTCCCCCACCTTTGATAAAATTATCCTTCTTTGCCTTTTGGCTTAGAGGCAGACTCCCCCGCCCCTCTATAGTACTCGGGCAAAGATTCCGCAATTGTCATCGCCGTGGTGGTGTCTCGTACATCCCTTCTTTCTAGCTCCATCCTCGCCCATGGCTTTAGCCCGTCCATGAAGTTGAAAAAGAGTTCTGCTTCACTAACGTCGGGGAGTTGGAGCATGAGTGTTGAGAACTCCTTAACATAGTTTTTGAGTGACGACACATGCTTCAACTCCTTTAGTTTCTTCCTAGCTTCATTGATGGCATTGGCGGGATAGAATTGTCTCTTAAGTTCCGCCACAAATGCCTCCCATCTGTCGATTTTCCATAATCCCTTTTGCATTTCCCCGTGCTTTCTATGCCACTAAGTGGCTGCAAGATCACTTAAGTAGAGGGATGCGGTTCCACGAGCGCTGTACACTCTGGAATACTCCCCCTCACTCAGTGACCTCCTGTCACTAGCAAGAGCTTGCCTTCGATCGATTTCCCGAGTCCCTCCACTCGACAATTCCTCCGCGGCCTTCCTTGATCAACCAACAAGCACCACTGCTCTGAATTGGCTTCCCTATCAAGCTTGGATCAGACTCTGTAAGTCCTGATCGCCCTCTGCTTCTGTCACCCCAGCTCTGCGCTCACGCTCTGCTCTCGGTGATAATCGAAGACTTCGTTCGCACACCAAAATTACTCTCTCGGAAATCTGTGTGTGTTATCGCTCTCTGCACTCTTCTTCGATCACTCTTCATCGCTCTGAAGGGTCTCTCTTATATATGCGCGTCCACTGCTTCATTATCAGATTACAACAGTTCCCCTTGCAACATCAATATCTCCTAATTTCTAGGAGATTAGATTTGATTTGAGATTCAAACCAAAACTCCTACTTCAGCTAGGAATCTCCACTCTCGAATATTCTCTTCAGCAACTTAGAAACTCTCCTGATGCTCTTAGATGAACTGCCACGCCTTCTTTCCAAAGCCCAGATTGCTGCTGCACGGATAGACGCAATAGCTCTTCTGAACAAGCGCCTGCTAAAGCTTCTTCCTGCTATAGCTGCTCCTTGTTCACTAGCTTGTTCACTTATGCTGAACTTTGACTGTAGCAGCAGCTTGTTCACTTGCTTGTTCACTTGTGCTGGTTTTGTCAAACATTGCCATACTGCATCATCAATCTCCCCCTTGGCATTTTGACAAAACCCCTTGCCACTGATGCACACTTCCATGAACAGGCAAGAAAAAATTTCCACAATCGGCCTTAGCAAAGCCACGCAGGGCCAAAGGCAAAAAAAAAAGTTCAAAGTTCCAACAGTGGGTGTCCATCAGAGGCATCAGCTCCTTACTTCCTCTCCCCCTTTTTGTCATAGATGCTCAAGGGGCCTGTCCTCCATCCTCCGGAAATTCCAAGTCTCTAAGTAGACTTCTGATTTGACCGCGTCTAGCATCCCTTTTCTTTACTTCTGCTTCCAAAGTGAGCAGCTCAGATCTTAGGTGGCTGACAATTCTGGCACGGAGGGCTGCTTCGATAGAAGCGGCAGGGGTAAATGGTTCCTCCAGAGAGGATGGGGCTGAAGAACCAACCCGGAGAGGATCCTCATGGGCTATGTCCACGATATGCTTTCCTTTGAAGAGTTTGTGATCCACTGTAAATACCTGCAGCTCCTCGGACAACCCCTCAGTAATCTCACCTAGTTCTGGATGCTGAGAGACCATTATACCATAAATGAGGGACGGTAACACAATGGGCTTGCTGGAGGAGGCACTGCCAGCATGAGCAGCCACCAGGGGAAACATCACACTACCCAGGCTAATTTTTCTTCGTTTCCTAATGGAGTGTAAAAGGTTAGCAAAGGACCTGCTAACCTTTCCCCTGTGGGAGCTGGGAATCCAGTTTCTAATGCCAAGGTTGTACAACAGGGCATTTTTTAGAGGTGAGTTCAGCAGCACTGAGATTTGGTCCACCCCAAGACAAGCACACTCCTCCCGTGAGGACTCTAGCCAACACCTCTAGTTTGACATTTGTGGGCTCTCTAGCATCTCTGTCTATCTCAAGAAATTCATCTATTTTCTCAGGGGTGATTACTACTTTCTTACCCCGCACCCAGCTCTGTCCAAAAACATCCCCTTCTTCCTCACCAAATTTCTCTTCCATGTTGACTATAAATTCCCTGACTAGTGATGTATTGAATCTATACGGGTAAGTGAGGGACTTGAGTAAATTTACCTCAGCAAGAAGCTGGACAATGGATGCAGATTTGTATTTGTCCAGGTCCAGTCTCTTCTTTTTCACAATGTGCTTCCTCTCTACTGAGCTCCAGGATTGAGAGGCGTTCTTGTTTCTGAACCATATTCCACCGATAGTGACTGCAACAAAGTCAGCTTCTTCACAGGGCTTCAGAACCACAGGTCTTCTCTCGGAAGGTTCTCCTGCAGCATCCTCACTGGACTCCTCTTCTTTACTGGACTCCTCTTCGTCACTACTGGAATCAGGAATGATGATTGGAGCTTTTCCTTTTTCCGAGGGACGAGGAGGATGTGCTGCAGCAAATTCTTGTTCAAGCCCTTCAGCTTCCATCTCCTCCCCTTCTCCTTCTATCCCTGGGGATTTGACAGGCGATCTGCAGCTCTCTTCAGTGTGGCCTGTCACAGCAACCTCTGCAACTTGTACTTCTCTTGAGGCTTCTTCAAATAATTCCTCTACATCCACTATTGCTGCACTAGAGGTAGGTGATAGAGCCTATTTATACACATTATTTAGATCCTAACCCTATGCTTGTTTGCATTATTTTGTGTACAAGATTACTGGTTTCCAGTGTTTTTGTATTGCAGGGCAAAACGAGGGCCTAAGTCGGATACGCGCTAACAGGCAGCGTTTACGACGCGCATCACACAGCCTGCGGAGCTAGCAGCGCAAACAGAAGAGTTGGCAGAATCAGCTACGGTGCGCTTACCGATTGCGCTAACCAAGGTTCCGTGCGCCGTGCGCAGATAGTGGTGTTTCCAAATCCTGACACCACCAGATTTGGAAGTTCCCAAGGATGAGCCTCTTGAGCAGTATATAAAGAGAAGAAGGCTAGGGTTTGAGAGAGCATCCGACATCATCAGAGACGCAAGATATCAGAGAGAGAGAGCCAGATTCAAAAACACACGAGCTACTGAGAGGACCTGCGCTAGCCGACTGTGCCAGCCGAGACACTGCAACCTGCACGCACCTGCTTGTTGCTGTTTTCTGTGATACTTTAGATATTATTTACTGTTCTATGATGTTTACTACTAGCATGTCTAGCTAAACGCTTAGTATCAGTTGGGCATGAATCTATGAGTATTTACTTGCGCTAAATGCATAGTTTGTTTGCTAATATTAATTCTGTGCACACTGTTGATAGCTAGTTGCATGAGTAGGGGAAGCCTTGAACCGCAATCTTACTCTTGTTACTCATTTGTTATATGTTAAACTAGTTGAATAGCCTGACGGTGACAACTAGGAGTAACGCGCTAGGATAATCAGTTGCTACTGTGACAGGATTCGTAGCTGCTTAGACTAGTATTAAGAATTAATAGCTCATGAACTTTGATCGGAACATGCGCACATGTTAGGAAGCTTTGATCAGACACTAACATTAGCAAACCAAACTATAGACATTTAGAGTCGATGATAAGGAATACACTCATAGAGGATTGTCTGCGCCGATACTTTTCATAGTCATAGTACTTAATCTCTACTGCCTGCGCACGTCTAGTGCAATTCCTGCATTTACTACTGTTTACTCGCGCATTGCGCAACCCAATCACTCACACCCCCAGTTTTCGTAAGTGCAGGTTACTAGTTAAAGCTAATCTACTTGCTCCTTGTGGATTTGACCCCGACTTAACCGCTGTACTAAGTGGAAGAGGAAGGAATTAATTTGACACGCACAACGACGCGCGCATCAAATTTTGGCGCTGTTGCCGGGGAAGCAACACAGATAAGCCTTAATTAGCTTAAGCTTTCTTTTATAATAGTTAGTTATTTCTGTTTGCTTTATTTTCGTTGTTGTTTCTGACAACGCTCAATCAACATCAGCCTGCGCAACTTTGAAACAGTTGCGCTGCGCAGATTTTAGTTGCGCTCTGACAGACACAACAGCTTAGTTATCTTTTAATTTCGTTTTCTTTGAGATTTAGAACAGGTCATGGAGGATAACAGTGTCGTTGGAGACAACTTAGGGGACAGAACCCCGGAAGAAGCGAGAGCACATAACCGCGCAACCCTATTCAGAGAGGAAGTGCAGCGCGAGGTTGAAGCAAGGATGGCCCCTGTAGTGTATAATGCGCCACCCGCGCAACCAGCTGCGCGACGCAGAACGGTGCGCGAAATGTCAGCCCCACTCACAGTTAACCAGCCATGGTGCATAGTGCTTCCACCAGACGGTCATTTTGAACTCCGGAGCTCGCTCATCCATCATATGCCCAAGTTCCACGGAATGAACAACGAGAACCCAGTCAAGCATGTGCGAGAATTCTTAGTCATTTGCGAGAACATGAAGGCCGAAGGGGAGAGCGATGAAGCGCTGAAGATGAAAGTGTTCCCATTTTCATTGTGTGACACAGCCAGGCATTGGCTGATGAACTTACCAGCAGGATCAATTCACACATGGGAGCAGCTGCAGAAGAAGTTCCTGGACAAATTTTATCCCGCAGCAAAGATCGCGCTACTCAGGAGGGAGCTGGCCGCACCTAGGCAGGGCGCAGGAGAGTCGCTGTCCGAATATTATGAGCGTTTCAGGGAGCTAGAGGCCAACTGCTACAACCACGGCCTACCTTAGAATGTGCTGATAGAGAATTTCCTGAATGGATTGTTACCCATGGAGCTGAGATTATTAAATGCATGCGCAGGAGGCGACATTTGCAACATGTACCCAGAAGACGCGTGGCAGCTGATAGAAGACTCTGCTGGGCAGGTAAGACATCAGCTAACACTTGAAAATAGTCGTGCTCGTTCTGTGCATCAGATAGAAACAAGCGCTGAAATAAAGGAAATGAAGGCCAGGCTGCAGAAGTTGATGAGTGCGCAAGGCGCACAACCAGTTGCGCCAAAGGTATGCGAATTCTGCAATTCCACTGAGCACAAAACCGATGCATGTCCCACGCTTTTTGAGGAATCAGGAGATGTCAATGCTCTCGGAGGATGGGATAACAGAGGGCCACCGAGGCAGAATCAGCCGCGTTTTGGACTAGCCGCAAATGGGTTTAGATGGAAGGAGGAAAACAATTTCCAGAGGCAGTCTACGGATCAGCGCGCGCCACAGCAGACGCAACAAGCTGCGCCCTACAATCCACCGCATCGCCGCACTGACGCACCAGCGCAGAACAACTAGTAGCCGAGGCGATCCTTAGAAGATATCGTGGGGCAGCTAGCAGACACAGTGCGCAAAAATGATGAGAAACATGACAAGAGGTTCGAGTCCATTGAGAAGCAGCTATCACAGATTGCTACCACGGTGTATGAGCTAAAAAAGAGCGATGGCAACCTGCCTTCGCAAGTGATCCACAATCCTAAGGGAGGAGTCAACGCCATGACACTGAGGACTGGGCGCACGATAGGAACAGACCAGACCGCGAAGGCGCCCACGCCACCAGTTGCGCAAGTCCCAGATCCGACAGAGCAGAATACGCAACCGGAGCAAGATGCGCAACCAGAAGCGCCAGCCACAAGCCAGCAGGGCGAAGCGCCAGGTATAACACAACTAAAAGACAAGAGCACGAATCGTACTAACATACCTGCACCTTTCCCTGTACAGGCACCATCGGCTAGGAAGGAAGCGCTCGATAAGGAGCTCTACGAGTTATTCAGTAAGGTGGAAATAAACATTCCCCTTATTGAAGCAGTTCGGCAAATCCCTAGGTACACCAAATTTTTAAAGGAGCTGTGCACAAACAAGAGAAGGAAAGGCGAGTGCGCACAGGTAATGCTAAATGCGCAAGCCTCAGCGATCGTGCAACATAAGGTACCACCTAAATGCCAAGACCCAGGTACATTTACCATTCCATGCACTTTAGGTAAGACCACAGTGAGCAATTGCATGATTGACTTAGGCGCGTCAATAAATGTGCTACCCTATTCCTTATATGCGTCATTGCGCCTTGGACCACTAAAGCCTGCAGGTCTCACCATTCAGCTAACAGATCGGTCGTGCAAGCAACTAACAGGCATGATCGAGGACGTTCTGGTTCGAGTAGGAGAGCTGGTGTTCCCAGCAGACTTCTATGTCCAAGAAATGGAGGGTGAGTCGAGCAACGGCAGTGCGCAGATCCTACTGGGCAGACCATTTCTGATGACCGCGCGCACGAAGATAGATGTGTGGAGGGGTACGCTCTCTATGGAGGTTGATGGCGAGGAAATTCATTTCAACATATTCAAAGGGATGCAGCACCCTCATGAAGACGCCACAGTGCACGCAATGGACAGCATAGATGACTTAGTTGCAGATGCGCAATGTGCAAGCGCAGCAGAAGAACCTATAACACTGGCACAGGCAGAGTTGGAGGCGCAAGAGGAGGAGCTGAGCAGTGCTGAACCAGAACCCAGACAGGTACAAGACATAGTTAATGTTAGTACTGCTAATAAAATCGTGCCCTCTATTGAACAGGCACCCAAGGTCGAGCTAAAGCAACTACCAGAACACCTCAAGTACATATTCTTGGGAAATGAAGACACCCTGCCAGTGATCATAAAGAAAGGATTAGAAGAGGAGCAGGAGGCGCGATTACAGCAGGTGCTGCGCAAGAACCAGCGTGCTATAGGATGGACACTTGCTGATCTGCGCGGAGTGAGCCCCGACGTATGCATGCACAGGATTCTGTTGGAAGATGGTGCCAAACCATCCAGGGAGTCTCAGCGCAGATTGAACCCGAATATGATGGAGGTGGTGCAGAAGGAGATCCTGAAGTTGCTTGACGCAGGAGTCATTTACCCCATTTTAGACAGCAAGTGGGTAAGTCCAGTGCACGTTGTGCCGAAGAAGGGAGGAATCACAGTAGAAGAGAATGCGCAGGGCGAGCTAGTTCCCAAGCGCATACAGACTGGATGGCGCATGTGCATCGACTACAGGAAGCTTAACGCAGTCACGCGCAAGGACCATTTCCCGCTACCCTTCATGGATCAGATACTAGATCGATTAGCGGGGAAGCCCTACTTTTGTTTCTTGGACGGATATTCAGGGTACAATCAGATACCCATAGCTGCGGAAGATCAAGAGAAGACCACGTTTACCTGCCAATTCGGTACGTTTGCGTTTCGGTGCATGTCATTTGGGTTGTGTAACGCTCCAGGTACGTTCCAACGCCTAGTCATGAGCATCTTTTCTGATATGATTGGTATATGCATAGAAGTGTTCATGGATGACTTTACTGTATACGGAGGTACCTTTGACGCTTGCTTAACTCATCTTGATAAGGTCTTAGCGCGCTGCATTTCAAAGAACCTAGTGCTCAATTATGAAAAATGTCATTTCATGGTATCACATGGCGTAGTAGTAGGACATATTATCTCGCAGGAGGGGATCAAGGTAGATAAAGCCAAGATAGATCTTATTTCTAATTTGCCTTATGCCACTAGCGTGCGCAATGTGAAATCATTCCTTGGGCATGCCGGGTTTTACAGGCGCTTCATAAAAGATTTTTCTAAGATTTGTATACCCCTTTGCGATGTGGTCGAGTTTTTGAAGGATGAGTTGGCTCTCCTTTTGTTGTTGAGCTTGAGTTGTGGCCACTATTGCGGCAATGGATGCTAGGGATGGTTCCTCTTGGATAGGAGCTCTCCTTGGAAAGTTTGGGTCTTCATGGGACCTTACATACCCATCATTTTGATGCGCGGCTGCCATATGAAGGAGGGCGGATTTTATATCGAATTCTTGATCTTCACCCTCTTCCAAGTAGATGGGTGAGCCATAAAATCCAATGGTCGGGGCGTTGTATGCCCAAACCGGTCTTTCTTCTTCCTCTTGCGGAAGAGGAGCATTTCCTTGCCTTCTTGGAATTTGTAGGTCCATATATTCTGGTTGTTCGGCTTGTGTAGGCGAAGGAGTATCCAAGTGAGGAGTGTGAAGCTCGTGGGGGGGGGGGGGGGTGGGGGGGGTTTGTCCTCCTATAGAGGTATCTCTAGCAAGCACTAAAGACAAATGATATTCTTGAGTTCTACTTAAGAAATAAAAAGGGTGACTAGGGATTCAACTTCTCTCCTAAGATATGAGGAAATGAAATAACTCACTAATACATGCATGAACTACATTTGGTTGATAAAAGCAAGGCTAATGCATCGTCCGCTCTAGGTTCAACTCTCGCTCCTTCCCTAGAATGGAGAGGATACATAAATGGCATGGTTCTCAAACTCTCATTCTATTGAACCGTGTAGAATTTGAGTCCCATAACCGCACCCTCTCGGTCTATTGGCCGGTTACTCAAATCCGCTCAAAACTTAGCCTAATGTCAAGAATGCATGTCGCTCTCACGCACAAACACTCCATCTATGATCATACAGTAGCTATGAGACATCCTAAGTTCAACTCTCGCTCCTTCCTTAGGGGTTCTAACCAGGCATACTCACTTAAGAATTTCGTCAAACACTTGGTGTGCATACAATGAATACATAGCTAGGGCACAATAAGATCAAACCAAACTTCATTCAATGCAATAACAATAGTGTTCTACACCATATCCAATCCTAGGGGATCCATTTAATCCCCAACCACAAAAGTAACTACTCACTCATAATGAGTGTGTACAAATACATGACAACTAAGGGAAGCATAAATGTAAATACAAAGCTAGGGTTTAGGAGAGGATGATGTAGAATCTTCAATCCAAGCTTCAATCTTCCATCAAGCTTGGTCTTCCTTGAGTTTTTGTCGCCTAGGGTTGCAAAAAGTTGGAAGCTTCTTTCTAGGGTTGAGAAAATATGCAAGCCCTTCTTTCTTTACTTCTATCTCCTTCTATTTATACTTTGTGAAGATTTCCAAAAAGAGCCCGAAGTGACCGAATCACTTGATTCGGTCAATGTCCATGTGATTCGCTCGAAGCTTTTGTTCAGTGGTGTCTTGAGTTTGGGCGAATCAATTATCCTGGCCGAATCACTTTTGATTCGGTCAAACGTCTTTGTTTTGATACGGTCAAACGTCTTGTGGAGCTAAACTGATTCGGGCACCTCTGGGCGAATCACTTCTGATTCGGCCGAATCATCTGTTCAGTGGTGGTCTCGGACTGGGCGAATCAATTTTCTTGGCCGAATCACCTTTGATTCGGTCACACCCAATATGTGATTCGGTCAAATCTTCAGGACTTCCCCGGATCAGGTCAATTCGCGCAGCTGAGGGTGATTCGGTCAGGCTGGTGGGCGAATCACTAGTGATTCGGCCGAATCACTTCTGCAATTTGCTCAGCCTTTCTTCTTTTGATCTCCATCGACCGGAATTCGTCTAGATTTTCTTTGGGCCACTTCGTATTGCGAGATACATAATTTTAACCTGAAATGGACGAAGAAATCATCAAATGGCTTTATAGAATTGTGGAACAAACAAGAAGTAAGGGAAAAATGTGGACAAATAAAAGGTTATTTGTCCGCTCATCAGCACACTTGACGCCGCGCAGAGGAACTACACCACCACGGGAAAGGAGCTTCTGGCAATTGTGTTTGCGCTAGAGAAGTTCCGCGCATATGTTCTTGGCGCCAGAGTCATCGTCTACACAGACCACGCAGCTATCCGTTACCTAATGTCCAAGAAGGACACTAAGCCGCGCCTGATGCGCTGGGTGCTCCTACTTCAGGAATTTGACTTGGAGATCAAAGATAAGAAGGGCACGGAAAACACAGTCGCGGACCACTTGAGCAGGATCGTGAAAGCGGAGGAGCCAGGGCAAATCAGGGAGACATTCCCTGACAAGCATCTGATGGCACTGACAGGTAAGGTACCATGGTATGCGCACATTGCGAATTACCTGGTCACAGGTACGTTTCCTCCTCATTTCACTAAAACCCAATGCATGAGATTAAAACATGAGTCCAAGCATTACATTTGGGATGATCCGTATATGCTCAGAATAAGACCTGATCAGATCTTAAGGCGCTGCGTGCCTGACCATGAAATTAACTCTGTTTTGATGTTTTGTCATGCGCACGCATATGGAGGACACTTTGGTCCAAAGCGCACGAGCAGAATGATCCTGGACTGCGGATTTTACTAGCCGCGCTTGTTCAGTGACTCATATAACTACTGCAGGAACTGTGACAGGTGCCAACGCACAGGAGGCATATCAGCGCGCAATGAGATGCCGCAGACGCCGATTCTAGTGGATGAAGTATTTGATATTTGGGGGATTGACTTCATGGGGCCATTTCCTCCATCTTCCGGATACGAGTATATTTTGGTCGCGGTAGATTATGTCTCCAAATGGGTTGAGGCCAAGGCTACACGGAAGGACGATGGTAAGATGGTCGCTGACTTTTTAAGGACTAACATATTTTGCAGGTACGGAGTGCCTAAGGCAATCATTAGCGACCAGGGGACGCACTTTTGCAACAGGATTGTGGCGCAGGTTTTCAAGCATTATGGAGTGCGCCACAAGACGTCCACCACTTACCACCCTCAGACAAATGGACAGGCCGAGGTTTCCAACAGAGAGATCAAGCGCATCCTGGAGAAAACTGTGAGACCGTCGCGCAAAGACTGGAGCCAGCGCCTTGACGATGCGCTGTGGGCATACCGCACTGCGCATAAGACACCAATTGGGACCTCACTGTTTCGGTTGGTTTATGGAAAAGCGTGCCACCTGCCAGTAGAGTTAGAGCACAAACCATACTGGGCATTGCACGTTTGCAACCTAAACCTAGACGAGGCCGGAAAGGAGCGCGCATTTGAGCTAAGCGAATTAGAAGAGCTGCGCCTTGATGCATATGAGGGACTGCGCGATTACAAGGCGCGCACAAAGGCATTTCATGACAAACATATCCTCAGACGCACTTTTGAGCCAGGAGACCAGGTATTATTATTCTCATCACGCCTAAAGCTCATGCCTGGGAAGCTGCGCAGCAAATGGACGGGACCGTACACAGTCACCAAGATATTTAGGAGCACCGGCATCGTTTTCAGGTCAATGGGCAGAGAGTCAAAAAGTATTTAGGAGCACCTTGGGATGGCACAATGCGCGAAATTGAATTGGCAGAGCCTGAGATAGCAGATGCGCAGGTTGCTGCGCCAGAGTCATCACCAGACGCACCAGAGGGAGAACTGGGAACTATTGCTCATATTTCTTCTCCCTCTTTACCTTCCCTCGTTACTTATAATTTATCACATACTATTAACCATGCTGACCACCCTTCCGACCCTTTGTGCAGGACCAAGAAGAACACAACACATGCACAAGCGCAGGGTCACTCAGGAGCAAGTGTGGGCGAGGTCGCTGGTATACTTTCACGCAAGTAACGAGGTACAGTCGAGCCAACGACGTTAAACAAAGGCACTTGTCGGAAGGTAACCCGACAGGTTTTACTTTTACATGTTTTTCTTTTAGTTTCTCTAGTGTCTTTTAGCTAGTTTAGGACTTGTAGTTTTTTTAGTCGAGCAGCAGTTTGCTCGTTTTCTAACTCGTTTTCTTCTGGCCACTCGTTTTCTAACACGCCAGCCGAGACTGCAACCTGCACGCACTGTTTGCTATTGTTTTCTTGGACACTTTAGACATTATTTACTGTTTCTATGATGTTTATTACTAGCATGTCTAGCTAAACGCTTAGTATCGGTTGGGCATGAATCTATGAGTATTTCCTTTGAGACTTGTGCTTAATGCATAGCTTGTTTGCTTATATTAATTCTGTGCACATTGTTGGCAGCTAGTTGCATGAGTAGGGGAAGCCTTGAACCGCAATCTTACTCTTGTTGCTTGTTTGTTATATGTTAAACTAGTTGAATAGCCTGACGGTGCCGACTAGGAGTAACGCGCTAGGATAATCAGTTGCTACTGTGACAGGATTCGCAGCTACTTAGACTAGTCTTAAGAATTAATAGCTCATGAACTTTGATCGGAACATGCGCACATGTTAGGAAGCCTTGATCGGACACTAACATTAGCAAACCAAACTATAGACATTTAGAGTCGATGATAGGGAATACACTCATAGAGGATTGTCTGCGCCGATACTTTTCATAGTCATAGTACTTAATCTCTACTGCTTGCGCACGTCTAGTGCAATTCCTGTCTTTACTACTGTTTACTCGCGCATCGCGCAACCCCAATCACTCATACCCCCAGTTTTCGTAAGTGCAGGATACTAGTTAAAGCTAATCTACTGCTTCCTTGTGGATTCGACCCCGACTTAACGGCTGTACTAAGTGGAAGAGGAAGGAATTAATTTGACGCGCTCAACGACGCGTGCATCAAATTTTGGCGCCGTTGCCGGGGAAGCAACACAGATAAGCTTTAACCAGCTTAGGTTTTCTTTTAATAGTTAGTTATTTCAGTTTGCTTTATTTTCGTTGTTGTTTCTGACAGCGCGGAATCACCATTAGCCTGCGCAACCTTGAAACAGTTGCGCTGCGCAAATTCTAGTTGCGCATTGACAGACGCAGCAGCATTAGTTATCTTTTAATTTCGTTTTCTTTGAGATTTAGAACAGGTCATGGAGGATAACAGTGTCGTTGGAGACAACTTAGGGGACAGAACCCCGGAAGAAGCGAGAGCACATAACCGCGCAACCCTGTTCAGAGAGGAAGTGCAGCGCGAGGTTGAAGCAAGGATGGCCCCTGTAGTGTATAATGCGCCACCCGCGCAACCAGCTGCGCGACGCAGAACGGTGCGCGAAATGTCAGCCCCACTCACTGTTAACCAGCCATGGTGCATTGTGCTTCCGCAAGACGGACATTTTGAACTAAGGAGCTCGCTCATTCATCACATGCCCAAGTTCCACGGGATGAACAACGAAAATCCAGTCAAGCATGTGCGAGAGTTCCTAGTCATTTGTGAGAACATGAAGACCGAAGGCGAAAGCGATGAGGCGCTGAAGATGAAAGCGTTTCCTTTTTCACTGTGTGACACGGCCAGGCATTGGCTGATGAACTTACCAGCAGGATCAATTCACACATGGGAGCAGCTGCAGAAGAAGTTCCTGGACAAATTTTATCCCGCAGCAAAGATCGCGCTACTCAGGAGTGAGCTGGCCGCACCTAGGCAGAGCGCAGGGGAGTCACTGTCAGAGTATTACGAGCGTTTCAGGGAGCTAGAGGCCAACAGCTACAATCATGGGCTGCCCCAGAATGTGCTGATAGAGAATTTCCTGAATGGACTGCTGCCCATGGAGCTGAGATTATTGAACGCATGCGCAGGAGGTGACATTTGCAACATGTACCCAGAAGACGCGTGGCAGCTGATAGAAGACTCTGCTGGGCAGGTAAGACATCAGCTAACACTAGAAAATAGTCGTGCTCGTTCTGTGCATCAGGTAGAAACAAGTGCTGAGATCAAGGAAATGAAGGCCATGCTGCAGAAGTTGATGAGTGCGCAAAGCGCACAACCAGTTGCGCCAAAGGTATGTGAATTCTGCAATTCCACCGAACACAAAACCGATGCATGTCCCACGCTGTTTGTGGAATCTGGAGATGTCAATTCTCTTGCAGGATGGGATAACAGAGGGCCACAGAGACAGAATCAACCGCGTTTTGGACTGGCCGCAAATGGGTTCAGATGGAAGGAGGAAAACAATTTCCAGAGGCAGTCCACGGATCAGCGCGCGCCACAGCAGACGCAACAAGCTGCGCCCTACAATCCACCGCATCGCCGCACTGACGCACCAGCGCATAACAACCAGCAACCAAGGCGATCTTTGGAAGATATCGTGGGGCAGCTAGCAGACACAGTGCACAAAAATGACGAGAAGTATGACAAGCGGTTCGAGTCCATTGAAAAGCAGCTATCACAAATCGCTACCACGGTGTATGAGCTAAAAAAGAGCGATGGCAACCTGCCTTCGCAAGTGATTCAGAACCCCAAAGGAGGAGTCAATGCAGTAACCCTGAGGACTGGGCGCACGATAGGAACAGAGCAGACCACGAAGGCGCCCGCGCAACCAGTTGCGTAAGTCCCGGATCCAGCAGAGCAAAATGCGCAACCGGAGCAAGACGCGCAACCAGAAGTGCCAGCCACAAGCCAGCAGGGCGAAGCGCCAGGTATAACACAATTAAAAGACAAGGGAACGAATCGTACTAATATACCTGCACCTTTCCCTGTGCAAGCACCATCGGCCAGGAAGGAAGCGCTGGATAAACAGCTCTACGAATTATTCAGTAAGGTGGAAATAAACATTCCCCTTATTGAAGCAGTTCGGCGGATCCCTAGGTACGCCAAGTTTTTAAAGGAGCTGTGCACAAACAAGAGGAGGAAAGGCGAGTGCGCACAAGTAATGCTAAATGCGCAGGCCTCAGCGATCGTGCAACATAAGGTACCACCTAAGTGCCGAGACCCAGGTACGTTCATCATCCCATGCACTTTAGGTAAGACCATAGTGAGCAATTGCATGATTGATTTAGGCGCATCCATAAATTTGCTACCCTATTCCCTATATGCGACATTGCACCTTGGACCACTAAAGCCTGCAGGTCTCACCATTCAGCTAGCAGATCGGTCGTGCAAACAACCTGCAGGCATGATAGAGGATGTTCTTGTGCGAGTAGGAGAGCTGGTGTTCCCAGCAGATTTCTATGTGCTAGAAATGGAGGGTGAATCGAGCACCAGCAGTGCGCAGATCCTACTAGGCAGACCTTTTCTGATGACCGCGCGCACAAAGATAGACGTGTGGAGGGGCACGCTCTCCATGGAGGTTGATGGCGAAGAAATTCATTTCAACATATTCAAAGGGATGCAGCACCCTCATGAAGACGCCACAGTGCACGCAATGGACTGCATAGACGACTTGGTCGCAGATGCGCAATGCGCCAGCGCAGTAGACGAACCTATAACACCGGCACAAGCAGAGTTGGAGGAGCAGGAGGACGAGCTGAGCAGTGCTGAACCAGAACCCAGACAGGTACACAATATAGTTCATGTTTGCACTGCTAATAAAATCTTGCCCTCTATTGAACAGGCACCCAAGGTCGAGCTGAAGCAACTCCCAGAGCACCTCAAGTACATATTAATGCGAAACGAAGACACCCTGCCAGTGATCATAAAGAAAGGATTAGAAGAGGAGTAGGAGGCGTAATTACGGCACGTGCTGCGCAGGAACCAGCGCGCTATAGGATGGACACTTGCCGATCTGCGTGGAGTGAGCCCAGACGTGTGCATGCATAGAATTCTATTGGAAGATGGTGCCAAACCATCCAGGGAGGCTCAGCGCAGATTAAACCCGAATATGATGGAGGTAGTGCAGAAGGAGATTTTAAAGTTGCTTCACGCAGGTGTCATTTACCCCATTTCGGACAGCAAATGGGTCAGTCCAGTGCACGTTGTGCCAAAGAAAGGAGGAATCACAGTAGAAGAGAATGCGCAGGGCGAGCTAGTTCCCAAGCGCATACAAACTGGATGGCGCATGTGCATCGACTACAGGAAGCTTAACGCAGTCACGCGCAAGGACCATTTCCCGCTACCCTTTATGGACCAGATGCTAGATCGATTAGCAGGGAAGCCCTACTTTTGCTTCTTGGACGGATATTCAGGGTACAATCAGATACCCATAGCTGCGGAGGATCAAGAGAAGACCACGTTCACCTGCCCGTTCGGTAAGTTTGCGTTTCGGCGCATGTCATTTGGGCTGTGTAACGCGCCAGGTACGTTCCAACGTCTAGTCATGAGCATTTTTTCTGATATGATTGGTATATGCATAGAAGTGTTCATGGATGATTTTACCGTATATGGAGGTACCTTTGATGCATGCTTAACACATCTTGATAAGGTCTTAGCGCGCTGCATTTCAAAGAACTTAGTACTCAATTATGAAAAATGTCATTTCATGGTATCACATGGTGTAGTACTAGGACATATTATCTCGCAGGAGGGGATCAAGGTAGATAAAGCTAAAATTGATCTTATTTCTAATCTACCTTATGCCACTAACGTGCGCGATGTGAAATCATTCCTTGGGCATGCCGGGTTTTACAGGCGCTTCATAAAGGATTTTTCTAAAATTTGTATACCCCTGTCTAACCTCTTGCAAAAGGATGTGTGTTTCGATTTTACTGATGAGTGGAGGGCCGCATTTGATAAGCTGAAGGAGGCGCTGACCAGTGCGCCAGTGATGCGCGCACCAGACTGTAGCCTACCATTTGAACTGATGTGCGACACAAGCGATTATGCAGTAGGAGCAGTCCTGGGGCAGCGAGTGGACAAGAAACCGCACGCCATCTATTATGCATCGCGCACACTAGACGCTGCGCAGCGGAACTACACCACCACGGAGAAGGAGCTTCTGGCAATTGTGTTTGCGCTGGAGAAGTTTCGCGCATATGTTCTAGGCGCTAGGGTCATCAGATACACAGACCACGCAGCCATCCGTTACCTAATGACCAAGAAGGAAACTAAGCCGCGCCTGATGCGCTGGGTGCTCCTACTTCAGGAATTTGACTTAGAAATTAAGGATAAGAAGGGCACGGAGAATACAATTGCTGACCACCTGAGCAGGATCGTGAAAGAGAAGGAGCCAGGGCAGATCACGGAGACATTTCCTGGTGAGCATCTGATGGCGCTGACAGGTAAGGTACCATGGTATGCGCACATTGCAAATTACCTGGTCACAGGTACGTTTCCTCCGCATTTCAATAAAACCCAGTGCATGAGATTGAAACATGAGTCCAAGCATTACATTTGGGATGATCCATATATGCTCAGAATAGGGCCTGATCAGATTTTAAGGCGCTGCGTGCCTGACCATGAAATTAAATCAGTTTTGATGTTTTGTCATGCGCACGCATGTGGAGGACACTTCGGTCCAAAGCGCACCAGCAGAAAGATCCTGGACTGTGGATTTTATTGGCCGCACCTGTTTAGAGACGCATATGACTACTGCAAGAACTGTGACAGATGCCAGCGCACAGGAGGGATATCAGCGCGCAACGAGATGCCACAGACGCCGATTCTAGTGGATGAAGTGTTTGATATATGGGGAATTGACTTCATGGGGCCATTTCCCCCATCTGCCGGCTATGAATATATATTGGTCGCGGTGGACTATGTCTCCAAATGGGTCGAGGCTAAGGCCACAAGAAAGGATGATGGTAAGACAGTCGCTGACTTTTTGAGAACTAACATCTTTTGCAGGTACGGGGTACCTAAGGCGATCATTAACGACCAGGGGACGAACTTTTGCAAGAGGATTGTGGCGCAAGTTTTCAAGCATTATGGAGTGCGCCACAAGACGTCCACCGGTTACCATCCTCAGACGAATGGACAGGCCGAGGTTTCCAACAGAGAGATCAAGCGCATCCTGGAGAAGACTGTGAGACCATCGCGCAAAGATTGAAGCCAGCGCCTTGACGACGCGCTGTGGGCATACCGCACTGCGCATAAGACGCCGATTGGGACTTCACCGTTCCGGCTGGTTTACGGAAAAGCATGCCACTTGCCAGTGGAGTTAGAGCACAAAGCATATTGGGCATTACGCATTTGCAACCTGAACCTAGACGAGGCCGGAAAGGAGCGCGCATTTGAGCTGAGCGAATTAGAAGAGCTGCGCCTCGATGCCTATGAGGGACTGCGCGATTACAAGGCGCGCACAAACGCATTTCATGACAAGCATATCCTCAGACGCACCTTTGAGCCAGGCGACCAGGTATTATTGTTCTCATCACGCCTGAAGCTCATGCCTGGAAAGCTGCGCAGCAAATGGACAGGACCGTACACAGTCACCAAGGTTTTCTCCTACGGAACAATCGAGTTAGAAAACGAGCATCGGCATCGTTTTCAGGTCAATGGGCAGAGAGTCAAACGGTATCTAGGAGAACCTTGAGATGGCACAGCGCGCGAAATTGAATTGGCAGAACCTGAGATAGCAGATGCACAGGTTGCTGCGCCAGAGTCACCATCAGACGCGCCAGAGGGAGAACAGGGGACTATTGCTCATATTTCTTCTCCCTCTTTACCTACCTTCGTTGCTTGTGATTTATCACATACTATTAACCATGCTGACCACCCGTCCAACCCTTTGCGCAGGACCAAGAAGAACACAGAACAGGTACAAGCGCAGGGTCACTAAAGAGCAAGTGTGGGGGAGGCCGCTGATATACTTTCACGCAAGTAACAAGGTACAGTCGAGCCAACGACGTTAAACAAAGGCACTTGTCGGGAGGTAACCCGACTCGTTTTACTTTTACATGTTTCTTTTAGTGTTTCTAGTGTCTTTTAGCTAGTTTAGGACTTGTAGTTTTTTTTAGTCGAGCAGCAGTGCGCAGATCCGTGCGCACTTCAGTGCGCAGGACAGCTGCGCCAGTCAGGGGGTATATAAGGGTAGTACTTAGAAAATTTCAGCACTTTTTCACTCGACCGTTGCAAGAAAAACTCCCGCCCTCACACCTCCGCTCACCGTCCGGCGCTCCAACCAGCTTCCGTCTAGAAAGATTTGAGGAGCACTCCGTCGACCACCCTCCAGGTAACCTTTCCCCCGATTTGAGCCGATTGCATTAGGGTTTGTGCGAGAAGAAGGGTGACCTAGGTCTGAAATCGCACCAAGCTAGCGTGCACCGATTGGAGGTTTGGTTAGTGCGTTTTGTAGTCGGGGAGTAGGCGCCCAATTGGTGAAAGTTTCAGGGCATTTGGAGGAGTTTTGATTTTCTGAGCTTTAGAAGGTGTTGACCGGCGTTGACCAGAGAGACTCAGCCACGATGTAGCCTGCCGAGGACCAAGCCACCCCAGCTCACTTCGCCAGCAAGTACGCGGCCTTCCTGAGGCTTGAGATGCACGGGACTCCGTACATCAGCAGGGAGTTCCTGCGGGAGGTCGGTATGGAGGACCTCATCTTGGAGAGGCTCGCGTTGGCGGGCTGGGAGGCGCTGTTGGAGATCAACAGCGCAGCAGACAGGGAGGTTACCTGCGAGTTCCTGGCATCGTTAGAACCAGGTGAGATGGAGATAAGGTACCGGCACCGAGGGGTGTGGTACATTGCCTCGGCTAAGAGGCTGAAGCGCACACTGAGGTGCGCTAAGGTGCGAGAAGCTGACATGGACGCGCACACGAATCAGGAGGCGTGGCGCGAGATGGCGACCGGGCCAGTTTTTGCCGCGGGGGGCAGCAGGGGACGAGAGCTGCGTGACCCGTGGATGTTCTACTTGTGGCGCTTGGTCGCCTATGCGATCATTGGGCGTGTTAATGGTGCGCCGAAGATCAGTTTGCTGGATATGGAGATTTTGAAGGGCTTTTATTATGGGAAGAGGGTGCTTTTTGTCCTGAACATGGTACACCACTGGAGCCGAGTCAGCACCAAGGGGCCGCTGACTTGCGGAGGAATTATTACGCACCTGCTGCGTGCGTTGCATGGAGAGCCTGAGGTACCCGAGCACACAATGCTGCAGATAAGGGCGGTAGCCGTGAGGGAGGATGGCACATTGGAGTGGTGCTACCGCCTGCAGCCGGCCAGAGTGCCGTGGCCAAGAGCGGAGAGCAGTGCGCAAGCAGCAGAGGCTACGCAGGAGATGGAGGAGGACGAGGCCCCAAAGCCAGTTGTGCCTCCAGTCAGGCGTGCGAGGACCCGTGCGCAGACTGGAGCGCATCGGAGGGCCCGGGCACCGCAGGGGGAGCCAGTTACCATTTCCATCGAGGATTCTCCCCCGCGTGCACAAGGGAAGCGCCCGAGGACCGAGGCTGAGGAGGCGCCTGAGGAAGCATCAGCAGAGCAGCGCATGATGTTCAACGTCATGCGCGTGCTCGAGTATTTAGCGCCAGAGGGGGCAGACTTGAGCATAAGCCCACCATCAGGGTGGAGATTTGGAGACGCGATTCCCCCTCTCCTCAGCCTGCACCGGCCACCTCCAGGTTCCCCCAACGAGCCGCACCAGCCAGCCAGCCCTCTTACTCAGCGCCCAGTGCATCCAGCAGAGCCCTCTCCAGCCCCAGAGCCAGCAACAGAGTCAGCCCCAGCACCAGAGCCAGCACCAGCAGCCCCAGAAACAGAGCCCACCCCCAAACCTGAACAAGTACCAGCACCTGCACCTTCCCCTGCCCAGCCGTCCATTCCGAGGTCCCCTGAAGCCGAACCCATCATTAGCACCAGCTCAGACTCGCTTTGGGACCCCATCTCAGAGGACGACGTCGTGGCGCAGCCTGCCGCCCTTTCTATTGTACCGCCTTCCTCCAGCACCGATTATGTGACGGATTCTTCAGAGGAGGAGGCGCATGGTTCAGTGGCTGCGTCCAGCTCAGAGGACATATAGAGCTGCGAGGGGAGGCGCATTATTCCTTTCGGGTGGTGTCTCTTTTTCTTTTATATGCTGAACATTATTCGATATTATGTTGCTATATGTGTGCTGAACTCTTGTGCTACATATTTTGTGTCCCTATGCTATATTGCGCTGCTTTAACTATATGTTCTTAGTTTTTATGTTCTTTATTTTGCTTGCATGCATGTGCGCGTTCTCCGTGCGCTTGAGCTTGAGTCGTGGGGACACGTCTCTGTTTAAGTGTCGGGGGGGGGGGGAGCGTTACCTTTACATTTCACGTTTTTTTCAGCTTTATAGTGTAGCTTAGTTTAGTTGAAGGAAACAGTAGCAGTAGTGCGCGTAAGTGCGGGTTGCACACACTGTTCAGCTTGTTTGTGCTATCCATATTGCATACGCTGCTATCAACTGTTTTAGTATTTTTTTCATTTTTTCTGCTCCTGTTAGTTGGGATATACAGGGGATGTGGAGTTGACAGAAACGCTCTAGAGAGGCGGTTAGTCGTTCGCGCTTCGGAGGTGAGGTATATGGTCGAGAGAGCGAGTGGAGGCCTTTGCTTCGCGACCTTCGGAACAAGAGAGTGCGCTCAGTCACGCAGAAGCCGAAGGCGAATACCCAAAGCGTGGCGAGGTGGGAAAACAGACCACCTTCCCTCTGGAAGTCGAGCTAAGGAAGGCCGGCGCGGGAGTAAACGCGTGCGCTGACCTGCGCAGATAGACCACGGAGGGAGAGCGGGGCGGTGTTCCATAGCTGTTATCCGGAGGCCGAGACTGGAACCGTTCTGGGAAAGATACCATAGACAAAGCTGTACAAAAGAAAAAATACCAGCAGATGATATGCGCTACAAAAAGAATCAGCATGCGCACAAATAAGCACCAGCGTGCGCAAAGTCCACAAAGAAAATCATCAAAAGGCTCAGGTTCCCGGGAAGTGCGCGGAAGAATCACGCACCGGAAGAAGCTTGCGCTGTCAACCATATACCCACCCTCGAAGTGAGAGCTGACAACCTGGAGCCTATGAAGAGTTATCTCCCAGCCATCCGAAATGATCTTCATTCTAGCTGAGAGATAATGAATTGCGAAATCATTATATTAGAACTGTTGAAAGCAGATGCGCGCAGGTGATAGAGCAGCGCAAGGTGATCAGTAGTGCAGATCGCGCCAGAGTGCAAGACTGTGCGCTAGACTCCAGAGAGGTAATAGTATCCGTGCTTGAGTGCTTGTTCGAGGACGAACAAGGGGCAAGTGTGGGGGGTTTGATAGAGCCTATTTATACACATTATTTAGATCCTAACCCTATGCTTGTTTGCATTATTTTGTGTACAAGATTACTGGTTTCCAGTGTTTTTGTATTTCAGGGCAAAACAAGGGCCTAAGTCGGATACGCGCTAACAAGCAGCGTTTAGGACGCACATCACACAAGCCTGCGGAGCTAGCGGCGCAAACAGAAGAATTGGCAGAGTCGACCACGGTGCGCTAACCGATTGCGCTAACCAAGTGTGCCGTGCGCCATGCGCAGATGGTGGTGATTCCAAATCTTGACACCACCAGATTTGGAAGTTGCCTAGGATGAGCCTCTGAGCAGTATATAAAGAAGAGGAGAAGGCTAGGGTTTCATGATCATATCATAATTCAGAGAGAGAGCGACAGGATCAAAAACACACGAGCTTGCTGAGAGGACCTGCGCTAGCCGACTGCGCCAGCCGAGACTGCAACCTGCACGCACTATTTGCTATTGTTTCCTTGGACACTTTAGACATTATTTACTGTTTCTATGATGTTTATTACTAGCATGTCTAGCTAAACGCTTAGTATCGGTTGGGCATGAATCTATGAGTATTTCCTTTGAGACTTGTGTTTAATGCATAGCTTGTTTGCTTATATTAATTCTGTGCACATTGTTGGCAGCTAGTTGCATGAGTAGGGGAAGCCTTGAACCGCAATCTTACTCTTGTTGCTTGTTTGTTATATGTTAAACTAGTTGAATAGCCTGACGGTGCCGACTAGGAGTAACGCGCTAGGATAATCAGTTGCTACTGTGACAGGATTCGCAGCTGCTTAGACTAGTCTTAAAAATTAATAGCTCATGAACTTTGATCGGAACATGCGCACATGTTAGGAAGCCTTGATCGGACACTAACATTAGCAAACCAAACTATAGACATTTAGAGTCGATGATAGGGAATACACTCATAGAGGATTGTCTGCGCCGATACTTTTCATAGTCATAGTACTTAATCTCTACTGCTTGCGCACGTCTAGTGCAATTCCTGCGTTTACTACAGTTTACTCGCGCATCGCGCAACCCCAATCACTCACACCCCCAGTTTTCGTAAGTGCAGGATACTAGTTAAAGCTAATCTACTGCTTCCTTGTGGATTCGACCCCGACTTAACCGCTGTACTAAGTGGAAGAGGAAGGAATTAATTTGATGCGCTCAACGACGCGTGCATCAGAGGCGCACGGATCCGAGGCTGAGTCCAGCTCCGAGGATATCTAGGGCTGCAGTGGGGCGCGCATTTCTTTCGGGTGGTTTCTTTTCTTTTCTTTTTGAAAACTGTTGCTATATGGCTAGATTTTGCTGACTATTGTGCTGAATATTTTCGTGCCCCCTTGCTATATTGCGCTGCTTTGGCTTTATGTTTTTATTTTTATTTTTATGTTCTTTGTTTTGCTTGCATGCATGTGCGCGTTCTCAGTGCGCTTGAGCTTAAGTGTGGGGGGGGAGCGTTACATTTACATTTCACGTTTTTTTGAGCCTTATAGTGTAGCTTAGTTTAGTGAAGAAAACAGTAGCAGTAGTGCCCTTGTGTGCGGGTTGCGCACACTGTTCAGCTTGTTTTGCGCTATCCACATTGCATGCGCTACTATCAACGGTTTTAGTATATTTTTTCATTTTTTTTGCTCCTGTTAGTTGGGATATACAGGGGATGTGGAGTTGACAGAAACGCTCTAGAGAGGCGGTTAGTCGTTCGAGCTTTGAAGGTGAGGTATATGCTCGAGAGCGCTAGTGGAGGCCGGTGCTTCGCAACCTTCCGAACAAGAGAGTGCGCTCAGTCACGCAGATGCCGAAGGCGAATACCCAAAGCGTGGCGAGGTGGGAAAACAGACCACCTTTCCTCTGGAAGTCGAGCGAGGGAAGGCGGGCGCGGGTGTAAACGCGTGCGCCGACCTGCGCAAGTAGACCAAGGAGGGAGAGCGGAGCGTTGTTCCATAGCTGTTATCCGGAGGCCGAGACTGGAACCGTTCTGGGAAATCTAGGAACCGTAGACAAAGCTGTACAAAACAAAAATACCAGCAGATGATATGCGCTACACAAGAATCAGCATGTGCACAAATACGTACCAGCGTGCGCAAAGTCCACAAAGAAAATCATCAAAGGCTTGAGTTCCCAGAAAGGGCACGGAAGAATCACGCACCGGAAGAAGCTTGTGCTGTTAACCATATACCCATCCTCGGAGTGAAAGCTGGCAACCCGGAGCCTATGAAGAGCTATCTCCCAGCCATCCAAAGTAATCTTCATCCCAGCTGAGAGGTAACGAATTTCGAAAATTATTATATTAGAACTGTTGAAGGCAGCTGCGCGCAGGTGGTAGAGCAGCGCAAGGTGATCAGTAGTGCAGATCGCGCCAGAGTGCAAGACTGTGCGCTAGACTCCAGAGAGGTAATAGTATCCGTGCTTGAGTGCTTGTTCGAGGACGAACAAGGGGCAAGTGTGGGGGGTTTGATAGAGCCTATTTATACACATTATTTAGATCCTAACCCTATGCTTGTTTGCATTATTTTGTGTACAAGATTACTGGTTTCCAGTGTTTTTGTATTTCAGGTCAAAACAAGGGCCTAAGTCGGATACGCGCTAACAGGCAGCGTTTAGGACGCGCATCACACAGCCTGCGGAGCTAGCAGCGCAAACAGAAGAGTTGGCAGAATCAGCTACGGTGCGCTTACCGATTGCGCTAACCAAGGTTCCGTGCGCCGTGCGCAGATAGTGGTGTTTCCAAATCCTGACACCACCAGATTTGGAAGTTGCCAAGGATGAGCCTCTTGAGCAGTATATAAAGAGAAGAAGGCTAGCGTTTGAGAGAGCATCCGACATCATCAGAGACGCAAGATATCAGAGAGAGAGAGCCAGATTCAAAAACACACGAGCTACTGAGAGGACCTGCGCTAGCCGACTGCGCCAGCCGAGACACTGCAACCTGCATGCACCTGCTTGTTGCTGTTTTCTGTGATACTTTAGATATTATTTACTGTTCTATGATGTTTACTACTAGCAACGCTTAGTATCGGTTGGGCATGAATCTATGAGTATTTCCTTTGAGACTTGCGCTTAATGCATAGCTTGTTTGCTAATTTTAATTCTGTGCACACTGTTGACAGCTAGTTGCATGAGTAGGGGAAGCTTTGAACCGCAATCTTACTCTTGTTACTCGTTTGTTATATGTTAAACTAGTTGAATAGCCTGACGGTGACAACTAGGAGTAACGCGCTAGGATACTCAGTTGCTACTGTGACAGGATTCGTAGCTGCTTAAACTAGTATTAAGAATAAATAGCTCATGAACTTTGATCGGAACATGCGCACATGTTAGGAAGCCTTGATCGGACACTAACATTAGCAAACCAAACTATAGACATTTAGAGTCGATGATAAGGAATACACTCATAGAGGATTGTCTGCGCCGATACTTTTCATAGTCATAGTACTTAATCTCTACTGCCTGTGCACGTCAAGTGCAATTCCTGCATTTACTATTGTTTACTCGCGCATTGCGCAACCCAATCACTCACACCCCCAGTTTTCCTAAGTGCAGGTTACTAGTTAAAGCTAATCTACTTGCTCCCTGTGGATTCGACCCCGACTTAACCGCTGTACTAAGTGGAAGAGGAAGGAATTAATTTGACGCGCACAATGACGCGCGCATCAGTAGGCTCCCCATCACGGACTCGACGCCTCCTTTTCAGCGAGGTTCCTTCCTGAGGAGAAGGAGCGTTGTGAGACACAGGCAGAGGTGCGGGCTCCCAGACCACCAAGTCTAACCGCTGAGAAGGGGCTTCATTGCGGAGCTTGGACCTCCTTTCCGTCCTGCAGCCAGATTTTTCTTCAGACCACGCCAGTCTTCACCATTGTCAGATAAGCTGGAGGAGTTCGAGCAGAAGAGACAGGTTGATCTGCATATGCGATTTGGGGGAAGCTTCACCAGAATGAGCCCTAAAATTTGATTTTACCCGTTGTTTTTTTTTTATATGAGATTCCGGGCTCACGTGCCCTACATGTGCATCTCTCAATCTTTAGAAACCAGATTACTTGAACAAGCTTCGTCAGGCCAGGTTGCTATAGCAGGCAGCAGCTGGTACTCCTACACATCCTGGATAACACCTTTGTAGGGAGGATCCTTGTGAGACTCTGATAATTGTTTCTTTACCCACACTTGAGTTTGTCTTGATTTCCCCCTCTTCTGACCCTCAAGATCCTGGTCTGTTCGCTTCTCACATTTGAGCTTCCACTATTTCAGAGTTTCTACCCCCTTGTTTTTCAGTTTGTTGCTTTTCGGTTTCCATATCTGAGTTTTCTTTGATACTCTCTTGCTTGCTCCATCCCAGTGAGCTGGTTTCTCTATTATTTTGACTCTCCATTTCAGTTCTGATCGTTGATGAAAATTGCCAAGATAAGCTGAGGTGCAGGACATCTGACAGTGATCGTTGAGCTTAGATTTCCTCCTTCTTAAGTTACCTCTGGTCCTGGTAACTCTTCTGTGCATCAGGGGATCCTGTAAGTTGAAATATTTTCGTTGAGGAACTTTCTCTTTTCCACAGGGCTGTGGATTGCCTCCTTTGAGAAGCTGGGCATTTGATATAGGAGGTTGATACAATGGTTGCTGAAGCACTTCCTGGTTCAGGTTGACAGTTAATTCTTCCTCCATCAGTTTCTGGCAGAGTCCACCTTTCTCTTCACTATCCTCGATTTTCTTTGTTTCTACAGCCTTAACAAAGACTGGTTTACCAGAGGTTTCTTCACCTGTATATCCCAGGCCCATTCTTCCTCCTCCAAATCTTTGATATGACAGAATTTCATCCAGTATATTTTTCTGAGGATCAATTGTTGGAGGAACACTGGCAGCAGGGTTCTTGAAGGCAGCTTCTCCTTTCTTCTGTAGGATGATTGGTCTACTAAGTGTTGACAGTCTCTCAAGCAACTCCTCCCTCTCTTCTTCCAGATGGTTGACTCTGTCATTTAAAGTTTAGTTTACTTTCAGGGCATCCTCACTCTAACATGTTGTGAGTATAGTCATTTTCTTCTTCGCTATCTGAGACATCAATCCCATAATTGAACTCATTCTTTATTACTGTTTTAGATTCATAAGCGGATACACTAGCTAACACAATAACATTTTCTTCATCAGTTTCCTCAGAGTCACTCCATGTTGCTGTTAGTGACTTGTTGTCTTTCTTGTCCGAGTCTTTGGTTTGCTTGCTGGGACACTCAGCTTCTCTGTGACCGTACCCCTCACAGTTCCAGCACTGAATCCCTTTTCTTCTTTCTTTATTTTCTTCTTCCTCTTCAGCTGATTCTTTGCTCTTTCTCTGATTTCCTCCACCTCTTCTGGATTGTCTTCGAGAAGTTGAGGTCTGCCCTGGCCTTGTTCCCATGTTTTTCAAGAGCTTTCCGAGATTTTTTACCAGCAGACCCAGTTGATCATCAGCTGAGGGTTTCTTTCCATTTGTTTCAGCCTTCAATCCAACATCAATGTTTTTGTGAGAAGCATCTACTTTGACTAACTTCATCTCAAACTGTTTGAGCGATCCAACTAATTCTTCCAGCCTTATGTGTCTGACATTTTGAGGTTCTTCAATGGCAGTCACTTTCATGTCAAATCTTGTGGGTAATGATCTGAGTACCTTCCTAATCAGCTTCTCTTCAGGGATAGGTTCTCCAAGAGCATGGGCTTCATTTGCCAAGTTACACAGTTTTGCATTGAACTCAGTGATCGTCTCCTCTTCTAACATGCTCAAATTTTCAAACTGCGTAGCAACAATCTGTAATCTTGACAGCTTTACTTTATCAGTTCCTTCATGGGGAGTTTGCAGGATCTCCCAAGCTTGCTTGGCCATATCACAGTTTGATATCAAACTGAAATTGTTAGCATCAACCGCAGTAAAGATAGCATTCAGAGCCTTTGAATTACCAGTTGCTGCAGCTCCCTCTTCGGCAGTCCATTGTTCTTCAGGTTTTATCCGTGTAACTCCCTGTTCATCCATGGTGATCGGAGGAGATCACTGGACCACAATAGCACTCCAGGTCTTCTCATCAATGGCCTTGAGAAAGGCCTTCATCCTAGCCTTCCAATATCCATAGTTGCTCTCTTCCAACAATGGAGGCCTGCTCGTACTCTGTGCTTCCTTCATTGTTCCTTGACTTCTTCGGAGACGATGTAGGATCTTTTACTCTGTGTGTTGAGCTCCCGCTCTGATACCAATTGAAATTCGCAGCGCCTCTAATAAACTGATTTGTGAACAAGCAGTTGCTACAGCACACTCTTGTTCACCAGTAAACTGCTTCAGCAGGAAAGATCAAGGACACAAGTTTGTTCACCCAGTTCAGCCAAATTGCCTACGTCTGGGGAGGACTCTTCTCAGTCCTCAATCCACTATTCTCAAGGTTTCCAAGTACCCACGGTTACAACCCACGCAACCTATGCTACTCAACCTTAGGTGGATCCTCGCACACAATCAGAACAGGCTCTGACTTGTGTCTGCACACCCTCTACTGATATCTATCTAGAATAGCTACTGTCTCCTCGAAACTCAGCCTATTCTAAATAATACTCAAGTGCTGCAGGGTTGCTATAGCATCTGCTGTAGCACACAGCTGATACACAAATTGTCCGCGTCGCTTCGAAGCCTTCCGCTGAGCCGTTCGTACGATTCCACGAGCGCTGCACACTCTGGAATACTCCCCCTCACTTTGTGACCTCCTGTCACTAGCAAGAGCTTGCCTTCGATCGATTGCCAGAATCCCTCCACTCGACAATTCCTCCGCGGCCTTCCTTGATTAACCAACAAACACCACTGCTCTGAATTGGCTTCCTGATCAAGCTTGGATCAGACTCTGCAAGTCCTGATCGCCCTCTGCTTCTGTCACCCCAGCTCTGTGCTCACGCTCTGCTCTCGATGATAATCGAAGACTTCGTTCGCACACCAAAATTACTCTCTCGGAAATCTGTGTGTGTTATCGCTCTCTGCACTCTTCTTCGATCACTCTTCATAGCTCTGAAGGGTCTCTCTTATATATGCGCGTCCACTGCTTCATTATCAGATTACAGCAGTTCCCCTTGCAACATCAATATCTCCTAATTTCTAGGAGATTAGATTTGATTTGAGATTCAAACCAAAACTCCTACTTCAGCTAGGAATCTCCACTCTCGAATATTCTCTTCAGCAACTTAGAAACTCTCCTGATGCTCTTAGATGAACTGCCACGCCTTCTTTCCAAAGCCCAGATTGGTGTTGCACGGACAGACGCAACAACTCTTCTGAACAAGCGCCTGCTAAAGCTTCTTCTTGCTATAGCTGCTCCTTGTTCACTAGCTTGTTCACTTGTGCTGAACTCTGACTGTAGAAGCAGCTTGTTCACTTATGCTGATTTTGTCAAACATTGCCATACTGCATCATCAGACGGGGATCACATGTCCTCCTCTTCGACCTTGTCGTAATCTTGCCACCTCGGAGTTGGCCTTCTCCAACGAAGCTTTCAACTCCTCTACTTGAGCTTCTAGAGTGACAACCTTTGCCTCGTGCTCCTCTTGCTCATCTCGCCATGTTCGAAGGATGGTATTAACATGTTGGAGATTTTGGCTTGTAGTTCCTCCCCTAAGGAATCTACATGCCTTCGGATGGTATCCACCTTCTCCTCGGTGAGATCCACCCGTGACTCCAAGGTGTCCATGTTCTCCTCGCATCCCCCGATGTGGTCAAACAGATCTCTAACACCAGTCTCCAACTTAGCAAACCGAACTTCCCTTGTGGTTGACTTCTCCCTTCGTGCTTGACGGTTTCCCTCTCAGCGGACCTTCCCCTAATCTCACTGTCGGATGCCATAGATGTCAAACCTTGCTCTGATACTACTTGTCACGGACTTAGATTTTGCCCACTAAGTCGTTTTACCAGACTAGTTAAGAAAACCTTCCCTGAAAGCCGCTTGATGCGCTGAGGCAACAAGAAAACTTGAAAGCTAGAGACGTTTGAGAGAAAGAGAGATTGAGAGAATGTTTTGTATTTCTGTGGTGGTTTGGAGCAAATGACTCCTCCCCTATTTATACATTTAGGCCTCCTCAATGGACGGACGAGATCAATTCAATCCTACGGCTAATAAATACAAGTCTGGAATATTCCAGAATATCTACAAGGGTGGAGGCCCTTCCACCATCTTCCGGAAGCTTCCAAAGTCTTCCAAAGTGTTCTCTTCCATAGCCTTCTAGATCTTGGACCTGTGCCTCCATCAATTGGGCTTCTTCCCCCTTTAAGTCCACTTTTAATGGTCTAAAAGGTGGGCTAAGGGTTGGGGAACCCACTTAGCCAAGTAAGGTATTGTCATGGCCCGAAAAACTCCCAATATTTTTGTCCAAAATAATCGGGCCATGACACTACGCTCCAGTTGAAGTTCTTAGATCAAGCTTAGATCAAACTCCTCTCGTTGTGATCTTCTCTCAGCTCATGCACCCATAACTTTGCGCTCCACCCTTTAGCTCCTGCTCTTTGCTTATGTGTGTCTCTCTATGGTTGTGTGTCTAGTGCGTGTGTGCTGCACTCCCCTATATAGCCTCAGTAATGAACAAACATAGGAATCCTAATTCCCTTAGGGTTCACATATCTTTCCAACCAACTTTGCACATTGGATCTTTCCAAACATAGGATCGCTTGATGAAGACTTTTGATCAACTGAGAGACTCCCTAACTTGTTGCGACGCCTTCAATAACCCTCCGGACGCTCTCCGTGCTCTCCATGTTGATCGGCTACTTTGCTCTAGCTTTGAGTCTCCATGGTATGCTATAACAACTTCTAGGGTCGGTTGGCAGCTTCCGAAACCTGCTCCTGCTTCTGTTGCAACAGGTTGCTATAACATTTTCTTGTTGTTTGTTTTGTCAACTCCAGAACATACTCCATCTTCTAATTCTGTAGGATGCTGTAGCAACTTCTTGTGGTTGTCTTGTTTTGTTAAGGATGCCATAACCTTAACAAGTGCTCCATTAGGAAATCTGTCAACCGCTCATACCAAGATTTAGGTGCCTATTTTAACCCTTACGGGGCTTTCTTCAGCTTATACACGTGATCAGCATGGTGAGGATCGCCGAATCCCTTTTGGTTGCACCACATATACTTTTTCAGATAGTATTCCATTTAGAAAAGCACTCTTGACGTCCATCTGATATAGTTTGAAATTTAGATGACAAGCTAGTGCTAGAAGTAGTCATATGGCCTCCAGTCTAGCTACTGGAGAAAAAGTCTCATCAAAGTCGACACCTTCAATCTGAGTGTAACCTTGAGCAACCAGTCGAGCTTTATTCCTGGTGATATTTCCTTTATCATCAGACTTGTTCTTAAATATCCATTTGATTCCAATGATGTTGAACCCTTCTGGTCGAGATACCAGATCCCACACATCATTTCTTTCAAACTCACCAAGCTCCTCTTGCATGGCAGCTATCCAGTACTCATCCTCTGAGGAGTCTTTTATATTCTTAGATTCAATGCTTGATAGAAAGCAAGAGTTTCTGAAATTTCACAGTGTCTCAATCCGGCAGATTTGTGAACAAGCAGTTGCTGCAGCACACTCTTGTTCACTAGAATTAATCTCAGCAAGCAACAAACAATGCACAAGTTTGTTCACCCAGTTCGGCCAATCTGCCTACGTCTGGGGTGGACTATTCTCCAGTCCTCAATCCACTCAACCAAAGGTTCCAAGTACACTAGGTTACAACGCACGCAACCTATGCTACTCAACCTCTTGTTGACTACTCAGCACAATCAGAACAAGCTCTGATTTGTGCCAGCACACCCTCTACAATATGTCAGTCTAGAATAGCTACAATCCTCTCAAAGAACTCAGCCTATTCTATCCTACACTACTCAGCAGGGTTGCTGCAGCAACAGCTGTAACACACAGCTGAAGCACACTGTCCGCGTCGCTCCAAGGCCTTCTGCCGAGCCGATCGAACCACTCCAAGAGCGCTGCACACTCTGAGTAACTCCCCCTCACTCAGTGACCACCTGTCACTAGTGAGTTCTTCCGCACGAACCTCGACCGAGCCTCCCACCCGTCAGTTCTCCCGCGGCTGCCTCTTGATCAACCAACAAGCTCACCAGCTCTGAATTGGCTTCCAGATCAATGCACGAATCAGTCTTTGCAAGACCTGATTCTCTTCTGCAATGCACACCACAGCTCTGCGCTCAACGCTCTGCCCGTGTGTGTTTGATCGAAGAACAACGTCCGTAGCACCCAGAAAATCCTCTCTCTGAAATCTGTGTCTACTCTAGTGTATCACTCAGCTTCGATCAACCTCTTCAGCCCTCAAACCTTCTGCTTAAATACCCACACCACTTTAAGCAATTTCCAGGTTTAGGCAATTGACCCACAAGATCAATTATCTCCTAAAAACTAGGAGATTAGATTTGATTAATATCTTCAATGCAAATCTCCTTCTCTGACTAGCAAACCTTGCTGGAAAATGCTCAGCAGCATTTTAGAAAACCTTCTAAGAGCAAGAACACAACTGCCATACCTCCAGAACGAACTCAGCACAAAGCTGCTACTCGGACAGTTGAACCAGCACTTGAACCAGCACCTGCTGCAGCATCCTCTGCTGCATCTGCTGCTGGTTTACTTCTGCTGGTCTGCTTGATTGTTTGAGCTGCAGCAGCTCCTTGTTCACATAAGCTGGTTTTGTCAAACACTGCCATACTTGCATCATCAATCTCCCCCTTGGCATTTTGACAAAACCACTTCTTAGACTCCACTTCTCAGCCTGCTCTTTCTCCTCCCCCTTTTTGGAATAAATGACTAGGGGGTTTGTTGGCTGGGAGGACTTATGGGGGCAACACATAGAGCCCTAGAGAGGCTCTCAGATCTTCAAACCGGGCTGCATCCAGAGCTTTGGTGAAGATATCAGCAAGCTGTTTGGCGGACACAACATGTTGGAGCGAGATAACTTTCTTTTCAACAAGATCACGAATGAAGTGATGACGGATGTCAATGTGCTTAGTTCTGCTGTGCTGAACCGGGTTCTTGGATATGCTGATGGCACTCATATTGTCGCAGTAGAGAGTCATTTCATCTTGAGCAATCCCATACTCACTCAGCATTTGCTTCATCCACAACATTTGTGCACAACAGCTCCCAGCAGCAATGTACTCAGCCTCGGTAGTGGATAGAGAAATGCTATTCTGTTTTCTGCTGAACCAAGAGACCAGGTTATTCCCCAAGAAGAAACATCCACCCGAAGTGCTCTTTCTGTCCTCTGAGCACCCTGCCCAGTCTGCATCACTGTATCCGACCAGTTTAGCCTTTGTGTCTTTAGTGTACCACAAGCCATAGCCCACCGTCCCGCCGACATACCGAATGATACGCTTAACCAACTGCATATGACTGTCTCTGGGACAGGCCTGAAATCTGGCGCAGACTCCTACTGCATAGGAAATGTCAGGGCGGCTGGCAGTCAGATAAAGCAAGCTCCCAATCATGCTTCTGTAGACAGTCTGACTCACTTCCAAACCGTGCTCGTCTTTGATGGCTTTCACATGAATGGCAGCAGGAGTACGCTTGTGACTTGCTGAGTCGAGCTGGAATTTCTTCACAAGAGACTTGCTGTATTTACTTTGAGCAATAAAGATCCCATCCATTTTCTGAGTAATCTCCAAACGAAGAAAATATGAAAGTTCTCCCACCATGCTCATTTGAAATTCTTGCTGCATGTGTTTCACAAACTGCTTCACCAGGTGCTGGGACTTGGATCCAAAGACAATATCATCCACATATATTTGAGCAATAATCACATCAGACTGAGTTCTTTTGATAAACAAGGTTTTGTCAGCTCCCCCTCGGTTGTAGCCATGTTTTTCCAAGAAAACTGTCAACCGCTCATACCATGCCCGAGGAGCTTGTTTTAGTCCATATAAAGCTTTCTTCAACTTGTACACCTGTTCTGGATGATAAGGATCTTCAAAGCCTTTTGGTTGAGAGACATAAACTTCTTCAGTGAGATCTCCGTTCAAGAACGCACTCTTAACATCCATTTCATATAACTTGAACCCCAGGCAACAAGACATTGCAAGCAGCAGTCTGATAGCCTCCAGGCGAGCTACTGGAGCAAATGTTTCATCAAAGTCTAGACCCTCAATCTGAGAATATCCCTGGGCAACCAGTCTGGCTTTATTTCGTGTAATGTTGCCCTTTTCATCAGTTTTGTTTTTGAACACCCATTTTGTGCCTATAATGTTCACCCCTATTGGTCTGTCTACCAGATCCCAGACTTCGTGTCTTTCAAACTCTGCCAATTCCTCCTGCATAGCCATAACCTAGAATTCATCACTCATGGCCTCCTTGAAATTCTTTGGTTCAATGCTGGACATGAAACATGTATTGAGGTAGGCATGACTTCTGGTTCTTCTTCTGTCTGAGGGATCCCCAATCACATTTGTCAAGGGATGATCCTTCTGTATCTTCCTTGGGGGCTGCCTTGAAGGTGGATCGGGAGCCTCAGTGTGAAAATCGTCAGACAGGCTTTCTGATTGGTCATCTGGAATTTCTGCTTCAGTACTTGCTGTAGCATCTGCTGAGGCAGCGGCTTGTTCACTTCGGGACTGTCTATCAGGCATTTCTTCAGGATCGGAGTCTTCTTCATTAGTGTCAGAATCAGAGATAGATGCTTCATCTGTATCGTTTACAACCACATTTATGGACTCCATGACAGTCTTTGTTCGCTGGTTGAAAACACGATATGCTCTGCTGTTTGTTGAGTAACCCAAGAATATTCCAGGATCACTCTTCGGATCAAGTTTCTTTCTATACTCCCGGTCTCTCAGAATGAAGCAGTCACTTCCAAAGATATGGAAGTACTTAACCATGGGTTTTTTTCTGATTCCAGAGCTCATAGCAGGTCTGCTTGGTTCCCCTCCGCAAGGTGACTCTATTGATGATGTAGCATGCAGTATTCATGGCCTCTGCCCAGAATTTCAGAGGAATCCTCTTAGCATGGATCATCACTCTGGCCATTTCTTGTATTGTTCGATTCTTCCGCTCCACCACACCATTTTGCTGAGGCGTAATGGGAGAGGAGTACTGATGTGTTATACCCCTTTGCTTACAGAATTCATCCATGTCTTTGTTTTCAAATTCTCTGCCATGATCACTGCGAATGCTGCTGATTCTGAGATTCTTCTCTTGCTCTAGCCGAGACACCAGAGACACAATGATACTCACAGTATCTGATTTTTCTCTGATAAAATCGATCCAAGTGAATCTAGAGTAGTCATCAACACAGACAAATGCATACCTCTTCTTGCCTAGGCTCTCGACCTCCATTGGTCCCATTAGATCCATGTGAATCAGCTGAAGAGGCCTGGTGGTACCAATATCTTTGACTCGAGGATGTGAGGCCTTCTTCTGTTTTCCAATCTGACAGTCTCCACAGATGGAGTCTGTCTCTCCCTTCAGCAATGGAATTCCTCTGACCAGCCCTTCTGTGGCAATTCTCTTAAGGGTTCTCAGGTTAACATGTCCCATCCTTTTGTGCCATAAGGTCATTTCCTCGGCCTTTGTCAGCATACATTTCTGAATCCGTGAGTTTGAACTCACATTGAGAAGGTAACAATTGCTCTTGGATCTGGCTCCTTCCATTATGCACTTTCCAGATTTGTCAAGAACTTGACATGAGTCTTTTGTAAACTTGACTTGTTTGGTCCCATCACACAGCTGGCTGATGCTGATGAGATTAGCCTTTAACCCTTCCACCAAAAGCACATTGCTCAACCTTGGCATTCCTTCCACAGCCAAAGTTCCTCTTCCCAGAACTCTTCCTTTCAGACCATTACCAAACTTCACACGTTGTTCCAGACAGGGAGTAATGTTCTTCAGAAAGGATCTTTCTCCTGTCATATGACCTGAACAGCCACTATCAAAGTACCAGCTGATCTTGTCCGAGGGGCTAGCTGTGCTCACAAGAGCGAGAAGCTGAGTCTGCGCATGTTTCTGCCTGACAGATTTCCTGGGTGATGCTGTTCTGGCACGAGCTGAGAAACATTTTCTTCGAATATGCCCTTTGCCACCACAGCTGTAGCATTTTTTAAACTTCGAAGCTCTCTTGTAACTGTGATGTAGAGGTTGCTGAAGCAGGTCCTGGTTCAATCTTTTGAGTGTTTTTGTGACTCTTCTAGCAGACTTGTATCTGGCCATGTTGCATTCATCTTCACTCAGCTCTTTCTCATCTTCACTTCCACTGGCAGAGAGAGCATTCTTTTTCATCCGTTTGCTGGTGCAGTTGATTTGTCGATGACCGTAGCCTGCGCAATTCCAGCATTGGACTCCTTTCTTCACTTCTTTCTTTCCGTCTTCACTCTGAGCCGGTTCCTTTCCTTTCCTTTGATTTTCTCCACCTCTTCTGAACTTTCGTGAGGATGAGCTTTGTCTAGTTCTTGAGTCCATGTTTTTCAGAAGTTTTCCTAGGTTCTTGACAATCATACTCAGCTGCTCCTCTGAACCTGTCTGCTTGATTTCTGCTTCAGCTTTCAATCCAATGTTCTTATCCTTAGGAGTGGTGTCTCCTTTAACCATCTTCATCTCAAATTGTTTGAGAGACCCCATCAGCTCTTCCAACCTCATGAATCTGACATTTTGTGCTTCTTCAATGGCTGTCACTTTCATGTCGAATTTTGTGGGCAATGATCTGAGAACCTTTCGGATAAGCTTTTCTTCAGGGATGGGCTCTCCAAGAGCATGAGCTTCATTTGCAAGATCACAGAGTTTAGCATTAAACTCAGTGACTGTTTCTTCATCCAGCATCCTCAGATTCTCAAATTGTGTGGCAATAATCTGGAGTCTTGATAGCTTCACTCTATCAGTTCCTTCATGGGCAGTTTGCAGAATCTCCCATGCTTGCTTGGCCAAATCACAGTTTGATATCAACCTGAAATTGTTGGCATCAACTGCAGCAAAAATTGCATTCAAAGCCTTTGAATTACCAGTTCCTGCAGCACCTTCTTCAACAGTCCACTGCTCTTCAGGTTTTATTCTTTTCACTCCTTGCTCATCTATGGTGATTGGGGGAGACCACTGAATCACAACAGCTCTCCATGTCTTCTCGTCAATGGCCCTGAGAAAGGCCTTCATCCTAGCTTTCCAATAACCATAATTGCTCTCTTCCAATAGTGGAGGTCTACTTGTGCTCTGTCCTTCCTTCATTGTCTTGGCTTCTTCAGAGACACTGTAAGATCTTTTAACTCTGTGTGTCGAGTTCCCGCTCTGATACCAATTGAAATTTCACAGTGTCTCAATCCGGCAGATTTGTGAACAAGCAGTTGCTGCAGCACACTCTTGTTCACTAGAATTAATCTCAGCAAGCAACAAACAATGCACAAGTTTGTTCACCCAGTTCGGCCAATCTGCCTACGTCTGGGGAGGACTATTCTCCATTCCTCAATCCACTCAACCAAAGGTTCCAAGTACACTAGGTTACAACGCACGCAACCTATGCTACTCAACCTCTTGTTGACTACTCAGCACAATCAGAACAAGCTCTGATTTGTGCCAGCACACCCTCTACAATATGTCAGTCTAGAATAGCTACAATCCTCTCAAAGAACTCAGCCTATTCTATCCTACACTACTCAGCAGGGTTGCTGCAGCAACAGCTGTAACACACAGCTGAAGCACACTGTCCGCGTCGCTCCAAGGCCTTCTGCCGAGCCGATCGAACCACTCCAAGAGCGCTGCACACTCTGAGTAACTCCCCCTCACTCAGTGACCACCTGTCACTAGTGAGTTCTTCCGCACGAACCTCGACCGAGCCTCCCACCCGTCAGTTCTCCCGCGGCTGCCTCTTGATCAACCAACAAGCTCACCAGCTCTGAATTGGCTTCCAGATCAATGCACGAATCAGTCTTTGCAAGACCTGATTCTCTTCTGCAATGCACACCACAGCTCTGCGCTCAACGCTCTGCCCGTGTGTGTTTGATCGAAGAACAACGTCCGTAGCACCCAGAAAATCCTCTCTCTGAAATCTGTGTCTACTCTCGTGTATCACTCAGCTTCGATCAACCTCTTCAGCCCTCAAACCTTCTGCTTAAATACCCACACCACTTTAAGCAATTTCCAGGTTTAGGCAATTGACCCACAAGATCAATTATCTCCTAAAAACTAGGAGATTAGATTTGATTAATATCTTCAATGCAAATCTCCTTCTCTGACTAGCAAACCTTGCTGGAAAATGCTCAGCAGCATTTTAGAAAACCTTCTAAGAGCAAGAACACAACTGCCATACCTCCAGAACGAACTCAGCACAAAGCTGCTACTCGGACAGTTGAACCAGCACTTGAACCAGCACCTGCTGCAGCATCCTCTGCTGCATCTGCTGCTGGTTTACTTCTGCTGGTCTGCTTGATTGTTTGAGCTGTAGCAGCTCCTTGTTCACATAAGCTGGTTTTGTCAAACACTGCCATACTTGCATCATTAGTTTCTTATCATATCTCGAAGTTTATTATGAGATGTACCTCGAGTCCATCTTCCTTTAGTGGGATCTCCTATTACATTCGTCAGTGGAAGATTCCTTTGAATTCTTCTTGAGGGCAGCTGCGCAGGGACAGGTGTAGTAGGAGGTTCTTCAGTTACGCCTTCATCATCCAGATCGGGTTCCACTTCTCCTACTGACTAATCGTGCGGTTCTTTTGTAGCAACCTCTGGAGCATCTTCTTGATCAACTATAATCTGTTCATTCAGTCTAGACTGCTCAGGTTCTCTAGCTGCAACATCTTCTTCATCATCATGATCAAGTGAACTTTCCTCCATATCCTTTACTATCACGTTGATGGAATCAATCACTGTTCTTGAGCAATTGTTGAGTAGCCGAGGAAGATTCCAATATCACTCTTTGGGTCAAAATTCTTCCGATACTCACGGTCCCTCGCGATGTAGCATTCACTTCCAAAGATATGAAAATACCTCACAGTTGGCTTCTTCTCTCTCTAGAATTCGTAGCAGGTTTTGTCATTACATGTCCTGATGGACACTCGATTGATGATGTAGCAGGCTATATTTATGGCCTCAGTCCAAAATCTCATAGGGACCTTTGCATGAATCATCACTCGAGCCCATCTCTTAAATTGTCCTATTCTTACACTCAGCCACTCATTTTGTTGTGGTGTAATAGGGGACAAGAACTGATGGGTAATGCCATGGTTGTTGCAGAACTCATCTAGAGCATCATTCTTAACTCCTTTCCGTGATCACTCCTTATATCTGCCACTCTTAGACCTTTCTCTTGTTCCAGCCGGGTTGATAAAGCAATTACTATTTTGATAGACTTTGACTTCTCCCTTATGAAGTCGATCCACGAGAAACGAGTATAGTCATCAACACATGCTAATGCACACCTCTTCCTTCCGCAACTTTTCACTTGCATATGTCCCATCATGTGCAGTAGCTGAAGGGGTCTGGATGTGTTGATTTTTGTAACTCTTGGGTGAGTAACCTTCTTTTGTTTTCCTACTTGGCATTCTCCACAAACTACATTCAACTAATCTTAGGAACTCCTCGAACCAAGTGCTCACAACAATCTTTTTCAGGGTTCTAAGGTTCAGGTGGCCCATCCTCTTATGCCACAAGTTCATCTCTTCAGTCTTGATCATCAGACAAGTTGATGTAGTGGTTCTTGTACCATCCTCCAGCAGGTAGCAATTGTTTGCCAACCTCTGACCATTCATTATACATCTGCCTTCTTTGTCAAAGCAGAATTCTCGAGTGAAATTGACAAAGTGAGTACCATCACAAAAATGACTTATGTTGATGTTAATTGCTTTTAATCCATCCAGAAGCATAACATGCTTCAGCTTAGGCCGACCTTGAATGCATAGAGTTCCCTTTCCAATTACCTTCCCTTTTCGCCCATTTGCCAAAAGTCACGTGGATCAGGCAGGTCTTGGAAAGGGAAGTACCCTTTCCAATTACCTTCCCTTTCCAATTACCTTCAAGCATAACCATAATGTCGATCAGGCAGGTCTTGAGCATCCCAGTCATGTGTCTTGAGCATTCACTGTTGAAGTACCAGCTTTCTTTGTTTGTTGAGTTCAATGAGCTGTAAGGCACATATGCATAGTGTCTGCGTTTTGACATTATTCTCCGGTACCTGGCAGTAGGTGATCATCGTGGTTTTCGGTACTTGGTCAGAATAGGCCAGAATCGTTGTGATGATGCAGTATGGCAGTGTTTGACAAAACCAACACTAGTAAACAAGCTGCTGAACAAGCTATATTATATGTTCGTCAGCAGCAGCTCGGATCTTCGCAGAAGGAGCTTGGCAGTGCATCCATTAGCATCAAGGGAGTTCCTAAATACTCAGAGAGAATATTCCAGTGGAGATTCAAAGATGGCTGAGAAGATTTATTTGTAGAAGATTAGATTTGCAAATCAAATCAAATCTCCTACAAATTAGGAGATATTGTTAATTGGAGGAAATTGCTAAAACTGTGAATGTTGGATGGGGTGTTCCTATTTAAGAGCATGTACACCCATTAAGGAGGTTCTCTGTTTTGAGAACCTCCTCGAATATCACTTTCTGTCACTATTAATCATGATAGAAGGTGCTATTCAGCTTATTTGTACAAACAATTCAACACCTAGCTCTTCCTATTACTGTTTATTGATATTAAAAAAATAAATTTTAGTGAAATTAAATCAAAATTTGTTTGAAATTAAACCGAAATTTGACTGAAATTATTTCAAAATTTGATTAAATCCCTAAATTTCATTTATGGTGAAATTTGAGTCAAATTTAGGATGAATTTGACTGCAATTTGGGGGAGAGAACCTCCTCCCAGAGATGCTCCATCCAGCACTTCCTCTTGCACCTTCTCCCCCCTGCAGCACCTCCTACAATTGCTTCTACCCGCTGCACAAAACAAACATCACCATCCTATGCCAGCACCTCCTACAATTGACACCATTGTATATGCTCTAAAGGAGGCTGCTCAGAGCGTCAAGTGTATCGAAGTGAAGAGAGAAAACACGAGAGCCTACACAGAATACAGTGAGAGTGGAATTCAAGTGCGAAAGAATCTTCGATCATCATCGAGAGCAGAGCAGAGCGTGAGCGCAGAGCTGAGGTGATTGAAGCAGAATGTGATCAAAGCTTGCAGAGTCTAATCATAGCTTGAGCTGGAAGCCAATTCAGAGCAGCGATTGCTTGTTGGTTGATCAAGGGAGGCCGCGGAGGTACTTACGAGTGGACGAACTCGGTCAAGTGACTGGTCGGCTAAACTCATTGGTGATGGGTGGTCATTGAGTGAGGGGGAGTGCTCCAGATTGTGCAGTGCTCGTGGAGAGGTTCGATCGGCTCAGCAGAAGGCTTGGAGCGACGCAGATAGTTTTAGTACCAGCTATGTGCTACAGCAGGTGCTATAGCAACCTGCAGGTAACATTGAATTAATTAGAATAGGCTGAGTCTGTGGGATTAGAATTGTAGCTATTCTGAATTATTTCAAGTCTGTAGGTGTGCAATACACAAGTCAGAGCTTGTTCTGATTGTGTGACTAGTTTAGCTCAGGTAGCATAGGTGTCGTGCGTCGAACCGTGTTGTACTGAGAACCTGAGAAACTAGTGGATTAAGGGTTGGAGTTCAGCCCTTCCCAGACGTAGGCAGATTGGCGGAACTGGGTGAATAAATAATTGTTCCTTGTTCTATCTTGCTGCATCAGATTTGGGTGTTCAAGAGTGTGCTGCAGCAACTGCTTGTACACAATCTGTAACTCAGAGGTGCTGCGAATTTCACGTTGTATATGCCAGCTTGGTTGCAGAAGTAGAAAATGCCTTCATCTCTCCAGATATTCATCCCATGATATTATTGTAGCGGTTGTTGTAGCATCTGCTGTCTGTTTCTTCTCAGTGTTTTTCTACAAACCTATTTTTGAAGTCTAGCTGATCTATCCACCTTTTGTTCTTGAGGTTCAGAATGTTCTGGCTCCTGAGTTTTAACAAACTGAGTCTTTCCAGAACCCGACTCTCCTCTGTAACCAAGGCTAGTGTTTCCTCCATCATGCCTTTGAAATGATGGTAAGTTTAGGTCATTCTTCTTTGACTTCAGAGCATCCACAGTTTCCTGCAAGTCTTCCTTTTCTTCTTCTAGCCGATATATCTTTGTATTCAGATCTTTATTGACTTCTATCACTTCTAGCCACTTCTGGTGCATCAGGGGAAATTTTCAGCTTTGACATTCCTTAATGAGCTCTTCATCGTCGTTGCTTTTTGCATTCGAAAGGTTATGCACCATTTCGTTGAGCAGACTTCGGGAGATGCCTCACTCATCCAGGCGATGCCTCATTTTGTTGAGCAAACTTCAGACAACACTCATCAGTCTAGGCAATTCCTGAGCCCAAGCGACGCCTCACTCTTATTGCAGGCGATGCCTCAAGTCAATTATAATACGAGAGCTTGATTCTAGCATTCTTCATTCGATTTTGGCACCTCCAATGGCACCTCATATCCAATTCTTACACTCTGAGAAGAACTAAGGAGCAGGAAGCTTAAGCAAGGAGTCACTAGGATCACACGGAGCAATGCTCGAACTTGTAAGGAAGACTCAACGTGTCAGGATTATTCCTTTCTAACTTAGCTCTTGTTGTTTCCGTTCATTTGATGAGTAGAACTTAATATGTTTATACAATGAGTTTGCTTGCTCAATATTTTGTTTTTTATTCACATGATTGGTTGTGTGCATCTTGACTTGCATATGTAGATCTACTCCTTATCGTTCTCTCATTACTCGGAATTGTATACCACCACCTTAGAATATTAATCGGTTAGGATAGATTGGAAACGGTTAAACCATAACTTGTGTGTATGTATGCATCAATTTCTTGGACGCTAGGTACTTAGGTTTATAAATATTATTTGACTACAGCTTACCCTAAAAAACTTATCTTTGATTTCTATAGAGGTGAAAAATATTGCTAATCAATGAGCAAGCGAACGAGGTAACTCGAGGAAGAAAAAAAGTATGTATGATTTACATTTGGCTAAATCTAATGATCCCCATGCAAAAACTTCACATTCCTCCCCTTGTTGTCCTTCCACTTCTTCATCTTCCTTGATACTTTGTTTATGTGGGAACGAACTATGTCAGCTAGTTCATGCCATACCTTTTTTAATGGTGATGGATTCTGAAATTCACTGAGCGTTGCTATGATGGGTTACAGCGTCTGCTGTAGCACCCTTTGTATCACTCTGTAGAGTTAGCATTATCTGACCGAACTTGAAAGACACTCAAAATTATTTGCCCAGTTCGCCAGCTTGCCTACGTCTGGGGAGGATACTCCAATCCTCAAGGTTTCACTATATCTATTAGAGTACAATGGATTCCAAAACTAAGTCACGTTGTAGTTTAACCACTATTCTAACCTAGCTCCACTCCACCTTAGCTCAATCTAATCACAAAAATTAGCTCACAGTCTGATCCCACAAACTCGCTTCGTACTACCTACACACTTCCAGTAAAGAACATCTACAGACCTAACGCACATACTTAGCCTATCCTATTATAATGTGTAGTAGACGGTATGCTATAACAATCTCTGTAGCAGAATTGCTGTAATTTCTGTCGACGTCTTCTCTAGCACCCTCTGCCAAGCCGACGAACTCTCTCTGAATTCTTCCAACTTAGATATTGCTCCCCCTTGATGAATGTCCACTGGTCACTATCAAGGAGAGATGTTCAACTCTCCAACAGCCTGCAACACCTCCTTTTCCCAACCGTTCTCCTAAGCAACTGTTTGATCCTTCAATGAGCCGTGCTAAAGTTGAGTTTTGTGGATCAAACTCTACGAGTTCTAATCTCCTCAACGCTCAACACAACTCTTTTACTTCAGCTTTCTGTGATTAACTCTCATTGTGTGTATTCTCGGCTTCGATTCCTTATGCCATTCTTCTGCCTCTTGCATTGCTTTGTTGTTGTTTTGTCAGTCTTCAAATTTTGCTCCAGCTGCAAATCTTCAGGGAGTGCTGTAGCAGATTCTTGTGTTGTTTTGTCAAGGATGCCACACCTCAACAGATTTGTCCTTATACACTTTAGATTATAAAGATTGGGGTTTGAGCGTTAAAATTGACGCGTTGATGGTGTATGGATAAGTTAGGTATCTATAGTAACCTACTACTTCAACTGTAGAATCAAGTAGCTAAGACAAAATGTACATCACACACGTAACTGATCACCCAATTTGGCCAGTGCCTACTTCTGGGGGGGACTACTCTCCAGTCCCTAAGATTCCACTATTACCGATTAAAGTACAAAGGCTCTAGTTCTTAGCCTATGCTAGAACAACCTTTAATTCTAGACTACCTAGAATCTTCACCCAGTCTGATCACACAGACTAGCGTACACTGTCAACTATTTAACACAATGTAATAACAGAATTCTACAGGTTTGATCACACAGACTTAGCCTATTCTACGACAAAGTGTTATGATAGGATGATATAGCAACTTATTAAAAAGAAGTTGCTCTTCCTTAACATCTACCTCAGATTCTCCCGGCTCTCCCAGCTACTTAATCTGACTTCCGCGAGCTCTCACAACTTCGGTGATGCTCCCCCTTGATCAGTGACCTCCAGTCAGTATCCGGCAATGTTGCTCTCCTCTTTGATCGATCGGTCTTTAGCTTGACAGCGACAATTCTCCAAAGGGCATGTACTTGATCTTCAACGAGTCTCCTCTCCAGTTGAACATTAAGCTCCATACTTATCGCCCTTTCTCTCTTTTGATGGCTCTTTGCTATTCGCTCTATGCTCGCCGCACTTTGCTCTTTTCTCTTTGTGCTTATTTGTGATTGATCTTTTCTACCCATCGAGTCTGTTGAGGATATAACATCCTTGACAAAACTGCTCAAGAGACTGCTAAAGTACTCCCTGAAGATTGGTGGCTAGAGCACAATATGAAGACGACAAAACAACAACAATTAAGAGACAGAGTCTGCTTCAGCACTCCATGATGATCCACAACTAGAGCACAATCCTGGCATTCCACGGTGAGGCTCCGGCTTGATCTGGCTGGCATAGGGGAAGCTCAGAGAGGTATGCAGACATCATCAAGAGCTCAGCAATTTCCGAGACGTGGTCTAAGAAGATAAATATCCAAGATTCCAAATTTGGCAATGGAAACTTCAACAAACTTGCTAGAATCTAGGAGAATATTCTGATAATGATCCTTGGCATTTTTGGCATGCTCAAGAGCTTCAAAAGGAAGGCGGGGACGCAGCAAACAGAACACACGATCAAAGAGAGCAACTCAAGAGCACACAGAGAGTACACATAGATCAACTTATGGTAGCAGGGTTTTATAAACTGAGTTGAAGACGTGTGTGTGCTGAGGGAATCAAAACTTGTGGAGTTTGATTCAGGATTGATCCGGAGTTCAACTGGAGCGCTGCTCATTGAAGGGACAATCGGAACTCGGTGATCAGCTGCGGACAGGCAGTGTTGAGGGTTGAGGAGCATTGATCAAGGCTACCCAATAGTGACGGAGTGAGTCACTGATTGAGGGGGAGTAGAAGCTGAGTTTGAAGAACTCAGTGTGTCCGACTACTTGGCCGGAGAACTTAGAGTGTGGTTGACTGAAGATATAGCAACTCTAGTGAAGTGTGTGCTGAAGCGTTCCGTGAGCTACGTATTGTAATAGAATAGGCTAAGTCTGAGAGTCAGAGTTGTAGCTATTTATTACTGAGAGTGTGTAGTCTGCACGAAGAGAATCTGTGAGTTGAGATTGCTAGCTAGTCTAGGAGATTAGACTGAGTATTAGATTATGGCTAGGTGAGAAGTAGAGGTGTGAGTCCTTGTGTACTCTCTGTGTGCTGATAGTGGAATCTTGAAGATCGGAGCATCCTCTCTAGACGTAGGCAAGTTGCCGAACTGGGTGAACAAATGCACTGTGTCTTTCTTATTCTTCAGTAGAATAATTCAGCAGAAAGATACAAAGAGTGCTTAAGCAGAAGCTATAACTCCGCATCAGTAACGCAATAGAATTTCAGAGTTGCTGCCCCTTATATACTGGCAGCCTCCGGTAGATTATGGAAATCCTAGCCTCCCTAGGATTTGATCGATTTAGAACACTTTTTAAACCCTTTTTGCTATCCCGATCTATTCCAAGATCTTAGCAAATTGTTGAGATTTGGTTGCAACAACTTCTTTCCTAAAAGCAGTTTAGGAACCATATCTTCTCCACGATCTTTGTAGGTTGTTATCAATTCTGTTGCAGCAACTATTTCCTAAAACCTCTTAGGAAACTCTCTAGATCTTCTCTATGATAATTGGTAAATATGTTACAGCAGCTATTTCCTGAATACATTTAGAAACTTCCTCCGATCAGCAACCTTTGATCATCCGATCAGCAACCTTTGCTGTAGAGAAACTTCCTCCGATCAGCAACCTTTGATCATCCGTTGGTTGTCTTCAGTTGTTTGCTTTACCGCTTACTGTAGCAACTGCACGTTACACCGATTTTATCAAAGATGACACAATCCTTAACAGAGTGGTTATTGCCCCGTGTCTAACTTGAATAGACTCTTGTTTTTGGACTCGCTTCTCTACAAATTGTAGGAAAATTGAGCCATGTCCATGAATTTAATTCAAGTCACCTGATGGACACTCATAAATTTCCTCTAATATACCTTTAAGAGTGCATTGAGTCTCTCCTTTTGGCCATCGGCTTGTGGATTAAAGTTAGTTGAGAATTGTATCTCTGACCCCTTACGTTTCAAGAGCTCCATAAAAAATATTATCGTGAAGCGAGGGTCTCTATCATTCTCAGTGTTACGGTGCAAACCAAAAGCTTTACCACGTCTTGAAAAATAAGAGGGATGTCTCTTCCGCTATGAATCCCAAGGTGCTGATATAAACGGCACATACATTAAGAATTTCTTCACTACGAGCATAATATTTGAAATCTTCTGACTTTGGCAGGGCGCGATTCGAAGTCCATATTGAGGTATGACATCTTTGACAAAACAACACAAGAATCTGCTACAACACTCCCTGAAGATTTGCAGCTGGGGCACAATCTGAAGACTGACAAAACAGCAATAAAGTACAGCAACAAAGCACAAAAATCTGTTATAGCACTCTGTGGACGACAAAAGCTGAGGCAGACTGGGCAACAGACAAATCTCAGAACTATTATAGCAACCCGTGTTGATTTGAAGCTAAAGCAGAATGGCCGAGTGTCTTGAAGATGCACAGAGAGAGTCTAGAGAGGTGATGCCAGTGTCGCAGAGGCTCAAGGAAGTTGTGCAAACGTCATCAAGTGAGAAGCAGCGTCATCACATGGTCAGAGAGATTCAAAAAGATAAAGTTTCAAAATTTCGATCTAGGAAACAGAATCATAACAAACTCAACAACTTCGCAAGAATCTAGGAGAAGATCCTAAAGATGTTGTGTTGCATTATGAATGCTAAGGTATCTAGGGTTTCCATCACTGATAATTGATGAAGCTATAAGAGCAATGCAGAGGCAGAGGAATCGCATAAGAAATCGAAGCAGAGAATACACACAACGAGAGTTAATCACAGAAGGCTGAAGTAACAGAGTTGTGTTGAGCACAGAGGAGATCAGAACTCGTAGAGTTTGATCTAGTATTGATCCACAAAACTCAATTAGAGCACAGCTCATTGAAGAATCGAACAGTTGCGTCGGAGAACGGCTGCGGACAGGAGGTGTCGCAGGCTGTTGGAGAGATGAACGTCTCTCCTTGATAGTGACCAGTGGGCATTGATAAAGAGGGAGCAATATCTGAGTTGGAAGAATTCAGAGAGAGTCCGTCAGCTTGGCTGAGGGTGCTAGAGAAGACGTCGGCAGAAGTTATAGCAATTCTGCTACAGAGATTGCTATAGCATATTGTCTACTTCACATTGTAATAGTATATGCTAAGTTTGTGTGTGAGGTATGTAGTTGTTCTTTACTTGAAGTGTGTAGGTAGCACGAAGCGAGTCTGTGTGATCAGACTGCGAGTTAGTCTGTATAATTAGAGTAAGCTAAGATTTTTGACTAGGTGAGAAGTAGAGGTTAAACTAGCGCAGGCTGAGTTTTGAGTCTTTTGTACTTCAAATCGTGATAGGAGAATCTTGAGGATCGGAGTATCCTCCCCAGATGTAGGCAAGCTGCCGAACTGGGTAAACAATTGTTGAGTGTCTTTCAGGTTCGGCCAGATAAACTAATTCTGCAGAGTGACACAGAGAGTGATATAGCAGACGATGTAACTCACCATCAGCAACGCGCATTGAATTTCAATCCATGCTAACACTTTCTCATGCTCGACTAGATATAGGAAGTGGCTCCAAAAGTTCCTCGGATGCTTGATTTTCTAACTTGTCTTGTTGACACACAAGGCATATCTTCACATAAAACTCTTGTCCGCCTTTGTCGAGATGACCTGCTCCTTTAGTATCGTGACTCTCCCTTTAGATTTGAAGCCTCTTTGTGTAAAGTAGTTGACCCTCGACCCAAAAGCGTTTGATTTTCAATCCACTAATATTTTGGTTGTACAAAAAGTTCTAAATGTTAACTTTTCTCAAGCAAAAAAAGTTCCAAATATGGAAGAAACTTCATGAAGACGATATTTTTGAAAGAAAATTTAGAATTAGTAGCATATTTGAAACACGGATTGAGAATGTCTTCCATAAACGATTAAATGAGATTATGTTGATCGTATGACTCAGATAACAATAAATATAACTACCATAGTTAATAATTTACTATTTATAGTAATATATGTTTTAATATTTTTTATTACATCCTCAAGAAAGAAGGAAAAAACATTCGAATTGAGCGTCCAATTTGGTAGTTAAATGGAATCCTTTTAGCCACGAGATCAAAGTTTCTATAAAACAGATTTTCTCACGTTTCATTCATCATTATAAATCTCTGCTCGCTCTTCTGATTATCCAACTCGACTCGAATCCGAGTCCGACTCACTCCGCCCCTCCATGACTCGTCGTTGCTCTCATTGCAGCTTCGACGGCCACAACTCCCGTACCTGCTCGTCCCGCGCCCCCACACCCGCCGCAAACGGCACCGGTAGCGGTGGGGTGAGGCTGTTTGGCGTGCGGCTGACGGACGGCTCGATCATGAAGAAGAGCGCAAGTATGGGTAACTTGTCGTCCTTAGCGCATTATAACTCGTCTCCTTCTTCTTCCGCCGCGTTTCCGAACCCTAGCTCGCCCTTGTCTGACACGATTGGGAACGGTCGTGCCGGCCCGGATGGGTATCTCTCTGATGATCCTGCTCACGTCAATCGCCCCACCGAGCGCAAGAAAGGTGATTTTACCGTTTGATGTTTATTAGTTATAGATTGAGTAACTGTCTGCCAATGATCGGTAACTGGAGTTGAGGCCTTGATGATTGGTGTCAAGGGTATTTTTCTAGGGATTTGGATTGGATCATTTTTATCCCAGTTCATATGGAGTGGAATCTGGAAATGGACAAGGGAAACAAGTGGTCGTGGCTTTTAATGTTTCTATTGATTATCCAGTTTTCGAACCTGTTGCATAAAGTTGGGAACTTGATTTTCTCACCACTTGTTTTCGACATCAAGTGGGTCTTTGTCTGGTTGTATCTTTTGGAGTTTGCATTTTTGGTGACCGACGCTTCATGTTTTTCAATCTGTTTTGTATCTGATGATATCAGTCTTTGCAAATTAAGTTTGTAATAGACCTTGACATTGTTTTTGACTTGATATTGTCTAGCTCATCAGATAATTTGTTTTTTGGTTATACCCACTGTATCGGGATTTTGCTTAACTTATAGCATATAAGTTGATGCCTTGGTCTTTTATTTGGCTAAAATGAAAATGATATGAAGGGAAGGAACTGGATAGTTAACAATCTGGTTTTTTGTTTGGTTAAGTCTGGAACTATAGTAACAGACAGTTTGTTTATCATTTGTTCCCGAACTTTTTTTTAATCGAAGATGTCCTTATGAGCGTATTGGTGTATGGAGATGGTCTAGTTTCAGGTGACCATGATATTTGTTACTAAATTTCCCTTGCCTATGTGTGAAGGATATGAGGGGTGATGTGATTAGGATTTCAGTAATTTTGTGATGATAAATAATTCTGCCTGTTAGAGTTACTATACTCTTATGAATATGATAGCCTTTCAGGAAAGAAGTTAAAAGTTTTATGCAGTAGAGGGGTTGAATTAATGTTGCCATGGATGTTTATGTACCTGCCTCCTCACCAGGTACCCCGTGGACTGAAGAAGAGCATCGGTTGTTTTTAATTGGTCTTCAGAAGTTGGGAAAAGGAGACTGGCGTGGAATAGCTAGAAATTATGTCATGACAAGGACTCCTACTCAAGTTGCAAGCCATGCTCAAAAATACTTCATAAGGCAGAGTAATGCCAATCGTAGGAAAAGACGCACGAGTCTATTTGACATTATTCCAGATTCGGTATACTCTTCATCTTGCTCAATTTTCCGTAGTGTGCATGTGTTCTGGGATAAAGCCTAATATGCAAATCCAATAAATCTTACAAATGACTTGACTGCTTTTCTTTTTATGTTACGATCATTGATGAAGATAGTTTACTAATATTTTATATCAATGAAATCTGACTTCAGAAACATATATTACGTTACCTTCTTGTCGTGGCCATCAAGGCTATGCGAATTTCTTAGGCAGGGACTGCTTCATTGTTTTGTTTCCTGTTCTTTTTTTCTTAGGTAGCTCAAATGCCTACCCAATTATCATTGTGTGAGAAACAGAAAGAAGCGGACATACATGACCAGTGTCCATATCAAAACATGTTAAATTGGTGCTTATGTGTCATAGTGCATTGAATTTACAGACTTGAGTTTCTTTCTTCCCATTTGGGTGCCTACTAAACTCAAACTTTGAATGCAAGGATATTTTTGGCACATTGGCTTTGAATTATGGTGAATGTGCTTACTTACACTCATATTAGAATACTGGTTAAAACATTTGGTTTTGCATTTAAGGTGTGTTGTTTAGCCAATAGAACTCACCATATTTTTTTGTCTGCTGTGATGTGCCATTGGTGATATCCATATAAACCAAACAAATTAGTTATCATTTATTTTTTTTCCTGTTTAATTTTCTTTTCTTATGCATAGGAAATGGATACTCCTCCAGCACCAGAGCACTTTTTACTTCCTCCTCAAACATCTGATACTAACCATGAGAACTCCATACCCCGCACAAACCAAAATCAAGAATCACAAGCAATGGAGGTTACAGCTGAGGAGACGGTTAAAGAACCTCACGGCATTTCAGTACAAGCAAGTTACATTGTCCCTGTCCCAGTGGTTCCTACATTTTATCCAGCTTACGTGCCTGTCCCGTTTCGCTTTTGGTCACCAAATCTAGCCCCCACTGAAGAAGAGAACCCTGAGACATCAAATCACCAAGTTCTGAAGCCCATTCCAGTCATTCCAAAGGATCCCATCAATGTGGATGAGCTGGTGGGCATGTCTCAGCTTAGTCTAAAAGAAACAGAAAATAGCTGTCTAGATTTGCATCCTCTCTCCATGAGCCTACTTGGATCACCATCAAGACAATCTGCTTTCAGGCCGAGAAGATCCGCATCTGTACCAAATCTAACACAAGGCTATGCAGATGCACCAGCAGAATGAATGGTTGGTAATTTATATCTTGCTTCTGATCCCTTAACTTGTACATTACATGTATACAAAAAAGATTTCTCCTGGTCATGTGCTATAGATTTTGTGTTTTTATTGCACACGTCTTTGGAAACTCTATATATACTTCTGAAGGATTACATGAGGCCAGTTTATCCATATAGAGACTGTCATTGTCCACATTATGTAACCCTGCCATTACATGTGTCTACATAATTTATAGGCTGATGTGAGCAGAGGCATAGACTAGAAAGTGACTTTGTATCTACTATATGCAGCATTTAATTTTATTTTCGCCTTTTGTTAGCAATTATAATCTTGCAGCTTGCTGCGACTGCTCTATTCTTGCCTCTGAAGGGTTAGCTGAAACAGGGACTCCTTATTTTTGAAACTCCTCGAGCCAAGTTGTTGTTGTAGCCTTATTGCACCCACATACATATTGAATTTCTTGAAGTGAAATGTAAATTTGCCTATCCAGCTTGCAGGCCGGCATTGTTCGTGTTTTTGCTCTAGTCATGGTGGCTCATGCATGAAGTAGTTTGTACACATCCAACAACTAGAACGTGACTGCTCATACTTGAACAAGTCAATAATAAATCCACTAAACCTGTACAGGATGTGGTTCTGTGAAAAAAGGAACGTTAATTATCCAGTGATTAGAGTTCGGTTTCTGATGGATTCTGTTAGAGTTTGAGATAGAAAAAGTGCTAAATAAAAAATAAAAACCCACTAAATCTATCCTCCTATGATCTATGAAGCTTTTTCAACTGAATTAAAACTTCAGTTTTACCAAATCAAAACTATTAATTACAACGTTTCCTCCCCCGATCTGAGCTGAGCTTGCTCATAGCTGCTTAGGGTTTAGGGCATCACTTACAAAATCCAAGCATCTTTCTAAATTTTAAGAACATTTAAAGCTTCAGAGGTTTTATATCACATCAACAATCTGTTCTTTCATGTCACAATACTTTGAGCTTAATTTCTTCATCTTTAACGGTTAACTTTTGATCCATTTCAGTCCCATGGTTGTATCCTAGTTCTTAATTACTAGTTTTCACCCTTTAAAACTTTTATTCAGGTTATACAATAACCTCAATTTTTTGGGTAAGTCATGTAATTAGTCTTTAGGACTTTAATGAGGGAGCAGCCTGGAGCAAAACGGCTACGTTTTGATATGGACTTAAAGACCTACTGTTGATTATCTCAACAGATCGAGAGAAGAAAAGCAAGTGAGCACTAGCCCCCTTTTTTTGAAGATAACAGCGAAGGAGAAGATCAATTCGAAGGAGGAATCGATCAGTGGAAGACCCTAGCAGACTCAGTCATCTCTGGAGCTATCTCGGAGTGATTTGAAGGCTGTTGAGCTCACTAGAAGTGGAAGCTCAGCAAGGTTGAAGTCGGCTACACATCTCAAGAAGTGTTTGTCCCCTTTTTTATTCGTTCCTCCATTATCTAGCTTTAGATGTTCTAGGTTTAAGTGTGTAGCAGTTTGTTCCCAGCTAGAAAACTATAACCGGACATCTAAAGATATAGTGAAGTTTAATCCAGGCCCTCTGTCTTGAGGTCCGGCGAGGTTTTCCTCCGGCGATTTAGCCGGTTTCCTCGTTAAAAATTCCGCTGTCTTTAGTTTTATGTTTGCTTAAGTTTATTAAGCTATATGCATTGATAGTTAAGAACCTAAACTGAATCATTCACTAGTTGAACTTTTATTGAAGTATCTCTACTAAATATATGGTGAATTAGCTTATACAACGTGGTATCAGAGCCAGAACACCATTATCTCAGTGCAGTTGGTGTTTTTGGTCTTAGGTAAGTATCAAAAATAGTGTTTGTGTACTTTGACGCTCTGCTTAGTAGCTATCGAGCTTTGTCGGTGCACAGACCACATTATTGAGTGCTTACTGTGTGTTTTATTTCCTCCAGTATTTATCTTGCTTTTGAGCAGTGTGCAAGATTTACTTCTTGCTAGAACATGATACAAGGAGGGAAATAAGGGAAAATAATGTCAGACAGCCTCAAGATCAAGTTTGAAATTATTCGTAGCGCCTCTTAGTTGCAGTTTGTGTACAAGCAGTTACTATAACACACTCTTGTACCGGCGGATCTTGTGCAGCAAGATGAAGCAATGAACAACGATTTGTTCACCTAGTTCGGCCAACTGCCTACGTCTGGGGAGGACTGTACTCCAGTCCTCAATCCACTAGTCTCAAAGGTCTCTCGTACAACACGGTTCGACTCCACGCAACCTTAGCTAGTCGATCACACACAATCAGAACACCCTTTGATTTGTGTCTCACACACCTACACACTTGAATTAATTCAGAATAGCTACTTTACTGATCCCACAGACTCAGCCTATTCTAATTAAAACAATTCTACCGTAGGTCTGCTATAGCACCTACTGTAGCAACTAGCTGGTGCAGGCTCTGTCCTTGTCGCTCCAAAGCCTTCCGCTGAGCCGATCGAACTCTTCCACGTGCGCTGGACACTCTGGAATACTCCCCCTCACTCAGTGACCTCCTGTCACTAGCGAGACCTGCCTCTTGTAAATTTCCCGAGTTCCTCCACTCGTCAATGCCTCCGCAGCCTGCCTTGATCCACCAATAAGCAATCTATGCTCTGAATTGGCTTCCCTGATCAAGCTCTGATCAGCTTCTGCTTTAGTCACTCAGCTCTGAGCGCACGCTCTACTCTTCGGTGATGATCGAATCTTGCACGCACTTGAATCTCTCTCTCTCTCTCGGCATTCTGCGTGTGTTCTCAGTATTTGCTCTCTGATTCGATGCCCTTTTGAAGCTCTGCCCAGCTTCCTTTAAATAGGAACTACCAGTTCCATCAATATCAGTATTTGGAAATTCCTTAAAGATCTCAACAAGATCTTATCTCCTATTTGTAGAAGATTAGATTTGTTTAAAGAACACAAAATCTTTCCACAAAGAACCGGGAATCTCCACTGGGATATTCCATCTGAATATTCCATCCAAGACTTATCTCCTACTTTGTAGGATACTTGACAATACGTATTTTTAACCCTTTATAGTTGTCGGATATAAGTTTCAGGGGTCAAATTATAGTCAAAAACAATTTATAGACCTTGGTAAGCCAAGGGTCGATCCTAGGAACAGGCGCGTGTATATACTAGCTAGCACTCAATGTGTTCAGCTATTCCTAATGAAAATTATGGGGTTGTTCTAACTATCCTAATTTTCCTAATGACTATAACTAACGGTTGATTCGATCAGAGAAAGTAATTCCAAGATCGAACTTCACCGATGCTCGTAACACGATTCATGCAATCAGTCACACCATATAGTCATGCAAAATAGCTTTGGAAATAACCTAAACTGACATCAGATGAGCCGCCCATTCACGGATCATCACCTGAATTAATCTACACTATTGAACGCCGCCCAATCACGGATTATCAACAGTTTCGATTTATTAGACACAAAGGTTTCCAGACAAAATATGTCAACTCTCCTATCGATTCATGTACTAACAATATAGCTACCATGTCTCGACATCAATCCTATTTGTTCCAGTTAACTGCCTCAGACCCATTCATCTTTTTGGCATCTAACCTAGTTTCGTTCTAATATGTAGTCATCCCAATCAATGATCAACAATGGTAAAATGATAGAATGAAGCATAATAGAATTGAAAACATAAACTTTCATTAGACTAAAACTGATGTTTGTACAAATCACATGAAATCAGGTTACAGGCATGGGATCCGTAGGATCCCAGAACTAAATAAACTACTCGCTACTCATCGGGATTACTACCATACAAGAATGAAGAGAATAAAGAACGAAGAACCCGTGACGACGATCTTCACTCTAAGCTATCCTCTTCTCTCTTGCGTTCGTTCTCCAAAATCGTCCAACCCTTGTGAACGAGCACTCAATTCCTATTTATACTGAAAGTCAATTGGGCTGATTTTCGGAATTAATTTGCGGCCCGGTTTGCTTCCAAACCGGCGGTTCCAATGTTTAAACTGCCGGTTCAGGCCACAAATCGCCGATTTCGAATCGAACCGGCCAGTTTCAGAGAATCAAAATATTTTGCCTTCGGGGCCGGTTCTGAGACCAAACCGCCGGTTTGACCAATGAACCGGCTGTTTGACTAGTGAACCGGAGGTTCTTCCTTGAACCGGGATACTATTCACTCAGCAATGTGATTCTGACTTTTCTTGCGTTTTTGACCATCTAAACCTTCGAATTACGTCTTGCTGTAAACTATAATGTTGTAGCCCTTCGAGTCAGCTTTCCAACAAGATATAGCACGCCTCAATCGGATAAGAATCATGTTCTCGGCAATCTTTTGATGATGAATAGGTGAATCTGCCCAGATTTGGTCTGTATTCGTTTGAATCTTTGTGTTTTGCCTTATTTTACTCCAAACGAACTACAAATCCTCAATTTAATATAACTTGACCTGAAATGAGAGTAGAGTGGTGAAACACAATGAAAAGTTCGGGAGAGGAGCGAAATTCATCATCGAATGAAGCGAGTAATCGGTAAGAAATCAACCGATCAAAACACTCCACCCAAAAGATCCATATCTTCAAGCTGACTTGTAGGCCGCAATCTCCACTGAGAATATTCTGACAGATGCTCTGGAATAATCCCGTTGCTAAGCTCTTCATATCTGGCCAAATTGTTCTTCGCACCAATACTGCTGCTACAGCTCCTGCTGTAGCAACTGCTTATTCACTCTGGCTGGTTTTGCACCGGCGGCTGTCTTCACATGGGCAGCTGTATCATCTTGCTTTCAATCTTCACGATACTCTACCGACTTGTTGCGATGCTGGCAGCAACCCTCTATACGTTCTTTGGTCTGCTCCAAGTTGATCGGCATGCTGCTGACTCTGGGAATCTGCTCAATTGCATTTAGAAAGCTTTTGTTGCTCTTCTCTTCAATTCTGGTCAACTTGTTCTTCACACGGAAATCTGCTATTTAGGATGCTACAGCTCAACGCCTTGTGCACTCTGCTTGTTAACTCTGAAACGCTCTGCACCAGTTGCTGTCTTCACATGCTTGCTGTAGCAGACTCTTGTGCACCTTGTAGGAGTTTGTCAATGATGCCACATACCTTAACAATCTCCCCCTTGGCATTTTTGACAAAATCCAAATCCCTTTTGATCTTAGGAAATCTTCATCTCGTCTTCAGACTCCTCTAGTAGCTTCCTCTGCTTCTTCAGAATTCATCTCAATTTAAGGACTCAAGCTATCCCTAGCTTGTCTTCTGGCTTCTTCTAGGGGCTGCTTCCTGCGATCTTGATAGGCGTTCTCAAGTGGTGTCTTCAGATAGCTTCTGTTGTCATCGGATGGTGTACCAACTTCTTGCTCTTTGTTGTTGTTTTGTCAATCTTTAGAAGAAGCTCCAGCTTTAATCTTTGCGGGATGTTGTAGCAACTTCTTGCGCTGGCTTTGTCAAGGATGCCAAGACCTTAACAAAGTTATTTGATGGCCACATTGGACTTCTCCATGTGGAAGGTAAGAATGAAAGGCATTCTTCTGTATGATCGCTATTGGAGGGCAGTAACAGATGAATGACTTTCAGACACAAAGGTGCAGGACAAAGCTGATCAGAAAGAATTAGCTTTGTCCTCCATCCTTACGAGGTTAACTGATGAGGTTGCAAGAAAAGTTAATTTTTGCGAATCTCCTAGAGAACTATGGGAGACTTTAGATAAGTTGTACTTATCAGAGTCACTTCCCAAAAGAATAGCTCTTTTATCCGAGTTCTTCACCTTTAAAATGAATACCTCACTGAGTATTCAATAAAATCTTGATATCTTTCTTAAGATAACTCAAGATTTACGAAGGACTGATGATGAGTTCATAAAAACTTATCAAGCAGTCATACTGCTCAACTCCTTACCTAGCCAATTTGACAATATCAAGGATGTTGTCATGTATTCTAGTGAAGAACTGAGCATAGAAAAAATTACTGAGATCATTACTTAGAAGAACAAAAGCTTAAAGGTTTTCAAAATTAAAAATGGCTCTAAAACTGAAATTAAAACTGAGAAGGCTGAGGTTATGTTTGCTAAGGACAATAGGTCTAAGAACAAATATAAGAGAAAAAATGTATTAGATAATCCTAACAAACAAACAAATTGATAAGTCTGAACTCAAGTGTGGTTATTGCAATAACTTAGGTCACAATGTTTGTGAATCCAGCTCAAAATTCCATGGTGAGCTATTAATGGCTTCTGATGCTCCATAATCTAATGCTTGGATATTAGACTCTGGCTGCACTTTACATGCCACACCTGATAGAAGTAGTTTTAGTTCTATAAAATTGATTAATGGGGTAGAGGTGAAATTAGGTGAACACACTTGTTTGCAGATTAATGGAATAGATAATGTACCACTAAAGATGTTTGATTGAGTTACTAGAACTCTTCAAAATGTCAGGTGGGTACCTGAGCTTACGCGAAACCTTCTATCAGAATCAGTCTTAGATGATCTAAGGTGCCAAATCCATACTGAGAATGGAATTAGGGAAGTTAAAAGAAATGGGAACGTTTTAATTAAGAGTATTAAAATCAATGGTCTTTATCATGTTAAACTGTACTAGAAATTAATTATGTCACAAAAATCTCCATTAAATCAAATGAAACTGAACTTTGGCACTCAAGACTAGGTCACATAGGAAATCAGGGACTTCTTCACTTAAGAAAAGATGGTTTAATCCCTATCAAGACTGATTTTATTAAATTTTGTGAGACATGTATTCTTGGGAAGAAAACTGCTCACAAATTTAATAAATCAACCTACATTGCCTCTAAACCTCTAGAGTATGTTCACTCTGATATATGGGGGCCTTCACAGGTCTCCACGGTTGGAGGAAGAAATTACTTTCTTTCTGTAAAGGATCATTACTTAAGGAAGGTATGGATATACCTTCATGAAATTTCGCTTCGCTGCTAATCTCGAGTTACATCTCCTGGAGTTATAATTTCCGTTGTAGCACTCTCTGTATCTTTCTATGAAAAATATTGTACGAACGAATAAGAAAGACACAGAATTTGTTCACCCAGCTCGGCAACTTGCTTACGTCTAGGGGATCCTCAAGACCCACTATCATGGTTCAAAGTACAAAGGAGTCACACCTCTACTTCTCACCTGGTCGAAATCTTTTGCTCAATCTAACCCCATAGACTAGCTAGCAGTCTGATGACACAGACTCTCTTCGTGCTACGTACACACTTCCAGTAATGAACAGCTACAGACCTAACACTCAGACTAAGCCTACCCTATTAATGTGTAGTACATGGAATGTGAAATTCGCAGCGCCTCTGAGTTGCAGAATGTGTACAAGCAGTTGCTATAGCACACTCTTGTACCGATGGATCTTTTGCAGCAAGATAAAATAATAAACATCGATTTGTTCACCCAGTTCGATCAACTGCTTACGACTGGGGAGGACCTTGCTCCAGTCCTCAATCCACTAGTTCTCAAGAGATTCTCGTACAACACAGACTCGACTCCGTGACTCTCTATGCTACTTAATCTCAACTAGGAACTTTCACACACAATCAAAACAACCTCTGCACGGCTTCCTCTAAATAGGAACAACCAGTTCCATCAGTATCAGTTTTAGGAAATTTCTCAAAGCAACAATATCTCCTAGTTTGTAGGATATTAGATTTGATTTGAAAATCTAATCTTCTACAATCAAATCTACACCCTAGAACGGAATCTTCACTGGATAGTCTCTGCTGAATATGTAGAAGCACCCCGATTCTCCTTGTTGAGCTGTCAATCGCTTTGTCCGAAAAACCAAACTTCTACTGCAGAACAGTTGCTACAACTTCTTAAGACAGCTCCCGCTATAGCAGCAGCTTGTTCATGAGAGCTGGTTTTGTTAAATAAATGTCATTTTGCATCATCAATCTCCCCCTTGGCATTTTGACAAAACCCTTGGCCACGGATGACTTCCATGAAAAGCGAAATATTTAAAGCTACTAGCATATTTATTCAGGACAGATTTTGTGGCCACACTCGGCCTTAGAACAGCCACGCAGGGCCACACAAACTAACAAAAGTTTCAAGAGTTCAATCAGAAGAGGCCTTTGTTTGCTCTCCCCCTTTTTGACACAAATGCTCATGGTTTGCTTCTGCTGGGGCGTGGCCTTCTTTCTCCGGATATTCAAGGTCCCTCCTCTTGGCTTCAGCATCTAGTATGGCCAGTTCTAACTTCAGGTGGCTCACTATCCTCGCTTTGAGGGCTGCTTGAATTGCCGGGGCTGGGTGATCGCGCGTCGTTGTGCGCGTCAAATATAATCCTTCCTCTTCCACTCAGTACATCGGTTAAGTAAGGGTCGATCTCCACAGGGAGCAAGTAGTTCAGTTTTAGCCAGTATCCTACACTTACGAAGATTGGGGGGTGAGTGATTGGTTTGCGCAGTGCGCAAGTGAACAGTTGTAAAACGCAGGAATTTGCACTAGACGTGCGCAGGCAGTAGAGATTAAGTACTATGACTATGAGAAGTATTGGGCAGACAATCCTCTATGAGTGCATTCCTTATCACTGACACTAATATGTCTATAGCTTGATTTCACTTGGATTAGTGTCCGGTCAAGGCTTCCTAACACGTGCGCATGTTCCGTTCAAAGTTCATGTGCTATTAATCTCTAGAACTAGACTAAAACAGCTACGAATCCGTTCAAGGTAGCAACTGATCACCCTAGCTCGTTACTCCTAGTTGTCACCGTCAAGCTATCAACTAGTTTAACATATGACGAACAAGCAACAAGAGTAAGATTGCGGTTCAAGGCTTCCCCTACTCATGCAACTAGCTGTCTCCGTATGCACAGAGTTTAATACAAGTAAGCAAACTATGCATTATGCTCAAGTCTCAAAGGAAATACATCATAGATTCATGCCCAACCAACACTAAGCGTTTAGCTAGACATGCTAGTGATAAACATCATAGAATAGTAAATAATAACTAATGTATCTGAGAAACAAGTAGCAAACAGTGCGTGCAGAATGTTTCTCGGCTGGCGCAGTTGGCTGGCGCAAGTCCTCTCAACAAGTCCGTGTGTTTTCCAGTTTGCCGCTCTGTGTGTCTCTGATGATGATCGTCTCTTCCTATTATTGTTCTGAAACCCTAGACCTCCTCCCCTTTATATACTGCTCGAGAGGTCCATCCTTGGCAACTTCCAAATCTGGTCATGTCGGGATTAGGAAATACTGGACTCTGCGCCTGGCGCACTGCGTACTGCTTAGCGCATTGGTCGGCGCAACTCTGTTGTGTCTCGCCATTTCTTCTGTTTGCGCCGCTAGCTCCGCAGGCTGTGTGCTGCGCGTCCTAAACGCTGCCTGTTAGCGCGTATCCGGCTTAGGCCCTTGTTTTGCCCTGAAATACAAAAACACTGGAAACCAGTAATCTTGTACATAAAATAATGCGAACAAGCATAGGGTTATGATCTAAATAATGCGTATAAATAGGCTCTATCACTAGGGGATGAGCATCCTCCAGGGATGGATCAGATGGACCCAGCAACAGGGGATCTTCTTGAGCAATGTCCACATCATGCTTTCCTTTGAAGAGTTTGTGGTCTACCACAAACACTTGCAGTTCTTCGGACATCCCTTCAGTGATGGTTCTTAGCTCTGGATGCTGAGACGTAATCAACCCATATATGAGAACAGGTAGCACAATGGATTTTACTGCGGAAGAATTCCCAGCATGATTTGCAATTTGAGGGAACATCACACTCCCCAAGCTCACTCTCCTCTTTTTCTCAATAGCATGCAGGAGATTTGCAAATGTTTTGCTGACCTTTTCCCTATAGGAGCTTGGAATCCAGTTTCGGATGCCTAAGTTATACAATAGTGCATTCTTGGAAGTGAGCTCAGAAGCATTCAGATTTGGACCAGCCCACGACATACACACCCCTCCTGTGAGTACTCTGGCCAAAAGTTCCCTATTTACACTAGTAGGCTCCCTAGCATCACTAGCTATTCCTAGATAGTCATTTATCAAAATCGGAGTAATAAACACCAGCTTGCCTCTCACCCAGCTTTTCCCATAATCCTCTCCATCTTCATCCTCAAACTTATCCTCCATATTTGCTACAAATTCTCTAACTAAAGGGATACTAAATCTTTTAGGAATAGTTAGGGAACTAAGAAGGTTTACCTCTGTTAGGAGCAGGATGATTGCCGCAGACTTGTATCTTTCAGGTATCAATCTCTTTTCAGGAACTATAGTCTTTCTTCCCACCCCTCCTATTGTGATTGCATTGCCGGTATTCTCTGGAGCAGATCTTCTCTCAGATGGTTCTCTAACGCCATCCCCTTCACTAGACTCCTCTTCACTGCTCGAATAAGGGATGATGATGGGAGCTTTTCCTTTGTCAGATGATGGAGGGAGAGGTGCTGCAGTAGCTTCTTGATCAGGGAGATCCACCCCAGACTCCTCACCCTCACTTTCTGTGCTGGGGGTTGTGATTATGGTTCTGTACGCCTCTTCAACCTTTTGATCAGCTGTAGCAACCTCTGTCGCTCGTTCTTCCCTTGAGCCTTCTTTATGGACAACCTCTTCTGTCACCACTAATGTGTTGGTCACAGGCTTCCTGACACGGACGAGACTTCTCTTTTTCTTAGAGGGTTCTTCTTGGGATGGTGGAGCATGTTGCGACACAAGGAGTGGCACAGGCTCCCAGAACACCAAATCCATCCTCTGAGCAGTCGCTTCACCTTGCGACTTAGCTTGCCTTTTTGCTCTGCTTTGACGAGCTGCTGCTAGGTTCTTTTTAAGCCCTCAAGTGCGTACCATTGTTGGGGATTTGCAGAAACCGGTGAGAATGGGAGAGGATCGATGTACGAACATTTGGGGAAAACTTCGATTGTGCCCTAGAAATTTGTTTTACCCGCTGTTTTTTTCTTTTCCAGAGGCACATGCCCAGCATGTGACCTCTTCTATCTTTAGCAACCAAATGATTTGAACAAGCTTTTTCAGATCCTGATTGCTATAGCAGCGCGGGTATGGGTCCCTTATTTACTGGTGCTACGCCATTGTCCGGAGATTCCTTGTTAGGGTCAGCTGGTTGTTTCTTCACCCATATTTGAGTTTGTTTCCGTTTACATTGCTTTTGACAATCATACCTCCTGTCTTTCCATTTGTCACATTTAGGTCTCCACACCTGCGTTTCCCGTGACTCCCTTTTGATTATTTTCTCCCAGTGGGTTGGTTCGTATTTGTTTCTGACCATTCTTTGCTTTTCTGACCAATGGTGATCACTCACTGGACACATTCTTCCGTAGAACACTTGATGTTGTGACTTGGTCTTTGGTTTCTCTCTCCAGTTTTTAATCTTGATAGTCTTTTGGGTCTCTGGAACTCTTTCATCTTAATCTAACTATGTCCTTCTCGACCGTGGTAGATGCATTGTCCTCTCTGGAGTTCTATTTTTGCTACAGGGGGAGGATACAACGATTGCTGTAGCAACCTCTTGTTCAGATTTTTGGTTTTGTCTTCTTCTGCAGATTTTGGGCAAATCTCCCCTTTCGATTTCTCATTGCTAGTTGCCCTCACAAAGATCGTTCTTCCAGTGCTCTCTTCATCGGTATATCCGAGCCCCATTCCTCCTCCAAATCTTTGGTAGGCAAGGATCTCGTCCAGAATATTGTTCTAACCTTCAAGCGACTTTCCAGGTGTTTGTAGATTGCTGGAATCAATATTATTCTTCCATTTGTTGTGTGCCTGACTTACATAGTGAGGGCAGTTTGCGAAGCAGCTCTTCACGCTCTTCTTCAAGTTTGTTTACTATGTCTGTCAATTTTCTATTTTATATGAGCGTTTCTTCACATTGTCTATCAGGTTGTTGATTGGGTCATCCTCGTCTTCACTTTCTGACTCCTCAATCCCGTAGTTGAATTCTTTCTTTACTGACTCTTTAAAGTCATAATCGGGTACACTAGTTAACACATAAAATTTTCTTCTTCACTATCCTCAGAATCACTCCACTTAGCCGTCAGAGATTTGTTATCCTTTTTCTTAGAGCTTTTGAGGGGTTTGCTAGGGAAGTCAGCCTCAAGGTGCCCATACCCTTCACAGTTCCAGCACTGAATGCCCTTTCTCTTTTCTTTCTTCTCATCTTCATCCTAAGCAGGTTCCTTTCCTCGCCTCTGATTTTCTGCACCCCTTCTGGATTGCCTTCGAGAGGATGAGCCCTGTCCAGATTTTGTTTCCATTTTCTTCAAGAGTTTCCCGAGGTTCTTCACTAGCAGACTCAGTTGATCATCAGGTGCAGGCTTCTTTGCTTCTGTTTCTACTTTTAGTCCTACATTCTTGTCTTTGGGGGAGGGCTCTTCTTTGACCAGATTCATTTCAAACTGTTTGAGGAATCCAATCAACTCCTCTAGTCTCATAAGTCTGACATTCCTAGCTTCTTCAATGGCTGTCACCTTCATGTCAAATCTGGTGGGCAGAGATCTAAGTACTTTCGTTATCAATTTTTCTTCCGGAAAGGGTTCTCCAAGAGTATGAGCCTCATTTGACAGATCGCACAACCTGGCGTTGAACTCAGTGATGGATTCCTCTTCTTCCATTTTCAGACTCTCAAAGTGAGAAGCAATGATCTGTAACCTGGACATCTTTACTTCGTCAGTTCCTTCATGGGCTACTTACAAGATTTCCCAGGCTTGTTTTACAATGTCGCAGTTGGAGACCAGCCTGAAATTGTTAGCATCTACCACAGCAAAAATAGCATTTAGTGCCTTTGAATTACCGTTTGGTGCAACATCCTCTTCAGTAGTCCATTGTTGTTCAGGTTTCACTCGAGTAACTCCCCCGTCATCCATGGTTATGGGAGGTGACCATTCAGCAACAACTGCTCTCTAGGTTCTTTCATCAATAGCTTTGAGGAATGCCTTCATTATCGCCTTCCAATAGCCATAGTTACTTTCTTACAGCAACGGTGGGCGGCTTGTACTCTGACCTTCCTTCATTGTTTCTTGCTTCCTTCAGCAGACATTCAGGATCTCTACTCTGTATGTTGAGTTCCCCCTCTGATACCAAGTGAAATTCGCAGCGCCTCTGAGTTGCAGATTGTGTACAAGTAGTTGCTATAGCACACTCTTGTACCGATGGATCTTTTGCAGCAAGATAAAATAATAAACATCAATTTGTTCACCCAGTTTGGCCAACTGCCTACGACTGGGGAGGACCTTGCTCCAGTCCTCAATCCAGTAGTTCTCAAGAGATTCTCGTACAACACAGACTCAACTCCGTGACTCTCTATGCTACTCGATCTCAACTAGGAACTTTCACACACAACCAGAACAACCTTTGATTTGTGTCTCACAGACCTATACTTGTATAAATTCAGAATAGCTAACCTTCTGTACCAACAGACTTAGCCTATTCTAATTAACATGAAGTCCTTATAGGGTTGCTATAGCACCCGCTGTAGCAACTAGCTGGTGCAGGTTCTGTCCGCGTCGCTCCAAAGCCTTCCTCCGAGCTAATCGAACACTACCCTCAGCTGTCCTTCTCCGTGATGCTCTCCCTTACTCAATGACCACCTGTCACTAGGCGGAGTTCAGCCTCCGCAGATTGTCTGAGTTCCTCCACTCGATAACTCTACCGCCGCCTGCCTTGAACAACCAGCAAGCACGTTCTGATATGAATTGGTCTTCTCTGATGAAGCTCTGATCAGACTCTGCAAGTCTTCGATCAGCCTTTGCTCCAACCACTCAGCTATGCGCTCACGCTCTGCTCTCAGTGGTGATCGAATCTTTGCAGGCACTTGAATCTCTCTCTCGGTATTCTGCGTGTGTTCTCTGTATTCACTCTTTGATTCGATGCCCTTGATGCTCTGCCCAGCCTTCTTTTAAATAGGAACTCCACGTTCCATCAATATCAAATTTAGGAAGCCTTCCACAAAGCTCTCCAAGATTCTTGCAAGTTTGTTGAGATTTGATTTCCTAAAACCAATTTTAGATATCTTATCTTTACCTTGAGCTTGCTGAGCTGTTTGTTGCTGCTGGAATTTCCTAAATCCATTAGGAAACAATCCCATTAACTTTAGGAAGATTCTCCAAGATCTCAACAAGATCCTATCTCCTATTTTGTAGGAGATTTGATTTCCCTAATCAAATCTTTAAGATGAGGCACGAAATCTTCATTGGATATTCTGAGAATATTTGGAAGCCTCTCTTTGCACTGCTACTTCATATCTGAGCAGATTGTTTTTCGCCCCAATACTGCTGCTACAGCTCCTGCTGTAGCAACTGCTGATTCACTGAGCTTGTTCACCTTGTCGGCGCTTCACTGTGCTTCACCTGCCATCTCTACATGTTGCTGTAGATCATCTCTCCTCTTTGTAGGACTCTTGATAAGGACACTTGATCGGTTGGATTCCCGACCAATTCTCGCTTGTTTTTATTGGTTGTTTTCGTTCATTTTTGGAATATTATGACCATTATGCACTCTCTCCTTCTTTTTCAGGGCCAATCTGCTCAGGCGCCATGGGGAGTAAAGTTAGAGGCAATTGCATGCAAAGGAGTCGAGGAATATGTCAAATTGCCCGTATCTCCCGTACCGCCCGTATTGGTACGTTCGGCACGATCGATACGACCGTGTCGATTGTTCGATTTCACAGCTGAAGTCGTATCGACCGTAGCGAGTGGATATGATCGTATCGGTCGTATCGACCGTATTGATACGACCGATACGGACAGCTCAGCATATTTTCATAGAATTTGAAAGGAATCGGGAGGAGAAAGGAGGGCAGATTGGATTGGACGCGAGAGACGAGCTGTGAGGCAAAAATAGGGCACGAACTAGAGAAGAAAGGGAGGAAGAAAAGAGGTGTTTCGATCCTTGATTACTCAAGTGCATGGTTGTAATTTATTGTTTTCATTAGAGAATTGGATTTGTAACTTCGTTCTTTTTCTATGAAAGCAATGAATTCATTTTCCATGTATTGTGAGTAATCCCCCTATTTCCAAGGTTTGATGAATCTTGTCTAGTGTGTTTGAAATATTGTGATGATGTTCTAAACGAAAGTTTAGGTGGATGATTGATGGATTACAGTTTTACTCAAGTATGTCAAGTTATGCATGCTAGATGTTTGAAAGAATGCCAGCATGAAATCCGTTTTAACTTGAGTACGTTATTGAGAGATACATACTTAGGAAAGACGAGAGTAAAACCGACTTTGATTTTATTGACATACGAAAGTAGCATAAAGAGATAAGTTAGAGGTTAGCTTAGCTTCATCCGAACTCTTTTACTGATCATCATAGCGACGGTTTGTGATTAGTGGAGGAAGTTAGAGCGAATCAATATATTGAGAGATTGAGATTCGATTTCCGTAATAGGTTGATAATCAAAATTGAGCGAAAGCTAGTTTAGAAGATTGATCTATTCATAACCTCTATAGTCTTCAATCATCCATTCATCTTTGTCACTTTATTAGAAAACACTAGGCAAGTGAAATCAACCTTGGAATCTTCTTGAAATTTGGCAATTTAACCTTAGCTTGCTTGTCTTAATCCAAATCTTTACAGAAAATCAAATCACAGATTGAGTTAGCTAAACAAACCTAGATTGTGCATAGTGCATAAGCTTAGTTTACTCCTTGGACGACCCGAAATACTTCGGTTTATAAATTGTTTTTGACATGCATTGGAACTTCATATTCACTGAATTTGGAGTACAAATATAGTACACGTCAAAATGGCGCTGTTGCCGGGGAGTAACGAGTTAGCTTGTCATTAGATTAAATTTAGACTACTCATTTTAAATTTTATTTTCCCTATCCCACTTGTGCTTTCACGGTTGTTTTTGTTTGTGATACATTTCCGGGTTCTCTATTATTTGGATGCAAACTTGGTCTAAGAGCGGAATCAACAAGAAAAAGAATCCAGATTTGAGTCACTCAACGTCTCTTGCAGCAACCAGTAGCAAGGATGGAACCACAAAGGAAAAATGCAAATGATCCTCCTCGAGAAGAACTTATTCCAAGGATGCCGGACTTACCTGATCAAGGTCGATATCAGCGACGAGAGGTACAAGGAGAGCCAAGAGCCATGAGGGATTACACATTCCCAACCATGACCACATTGCAATCACCAATCACATACCCAGCAGTGACTGCCAACAATTATGATATCAAACCGGGCTGCTGGCCTTGACTTCCAACTCGCCTTTCTCGGGACTTCCGAATGAAAATCCAAGCGCTCACCTGAATTCATTTCTTCAGCTGCAAAATACATTCCGGATCAATGGAGTTTCTAGAGATGCAGTTTGTCTCAAAGTTTTCTCGTTCTCACTAGCGGAGAAAAGCAAAGGAATGGTTGTGGAGCCATAATCCCGGAACTTTCAGTACTTGGGATGACTTGGCGCAGGCGTTCTTGACTCAGTAATTTCCGCCTGGGAAAACAGCACAATACAGAACCTGAAATTTCACAGTGTCTTAGTTCGACAGATTTGTGAACAAGCAGTTGTTGCAGCACACTCTTGTTCACAAGAGAATTGTCTCAGCAAACAATGAACAAGGCACAGGTTTGTTCACCCAGTTCGGCCAATCAGCCTACGTCTGGGGAGGACTATTCTCCAGTCCTCAATCCACTCAAACCAAAGGTCTCCACGTACACACGGTTACAACTCACGCAACCTATGCTACTCAACCCCGTGTGGATCACTCGGCACAATCAGAACAAGCTCTGATTTGCGTCTGCACACCCTCTATAATATGTCAATCTAGAATAGCTACAGTCTTCTCAAAGATCTCAGCCTATTCTAAACTACACTACTCAGCAGGGTTGCTGTAGCAACTGCTGTAACACGCAGCTGAAGCACAAATGTCCGCGTCGCTCCAAGGCCTTCTGCCGAGCCGTTCGAACAGTTCCACGAGCGCTGCACACTCTGGAATACTCCCCCTCACTCAGTGACCACCTGCCACTAGCGAGTACTGCCGCACGACACTCGACCGAGCCTTCCACCCGTCAGTTCTTCCGCGGCTGCCCTTCATCAACCAACAAGCTCCACAGCTTTGAATTGGCTTCAAGATCAAGCTCGAATCAGACTCTGCAAGTCCTGATTCCCTTCTGCTACAATCACCACAGCTCTGCGCTCACGCTCTGCTCTCGGGTGATGATCGAAGATTTTGTCCATCGCACACCAAAGATTGTCCTCTCTGAAATCTGTGTATGCACTCGTGTATCCCTCAGCTTCTATCAACCTCTCAACTCTGAATACCTCTCGCTTAAATAGCAGCACCACTTTAAGCAATGTCCAGGTTTAGGTAATGTCCCAACAAGATCAATTATCTCCTAAAATCTAGGAGATTAGATTTGATCTTTAACTTCAATGCCAATCTCCTTCTCTGACTAGGAAACCTCACTGGAAAATACTCTTTAGCAATTTAGAAATTCTTCAGATGCTCTGCATAGGGTTTCCAGCCCTTCTGGACCAACCCAGGTTGCTGCTGCTACTTGGACGATTGAAACAGCCAGTTGAACAAGCTCCTGCTGCAGCATCCCCTGCTGCAGCTGCTGCTAGTTCACTTCTGCTGGCCTGCTTAAATACTTGAGCTGCAGCAACCCCTTGTTCACTTGTGCTGGTTTTGTCAAACACTGCCATACTTGCACTATCAATCTCCCCCTTGGCATTTTGACAAAAACTTAGAGCATATGCACTCTCCCATGAACCAGAAAAAAAACTCTGAATACTCTAAAAGAAAAGATCCAACAATTGAGAGTAAGAGTAAATAGGTGTGGCCACACTCAGCCATAGCACAACCACGCAGGGTCAAAAAAAGTTCATCAGTTCATCAGTTCATCAACAGCAGGCACCATATAAATCTTCTCTCTCCCTTTTTGTCATAGATGCTCAAGGGGCCTGCTCCGCATCCTCAGGGAACTCCAAGTCTCTGAGTAGACTCCTAATATGGCCACGCCTGGCATCCCTTCGTTTGGCTTCAGCTTCAAGAATGAGCAGCTCAGACCGGAGATGACTCACAATTCTGGCACGAAGAGCTGACTGAATTGTTGCAGCAGGGGGAAGAACATCCTCCAGGGGAGCTGGAGCTGAAGCAGAATCCCCTACCATGAGTAGATCCTCATATGCAATGTCCACTGCATGTTTTCCTTTGAACAACTTGTGATCAACAGTGAAGACTTACAGTTCCTCAGAAAGTCCTTCAGAAATCTCTCCAAGCTCTGGATGTTGAGAGACCATTATCCCATAGATGAGAGAGGGTATCACAATGGGTTTGCTGGAGGAAGCGCTGCCTGCATGAGTAGCCAGCTGGGGAAACATCACACTGCCCAGGCTGATGCGCCTTCTTTTCCCAATGGAGTAGAGAAGGTTAGCAAAGGATTTGCTAACCTTCCCTCTGTGAGAGCTGGGGATCCAGTTTCTGATGCCCAGATGATATAGCAAGGCATTCTTGGAGGTCAGTTCAGCAGCACTCAGATTGGGACCTCCCCAGGACAAGCACACTCCCCCTGTCAGAATCTTGGCCAGCATCTCTGGCTGAACATCAGTGGGAGCTCTGGCATTCTCATGGATCCCAAGAAATTCATCAATTCGTTCAGGGGTAATAGAAACTGACTTACCCCGTACCCAACTTCTACCATACTCATCTGCTCCTTCCTCTCCAAACTTCTCCTCCATATTTACAATAAATTCCCTAACCAGAGCTATATTGAATCTGAATGGAAAGGTTAGGGACTTGAGCACGTTTACCTCTGTGAGAAGCTGAATGATTGTTGCTGACCTGTACTTGTCTAGGTCCAGCCTCTTCTCTGACACAATATGCTTCTGCTCAACAGCACTCCAGGATTGAGAAGCACTCCGATTCCTGAACCAAATACCTCCCACGGTGGTTGCAGTTGTGTCTACCAATGCAGGTCCTCTCACAGACGGTTCACCAGGAGCACCAATATTTTCTTCACTTGATTCTTCTTCTTCACTACTGGAGACTGAGACTAGGATAGGAGCTTTTCCTTTGTCGGCTGGAGGAGGAGGATGTGCTGCAGCAGGTTCTTGTTCAGAAGACTCGGCTCCTGTTTCCTCCCCTTCACCCACAATGCCAGGGGACATAACAAGAGTTCTGCATCCTTCTTCTGCAGAACTTGCTACAGCATCCGCTGTAGCAAGTTCTTCTTCAGAGACATCCTCAGCCACAGTCCTTTCAGATAGCACAGCGGTACTGGAGACAGGTTCTCCGTCGCGTACCAGGCGCCTCCTCTTCTGCGATGTTCCTTTGTGCGCGGAGGGCTCGCTGTGCGAAACAGGGACGGGTGTTGGTTCCCACACCACCACATCCAGTTGCTGTGCAGGAGCTTCATTGCGCGACTTGGTCCGTCTTTCAGACCTGCCTTGACGGTCTGCAGCCAGATTCCTCTTCAACCCGCGCGTCTTCACCATTGAAGCAAGTTTGCAGACAGTTTAAGGAGCGTACAGAGGATGATCGGCAGCGATTTTGGGAAGCACCTTGCACCTTGTACCTTGTCTATGCCCTAGAAATTGATTTACCCGTTATTTTCTTTTCCATTTTGAAGTTGTTAGATCACGTGCCTCACATGTGCCTTCTCCCATTATTAGCAACCAAAACATGTGAACAAGCTTGTTCTTAGCCAGGTTGCTATAGCACATGCGAGCTAGTTCACTTGCTTAGTTCAGACAGCAGCTTTGCCCAGAGGATCCTTAAGAGGTTCTAATGGAGATTTCTTTACCCACACCTGAGATACGCCATAGTTTCTCCTTTTCTGACCCTCCAACCTTCTATCTCTTCGTTTGTCATGTTTGGGTTTCCATACCTGTAAAGCCTGTGGTTTTCCCTTGTCTTTAGCGATCCAGTGCCCTTGTGTAGCAGTCTTAGCAATCCTCTTCTGCGATTCTTTCCAGCAAGAAGCTTTTCTTGAAGCTGCATGATACGCAGTCTTTATGCAGCATGTGTTGGTACTGGATTTTGCTCCCCGTTTTTCAACTGAGGAGGTTTTGTGCAGCTGCTTCAGATTGGAGGTAATCTTCTGATTCCCAACACTTGTACAAGAGCCCCGTTTATTCTGAACTTTTAGCGTTGTTGTAGAAAAAAGATGTGCCCGGTGCTGCAGCACCCTCTTGTTCACATGCCTAGTTCCATCTTTCTCTGTATGTTTTGAAGGGGGATCTGAATTGTTCTTTTCATCTATCTCAGCATCCGAGGCTTTTATGAAAACTGTCCCTCTAGAGCTTTCTTCACCAGTATATCCAAGCCCTGTTCTCCCTTTTCCAAGTCTTTGGTAAGACAGTATTTCGTCCAAGATATTATTCTGCGGATCGGCTGTCTTGGCTGTTGCTGGAGAGGATCCAACAGAGATCTGTCTTCCAGATTCTTCCCTTTTCAGAATGGTGACTTGATTATTGGATGAGAAGAGACTTTTCCTTCGATCTTCTTCCAAGAGATTGACTCTGTCAGTCAATGCTTGATTGGTCTGAAGAACTACCTCACACTGCTCGAGTATCTTCCTCAGATAGTCAACAAGGCTGTCAGATGGGTCCTCTTCATCTTCACTTTCAGATACTTCAATCCCATAGTGAAATTCTTCCTTCTTAAGCTCTCTGAGATTGAAATCTGATACACTGGTCAGCACAACACAGTTTTCTTCATCACTTTCATCAGAGTCACTCCATTTTGCTGTCATGGACTTACTGTTCTTTTTCTCTGAGTTTTTGAGGGGCTTGCTTGGACAGTCAGCCTCAATGTGTCCGTACCCTTCACAGTTCCAGCATTGAACTCCCCTTTTCATTTCTTTCTTCTCATCTTCATCCTGAGCTGGTTCCTTTCCTTTCCTTTTGTTTTCACCACTTCTTCTGAATTGCTTTCTTGAGGAAGAGCTTTTCCCACTTCTTGAGTCCATGTTCTTCAGGAGCTTTCCAAGATTCTTGACAAGCATACTCAGCTGATCATCTGGAACTGTCTTCTTGGCTTCTGTTTCAGCTTTCAGTCCAACATTCTTGTCCTTGGGAGTGGTGTCCTCTTTAACCAGTTTCATCTCAAATTGTTTGAGAGACCCCATCAATCCTTCCAGCCTCATGAATCTGACATTTTGAGCTTCTTCAATGGCTGTCACTTTCATGTCAAATTTTGTGGGCAGCGATCTGAGAACCTTCCTGATCAGCTTCTCTTCAGGGATAGGTTCACCAAGGGCATGAGCTTCATTTGCAAGATCACAGAGTTTGGCATTAAACTCAGTGACAATCTCCTCTTCCAGCATTCTCAGATTCTCAGACTGAGTGGCAATGATCTGGAGTCTTGACAGCTTCACTCTATCAGTTCCTTCATGTGCAGTTTGCAGAGTTTCCCATGCTTGTTTGGCCATGTCACAATTTGAAATCAGCCTGAAGTTGTTGGCATCCACTGCAGCAAAAATTGCATTCAGGGCCTTTGAATTTCCAGTTGCTGCAGCACCCTCTTCAGCAGTCCATTGTTCTTCGGGTTTTATCCTTATGACTCCTTGCTCATCCATGGTGATTGGGGGAGACCACTGGATAACAACAGCTCTCCATGTTTTCTCATCAATGGCCTTGAGAAAGGTTTTCATTCTTGCTTTCCAATATCCATAGTTGCTCTCTTCCAACAATGGAGGTCTGCTTGTGCTCTGTCCTTCCTTCATTGTCTTGGCTTCTTCAGAGACATTGTAGGATCTTTAACTCTGTGTGTTGAGCTCCCGCTCTGATACCAATTGAAATTTCACAGTGTCTTAGTTCGACAGATTTGTGAACAAGCAGTTGCTGCAGCACACTCTTGTTCACAAGAGAATTGTCTCAGCAAACAATGAACAAGGCACAGGTTTGTTCACCCAGTTCGGCCAATCAGCCTACGTCTGGGGAGGACTATTCTCCAGTCCTCAATCCACTCAAACCAAAGGTCTCCACGTACACACGGTTACAACTCACGCAACCTATGCTACTCAACCCTGTGTGGATCACTCGGCACAATCAGAACAAGTTCTGATTTGCGTCTGCACACCCTCTACAATATGTCAATCTAGAATAGCTACAGTCTTCTCAAAGATCTCAGCCTATTCTAAACTACACTACTCAGCAGGGTTGCTGTAGCAACTGCTGTAACACACAGCTGAAGCACAAATGTCCGCCTCGCTCCAAGGCCTGCTGCCGAGCCGTTCGAACAGTTCCATGAGCGCTGCACGCTCTGAAATACTCCCCCTCACTCAGTGACCACCTGCCACTAGCGAGTACTGCCGCACGACACTCGACCGAGCCTTCCACATGTCAGTTCTTCCGCGGCTGCCCTTGATCAACCAACAAGCTCCACAGCTCTGAATTGGCTTCCAGATCAAGCTCGAATCAGACTCTGCAAGTCCTGATTCCCTTCTGCTACAATCACCACAGCTCTGCGCTCACGCTCTGCTCTCGGGTGATGATCGAAGATTTTGTCCGTCGCACACCAAAGATTGTCCTCTCTGAAATCTGTGTATGCACTCGTGTATCCCTCAGCTTCGATCAACCTCTCAGCTCTGAACACCTCTCGCTTAAATAGCAGCACCACTTTAAGCAATGTTTAGGTTTAGGTAATGTCCCAACAAGATCAATTATCTCCTAAAATCTAGGAGATTAGATTTGATCTTTAACTTCAATGCCAATCTCCTTCTCTGACTAGGAAACCTCACTGGAAAATACTCTTTAGCAATTTAGAAATTCTTCAGATGCTCTGCATAGGGTTTCCAGCCCTTCTGGACCAACCCAGGTTGCTGCTGCTACTTGGACGGTTGAAACAGCCAGTTGAATAAGCTCCTGCTGCAGCATCCCCTGCTGCAGCTGCTGCTAGTTCACTTCTGCTGGCTTGCTTAAATACTTGAGCTGCAGCAACTCCTTGTTCACTTGTGCTGGTTTTGTCAAACACTGCCATACTTGCACTATCAGAACCAACATCAGCAACTTTGGGCAAAAGCAAGGTGAGACATTGTATGAAGCTTGGGAACGCTTCAAGGGTCTGTTGAGAGCTTGCCCACATCATGGTCAGCCCAAGTGGCTTGTCGTTCAATCATTTTATAATGGGTTGGATTATGATGTGCGAGCTACTGTGGATCAAGGAGCTGGAGGATCTCTTATGGATCACACACCGGAGGATGGTGAAAGAATTATTGAGAAGATGTCCAGCAATGCTCATAGATGGACAAGTGAGAGATCCAACCCTCGGAAACATTCCAACACTGAGTCAACCTATGCAGTGGACACAAATGACGCTATTGGAGCGTTGTCAAAGAAGTTTGATGCCTTGACCACTACTATCGGTAACTTTAATGCAAATCAGGTCGGTAGTTCTTCGTCAGCAGGAGGGTGTGAGATTTGCGCATCACTAGACCATGATTCAACCTATTGTCCACTCACAATGCCCCTTGAAAGTGGAATCAACAATGAGGATGTTAACTTCATGGGTAGACAAAATGTAGGTGCTTATGGATCAAGTGCAAATCCCGCTTATCATCCTAGCAATCGAAACCATCCGAACTTCTCCTATAAAACCCAAGAACCTACCCCTCCTAGATTTCAACCTAGACAGTACCAAAGCAACCAGAGATTTCAAACAAATCAAGGAAGTCAGAATTTTGCTCGGAACAATCAGCAGGGGCAAGGGAACTATAGTAGAAGTCAAGGACCGGTGCAACACTCGAACAACTATCAAAACCAACCTTCTCAAGGGCACCACTTACAAGCACCGGCTCAGGCTTCTTCGAGCAGCTCTAACCCCACCATGGAGGCCATCCTTGCTCAACTTGTCGCGGGTCAAATGAAGTTGAATGCAAGAATCGATGAACTTGCCATTCACAACAAACACTTGGAGACACAAATTGCACAACAGGCAACTTCTTCGTCAAGGTCACATGGTAAGCTTCCTTCAAAGCCAGACATGGGTAATAATGAATCTTGTAGCGCCATCACTACAAGAAGTGGTATAGTGATAGACCCCGCTAACGCTAGAACGCGTGCCTCCAAGCCAAGGGTCGTCTTGGATGAGAAATCAGAGAAGGAGAAGGATACAGCTGAAGAACCTGATGTAGAAGAGGTTGAACCCACACCGGTTGAGAGAGATGTAGCTGTCGAGGTACCGGTATATAAGCCTAAAGTGCCATTTCCACAGCGGCTAGCTAAGAGCAACAAGGAAGCTCACTTCAAGAGGTTCTCGAATATGCTAACAAAGCTTCAGGTAACGCTGCCCTTCACGGAGGTAATCTCTCAAGTCCCTACTTACGCAAAGTTTTTAAAAGATATCATTTCTCAAAAGCGTAGGATTGATGTGCATGAAACTGTTGCATTGAATGAGATGTGTAGTGCCGTAGTTCAAAATGCATTACCTAAGAAGTTAGGAGATCCGGGTAGTTTTGCCATCCCTATCAATATTGGTAATGTTATCATTGAGCGTGCATTATGTGATCTAGGAGCTAGCATTTCTCTTATGCCTTATTCACTATGCAAAAAGCTAGATCTTGGTGAACTTACTCCTACATCCATTTGTTTGAGATTGGCTGATCGCTCTTCAAGATTTCCTAAAGGAGTTCTTGAAGACGTTCCCATTAGGGTAGGGAATTTCTATATTCCCGTTGACTTTATTGTTTTAGAGATGGAGGAGGATAAGGAAGTACCAATCATTCTAGGTAGACCATTTCTAGCTACCGCTGGAGCCGTAATTGATGTTAGACATGGCTCACTTGTGTTGCATATTGGTGATGAAGAGATTGCATTTAGTCTAGAAAAGTCATGCAAAACACCATGCTCATTATTTGATTGCAATCGTATTAGCTCATGTGATTTGATAGATCATTGTGTTTTATCTTCATCTAACCCTTTGAGTTTTGAAGATACTAATGAGCATAGCATGAGGGCTATTGATTTGGGAGAAGGCAACACGGATGAGGATAAGGGGAGCAAGATCTCGAAGATGATCCAAGAAGGTAAGGAGTCTTGCAAGGTAGAGCTCAAAGCTCTACCGGCAGCCCTAAGGTATGAATTCCTTGATGAAAATTCAGCGTATCCGGTGATTGTGAATTCTGCTTTGAATGGGGATGAGACTTCTAGATTGTTGCATGTTCTTAGGAAGTATAAGAAGGCTTTGGGGTACTCAATTGATGATCTTACCGGTATTAGTCCTAGTATTTGCATGCATAGGATTCAGTTAGAAGATGAGGCTAGATCATCCAAGGAACATCAACGTAGGTTGAATCCTAATTTGAGTGAGGTAGTGAAGAAGGAGATTATGAAACTGTTAGATGCTGGCATTATCTTTTCTATTCCTGATTCAAATTGGGTTAGCCCAATCCATGTTGTCCCGAAGAAGGGAGGATTTACTATTGTGGCTAATGAGCGGAATGAGTTGATACCTACACGAACTGTAATTGGTTGGCGTATGTGTATCGATTACCGTAAGTTGAATAAGGCCACAAAGAAAGATCACTTCCCTCTTCCGTTTATTGATCAAATGCTAGAGAGATTAGCCAATCATAGCTTCCTCTGTTATCTTGATGGATACAGTGGGTTTTTCCAGATACCCATTCACCCACAAGATTAGAAGAAGACGACGTTCACTTGTCCTTATGGGACTTTCGCTTATAGGCGAATGCCATTTGGACTTTGTAAGCCCTTGCAACTTTTCAAAGATGCATGATGGCAATCTTCTCTGATCTTATAGAAACGGAGATGGAAGTCTTCATGGATGACTTCTCGGTTTATGGGTCTTCTTTTGATCATTGCCTTCTTAACCTTTCCCATGTTCTTGAGAGATGTATTGAGACTGATTTAGTGCTTAACTGGGAAAAATGTCATTTTATGGTGCAAGAGGGTATAGTCTTGGGACATCTAGTTTCCAACCGAGGGATAGAAGTAGATCCAGCTAAGATAGAGGTCATAGCCAAACTTCCACCTCCTAGGGATGTTAAGGGGATTAGGAGTTTTCTGGGTCATGCTGGGTTTTATAGGCGTTTCATTAAGGACTTTTCCAAGATAGCTTGACCCCTCACTAATCTCTTGTGCCATGATGTTGATTTCCATTTTGATGATGCTTGTTTTGAAGCCTACACTAGGCTTAAAGATGCCTTGACCTCTGCCCCTATTATTCAGCCTCCCAATTGGGAACTCCCGTTTGAACTTATGTGTGATGCAAGTGAGTATGCAGTAGGTGCTGTGTTAGGTCAACGAGTTGATAAGAAGCTACATGCTATTTACTATTCTAGTAAAGTCCTTGACCAAACCCAGGCTAACTACACCACCACGGAAAAAGAGATGCTTGCCATCGTGTTTGCCTTTGAAAAATTCAGACAATATCTTGTAGGATCGCATACCATAGTCTATACCGATCATGCTGCCATCAAGTACCTCATAGCTAAGAAAGATTCTAAGCCTAGATTGATTAGGTGGGTACTCCTACTCCAAGAATTTGACATTCTCATTAAGGACAAGAAAGGGGTAGAGAACCTAGTAGCTGATCGTCTCTCTAGGTTAGAAGAAGATCCCCAAGCTAGGGTGACAGCAACTCCCATAAATGATTCGTTCATAGGAGAGAGCTTAATGGGAGTGGAGCTGCAAGCAGCTCCTTGGTATGCAGATTATGTGAATTATTTGGTTTGTGGTCTACTTCCTATTGATGTTAGTCATCACAGGAAGAAGAGGTTTCTGCATGATGTGAAAAAGTATTACTGGGATGAGCCTTACCTTTATAAGCTTTGTGCAGATGGAATTTATCAAACTTGTGTGGCTGAGGAGGACATGATGAGCATTCTTGCTCAATGTCATGATTCTCCCTATGGTGGGCATGGTAGTGGAAAGAAGACTGCATCACGAGTTCTCCAGTGTGGATTCTATTGGCCCTCACTTTTCAAGGATTCCTACGAGTACGCCAAGAGATGTGATAGTTGCCAAAGGAGTGGTAATATTTCTAAGCGCAATGAGATGCCCCAACATCCTATTCAAGAGGTAGAAATTTTTGATGTTTGGGGATAGATTTTATGAGTCCCTTTACCACCACCTCCTTTGGAAACTCATATATCCTAGTAGCTGTAGACTATGTGTCTAAGTGGGTAGAAGCTGTAGCCTCTCCTACTTGTGATGCTAAAGTTGTTACGAAGCTATTTAGGAAGATCATTTTCCCTAGATTTGGCGTACCACGTACGGTTATTAGTGATGGAGGGTCTCATTTTAAGGAGAAGAATTTTGAGGCTTTGCTAAAGAAGTATAGTGTTTACCATAAGATTGCCACCCCTTATAACCCACAGATAAGCGGGCAAGTGGAGGTTTCAAATAGGGAAATTAAGATCATTCCCGAGAAGACAGTCAGTCGGTCTAGAAAAGATTGGGCTTCTAAGCTAGATGATGCACTTTGGGCATACCGTACTGCATTTAAAACCCCTATTGGAATGTCTCCATATCGATTGATTTATGGGAAAGCATGTCATCTTCCTGTTGAGTTGCAGCATAAGACTTTTTGGGCAATTACAAGATTGAACTTTGATTTACGTGCTGCAGGAGAGAAGCGGTTGTTACAATTGAATGAATTGGACGAGAGTCGCTTGGATGCTTATGACAACGCGCTTCTCTACAAGGAAAGAACGAAGAGATGGCATGATAGAAAGCTGGTGAGGAAGAGCTTCAAACAAGGAGACCAAGTCCTTTTGTTCAATTCAAGATTGAGACTTTTTCCCGGTAAGTTAAGGACTAGGTGGTCGGGCCCTTTTAACGTTCATAAAGTATTTGATGATGGGCATGTGGAGCTTTTAAATTCTGAGGGGGAGTTGTTCAAGGTTAATGGGCATCGGATTAAATTGTATCATGGGCTAGAGAAGGAGGTAAGCTATGTGAGCTACCACTTGGATTGATCATGCGCGCCCTTAGCTACGTCTCGCCAAGACTTTAAACTAGGCCTTTTCGGGAAGTAACCCGCTCTGTGAGTTCCTCTTGTTTCTTGCTTTTGTTTTTGTTTTTCTTCTTCTTTTAGTTGCGTTAGGAGTCATGTGCTAGGCTTGCATCTTGGTCGTCTTATTTTATTTCTGTGTTTGGGGTTTAGTTTTTCTCAATATAGTCTTGGTTCGGCTGGGTCGTATGGCCCGTTTTGGCCGTCACGACCGTGTGGGTCGTACTGATACGGTCGATACGGTCCATGAAATCTCCACGGAGGTCGTATCGACCGTGCGGAGTGGATAATTCCGTATCGGTCGAGTCGATCGTATCGATACGGTCCATCGGCTGTATTTTGACCTAAATAGCTATTTCAGATTTATAAATCGCGATTTTCCCCACCGTTCCGCAAACCTTCTCCACCCGACCGCACTAGCCTCCGACCACAACCCCGGTGACCTTCGCCAGTCCGCACTCAGTCGAGGCTCCACAGAACAATCCTCACTCTAAGCCGTCGCGACCTTCTCCGCGGCCCTGACCTGGTTCGGGGAGATTTGCACAATTAACCGCCCATCCAGCCACTCAACCTCAGTCCCTAATTTCTCAGCTCCCCAACCAAAATGCCGCCCACAAAATAGCCCACAGTCGGCAGGAAGAAGAACGTTGTCCGCCGCCCAGGTCTCCCCCCTCCATTCCCCAAGACGTACAAGTTCATCAATCCAAGGTCCGCGGAGCGGCTTAAGCGCATCCTCGACGGGAAGAAGGAAATTGTGCCCACCCCCATGCCTGATGTGACGACGATGCACAGGTTCTCCATCTTTGACTCAGTTAATAGCCGGCTGCAGCAGTTTGGCCTTGGGGTGCTTGTAGGGGCTAAATGGCCGACTCATAAAAACTTGGTCCACGAGTTTATCGCTTCCTTTGAAGCTGTGATCGAAGGGCAGAAGGTGACTGCCTGGAAATTTCAATTGGGGAATGAAGAGCGCCACCTATCCAGAGAGGAGCTCCATGACGTTCTGGAATTTCCTATGGAGGGCACTATTCCTGTGGTGAGTGATATTGAGCGGACAGAATTCTGGCGGAAGTTATCCGGGCAAGACGCGGTGTTCACTCAATATATGCAGCGGAATGGAAATATATGCATCCCATCATTGTGACATCACTCAATCCGCGTGTTGAAGGGGGGACGAAAGTGTCTCAACAAGATTTGGACCTCCTCATCGCTCTTGATAAAGGCGTGGAGTTGGACGTTATATCATACTTGACCTTCCGCTTTGAAGAGTTCCAAACCAATGATCAGAGATATGTTCTTGGTGGTGGCGGCTTCATTACTGCGCTCGCCGAAGCTTTTCGCTAAGAAGTTCCACCGGCTGCCCCGGGCATGTTCCCAGTTTTGGACCTTGCCGCTCTTAGGCAAATGCGGATTTTGTTATCATGGTACATGGTGTCATAGGATAGATGGCCCTTTTGTAGCGGCTGGTCGTGGTTCGAAGCGCCGACACGAGACTGCACCTCCACCATCAACGGCGCAAGAGGATGCTCAGCCCACACATCAAGCTCCGGACTACAGCCCCCAGCGAGATTATCTTATGCGCTCTCAGGAGTGGACGACCAGGGCAATCACCGCTTTGCTTCAAGCCGGAGGAATTCATGACTTTCCAGCACCTCCTACTGCTCCCGGATCTAAGACTTTTGAGCCGCAGGATCCTATGCCATGGACCGGCCCGAATGATGATGATGCTGGACCTTTCCAGCGCGGCGCCGAGTGACTACCTTTGGGATGCTATTTTTTGTGATATATTAGTTGATATCCTTGCTAGATTGACTTGACTTCTCTTGGTAGTTATCTTTTGTTGGCTATGTTGGTTGCACTTGGACATTTGCTTGTTGCTGTTTTGTGTCCTTATGGAATTCTGAACTGTTTAAATCTCATCGTGAGGCTGTTTCATTGTCATAGATATATATGTTTCACATCTCATTTTGGTGATGAATTTGATGAACTTGATTGTGCTCTATTTGTCCACCTCTCTTCTTATTTTTCAGGTCATCAAGGTGGCAGAAATATGTTGACTCCCGCACGAAATGGCCACGCTCACTAGGGGAGTTCCTATGCACTCTTCTCATTTTTAATTTTTAGCTTAGGGACTAAGCTTTATTTTAAGTGTGGAGTGGCTGGTGCATATTAATTGAGTGTTTCATTGATTAACTTGCTTGAATATGCATTGAGTGCTTGGTGCCAAAATATTCATTGATTCCATACTATGCATATTGTTATAAGAGTGTTTGACCTCTTTTAAGCTTGGGATCAACGTGCTTGAGTTTCACATACCGCATCTAGCCTCTTTCATTTTGCTGATTTAGAGCCTAGGGCCGAGTAAGTTCTCACGATCGCGCCTTCTTGTGAGTCATTATTATTGCTATCCGTTGCCTATCTCGCATTCTAGGAATTTTTCATTCCTTGCTTTGGACCTTGGTGTAGCTTGCACTTTTTTTTTTATAAAAAAACCATTACATAATGCATAAACCTTGCGATTGCTTTTAGGTGACTCTTGTTTGCTTGCTTAGCTCCTCGCTTGTAATTGTTTCTTGCGCATCCTCAACCTCTATTTGGGCTTATTGTCAAGTTCTTATTGTGTGATTTTGGCTACAATGCCGAGGGTTAGGAAGAAAAGTTCCCCTTCGAAAGTATTTGCACCCAATGAAAAAAAAAAAGACCGAGGTTAGGAAGAAAAGTTCCTCCTCACAAGCTTGAGAAAAAAAAAGAGAACAAAGAAATAGTAAGAGCTTGACTTTATGCCCATCCGCCATATCGTTCTTGTGCAAGTCTACAATTTGCTTGTGTGCTAGCATGCTTTACTAGAGAATGACCCTTGTGTTAGCACGTAAGCATCAATTGGTTTATGCCTGTTTTTGAAAAATAATTTTTGCCGAACTCCTCTTTCCTTATGAATTGTGATGCAAAGTCTAAGGCTTGGATATGAGTTCTGCATGTTGTGTATAAACCCTTGTTTCGAATGCTTTGCCTTGAAAATGAATAGATTGCGAGATTGGTTTTGGTTGGCTCTGGTACTGATTTTCTTGAGTGTGTGCCCTCATGTGTTCTTAGGCGGCTTGAAAACTCTTTGATTGCAATTTTTTTAAAGTGTTAGTGTGAGGTGTGGGGCTAGAGTTCGTGAAGCCCGTGCTTTGGCGGTCATCACTCTATTATTCAAAGCTTAAGTTGGGATAGAGAGTCCTGAATATAATATAACATGTCCTGATTGTTTGCTCGAGACGATCAAATTTTAAGTGTGGAGTGTTTGATCGGTTGGATTCCCGACCAATTCTCGCTTGTGTTTATTGGTTGTTTTCGTTCATTTTTGGAATATTATGACCATTATGCACTCTCTCCTTCTTGTTTCAGGGCCAATCTGCTCAGGCGCCATGGGGAGTAAAGTTAGAGGCAACTGCATGCAAAAGAGTCGAGGAATATGTCAAATTGCCCGTATCTCCCGTACCGCCCGTATTGGTACGTTCGGCACGGTCGATATGACCGTGTCGATTTTTTGATTTCACAGCTGAAGTCGTATCGACCGTAGCGAGTGGATATGATCGTATCGGTCGTATCGACCGTATTGATACGACCGATACGGACAGCTCAGCATATTTTCATAGAATTTGAAGGGAATCGAGAGGAGAAAGGAGGGCAGATTGGATTGGACGCGAGAGACGAGCTGGGAGGTGAAAATAGGGCACGAACCAGAGAAGAAAGGGAGGAAGAAAAGAGGTGTTTCGATCCTTGATTACTCAAGTGCATGGTTGTAATCTATTGTTTTCATTAGAGAATTAGATTTGTAACTCGTTCTTTTTCTATGAAAGCAATGAATTCATTTTCCATGTATTGTGAGTAATCCCCCTAATTCCAAGGTTTGATGAATCTTGTCTAGTGTGTTTGAAATATTGTGATGATGTTCTAAACGAAAGTTTAGGTGGATGATTGATGGATTACAGTTTTACTCAAGTATGTCAAGTTATGCATGCTAGATGTTTGAAAGAATGCCAGCATGAAATCCGTTTTAACTTGAGTACGTTATTGAGAGATACATACTTAGGAAAGACGAGAGTAAAACCGACTTTGATTTTATTGACATACGAAAGTAGCATAAAGAGATAAGTTAGAGGTTAGCTTAGCTTCATCCGAACTCTTTTACTGATCATCATAGCGACGGTTTGTGATTAGTGGAGGAAGTTAGAGCGAATCAATATATTGAGAGATTGAGATTCGATTTCCGTAATAGGTTGATAATCAAAATTGAGCGAAAGCTAGTTTAGAAGATTGATCTATTCATAACCTCTATAGTCTTCAATCATCCATTCATCTTTGTCACTTTATTAGAAAACACTAGGCAAGTGAAATCAACCTTGGAATCTTCTTGAAATTTGGCAATTTAACCTTAGCTTGCTTGTCTTAATCCAAATCTTTACAGAAAAATCAATTCACAGATCGAGTTAGCTAAACAAAACTAGATTTTGCGTAGTGCATAAGCTTAGTTTACTCCTTGGACGACCCGAAATACTTCGGTTTATAAATTGTTTCTGACCTGCATTGGAACTTCACATTCACTGAATTTGGAGTACAAAAATACTACACGTCAACACTTACTTTCCAAAACTCAATATCCTCGGGCTGACTTATTGTGGCAAGCTATTCACTCAGGGAATTTAGAAAGCCTCTATTGCTCTTCTCTTCAATCCTGGACATCTTGTTCTTCACATGGAAATCTGTTATTTAGGATGCTACAGCTCTCTGCTACACAGGTTGCTATAGCAACCCCTTGTGCACTCTGCTTGTTCACTCTGGAACGCTCTGCATTAGCTGCTGTCTTCACATGCTTGCTGTAGCTGACTCTTATGCACCTTGTAGGAGTTTGTCAATGATGCCACATACCTTAACAGAATGCTTCAGCACACTCTATACCAGAGTTGATGTAACTTCTGTCTACAGCTTATCTAGCAGACTCTGTGATAATGCAAGTATGGCAGTGTTTGACAAAACCAGCTTATGTGAACAAAGAGCTGCTGCAGCTCAATCAATTAAGCAGACCAGCAGAAGTAAACCAGCAGCAGATGCAGCAGAGGATGCTGCAGCAGGTGCTGGTTCAAGTGCTGGTTCAACTGTCCGAGTAGCAGCTTTGTGCTGACTTCGTTCTGGAGGTATGGCAGTTGTGTTCTTGCTCTTAGAAGGTTTTCTAAAATGCTGCTGAGCATTTTCCAGCAAGGTTTGCTAGTCAGAGAAGGAGATTTGCATTGAAGATATTAATCAAATCTAATCTCCAAGATTTTAGGAGATAATTGATCTTGTGGGTCAATTGCCTAAACCTGGAAATTGCTTAAAGTGGTGTGAGTATTTAAGCAGAAGGTTTGAGGGCTGAAGAGGGTGATCGAAGCTGAGTGATACACGAGAGTAGACACAGATTTCAGAGAGAGGATTTTCTGGGTGCTACGGACGTTGTTCTTCGATCAAACACACACGGGCAGAGCGTTGAGCGCAGAGCTGTGGTGTGCATTGCAGAAGAGAATCAGGTCTTGCAAAGACTGATTCGTGCATTGATCTGGAAGCCAATTCAGAGCTGGTGAGCTTGTTGGTTGATCAAGAGGCAGCCGCGGGAGAACTGACGGGTGGAAGGCTCGGTCGAGGTTCGTGCGGAAGAACTCACTAGTGGCAGGTGGTCACTGAGTGAGGGGGAGTTACTCAGAGTGTGCAGCGCTCTTGGAGTGGTTTGATCGGCTCGGCAGAAGGCCTTGGAGCGACGCGGACAGTGTGCTTCAGCTGTGTGTTACAGCTGTTGCTGCAGCAACTCTGCTGAGTAGTGTAGGATAGAATAGGCTGAGTTCTTTGAGAGGATTGTAGCTATTCTAGACTGACATATTGTAGAGGGTGTGCTGGCACAAATCAGAGCTTGTTCTGATTGTGCTGAGTAGTCAACAAGAGGTTGAGTAGCATAGGTTGCGTGCGTTGTAACCTAGTGTACTTGGAACCTTTGGTTGAGTGGATTGAGGACTGGAGAATAGTCCTCCCCAGACGTAGGCAGATTGGCCGAACTGGGTGAACAAACTTGTGCATTGTTTGTTGCTTGCTGAGATTAATTCTTGTGAACAAGAGTGTGCTGCAGCAACTGCTTGTTCACAAATCTGCCGGATTGAGACACTGTGAAATTTCAATTGGTATCAGAGCGGGAACTCGACACACAGAGTTAAAAGATCCTACAGTGTCTCTGAAGAAGCCAAGACAATGAAGGAAGGACAGAGCACAAGTAGACCTCCACTATTGGAAGAGAGCAATTATGGTTATTGGAAAGCTAGGATGAAGGCTTTTCTTAGGGCCATTGAAGAGAAGACATGGAGAGCTATTGTAGTTCAGTGGTCTCCCCCAATCACCATAGATGAGCAAGGAGTGACAAGAATAAAACCTGAAGAGCAGTGGACTGCTGAAGAAGGTGCTGCAGCAACTGGTAATTCAAAGGCTTTGAATGCAATTTTTGCTGCAGTTGATGCTAACAATTTCAGGTTGATATCAAACTGTGATTTGGCCAAGCAAGCATGGGAGATTCTGCAAACTGCCCATGAAGGAACTGATAGAGTGAAGCTATCAAGACTCCAGATTATTGCCACACAATTTGAGAATCTGAGGATGCTGGATGAGGAAACAGTCACTGAGTTTAATGCTAAACTCTGTGATCTCGCAAATGAAGCTCATGCTCTTGGTGAGCCCATCCCTGAAGAAAAGCTTATCAGAAAGGTTCTCAGATCATTGCCCACAAAATTCGACATGAAAGTGACAGCCATTGAAGAGGCACAAAATGTCAGATTCATGAGGTTGGAAGAGCTGATGGGGTCTCTCAAACAATTTGAGATGAAGCTGGTTAAAGGAGACACCACTCCTAAGGATAAGAACATTGGATTGAAAGCTGAAGCAGAAATCAAGCAGACAGGTTCAGAGGAGCAGCTGAGTATGATTGTCAAGAACCTAGGAAAACTTCTGAAAAACATGGACTCAAGAACTAGACAAAGCTCATCCTCACGAAAGTTCAGAAGAGGTGGAGAAAATCAAAGGAAAGGAAAGGAACCGGCTCAGAGTGAAGACGGAAAGAAAGAAGTGAAGAAAGGAGTCCAATGCTGGAATTGCGCAGGCTACGGTCATCGACAAATCAACTGCACCAGCAAACGGATGAAAAAGAATGCTCTCTCTGCCAGTGGAACTGAAGATGAGAAAGAGCTGAGTGAAGATGAATGCAACATGGCCAGATACAAGTCTGCTAGAAGAGTCACAAAAACACTCAAAAGATTGAACCAGGACCTGCTTCAGCAACCTCTACATCACAGTTACAAGAGAGCTTCGAAGTTTAAAAAATGCTACAACTGTGGTGGCAAAGGGCATATTCGAAGAAACTGTTTCTCAGCTCGTGCCAGAACAGCATCACCCAGGAAATCTGTCAGGCAGAAACATGCGCAGACTCAGCTTCTCGCTCTTGTGAGCACAGCTAGCCCCTCGGACAAGATCAGCTGGTACTTTGATAGTGGCTGTTCAGGTCATATGACAGGGGAAAGATCCTTTCTGAAGAACATTACTCCCTGTCTGGAAAAACGTGTGAAGTTTGGTAATGGTTTGAAAGGAAGAGTTCTAGGAAGAGGAACTTTGGCTGTGGAAGGAATGCCAAGGTTGAGCAATGTGCTTTTGGTGGAAGGGTTAAAGGCTAATCTCATCAGCATCAGCCAGCTGTGTGATGGGACCAAACAAGTCAAGTTTACAAAAGACTCATGTCAAGTTCTTGACAAATCTGGAAAGTGCATAATGGAAGGAGCCAGATCCAAGAGCAATTGTTACCTTCTCAATGTGAGTTCAAACTCACGGATTCAGAAATGCATGCTGACAAAGGCCGAGGAAATGACCTTATGGCACAAAAGGATGGGACATGTTAACCTGAGAACCCTTAAGAGAATTGCCACAGAAGGGCTGGTCAGAGGAATTCCATTGCTGAAGGGAGAGACAGACTCCATCTGTGGAGACTGTCAGATTGGAAAACAGAAGAAGGCCTCACATCCTCGAGTCAAAGATATTGGTACCACCAGGCCTCTTCAGCTGATTCACATGGATCTAATGGGACCAATGGAGGTCGAGAGCCTAGGCAAGAAGAGGTATGCATTTGTCTGTGTTGATGACTACTCTAGATTCACTTGGATCGATTTTATCAGAGAAAAATCAGATACTGTGAGTATCATTGTGTCTCTGGTGTCTCGGCTAGAGCAAGAGAAGAATCTCAGAATCGGCAGCATTCGCAGTGATCATGGCAGAGAATTTGAAAACAAAGACATGGATGAATTCTGTAAGCAAAGGGGTATAACACATCAGTACTCCTCTCCCATTACGCCTCAGCAAAATGGTGTGGTGGAGCGGAAGAATCGAACAATACAAGAAATGACCAGAGTGATGATCCATGCTAAGAGGATTCCTCTGAAATTCTGGGCAGAGGCCATGAATACTGCATGCTACATCATCAATAGAGTCACCTTGCGGAGGGGAACCAAGCAGACCTGCTATGAGCTCTGGAATCAGAAAAAACCCATGGTTAAGTACTTCCATATCTTTGGAAGTGACTGCTTCATTCTGAGAGACCGGGAGTATAGAAAGAAACTTGATCCGAAGAGTGATCCTGGAATGTTCTTGGGTTACTCAACAAACAGCAGGGCATATCGTATTTTCAACCAGCGAACAAAGACTGTCATGGAGTCCATAAATGTGGTTGTAAACGATACAGATGAAGCATCTATCTCTGATTCTGACACTGATGAAGAAGACTCCGATCCTGAAGAAATGCCTGATAGACAGTCCCGAAGTGAACAAGCCGCTGCCTCAGCAGATGCTACAGCAAGTACTGAAGCAGAAATTCCAAATGACCAATCAGAAAGCCTGTCTGACGATTTTCACACTGAGGCTCCCGATCCACCTTCAAGGCAGCCCCCAAGGAAGATACAGAAGGATCATCCCTTGACTAATGTGATTGGGGATCCCTCAGACAGAAGAAGAACCAGAAGTCATGCCTACCTCAATACATGTTTCATGTCCAGCATTGAACCAAAGAATTTCAAGGAGGCCATGAGTGATGAATTCTGGGTTATGGCTATGCAGGAGGAATTGGCAGAGTTTGAAAGACACGAAGTTTGGGATCTGGTAGACAGACCAATAGGGGTGAACATTATAGGCACAAAATGGGTGTTCAAAAACAAAACTGATGAAAAGGCCAACATTACACGAAATAAAGCCAGACTGGTTGCCCAGGGATATTCTCAGATTGAGGGTCTAGACTTTGATGAAACATTTGCTCCAGTAGCTCGCCTGGAGGCTATCAGACTGCTGCTTGCAATGTCTTGTTGCCTGGGGTTCAAGTTATATCAAATGGATATTAAGAGTGCGTTCTTGAACGGAGATCTCACTGAAGAAGTTTATGTCTCTCAACCAAAAGGCTTTGAAGATCCTTATCATCCAGAACAGGTGTACAAGTTGAAGAAAGCTTTATATGGACTAAATCAAGCTCCTCGGGCATGGTATGAGCGGTTGACAGTTTTCTTGGAAAAACATGCTACAACCGAGGGGGAGCTGACAAAACCTTGTTTATCAAAAGAACTCAGTCTGATGTGATTATTGCTCAAATATATGTGGATGATATTGTCTTTGGATCCAAGTCCCAGCACCTGGTGAAGCAGTTTGTGAAACACATGCAGCAAGAATTTCAAATGAGCATGGTGGGAGAACTTTCATATTTTCTTGGTTTGGAGATTACTCAGAAAATGGATGGGATCTTTATTGCTCAAAGTAAATACAGCAAGTCTCTTGTGAAGAAATTCCAGCTCGACTCAGCAAGTCACAAGCGTACTCCTGCTGCCACTCATGTGAAAGCCATCAAAGACGAGCATGGTTTGGAAGTGAGTCAGACTGTCTACAGAAGCATGATTGGGAGCTTGCTTTATCTGACTGCCAGCCGCCCTGACATTTCCTATGCAGTAAGAGTCTGCGCCAGATTTCAGGCCTGTCCCAGAGATAGTCATATGCAGTTGGTTAAGCGTATCATTCGGTATGTCGGCGGGACGGTGGGCTATGGCTTGTGGTACACTAAAGACACAAAGGCTAAACTGGTCGGATACAATGATGCAGACTGGGCAGGGTGCTTAGAGGACAGAAAGAGCACTTCGGGTGGATGTTTCTTCTTGGGGAATAACCTGGTCTCTTGGTTCAGCAGAAAACAGAATAGCATTTCTCTATCCACTGCCGAGGCTGAGTACATTGCTGCTGGGAGCTGTTGTGCACAAATGTTGTGGATGAAGCAAATGCTGAGTGAGTATGGGATTGCTCAAGCTGAAATGACTCTCTACTGCGACAATATGAGTGCCATCAGCATCTCCAAGAACCCGGTTCAGCACAGCAGAACTAAGCACATTGACATCCGTCATCACTTCATTCGTGATCTTGTTGAAAAGAAAGTTATCTCGCTCCAACATGTTGTGTCCGCCAAACAGCTTGCTGATATCTTCACCAAAGCTCTGGATGCAGCCCGGTTTGAAGATCTGAGAGCCTCTCTAGGGCTCTGTGTGTTGCCCCCATAAGTCCTCCCAGCCAACAAACCCCCTAGTCATTTTTTCCAAAAAGGGGGAGGAGAAAGAGCAGGCTGAGAAGTGGAGTCTAAGAAGTGGTTTTGTCAAAATGCCAAGGGGGAGATTGATAATGCAAGTATGGCAGTGTTTGACAAAACCAGCTTATGTGAACAAGGAGCTGCTGCAGCTCAATCAATTAAGCAGACCAGCAGAAGTAAACCAGCAGCAGATGCAGCAGAGGATGCTGCAGCAGGTGCTGGTTCAAGTGCTGGTTCAACTGTCCGAGTAGCAGCTTTGTGCTGAGTTCGTTCTGGAGGTATGGCAGTTGTGTTCTTGCTCTTAGAAGGTTTTCTAAAATGCTGCTGAGCATTTTCCAGCAAGGTTTGCTAGTCAGAGAAGGAGATTTGCATTGAAGATATTAATCAAATCTAATCTCCTAGATTTTAGGAGATAATTGATCTTGTGGGTCAATTGCCTAAACCTGGAAATTGCTTAAAGTGGTGTGAGTATTTAAGCAGAAGGTTTGAGGGCTGAAGAGGGTGATCGAAGCTGAGTGATACACGAGAGTAGACACAGATTTCAGAGAGAGGATTTTCTGGGTGCTACGGACGTTGTTCTTCGATCAAACACACACGGGCAGAGCGTTGAGCGCAGAGCTGTGGTGTGCATTGCAGAAGAGAATCAGGTCTTGCAAAGACTGATTCGTGCATTGATCTGGAAGCCAATTCAGAGCTGGTGAGCTTGTTGGTTGATCAAGAGGCAGCCGCGGGAGAACTGACGGGTGGAAGGCTCGGTCGAGGTTCGTGCGGAAGAACTCACTAGTGGCAGGTGGTCACTGAGTGAGGGGGAGTTACTCAGAGTGTGCAGCGCTCTTGGAGTGGTTCGATCGGCTCGGCAGAAGGCCTTGGAGCGACGCGGACAGTGTGCTTCAGCTGTGTGTTACAGCTGTTGCTGCAGCAACTCTGCTGAGTAGTGTAGGATAGAATAGGCTGAGTTCTTTGAGAGGATTGTAGCTATTCTAGACTGACATATTGTAGAGGGTGTGCTGGCGCAAATCAGAGCTTGTTCTGATTGTGCTGAGTAGTCAACAAGAGGTTGAGTAGCATAGGTTGCGTGCGTTGTAACCTAGTGTACTTGGAACCTTTGGTTGAGTGGATTGAGGACTGGAGAATAGTCCTCCCCAGACGTAGGCAGATTGGCCGAACTGGGTGAACAAACTTGTGCATTGTTTGTTGCTTGCTGAGATTAATTCTTGTGAACAAGAGTGTGCTGCAGCAACTGCTTGTTCACAAATCTGCCGGATTGAGACACTGTGAAATTTCACTCTGCCATGCCGTAAGACACTCTCTCTGAATTCTTTCAATTTAGATGTTGCTCCCCCTTGATCACTGACCGTCTGTCAGTATCGAGTAGCCTTAATCCGTGCTCTAACAGCCTGCAACACCTATGGTTTGCAGCTATTCTCTGAAGCTTCTGTTTGCCACATCACGGCACGTCGTTGTGTGCGCCAAATTTATATTTGTAAGACCCACTACACTAGCAAGCGCTAAGTAGGGTCGAACCCAAAGAGAGCAATTAGTTCCAGAGTTCTACTAATAACTAACAGGGGGTTTTCTCAGAAAGAATATTGTTTATCAATTTCAGAAAGAATCAGTGTAGAGATATGCATTGCAACTGGTAATCATCGATCGAACACGCATAAATTAGTAAAACTACTATTCCTAGTCTAACAATTCTGCTAAGGTAATGTCGACTTCAATGTTCTACCTACTTTTGACCGCTAGGTTCTCGAATAGATTAACAATTACTTGACTAACAAGACCAATTAGGTGCTACCTCTATGCTTCTCTAATAGGGCAGTCAATCCAGTATCACACAATAGATATCATTCAGTTTCACCGCTAGGCTATGCTAACTTGATGATCAAGGCATGCTATGCATACGAATTCACTGAATCAAATTATGAAACATAGATCTCAAACGAAACGTTGCAATGCAATTCCCCAAACTGAGTTGGGTTAAGCTACTATAGAGAGTATGAAAACTTCCGCGCACTATTTACCGCATACTACTTTGCGTTTCTCTAATCTGCAATTTTCCTATAATTGTTTATCTGAGTTGTGTCCTCGAATCCTCTATTTAAATGCAAACCAAACCCTGATTTGCTGGATGTGGGCCTCGGGATTTGGGCCCATGGGCCCCTCATCCGTATGGATGCTCTCGCGATCGAGTCTTCTCTCTTTGCATTCCCGAGTGATCGAGTGAGGCCTAGAATGCTCCAAATACGCAATAAAGCTTCAAAACAGTCTTGATACAGCTGCGATGCTAAACACTACAAAGAAGTAATCTATCACACGCAAAATGCACTAAACAATGTGAATAAACAACTCAATGGATCGTATAAATACGCTCCATCAAACTACCCCACACCTATCTTTGTTCGTCCCAGAACAAGAACAAAATCAAGACTCGCAAACACTCAAATCACTCCTATCATGCCAAATACTAAACACTGAGTTTATTCGGGATGTCTTTACTAATTAATTCATCAACATATACTCACACTCATTATTCATTAATGATCAGTAAGAAACTGCAATGATACATGTTACCTATGAGGTAGAGATGGAATTTCAATGGATGACTGGGAGCTAGTACTCTTTAGACTTCTGACTCAATTCTTCAGCTCAAGTTATGACAAACTCAACTTTTTCTTCTTCTTTTTTTATAGGACAGCTCTTGAAACTTTCTTGTTTTGTTTAGTTCGAAGATTTCACTCAACTCAATTGCTATTCATTTTCTTTCTTTCACATATGTCTGAATTTGCTTTTCGAGCTTTGCTCACTAATGTGAATTGCTTGTCCTTTTTTGTTTTTCTTCTCTTTGAACCGTTCCAATCATAGCCTTCGAATAACAGCATATGGAGTGCGTCCCGCTCTTTCTCATCATGATCCTTTCAGGGCGAGGCATGATAGGGGTTACATATCCATTCCCGATTACTAGGACTAAAGATAGGACGGTTTGTTTTCCCGTCCCACCATTGCATAAACTCTGCAAATTTCACTCCTCATAACTCGGAATGCCAACCTCCACATACTCAGCGCACTTCGCGTCTAATTCCTTGAACCTTCGAATGTGTTAAGGTAATGGCATCCTTGACAAAACTAGCGCGAGAAGATGACAACAACAAAGAGCAAGAAGTTGGTACACCATCAGATGACAGCAGAAGTTATCTGAAGACACAACTTGAGAAAGATGCTAGAAGAGGATAGCTTGAGATAGTAGAGTCCTTGACTTGAGATGAATCCTAAGGAAGCTGCTAGAGAAGGAGTCTGAAGACGAGATGTGGATTGCCTAAGATCAGAAGGGTCCTTGGATTTTGTCAAAAATGCCAAGGAGGAGATTGTTAAGGTATGTGGCATCATTGACAAACTCCTACAAGGTGCACAAGAGTCTGCTACAGCAAACGTGTGAAAACAGCAGCTGATGCAGAGCGTTCCAGAATGACCAAGCAGAGTGCATAAGGCGTTGCTAGAGCAACTTGTGTAGCAAAGAGCTGGAGCATCATATATAATAGATTTCTATGTGAAGTACAAGCTGCCCAAAATTGAAGACAAGAGCAACAAAAGCTTTCTAAATGCAATTCCCATAGTCAATATCATGCCGATTAACTTGGAGTAGCCCAAAGAACGTACAGAGGGTTGCTGCCAGCATCGCAACAGGTTGGTAGAATATCGTGAAGATAGAGAGCAAGATGATGCAACTACCCGTGTGAAGACAGCAGCTTGTGCAAATCCAGCCAGAGTGAACAAGCTCAGTAAACAAGCAGTTGCTACAGCAGGAGCTGTAGCAGCAGTATTGGCGTGAAGAACAATCTGCCCAGATATGATGTAGCAGTGGAATGGAGGCTTCCAAATATTCTCGGAATATCCCCTGTAAAGATTCGGTACCAAAGCTTGAAGATTTGATCGGGAAATCAAATCTTCTACAAAGTAGGAGATAGATCTTGGAGGAGCTTCTAAATATTCTCAGCGGATATTCCCAGTGGAGATTCTCTTATCCAAGAGAAGATTTGATTGTGGAAAGATTTGTTTCTCAAAAAAAAATCTAATCTCCTACGAATTAGAAGATAAGATCTTATTAAGATCTTTAAGGAATCTTCCTAAATTTGATATTGATGGAGCATGAAGTTCCTATTTAAAGGAGGCTGGGGAGAGCAGCAATCCATCCATCCAACATAGAATTCAAGCACCTCAGATATTGAAAGAGAGCAGGCAATATTCAGAGTGCTTCAGCACAGAGCTGAGTGGTTAGAGCAGAGGCGGATCGAAGGCTTTATCAGAGCTTGATCAGAGAAGGCCAATTCAGAGCAGGGCTTGCTTGTTGGCTGATCAAGGAAGGCCGTAGGGGAATTGTCGAGTGGAGGAACTCGGACAACTTACAGGAGGCCAGGTCTTCCTAGTGACAGATGGTCACTGAGTGAGGGGGAGTCGTCCGGAGTGTGCAGCGCTCGTGGGCAAGTTCGATCGGCTCGGCGGAAGGCTTTGGAGCGACGCGGATAGAACTTGCACCAGCTAGTTGCTACAGCGGGTGCTATAGCAGACCTACGGTAGCATTGTTTTAATAAGAATAGGCTGAGTCTGTGGGATCAATGGAGTATCTATTCTGAATTAATTCAAGTGTGTAGGTGTGTGTGACACAAGTCAGAGGGTGTTCTGATTGTGTATGATCGACTAGCTAAGGTTGAGTAGCATAGGTTGCATGGAGTCGAACCATGTTGTACGAGAGACCTTTGAGACTAGTGGATTGAGGACTGGAGTACAGTCCTCCCTAGACGTAGGCAGTTGGCCGAACTGGGTGAACAAATCGTTGTTCATTGCTTCATCTTCCTGCACAAGATCCGTCGGTACAAAAGTCTGCTATAGCAACTGCTTGTACACAATCTGCAACTCAGAGGCGCTGTGAAATTTTAGAATGTGTGTCAAGTCTCTCTAGAACATTTTCTATCAACTCCACATCCTGTAATATCACAACTCAAAAGAACATATAACATCAAGTCACTAGAATCACAATATTACAGAAACCATGCAAATCATACACATCAAAACCTCATAGAATCGGAACATCATCTCATAAAACAACATCTTCATCGCAGCATATAATCACATAAAATCAGCATCATTGCAGCATATAATCTCATAAAGTGAGCAGCATCGCAGCAACTAAAAAATAAAAATAAAAACGTGCTCTAACTACTACTAATGCATGCTAATAAGGGTAAACGTGCTGACACAACATACTAACTTCCCCACCCCACACTTGAATCAAACCGTGTCCTCATGGTACAAAATAGTTTAACGTTCAGGAAGCGTACTCATGCAAGATTCAAAATAAAAGAAAAAAATAACAAATCCTAACTACACTTGGGCTGGGATAGAGCCTAGTTATATGCGCTTTTTAGATCTTAACATTGTGCTTGTTTGCATTATTTTGTATACAAGATTACTGGTTTTCGGTATTTTTGTATTTCAGGATGAAATAGGAGCATAAGTCAGATGCGCGCTAACGGGCGCTTTTAAAGAGTGCAATGCACGACCTGCGGAGCTAGCAGCGTAAAAGGAGATAGGAGATAGCTGATTCAGACTGCAGTGCGCAAAGCAAGTAGCGCAATCAACGTGCGCAGCGAGCCATGCGCAGGATAGCAGCGTTTCTAAATTTTGATCATCATTATTCCTACAAAATCTCCTAGATTTGGGAAGTAGCTAAGATTCTAACGGGCCAAATCTAAGCATTCCTTGGGCTTCAAGACCAGTATATAAAGAGGAGGGAAGCTAGGGTTTGGATATATAGAGATAGATAGAGAGAGAGACATATAGCAACAGAGACACACGAGCTCAAGAAAGCCTGCCATCGAGATTCTGCGTGAACCACCTGCGCCAGCCGAAAACAGCAACCTGCGATTGCGCCGGCTTGCTACTTTTCCTTGGCTGCTTTAGTTTTACTTATTATTTCTATGATGTTTACTTCTAGTATGCTAGCTAAACACCTTCTATCGGTTGGGCATGATTCTATGAAGTATTTCCTTTGAGACTTGTGTTTAATGCTTAGTTCGTCTACTTATAATAATTCTATGCACATGGGTGATAATTAGTTGTGCGAATAAGAGAAGCCTTGAACCGCAATCTTATTCTAACTGCTCGTTATTGTATGTTAAACTGGTTGATAACTTGATGGTGACAACTAGGAGTAACACACTAGGATAATCGGCTACTACTCTGATAGGATTCGTAGTTGCTTAGACTAGTTTCAAGAATTAATAGCTCATGACTTTGATCGGAACATGCGCGCACGTGAGGAAGCCTTGATCGGACGCTAACTTAAGTAGAACTGCACTATAGATGTTTAGAGTCGATGATAAGGGATACATTCATAGAGGATTGTCTGTACCGATACTTTTCATAGTTATAGTACTTAATATCTACTGCCTGCGCACGTATAGTGCAATTCTGCTTTCACTATTGTTCATTCGCGCACCTGCGCAACCCAATCACTCACAACCCTTAATTTCATAAGTTGTAGGTTGCTAGCGAAGACGAGTCTGCCCGCTCCTTGTGGGATCGACCCTGACTTAGCCGCTGTACTAAGTGGAGAAGGAAGGATTAATTTGATGCGTACAACGACGCGCGATCAAATTTTGGCGCCGTTGCCGGGGAGCAACACAGATAAGTTTTAACTAGTTCAAGTTTTCTTTTACAGTAGTTAGTTATTTCTTTTTTAATTTTATTTTTCGTTGGTGTTTCTGACAGTACGCAATCAACATCAGCCTGCGCAACTGCGCAGATTATAGTTGCGCACCGACAGGGGCAACAACCTAGTTGTCTTTTAATTTCGTTTTCTTTAAGTTTAGAACAGGGCATGGAGAATAATAGTGTCATCGGCGATAACTTAGGGGACAGAACCCAGAGGGACCTAACAATGCAAGGGCAGATAACCGCGCAGCTCGGATCAGAGAGGAAGTACAGCGCGAAGTTGATGCTCGGATGGCCGCTGAAGCAGTGTATAATGCGCAACCCGCGCAACAGATCGTGCGACGCAGAATAGTGCGCGAGATGTCGGCTCCAATCACAGTCAACCAACCTTGGCGCATAGTACTTCCACCCGATGGGCATTTTGAACTACGGAGCTCATTCATTCATCATATGCCTAAGTTTCATGGGATGAACAACGAGAACCCGGTCAAGCATGTGCGTGAATTCCTAGTTATCTGCGAGAACATGAAGACCGATGGGGAGAGTGAAGAAGCGTTGAAGCTGAAGGCGTTCCCTTTTTCATTGTGTGATACAGCCAGGCATTGGCTGATGAGCTTACCAGCAGGATCTATTCACACATGGGAGCAGCTCCAGAAGAAGTTCTTGGATAAGTTCTACCCTGCAGCTAAGATCGCGCTACTCAGGAGGGAATTGGCCGCGCCTAGGCAGGGCGTAGGAGAGTCACTATCAGAGTACTATGAGCATTTCAGGGAGCTGGAAGCCAACTGCTATAATCATGGCCTGCCCCAAAATGTGCTGATAGAGAATTTCCTGAACGGGCTACAACCGATGGAACTTAGATTGTTGAATGCATGCGCAGGCGGTGACATATGTAACATGTACCCGGAGGATGTATGGCAGATGATAGAGGATTCTGCAGGACAGGTGAGGCATCAATTTACGCTCGAGAACAGTCGTGCGCGCGCTGTGCATCAGGTGGATTCCAGTGCTGAAATAAAGGAGATGAAAGACATGCTACAGAAGCTGATGAGTGCGCAAGGCACGCAACCAGTTGCGCCGAAGGCATGCGAGTTCTGTACGTCCACTGAGCACAAAACCGACGCATGTCCCATACTTTTCGAGGAATCAGGAGATGTAAATGCTCTAGGAGGATGGGACAATAGAGGACCGCAGAGGCAGAATCAGCTGCGCTTTGGACTAGCCGCAAATGGATTCAGATGGAAGGAAGACAGCAATCTCCAAAGGCAGCCCGCGGAATATCGCACACCACAGCAGGCGCAGCAAGTATACAACCCACCGCACCGCCGCAATGACGCACCAGCACAGAATAACCAGCAACCGCGGCGCTCCTTAGAAGACATAGTGGGTCAGTTAGCAGACACTGTGCGCAAGAATGATGAAAAGTATGACAAGAGGTTCAATTGAGAAGCAGTTGTCGCAGATTGCTACCATGGTTTATGAGCTGAAAAAGAGCGATGGCAACCTACCTTCGCAAGTGATTCAAAACCCTAAGGGAGGAGTTAACGCCGTAACGCTGAGGACTAGGCACACAGTTGGGACAGCTCCGACCGCGAAGGTGCCCGCGCAGCCAGTTGCGCAACCTCCAGAGCCAGCACAGCCGGATGCGCAACCAGCTGCGCAAGCTACAAACCAACAGGGCGTGGCGCCAGGTATGATACAATCAGGAGAAAAGAGTATCAATCGTACTAACGCACCTGCACCTTTTCCTGTGCAAGCACCTTTAGCAAGGAAGGAGGCGCTAGACAAGGAGCTGTATGAATTATTCAGTAAGGTGGAAATAAACAATCCCCTGATTGAGGCAGTTCGGCAGATCCCTAGATACGCCAAGTTCTTGAAGGAGCTGTGCACAAACAAGAGGAGGAAATGCAAGTGCGCACAAGTAATACTTAATGCGCATGCATCAGCAATTGTGCAACACAAGGTACCACCTAAATGCTGGGATCCAGGTACGTTCACCATACCGTGCACCTTAGGTAAGACCACGGTAAGCAACTGCATGATTGATCTCGGTGCATCTATAAATGTGCTTCCTTACTCCTTGTATGTGTCATTGCACCTTGGTCCACTAAAGCCTGCAGGTCTCACCATCCAATTAGTAGATCGGTCGTGCAAACAACCGACGGGTATGATAGAGGACGTTTTTGTCCAAGTGGGAGAGCTGGTGTTCCCAGCAGATTTCTACGTCTTGGAGATGGAGGGTGAGCCGAGCAAGGGAAGCGCGCAAATCCGACTGGGTAGACCATTTTTGATGACTGCGCGCACAAAGATAGACGTGTGGAAAGGTACGCTCTCAATGGAGGTAGATGGCGAGGAGATTCACTTTAACATTTTTAAGGGGATGCAGCATCCTAATGAGGACTCCACAGTGCACGCGTTGGATAGTATGGACGACTTGGTTGCGCATGCACAGTGTGCGTGCGCAACAGGGGAGCCTGCGCCACTGACACAGACAGAGATGGAGGCGCATGATGATGAGCTGAACAGCACAGAACCAGTGTCCAGGCAGGTATATGATCTGGTTAATGTTTGCGCTACTAATAAAATCCTACCTTCTATTGAACAGGCACCCAAAGTTGAGGTGAAGCAATTGCCCGAGCACTTAAAGTACATCTTCCTGGGCAATAAGGACAACCTGCCCGTCATTATAAAGAAAGGATTAGAGGAGGAGCAGGAGGCGCGATTACAGGAGGTGTTGCGCAAGAACCAGCGCGCTATAGGATGGACATTAGCTGACCTGCGCGGAGTGAGCCCTGATGTGTGTATGCACAGAATTCTGCTGGAAAATGGTGCCAAACCATCCAGGGAACCTCAGCGCAGACTGAATCCAATTATGATGGAGGTAGTGCAGAAGGAGATCCTGAAGCTGCTTGACGCAGGAGTAATCTACCCGATCTCAGATAGTAAGTGGGTAAGTCTAGTGCACGTTGTGCCCAAGAAAGGAGGCATCACAGTAGAGGAAAATGCGCAGGGCGAGCTAGTTCCCAAGCGCATACAGACTGGATGGCGCATGTGTATTGACTACAGGAAGCTAAACGCAGTCACACGCAAGGATCACTTCCCGCTACCGTTCATGGACCAGATGCTCGGCCGTTTGGCAGGGAAACCGCACTTTTGCTTCCTGGACGGTTACTTAGGGTAGAATCAGATACCTATAGCTGCGGAGGATCATGAGAAGACAACCTTTACCTGCCCATTCGGTACCTTTTCGTTCCGGCGCATGTCGTTTGGGCTGTGTAATGCGCCAGGTACATTCCAACGCTTAGTCATGAGCATTTTCTCTGATATGATTGGTTTATGTATAGAGGTGTTCATGGATGACTTCTCTATGCATCGTGAGATTTTTGATGCATGTTTGGATAATCTTGATAGGGTCTTAGCGCGCTGCATTACCAAGAACCTAGTTCTCAATTATGAAAAATGTCACTTTATGGTATCACATGGAGTAGCACTAGGACATATTATCTCACAGGAAAGAATTAAGGTTGATAAAGCAAAAATAGATCTTATCTCAAATCTGCCTTATTCCACTAATGTGCGCGACGTTAAGTCATTTCTTGGGCATGCAGGGTTCTACAAGCGTTTTATAAAAGATTTTTCTAAAATATATATTCCCTTGTCTAACCTCCTTCAAAAGGATGTGTGCTTTGAGTTCACTGATGAGTGCAGGAATGCTTTTGATAAGCTGAAGAATGCGCTGACCAGTGCGCCAGTGATGCGCGCACCAGACTGGAACTTACCCTTTGAGCTGATGTGTGATGCAAGTGACTACGCCGTAGGCGCAGTATTGGGTCAGCGCGTGGATAAGAGGCCACACGTTATCTATTATGCGTCGCGCACACTGGACACTGCGCAGAGGAACTACACCACGACTGAGAAGGAACTTCTAGCAATCGTATTTGCGCTGGAGAAGTTCCGCGCATAAGTTCTGGGCGCTAGAGTCATTGTCTACACTGACCACGCCGCTATCCGTTACCTGATGTCCAAGAAAGAGACTAAGCCATGATTGATGCGCTGGTTGCTTCTACTCCAAGAGTTCGATTTAGAGATCAAGGATAAGAAGGGAACGGAAAACACTGTTGCTGATCACCTAAGCAGGATAGTGAAAGAAGAGGAGCCAGGGCAGATCACGGAGACATTCCCTGACGAGCACCTAATGGCGCTGTACGGTAAGGTACCATGGTATGCGCATATTGCAAATTACCTGGTCACAGGTGCGTTTCCCCCTCAGTTCACTAAAGCTCAATGCATGAGGTTAAAACATGAGTCTAAATATTATGTTTGGGATGATCCGTACATGCTTAGAATAGGCCCTGATCAGATCTTGAGGCGATGTGTGCCTGATCATGAGATGAGCTCTGTTTTGAGGTTTTGTCATGCGCACGCGTGCGGAGGACACTTTGGTCCAAAACGCACGAGCAGGAAAATCCTAGATTGCGGTTTTTATTGGCCGCACTTATTTCGTGACTCATATAACCACTGCAGGACTTGTGACAGGTGTCAGCGCATAGGAAATATATCAGCGCGCAACGAGATGCCACAGATGCCAATATTGGTAGACGAAGTGTTCGACTTGTGGAAGATTGACTTCATGGGGCCGTTTCCTCCATCTTTTGGATACGAGTACATACTAGTTGCGGTGGATTATGTCTCGAAGTGGGTCGAAGCTAAGGCCACGCACAAGGATGATGGTAAAACGGTTGTTGAGTTTTTAAGGACTAACATTTTCTGCAGGTACGGAGTGCCTAAGGCAATAATCAACGACCAGGGGACGCACTTCTGCAACAGAATAGTGGCGTAGGTACTAAAGCATTATGGAGTGCGCCACAAGACGTCCACTGCATACCATCCTCAAACGAATGGCCAGGCCGAGGTTTCCAACAGAGAGATTAAGCGCATTCTGGAGAAAACCATGAGACCTACGCGCAAAGACTGGAGCCAATGGCTGGATGATGCACTTTGGGCATATAGGACTGCGCACAAGACACCGATTGGGACTTCACCATTTCGGTTGGTGTATGGAAAAGCGTGCCACCTATCGGTTGAGTTGGAACACAAGGCATACTGGGCCTTGCGCACTTGTAATTTGAACCTCGACGAGGCTGATAAGGAGGGCGCATTTGAATTGAGCCAGCTAGAGGAGCTGCGCCTGGATGCATATGAGGGGCTGCGCGACTACAAAGCACGCACGATAGCATTTCACGATTAGAACATCCTCAGACGCACCTTCGAGCCAGGAGACCAGGTGCTTTTGTTCTCCTCGTGCTTAAAGCTGATGCCCAGGAAGCTGCGTAGCAAGTGGACGGGACCATACACAGTCACTAAGGTTTTCCCATATGGAACAATCGAGTTAGAGAACGAGCGCAAGCAACGTTTTCAGGTTAATGGGCAAAGAGTAAATAAATACTTAGGAGAACCTTGGGATGAGGCCACGCGCGAAGTTGATTTGGCGGAACCAGAGATAGAGGATGCACAGGTTGCTGCGCCAGAGATACAACCTGATGCACCTGAGGGAGAACTGGGAGCTACTGCTTATATATCTTCTCCCTCACTGATTAACCTCGTTACTTATGATGTGTCACATGATTTTGGCCACGCTGACCACCTATCTGTTCCTTTGCGCAGGACTAAGAAAGACATAGCACGCGCGGATGCGCAGGGACGCGCAGGAGCAAGTGTGGGGTGGTCACGTGCGCAAACTTGAGCAAGTAACGAGGTACTGTCGAGCCAACGACGTTAAACAAAGGCACTTGTCGGGAGGTAACCCGACACGTTTTTATTTTTACACGTTTTTTTTAGGATTTGAATTTTTAGCTAGTTCAGGACTTGCTTTTCATTTTCGTTTTCGTAACGCACTTTACTTTTCGTTATCATTTGTCTTAGTTGCATGCATGAGTGCGCTCTCCGTTGCGCTTGAGCATGAGTCATGGGGACACGTCTCTGTTTAAGTATGGGGGGGGGGGGGCGTTACATTTAAATTTCATATTTATCATTGTAGTTTAGCTTAGTTAATGTAGTTAAAGGAAATAGTAGCGGTTGTGCGCTTGTGTGCGGGTTGCACACACCTTTCGACTTGTTTTGTCTAATTCATCCTACATGCGCTACTATAAACCGTTTTAATATAATTTTTTTCGATTTTTGTCTTTTTAGTTTGGATATACAGAGGATGTGGAGTTGACAGAAAAAGCTCTAGAGAGGCGGTTAGTCGTTTTTACTTCGAGATTAAGGTACATGGCTAAAAGCGCATGTAGAGGCCGGTGCTTCGCAACCTTCGGAACAATAGAGCGCGCTCAGCCACGCAATGCCTAAGGCGAATACCTAAAGCGTGGCGAGGTGGGAAAACAGACCACCTTTCTTTTGGAAGTCGAGTGTAGGAAAGTGGGCGCGGGTGTAAACGCATGCGCTGACCTGCGCAAGTAGACCAAGGAGGGAGAGCGGGGCGTTGTTCCATAGCTGCTATCCGAAGGCCGAGACTGGAACCGTTCTGGGAATATAAGAAAAGTGGACAAAGCTGTATAAAAGGAAAGAAACCAGCGTGCGCACACAACTCCATATTAGCGCATGCGCAAGTCCAAAAGTAAGAAAAATCGTCAAGGACGAAAGGCTTCAGTTCCCAAGAAGTTCGCGAATGAATCATGCACCTGAAGAAGCTTGTGCGATTAATTATGCACCAGAAATCGGAGTAGAGACCGACAACCAGGAGCCTATGGAGAGCTATCTCCCAATCATCCAAATTAAATTGCATCCTAGCTGAGAGGTAACAAATTTCGAAGTTATTATATTAAAATTATTGAGGGTATGTGCGCGACGGTGATAGAGCAACACAGGGTGAACCGATGTGCAGATCGCGCATGAGTGTAAGGCTGTGCGCTAGACTTCAGAGAGGTAATTGTATCTGTGCTGAAGTACTTGTTCGGGACGAACAAGGGCAAGTGTGGGGGGTTTGATAGAGCCTAGTTATATGCGCTTTTTAGATCTTAACACTGTGCTTGTTTGGATTATATTGTATACAAGATTACTCGTTTTCGATATTTTTGTATTTCAGGATGAAACCAGAGCATAAGTCAGATGCGCGCTAACGGGCGCTTTTAAAGAGCGCAATGCACGACCTGCGGAGCTAGCAGCGCAAAAGGAGATAAGAGATAGCTGATTCAGACTGCAGTGCCCAAACCAATTGCGCAAAGCGAGTAGCGCAATCAACGTGCGCAGCGAGCCATGCGCAGGATAGCAACGTTTCTAAATTTTGATCATCATTATCCCTACAAAATCTCTTAGATTTTGGAAGTAGCTAAGATTCTCATGGGCCAAATCTAAGCATTCCTTGGGCTTCAAGACCAGTATATGAAGAGGAGGGAAGCTAGGGTTTGGATATATAGAGATAGATAGAGAGAGAGACATATAGCAACAGAGACACACGAGCTCAAGAAAGCCTGCCATCGAGATTCTGCGTGAACCACCTGCGCCAGCCGAAAACAGCAACCTGCGATTGCGCCGGCTTGCTACTTTTCCTTGGCTGCTTTAGTTTTACTTATTATTTCTATGATGTTTACTTCTAGTATGCTAGCTAAACACCTTCTATCGGTTGGGCAAGATTCTATGAAGTATTTCCTTTGAGACTTGTGTTTAATGCTTAGTTCGTCTACTTATATTAATTCTATGCACATGGGTGATAATTAGTTGTGCGAATAAGAGAAGCCTTGAACCGCAATCTTATTCTAACTGCTCGTTATTGTATGTTAAACTGGTTGATAACTTGATGGTGACAACTAGGAGTAACACACTAGGATAATCGGCTACTACTCTGATAGGATTCGTAGTTGCTTAGACTAGTTTCAAGAATTAATAGCTCAGGACTTTGATCGGAACATGCGCGCACGTGAGGAAGCCTTGATCGGACGCTAACTTAAGTAGAACTGCACTATAGATGTTTAGAGTCGATGATAAGGGATACATTCATAGAGGATTGTCTGTACCGATACTTTTCATAGTTATAGTACTTAATATCTACTGCCTGCGCACGTATAGTGCAATTCTGCTTTCACTACTGTTCATTCGCGCACGTGCGCAACCCAATCACTCACAACCCCCAATTTCGTAAGTTGTAGGTTGCTAGCGAAGACGAGTCTGCACGCTCCTTGTGGGATCGACCCTGACTTAGCCGCTGTACTAAGTGGAGAAGGAAGGATTAATTTGACGCGTACAACGATGCGCGATCAAATTTTAGTTATAAGCGCTTTTTAGATCTTAACACTGTGCTTGTTTGGATTATATTGTATACAAGATTACTCGTTTTCGATATTTTTGTATTTCAGGATGAAACAGGAGCATAAGTCAGATGCGTGATAACGGGCGCTTTTAAAGAGCGCAATGCACGACCTACGGAGCTAGCAGCGCAAAAGGAGATAGGAGATAGCTGATTCAGACTGCAGTGCGCAAACTAACTGCGCAAAGCGAGTAGTGCAATCAACGTGCGCAGCGAGCCATGCGCAGGATAGCAGCGTTTCTAAATTTTGATCATCATTATCCCTACAAAATCTCCTAGATTTGGGAAGTAGCTAAGATTCTCACGGGCCAAATCTAAGCATTCCTTGGGCTTCAAGACCAGTATATAAAGAGGAGGGAAGCTAGGGTTTGGATATATAGAGATAGATAGAGAGAGACATATAGCAACAGAGACACACGAGCTCAAGAAAGCCTGTCGTTGAGATTCTGCGCGAACCACTTAGGCCAGCCGAAAACAGCAACCTGCGATTGCGCCGGCTTGCTACTTTTCCTTGGCTGCTTTTGTTTTACTTATTATTTCTATGATGTTTGCTTCTAGCATGTCTAGCTAAACACCTTGTATCGGTTGGGCATGATTCTATGAAGTATTTCCTTTGGGACTTATGTTTAATGCTTAGTTCGTCTACTTATATTAATTCTATGCACATGGGTGATAATTAGTTGTGCGAATAAGAGAAGCCTTGAACTACAATCTTATTCTAACTGCTCGTTATTGTATGTTAAACTGGTTGATAACCTGACGGTGACAACTAGGAGTAACACACTAGGATAATCGGCTACTACTGTGATAGGATTCGTAGTTGCTTAGACTAGTTTCAAGAATTAATAGCTCATGGACTTTGATCGGAACATGCACGCACATTATGTTAAACTGGTTGATAACTTGACGGTGACAACTAGGAGTAACACACTAGGATAATCGGCTACTAGTGTGATAGGATTCGTAGTTGCTTAGACTAGTTTCAAGAATTAATAGCTCATGGACTTTTGATGATGCAGTATGGTAGGTTGACAAAACTAACATATGTGAACAAGGAGCTGCTGCAGCTCAAACAAACAAGCAGTAGCAGATACAGCAGGGGATGCTGCAGCAGGTGCTGGTTCAAGTGCTGTATCAACTGTCCGAGTAGCAGTTATGGCCTTGGTGAGCATTGAAGGTATGGCAGTTGTGTTCTTGCTCTTAGAAGAATTTCTAAAATGCTGTTGAGCATATTCCAGCAAGGTTTACTGGTCAGAGGAAGGAGATTTGCATTGAAGATATAAATCAAATCTAATCTCCTAGATTTTAGGAGATAATTGATCTTGTGGATCAATGGCCTAAACCTGGAAACTGCTTAAAGTGGTGTGGGTATTTAAGCAGAAGGTGTTAGGGCTGAAGAGGGTGATCGAAGCTGAGTGATACACGAGAGTAGACACAGATTTCAGAGAAGGAACTTTCTGGGTGCTACGGACGTTGTTCTTCGAGCAAACACACACGGGCAGAGCGTTGAGCGCAGAGCTGTGGTGAGCATTGCAGAAGAGAATCAGGTCTTGCAGAGACTAATTTGTGCATTGATCTGGAAGCCAATTCAGAGCTTTGGAGCTTGTTGGTTGATCAAAGGCAGCCGCGGAAGAACTGACGGGTGGAAGACTCGTTCGAGGTTCGTGCGGAAGAACTCACTAGTGGCAGGTGGTCACTGAGTGAGGGGGAGTTACTCAGAGTGTGCAGCGCTCTTGGAGAGGTTCGATCGGCTCGGCAGAAGGCCTTGGAGCGACGCGGACATTGTGCTTCAGCTGTGTGTTACAGCTGTTGCTGCAGCAACTCTGCTGAGTAGTGTAGTATAGAATAGGCTAAGTTCTTTGAGAGGATTGTAGCTATTCTAGACTGACATACTGTAGAGGGTGTGCTGACACAAATCAGAGCTTGTTCTGATTGTGTTGTGTGATCCACACGGGGTTAAAGTAGCATAGGTTGCGTGCGTTGTAACCGAGTGTGCTTGGGACCTTTGATTGAGTGGATTGAGGACTGGAGAATAGTCCTCCCCAGACGTAGGCAGTTTGGCCGAACTGGGTGAACAAACCTGTGCCTTTGTTCATTGCTTGCTGAGATTATTTCTTGTGAACAAGAGTGTGCTGCAGCAACTGCTAGTTCACAAATCTGTCTAAGTGAGACGCTGTGAAATTTCAATTGGTATCAGAGCAGGAACTCGACACACAGAGTTAAAAGATCCTACAGTGTCTCTGAAGAAGCCAAGAAAATGAAGGAAGGACAGAGCACAAGCAGACCTCCATTATTGGAAGAGAGCAATTATGGATATTGGAAAGCTAGAATGAAAGCCTTTCTCAGGGCTATTGATGAGAAGACATGGAGAGCTGTTGTGGTTCAGTGGTCTCCTCCAATCACCATGGATGAGCAAGGAGTGACAAGAATAAAACCTGAAGAGCAGTGGACTGCTGAAGAAGGTGCTGCAGCAACTGGTAATTCAAAGGCTCTGAATGCAATTTTTGCTGCAGTTGATGCTAACAATTTCAGGTTGATCTCAAACTGTGACATGGCCAAGCAAGCATGGGAAATTCTGCAAACTGCCCATGAAGGAACTGATAGAGTGAAGCTGTCAAGACTACAGATAATTGCCACACAATTTGAGAATCTGAGGATGCTGGATGAAGAAACAGTCACTGAGTTTAATGCTAAACTCTGTGATCTTGCAAATGAAGCTCATGCTCTTGGTGAGCCCATCCCTGAAGAAAAGCTTATCAGAAAGGTTCTCAGATCATTGCCCACAAAATTCGACATGAAAGTGACAGCTATTGAAGAAGCGCAAAATGTCAGGTTCATGAGGTTGGAAGAGCTGATGGGATCTCTCAAACAATTTGAGATGAAACTGGTCAAAGAGGACACCACTTCCAAGGACAAAAATGTTGGATTGAAAGCTGAAGCAGAAATCAAGCAGACAGTTCCAGATGATCAGATGAGCATGCTTGTTAAGAACCTTGGGAAGCTTCTGAAAAACATGGAATCCAGAACTGAGAGAAGCTCATCCTCACAGAAATTCAGAAGAGGTGGACAAAATAAAAGGAAAGGAAAGGAACCGGCTCAGAGTGAAGACGGAAAGAAAGAAGTGAAGAAAGGAGTCCGATGCTGGAATTGTGCAGGCTACGGTCATCGACAAATCAACTGTACCAGCAAACGGATGAAAAAGAATGCTCTCTCTGCTAGTGGAAGTGAAGATGAGAAAGAGCTGAGTGAAGATGAATGCAACATAGCCAGATACAGGTCTGCTAGAAGAGTCACAAAATCACACAAAAAATTGAACCAGGACCTGCTACAGCAACCTCTACATCACAGTTACAAGAGAGCTTTGAAGTTTAAAAAATGCTACAGCTGTGGTCGCAAAGGTCATATTCAAAGAAACTGTTTCTCAGCTCGTGCCAGAACAGCATCACCCAGGGAATCTGTCAGGCAGAAACATGCGCAGACTCAGCACCTCGCTCTTGTCAGCACAGCTAGCACCTCGGACAAGATCAGCTGGTACTTTGATAGTGGCTGTTCAGGTCATATGACAGGAGAAAGATCCTTTCTGAAGAACATTACTCCCTGTCTGGAACAACGTGTGAAGTTTGGTAATGGTCTGAAAGGAAGAGTTCTGGGAAGAGGAACTTTGGATGTGGAAGGAATGCCATGCTTGAGCAATGTTCTTTTGGTGGAAGGGTTAAAGGCTAATCTCATCAGCATCAGTCAGCTGTGTGATGGGACCAAACAAGTTAAGTTTACAAAAGACTCATGTCAAGTCCTCGACAAATCTGGAAAGTGCATATTGGAAGGAGCCAGATCCAAGAGCAATTGTTACCTTCTCAATGTGAGTTCAAACTCACGGATTCAGAAATGTATGCTGACAAAGGCTGAGGAAATGACCTTATGGCACAAAAGAATGGGACATGTTAACCTGAGAACTCTTAAGAGAATTGCCACAGAAGGGCTGGTCAGAGGAATTCCATTGCTGAAAGGAGAGACAGACTCCATCTGTGGAGATTGTCAGATTGGAAAACAGAAGAAGGCCTCACATCCTCGAGTCAAAGATATTGGTACCACCAGGCCTCTTCAGTTGATTCACATGGATCTGATGGGACCAATGGAAGTCGAGAGCCTAGGCAAGAAGAGGTATGCATTTGTCTGTGTTGATGACTATTCTAGATTCACTTGGATTGATTTTATCAGAGAAAAATCAGATACTGTGAGTGTCATTGTGTCACTGGTGTCTCGGCTAGAGCAAGAGAAGAATCTTAGAATCAGCAGCATTCGCAGTGATCATGGCAGAGAATTTGAAAACAAAGACATGGATGAATTCTGTCAACAAAGGGGTATAACACATCAGTACTCCTCTCCCATTACCCCTCAGCAAAATGGTGTGGTGGAACGGAAGAATCGAACAATTCAAGAAATGGCCAGAGTGATGATCCATGCTAAGAGGATTCCTCTGAAATTCTAGGCAGAGGCCATGAATACTGCATCATCAATAGAGTCACATTGCGGAGGGGAACAAAGCAGACCTGCTATGAGCTCTGCAATCAGAAAAAACCCACGGTTAAATACTTCCATATCTTTGGAAGTGACTGCTTCATTCTGAGAGACCGGGAGTATAGAAAGAAACTTGATCCGAAGAGTGATCCTGGAATGTTCTTGGGTTACTCAACAAATAGCAGGGCATATCGTGTTTTCAACCAGCGAACAAAGACCGTCATGGAGTCCATAAATGTGGTTGTAAATGATACAGACGAAGCATCTATCTCTGATTCTGACACTGGTGAAGAAGACTCTGATCCTGAAGAAATGCTTGATAGACAGACCAGAGGTGAACAAGCTGCGACTTCAGCAGATGCTACAGCAAGTACTGAAGCAGAAATTCTAGATGACCAATCAGAAAGCCTGTCTGACGATTTTCACACTGAGCCTCCCGATCCACCTTCAAGGCAACCCCCAAAGAAGATACAGAAGGATCATCCCTTGACGAATGTGATTGGGGATCCCTCAGACAGAAGAAGAACCAGAAGTCATGCCTATCTTAATACATGTTTCATGTCTAGCATTGAACCAAAGAATTTCAAGGAGGCCATGAGTGATGAATTCTGGGTTATGGCTATGCAGGAGGAATTGGCAGAGTTTGAAAGACATGATGTTTGGGATCTGGTGGACAGACCAATCGGGGTTAACATTATAGGCACAAAATGGGTGTTCAAAAACAAAACTGATGAAAAGGGCAACATTACACGAAATAAAGCCAGACTGGTTGACCAGGGATATTCTCAGATTGAGGGTCTAGACTTTGATGAAACATTTGCTCCAGTAGCTCGCCTGGAGGCTATCAGACTGCTGCTTGCAATGTCTTGCTGCTTGGGGTTCAAATTATATCAAATGGATGTTAAAAGTGCGTTCTTGAACGGAGAGCTCTCTGAAGAAGTTTATGTCTCTCAACCAAAAGGCTTTGAAGATCCTCATCATCCAGAACAGGTGTACAAGTTGAAGAAAGCTTTATATGGACTAAAACAGGCTCCTCGGGCATGGTATGAGCGGTTGACAGTTTTCTTGGAAAAACATGGGTACAACCGAGGGGGAGCTGACAAAACCTTGTTTGTCAAAAGAACTCAGTCTGATGTGATCATTGCTCAAATTTATGTGGATGATATTGTCTTTGGATCCAAGTCCCAGCACCTGGTGAAGCAGTTTGTGAAACACATGCAGCAAGAATTTCAAATGAGCATGGTGGGAGAACTTTCATATTTTCTTGGTTTGGAGATTACTCAGAAAATGGATGGGATCTTTATTGCTCAAAGTAAATACAGCAAGTCTCTTGTGAAGAAATTCTAGCTCGACTCGGCAAGTCACAAGCGTACTCCTGCTGCCACTCATGTGAAAGCCATCAAAGATGAGCACGGTTTGGAAGTGAGTCAAACTGTCTACAGAAGCATGATTGGAAGCTTGCTTTACCTGACTGCCAGCCGCCCTGACATTTCCTATGCAGTAGGAGTCTGCGCCAGATTTCAAGCCTATCCCAGAGACAGTCATATGCAGTTGGTCAAGCGTATCATTCGGTATGTTGGCGGGACTGTGGGCTATGGCTTGTGGTACACTAAAGACACAAAAGCTAATCTGGTCGGATACAGTGATGCAGACTGGGCAGGGTGCTCAGAGGACAGGAAGAGCACTTCGGGCGGATGTTTCTTCTTGGGGAATAACTTGGTCTCTTGGTTCAGCAGAAAACAGAATAGCATTTCTCTATCCACTGCCGAGGCTGAGTACATTGCTGCTGGGAGCTGCTGTGCACAAATGTTGTGGATGAAGCAAATGTTGAGTGAGTATGGGATTGCTCAAGCTGAAATGACTCTCTACTGCGACAATATGAGTGCCATCAGCATATCCAAGAACCCGGTTCAGCACAGCAGAACTAAGCACATTGACATTCGTCATCACTTCATTCGTGATCTTGTTGAAAAGAAAGTTATCTCGCTCCAGCATGTTGTGTCTGCCAAACAGCTTGCTGATATCTTCACCAAAGCTCTGGATGCAGCCCGGTTTGAAGATCTGAGAGCCTCTCTCGGGCTCTGTGTGTTGTCCCCATAAGTCCTCCGTGTCACATCCTCCCTTGTCATTTGTTCCAAAAAGGGGGAGGAGAAAGAGCAGGCTAAGAAGTAGAATTTCTCAAGTTAGATTTCTGGTGGTTTTGTCAAAATGCTAAGGGGGAGATTGATGATGCAGTATGGCAGGTTGACAAAACTAACATATGTGAACAAGGAGCTGCTGCAGCTCAAACAAACAAGCAGTAGCAGATACAGCAGGGGATGCTGCAGCAGGTGCTGGTTCAAGTGCTGTATCAACTGTCCGAGTAGCAGTTATCGCCTTGGTGAGCTTTGAAGGTATGGCAGTTGTGTTCTTGCTCTTAGAAGAATTTCTAAAATGCTGTTGAGCATATTCCAGCAAGGTTTACTGGTCAGAGGAAGGAGATTTGCATTGAAGATATAAATCAAATCTAATCTCCTAGATTTTAGGAGATAATTGATCTTGTGGATCAATGGCCTAAACCTGGAAACTGCTTAAAGTGGTGTGGGTATTTAAGCAGAAGGTGTTAGGGCTAAAGAGCGTGATCGAAGCTGAGTGATACACGAGAGTAGACACAGATTTCAGAGAAGGAACTTTCTGGGTGCTACGGACGTTGTTCTTCGATCAAACACACACGGGCAGAGCGTTGAGCGCAGAGCTGTGGTGAGCATTGCAGAAGAGAATCAGGTCTTGCAGAGACTGATTTGTGCATTGATCTGGAAGCCAATTCAGAGCTTTGGAGCTTGTTGGTTGATCAAAGGCAGCCGCGGAAGAACTGACGGGCGGAAGACTCGTTCGAGGTTCGTGCGGAAGAACTCACTAGTGGCAGGTGGTCACTGAGTGAGGGGGAGTTACTCAGAGTGTGCAGCGCTCTTGGAGAGGTTCGATCGGCTCGGCAGAAGGCCTTGGAGCGACGCGGACATTGTGCTTCAGCTGTGTGTTACAGCTGTTGCTACAGCAACTCTGCTGAGTAGTGTAGTATAGAATAGGCTAAGTTCTTTGAGAGGATTGTAGCTATTCTAGACTGACATACTGTAGAGGGTGTGCTGACACAAATCAGAGCTTGTTCTGATTGTGTTGTGTGATCCACACGGGGTTAAAGTAGCATAGGTTGCGTGCGTTGTAACCGAGTGTGCTTGGGACCTTTGATTGAGTGGATTGAGGACTGGAGAATAGTCCTCCCCAGACGTAGGCAGTTTGGCCGAACTGGGTGAACAAACCTGTGCCTTTGTTCATTGCTTGCTGAGATTATTTCTTGTGAACAAGAGTGTGCTGCAGCAACTGCTAGTTCACAAATCTGTCTAAGTGAGACGCTGTGAAATTTCAACTTTGATCGGAACATGCGCGCACGTTAGGAAGCCTTGATCGGACGCTAACTTAAGTAGAACTGCACTATAGATGTTTAGAGTCGATGATAAGGGATACATTCATAGAGGATTGTCTGTACCGATACTTTTCATAGTTATAGTACTTAATATCTACTGCCTGCGCACGTATAGTGCAATTCTGCTTTCACTACTGTTCATTCGCGCACGTGCGCAACCCAATCACTCACAACCCCCAATTTCGTAAGTTGTAGGTTGCTAGCGAAGACGAGTCTGCACGCTCCATGTGGGATCGACCCTGACTTAGCCGCTGTACTAAGTGGAGAAGGAAGGATTAATTTGACACGTACAACGACGCGCGATCAGGCTGCCTCCTGAGGAGCGCACTTTTTTAACGTCGTTGGCTCGACGGTGCCTCTCATCATCCGTCCTTTACCGTCTCAGCGAGCTCGAACTTCACATCAGGTGGGATATCCTCAAAAAGGAACATCTTTTTTCAGCAGTCGAGACTCTAGCAATGCTATCTGCAAAAAGTCTCTAACAAGCTTGAGATAAAATCTAACTAATTTTGAATAAAATCCAGCATATTCAAGGAAAGACATGATACCACGCTGGTAAGTAGAAAAAGGAAATTTACGAATCAAATCAGTTTTTCTTTTGTGAGGTTGGATGCCTTCCTCATGCTGCATAACTAACTTGCGCGCCACATCCTCAATAATGTCCTACGCATGTATTCCTGCAATGTTAGGTGGGTACTGCATAGACTTATACATGTTAAATTTAATTACTTCCCCGTCTACGTCCATGAAGAGATCACCCGTAAATCTATCAATCTTCGTCTTGGCAGTCACCATGAAGGGTCTTCCTAATAGAATGGGTGAAGTGTCTATCGTTCCGTCACCCTCCATTTTCATCTCTTAAAAGCTGCAAGGAACACAAGTTTCCCTAAATGCACTAACACGTCAACTACAATACCCTCTGGCTTACTACATGATCTATCCGCTAGTTGAATAATCAAGTCAGTGGGTTTCAGAGGACCAATACGCAATGCTCGATATAAAGAGTAAGACAACACATTAACTGATGCACCTAAATCCAACATACAATTATCAATTTTGGATTTATCAGTGATGCATGAAATTGTAAATGTACCTAGATCCCTACATTTTTGTGCTGCCTGGCACTGAAGAATGGTTGAGATGTTTTTCCTCAGATTCACCTACTCAGGTTCGAGTCCTCCTCCTTAAGGGCCTTAGCATATTTCGGAATCCGCTTGATCGCGCGTCGTCGTGCGCGTCAAATATAATCCTTCCTCTCCCACTAGTACAGCGGTTAAGTAAGGGTCGATCTCCACAGGGAGTAAGCAGTGAGTCTTAGCCAGTAACCTACACTTAAGAAAACGGGGGTTGCGTGAGTGATTGGGGGTTTTGCGCGATGCGCGAGTAGCAGTGAATATCGTAACGCAGGAAATTGCACTAGACGTGCGCAAGCAGTAGAGATGAAGTACTATCTTTATGAGAAGTGCTGGGCAGACAATCCTCTATGAATGCATTCCTTATCATCGACTCTAAACATCTATAGCTTGTGGTTTACTTGGGTTAGTGTCCGGTAAAGGCTTCCTAACACGTGCGCATGTTCCGTTCAAAGTTCATGTGCTATTAATCCTTAGAACTAGACTAAACAGCTGCGAATCCTGTCACAGTAGCAACTGCCTATCCTAACTCGTTACTCCTAATTGTCACGGTAAGTTTGCGGTTCAAGGCTTCCCCTACGCATGCAACTAGTTTAACAGGTGACAAGCAAGCAACACAAGTAAGTTTGCGGTTCAAGGCTTCCCCTACTCATGCAACTAACTGTCTCAGCGCGCACAGAATTAATACAAGTAAATAAACTATGCATTAAGCTCAAGTCTCAAAGGTAATACATCATAGGTTCATGCCCGACCAACACTAAGTGTTTAGCTAGACATGCTAGTGGTAAACATCATAAAATAGTAAGTAATAACTACTGAATCCAAGAAAACGGTAGCAAACAGTGCGTGCAGTGTCTTCTCTCGGCTGGCGCAGTCGGCTGGCGCAGATCTCCTCAATAAGTCCGTGTGTTTTCCAGTTCTGCCGCACAGTGCCTCCTTGCGTCCTCTGGTGCCTCTGGAACAACAGTTGTTTCCGAACTCCCTGAAACCCTAGACTTACTTCCTTTATATAGGAGGTTCAACTTTCGGCAACTTCCAAATCTGGTCACTGGGAATTTGCGCCTGGCGCACGGCATTGGTTGGCGCAATCGGGTAGCGCACCTCTGCTGTCTTTCGCCATTTCTTCTTCTGTTTGCGCCGCTAGCTCCGCAGGCTGATCTTTCACTCCTAGAACGCTGCCTGTTAGCGCGTATCCGACTCAAGGACTCGTTCTGACCTGATATACAAAAACATTGGAAACGAGTAATCTTGCTCATGAAATATTGCAAACAAGCATAGGGTTATGACCTAAATAATGTGTATAACTAGGCTCTATCAAACCCCCCACACTTGCCCCTTGTTCGTCCCGAACAAGTACTGAAACGCGGATACAATTACCTTTTCTGGAGACTAGCGCACAGCCTTGCATTCTCGCGCAAAATGCACAGTCACTCAGCTTGTGCTGCTCTATCACCTGCGCACAACTGCACTCAATAGTTCTAATATAATAATCCCGAAATTTCATTACCTCTCAGCCGGGATGAAGATCTTTGGATGACTGGGAGATAGCTCTTCTTAGGCTCCTGGTTGTCAGCTCCCGCTCCGAAGATAGGTATATGGTTTCTTGCGCGAGCTTCTTCCAGTGCGTGATTCGTTCGCACACTTCCTGGGAACCTGAGCCCTTTGATGATATCCTTTTGGTCTTGCGCACGCAGGTACTAAGTAGTGCGCATGCTGATTCTTTGTAACGCAAATCATCTGCTTCTGCTGGTATTTTTCTTTTGTACAGCTTCCTTTCCAATTTGTTTCATTCCCAGAACAGTTCCAATCTCAGCCTTCGGATAGCAGCTATGGAACTCGTTCCGCTCTCCCTCCTTGGTTTGTCTCCGCCGGTCAGCGCACGCGTTTACATCCGCGCCCGCCTTCCTTAGCTGGATTTCCAGAGAGAAGGTGGTCTGTTTTCCCACCTTGCCACGCTTTGGGTATTTTGCCTTTGGCATCTGCGTGACTGAGCGCGCTCTTTTGTTCCGAAGGTTGCGAAGCACCGGCCTCCACTCGCGCACTCGACCATATACCTCGCCTTCGAAGCACAAGCGACTAACCGCCTCTCTGGAGCATTTCTATCAACTCCACATCCCCTGTATATCCCAACTGACAGGAGCAGAAAAAACGAAAAAATTATGCTAAAACAGTAGAGAACGGCGCACGCAATACGGATAGCGCAAAACAAGCTGGAGCGCATGCGCATCCTGCACCTTAGCGCACTACTGCTACTAATTCTCTTCAACTTAAACTAGGCTATACTAAAAATGCTCAAAACATGAAATGTAAGAGTAACGCCCCCCCCCCCCCCCCCCCCCCCAACACTTGAACAGAGACGTGTCCCCAGGACTCAAGCTCAAGCGCACGGAGGCTGCGCACATGCATGCAATGCAACGAAAATAAAGAACAGAAAAGGGAACACAAATAGTCACACAAAATATAGCAAGGGAGTCACAGAATGTATGGCACAAATATTCAGCACACATAATTGTCAACTAGACGCAGCAAAAATAAAAGACACCACCCTAAAGAAAATCACTGCGCCTGCCCAAAGCCTTAGAAGTCCTCCGAGCTAGAATCAGCTGCTGACCCATGCGCCTCATCCTCTGAAGAATCAGTCATGGAGTCGGTGCTGGAGGATGGTGGCACAATGGTGAGGGGGTCAGGCTGCTCGTCCTCGGAAAGTGACTCCCATATGGAATCGGAGTCTATGTTGGGAAAGTTAATGGGGGACTCCGGAACAGAAGGCCGGGCAGGGGAAGCTACTGGTGATGGTACCGGTGCTGGTTCAGGTTCAGGTGTGGGCTCTGCTGCTGGGGCTGCTGGTTCTGGTGCGGGCTCTGCTGGGGCTGGGGCTGGGGCTGGTGCTGGAGCTGCTGGGGCAGGGGCTGGAGAAGGTGATGCTGGGGCTTCTGGGGTTCGGGTAGGAGGTGGATGGTGCAGGCTGAGGAGAGGGGGAATCGCATCTCCAAATTTCCACCCGGATGGTGGACTCATACTTAAATCTGCCCCCTCTGGCGCTAAGTATTCGAGCACGCGCATGACGTTGAACAACATGCGCTGCTCGGCAGTGGCTTCCTCAGGCGCCTCCTCAGTCTCGGTCCTTGGGCGCTTGGCAGGTGCACGAGGGGGAGAATCCTCGATGGAAATGGTCACTGGCTCCCCCTGTGGTGCACGGGCCCGCTGGTGCGCTCCAGTCTGCGCCCGGGTCCTTGGGCGCCTGACTAGAGGCACCTCTGGTTCTAGGGCCTCCTCCATCTCTTCATCTGCTGCGGCGGCTGCTGCTGCGGCGGCTGCTGCGCCCTGTGCACTGCTCTCTGCTCTGGCCCGCGCACTGCTCTCAGCTCTGGCCCGCGGTGGTCTGGCTGGCTGCAGACGGTAGCACCACTCTAGTGTGCCATCGTCCCGAACGGCTACCGCCCTGATTTGCAGCATGTGGGCGCGGTCCAGAGGTATAGGCTGCACCAAGGTGTGCTCTGGCACCTCGGGCTCTCCATGTAAGGCCCGCAGCAGGTGCGTGATAAGGCCTCCACACGTCAGCGGCCCCCTCATGCTGACGCGGCTCCAATGGTGCACCATGTTCAGGATGAACAGCACCTTCCGCTCATAATACAGCCCCGTCAAAATCTCCATATCCAGGAGGCTGATCTTTGGCGCGCCGTTGAAACGGCCAATGACTGCATAGGCGACTATGCGCCACAAGTAGAACAGCCACGGGTCGCGCAGCTCTCGGCCCCTGCTGCGCCCCGCGGCGAATGCTGGCCCTGTTGCCATGTCCCTCCAAGCCTCCTGGTTATTGTGCGTGTCTAACTCCTCCTCACGCACCTTGGCGCACCCGAATGCGCGCCTCAGCCTCCTTTCCGAGGCTATGAACCAGACACCCCTGTGTCTATATCTGATCTCCCTGTCCCCTGCCTCCATAGACGCCAGGAACTCACACGTATCCTCCTGGTCTGACGCGCTGCGGAGGTCCATAAGCGCCTCCCAGCCGGCGATCGCTAGCCTCTGCGCCACGAGGTCCTCCAATCCTACCTCGCGCAGGAAGTCTCGGCATATGTACGGTGTCCCGTACATGTCCAGGCTGATGAATGCTGCATACTTGTTAGCGAAAGCCGCTGGGGTCACCTGGTCTGCGGCGGGTCTCATCTTGCGCTGAGCTCCGGTCAGTCGCGGTCAATGCTCCCCAAAACCCTAAATTCGAAACTGCTCAGAAACCTCTGAAACTTGCACCGAACGAGCGCCTAATGGTCGCCTACTCAACGCACAAAACAGCACTCCAAGCCGCGCACTCTAGCCTGGTGCGATTTCAAAACCCTAAAACTGTCTTCTCCGCGCAAACCCTAACAGAAGCGGCTCAAAGCGGAATCGGAGGTTACCTGGGTGCTGTGCGGTCGTGTTGTCCTTGAATCTCTTAAGACGGACGGTGGGTTGGGCGCTGATCGACGGCAGAGGTCTGAAGGCGGGAGCTTGTGTGTAACGGTCGAGTGAAAAAGTGCTGGGAAATTTCTAAGTCTGGCCTTATATACCCCCCTCTGGCTAGCGCAACGGACCTGCGCATTGATAGGCGCACGGTCCTGCGCACTTGTGTGACTAAAAACTACCAAACCTTAATCTAACTAAAAACACTCAAAAAAAACAAAACAAGCAGAATAAAATGTGCCAAATTAAAACGTGTCGGGTTACCTCCCGACAAGTGCCTTTGTTTAACGTCGTTGGCTCGACGGTACCTCGTTACGTGCCAAGAAGTGCGTCTGCAGCCCCCCCCCACTCTTGCTCCTGAGTGTCCTTGCGCCAGTGCTTGTGTTATGATCTCATTGGTCCTGCGCAAAGGATACAAGGGAGGGTCAGCATGTGATACATTATTCGTAATAAAGGTAGATGCAGAGGAAGAGGAGATATAGGCGATGGGTGCTAGTTCTCCCTCTGAAACATCTGGTGGTGCGTCTGGCGCAGCAGCTTGCGCGTCCACTATCTCTGGCTCGGCCAAGTCAATGTTGCGTGTTGCGCCATCCCAAGGTTCGCCCAAGTACCGTTTGACTCTCTGCCCGTTAACCTGAAAACGATGCTGGTGCCCGTCTTCTAATTCAATTGTGCCGTAGGGGAAAACCTTGGTGACGGTGTATGGTCCCGTCCACTTGCTGCGCAACTTCCCAGGCATGAGCTTCAGGCGCGATGAAAATAACAGTACCTGGTCTCCTGGTTCAAATGTGCGCCGGAGGATATGCCTGTCATGAAACGCCTTGGTGCGCGCTTTGTAATCGCGCAGTCCCTCATAGGCGTCTAGGCGCAGCTCTTCGAGTTCGCTCAGCTCAAATGCGCGTTCCTTTCCTGCCTCCTCCAAGTTCAAGTTGCAAATACGTAAAGCCCAATATGCCTTGTGCTCGAGCTCTACTGGCAGGTGGCATGCCTTCCCATAGACCAGCCGGAATGGTGAGGTTCCAATGGGCGTCTTGTGTGCAGTGCGGTATGCCCATAGCGCATCATCCAGGCGCTGGCTCCAATCCTTGCGCGACGGCCTAACAGTCTTTTCCAAGATGCGCTTGATCTCTCTGTTAGAAACTTCGGCCTGTCCATTTGTCTGCGGATGGTAAGCGGTGGACGTCTTGTGGCGCACCCCATAGTGCTTGAAAACTTGCGCCACAACCCTGTTGCAGAAGTGCGTCCCCTGGTCGCTGATAACTGCCTTAGGCACTCCGTACCTGCAAAATATGTTAGTTCTGAGAAAATCAGCGACAGTCTTACCATCATCCTTGCGTGTGGCCTTAGCTTCGACCCATTTGGATACGTAATCCACGGCCACCAGTATGTACTCGTAGCCGGCAGATGGGGGAAATGGACCCATGAAGTCGATTCCCCAAACATCGAATACTTCATCCACCAGAATCGGGGTCTGCGGCATCTCGTTGTGCGCGGAGATTCCTCCAGTGCGCTGGCACCTGTCACACTTCCTGCAGTGGTCATAGGCATCTCTGAATAGGTGCGGCCAGTAGAATCCGCAGTCCAAGAGCTTCCTGCTCGTGCGCTTGGGACCGAAATGTCCTCCACAGGCGTGCGCATGACAAAACAGCAACACAGAATTAATCTCATGGTCAGGCACGCAACGTCTTAATATCCGATCTGGACCTATTCTAAGCATGTAAGGATCATCCCAAAGATAATGCTTGGACTCATGTTTCAATCGCATGCACTGAGTTTTATTGAAATGAGGAGGGAACGCACCTGTGACCAGGTAATTTGCGATATGCGCATACCATGGTACCTTACCTGTTAGCGCCATCAGATGCTCGTCAGGGAATGTCTCCTTGATCTGCCCTGGCTCCTCATCCTTTATGATCCTGCTCAGGTGATCAGCGACGGTATTTTCTGTGCCCTTCTTATCTTTGATTTCTAAGTCGAATTCCTGAAGCAGAAGTACCCAGCGCATCAGGCGCGGCTTGGTCTCTTTCTTGGACATGAGGTAGCGGATAGCTGCGTGGTCCGTGTAGATGATGACTCTGGCGCCTAGAACATATGCTCGGAACTTCTCCAGCGCAAATACAATTGCCCGAAGCTCCTTCTCCGTGGTGGTGTAGTTCTTCTGCGCGGAGTCCAGTGTGCGCGATGCATAGTAGATGGCATGCGGCTTCTTGTCCTCGCGCTGCCCCAAGACTGCTCCTACTGCGTAGTCACTTGCGTCACACATCAGCTCGAATGGCAGGTTCCAGTCTGGTGCGCGCATCACTGGCGCACTGGTCAGCGCTTCTTTCAGCTTATCGAACGCCGCCCTGCACTCATTAGTAAAATCGAAGCACACGTCTTTTTGCAACAGGTTAGACAGGGGCATGCAAATTTTAGAGAAATCCTTAATAAAACGCCTGTAAAACCCAGCATGCCCTAAGAACGATTTCACGTCGCGCACGTTGGTGGCATAAGGCAGATTAGAAATAATATCTATCTTAGCCTTGTCTACCTTAATACCCTCCTCTGAAATAATATGACCTAGTACTACCCCGTGCGTAACCATGAAATGACATTTCTCGTAGTTTAGCACTAAGTTCTTAGAGATGCAGCGCGCTAAGACTTTATCTAGATGTGTTAAGCATGCATCAAAGGTACTCCCATACACAGTGAAATCATCCATGAACACTTCTATGCATATACCAATCATATCAGAGAAAATGCTCATGACAAGGCGTTGGAATGTACCTGGCGCGTTGCACAGCCCAAAAGACATACGCCGAAACGCAAATGTTCCGAAGGGGCATGTGAACGTGGTCTTCTCTTGATCCTCCGCAGCTATGGGTATCTGATTGTAACCTGAATATCCGTCCAAAAAACAAAAGTAAGGCTTACCTGCCAAGCGATCCAGCATCTGGTCCATGAAGGGTAGCGGGAAGTGGTCCTTGCGCGTTACAGCGTTCAGCTTCCTGTAGTCGATGCACATGCGCCAGCCAGTTTGTATGCGCTTGGGAACTAGCTCGCCCTGCGCATTCTCCTCCACTGTGATTCCTCCTTTCTTTGGCACAACGTGCACCGGGCTGACCCATTTGCTGTCTGAGATTGGGTAAATGACCCCTGCGTCAAGCAACTTCAGGACTTCCTTTTGCACTACCTCCATCATATTTGGGTTTAACCTGCGCTGAGCCTCCCTGGATGGTTTGGCACCATCTTCCAACAGAATCCGGTGCATGCACACGTCTGGGCTCACTCCGCGCAGATCCGCAAGAGTCCATCCAATAGCGCGCTGGTTCCTGTGCAGCACCTGTTGTAAACGCGCCTCCTGCTCTTTTTCCAATCCCCTCTTGATGATCACTGGCAGGGTGTCCTCATCTCCCAAGAAAATGTACTTGAGGTGCTCCGGGAGTTGCTTCAGTTCGATCTTGGGTGCCTGGTCAATAGAGGGCAAGATTTTGTTAGCGGTGCAAATATGAACTATATCAAGTACCTGTGTGGGTGCTGGTTCAGCACTGCTTAGCTCCTCCTCTTGCTCCTCCAGCTCTGCCTGTGTCAGTAGCTCTGGTCCTATGGTTGCGCTCGCACACTGCGCTTCTGTGACTAAATCGTCAAAGCTGTCCATTGCATGCACAGTAGCGTCCTCATGTGGGTGTTGCATCCCTTCGAAGATGTTGAAATGGATTTCTTCGCCATCTACCTCCATGGAGAGCGTGCCCCTCCACACGTCTATCTTCGTGCGCGCAGTCATCAGAAACGGTCTGCCTAGGAGGATCTGCGCACCGCTGGCGCTTGATTCACCCTCCATTTCAAGCACATAAAAGTCTGCTGGGAACACCAGCTCTCCTACTCGAACTAGGACATCTTCTATCATGCCTGCAGGTTGTTTGCACGATCTATCTGCTAGCTGAATTGTGAGACCTGCAGGTTTTAGTGGTCCAAGGCGCAAGGTCGCATAGAGAGAATATGGTAATAAATTGATTGATGCGCCTAAATCGATCATGCAGTTGCTTACCGTGGTTTTACCTAAGGTGCAAGGGATAGTGAATGTACCTGGATCTCGGCACTTAGGTGGTACCTTTTGTTGCACGATTGCTGAGGCCTGCGCATTTAGCATTACCTGTGCGCATTCGCCTGTCCTTCTTTTATTTGTGCACAGCTCTTTTAAAAACTTCGCATACCTGGGAATCTGTCGAATAGCTTCTATGAGAGGTATGTTGATTTCCACCTTGCTGAACAGCTCATATAGTTCCTTGTCCAGTGCTTCTTTTCTCGCCAGTGGTGCCTGTACAGGGAAAGGAGCAGGTATGTTAGTACAATTTTTGTCCTTGTTTATCGAGTGAGACATACCTGGCGCTTTGCCCTGCTGGTTCGCGGTTGGCGCTTCTGATTGCGCCTCTGGCTCTGGTTGCGCATTCTGAGCTGCTGAATCTGGGACTTGCGCAACTGGTTGCGCGGGCGCCTGCGCGGTCTGCTCTGTTCCCACTGTGCGCCCAGTCCTCAGTGTTACTGCATTAACTCCTCCCTTAGGGTTCTGAATCACTTGCGAAGGCAGGTTGCCATCGCTCTTTTTCAGCTCATACACCGTGGTTGCAATTTGTGATAGATGCTTTTCTATGGATTCGAACCTCTTGTCATACTTTTCGTCATTCTTGCGCACTGTGTCTGCTAGCTGCCCCATGATATCTTCCAAGGATCGCTTTGGTTGCTGATTGTTCTGCGCTGGTGCGTCTGTGCGGCGATGCGGTGGATTGTAGGGTGCAGCTTGTTGCGTCTGCTGTGGCGCGCGCTGATCAGTGGGCTGCCTCTGGAAATTGTTCTCTTCTCTCCATCTGAATCCATTTGCAGCAAGCCCAAAGCGCGGCTGATTCTGCCTCTGCGGTCCTCTGTTGTCCCATCCTCCAAGGGCATTTACGTCTCCAGTTTCTTCAAAAAGTGTTGGGCATTCGTCTGTCTTGTGCTCAGTGGACCTGCAGAATTCACATACCTTTGGCGCAACTGGTTGTGCGCTCTGCGCACTCATCAGCTTCTGCAGCATGGCCTTCATTTCTTGGATCTCAGCGCTTGCCTCTACCTGATGCACAGAACGATTACGACTACTTTCAAGTGTCAGTTGATGTGTTACCTGCCCAGCAGAATCTTCTATCAGCTGCCATGCATCCTCCGGGTACATGTTGCAAATGTCCCCTCCTGCGCATGCATTCAGTAGTCGCAGCTCCATGGGCAGCAGTCCATTCAGAAAGTTCTCTATCAGCACATTCTGAGGAAGCCCGTGATTGTAGCAGTTGGCTTCTAGCTCCCTGAAACGCTCGTAGTATTCTGACAGAGACTCCCCTGCGCTCTGCCTTGGCGCGGCCAATTCCCTTCTGAGCAGCGCAATCTTCGCTGCTGGATAAAATTTGTCTAAGAACTTCTTCTGCAGCTGCTCCCATGTGTGAATAGATCCTGCAGGTAAATTCATTAGCCAGTGTCTAGCTATATCACTTAATGAAAATGGGAATGCCTTCATTTTTAGCGCTTCATCGTTCTCCCCTTCGGTCTTCATGTTTTCGCAAATGACCAGGAACTCTCGCACATGCTTGACTGGATTTTCATTGTTCATCCCGTGGAACTTGGGCATGTGATGGATGAGTGAGCTCCTTAGCTCGAAGTGACCGCCTGGTGGAAGCACGATGCACCATGGCTGGTTAACAGTGATAGGGGCCGACATCTCGCGCACTGTCCTGCGCCTCGCGACTGGACGAACGGGTGGCGCAATGTATGGTTCAGCGGCCATCCGTGCGTCGACCTCACGCTGCACTTCCTCTCTGAATAGGGCTGCGCGGTTATGTGCCCTTGCTTCCTCTGGGGTTCTGTCTCCCAGGTTATCTCCAACCACACTGTTATCCTCCATGTCCTGATCCAAACTCAAGAAACGAAATTAAATGGCAACGAAGTTGTTGCGTCTGTCAGTGCGCAACTAGAATCTGCGTAGCGCAACTGTTTCAAGGTTGCGCAGGCGGATGTGATTGTGCGCTGTCAGAAACAACAACGAGAAAACAAAACAAAATGAAATAACTAGTTACTAAAATGAGAAATGTAAGCTAGCTAAAACTTAGCTGTGTTGCTCCCCGGCAACGGCGCCAAAATTTGATCGCGCGTCGTCGTGCGCGTCAAATATAATCCTTCCTCTCCCACTAGTACAGCGGTTAAGTAAGGGTCGATCTCCACAGGGAGCAAGCAGTGAGTCTTAGCCAGTAACCTACACTTAAGAAAACGGGGGTTGCGTGAGTGATTGGGGGTTTTGCGCGATGCGCGAGTAGCAGTGAATATCGTAACGCAGGAAATTGCACTAGACGTGCGCAAGCAGTAGAGATGAAGTACTATCTTTATGAGAAGTGCTGGGCAGACAATCCTCTATGAATGCATTCCTTATCATCGACTCTAAACATCTATAGCTTGTGGTTTACTTGGGTTAGTGTCCGGTAAAGGCTTCCTAACACGTGCGCATGTTCCGTTCAAAGTTCATGTGCTATTAATCCTTAGAACTAGACTAAACAGCTGCGAATCCTGTCACAGTAGCAACTGCCTATCCTAACTCGTTACTCCTAATTGTCACGGTAAGTTTGCGGTTCAAGGCTTCCCCTACGCATGCAACTAGTTTAACAGGTGACAAGCAAGCAACACAAGTAAGTTTGCGGTTCAAGGCTTCCCCTACTCATGCAACTAACTGTCTCAGCGCGCACAGAATTAATACAAGTAAATAAACTATGCATTAAGCTCAAGTCTCAAAGGTAATACATCATAGGTTCATGCCCGACCAACACTAAGTGTTTAGCTAGACATGCTAGTGGTAAACATCATAAAATAGTAAGTAATAACTACTGAATCCAAGAAAACGGTAGCAAACAGTGCGTGCAGTGTCTTCTCTCGGCTGGCGCAGTCGGCTGGCGCAGATCTCCTCAATAAGTCCGTGTGTTTTCCAGTTCTGCCGCACAGTGCCTCCTTGCGTCCTCTGGTGCCTCTGGAACAACAGTTGTTTCCGAACTCCCTGAAACCCTAGACTTACTTCCTTTATATAGGAGGTTCAACTTTCGGCAACTTCCAAATCTGGTCACTGGGAATTTGCGCCTGGCGCACGGCATTGGTTGGCGCAATCGGGTAGCGCACCTCTGCTGTCTTTCGCCATTTCTTCTTCTGTTTGCGCCGCTAGCTCCGCAGGCTGATCTTTCACTCCTAGAACGCTGCCTGTTAGCGCGTATCCGACTCAAGGACTCGTTCTGACCTGATATACAAAAACATTGGAAACGAGTAATCTTGCTCATGAAATATTGCAAACAAGCATAGGGTTATGACCTAAATAATGTGTATAACTAGGCTCTATCACCGCTTTATCGCGTCAAGGAGTGGGATTGTGTTCTAGATCTTGCTAAACAACTTCAATAAATTTTGATACGCTGCTGGATCCTTCTTAGGTCTCGCTACCTGCATAGGAAATGGAAGTGGAGAGTTAGAGCTTATATTTTCAAAACAATCCGCGGAAGGCTCAAAATTATCTCCTTTGTCATTAGCTTCCTCGGTGCTCGGTGGACTGATGTCTAGATTTCTGCTCGTCTGCTCCCCTTCAAGCTTCTTGCCACTTGTCACAGTTAATGCACTAACATTTCCTTTGTTTGGAATCGTCTGTGAGGGCAGCTTTCCTTGATTATTCTTGAGCTCGACACGGTGGCTGTCAATTGAGACATGTGCTTTGACAACTCGGCTAATGCACCATCGGCCTTCGCTTAATGATTTTGCACACTCGTCGCTAACTCCTTGACCACATTTTCCAATGATTTTCCTGAACTTACATTGCTTTGGCCAACTTCTTTGTAATTCCTCCTCTACTGATGCTGACCGTTGTACCTCTCCTGTTACTAAAATAGTAGAGGTTACGACGGTGATTGTTGCTGCGGCAACGGCTACTGATGGTTCTGCCCTTGTTGCTGCTGGAATCCTCCTTCATTTCTCCAACTGAAACTGTTAATGTATATGGCATCATTGACAAACTCCTACAAGGTGCACAAGAGTCTGCTACAGCAAGCGTGTGAAGACAGCAGCTGATGCAGAGCGTTCCAGAATGACCAAGCAGAGTGCACAAGGCGTTGCTACAACAACCTGTGTAGCAGAGAGCTGTAGCATAAGCAGATTTCCGTGTGAAGGACAGACTGCCCAGAATTGAAGAGAAGAGCAACCGAAGCTTTATGAATGGAATTTAGAAGATTGCCAAAGTCAATAGCATGCCGATCAACTTGGAGCAGTCCTAAGAACGTACGGAGATGCTGCCAGCATCGCAACAGGTTGAAGAGTATCGTGAAGATAGAGAGCAAGATGATGCAGCTGCCCGTGTGAAGACAGCAGCTTGTGCAAATCCAGCCAGAGTGAACAAGCTTAGTGAACAGGCAGTTGCTACAGCAGAAGCTGTAGCAGGGAGCTATAGCAGCAATATTGGTGCGAAGAACAATCTGGCCATAAATGCAGAGCTGAGCAACGGGATGATTCCACAGCATCTGTCAGAATATTTTCAGTGGAGATTGCGGTCTACAAGTTAGCTTGAAGATATGGATCTTTTGAAAGGAGAATATTTATTTGTAGAAGATTAGATTTGCAAATCAAATCTAATCTCCTACAAATTACGAGATAAGATCTTGTTGAGATCATTAAGGAATTTCCAAATGGTGAATTTGATGGAACTTGGAGTTCCTATATAAAGGAAGCTGAGCAGAGCTTCAAAGGCATCGAATCAGAGAGCAAATACTGAGAACACACGCAGAATACGGAGAGAGAGATTCAAGTGCGTGCGAAGATTCGATCACCACCATGAGCAGAGCGTGAGAGCAGAGCCGAGTGGTTAAGTGCAGAGACTAATTGCAGACTAGCAGTCTCTGGTCAGTTCTTGATTAGGAGGACCAATTCAGAGCAAGGCATGCTTGTTGGTTGATCAAGGGAGGCCGCGGAGGTACTGACGAGTGGACGAACTCGGTCAAGTGACTGGACGGCTGTCACTCACTAGTGGCAGGTGGTCACTGAGTGAGGGGGAGTGTTCCAGAGTGTGCAGCGCTCGTGGAATTTTTTGATCGGCTCAGCGGAAGGCTTAGGAGCGACGTGGACAAATTGTGCATCAGCTGTGTGCTATAGCAGATGCTATAGCAAACCTGCAGTGACTGAGTATTAATTAGAATAGGCTGAGTTTATAGAGACAGTAGCTATTCTAGATTGATATCAGTGTAGGTTGGGCAGACACAAGTCAGAGCTTGTTCTGATTGTGATCTTGGTTCCACTTGAGGTTGAGTAGCATACGTTGCGTGGAGATTGTAACCGAGTGTACTTTGAGACCTTCGAGATTAGTGGATTGAGGACTGGAGTACAGTCCTCCCCAGACGTAGGCAGTTGGCCGAACTGGGTGAACAAACCTTTGTCCTTGTTCATTCTTGCTGAAACAGTTTATTGGTGAACAAGAGTGTGCTGTAGCAACTGCTTGTTCACGAATCTGTGTATCAGAGGCGCTGCAAATTTTAATTGGTATCAAAGCGGGAACTCAACACACAGAGTAAAGATCCTGAGCGCCTAGCTGAGAAGAGCAAGAAATAATGAAGGAAAGACAAAGCACAAGTCGGCCACCCCTACTGGAAGAAGGAAAGTATAGTTGTTGGAAGGCGAGAATGAAAGCTTTCCTAAAGGCGATGGATGAGAAGGCTTGGAGAGCGGTAGTGTCTGGGTGGTCACACCCACTGACCATTGACGACAAAGGAATTGCATGGGAGAAACCAGAGGAGACATGGACAGTTGAAGAGGAAGCTGTAGCAACCAGTAACTCAAAAGCCTTGAACGCGATATTTGCCGCTGTTGACGTAAATAATTTCAGGCTGATCTCTGACTGTGAAGTTGCCAAGCAAGCATGGGAGATCCTCCTGATAGCGCATGAAAGGAACAAGACTCTTACTGGAAACTGGAGAGACGAAGACGATGAAGCAGATTCTGAACTGTTAAGCAATGTTGCTCTGACATCTGTAACTGATATGGAGAACACCGTTTCAACAAAGCCAGAAATTGTTCATGGTGTTGAGGAGTCAGACAGTGGTGATGATGAGGAAATCACTGAGGAGTCCATTGCCAGAAACTTTACCCTGTTGCACGAAGAGTGGCTGCAAGTCATGGAGATCGACAAAGGATTGACTGCCAAAGTTTCAGACCTGCAAGAAAAACAAGAGGAGCTGCTGAAGATGATTACTTCTCTTACGGATCAAGCTGCCCAGCAAGAAGAGAAGTTTGCTGCCGAGAAGGAAGAGCTCAACCTCTACAGGAAGACCGCAAAGATGCTTAATAGTGGAACAAGCACTCTTGAAGATATTCTAGCACGCCAAAGATATGGAGGAGGCTACTCTGGTCTTGGATACACTGGAGAAGAAGGTGCTGAAAGTACTGTATTCGTCAAAGCTACGGAACCAGAAGATGCTGAGATTGCCGTGGAGAAACTGGTCCTATCCCAGAAACAAGTTCCGAAGAAGGTGCATAGAAAGGTGAACAAGAGGCTGCTACAACAACCGTTGTATCAACCACCTGTATCAGAAAAGAAACCCAGTAGAAAAAGTCGCAGATGCTGTTTTTGTGATCAGGAGGGTCACATCCAGAGAAGATGTCCGATCCTGAACAAGTATTGGAGACCTCAGAGATCTCCCACAGACGATCAACACCAGAAGAAGCCAAGGATTAGACGTGGCACGCAGGTGACCTTCAACTCATCGAAGCCGATGAAGGATTATCACTGTCCAGTTGTGCAAGAAAACATCAGATATGTTGGAGGGACAACGAAAATGAGGATTGCAACAGACACAGGTGCAGATCGGGTGAGACATCGAAACAATGTCAGAAGGAAAGAAAGAGTTGCTGGACATAACAGAGTTCGAAAGCAGTGGATTCGAAAACCTGTACCAGCAGTGGTGGAGAAGCAGCCACCAGATATTCCCCCAATGTCATTGGAAGAGGCACATGCTGAGACACCAAGAGGTCCCGTTCTTCGGTGGATGGAAAAGAGGCGTTGGCCTATTCGCTGAGTTTAGCTTGAGGCTCCCACCTATCATTTGTGGCAAAAAGGGGGAGAAGATGTGTTCTGCTGTGTGCATTGTGTTAGCAGGTTTTGCCAGTCGACCCCAGACAGAGAAGAGGAGACCTGCAGAACATGCTTAGGAGGTTTTGTCAAAAATGCCAAGGGGGAGATTGTTAAGGTAATGGCATCCTTGACAAAACCTGGGCAAGAAGTTGCTACAGCATCCTGCGAAGATTGAAGCTGGAGCTTCTTCCAAAGACTGACAAAACAATAAAGAGCAAGAAGTTGGTACCGCATCAGATGACAGCAGAAGCTATGTGAAGATGCCACTTGAGAAGAAGCCAGAAGACAAGTTGGGGATAGCTTGAGATAGCAGAGTCCGTGACTTGAGAAGTCTTGAGAAGGAGTCTGAAGACGAGATGAGGATTGCCTAAAATTAGAAGGGTCTTTGGATTTTGTCAAAGTGCCAAGGGGGAGATTGTTAATGTATATGGCATCATTGACAAACTCCTACAAGGTGCACAAGAGTCTGTTATAGCAAGCGTGTGAAGACAGCAGTTGATGCAGAGCCTTCCAGAATGACCAAGCAGAGTGCACAAGGCGTTGCTACAACAACCTGTGTAGCAGAGAGCTGTAGCATAAGCAGATTTCCGTGTGAAGGACAGGCTGCCCAAAATTGAAGAGAAGAGCAACCGAAGCTTTATGAATGGAATTTAGAAGATTGCCAAAGTAAATAGCATGCCGATCAACTTGGAGCAGTCCTAAGAACGTACGGAGATGCTGCCAGCATCGCAACAGGTTGAAGAGTATCGTGAAGATAGAGAGCAAGATGATGCAGCTGCCCGTGTGAAGACAGCAGCTTGTGCAAATCCAGCCAGAGTGAACAAGCTTAGTGAACAGGCAGTTGCTACAGCAGAAGCTGTTGCAGGGAGCTATAGCAGCAGTATTAGTGCGAAGAACAATCTGGCCAGAAATGCAGAGCTGAGCAACGGGATGATTCCAGAGCATCTGTCAGAATATTCTCAGTGGAGATTGCGGTCTACAAGTCAGCTTGAAGATATGGATCTTTTGAAAGGAGAATATTTGTTTGTAGAAGATTAGATTTGCAAATCAAATCTAATCTCCTACAAATTAGGAGATAAGATCTTGTTGAGATCATTAAGGAATTTCCAAATGCTGAATTTGATGGAACTTGGAGTTCCTATATAAAGGAAGCTGAGCAGAGCTTCAAAGGCATCGAATCAGAGAGCAAATACTGAGAACACACGCAGAATACGGAGAGAGAGATTCAAGTGCGTGCGAAGATTCGATCACCACCATGAGCAGAGCTGAGTGGTTAAGTGCAGAGACTGATTGCAGACTAGCAGTCTCTGGTCAGTTCTTGATTAGGAGGACCAATTCAGAGCAAGGCATGCTTGTTGGTTGATCAAGGGAGGCCGCGGAGGTACTGACGAGTGGACGAACTCGGTCAAGTGACTTGACGACTGTCACTCGCTAGTGGCAGGTGGTCACTGAGTGAGGGGGAGTGTTCCAGAGTGTGCAGCGCTCGTGGAATTGTTCGATCGGCTCAGCAGAAGGCTTAGGAGCGACGCGGACAAATTGTGCATCAGCTGTGTGCTACAGCAGATGCTATAGCAAACCTGCAGTGACTGAGTATTAATTAGAATAGGCTGAGTTTGTAGAGACAGTAGCTATTCTAGATTGATGTTAGTGTAGGTTGGGCAGACACAAGTCAGAGCTTGTTCTGATTGTGATCTTGGTTCCACTTGAGGTTGAGTAGCATAGGTTGCGTGGAGATTGTAACCGAGTGTACTTTGAGACCTTCGAGATTAGTGGATTGAGGACTGGAGTACAGTCCTCCCCAGACGTAGGCAGTTGGCCGAACTGGGTGAACAAACCTTTATCCTTGTTCATTCTTGCTGAAACAGTTTATTGGTGAACAAGAGTGTGCTGTAGCAACTGCTTGTTCACGAATCTGTGTATCAGAGGCGCTGCAAATTTCAGAAACCATTGGCCACAAGTCCAAATTTCCTGGGGGTTGCCTGTTGTGATAGTTCTGGAATCCACCCATAGCATTTACATCAACCGTCTCATCCTCTTAAAGGGTAGGGCACTCATCTGTCTTGTGGCTTGAACCGCTGCAAAACTTACAAGGCTTGACTCCACTCACCTGCCCAACCATCATTTTCTGCATCATTTCCTTGAGCTCCTTGATTTTGTTGGCCATTTGATTGGTGTTGGAATTTACCTGTGAAACATTCCTTGCTCTGCTGGTGTCATCCCTTCGACCCGTCTCTTCCCTAAAATGAGCACTCTCAACGGCCTCGTTAACCAAATCACATACCTAAGACGGTGTCAAGTTCAGCACGGTGCCACCCGCTGCGGCATCCAATAACATTCTCTCCAGAGGTCTCAATCCGTCCAACAGATATTCTCCAAGCATCTTCTCCGGGACTCCTAAATTGCAACAACTTTGTTCCAATGAGTTAAACCTCTCCATGTAGTCATACATCGACTCGCTTGATCCTTGTTTGATCATTGACAACTCTCTTTTGACTTGAGTCGCTTTAGCCGTTGGGAAATATTTTTCGAGGAACTTCCTTTGCATTTGATCCCATATGCGAATGCTACCTGCGGCAAAGACAAAAACCAAGATTTTGCAATGTCAGTTAAACTCAATGTAAATACTTTTAATTTGAACCTTTCCTCCGAAGTTGCGTATGGCCTCTACGTTTGACAGATTTTGCTAAACTCTTGTAAGTGTCTTGTTGCGACTTCTCTTGGTAATCCTCCAAACTTTGGTAGATGGTGCACCACCGCATTTTTGATCTCGAAATTATCTTCTTCCGGGTCAGTGTTGATGCACCACGGCTGATTCTGGAATGTAGGGGCTGAAAGCTCCCTCATGTATGGCTGCATATACTGTTGTTGAAGCGGTGGCTGCCCATTCCGTTGACGTGCATATGGAATTGAGGTGTGGCATAATCATCGAACTCCTCCATTCTGCTCCTGGTATACCATCCTTTGACGAGCTGCTCTTTGTCTTTGATTTTATATTCGCTCCGGCTCGTCATAGAATGGTGGTATGACCTGTGGGGGGACTTCATTGTGGATGTGATCATGTCCATGGCTCTGGTGGCCATCGCCATTGAAGCTCCCTGTATTCGACATGCCAAAAAACGCAGCAAAATACAAATAAAATAATATAGTAAACTACCTCTGATTGGCGAATAATTCATTACATCACCAGAAAAGCTAGTGATTTCCGATCAAAGGCTCGTTCCGCTTAGAATAATACCTTATAATAGCAAATCGAACACTGGGAACTCAGGTTCCTCCTACCTGCGTGATTGCACGCGTCGTTGTGCGTGTCAAATTAATCCTTCCTTCTTCACTTAGTATAGCGGCTAAGTCAGGGTCGATCCCACAGGGAGCAAGCAGATTCGCTCTAACTAGTGACCTACACTTACGAAAATTGGGGGTGTGAGTGATTGGGTTGCGCAGGTGCGCGAATAAACAATAGTTAACACAGGATTTGCACTAGATGTGCGCAGGCAGTAGAGATTAAGTACTATGACTATGAAAAGTATCGGCGCAGACAATCCTCTATGAATGTATTCCTTATCATCGACTCTAAACGTCTATAGTTCAGTTTACTGAAGTTAGTGTCCGATCAAGGCTTCCTAACATGTGCGCATGTTCCGATCAAAGTTCATGAGCTATTAATTCTTGAGACAGGCTAAGCAGCTACGAATCCTGTCACAGTAGCAACTGATTATCCTAGCGCGTTACTCCTAGTTGTCACCGTCAAGCTACCAACTAGTTTAACATATAACAAACAAGTAGCAAGAGTAAGATTGCGGTTCAAGGCTTCCCCTACTCATGCAACTAGCTGTCAACCGTGTGCACAGAATTAATACAAGCAAACAAACTATGCATTAAGCACAAGTCTCAAAGGAAATACTCATAGAATCATGTCCAACCGATACAAAACGTTTAACTAGACATGCTAGTAGTAAACATCATAGAAATAGTAAATAACAACTAAAGTATCCAAGAAAACAGTAACAAGCAGGTGCCTGCAGGTTGCAGTGTCTCGGCTGGCGCAATAGGCTAGCGCAGGTCCTCGCAGTAGCTCGTGTATTTTTCAAGTCTGCCTCTTTCTCGTGTGTTGTGATGTGTCTGTGTTCCCCCTTTCAAACCCTAGCCTTCCTCTCTTTATATACTGCTCATGAGGCCCAAGGACGGCCTTGGCAACTTCCAAATCTGTTGGTGTCAAGATTTGGAAACACCACTGTCTTGCGCATAGCGCACTGCACACATTAGTTAGCGCAATCGGTCTGCGCAAGGTAGTCGACTCTGCCACTTCCTATCTTGTTTACGCTGCTAGCTCCGCAGGCTGTGTGTTGCGCTCCTTAAACACTGCCTGATAGAGCCTATTTATACTCATTATTTAGATCCTTACCCTATGCTTGTTTGCATTATCTTACGTACAAGATTACTGGTTTCCAGTGTTTTTGTATTTCAGGGCAAAACGAGGGCCTAAGTTGGATACGCGCTAACAGGCAGCGTTTAGGATGCGCATCACACAAGCCTGCGGAGCTAGCGGCGCAAACAGAAGAATTGGCAGAGTCGACCACGGTGCGCTAACCGTTTGCGCTAAGCAGCATGCCGTGCGCCAGGCGCAGATGGTGGTGTTTCCAAATCCTGACACCACCAGATTTGGAAGTTGCTAAGAATGAGCCTCTGAGCAGTATATAAAGAAGAGAAGAAGGCTAGGGTTTAATCATACGTATCATCATACAATCGAGAGGACCTGCGCTAGCCAACTGCGCCAGCCAAGACTGCAACCTGCACGCACTGTTTGCTATTGTTTTCTTGGATACTTTAGTTATTACTTACTGTTTCTATGATGTTTACCACTAGCATGTCTAGCTAAACGCTTGGTATTGGTTGGGCATGAATCTATGAGTATTTCCTTTGAAACTTGCGCTTAATGCATAGCTTGTTTGCTTATATTAATTCTGTGCACATTGTTGGCAGCGAGTTGCATGAGTAGGGGAAGCCTTGAACCGCAATCTTACTCTTGTTGCTTGTTGTTGTATGTTAAACTAGTTGAATAGCCTGACGGTGCCAACTAGGAGTAACACGCTAGGATAAGCAATTGCTACCTTGATCGAATTCGTAGTTGTTTAGTCTAGTTCAAGAATTAATAGCACATGAACTTTGATCGGAACATGCGCACATGTTAGGAAGCCTTGATCGGACACTGACTTAAGCGAAATCAAACTATAGACGTTTAGAGTCAATGATAAGGAATGCGCTCATAGAGGATTGTCTGCCCAATACTTCTCATAGTCATAGTATTTAATCTCTACTGCCCGCGCACGTCTGGTGCAAGTTCTGCGTTAGCCACTGTTTACTCGCACATCGCGCAACCCCAATCACTCACCCCCCCAACTTTCGTAAGTGTAGGTCACTGGTTAAAACTGAACTGCTTGCTCCCTGTGGAGATCAACCCTGACTTAACCGCTGTACTAGTGGAAGAGGAAGGATTAATTTGACGCGTACAACGACGCGCGATCAAATTTTGGCGCCGTTGCCGGGGAGCAACACAGCTAAGTTTTAGCTAGTTTACGTTTTTCCTTTTTAGTAACTAGTTATTTCAGTTTGTTTTGTTTTCTCGTTGTTGTTTCTGACAGTGCGCAATCAACATCAGCCTGCGCACCCTTGAAACAGTTGCGCTGCGAAGATTCTAGTTGCGCACTGACAGACGCAACAGATTAGTTATCTTTTAATTTCGTTTTCTTTGAGATTTAGAACAGGTCATGGAGGATAACAGTGTTGTTGGGGACAACTTAGGGGACAGAACCCCAGAGGAAGCAAGAGCACATAACCGCGCAGCCCTGTTCAGAGAGGAAGTGCAGCGCGAGGTTGAAGCAAGGAGGGCCGCTGAAGTGTATCATGCGCCACCCGTGCAACAGGCCGCGCGACGCAGAACAGTGCGCGAGATGTCAGCCCCAATCACAGTTAACCAGCCATGGTGCATCGTGCTTCCGCCATACGGTCATTTTGAACTAAGGAGCTCGCTCATTCATCACATGCCCAAGTTCCACGGGATGAACAACGAAAATCCAGTCAAGTATGTGCGAGAGTTCCTAGTCATCTGCGAGAACATGAAGACCGAAGGAGAGAGCGATGAGGCGCTGAAGATGAAGGCATTCCCATTTTCACTGTGTGATACAGCCAGACATTGGTTGATGAACTTACCCGCAGGATCAATTCACACATGGGAGCAGCTACAGAAGAAGTTCCTGGACAAATTTTATCCCGCAGCGAAGATCGCGCTACTCAAGAGAGAACTGGCCGCACCTAGGCAGAGCGCAGGAGAGTCACTGTCAGAGTATTACGAGCGTTTCAGGGAGCTGGAGGCCAACTGCTACAATCATGGCCTGCCCCAAAATGTGCTGATAGAGAACTTCCTGAATGGACTGCTGCCCATGGAGCTGAGGTTATTGAACGCATGCGCAGGAGGCGACATTTGCAACATGTATCCAGAAGACGCGTGGCAGCTGATAGAAGACTCTGCTGGGCAGGTAAGACATCAGCTAACACTTGAAAATAGTCGTGCTCGTTCTGTGCATCTGGTAGAAACAAGCGCTGAGATCAAGGAAATGAAGGCCAAGCTGCAGAAGTTGATGAGTGCGTAAGGCGCACAACCAGCTGCGCCAAAGACATGCGAATTCTGCAGGTCCACCGACCATGCGCCATAGGTAGAACATCCACGGGTCGCACAGCTCGCGTCCTCGGCTGCACCCTGCGGCAAAAATTGGGCCGGTCGCCATCTCACGCCACGCCTCCTGATTCGTGTGCGTGTCTATATCCGCCTCGCGCACCTCAGTGTGCGCTTCAGCCTCTTGGCCGAGGCAATGTACCAGACCCCTCTCTGCCGGTACTTGATCTCCAAATCGGCCGTCTCCAGCGACGCCAAAAACTCACATGTATCCTCCTTATCCGCTGCCCTGTTGATCTCCAACAGCGCCTCCCAGCCCGCCAGCGCGAGCTTCTCCACAATGAGGTCCTCCATCTCGACCTCGCGCAGGAAGTCCCTGCTGATGTACGAGGTCCCGTACATCTCCAGCTTCATGAAGGCTTCATACTTGCTGGCAAATGATTCTGGGGTCTCTTGATCCTCGGCAGGCTGCATGGTGTACTGGGGTTCCTCCGGTCAACTAAGGTCAAAGCTCCACAAATGCTCAAAAATCCAAATTCCGACAAACACCCTGAAACTGTCACCCACAGGTCGCCTAACGCCCGCCTACAAAACCCACTACCCAGAACTCCAAATGGTGCAGGCGATTTAGATGCGATTTCAAATCTAGGGCAACCTTCCTATTGCACAAACCCTAACTGAATCGGCTCAAATCTGAGGGGAAGGGTTACCTGGTGAGTGTGCGACGGTAAGCTCTTCGAATCTCTCTAAACGGGTGCCTGGTTGAGTGCCGGACGATGAGCGGAGGCTGAGGACAGGAGCTTCTTTGCAACGGTCGACTGTAAGAATGCTGAAATTTTTCTAAGTCCAGGCCTTTTATACCCCCTATCTGGCGCAGCTGTTCTGCGCACTGAATTTGCGCACTGACCTGTGCACTGCTGCGCGACTAAAACTACAAGTCCTAAACTAGCTAAAAGATACTAGAAAACAAAAAATGTGTAAAAGTAGAACGTGTCGGGTTACCTCCCGACAAGTGCCTTTGTTTAACGTCGTTAGCTCGACTGTACCTCATTACTTGCGTAAAAGCGTTCCAGCGACCTCCCCCACTCTTGCTCCTGAGAGTCCCCGCGCTCGTGCGTGTGTTGCGTTCTTCTTTGTCCTGCGCAAAGGATCGGAAGGGAGGTCAGCATGGTTAATAGTATGTGATAAGTCATAAGTAACGAGGTTAGGTAAAGAGGAAGAAGAAATATGAGTAATAGTTTCCAGTTCTCCCTCTGGTGCATCTGGTGGTGACTCTGGCGCAGCAACCTGTGCATCTGCTATCTCTGGCTCTGCCAATTCAACTTCGCGCGCTGTGCCATCCCACGGTTCTCCTAAATACTTTTTCACTCTCTGCCCATTGACCTGAAAACGATGCTGGTGCTCGTTTTCTAACTCGATTGTTCCGTAAGGGAAAACCTTGGTAACCGTGTATGGTCCCGTCCATTTACTGCGCAGCTTCCCAGGCATGAGCTTTAGGCGGGAGGAGAACAGTAGTACCTGGTCTCATGGCTCAAAAGTGCGTCTGAGGATGTTTTTGTCGTGAAATGCCTTTGTGCGCGCCTTGTAATCGCGCAGCCCCTCATATGCATCCAGGCGCAGCTCTTCTAATTCGCTTAGCTCAAACGCGCGCTCCTTACCAGCCTCGTCTAGGTTCAGGTTGCAAACGCGCAATGCCCAGTATGCTTTTTGCTCTAACTCCACTGGCAGGTGGCACGCTTTTCCATAAACCAACCGAAACGGTGAAGTCCCAATTGGTGTCTTATGTGCGGTTCGGTATGCCCATAGCGCATCATCAAGCGCTGGTTCCAGTCTTTGCGCGACGGTCTCACAGTTTTCTCCAGGATGCGCTTGATCTCTCGATTGGAAACTTCGACCTGTCCATTCGTCTGACGGTGGTAAGCGGTGGACGTCTTGTGGCGCACTCCATAATGCTTGAATACTTGCGCTACTACCCTATTGCAAAAATGCGTCCCCTGGTCGCTTATGACTGCCTTAGGCACCCCGTACCTGCAAAAAATGTTAGTTCTCAAAAAATCAGCGACCGTCTTACCATCATCCTTCCTGGTGGCCTTAGCTTCAACCCATTTGGAGACATAATCCACCGCGACCAATATAAACTCATATCCGGAAGATGGAGGAAATTGCCCCATGAAGTCAATCCCCCAAATATCGAATACTTCATCCACTAGAATTGGCGTCTGCGGCATCTCATTGCGCGCTGATATGCCCCCTGTGCGCTGGCACCTGTCACAGTTACTGCAGTGGTTATACGAGTCACTAAACAAGTGCGGCCAATAAAATCCGCAATCCAGGATCTTTCTGCTCTTGCCCTTTGGACCAAAGTGTCCCCCACATGCGTGCGCATGACAAAACGTCAAAACAGAGTTAATTTCATGGTCAGGCACGCATCGCCTCAAAATCTGATCAAGTCCTATTCTAAGCATATACGGATCATCCCAAATGTAATACCTGGACTCATGCTTTAATCTCATGCATTGGGTTTTAGTGAAATGAGAAGGAAACGTACCTGTGACCAGGTAATTCGCAATGTGCGCATACCATGGTACCTTACCTGTTAGCGCCATCAGATGCTCGTCAAGGAATGTCTCCGTGATCCGCCCTGGCTCCTCCTCTTTCACGATCCTGCTCAGGTGGTCAGCGACTGTGTTTTCCGTGCCCTTCTTATCTTTGATTTCCAAGTCGAACTCCTGAAGTAGGAGCACCCAGCGCATCAGGCGCGGCTTAGTCTCCTTCTTGGACATTAGGTAATGGATTGCTGCGTGGTCTGTGTAGACGATGACTCTGGCGCCTAGAACATATGCGCGGAACTTCTCCAGTGCAAACACGATTTCCAGAAGTTCCTTTTCCGTGGTGGTGTAATTCCTCTGCGCGGCATCCAGTGTGCGCGATGCATAATAGATGGCATGCGGCTTCTTGTCCATGCGCTGTCCCAGGACTGCACCCACTGCATAGTCACTTGCGTCGCACATCAGTTCAAACGGCAGGTTCCAGTCCGGTGCGCGCAACACTTGCACACTTATCAGCGCCTCCTTCAGCTTATCAAACGCGGCCCTGCACTCATCAGTAAATTCGAAACACACATCCTTTTGCAAGAGGTTAGACAGGGGTATACAAATCTTAGAAAAATCTTTTATGAAACGCCTGTAAAACCCAGCATGCCCAAGGAATGATTTCACATCGCGCACGTTAGTGGAATAAGGCAGATTAAAAATAAGATCTATTTTGGCTTTGTCTACCTTGATCCCCTCCTGCCAGATAATATGTCCTAGTACTACTCCATGTGATACCATAAAATGACATTTTTCATAATTGAGCACTAGGTTTTTTGAAATGCAGCGCGCTAAGACCTTATCAAGATGAGTTAAGCATGCGTCAAAGGTACATCCGTACACAGTAAAATCATCCATGAACACCTCTATGCATATACCAATCATATCAGAAAAGATGCTCATGACTAGACGTTGGAACGTACCTGGCACGTTACACAGCCCAAATGACATGCGCCGAAACGCAAACGTACCGAATGGGCAGGTAAACGTGGTTTTCTCTTGATCTTCCGCAGCAATGGGTATCTGATTGTACGCTGAATATCCATCCAAGAAACAAAAGTAGGGCTTCCTCGCTAATCGATCTAACATCTGGTCCATGAAGGGTAGCGGGAAATGATCCTTGCGCGTGACTGCGTTAAGCTTTCTGTAGTCGATGCACATGCGCCATCCAGTTTGCATGCGCTTGGGAACTAGCTCGCCCTGCGCACTTTCCTCTACTGTGATTCCTCCTTTCTTCGGCACAACGTGCACTGGACTTACCCATTTGCTGTCCGAGATCGGGTAAATGACTCCTGCATCAAGCAGCTTTAGGATCTCCTTCTGCACCACCTCCATCATATTCGGGTTCAATCTGCGTTGAGGCTCCCTGGATGGTTTGGCACCATCTTCCAATAGGATCCTATGCATGCATACGTCCGGGCTCACTCCGCGCAGGTCAGCAAGTGTCCATCCTATGGCGCGCTGGTTCTTGCGCAGCACTTCCTGTAATCGCGCCTCCTGCTCCTCTTCCAATCCTTTCTTTATGATTACTGGCAGGGTGTCCTCATGTCCCAAAAATAGTATTTGAGGTGCTCTGGGAGTTGCTTAAGCTCGACCTTGGGTGCCTGTTCAATAAAGGGCAAGATTTTATCAGCAATGCAGACATTAACTATATCATGTACCTGTCTGGATACTGGTTCAGCACTGCTCAGCTCATCCTCATGCGCCTCCAACTCTGCCTATGCTAGTGTCTCATGTCCTTCTGCTGCGCTCGCACATTGCGCATCTGCAACCAAGTCATCTATGCTGTCCATCGTGTGCACTGTGGCGTCCTCATGAGGGTGCTGCATCCCTTTGAATATGTTAAAATGAATTTCCTCGCCATCAACCTCCATTGAGAGCGTACCCCTCCACACGTCTATCTTTGTGCGCGCTGTCATCAGGAATGGGCTGCCCAATAGGATCTGCGCACTGCCTTTGCTCGACTCACCCTCCATTTCTAGGACATAGAAATCTGCTGGGAACACCAGCTCTCCTACTCGGACGAGGATGTCCTCGATCATGCCCGTCGGTTGCTTGCACGACCGATCTGCTAGCTGAATGGTGAGACCTGCAGGCTTTAGTGGTCCAAGGCGCAATGACGCATACAGGGAATAGGGAAGCACATTTATAGATCCGCCTAAGTCAATCATGTAGTTGCTTACTGTGGTCTTACCTAAAGTGCATGGGATGGTGAACGTACCTGGGTCTCGGCATTTAGGTGGTACCTTATGTTGCACGATTGCTGAGGCCTGCGCATTTAGCATTACCTGTGTGCACTCGCCTTTCCTCCTCTTGTTTGTGCACAGCTCCTTTAAAAACTTAGCATACCTAGGGATCTGCAGAACTGCTTCAATAAGGGGAATGTTTATTTCCACCTTACTGAATAACTCGTAGAGCTCCTTATCAAGCGCTTCCTTCCTAGCCGATGGTGCCTGTACAGGGAAAGGTGCAGGTATGTTAGTACGATTCATGCCTTTGTCTTTTGATTGCGCCATACCTGGCACCTCGCCCTGCTGGCTTGTGGCTGGCGCTTCTGGTTTTGCATCTTCCTCTGCTGGATCTGGAGCTTGCGCAACTAGTTGCGCGGGCGCCTTTGCGGTCTACTCTGTTCCTACCGTGCGCTCAGTCCTCAGTGTCACTGCGTTGACTCCTCCCTTGGGATTCTGGATCACTTGCAAAGGAAGGTTGCCATCACTCTTTTTCAGCTCATACACCGTGGTAGCGATCTGTGATAGCTGCTTTTCAATGGACTCGAACCTCTTGTCATACTTCTCATCATTCTTGCGCACTGTGTCTGCTAGCTGCTCCACGATATCTTCTAAGGATCGCCTCGGCTGCTGGTTGTTTTGTGCTGGTGCGTCAGTGCGGCGATGCGGTGGATTGTAGGGTACAGCTTGTTGCGTCTGCTGTGGTGCACGCTGATCCGCGGACTCCCTCTGGAAATTGTTTTCCTCCTTCCATCTGAACCCATTTGCGGCCAGTCCAAAACGCGGCTGATTCTGCCTTTGTGCCCTTCTATTATCCCATCCTCCTAGAGCATTGACATCTCCCGATTCCTCGAAAAGTGTGGGACATGCATCGGTTTTGTGCTCAGTGGACGTACAAAATTCGCATGCTTTTGGCGCAGCTGGTTGCGCCCCCTGCGCATGCATCAACTTCTGCAGCATGGCCTTCATTTCCTTTATCTCAGTGCTTGTTTCTACCTGATGCACAGAACGAGCACGACTATTTTCAAGTGTTAGCTGATGTCTTACCTGCCCAGCAGAGTCTTCTATCAGCTGCCACGTGTCCTCTGGGTACATGTTGCAAATGTCGCCTCCTGCGCATGCATTCAATAATCTCAGCTCCATGGGTAGCAATCCATTCAGGAAATTCTCTATCAGCACATTTTGGGGCAGGTCGTGATTGTAGCAGTTGGCCTCCAGTTCCCTGAAACGCTCGTAATACTCCGATAGTGATTCTCCTGCGCCCTGCCTAGGTGCGGCCAGCTCCCTCCTGAGTAGCGCGATCTTGGCTGCGGGATAGAACTTGTCCTAGAACTTCTTCTGCAGCTGCTCCCAGGTGTGAATTGATCCTGCTGGTAAGTTCATCAGCCAATGCCTGGCCGTGTCACACAATGAAAATGGGAACGCTTTCATCTTCAGCGCTTCGTCGCTCTCCCCTTCGGCCTTCATGTTCTCGCAAATGACTATGAATTCTCGCACATGCTTGACTGGGTTCTCGTTGTTCATCCCGTGAAACTTGGGCATGTGATGAATAAGCGAGCTCCTTAGCTCAAAATGACCGTCTGGTGGAAGCACTATGCACCATGGCTGGTTAACCATGATTGGGGCTGACATCTCGCGCACTGTTCTGTGTCGCGCGGCTTGTCGCGCAGGTGGCGCATTAAACACTTCAGCGGCCATCCTTGCTTCAACCTCGCGCTGCACTTCCTCTCTGAACCGAATTGCGCGGTTGTCCGCCCTCGTATTCTCTGGGGTTCTGTCCCCTAAGTTGTCTCCAACGACACTGTTATCCTCCATGACCTGTTCTGAATCTCAAAGAAAACGAAATTAAAAGACCACTAAGCTGTCGCGTCTGTCAGTGCGCAACTAGAATCTGCGCATCGCAACTGTTTCAAGGTTGCGCAGGCTGATGTTGATTGCGCGCTGTCAGAAACAACAACTAGAATAAAGCAAACAGAAATAACTAACTATTGTAAAAGAAAACTTAAGCTGGTTAAAGCTTATCTGTGTTGCTCCCCGGCAACGGCGCCAAAATTTGATTGCACGCATCGTTGTGCGTGTCAAATTAATCCTTCCTTCTCCACTTAGTATAGCGGCTAAGTCAGGGTCGATCCCACAGGGAGCAAGCAGATTCGCTCTAACTAGTGACCTACACTTACGAAAATTGGGGGTGTGAGTGATTGGGTTGCGCAGGTGCGCGAATAAACAATAGTTAACGCAGGATTTGCACTAGATGTGCGCAGGCAGTAGAGATTAAGTACTATGACTATGAAAAGTATCGGCGCGGAGAATCCTCTATGAATGTATTCCTTATCATCGACTCTAAACGTCTATAGTTCGGTTTACTGAAGTTAGTGTCCGATCAAGGCTTCCTAACATGTGCGCATGTTCCGATCAAAGTTCATGAGCTATTAATTCTTGAGACTAGTCTAAGCAGCTACGAATCCTGTCACAGTAGCAACTGATTATCCTAGCGCGTTACTCCTAGTTGTCACCGTCAAGCTACCAACTAGTTTAACATATAACAAACAAGTAGCAAGAGTAAGATTGCGGTTCAAGGCTTCCCCTACTCATGCAACTAGCTGTCAACCGTGTGAACAGAAGTAATACAAGCAAACAAACTATGCATTAAGCACAAGTCTCAAAGGAAATACTCATAGAATCATGCCCAACCGATACAAAGCGTTTAGCTAGACATGCTATTAGTAAACATCATAGAAATAGTAAATAACAACTAAAGTATCCAAGAAAACAGTAACAAGCAGGTGCGTGCAGGTTGTAGTGTCTCGGCTGGCGCAGTCGGCAAGCGCAGGTCCTCGCAGTAGCTCGTGTTTTTCAAGTCTGCCTCTTTCTCGTGTGTTGTGATGTGTCTGTGTTCCCCCTTTCAAACCCTAGCCTTCCTCTCTTTATATACTACTCAAGAGGCCCAAGGACAGCCTTGGCAACTTCCAAATCCGTTGTAGTCAAGATTTGGAAACACCACTATCTTGCGCATAGCGCACTGCACACATTGGTTAGCGCAATCGGTCTGCGCACCGTAGTCGACTCTGCCACTTCCTATCTTGTTTGCGCTTCTAGCTCCGCAGGCTGTGTGTAACGCTGTGAAATTTCACAGTGTCTTAGTTCGATAGATTTGTGAACAAGCAGTTGCTGCAGCACACTCTTGTTCACCAAAAATTGTCTCAGCAAGCAATGAACAAGACAAGGTTTGTTCACCCAGTTCGGCCAACTGCCTACGTCTGGGGAGGACTATTCTCCAGTCCTCAATCCACTAACTCGAAGGTTCCCAAGTACACACGGTTACAACTCACGCAACCTATGCTACTCAACCTTGTGTGGATCACTCAGCACAATCTGAACAAGCTCTTACTTGTTCCTGTACACCCTCTACAATATGTCAATCCAGAATAGCTATAGACTTCTCAAGACTCAGCCTATTCTAAATTACACTTGACACAGCAGGGTTGTTGTAGCAACTACTGTAACACACAGCTGAAGCACAATTTGTCCGCGTCGCTCCAAAGCCTTCTGCCGAGCCGATCGAACGATTCCACGAGCGCTGCACACTCTGGAATACTCCCCCTCACTCAGTGACCACCTGCCACTAGCGAGTACTGCCGCACGACACTCGACCGAGCCAACAACTCGTCAGTTCTTCCGCGGCTTCCCTTGATCAACCAACAAGCTCAGCAGCTCTGAATTGGCTTCCAGATCAAGCTCGAATCAGACTCTGCAAGTCCTGATTCCCTTCTGCCACAATCACCTCAGCTCTGCGCTCACGCTCTGCTCTCGGGTGATGATCGAAGAATTCGTCCGTCGCACACCAAAGATTGCTCTCTCTGAAATCTATGTATGCACTCGTGTATCCCTCAGCTTCGATCAACCTCTCTGCTCTAAACCCCTTCTGCTTAAATAGCATCACCAGCTTTTAGCAATGTCCAGGTTTAGGCAATGTCCAACAAGAACAATTATCTCCTAAAATCTAGGAGATTAGATTTGATCTTTAACTTCAATGCCAATCTCCTTCTCTGACTAGTAAACCTCACTTGAAAATACTCCACAGTATTTTAGAAATTCTTCAGAGGCAATCCATAGAGTTTCCAGCCCTTCTGGACCAACCCAGGTTGCTGCTGCTTTCGGACGGTTGATACAGCCAGTTGAACAAGCTCCTGCTGTAGCATCCCCTGCTGCAGCTGCTGCTAGTTCACTTGTTCTGGCCTGCTTAAATACTTGAGCTGCAGCAACTCCTTGATCACTTGTTCTGGTTTTGTCAAACACTGTCATACTCATTATCAATCTCCCCCTTGGCATTTTGACAAAACCTCAACCTCTCCTTCTTCGCCTTATCTGCTCCTCCCCCTTTTTGGAACAAATGACAAGAGGGGGGGGGGGGGGGGGCGGTCTCCTAGTCATCCTAGGGAGGTAAAACACAGAGCCCCAGAGAGGCTAGCAGGTCTTCAAACCGGGCTGCATCCAGGGCTTTTGTGAAGATGTCAGCGAGCTGTTTGGCAGTTACCACATGCTGTAGCGCAATGATACTCTTTTCAACAAGATCACGGATGAAGTCTAGATACAGGTCAATGTGCTTGACAAGATATGCTAATGGCACTCATATTGTCGCAGTAGAGGGTCATTTCATCTTGAGGAATCCCATACTCACTCAGCATCTGCTTCATCCACAGCATTTGTGTACAGCAGCTCCCAGCAGCAATGTATTCAGCCTCGGCATTGGATAGAGAAATGCTGTTCTGTTTTCTGCTAAACCAAGAGACCAGGTTATTTCCTAGAAAGAAACACCCTCCCGAAGTGCTCTTCCTGTCCTCTGAGCATCCTGCCCAGTCTGCATCACTGTATCCTACCAGATTAGCATTTGTATCTTTAGTATACCATAGACCATAGTCCACAGTACCTCCAACATACCGAATGATGCGCTTGACCAACTGCAGGTGGCTATCTTTGGGACACACTTGAAATCTGGCACAGACTCCTACTGCAAAAGAAATGTCCGGGCGGCTGGCAGTAAGATATAGCAAGCTCCCAATCATACTTCTGTAGATAGTTTGGCTCACTTCCATGCCAAGCTCATCTTTAATGGCTTTAACGTGAGTGGCAGCAGAAGTTCTTTTGTGACTGGCCTTGTCTAGCTGGAATTTCTTCACAAGGTTCTTGCTGTATTTGCTTTGAGCAATAAAGATGCCATCTGCTTTCTGAGAAATCTCCAGACCAAGAAAGTATGACAGTTCTCCTACCATGCTCATTTGAAATTCTTGCTGCATGTGATGCACAAACTGCTTCACCAGGTGCTGAGACTTTGATCCAAAGACAATATCATCCACGTATATTTGAGCAATGATCACATCTGACTGAGTTCTTTTGACAAATAGAGTTTTGTCAGCTCCTCCTCGATTGTAGCCATGTTTTTCTAAGAATACTGACAGCCTCTCATACCATGCCCGAGGAGCCTGTTTCAGTCCATATAAGGCTTTCTTCAATTTATAGACATGCTCCGGGTGATGAGGATCTTCAAAACCTTTTGGCTGAGAGACATAGACTTCTTCAGAGAGGTCTCCATTTAAGAATGCGCTTTTAACATCCATTTGATATAGTTTGAATCCCATGAAACAAGATATTTCTAAAAGGAGTCTGATAGCCTCCAGGCGAGCCACTGGAGCAAATGTTTCTTCAAAGTCAAGACCCTCAATTTGAGAATATCCCTGGGCAACCAGTCTGGCTTTATTTCTTGTAATGTTGCCTTTTTCATCAGTTTTGTTTTTGAACACCCACTTGGTGCCAATAATATATACTCCATTTGGTCTGTTAACCAGATCCCAAACATCATGTCTTTCAAACTCTGCCAATTCTTCCTGCATTGCCAATATCCAGAATTCATCACTCATGGCTTCCTTTAAATTCTTGGGTTCAATGCTGGACATAAAACATGTATTTAGGTAAGCATGGCTTCTAGTTCTTCTTCTTTCTGACAGGTCTCCAATGACGTTTGTCAAGGGATGATTCTTCTGAATCTTCTTTGGGGGCTGCCTTGAGGGAGGATTAGAAATCTCAGAGTTCACATCTTCAGGCAAGCTTTCAAATTGCACATCTGGATTTTCTGCTTCAGCACTTGCTGTAGCATCTTCTGAAGCAACAGCTTGTTCACGTCTGTTCTGTCTGACAGACACCTCCTCCACTTCAGAGTCTTCATCATCAGTGACAGTATCAGGAGAAGGAATTTCTTCAGCATCGTTAACGACAACATTTATGGATTCCATTACAGTAAGTGTCCGCTGGTTGTAGACTCGGTAAGCTCTGCTGTTTGTTGAGTAGCCCAGAAACAGACCAGGATCACTCTTAGGGTCTAGTTTCTGCCTATACTCCCGATCTCTTAGAATAAAGCCCAAAGACATGAAAGTATTTGACTGTGGGCTTCTTCTGATTCCAAAGCTCATAGGAGGTCTGGTTGGTACCTCTCCGTAAGGTGACTCTATTGATGATGTAACACGCGGTATTCATGGCCTCTGCCCAGAACTTCAGAGGAACTCTCTTAGCATGGATCATGACTCTGGCCATTTCTTGGATTGTTCGATTCTTTCGTTCTACTACACCATTCTGCTGAGGGGTAATGGGAGAGGAGTACTGATGTGAGATACCCTTTTTCTGACAGAAATCATCCATATCTTTCTTTTCAAACTCCCTGCCATGATCACTGTGAATGCTGCTGATCCTGAGGTTTTTGTCTTGCTCAAGACGAGACACCAGTGACACAATGACTCTCACAGTGTCTGATTTTTCTCTGATAAAATCCATCCAGGTGAATCTGGAGTAGTCATCAACACAGACAAATGCATACCTTTTCCTGCCCAGACTCTCGACTTCCATTGGTCCCATCAGATCCATGTGGATCAACTGTAGAGGCCTGGTGGAACCAATGTCTTTGACTTTTGGATGCGAGGCCTTCTTTTGTTTCCCAATCTGGCAGTCACCACAGATAGAATCTGTCTCCCCTTTTAGCAGCGGTATTCCTCTGACTAGACCTTCTGTAGCAATTCTCTTCAGAGTTCTCAGGTTAACATGCCCCATCCTTCTATGCCATAGAGTCATTTCCTCGGCCTTTGTCAGCATACATCTCTGAATCTGCGAGTTTGAACTCACATTGAGAAGATAGCAGTTGCTCTTTGATCTGGCTCCTTCCATTATGCATTTTCCAGATTTGTCGAGAACCTGGCATGTGTCTTTCGTGAACTTTACCTTTTTAGTCCCATCACACAGCTGACTAATGCTTATGAGATTTGCCTTTAGCCCTTCCACTTGAAGAACATTGCTCAGACTTGGCATTCCTTCAACTGCCAAAGTTCCCCTTCCCAGAACTCTTCCTTTGAGGCCGTTCCCAAACTTCACACGTTGTTCCGAACAGGATGTAATGTTTTTCAAGAAGGATCGTTCTCCTGTCATATGTCCTGAACAACCACTGTCAAAGTACCAGCTTATTTTGTCCGAGGTGCTGGCTGTGCTGACAAGAGCGAGGAGCTGAGTCTGCGCATGATTCTGTCTGACCGTTCCTGGCTGAAGCTACTTCGGTGTAGGCTGAGAAACAGTTTCTCTTTATGTGGCCTTTGCGACCGCAGCTGAAACATTTTTTATGCTTTGACGCTCTCTTGTTACGGTGATACAAAGGTTGCTGTAGCAAGTCCTGGTTCACTCTTCCTTGTGATTTTCTGCCTCTTCTGACAGACCTGTATCTAGCCAAGTTGCATTCATCTTCACTCAGCTCTTTCTCATCTTCACTTCCACTGGCAGAGAGAGCCCTCTTTTTCATCGGTTTGCTAGTGCAGCTGATTTGTCGATGACCGTACCCTGCCCAGTTCCAGCATTGGACTCCCTTCTTCATTTCTTTCTTTTCCTCTTCATTCTGAGCCAGTTCCGTCCCTTTTCTGTTACTTTCACTTCCTCTTCTGATTTGCTTTCGTGAGGAAGAGTTTTTCCCATTTCTTGAGTCCATGTTCTTCAGGAGCTTTCCAAGATTCTTGACAAGCATACTCAGCTGATCATCTGGAACTGTCTTCTTGGCTTCTGTTTCAGCTTTCAGTCCAACATTCTTGTCCTTGGGAGTGGTGTCTTCTTTAGCCAGTTTCATCTCAAATTGTTTGAGAGACCCCATTAATTCTTCCAACCTCATGAATCTGACATTTTGAGCTTCTTCAATGGCTGTCACTTTCATGTCAAATTTTGTGGGCAGCGATCTGAGAACCTTCCTGATCAGCTTCTCTTCAATGATAGGTTCACCAAGGGCATGTGCTTCATTTGCAAGATCACAGAGTTTGGCATTAAATTCAGTGACAGTCTCCTCTTCCAGCATTCTCAGATTTTCAAACTGTGTGGCAATGATCTGCAGTCTCGACAGCTTCACTCTATCAGTTCCTTCATGTGCAGTTTGCAGAATTTCCCATGCTTGTTTTGCCATGTCACAATTCGATATCAACCTGAAGTTGTTAGCATCAACTGCAGCAAAAATTGCATTCAGGGCCTTTGAATTACCAGTTGCTGCAGCACCCTCTTCAGCAGTCCATTGTTCTTCAGGCTTTATCCTTGTGACTCCTTGTTCATCCGTGGTGATTGGGGGAGACCTGTAGATAACGACAGCTCTCCATGTCTTCTCATCAATAGCTTTGAGAAAAGCTTTCATTCTCGCTTTCCAATATCCATAGTTGCTCTCTTCCAATAATGGAGGTCTGCTTGTGCTCTGTCCTTCCTTCATTGTCTTGGCTTGTTCAGAGACACTGTAGGATCTTTTACTCTGTGTGTTGAGCTCCTGCTCTGATACCAATTGAAATTTCACAGTGTCTTAGTTTGACAGATTTGTGAACAAACAGTTGCTGCAGCACACTCTTGTTCACCAAAAATTGTCTCAGACAATTTGTTCACCCAGTTCGGCCAACTGCCTACGTCTGAGGAGGACTATTCTCCAGTCCTCAATCCACTAACTCGAAGGTTCCCAAGTACACACGGTTACAACTCACGCAACCTATGCTACTCAACCTTGTGTGGATCACTCAGCACAATCAGAACAAGCTCTGACTTGTGCCTGCACACCCTCTACAATATGTCAATCCAGAATAGCTACAGACTTCTCAAGACTCAGCCTATTCTAAATTACACTTGACACAGCAGGGTTGCTGTAGCAACTGCTGTAACACACAGCTGAAGCACAATTTGTCCACGTCGCTCCAAAGCCTTCTGCAGAGCCGATCGAACGATTCCACGAGCGCTGCACACTCTGGAATACTCCCCCTCACTCAGTGACCACCTGCCACTAGCGAGTACTGCCGCACGACACTCGACTGAGCCAATGATCGCGCGTCGTTGTGCGCGTCAAATATAATCCTTCCTCTTCCACCAGTACAGCGGTTAAGTAAGGGTCGATCTCCACAGGGAGCAAGTAGTTCAATCTTCAATCCTGTCGTCTACACTAAAAATGGGGGTTGTGTGAGATTGGGGTGCGCGATGCGCAAATGAACAGTAGCTAGCGTAACGCAGGAAATTGCACTAGACGTGCGCAAGCAGTAGAGATTAGATATTATGACTATGAGAAGTATTGGGCAGACAATCCTCTATGCGTGCATTCCTTATCATCGACTCTAAACGTCTATAGTTTGTGTTTTACTCGGGTTAGTGTCCAGTAAAGGCTTCCTAACACGTGCGCATGTTCCGTTCAAAGTTCATGTGCTATTAATCCTAGAACTAGACTAAAACAGCTGCGAATCCTGTCACAGTAGCAACTGCTTACCCTAGCTCGTTACTCCTAGTCGTCACCGTAAGATTGCGGTTCAAGGCTTCCCCTACTCATGCAACTAGTTTAACATATGACAAGCAAGCAACACAAGTAAGATTGCGGTTCAAGGCTTCCCCTACTTATGCAACTAACTGTCTCAGTGTGCACAGAATTAATACAAGTAAATAAACTATGCATTAAGCTCAAGTCTCAAAGGTAATACTTCATAGATTCATGCCCGACCAACACTAAGAGTTTAGCTAGACATGCTAGTAATAAACATCATAGAATAGTAAATAAGGTCTAATATGTCTGAGAAACACAGTAGCAACAGTGCGTGCAGATTGTCTTCTCGGCTGGCGCAAATCCTCTCAACAAGTCCGTGTGTTTTCCAGTGTTGCCGCTCTCTCTGATGTTCGTTGTCCAATGACGGCTGTGATATCTCTCTCTTGAAACCCTAGACTTACTTTGTTTATATATTGCCCAGGAAGTTCTCCTTTGGCAACTTCCAAATCTGGTCACTGGATTTTTGCGCCTGGCGCATGGCATTCGGCTAGCGCATCGGCTAGCGCACCGCTACCGACTCTCACCAACTTCTCTTCTGCTTGTGCTGCTATCTCCGCAGGCGGATCTCTCACTCTTAGGACGCTGCCTGTTAGCGCGTATCCGACTCAAGGACTCGTTTTGCCCTGTAATACAAAAACACTAGAAACGAGTAGTCCTGCTCATAAAATATTGCAAACAAGCATAGGGTTATGATCTAAATAATGCGTACAAATAGCCTCTATCAAACCCCCCACACTTGCCCCTTGTTCGTCCCGAACAAGCACTGAAGCGCGGATACAATTACCTCTTCTGGAGTCTAGCGCACAGTCTTGCACTCTGATGCGAATGCGTAATTTGCTCAACTCGCACTGTTCTATCACCTGCGCACAACTACTTTCAACAGTTCTAATATAATAATTTCAAAATTTATTACCTCTCAGCCGGGATGAAGATTTTTGGATGGCTGGGAGATAGCTCTTCTTAGGCTCCTGGCTGCAAGCTCCTACTCCGAAGATAGGTATATGGTGGATAACGCAGCTTCTTCCAGTGCGTGATTTCCCCGCGCACTTCCTGGGAACCTGAGCTCTCTAATGATTTCCTTATGGTCTTTGCGCATTTTGATGTTTGTGCGCATGCTGATTCTTTTGTAGCGTGTATCATCTGCTGCTATTTTTCTTTTGTGCAGCTTCATCTTTAATTTCTTATATTCCCAGAGCAGTTCCAGTCTCAGCCTTCGGATAGCAGCTATGGAACTCGCCCCGCTCTCTCTCCTTTGGTCTGCGCCGGTCAGCGCACGCGTTTACACCCGCGCCCGCCTTCCTTAGCTCGATTTACAGAGAGAAGGTGGTCTGTCTTCCCACCTCGCCACGCATTGGGTGTTTCTCCTTTGGCATCTGCGTGACTGAGCGCGCTCTTTTGTCCCGAAGGCTGCGAGGCACCGGCCTCCACTAACGCTCTCGACCATATACCTTGCCTTCGAAGCAAAAGCGACTAACCGCCTCTCTGGAGCATTTCTGTCAACTCCACATCCCCTGCATATCCCAACTAACAGGAGCAAAAAAACGCAAAAATTATACTAAAACAATAGATAGCAGCGCACGCAGTATGGATAGCGCAAAACAAGCTGGAGCGCATGTGCATCCTGCACTCTAGCGCACTGCTGCTACTATTCTCTTCAGTTTAAACTAAGGTCTACTAAAAATGCTCAAAAACGTGAAATGTAAGTGTAACGCCCCCCCCCCCCCCCCCCCCCGACACTTGAACAGAGACGTGTCCCCACGACTCAAGCGCAAGCGCACGGAGAGCGCACACATGCAGAAAAATGGAAAAACTACCAAGTCCTAAACTAGCTAAAAAAAAAAACTCAAAAAAAAAAAAAACACAAAACAAACAGAAAAATAAAATAGGCGGAAATAAAACGTGTCGGGTTACCTCCCGACAAGTGCCTTTGTTTAACGTCGTTGGCTCGACTGTACCTCGTTACGTGCCAAAACGTGTGTCTGCAACCTCCCCCACTCTTGCTCCTGAGTGTTCCTGCGCCAGCGTGTGTGTCGCGAACTCATTGGTCCTGCGGAAAGGGTAAAATGGAAGGTCAGTATGTGATACATTATGCGTAACGAAGGTAGATGCAGAGGGAGAAGAAATGTGAGCTATGATCTTTGGTTCTCCCTCTGGTGCATCTGGTGGTGCCTCTGGCGGGTCAGCTGGCGCATCGATTATCTCTGGTTCTGCCAGCTCAATGTCGCGCGCTGTGTTATCCCAAGGTTCTCCTAAGTACCGTTTGACTCTCTGCCCATTAACCTGAAAACGATGCCGGTGCCCGTCTTCTAACTCGATTGTTCCGTAGGGGAAAACCTTGGTGACGGTGTATGGTCCCGTCCACTTGCTGCGTTCCAGTCATGAGCTTCAGGCGCGATGAAAATAACAGTACCTGGTCTCCTGGTTCAAATGTGCGCCGGAGGATATGCTTGTCATGATACGCTTTGGTGCGCTCCTTGTAATCGCGCAATCCCGCATACGCGTCCAGGCGCAACTCTTCTAGTTCGCTCAGCTCAAATGCGCGTTCTTTTCCTGCCTCATCCAAGTTCAGGTTGCAAATACGCAAGGCCCAATATGCCTTGTGCTCGAGTTCTACTGGCAGGTGGCATGCCTTCCCATAGACCAGCCGAAATGGTGAAGTCCCAATGGGCGTCTTATGCGCAGTGCGGTATGCCCATAGCGCATCATCCAGGCGCTGGCTCCAATCTTTGCGCGATGGCCTCACAGTCTTTTCCAAAATGCGCTTGATTTCTCTGTTAGACACTTCGGCCTGCCCATTCGTTTATGGATGGTAAGCGGTGGACGTTTTGTGGCGCACCCCATAGTGCTTGAAAACTTGCGCCACAATCCTGTTGCAGAAGTGCGTCCCCTGGTCGCTGATGACTGCCTTAGGTACACCATACCTGCAAAATATGTTAGTTCGGAGAAAGTCAGCGACAGTCTTACCATCATCCTTGCGCGTGGCCTTAGCTTCGACCCATTTGGATACGTAATCCACGGCCACCAGTATATACTCGTAGCCGGCAGATGGGGGAAATGGACCCATGAAGTCGATTCCCCAAACATCGAACACTTCATCCACCAGAATCGGGGTCTGCGGCATCTCGTTGCGCGCGGATATTCCTCCTGTGCGCTGGCACCTGTCGCAATTTCTGCAATGGTCATATGCGTCTCTGAATAGGTGTGGCCAGTAGAATCCGCAGTCCAAGATTTTCCTGCTCGTGCGCTTGGGACCAAAGTGCCCTCCACAAGCGTGCGCATGACAAAACATCAAGACAGAGTTAATCTCATGGTCAGGAACGCAACGCCTTAATATCTGATATGGACCTATTCTAAGCATGTAAGGATCATCCCAAAGGTAATGCTTGGACTCATGTTTCAATCGCATGCACTGAGTTTTATTGAAATGCGGAGGAAACGCACCTATGACCAGGTAATTTGCGATATGCGCATACCATGGTACCTTACCTGTCAGCGCCATCAGGTGCTCGTCAGGGAATGTCTCCTTGATCTGCCCTGGCTCCTCCTCCTTGACGATCCTGCTCAGGTGATCAGCGACTGTATTTTCCGTGCCCTTCTTATCTTTGATCTCCAAGTCGAATTCCTGAAGCAGGAGCACCCAGCGCATCAGGCGCGGCTTGGTCTCCTTCTTGGACATGAGGTAGCGGATAGCTGCGTGGTTAGTGTAGATGATGACTCTTGCGCCTAGGACATAAGCTCGGAACTTCTCCAGCGCAAATACAATTGCCAGAAGCTCCTTTTCCGTGGTGGTGTAGTTCCTCTGCGCAGAGGCCAGCGTGCGCGATGCATAGTAAATGGCGTGCGGCTTCTTGTCCACGCGCTGCCCCAAGACTGCACCCACTGCGTAATCACTTGCGTCACACATCAGCTCAAATGGCAGGTTCCAGTCTGGTGCGCGCATCACTGGCGCACTGGTCAGCGCGTCCTTCAGCTTATCGAACGCCGCCCTGCACTCATCAGTAAAATCGAAACACACATCTTTTTGCAACAGGTTAGACAGGGGTATACAAATTTTAGAGAAATCCTTAATAAAACGCCTGTAAAACCCAGCATGCCCTAAGAATGATTTCACGTCGCGCACGTTGGTGGCATAAGGCAGATTAGAAATGAGATCTATTTTAGCCTTGTCTACCTTAATACCCTAGTACTACTCCGTGCGTGACCATGAAATGACATTTTTCGTAATTGAGCACTAAATTCTTAGAGATGCAGCGCGCTAAAACTTTATCTAGATGAGTTAAACATGCATCAAAGGTACTCCCATATACAGTGAAATCATCCATGAACACTTCTATGCATATACCAATCATATCAGAAAAAATGCTCATGACTAAGCGTTGGAATGTACCTGGCGCGTTGCACAGTCCAAAAGACATGCGCCGAAACGCAAACGTACCGAACGGGCATGTGAATGTGGTCTTCTCTTGATCCTCCGCAGCTATGGGTATCTGGTTGTACCCTGAATATCCATCCAGAAAACAAAAATAAGGCATACCTGCTAAGCGATCCAGCATCTGGTCCATAAAGGGTAACGGGAAGTGGTCCTTCCGCGTGACAGCGTTCAGCTTTCTGTAGTCGATGCACATGCGCCAGCCAGTTTGAATGCGCTTGGGAACTAGTTCGCCCTGCGCATTCTATTCCACTGTGATTCCTCCTTTCTTTGGCACAACATGCACCGGGCTGACCCATTTGCTGTCCGAAATTGGGTAGATGACCCTTGCGCTAAGCAATTTCAAGACTTCCTTTTGCACTACCTCCATCATGTTTGGATTCAACCTGCGCTGAGCCTCCCTGGATGGTTTGGCACCATCTTCCAACAGAATTCTGTGCATGCACACGTCTGGGCTCACTCCGCGCAGATCAGCAAGAGTCCATCCTATAGCGCGCTGGTTCCTGCGCAGTACCTATTGTAAGCGCGCCTCCTGCTCTTCTTCTAATCCCTTCTTGATGATCACTGGCAGGGTGTCCTCATCTCCCAAGAAAATGTACTTGAGGTGCTCTGGGAGTTGCTTCAGTTCGATCTTGGGTGCCTGTTCAATAGAGGGCAAGATTTTGTTAGCGATGCAAATATGAACTGTATCAAGTACCTGTGTGGGTGCTGGTTCAGCACTACTTAGCTCCTCCTCTTGCTCCTCCAGCTCTGCCTGTGTCAGTAGCTCTGGTCCTATGGTTGCGCTCGCACACTGCGCTTCTGTGACTAAATCGTCAATGCTGTCCATCGCGTGCACGGTAGCGTCCTCATGTGGGTGCTGCATCCCCTTGAATATGTTGAAATGGATTTCTTCGCCATCTACCTCCATGGAGAGCGTGCCCCTCCATACGTCTATCTTCGTGCGCGCGGTCATCAGAAACGGTCTGCCTAGGAGGATTTGCGCACTGCTGGCGCTTGATTCACCCTCCATTTCGAGCACATAAAAATCTGCTGGGAAGACCAGCTCTCCTACGCGAACTAGGACCTTCTATCATGCCTGCAGGTTGTTTGCACGATCTGTCTGCTAGCTGAATGGTGAGACCTGCAGGCTTAAGTGGTCCAAGGCGCAATGTCGTATATAGAGAATAAGGTAGCAAATTGATGGATGCGCCTAAATCGATCATGCAATTACTCACTGTGGTCTTACCTAGCGTGCATGGGATAGTAAATGTACCTGGATCTCGGCACTTAGGTGGTACCTTTTGTTGCACGATCGCTGAGGCCTGCGCATTTAGCATTACCTGTGCGCATTCACCTTTTTTTCGCTTGTTTGTGCACAGCTCTTTTAAAAACTTCGCATACCTGGGGATCTGTCGAATAGCTTCTATGAGAGGTATGTTGATTTCTACCTTGCTGAATAGCTCATATAATTCCTTGTCCAACGCTTCTTTTCTCGCCAGTGGTGCCTGCACAGGGAACGGAGCAAGTATGTTAGTACAATTTTTGTCCTTGTTTTTCGAGTGAGACATACCTTGCGCTTTGCCCTGCTGGTCTGTGGCTGGCGCTTCCGGTTGCGCATCTTGCTCTGGTTGCGCATTCTGATCTGCTGGATCCGGGATTTGCGCAACTGGTTGCGCGGGCGCCTGTGCGGTCTGCTCTGTTCCTACTGTGCGCCCAGTCCTCAGTGTCACTGCATTGACTCCTCCTTTAGGGTTCTGAATCACTTGCGAAGGCAGGTTGCCATCGCTCTTTTTCAGCTCATACACTGTGGTTGCTATTTGTGATAGCTGCTTTTCTATGGACTCGAACCTTTTGTCATATTTCTCGTCATTTTTGCGCACTGTATCTGCTAGCTGCCCCATGATGTCTTCCAAGGAACGCCGCGGCTGTTGGTTGTTCTGCGCTGGTGTGTCATTTCGGCGGTGCGGCGGATTGTAGGGCGCAGCTTGTTGCGTCTGCTGTGGTGCGCGCTGATCTGTGGGCTGCCTCTGGAAATTGTTCTCCTCCTTCCATCTAAATCCATTTGCGGCAAGCCCAAAGCGCGGCTGATTCTGCCTCTGCGGTCCTCTGCTGTCCCATCCTCCAAGAGCATTGACATCTCCAGTCTCTTCGAAAAGTGTTGGGCATTCGTCTGTCTTGTGCTCAGTGGACCTGCAGAATTCACATACCTTTGGTGCAACTGGTTGTGCGCTCTGCGCACTCATCAGCTTCTGTAGCATGGCCTTCATTTCCTTGATCTCAGCGCTTGTTTCTACCTGATGCATAGAACGATTACGGCTACTTTCAAGCGTCAATTGATGTCTTACCTGCCCAGCAGAATCTTCTATCAGCTGCCACGCATCTTCTGGGTACATGTTGCAAATGTCCCCTCCTGCGCATGCATTCAGTAGTCGCAGCTCCATGGGCAGCAGTCCATTTAGAAAGTTCTCTATCAGCACATTCTGGGGAAGCCCGTGATTGTAGCAGTTGGCTTCTAGCTCCCTGAAACGTTCATAGTATTCTGACAGAGACTCCCCTGCGCTCTGCCTTGGCGCGGCCAGTTCCCTTCTGAGCAGCGCAATCTTTGCTGCTGGATAGAATTTATCTAGGAATTTCTTCTACAGCTGCTCCCATGTGTGAATAGATCCTGCAGGTAAATTCATTAGCCAGTGTTTAGCTGTATCACATAATGAAAATGGGAATGCCTTCATTTTCAGCGCCTCATCACTCTCCCCTTCGGTCTTCATGTTCTCGCAAATGACTAGGAACTCTCGCACATGCTTGACAGGATTTTCATTGTTCATCCCGTGGAACTTGGGCATGTGATGGATGAGCGAGCTCCTTAGCTCAAAATGACCGCCTGGTGGAAGCACGATGCACCATGGCTGGTTAACAGTGATAGGGGCCGACATCTCGCGCACTGTTCTGCGTCGCGCGGCTTGTTGCACGGGTGGCGCATGATACACTTCAGCGGCCCTCCTTGCTTCAACCTCGCAAGTGCGGTAAAGGCTTCCTAACACGTGCGCATGTTCCGTTCAAAGTTCATGTGCTATTAATCCTAGAACTAGACTAAAACAGCTGCGAATCCTGTCACAGTAGCAACTGCTTACCCTAGCTCGTTACTCCTAGTCGTCACCGTAAGATTGCGGTTCAAGGCTTCCCCTACTCATGCAACTAGTTTAACATATGACAAGCAAGCAACACAAGTAAGATTGCGGTTCAAGGCTTCCCTTACTTATGCAACTAACTGTCTCAGTGTGCACAGAATTAATACAAGTAAATAAACTATGCATTAAGCTCAAGTCTCAAAGGTAATACTTCATAGATTCATGCCCGACCAACACTAAGAGTTTAGCTAGACATGCTAGTAATAAACATCATAGAATAGTAAATAAGGTCTAATATGTCTGAGAAACACAGTAGCAACAGTGCGTGCAGATTGTCTTCTCGGCTGGCGCAAATCCTCTCAACAAGTCCGTGTGTTTTCCAGTGTTGCCGCTCTCTCTGATGTTCGTTGTCCAATGACGGCTGTGATATCTCTCTCTTGAAACCCTAGACTTACTTTGTTTATATATTGCCCAGGAAGTTCTCCTTTGGCAACTTCCAAATCTGGTCACTGGATTTTTGCGCCTGGCGCATGGCATTCGGCTAGCGCATCGGCTAGCGCACCGCTACCGACTCTCACCAACTTCTCTTCTGCTTGTGCTGCTATCTCCGCAGGCGGATCTCTCACTCCTAGGACGCTGCCTGTTAGCGCGTATCCGACTCAAGGACTCGTTTTGCCCTGTAATACAAAAACACTAGAAACGAGTAGTCCTGCTCATAAAATATTGCAAACAAGCATAGGGTTATGATCTAAATAATGCGTACAAATAGCCTCTATCAGCCAACAACTCGTCAGTTCTTCCGCGGCTTCCCTTGATCAACCAACAAGCTCAGCAGCTCTGAATTGGCTTCCAGATCAAGCTCGAATCAGACTCTGCAAGTCCTGATTCCCTTCTACCACAATCACCTCAGCTCTGCGCTCACGCTCTGCTCTCGGGTGATGATCGAAGAATTCGTCCGTCGCACACCAAAGATTGCTCTCTCTAAAATCTGTGTATGCACTCGTGTATCCCTCAGCTTCGATCAACCTCTCTGCTCTAAACCCCTTCTGCTTAAATAGCATCACCAGCTTTTAGCAATGTCCAAGTTTAGGCAATGTCCAACAAGAACAATTATCTCCTAAAATCTAGGAGATTAGATTTGATCTTTAACTTTAATGCCAATCTCCTTCTCTGACTAGTAAACCTCACTGGAAAATACTCCACAGTATTTTAGAAATTCTTCAGAGGCAATCCATAGAGTTTCCAGCTCTTCTGGACCAACCCAGGTTGCTGCTACTTTCGGACGGTTGATACAGCCAGTTGAACAAGCTCCTGCTGTAGCATCCCCTGCTGCAGCTGCTGCTAGTTCACTTGTTCTGGCCTGCTTAAATACTTGAGCTGCAGCAACTCCTTGATCACTTGTTCTGGTTTTGTCAAACACTGCCATACTCATTATCACGCTGCCTGTTAGCGCCTATCCGACTTAGGCCCTCGTTTCGCCCTAGAATACATAAACACCGGAAACCAGTAATCTTGTACACAAAATGATGCAGACAAGCATTGTGTTAGGATCTAAATAGCGCGTATAAATAGGCTCTATGACTGCGCCTCCAAAACACCAAAAACAAGCAAAAACAAAGCAAAACAAGAAAAATAAAAGCTAGAACTCTATACTGAGTGTTGCTCTCCTTGACAACGACGCCAAAATTTGACGGCACGTCGTTGTGTGCGCCAAAATTAAATTTATAATCTCCTACTATGCTTGCAAGCAGTAAGCATGGTCGAACCCAAAGAGAGCAATCCGTTATAAAGTTCTACTAATAACTAACGAGGGGTTTTCTCAAACTTTCAAACTTTAGGAAAGTTTCTCAAACTGAATACATTGACAAAGTACTTAAGAAGTTTCAAATAGATATTTCCAAGTCATCCCCCATCCCTTTAGAAGCTCACCTAGAACTCACTAAGAAACAATGTCCTTTAAATGAATATGAAATGAATAAAATGAAGGATATGCCCTATGATGTTGTTGTTGGTTCTGTGATGTATGCAATGTTGTGTACACGTCCAGATTTAGTCTTTGGTATAAGTGTTTTAAGTCGATTCATGAGTAACCCTGGAATGAAACACTGGGATGGTATGAAATATCTTCTAAAATACCTTGCAGGCTCTAGAAATCTGGGTCTTGTATTTGCTAAACATGAAAAAGAACCTGCATTGTTTGCTTTGTGGACTCAGAATATGCTAGTAACAAAGATAATAGAAAATCAACTACTGCTTTTTATGATACTTGGGACAAAGATTGTTCAAACTAATAAGTTTGTATTTTGCAGGGATCACCAGCATGTTCTCAGTGGCTGCTGAGCTCCTTCATCTGGAATGATGATGGTTGAGGTGATCTGGATTAACTTCACTTGTTCTTAGATTGTTGGGTCATGGCTGGCTGGGATTAGTGATCTAGTATATGGATAAATTGCAGGGTGTTGCTACTGGTCTGGATCAAGAGGGAAATTTTTAACTCTTGATCCATTCCAGTCCCATGGTTGTATCCTGGTTCTTAATGACTAGTTTTCTACCCTTTAGAACTTTTATTCAAGTTATACAATAACTTGAATTGTTTGGATAAGTCATGTAATTAGTCTTTAGGACTTTAATGAAGGAGCAGCTTGGAGCAAAATGGCTGCGTTTTGATCTGGACTTAAAGGACCTATCGTTGATTATCTCAAGAGATCGAGAAAAGAAAAGCAAGTGAGCCATAGCCCCCTTTTTTTGAAGATAGCAGTGATGGAGAAGATCGATTCGAAGGAGGAATCGGTCAGTGGAGGACCATAGCAGACCGAGTCATCTCTAGAACTATCACGGAGTGATTTGAAGGCTGCTGAGCTCACTAGAAGTGGAAGCCAGTAGTGTTGAAGTTGGCTGCACATCTCAAGGAGTGTTTGTCCCCTTTCTTTCGTTCCTACGTTATCTAGCTTTAGATGTTCTACGTTTAAGTGTGTAGCAGTTTGTTCCCAGCTAGAAAATTGTAACCGGACATCTAAGATATAGTGAAGTTTAATCTGGTCCCTTTGTTTTGAGGTCCGGCGATGTTTTTCTCCTGAGATTTAGCCGGTTTCCTCGTTACAAATTCCACTATCTTTAGTTTTAGGTTTGCTCAAGTTTACTATGCTTTATGCATTGATACTTAACTAAAAGAACCTGAACTGAATCATTCACTAGAAATTTTATTGAACTAAATCATGTACTGAATACATGGTGAATTAGCTTATACATTAACCAAGCCGTGTATGAGACTTCAACGAGTAAGTATGATATAAAATAGTAATGCACTCACATTGATTCTTGTTGAACTCCGAATTATTTCTCTCATCCACATGCATTGACATGCATATGATGACGGTGCTACCTATTTTGCCCCTTGTAGATATAAAGACAGTAGGTTTCTTTCTTGAACTCCCGGCCACAGCTACACCACTTAACATGAACACTGAAATTTTCCTGCGCCGCTGATCACTAGTTACAATCTCCGAAGATACAGCCTGTGTCTATGTCTCTTCCTACGGAAATTATTTTACCTTACGAATAAGAAAGACATAGTGAGTTTGTTTACCCAGTTCGGCAACTTGCCTACGTCTGGGGAGGATCACTCTCTGATCCTCAAGACTTCACTATACGTGGTTCAAAGTACAAATGACTCACACCTCTACTTCTCCTGTAGTCGAAATCTTTCGCTCAGTCTAACTCCCTAGACGAGCTAGCAGTCTGATCTAGCAGACTCTCTTCGTGCTACTTTCACACTTCCAGTAACAAATAGCTATGGACCTGACTCACAGACCTAGCCTATTCTATTAAAATGCGTAGTACACCGGACTGCTTCAGCACAATCTACACCAGAGTTGCTGTATCTTCTATCAACAACTATGAGTTCTGCAAAACTCAATCACTGCTCCCCCTCAATCAATGACACACTATTGGGTAGCCTCGATCAGCTCTCACTCAGCCTGTGACAAACCTGTCCGCAGCTGTTCTCCGAGCTCTGATTGATTCTTCAACAAGCAGCGCTCTAGTTGAACTCCAGGGATCAATGCTGAACCAAACTCCACAGTTCTGATTCCATCTGCCCGCAACACATCTTCAACTCAGTGTGTATACCCTGCTACTATAGGTTGATCTCTGTGTGTTTTCTCTCGTTCTCTCTATCCAGGTGTGCTTCTGTGTGTGTGTTTCTGAATGCAGCCTCTGCATTCCTTTTGTATCAATCAGCCCACTGTTCTTTTGGCACCCGCATTTACCTACGAATTCCCCGGCAAGCAAAGAATCTTCTCCTGGATTCTTGAAAGGTTGTTGAAGATTCCAATGCCTACTATGGATTTTTGAAGCCTTATCTCTTCCGAAAGCTTCTGCCCATTGCTGACGATCTGGATCACGTTTGCATAACTCGAGCTTTCGCGATGCCTTCCGCACCATGCCAAAGCCTCTCCGTGCATCTCCAGGTAGATCAGGAAATCTGCTCTAGCTTTGGGTCATTAGGGAGTTGAAACGTTGTGGTTATTGTAGTAGTAAAAATACTAGTCCGATCACGGTGTTCAAAAAATATTTATAATCCGAGTGGCCTCTAGTCGAACCCAAGAGAAAAGCCTAGATTAGTCTAAAGCTAGCTAGTATTGCTTAAGGTAAATCTACTAAATGAAAGGAGGGTTTTTCCTCTATGCGAGATATCTCTAGTGAATACTAAAGACAAGTTCAAATTTGTGAAGAAGTAAAGTAATAGAGAAAACGTAGTCGGAATCCTATTTCACCCCTAGGTCATACGATTAGCAATGCAAAACAGAAATATATTCATGAGTTAATTTGGTTGATTATTCTAGGCCAAAGTATCACACATTCTAAATTCAACTCTCTCTCCTTCTCTAGAATGGGAATGACACCTATGTGACACAATTCTCAAACTCTCGCTCTATTGAATGGTGTAGAACAAAAGTCTCATAATCTCAACCTTTCGGTCTATTTTGATAGTTAACTAAAGTCCGGTCTATGCTTAGCCTAAGAGGTTGTCAATGTCACTCTCGCCCACAAAAGCTATCTAAAATAATCATGTTTGATCTTCTAAACAACCTAAGTTAAATTCTCATTCCATCCCTATATGTTTTATCAATTTATATAATCATTCATGCGTTTCGACAAACACTTGGTATGCATATTGAAATTCGCAGCGTCTCTTGACAGACAGATTTGTGAACAAGAAGTTGCTGCAGCACACTCTTGTTCACTCGGAAATTGTCTCAGCAAAACAATGAACAAGACAGAAATTTGTTCACCCAGTTCGGCCAACTGCCTACGTCCGGGGAGGACTATTCTCCAGTCCTCAATCCACTAATCACAGAGGTCTCCAAGTACACTCGGTTACAACTCCACGCAACCTATGCTACTCAACCTTGTGTGGATCACTGGACACAATCAGAATAGGCTCTGATTTGTGTCTGCACACCCTCTACAAATGTCAATCTAGAATAGCTACTGTCTCCTCGAAACTCAGCCTATTCTAAACTACACTCAACTCTGCAGGGTTGCTGTAGCAACTGCTGTAGCACACAGCTGATGCACAATTGTCCGCGTCGCTCCAAAGCCTTCTGTCGAGCCGATCGAACGATTCCACGAGCGTTGCACAGTCTGGAATACTCCCCCTCACTCAGTGACCTCCTGCCACTAGCGAGAACCACCGCTTAGACACTCGACCGAGCCACACACCCGTCAGTTCTTCTGCGGCCTTCCTTGATCAACCAACAAGCACCACTGCTCTGAATTGGCTTCCAGATCAAGCTCGGATCAGACTACGCAAGTCCTGATCTCCTTCTACTTCAGTCACCACAGCTCTGCGCTCACGCTCTGCTTTCGGGTGATGATCGAAGAACTCGTCCGTCGCACACCAAAATTCCTCTCTCTGAATTCTGCGCACGCACTCGTGTATCCCTCAGCTTCGATCAACCATTCTGCTCTGACCTGTTCCCGCTTAAATAGCTACGCCGGCTTTAATCAAGATCAGAATTTAGCAATGTCCCAAAAAGAACAATTATCTCCTAATTTTTAGGAGATTAGATTTGTTTTTTAATTCCCAAAACAAATCTAGCTAGGAATTCCCCACTGGAATATTCTCCGCAGCACTTTAAAAGATTCTTCTGATGCTCTCCACAAAACTCCCAGGCCTTCTAGCCAAGCCCAGGTTGCTGCTGCTACTCGGACAGATGTTGCAGCAGCTTGAACAAGCTCCTGCTATAGCATCCTCTGCTGTAGCTGCTCCTTGTTCACTTGTGCTAGTTTTGTCAAACACTGCCATACTACATCATCAATCTCCCCCTTGGCATTTTGACAAAAGCCTAGGACACTGATGCACACTTCCATGAACCAATAAATACACCAAACGAAAGAAAATCAACATAAGAATGAGAGGTGGCCACACTCGGCCTTAGCACGACCACGCAGGGCCAAAAAAAAACAAAGTTCATCAGTTCATCAGTGGCAGTGGCAGCCATCTTACGCTCCCCCTTTTTGGCACAGATGCTCAAGGGGCCTGCTCTTCATCTGCCGGGAACTCCAGGTCTCTGAGCAGACTTCTGATCTGGCCGCGCCTAGCATCCCTCCTTTTTGCTTCTGCTTCAAGGATGAGCAGCTCAGATCTGAGACGGCTCACAATTCTGGCACGGAGAGCTGTTTGGATCGTGGTGGCAGGGGGAAGGGATTCCTCCAGAGGAGCTGGGGCTGAAGCACCAACCAAGAGTGGATCCTCATAGGCTATGTCCACTGCATGTTTCCCTTTGAACAATTTGTGGTCTACTGTAAAGACCTGCAGCTCCTCGGATAAACCTTCAGAAATCTCACCAAGCTCCGGATGCTATGAGACCATCAACCCATAGATGAGGGAGGGTAGCACGATGGGCTTGCTGGAGGAAGCGCTGCCAGCATGAGTAGCCAGCTGGGGAAACATCACACTGCCCATACTGATTTTCCTCCTTTTTCCAATAGAGTGTAAAAGGTTAGCAAAGGCTCTGCTAACCTTTCCCCTGTGAGAGCTGGGGATCCAGTTTCTAATGCCCAAATGATACAGCAGAGCATTTTTTGAGGTGAGTTTAGCAGCACTAAGATTTGGACCACCCCAAGATAAGCAAACTCCTCCTGTCAGAACCTTAGCCAGCACCTCTGGCTGGACATCCGTGGGCTCTCTGGCATTTTCATGTATCTCAAGAAACTCATCTATTTTCTCAGGGGTGATAAGTACTTTCTTACCCCGCACCCAACTCTTTCCAAACTCATCTCCTCCTTCCTCACCAAATTTTTCTTCCATGTTCACAATAAATTCCCTAACAAGAGCTATATTGAATCTGAATGGGTAAGTCAGGGATTTGAGAAGATTTACCTCAGTGAGAAGCTGGATAATGGCTGCTGATTTGTACTTGTCCAGGTCCAGTCTCTTTTCTGACACAATGTGCTTTCTCTCAACAGCGCTCCATGATTGGGAGGCATTCCTATTTCTGAACCAAATCCCCCCTACTGTGATTACAGTTGAGTCTGTCAGTGCATGTCCTCTCTCAGACGATTCACCAGCAGTGCCTTCATCTTCTTCACTGGATTCCTCTTCTTCACTGCTGGAATCAGGAATGAGGATTGGAGCTTTTCCTTTGTCTGAGGGTGGAGGAGGATGTGCTGCAGCAGGTTCTTGTTCAGAAGACTCAGCTTCTATCTCCTCCCCTTCACCTACTATGCCAGGAGACAAGACAAGGGTTTTGCACCTCTCTTCTGCAGGACCTGCTACAGCATCCTCTGTAGCTTGTTCTTCTCCCGAGACTTCTTCAAGCAAAGCTTCTTCAGACATCACTGCTGCACTGGCTACAGGCTCCCCGTCACGGACTAGACGCCTCCTTTTCTGCGGGGTTCCTCCTTGTGGAGAAGGATCGCTGTGCGACACAGGGAGAGGTGCGGGCTCCCACACCACCACTTCTAGATGCTGAGCAGGCGCTTCATTACGCGACTTAGACCTCCTTTCAGACCTGCCTTGTCGATCTGCTGCCAAATTCTTCTTCAATCCGCGAGTCTTCACCATTGTTGCGGGTTTGTAGAGGATTAGAGGGACGTACGGTGAGGATGATCAGCAACGATTTTGGGAAGCGCCTTCAACTTGTCTTTGCCCGAGAAGTTGATTTACCCGTTATTTTTCTTTTTCAATTTGAAGCTTCTGGATCACGTGCCACACATGTGCCTTCTCCCAGCTTTAGCAACCAAAACATGTGAACAAGCTTATTCTGACCAGGTTGCTATAGCAGACGCGAGCTAGTTCTCCTACTCATTCCGAATGACAGCTTTGTTTGGCGGATCCTCGTGAGGTTCTGATGATGATATCTTCACCCATACCTGGGTTTGTCTAGAGTTTCTCCTCTTCCGGCCCTCAGGACTCCTGTCTCTTCGCTTGTCATATTTGGGTTTCCACACCTGTATTACCTGTGGCTTTCTCCTGTCTTTTGCTTTTCAGTGCCCTGGTGCAGCGATCTTAGTAATCCTTCTCTGTGATTCTTTCCAGTAATAAGCATTTCCCGAATCTACTATGCAAGGAGTCTTTATGCAACATGTGTTGGCTCTGGGTTTCGTTCCCCTTCTTCCAGCTGAGAAGGTTCTCTGCTCCCGCTTCAGGTTGGAGGATATCTTCTGATTCCCTTTCTTCTGACCACCATTATTTGTGCATGACCTCCTTTTATTCTGAGGCTCTGGCTTTGTTTTAGATGGATGATGTGTCAGGTGCTACATCATCCTCTTATTCACGTGTCTAGTTCCAACTTTCCCTGCAGGTTTTGGAAATTCATCTGTATTATTCTTTTCATATATCATAGCATCCGAGGCTTTTATGAAGACTGTTCCTCTAGAGCTTTCTCCACCAGTATATCCAAGCCCCGTTCTCCCTTTTCCAAGTCTTTGATAAGACAAAATTTCATCCAAGATATTTTTCTGAGGATCAGCTGCCTTGGCTGTTGCTGGTGAGACACTAATGTCAGTGGCTTGGCTTCCTGTATCTTCCCTTTTCAGAATGGTGACTTGACTGTTGGATAAGGAGAGAAATTTCCTTCGTTCTTCTTCCAGAAGCTTGACTCTGTCAGTCAATGCTTGATTCGTCTGAAGGGCTGCCTCACACTGTTTAAGTATCTTCCCCAGATAGTCAATAAGGCTGACAGTTGAGTCCTCCTCATCTTCACTTTCGGATACTTCATTCCCATAGTGGAATTCGTCCTTCTTTAGCTCTTTGAGGTTGAAATCTGACACACTGGTTAGCACAACACAATTTTCTTCATCAGTTTCCTCAGAGTCACTCCATTTTGCTGTCAGGGACTTGTTGTTCTTTTTCTCTGAGTTTTTGAGGGGTTTGCTCGGACAGTCAGCCTCAATATGTCCATACCCTTCACAGTTCCAACATTGGACCCCTTTTTTCATTTCTTTCTTCTCATCTTCATTCTGAGCAGATTCCTTCCCTTTCCTTTTATTTTCTCCACCTCTTCTGAATTGTTTTCGTGAGGATGAGCTTTGCCCAGTTCTTGAGTCCATGTTCTTCAGGAGCTTTCCAAGGTTCTTGACTAGCATACTCAGCTGATCATCTGGAACTAGCTTCTTAGCTTCTGTTTCAGCCTTCAGTCCAATATTCTTGTCCTTAGGAGTGAGATCTTCTTTAACCAGTTTCATCTCAAATTGTTTGAGGGATCCCATCAACTCTTCCAGCCTCATGAATCTGACATTTTGAGCTTCTTCAATGGCCGTCACTTTCATGTCAAATCTTGTGGCTAACGATCTGAGGACCTTCCTGATCCGCTTCTCTTCAGGAATAGGTTCACCAAGAGCATGGGCTTCATTTGTCAGATCACAAAGTTTTGCATTAAACTCAGTGACAGTCTCCTCTTCCAGCATTCTCAGATTCTCAAACTGTGTGGCAATAATCTGTAATCTTGACAGCTTTACTCTATCAGTTCCTTCATGTGCAGTTTGCAGAATTTCCCAAGCTTGTTTGGCCATGTCATAATTTGATATCAACCTAAAATTGTTAGCATCAACTGCAGCAAAAATCGCATTCAGAGCCTTTGAATTACCAATTGCTGCAGCTCCCTCTTCAGCAGTCCATTGTTCTTCAGGCTTTATCCGTGTGACTCCCTATTCATCCATGGTGATTGGGGGAGACCACTGGACCACGATAGCTCTCCAGGTCTTCTCATCAATGGCCTTGAGAAAGGCTTTCATCCTAGCCTTCTAATATCCATAGTTGCTTTCTTCCAACAATGGAGGTCTGCTTGTGCTCTGTCCTTCCTTCATTGTCTTGGCTTCTTCAAATACACTGTAGGATCTTTTACTCTGTCTGTTGAGCTCCCGCTCTGATACCAATTGAAATTCGCAGCGTCTCTTGACAGACAGATTTGTGAACAAGCAGTTGCTGCAGCACACTCTTGTTCACTCGGAAATTGTCTCAGCAAAACAATGAACAAGACAGAAATTTGTTCACCCAGTTCGGCCAACTGCCTACGTCCGGGGAGGACTATTCTCCAGTCCTCAATCCACTAATCACAGAGGTCTCCAAGTACACTCGGTTACAACTCCACGCAACCTATGCTACTCAACCTTGTGTGGATCACTGGACACAATCAGAATAGGCTCTGATTTGTGTCTGCACACCCTCTACAAATGTCAATCTAGAATAGCTACTGTCTCCTCGAAACTCAGCCTATTCTAAACTACACTCAACTCTGCAGGGTTGCTGTAGCAACTGCTAAAGCACACAACTGATGCACAATTGTCCGCGTCGCTCCAAAGCCTTCTGCCGAGCCGATCGAACTATTCCACGAGCGCTGCACACTCTGGAATACTCCCCCTCACTCAGTGACCTCCTGCCACTAGCGAGAACCCCTGCTTAGACACTCAACCGAGCCACACACCCGTCAGTTCTTCCGCGGCCTTCCTTGATCAACCAACAAGCACCACTGCTCTGAATTGGCTTCCAGATCAAGCTCGGATCAGACTACGCAAGTCCTGATCTCCTTCTGCTTCAGTCACCACAGCTCTGCGCTCACGCTCTGCTTTTGGGTGATGATCGAAGAACTCGTCCGTCGCACACCAAAATTCCTCTCTCTGAATTCTGCGCACGCACTCGTGTATCCCTCAGCTTCGATCAACCTTTCTGCTCTGGCCTGTTCCCCCTTAAATAACTACGCCAGATTCAATCAAGATCAGAATTTAGCAATGTCCCAAAAAGAACAATTATCTCCTAATTTTTAGGAGATTAGATTTGTTTTTTAATTCCCAAAACAAATCTCCTTCTCTAGCTAGGAATTCCCCACTGGATCATTCTCCGCAGCACTTTAAAAGATTCTTCTGATGCTCTCCACAAAACTCCCAGGCCTTCTAGCCAAGCCCAGGTTGCTGCTGCTACTCGGACAGATGTTGCAGCCGCTTGAACAAGCTTCTGCTATAGCATCCCCTGCTGTAGCTGCTCCTTGTTCACTTGTACTGGTTTTGTCAAATACTGCCATACTACATCATCACATATAATTAACATGAAAAACAAGCATAAGAATTTTCAATCCAAATACCTCATTCATAATAAAATTGCATGTTTTGCATTACAATCTAACCTAAGGAATCCATAAGAATCCCTACTAATAAATAACTACTCACTCATGTGTCACTCATGGTGAGTTTGAAACAAGACATAATCAAATTGAATAACAAGGAAAAGTAAAGGAAGTAGAGTAGTAGGGAAGTAGGGAATGAGTAAAGAGTTGGTGTAGAATCTTCAATTGTTGTGTGTCTTCTCCAAATCATTGACAATTCTCCAAGTTCTCCAATTAGGATTCTGTTCCAAGAGAGGAACCCTAGGCACTGCAGGCACCTCAAGGCTCTCTCTAATTTTCCCATCTTTATCTATTTATACCCTTTGAAGAATTCCAAAATTTACCCGCAGTGCCCGAATCGCCTTAATGAATTGATTCACACAGAGTGTCCGAATCAAACACTCAGAGCTGTTTCGGGCTGGCCGAATCACTTTTTGATTTGATCAATCCTCATAATGTCAGTGGGGTTTCTGCTTGGGTGAATTGATTTCTTCTGGCCGAATTACTTTCTGATTCGGTCAAACCTCTCAATGTTACCCCCGAATCAAGTTGATTCGTGCAGCTGAAGGTGATTCGGTCAAGCCCTTGGGCGAATCACTTTTGGCGGAATCACTATTGCACCTTCCCCAATCTTGTTGTTTTTGATCTCGATCGACCGGAAATCATCCAGACTTTTTTCGGGCCACTTCATATCGTGTAATACATATTTTAAACCTGAAATGGACAAAGAAATCATCAAATGACATTATAAAAGAGCGGAACAAACAAGAAGTAAGAGAAAAAATATGGACAAATATAAGGTTATTTGTTCGCTTATCAGGAGTGCTGAAGCAGAATTTGTCTATGTCCAAAACTGTCTTCTATAGGTTGCCCAGTTTGCCTCAGCTCTTGAGATCCATAGAGGCTGTAGCAGAATCTGGTTCTTTGTTGCTATTGCTTGTTTCTGTTTTGTCAGTCTTTAGATTATGCTCTGATCGCGCGTCGTTGTGCGCGTCAAATATAATTCCTTCCTCTCCCACTAGTACAGCGGTTAAGTAAGGGTCGATCTCCACAGGGAGCAAGCAGTGAGTTTTAGCCAGTAACCTACACTTAAGAAAACGGGGGTTGCGTGAGTGATTGGGGGTTTTGTGCGATGCGCGAGTAACAGCGAATATCGTAACGCGGGGAATTGCACTAGACGTGCGCAAGCAGTATAGATGAGATACTATGTTTATGAGAAGTGCTGGGCAGACAATCCTCTATGAATGCATTCCTTATCATCGACTCTAAATGTCTATAGTTTGTGTCCTACTTGGGTTAGTGTCCGGTAAAGGCTTCCTAACACACGCGCATGTTCCGTTCAAAGTTCATGTGCTATTAATCCTAGAACTAGACTAAACAGCTGCGAATCCTGTCACAGTAGCAACTGCCTACCCTAACTCGTTACTCCTAATTGTCACGGTAAGTTTGCGGTTCAAGGCTTCCCCTACGCATGCAACTAGTTTAACAGGTGACAAGCAAGCAACACAAGTAAGATTGCGGTTCAAGGCTTCCCCTACTCATGCAACTAACTGTCTCAGTACGCACAGAATTAATACAAGTAAATAAACTATGCATTAAGCTCAAGTCTCAAAGGTAATACATCATAGGTTCATGCCCGACCAACACTAAGTGTTTAGCTAGACATGCTAGTGGTAAACATCATAAATAGTAAATAACAACTACTGTATCAGAGAAAACGGTAGCAAATAGTGCGTGCAGTGTCTTCTCTTGGCTGGCGCAGTCGGCTGGCGCAACTCTCCTTGACAGGTCCGTGTGTTTTCCAGTTCTGCCGCGCAGTGCCTCTGGAATGCCACTGAGTGATGATGTTCCGATCTCTTGAAACCCTAGACTTTCTTTGTTTAAATAGTGCCCAGGAAGTTCATCTTTTGGCAACTTCCAAATCTGGTCACTGGGACTTTGCGCCTGGCGCACGGCATTGATTGGCGCAATCGGGTAGCGCACCTCTGCTGTCTTTCGCCATTTCTTCTTCTGTTTGCGCCGCTAGCTCCGCAGGCTGATCTTTCACTCCTAGAACGCTGCATGTTAGCGCGTATCCGACTCAAGGACTCGTTCTGACCTGATATACAAAAACATTGGAAACGAGTAATCTTGCTCATGAAATATTGCAAACAAGCATAGGGTTATGACCTAAATAATGTGTATAACTAGGCTCTATCAAACCCCCCACACTTGCCCCTTGTTCGTCCCGAACAAGTACTGAAAAGCGGATACAATTACCTTTTCTGGAGACTAGCGCACAGCCTTGCATTCTAGCGCAAAATGCACAGTTGCTCAACTTGTGCTGCTCTATCACCTGCGCACAACTGCACTCAATAGTTCTAATATAATAATCCCGAAATTTCATTACCTCTCAGCCGGGATGAAGATCTTTGGATGACTGGGAGATAGCTCTTCTTAGGCTCCTGGTTGTCAGCTCCCGCTCCGAAGATAGGTATATGGTTTCTTGCGCGAGCTTCTTCCAGTGCGTGATTCGTTCGCACACTTCCTGGGAACCTGAGCCTTTGATGATATCCTTTTGGTCTTGCGCACGCAGGTACTAAGTAGTGCGCATGCTGATTCTTTGTAACGCAAATCATCTGCTTCTGCTGGTATTTTTCTTTTGTACAGCTTCCTTTCCAATTTGTTTCATTCCCAGAACAGTTCCAATCTCAGCCTTCGGATAGCAGCTATGGAACTCGTTCCGCTCTCCCTCCTTGGTCCGTCTGCGCCGGTCGGCGCACGCGTTTGCAACCGCGCCCGCTTTCCTTAGCTCGGCTTCCAGAGGGAAGGTGGTCTGTTTTCCCACCTCGCCACGCTTTGGGTATTTCGCCTTTGGCATCTGCGTGACTGAGCGCGCTCTTTTGTTCCGAAGGTTGCGAAGCACCGGCCTCCACTAGCGCACTCGACCATATACCTCGCCTTCGAAGCACAAGCGACTAACCGCCTCTCTGGAGCATTTCTATCAACTCCACATCCCCTGTATATCCCAACTAACAGGAGCAGAAAAAACGAAAAAATTATGCTAAAACAGTAGAGAACGGCGCACGCAATACGGATAGCGCAAAACAAGCTGGAGCGCATGCGCATCCTGCACCTTAGCACACTACTGCTACTAATTCTCTTCAACTTAAACTAAGCTATACTAAAAATGCTCAAAACATGAAATGTAAGAGTAACGCCCCCCCCCCCCCCCCCCACACTTGAACAGAGACGTGTCCCCACGACTCAAGCTCAAGCGCAAGGAGACGGCGCACATGCATGCAATGCAACGAAAATAAAGAACATAAGAGTGAACACAAATAGTCACACAAAATATAGCAAGGGAGGCACAGAATGTAGGGCACAAATATTCAGCACACATAATAGTCAACTAGACGCAGCAAAATAAAAGACACCACCCTAAAGAAAATCACTGCGCCTGCCCTCGGCTTTAGAAGTCCTCCGAGCTAGAATCAGCCTCTGAATCATGCGCCTCCTCCTCGGAAGTATCCGTCACGTACTCAGTGCTGGAGGAGGGCGGTACCACTGAAAGGGCAGGAGGCTGTGCTGCGAGGTCATCCTCGGAAAGTGACTCCCATATGGAATCGGAGTCTACGCTGGGAAAGTTAATGGGGTACTCCGGAACAGAAGGCCGGGCAGGGGAAGCTGCTGGTGGCTGTACTGGTTCGGGTTCAGGGGTGGGTTCTGCTGCTGGCGCTGGTGCTGATGCAGGTGCTGACTCTGCTGGGAGTGCTGGGGTTTCTGGGGTTCGGGTAGGAGGTGGATGGTGCAGGCTGAGGAGAGGGGGAATTGCGTCTCCAAATTTCCACCCGGATGGTGGACTCATACTTAAATCCGCCCCCTCTGGCGCTAAGTATTCGAGCACGCGCATGACGTTGAACAACATGCGCTGCTCGGCGGTTGCTTCCTCGGGCGCCTCCTCAGCCTCAGTCCTTGGGCGCTTGGCACGTGCACGAGGGGGAGAATCCTCGATGGAAATGGTCACTGGCTCCCCCTGTGGTGCACGGGCCCTCTGGTGCGCTCCAGTCTGCGCCTGGGTCCTTGGGCGCCTGACTAGAGGCACCTCTGGTTCTAGGGCCTCCTCCATCTCTTCATCTGCTGCGGCGGCTGCTGCGGCTGCTGCGGCGGCTGCTGCTGCGCCCTGCGCACTGCTCTCTGCTCTGGCCCGCGGGGGTCTGGCTGGCTGCAGGCGGTAGCACCACTCTAGTGTGCCATCGTCCCGTACAGCTACCGCCCTGATTTGCAGCATGTAGGCGCGGTCCAGAGGTATAGCCTGCACCAAGGTGTGTTCTGGCACCTCGGGCTCTCCATGTAAGGCCCGCAGCAAGTGCGTGATAAGGCCTCCACACGTCAGCGGCCCCCTCATGCTGACTCGGCTCCAATGATGCACCATGTTCAGGATGAACAGCACCTTCCGCCCATAATAAAGCCCCTTCAAAATCTCCATATCCAGGAGGCTGATCTTTGGTGCGCCGTTGAAACGGCCAATGACTGTGTAGGCCACGATGCGCCATAAGTAGAACAGCCATGGGTCGCGCAGCTCTCGGCCCCTGCTGCGCCCCGCGGCGAATGCTGGCCCTGTTGCCATGTCCCGCCAAGCCTCCTGGTTATTGTGCGTGTCTAACTCCTCCTCACGCACCTTGGCGCACCCGAATGCGCGCCTCAGCCTCCTTTCCGAGGCTATGAACCAGACACCCCTGTGTCTATATCTGATCTCCCTGTCCCCTGCCTCCAGAGACGCCAGGAACTCACACGTATCTTCCTGGTCAGATGCGCTGCGGAGGTCCATTAGCGCCTCCCAGCCGGCAATCGCTAGCCTCTGCGCCACGAGGGCCTCTAATCCTACCTCGCGCAGGAAATCTCGGCAGATGTACGGTGTCCCGTACATGTCCAGGCTGATGAACGCTGCATACTTGTTAGCGAAAGCCGCTGGGGTCTCCTGGTCTGTGGCGGGTCTCATCTTGCGCTGGGCTCCGGTCAATCGCGGTCAATGCTCCCCAAAACCCTAAAAATCGAAACTGCCCAGAATCCTCTGAAACTTGCACCGAACGAGCGCCTACTGGTCGCCTACTCAACGCACAAAACAGCACTCCAAGCCGCGCACTCTAGCTTGGTGCGATTTCAAAACCCTAAAAACTGTCTCCTCCGCGCAAACCCTAACAGAAGCGGCTCAAAGCGGAATCGGGGGGTTACCTGGGTGCTGTGCGGTCGTGTTGTCCTTGAATCCCTCTAGACGGACGGTGGGTTGGGCGCTGATCGACGGCAGAGGTCTGAAGGCGGGAGCTCGTGTGCAACGGTCGAGTGAAAAGTGCTGGGAATTTTTCTAAGTCTGGCCTTATATACCCCCCTCTGGCTAGCGCAACTGACCTGCGCATTGATAGGCGCACGGTCCTGCGCACTTGTGTGACTAAAAAGAACTACCGAACCCTAAACTAGCTAAAAACACTCAAAAAAAAGCAAAACAAGCAGAATAAAATGTGCCAAAATAAAATGTGTCGGGTTACCTCCCGACAAGTGCCTTTGTTTAACGTCGTTGGCTCGACGGTACCTCGTTACGTGCCAAGAAGTGCGTCTGCAGCCTCCCCCACTCTTGCTCCTGAGTGTCCTTGCGCCAGTGCTTGTGTTACGATCTCATTGGTCCTGCGCAAAGGATAAAAGGGAAGGTCAGCATGTGATACATTATTCGTAATGAGGGTAGATGCAGAGGAAGAGGAGATATAGGCGATGGGTGCTAGTTCTCCCTCTGAAGCATCTGGTGGTGCGTCTGGCGCAGCAGCTTGCGCGTCCACTATCTCTGGCTCGGCCAAGTCAATGTTGCGTGCTGCGCCATCCCAAGGTTCGCCCAAGTACCGTTTGACTCTCTGCCCGTTAACCTGAAAACGATGCTGGTGCCCGTCTTCTAATTCAATTGTGCCGTAGGGGAAAACCTTGGTGACGGTGTATGGTCCCGTCCACTTGCTGCGCAACTTCCCAGGCATGAGCTTCAGGCGGGATGAAAACAATAATACCTGATCTCCTGGTTCAAACGTGCGCCGGAGGATATGCTTGTCGTGAAATGCTTTGGTGCGCGCTTTGTAATCGCGCAGTCCCTCATAGGCGTCCAGGCGCAGTTCTTCTAGTTCGCTCAGCTCAAATGCGCGCTCTTTTCCTGCCTCATCCAGGTTCAGGTTGCAAATACGTAAGGCCCAATATGCCTTGTGCTCGAGCTCTACTGGCAGGTGGCATGCCTTCCCATAGACCAGCCGGAATGGTGAGGTTCCAATGGGCGTTTTGTGTGCAGTGCTGTATGCCCATAGCGCATCATACAGGCGCTGGCTCCAATCCTTGCGCGACGGCCTCACAGTCTTTTCCAAGATGCGCTTGATCTCTCTGTTAGAAACTTCGGCCTGTCCATTTGTCTGCGGATGGTAAGCGGTGGACGTCTTGTGGCGCACCCCATAGTGCTTGAAAACTTGCGCCACAACCCTGTTGCAGAAGTGCGTCCCCTGGTCGCTGATAACTGCCTTAGGCACTCCGTACCTGCAAAATATGTTAGTTCTGAGAAAATCAGCGACAGTCTTACCATCATCCTTGCGCGTGGCCTTAGCTTCGACCCATTTGGATACGTAATCCACGGCCACCAGTATGTACTCGTAGCCGGCAGATGGGGGAAATGGACCCATGAAGTCGATTCCCCAAACATCGAACACTTCATCCATCAAAATCGGGGTCTGCGGCATCTCGTTGCGCGCGGAGATCCCTCCAGTGCGCTGGCACCTGTCACACTTCCTGCAGTGGTCATAGGCATCTCTGAATAGGTGCGGCCAGTAGAATCCGCAGTCCAAGATCTTCCTGCTCGTGCGCTTGGGACCGAAATGTCCTCCACAGGCGTGCGCATGACAAAACATCAACACAGAGTTAATCTCATGGTCAGGCACGCAACGTCTTAATATCCGATCTGGACCTATTCTAAGCATGTAAGGATCATCCCAAAGGTAATGCTTGGACTCATGTTTCAATCGCATGCACTGAGTTTTATTGAAATGAGGAGGGAACGCACCTGTGACCAGGTAATTCGCGATATGCGCATACCATGGTACCTTACCTGTTAGCGCCATCAGATGCTCGTCAGGGAATGTCTCCTTGATCTGCCCTGGCTCCTCATCCTTTACGATCCTGCTCAGGTGATCAGCGACGGTATTTTCCGTGCCCTTCTTATCTTTGATCTCTAAGTCGAATTCCTGAAGCAAAAGTACCCAGCGCATCAGGCGCGGCTTGGTCTCTTTTTTGGACATGAGGTAGCGGATAGCTGCGTGGTCCGTGTAGATGATGACTCTGGCGCCTAGAACATATGCTCGGAACTTCTCCAGCGCAAATACAATTGCCAGAAGCTCCTTCTCCGTGGTGGTGTAGTTCTTTTGCGCGGAGTCCAGTGTGCGCGATGCATAGTAGATGGCATGCGGCTTCTTGTCCTCGCGCTGCCCCAAGACTGCTCCTACTGCGTAGTCACTTGCGTCACACATCAGCTCGAATGGCAGGTTCCAGTCAGGTGCGCGCATCACTGGCGCACTGGTCAGCGCTTCTTTCAGCTTATCGAACGTCGCCCTGCACTCATCAGTAAAATCGAAGCACACGTCTTTTTGCAACAGGTTAGACAGGGGTATGCAAATTTTAGAGAAATCCTTAATAAAACGCCTGTAAAACCCAGCATGCCCTAAGAACGATTTCACGTCGCGCACGTTGGTGGCATAAGGCAGATTAGAAATAATATCTATCTTAGCTTTGTCTACCTTAATACCCTCCTCTGAAATGATATGACCTAGTACTACTCCGTGCGTTACCATGAAATGACATTTTTCGTAATTTAGCACTAAGTTCTTAGAGATGCAGCGCGCTAAGACTTTATCTAGATATGCTAAGCATGCATCAAAGGTACTCCCATATACAGTGAAATCATCCATGAACACTTCTATGCATATACCAATCAAAGCAGAGAAAATGCTCATGACGAGGCGTTGGAACGTACCTGGCGCGTTGCACAGCCCAAAAGACATACGCCGAAACGCAAATGTTCCGAAGGGGCATGTGAACGTGGTCTTCTCTTGATCCTCCGCAGCTATGGGTATCTGATTGTAACCTGAATATCCGTCCAAAAAACAAAAGTAAGGCTTACCTGCCAAGCGATCCAGCATCTGGTCCATGAAGGGTAGCGGGAAGTGGTCCTTGCGCGTTACAGCGTTCAGCTTCCTGTAGTCGATCCACATGCACCAGCCAGTTTGTATGCGCTTGGGAACTAGCTCGCCCTGCGCATTCTCCTCCACCGTGATTCCTCCTTTCTTTGGCACAACGTGCACCGGGCTGACCCATTTGCTGTCTGAGATTGGGTATATGACCCCTGCGTCAAGCAACTTCAGGACTTCCTTTTGCACTACCTCCATCATATTTGGGTTTAACCTGCGCTGAGCCTCCCTGGATGGTTTGGCACCATCTTCCAACAGAATTCGGTGCATGCACACGTCTGGGCTCACTCCGCGCAGATCAGCAAGAGTCCATCCAATAGCGCGCTGGTTCCTGCGCAGCACCTGTTGTAAGCGCGCCTCCTGCTCTTTTTCCAATCCCTTCTTGATGATCACTGGCAGGGTGTCCTCATCTCCCAAGAAAATGTACTTGAGGTGCTCCGGGAGTTGCTTCAGTTCGATCTTGGGTGCCTGTTCAATAGAGGGCAAGATTTTGTTAGCGGTGCAAATATGAACTATATCAAGTACCTGTGTGGGTGTTGGTTCAGCACTGCTTAGCTCCTCCTCTTGCTCCTCCAGCTTTGCCTGTGTCAGTAGCTCTGGTCCTATGGTTGCGCTCGCACACTGCGCTTCTGTGACTAAATCGTCAAAGCTGTCCATTGCGTGCACAGTAGCGTCCTCATGTGGGTGCTGCATCCCTTCGAAGATGTTGAAATGGATTTCTTCGCCATCTACCTCCATGGAGAGCGTGCCCCTCCACACGTCTATCTTCGTGCTCGCAGTCATCAGAAACGGTCTGCCTAGGAGGATCTGCGCACCGCTGGCGCTTGATTCACCCTCCATTTCGAGCACATAAAAGTCTGCTGGGAACACCAGCTCTCCCACTCGAACTAGGACATCTTCTATCATGCCTGCAGGTTGTTTGCACGATCTATCTGCTAGCTGAATTGTGAGACCTGCAGGTTTTAGTGGTCCAAGGCGCAAAGTCGCATAGAGAGAATATGGTAATAAATTGATTGATGCGCCTAAATCGATCATGCAATTGCTTACCGTGGTTTTACCTAAGGTGTAAGGGATAGTGAATGTACCTGGATCTCGGCACTTAGGTGGTACCTTTTGTTGCACGATTGCTGAGGCCTGCGCATTTAGCATTACCTGTGCGCATTCGCCTGTCCTCCTTTTATTTGTGCACAGCTCTTTTAAAAACTTTGCATACCTGGGAATCTGTCGAATAGCTTCTATGAGAGGTATGTTGATTTCCACCTTGCTGAACAGCTCATATAGTTCCTTGTCCAGTGCTTCTTTTCTCGCCAGTGGTGCCTGCACAGGGAAAGGAGCAGGTATGTTAGTACAATTTTTGTGAGAAATACCTGGCGCTTTGCCCTGCTGGTTCGTGGTTGGCGCTTCTGATTGCGCCTCTGGCTCTGGTTGCGCACTCTGAGCTGCTGGATCTGGGACTTGCGCAACTGGTTGCGCGGGCGCCTGCGCGGTCTGCTCTGTTCCCACTGTGCGCCCAGTCCTCAGTGTTACTGCATTAACTCCTCCCTTAGGGTTCTGAATCACTTGCGAAGGCAGGTTGCCATCGCTCTTTTTTAGCTCATACACCGTGGTTGCAATTTGTGATAGATGCTTTTCTATGGATTCGAACCTCTTGTCATACTTTTCGTCATTCTTGCGCACTGTGTCTGCTAGCTGCCCCATGATATCTTCCAAGGATCGCTTTGGTTGCTGATTATTCTACGCTGGTGCGTCTGTGCGGCGATGCGGTGGATTGTAGGGTGCAGCTTGTTGCGTCTGCTGTGGCGCGCGCTGATCAGTGGGCTGCCTTTGGAAATTGTTCTCTTCTCTCCATCTGAATCCATTTGCAGCAAGCCCAAAGCGCGGCTGATTCTGCCTCTGCGGTCCTCTGTTGTCCCACCCTCCAAGGGCATTTACATCTCCAGTTTCTTCAAAAAGTGTTGGGCATTCGTCTGTCTTGTGCTCAGTGGACCTGCAGAATTCACATACCTTTGGCGCAACTGGTTGTGCGCTCTGCGCACTCATCAGCTTCTGTAGCATGGCCTTCATTTCTTGGATCTCAGCGCTTGCCTCTACCTGATGCACAGAACGATTACGACTACTTTCAAGTGTCAATTGATGTCTTACCTGCCCAGCAGAATCTTCTATCAGCTGCCATGCATCCTCCGGGTACATGTTGCAAATGTCCCCTCCTGCGCATGCATTCAGTAGTCACAGCTCCATGGGCAGCAGTCCATTAAGAAAGTTCTCTATCAGCACATTCTGAGGAAGCCCGTGATTGTAGTAGTTGGCTTCTAGCTCCCTGAAACGCTCGTAGTATTCTGACAGAGACTCCCCTGCGCTCTGCCTTGGCGCGGCCAATTCCCTTCTGAGCAGCGCAATCTTCGCTGCTGGATAAAATTTGTCTAAGAATTTCTTCTGCAGCTGCTCCCATGTGTGGATTGATCCTGCGGGTAGGCTCATCAGCCAGTGTTTGGCTGCATCGCTCAATGAAAATGGGAACGCCTTCATCTTCAGCGCTTCTTCGTTCTCCCCCAAGGTCTTCATGTTCTCGCAAATGATTAGGAACTCCCGCACATGCTTGACTGAATTTTCGTTGTTCATTCCGTGAAACTTGGGCATGTGATGGATGAGTGAGCTCCTCAGTTCGAACTGTCCATTGGGCGGAAGCACTATGCACCATGGCTGGTTAACAGTGAGTGGGGCTGACATTTCGCGCACTGTCCTGCGCCTCGCGACTGGACGAACGGGTGGCGCAATGTATGGTTCAGCGGCCATCCGTGCGTCGACCTCACGCTGCACTTCCTCTCTGAATAGGGCTGCGCGGTTATGTGCCCTTGCTTCCTCTGGGGTTCTGTCTCCCAGGTTATCTCCAACCACACTGTTATCCTCCATGTCCTGATCCAAACTCAAGAAACGAAATTAAATGGCAACGAAGTTGTTGCGTCTTTCAGTGCGCAACTAGAATCTGCGCAGCGCAACTGTTTCAAGGTTGCGCAGGCTGATGTGATTGTACGCTGTCAGAAACAACAACGAGAAAACAAAACAAAATGAAATAACTAGTTACTAAAATGAGAAATGTAAGCTAGCTAAAACTTAGCTGTGTTGCTCCCCGGCAACGGCGCCAAAATTTGATCGCGCGTCGTTGTGCGCGTCAAATATAATTCCTTCCTCTCCCACTAGTACAGCGGTTAAGTAAGGGTCGATCTCCACAGGGAGCAAGCAGTGAGTTTTAGCCAGTAACCTACACTTAAGAAAACGGGGGTTGCGTGAGTGATTGGGGGTTTTGTGCGATGCGCGAGTAACAGCGAATATCGTAACGCGGGGAATTGCACTAGACGTGCGCAAGCAGTATAGATGAGATACTATGTTTATGAGAAGTGCTGGGCAGACAATCCTCTATGAATGCATTCCTTATCATCGACTCTAAATGTCTATAGTTTGTGTCCTACTTGGGTTAGTGTCCGGTAAAGGCTTCCTAACACACGCGCATGTTCCGTTCAAAGTTCATGTGCTATTAATCCTAGAACTAGACTAAACAGCTGCGAATCCTGTCACAGTAGCAACTGCCTACCCTAACTCGTTACTCCTAATTGTCACGGTAAGTTTGCGGTTCAAGGCTTCCCCTACGCATGCAACTAGTTTAACAGGTGACAAGCAAGCAACACAAGTAAGATTGCGGTTCAAGGCTTCCCCTACTCATGCAACTAACTGTCTCAGTACGCACAGAATTAATACAAGTAAATAAACTATGCATTAAGCTCAAGTCTCAAAGGTAATACATCATAGGTTCATGCCCGACCAACACTAAGTGTTTAGCTAGACATGCTAGTGGTAAACATCATAAATAGTAAATAACAACTACTGTATCAGAGAAAACGGTAGCAAATAGTGCGTGCAGTGTCTTCTCTTGGCTGGCGCAGTCGGCTGGCGCAACTCTCCTTGACAGGTCCGTGTGTTTTCCAGTTCTGCCGCGCAGTGCCTCTGGAATGCCACTGAGTGATGATGTTCCGATCTCTTGAAACCCTAGACTTTCTTTGTTTAAATAGTGCCCAGGAAGTTCATCTTTTGGCAACTTCCAAATCTGGTCACTGGGACTTTGCGCCTGGCGCACGGCATTGATTGGCGCAATCGGGTAGCGCACCTCTGCTGTCTTTCGCCATTTCTTCTTCTGTTTGCGCCGCTAGCTCCGCAGGCTGATCTCTCACTCCTAGAACGCTGCCTGTTAGCGCGTATCCGACTCAAGGACTCGTTCTGACCTGATATACAAAAACATTGGAAACGAGTAATCTTGCTCATGAAATATTGCAAACAAGCATAGGGTTATGACCTAAATAATGTGTATAACTAGGCTCTATCATGCTCCAACCACCAATCTTTAGGGAGTGCTTCAGAAGTCTCTTGAGCAGTTTTGTCAAGGATGTTTCCTCAACAAACACATCCAAATATATTGCTTCAAGTATTATTATCTCCAGCAAAGTCGATGTCCGTGTAATCCTTAAGAATATCATAAGAGTTCTTCCAATATAAGAGGTCAGGCTCTAATGATCCTTTTGCTGTCGGAAATTGTAAATGTATGTGTGCGATAAACAAAGAATAAACGTTGAAATTAACCAAAAAATTACAAAATCAGAAAAGAAGGAGTCAAGGCTAGTTGGATGATCTCTTTAAAGCGTTTTTGGTGTTCCTTCGGTGCAAGGATCCTTGATAAACCGCTTCCTAGGATACAACGACTCAACGAGCTTTCCTCTTGCACCAAAGAACTTGTTCATATAACTTTCTTATGTCTTAGACTATCACCACGACACAAGACTCAAAAGAAATCTTAAAATCGGACAGCACATCGTTATGTGGTTCAAAATTATATTTATATTAGCTACTTATTAGCTAGTAATAAGCAGGGTCGAACCCTAAGCGAGCAATTAGTTATAGATTTCTAGTAGCAATTGTCACAAAAAAGAGGGGTTTGCAAGAAAATTGTTGTTTATCAATTTCAGAAAGAATCAGTTCAGGGATATTCATTGCAACTATAATCATCGATTGAACATACATCAATTTGTAAAACTACAGTTCCTAGTCCAACAATCCTGCTAGGTTTAACAATTACTTGACTAACAACACTAATTAGGTTCTACCGCTAGGCTTAGCTAATAGGGCAGTCAATCCTAGTATCACGCAATAGATATGAATTCAGTTTCACCGCTAGGCTATGCTAACTTGATAATCAAAGCATGCAATTCATACGAGAACAGTAATTCACTAAATCGAATTATGAAACTTAAGTATCTCAAAATGTACTGATGATGCGGTATGGCAGTGTTTGACAAAACCAGCACAAGTGGACAAGCAAGTGAACAAGTTGCTGCTATAGCTCGTGTCCAGTGTTTGTGAACAAGGAGCAGCTGGAGCAGGAGTAAGCTATAGCAGGAGCTTGTTCAGAAGGGCTGTAGTGTCTTTCCGAGTAGGAGCTTTCTGGATCTTTGGAAAGAGGGCGTGGCAGTCCTTCTAAGAGCATCAGAGGAATTTCTAAGTTGCTGCAGAGAATATTCCAGTGGAGTTTCCTAGCTGAAGTAGGAGATTTGAATGTGGGAGATTTGAATCCCAAATCAAATTTAATCTCCTAAATTTTAGGAGATATTGATATTGCTAAGGGAATTGCTAAATCCTGATAATGATGGCGGTGGACGCGCCTATATAATGGAGTCTCTTCATAGCAATGAAGATCGATCGAATTATAGAGTGAATACACAGAGCATACGCAGAAGAACAAGTGAGAGATTTCAAGTGCGTGCAAAGATTCGATCACCACCGAGAGCAGAGCGTGAGCGCAGAGCTGAGTGGTTATTGCAGTGTGTGATCAGGACTTGCAGAGTATGATTACAGCTTGATCTGGAGACCAATTCAGAGCAGCAGTGCTTGTTGGTGGATCAAGGAAGGTCGTGAAGGGATTGTCGAGTGGAGGGACTTGGGCAATTGACTGAAGGCCAGTTCTTGCTAGTGACAGGAGGTCACTGAGTGAGGTGGAGTATTCCAGAGTGTACAGCGCTCGTGGAATCGTTCGAACTGCTCAGCGGAAGGCTTGGAGCGACGCGGCCAGTTTGTGCATCAGCTGTGTGCTACAGCAGATGCTATAGCAACCCTGCAGAATCTGAGTACTGTTTAGAATAGGCTGAGTTTCGAGGAGACAGTAGCTATTCTAGATAGATATCAGTAGAGGGTGTGCAGACACAAGTCAGAGTCTGTTCTGATTGTGTACGTGGATCCACTTGTGGTTGAGTAGCATAGGTTGCGTGGGTTTTAACCGTGTGTCTTTGGAAACCTTGAGATTAGTGGATTGAGGACTGAGAAGAGTCCTCCCCGGACGTAGGCATTGGTTGAACTGGGTGAACAAATCCTTGTCCTTGTTCTTTCCTGCTGAAACAGTTTTCTGGTGAACAAGAGTGTGCTGTAGCAACAGCTTGTTCATAAATCTGTTTATCAGAGGCGTTGTGAATTTCACGTACGTTGCAATACAAATCCTCAAACTTAATTAGGATTTAGCTACTACAATCCATCTAATAACAATGAAAATAAAGAGTCCTGAAAAATACTAAATTGTTACGCAATGCTACTTCCTTCTCTGATTTGCGATATCCAACCTCCGGTCTAGGGTCTGGACGACCAGCTGCTAGGGTTTTTTTTGCTCAAAAGAAGCTCTTTTAATTTATACATTTTGATTTAGGCCGGGCTGACTGAATCAATATTGATTCGTGCTAGCTCAGCAAGTGATTCACAAGGGTTGGGCGAATCAATGTGGCAGTGTGTTCCAGAGCTGGTCGAATCTCATTTGATTCTGGTTCGCTGAGCAGTTGATTCGTGCAAGCTTGGGTGAATCAAAGTGGTAGTGTGTTCCGAAGCTGCACGAATCAAATTTGCTTCGTGCTGCACCAAAGTGATTCGTGCAGGGCTTGAGCGAATCAAAGTCTTAGTAGGTTTTGAGCTGGGCGAATCACCTTCGTTTGGGCGAATCACTTCTGACTTGTGCACTGCCTGGGCGAATCACCTTTGCTGCGTTGAAATTCTTGCCCGAAACTTCTTCTCGCTATCTAGTTTTTGTTCCCTTGCATTCCTAAGTGATTGAATGAGGCTTAGAATGCTCCAAATACGCGATAAAGGTCAAAAGCGGTCTCGGTACACCTGCGATGCGAAACACTATAAAGAAGTAATCTATCACACGTAAAATGCAACTAAACAAAGGGAATAAACAACTCGATGGATCGTATAAACACGCTCCATCAGCTTTGAAACTTTGAGGAAGACTACTAGATTAGTGTTAAGTGTTGTTATGTTTTTGTTGGTGTTCAAATTAAGGAGAATAGCGTTTCTTTTATAGGACTTTATTAGTAAAGCCCCAAGCGTCGCCTCCCTTCTATGCCATCATTTGGTGTCAAGCGTCACTTGAGTGCTCGTTAGTACTTTTAAAAGCAATTAAATCATCCAGGCGTCGCCTCGATATAAGCCCTAGGCAAAGCCTCATACTTAAAATGTCATTAAATAATTTACTAAGGTGTCGCCTCAATCATTAAGCCTCAAGCGACGCCTCAACCTCAAATGCCATTAAATTTCAATAATGGTCACTCGGGCGTCACCTCATTTAAACCAAACTTAAGCGACGCATGAGGTTCAGGCGTCGCTTTTATGTTTTATTTAGGTGTTGCCTCAACTCAAAATTAAAGTTCGAGTAGAAAAAAGTACAAAAGAGGCCTGTCCACATGCTACAAAAGAGCAAAAGTGCCATGAGGAATGAATAGACCAAAGAAATGTCAATTTGAGAACCGGTTAATGCTGGTAGACGGCTCTGCCAAATCCTGCGATCCACACTTTCTTACAATTCCGCGATCCCTTTGAATTTTCTCGTCGCTCGCGGGATTTGTGGAACCCGTGCAGCGCTGTTTCCCTTTGATCCGATCACAGCTGCCAACAATTCGACTCTATTCGACTTCCAAACACTCCTTAACTGCTTCGCAACTTATCCCAATCTTCAGTTTCACTATGTTCTATCAAAATTAAAACCAAATAGGAGAGGGAGGAACTGATCTGAATTACCTCTCGCGTACCCTATGGCAGCTAGACCCGGCGACGACAACTGGATGCGGCAGCAGGTAGCGGTGCAGAGAATTTTGGGGAAGGTCGCTTGAGGGATGCGAATGAGGGGGAGAATGTGTTAGTCGCGGAGCCAGCGAGTGGGTCGCTCTGACCGAATCTGCAAACGACGCCTTGGTTAAAACAGGCTGCGTTTTTAAGCAACGCTCGCGGTTTGCGAAAACAGGCTTTGCTCACGGGATTGGGCAAAGGCGAAAGTCCTTTCACTTAGACAAAATTCAGTTCTATTCTAAAAACCAAAAAACAATAACACAAAACAACTAACTAAATTGAAATTAACGAGTTACCTCTCGTCCAGTGGCTTTGTTTAACGTTGTTGGCTCAACAATACCTTGAGTGCAAGCTTAATCCGTTTGGGACTTTGTCCCGAGCATCATTGTAAATTGTTCCGCTGATATTCCTTGTGTCCTGGGTGCGACGCTTTTAAGTAACCTCCCTTGACGATCAAATGTGGGAGTCTTTCCAGGTACTTGCAAAGGCAAAAGACCACTATTAAAATCTGTGTTAGCTAGAAATGTGCGCCTGAGCAAAACTTGTGAGGTTTCTCCACCGACATGCGGCTTCATATCAAGCACTATAAAGTATATATATTCATTGGGCATCCTCCGACTTTTATCACCACATCCTCTAGATCGCCTGAAGTACTCTTGTGGGACTGATCCCCAAATTCAAGTATATGATGGATTGGTTTCAACTCGGATAACTTGTGCTTTAAGGCTTTGTAGGTGGCCTCTGGCAGGATATTCATCGAAGCTCCGGAGTCAATCAAGCAATCCTCGAGCTTAGTCATCCCAATGCCGATATTCAACTTGAAAGGGCCAGGGTCACTTTGTTTGATTGGGAATTCGTCGACCATCTCTACATTATCCATTGTATCTCCTTCCTCATTATCCCTATCAGTGAGGGTCTCCTCTTCGTCACTCACATCAGACCACAACAACTCCTCTGACTCCTAGCGGGTGTTCTCATCATTAAACGTCACAATCTTTATCTGTATGGCTTCTCCAATGGATCTTCAAGATTGAAATCCTTCGGAGGCTTGATTCTTTCGTCATGATAATGCTTCACGCGCTGGCCATTGACCTTAAATCGATCTCCGCTAGATGGATTCTTTATCTCTAATTCTCCATGATTGAAGACTTGCATGATTGTGTATGGACTTGTCCATCTAGAACGCAATTTTCCAAGCATTAGCTTAAGACGTGATGAAAATAATAAGACTTTCTCACCAATTTTGAATTCCCGCCTAAGGATAGAGTTTTGCTTTCACCTTGTAGTATGTTTGTCTTTGATAAGCATCGAGGCGTAATTCTTCCAGCTCGGCCATCTACATCTTTCTCTCCACACCTGCACTGGTCAGATCAAAATTACAAGATTCAGCGCCCAATATGCTTTATGTTGTACCTCAACCGGCAAGTGGCATGCTTTTCCGTAGAGAAGACGGAATGGAGTAATGCCAATAGGCGTTTTGTATGCAGTTCTGTACGCCCATAACACATCATCTAATATTTGCGGCTAGTCTTTCCTAAAAGGTTTAACCATTTTCTTCAATATTGTTCTGATTTCTCGATTCGAGATTTTGGTTGTTCCGTTCAACTGAGGGTGATAGGATGTAGAAACCCGATGATGCACCTTATATTGTTTCAAGACAGTAGCTACCTTCTTATTGCAGAAATGGGAGCCTTGGTCACTGATGACAGCATTGGGCACACCATGCCTGCAAAATACATTAGTGAGCAACAATTCTACCACGGTGATGATGCTGTATGGCAATGTTTGACAAAACCAGCACAAGTGAACAAGGAGCAGCTACAGCAAGGGATGCTATAGCAGGAGCTTGTTCAAGTTGCTGCAACAACTGTCCGAGAAGAAGCAGCAACCTGGGCTTCGCTAGAAGGCCTGGCAGCTCTGCAGAGAACACCAGAAGAATATGTTAAAGTGTTGTGGAGAATATTCCAGTGGGTATTCCTAGCTAGAGAAGGAGATTTGTGTTGGAGATCAAAAACAAATCTAATCTCCTAAAAATTAGGAGATAATTGTTCTTTTTGGGACATTGCTAAATTCTGGTCTTGCTTAAAGCTGATGCTGCTATTTAAGAGAGAGGAGTTCAGAGCAGAAAGGTTGATCGAAGCTGAGGGATACACGAGTGGATACACAGAATTCAGAGAGGGCAAATTTGGTGTGCGACGGACGAGTTTTTCGATCATCACCCGAAGGCAGAGCATGAGCGCAGAGCTGTGGTGACAGAAGCAGAAGGAGATCAGGACTTGCGTAGTCTGATCCGAGCTTGATCTGGAAGCCAATTCAGAGCAGTGGTGCTTGTTGGTTGATCAAGGAAGGCAGCGGAAGAACTGACGGGTGTGTGGCTCGGTCGAGTGTCTAAGCGGCAGTTCTCGCTAGTGGCAGGAGGTCACTGAGTGAGGGGGAGTATTCCAGAGTGTGCAGCGCTCGTGGAATCATTCGATCGGCTCGGCAGAAGGCTTTGGAGCGACGCGGACATTTGTGCATCAGCTGTGTGCTACAGGAGTTGCTACAGCAACCCTGCAGAGTTGAGTGTAGTTTAGAATAGGCTGAGTTTCGGAGAGACAGTAGCTATTCTAGATTGACATTTGTAGAGGGTGTGCAGACACAAGTTAGAGCCTGTTCTGATTGTGTTGAGTGATCCACACAAGGTTGAGTAGCATAGGTTGCATGGAGTTGTAACCGAGTGTACTTGGAGACCTCTGTGATTAGTGGATTGAGGACTGGAGAATAGTCCTCCCCAGACGTAGGCAGTTGGCCGAACTGGGTGAACAAACTTCTGTCTTGTTCATTGTTTGCTAAGACAATTTCCGAGTGAACAAGAGTGTGCTGCAGCAACTGCTTGTTCACAAATCTGTCTGTCAAGAGGGGCTGCGAATTTCAGACGGTCTTCCCATCATCTAATCTAGTCGCCTTTGCCTCTACCCATTTTGACACGTAATGGACTGCCTTAAGATATACTGCATGCCAGATGCGGGAGGAAAAGGTCACATAATGTCAATTCCCTAAATATCAAAAATTTCATCAACAATAATAGAGGTTTGAGGCATCTCATTCCTCGCAGATATGTTGCCTATTCATTGGCAATTATCACATTTCTTACAGTATTTGTATGCATCACCAAAATAGTGGGCCAAAAGAAACCGCTCTGAAGAATTTTCTTAGCTGTTTTACGTGGACCGAAATGTCCACCACAAGCATGTTCATGACAAAATGACAGGACAGGTTGAATTTCAGCATCAGGCACACAACGTCTAAGCACTTGATCGGCACCTATCTTCCTCAAATACGGGTCATCCCACACATAATATTTAGAATCATGCCTTAGTCTACGATACTGATTTTTCGAAAAGATCCACTTATCGCAAGCTAAATAATTGACAATGTTTGCATACCAAGGCACCTTCTCAATTGAGAAAAGGTGTTCATCAGGAATGTTTCCGTGATGCGCATTGTATCTTCCTCTCTCACTATGCAACTCAAGTAATCTGCCATGATGTTTTCGGTTCCCTTCTTGTCGCGAATTTCTAGGTTGAACTCCTGAAGAAGTAAAACCCAACAAAGTAAGCGAGGCTTCGTCTCCTTCTTTGTCATCAAATAACTGACAGCTGCATGATCAGAATAGACGATAATTTTAGAACCCAACAAATAAGGACGAACTTTTTCTAGTGCAAAGATGAATGTAAGAAGCTCTATCTCCATAGTGGAATAGTGTTTCTGTGCAGCATCTAGGGTTCTTGAAGTGTAGTGGATTACTACAGGCTTCTCGTATAGTTTCTGACCAAGCACAACACTGGGAGAATAGTCGCTAGCATCACACATGATCTCAGGGTTGCGTCTGTTAAGGTATGTGGCATTATTGACAAACTCGGCTGAAGGTGATCTAGCAAGATGCTATAGCATTCCATTGCAGCAAAAGCTGGAGCAAGCTTTTTGAAGACAATCTCCAGAAGATGCTATAGCATACCATGAAGACTTGGAGCAGCCAGTAGCATGCTGATCAGCTTGGAGCAGCCAGCAGCATGCCGATCAACTTGGAGCAGCCCAAAGAACGTACGGAGGGTTACTGCCAGCATCGCAACAGGTCGGTAGAGTATCGTGAAGATTGAAAGCAAGATGATACAGCTGCCCGTGTGAAGACAGCAGCTGGTGCAAAACCAGCCAGAGTGAACAAGCAGTTGCAGCTGGAGCTGTAGTAGCAGTATTGGTGAGAAGAACAATCTGGCCAGTTATGAAGCCGCCGAGCAACGGGAAGATTCCAGAGCATCTGTCAGAATATTCTCAGTGGAGATTGCGGCGTACAAGTCAGCATGAAGATACGGATCTTTTGGAAAGTAAGTGTCCTTATCAAGAGTCCTACAAAGAAGAAAAGATCTACAACAACATGTAGAGATGGCAGCTGAAGCATAGTGAAGCGCCTACAAAGTGAGCAAGGCAGTTGCACACGCCGATGCTATAGCATTCCTGTGAAGACAGGAGCTGGAGCATCCTATCGGCCAGCACCCACGCGAGTTGAGAAATTGCAGATTTGAAGAATTAGCACGTGGGTTTGTTTCCTAACGGATTTAGGAAATTTCAGCAGCAACAAACAACTCAGCAAGCTCAAGGTAAAGATAAGATTTCTAAAACTGGTTTTAGGAAATCAAATCTCAACAAACTTGCAAGAATCTAAGAGAGCTTTTTGGAATGCTTCCTAAATTTGATATTGATGGAGCATGGTTCCTATTTAAAGGAGGCTAGGCAGAGCAGAAAAGTATCCATCCAATAGTGAATCCAAGCATCAAGAGATCAAGCAAACACTAAGAGAGATTCAGAGTTCCAAGCAGAGAGATTGGATCAATACCGAGAGCAGAGCGTGAGCGCAGAGCTGAGTGATTAAAGCAGAGGCTGATCGAAGACTTGTAGAGTCTGATCAGAGCTTGATCGGAGAAGGCCAATTCAGAGCTTGACTTTCTTGTTGGCTAATCAAGGTAGGCGGCAGAAGAGTTGTCGAGTGGAGGAACTCGAACAATCTGCAGAAGGCCTGTTCTCGCTAGTGACAGGTGGTCACTGAGTGAGGGGGAGCATCCCGGAGTAAGGATCACTCATAGAGTGCGAACAGCTCAGTGGAAGGCTTTGGAGCGATGCGGACAGAACCTGCACAAGCTAGTTGCACAAGGGTGTGCTATAGCAACCTACAGAGACATTGTGTTAATTACAATAGGCTGAGTCTGTGGGATCAGAGGAGTAGCTATTCTGAATTAATTCGAGTGTGTAAGTGTGTGCGACACAAATCAGAGGGTGTTCTAATTGTGTGTGGTCTACTGATGAGCGGATAAATGACCTTATATTTGTCCAAATTTTCCCTTTACTTCTTATTTGTTCCGTTGTTTTATGAAATCGTTTGATACTACATGATATGAAGTGGTCCGAAGAAGTTTCGGGTGAATTTCAGTTGATCGAGAGCAAAATCAATCAAAAGGCAGATTTGATTCCCCCAGGCTGATTGACCTATTCGTCATCAAAGGCTTGCTGAGCACATGATTCTTATCTGATTAAGGCATGCCATATCTTGTTAGAAAGCTAACTCAAAGTGCTACATTTGCTTAGTTTACATCAAGATGTAATTCAAAGGTCTAAAGGGTCAAACGGGAGAGATTCCAGCACTATATATTTGATTCACCCAAGAGAAATCAATACACCCAATCAGTAACGAACTGACATTATGATTCGGTCGAATCATATTATGGGGCTGCACAAATCACTTGATTCGTGGAGAATTCGCCTGTAGATCAAATCTGGGCAGATTGACCTGTTCATCGTTGAAGGCTTGGGAGCACGCGATTCTTATCCGATTGAAGCGTGCCATAGCTTGTTAGAAAGCTAATCAAAAGGGCTACATCTTTGTAGTTTACATCAAGACATTATTCGAAGGTTTAAAGCGTTGTTTAGTAGTAAGGATTCTTATGGATCCCTTAGGTTAGATTGTAATGCAAGACTTGCAATTTTATTATGAATGAGGTTTTTGGATTGGAAATTCTTATGTTTGTTCTTCATGTTAATTTTATGCACACCATTGATGAAATGCATGAATGAGTATAAATTGATAAAACACCTAGGGATGGAATGAGAATTGAACTTAGGTTGTTTAGAAGATCAAGCATGATTATTTTAGATAGCTTTTGTGCGCGAGAGACACATTGACAACCTCTCAGGCTAAGCATAGAGCGAACTTTAGTTAACTATCAATAGACCGAGAGGTTGAGATTAGGAGACTTTTGTTCTACAAGGTTCAATAGAGTGAGAGTTTGAGAATTGTGTCGCTTAGGTGTCATTCCCATTCTAGAGAAGGAGCGAGAGTTGAATTTAGAATGTGTGATATTTTGACCTAGAATAATCAACCAAATTAACTCATGAATATATTTCTGTTTTGCGTTGCCAATCGTATGACCTAGGGGTGAAATAGGATTCCGACTACGTTTTATCTTTTACTTCCACCCAAATTTGAACTTGTCTTTAGTATTCACTAGAGATACCTCGCATAGAGGAAAAAACCCCCATTTTTATTTTAGTAGACTCGCATTAGGCATTACTACTAGCTTTAGACTAATCTAGGCTTTTCTCTTGGGTTCGACTCGAGGTCACTCGGATTATAAATATTGTTTGTGTACCGTGATTGGACTAATATTTTACTACCACAATTTTGACAACGTTTCAAAATGTACTAGTTGAGGTTGGGTAGCATAGGTTGGCCGCGTGTCGAATATGTGTTGTACGAAGCACCTGGAGACTAGTGGATTGAGGACTGGAGTATAGTCCTCCCCAGACATAGGCAGTTGGCCGAACTGGATGAACAAATCACTGTTCATTGCTTTTGCCTTGTTGCACAAGATCCGACTGTACAAAAAGTTGTTATTGCAACTGCTTGTATACAATCAGTACCTCAGAGGCGCTGCAAATTTCAGCGTCCAATCTGGCGCCTGAATGATAGGTGCACTAGTGAGTGACTTCTTGAGCACATCAAAGCCCTCCTTGCAAGCATCATCAAAATCGAATGGCACATCTTTCTGCAAGAGTGTGGATAGTGGTAGCGCTGTCTTTGAGAATTTCTTGATGAACATGCGATAAAATCCTGCGTGGCCTAGAAAAGACTTTACATCGCGCACGTTAGAAGGATACGGGAGACCCGAAATCGAATCAATTTTTGCTCTGTCTACTTGTATGCCTTCCCTAGACACGACGTGACGCTAAACAACTCCGTGCGTCACCACAAAATGACATTTCTCATAATTCAGCACAATGTTCATTTCTACACACCGAGTTAGCACTCTGCTCAAATTTTCTAGACATGCATCAAATGTATTTCCATATATCGTAAAGTCGTCCATGAATACTTCCATGAAATCACCAATCATTTCAGAAAAAATACTCATCACTACATGTTGAAACACACCTGGTGTGCATTGGACAATCCAAAAGACATACGACGAAATGCAAAGGTACCAAATGGACATGTGAATGTAGTCTTTTCTTGGTCCTCAGCAGCAATGAGAATCTAACTATATCCTGATTATCCATCAAGAAAGCAAAAGAAAGGTTTACCTGCAAGACGATCAAACATCTGATCGATGAATGGAAGCGAGAAATGGTCCTTGCGTGTGACTGCATTGAGCTTCCTGTAATCGATACACATTCTCTAGCCATTTTGAATTCTCTCCGCCACCAGTTCTCCCTTTTCATTAAGTTCCACCATTGTCCCTGTCTTTTTCGGAACCACGTGAACTGGACTTACCCACTGACAATCAGAAATGGGATAAATCACCCCAACGTCCAATAGTTTCTGGACAACTTCCATCATTACAGGGTTGAGCGGCGTTGTGGTTGTCGTGAAGGCTTTGCGTCGGCCTCTAGAAGACTTCGATGCATACATATTGTGGGGCTGATTCTCTTGATGTCGGCAATAGTCCAGCCGATAGCTTCCTTGTGTTGTCCAAGTCCTTTTTGATTATCACTGGTAGCATCTCATTTTTCCCGAGAAAAATATACTTCAAATGTTCTGATAGTGGTTTGAGTTTGGCCTTCGTTGCCTGTACGTAGATGGAACCAATTTAGAATGAGTAGACAATGTTACATGGTTGGCTTCTTACCTTAGTGTCAACGGTGGGGAAACTCTGAGTTTGACGAGCTCGTCTCTAACATCATGAATGAGGCCCACGGTATACCTCTGTGAATCGATGGCTTTTCTTTGAACCAGCTCAAGCAGGTCCTCTCCATCACATATATCAGTGTTCTGTACAAAATCGTCTATGACATCTACCACATGCACTTTAGTACCAACTATCGGATGTTTCATGGCCTTGTAAAAGTTGAAATGAATGATTTTGCCCTCGACTTCCATAGACAGGGTGCCACGGTACATATCGATTTTTGTATGTGCAGTCATCATGAACGGGCGTCCAAGCAAGATGGGTGGTGAGTCTCCGACTACGTCATTTTTTGTTTTCAAAACGTAAAAATCTCCAAGGAACACTAAATCCCACTACTTGTATCAACATGTCCTCGATGACACGTTCAGGATAAGTGCACGATCGATCGGCTAACTGAATGGTCAAACCTATAGGCTTTAGAGGACCGATACACAAAGTACTATATAGGGAGTATGGTGTAACATTTATCGGATCACCCAAATCAAGCATAAAATTCTCAATTTGAGTCTTACCAATTGTGCATGGAATTGTAATTGTACTTGGATCTTTGCATTTGGGTGGTACCTTACGTTGGATAGCAGCTAAACAGTCTCTCCAAAGAGGACATGCTTTGTAATTTGAAGAACGTCGATGATTTGTACATAGTTCTTTAAGGAATTTCGTGTATTGTGGAATTTACTTGTGGCGTTAAGCAGCGGAATGTTGATCTCCACCTTGCTGAAAAGTTCCCAGACATCTTTGTCACGATCGTCTTCCTAGATTTTGTGACCTGCGAAGGAAAAGGTAATGTAATATCAGTATGACGTTCATTATTGTTCTGATTATGAATTTTTACAATGAGTTCTTCATTTGGCTGCTTGGGTTGCTCTCTGCCCGAATCCACGATTGCCTCTTTGTCATTTCCCACGATCGATGCCTTTTCGGTTTCCGTGACCACTGTTATATTGTCTTCACTCGCGGAATTGGGCAGATCAATGGGGTAGTTCTGCTCAGCATTTCTTCCGACTATCCTCCATTACGCAGCGTGACCGCATTCACTCCTCCCTTCGAATTAGACAGCGTCTGAGACGGAAATCTCAAATACAGCACTCGCAATCTAGGACATCGTCTTCTTGATGTCCGTCAAGTCATCATCATGTTTCTTGACTGATAATGAGTATGGCAGTGTTTGACAAAACAAGAACAAGTGATCAAGGAGTTGCTGCAGCTCAAGTATTTAAGCAGGCCAGAACAAGTAAACTAGCAGCAGCTGCAGCAGGGGATGCTACAGCAGGAGCTTGTTCAACTGGCTGTATCAACCGTTCGAAAGCAGCAGCAACCTGGGTTGGTCCAGAAGGGCTGGAAACTCTATGGATTGCCTCTGAAGAATTTCTAAAATACTGTGGAGTATTTTCCAGTGAGGTTTACTAGTCAGAGAAGGAGATTGGCATTGAAGTTAAAGATCAAATCTAATCTCCTAGATTTTAGGAGATAATTGTTCTTGTTGGACATTGCCTAAACCTGGACATTGCTAAAAGCTGGTGATGCTATTTAAGCAGAAGGGGTTTAGAGCAGAGAGGTTGATCGAAGCTGAGGGATACACGAGTGCATACACAGATTTCAGAGTGCTATCTTTAGTGTGCGACGGACAAATTCTTCGATCATCACCCGAGAGCAGAGCGTGAGCGCAGAGCTGTGGTGATTATAGCAGAAGGGAATCAGGACTTGTAGAGTCTGATTCGAGCTTGATCTGGAAGCCAATTCAGAGCTGCGGAGCTTGTTGGTTGATCAAGGGAAGCCGCGGAAGAACTGACGAGTTGTTGGCTCGGTCGAGTGTCGTGTACTCGCTAGTGGCAGGTGGTCACTGAGTGAGGGGGAGTATTCCAAAGTGTGCAGCGCTCGTGGAATCGTTCGATCGGCTCGGCAGAAGGCTTTGGAGCGACGCGGACAAATTGTGCTTCAGCTGTGTGTTACAACAGTTGCTACAGCAACCCTGCTGTGTCAAGTGTAATTTAGAATAGGCTCAGTCTTGAGAAGTCTGTAGCTATTCTGGATTGACATATTGTAGAGTGTGTGCAGGCACAAGTCAGAGCTTGTTCTGATTGTGCTGAGTGATCCACACAAGGTTGAGTAGCATAGGTTGCGTGAGTTGTAACCGTGTGTACTTGGGAACCTTTGAGTTAGTGGATTGAGGACTGGAGAATAGTCCTCCCCAGACGTAGGCAGTTGGCCGAACTGGGTGAACAAACCTTGTCTTGTTCATTGCTTGCTGAGACAATTTTTGGTGAACAAGAGTGTGCTGCAGCAACTGCTTGTTCACAAATCTGTCGAACTAAGACACTGTGAAATTTCAATTGGTATCAGAGCAGGAGCTCAACACACAGAGTAAAAGATCCTACAGTGTCTCTGAAGAAGCCAAGACAATGAAGGAAGGACGGAGCACAAGCAGACCTCCATTGTTGGAAGAGAGCAACTATGGATATTGGAAAGCGAGAATGAAAGCTTTTCTCAAAGCTATTGATGAGAAGACATGGAGAGCTGTCGTTATCCAGTGGTCTCCCCCAATCACCATGGATGAACAAGGAGTCACAAGGATAAAGCTTGAAGAACAATGGACTGCTGAAGAGGGTGCTGCAGCAACTGGTAATTCAAAGGCCCTGAATGCAATTTTTGCTGCAGTTGATGCTAACAACTTCAGGTTGATATCGAATTGTGACATGGCAAAACAAGCATGGGAAATTCTGCAAACTGCACATGAAGGAACTGATAGAGTGAAGCTGTCGAGACTGCAGATCATTGCCCCACAGTTTGAAAATCTGAGAATGCTGGAAGAGGAGACTGTCATTGAGTTTAATGCCAAACTCTGTGATCTTGCAAATGAAGCACATGCCCTTGGTGAACCTATCCCTGAAGAGAAGCTGATCAGGAAGGTTCTCAGATCGCTGCCCATAAAATTTGACATGAAATTGACAGCCATTGAAGAATTGATGGGGTCTCTCAAACAATTTGAGATGAAACTGGCTAAAGAAGACACCACTCCCAAGGACAAGAATGTTGGACTGAAAGCTGAAACAGAAGCCAAGAAGACAGTTCCAGATGATCAGCTGAGTATGCTTGTCAAGAATCTTGGAAAGCTTCTGAAGAACATAGACTCAAGAAATGGGAAAAACTCTTCCTCACGAAAGCAAATCAGAAGAGGAAGTGAAAGTAACAGAAAAGGGAAGGAACTGGCTCAGAATGAAGAGGAAAAGAAAGAAATGAAGAAGGGAGTCCAATGCTGGAACTGCGCAGGGTACGGTCATCGACAAATCAGCTGCACTAGCAAACCAATGAAAAAGAGGGCTCTCTCTGCCAGTGGAAGTGAAGACGAGAAAGAGCTGAGTGAAGATGAATGCAACTTGGCTAGATACAGGTCTGTCAGAAGAGGCAGGAAATCACAAGGAAGAGTGAACCAGGACTTGCTACAGCAACCTTTGTATCACCGTAACAAGAGAGCGTCAAAGCTTAAAAAATGTTTCAGCTGCGGTCGCAAAGGCCACATAAAGAGAAACTGTTTCTCAGCCTACACCGGAGTAGCTTCAGCCAGGAAATCGGTCAGACAGAATCATGCGCAGACTCAGCTCCTCGCTCTTGTCAGCACAGCCAGCACCTCGGACAAAATAAGCTGGTACTTTGACAGTGGTTGTTCAGGACATATGACAGGAGAACGATCCTTCTTGAAAAACATTACATCCTGTTCGGAACAACGTGTGAAGTTTGGGAACGGCCTCAAAGGAAGAGTTCTGGGAAGGGGAACTTTGGCAGTTGAAGGAATGCCGAGTCGGAGCAATGTTCTTCTAGTGGAAGGGCTAAAGGCAAATCTCATAAGCATTAGTCAGCTGTGTGATGGGACTAAACAGGTAAAGTTCACGAAAGACACATGCCAGGTTCTCGACAAATCTGGAAAATGCATAATGGAAGGAGCCAGATCAAAGAGCAACTGCTATCTTCTCAATGTGAGTTCAAACTCGCAGATTCAGAGATGTATGCTGACAAAGGCCGAGGAAATGACTCTATGGCATAGAAGGATGGGGCATGTTAACCTGAGAACTCTGAAGAGAATTTCTACAGCAGGTCTAGTCAGAGGAATACCGCTGCTAAAAGGGGAGACAGATTCTATCTGTGGTGACTGCCAGATTGGGAAACAAAAGAAGGCCTCGCATCCAAAAGTCAAAGACATTGGTTCCACCAGGCCTCTACAGTTGATCCACATGGATCTGATGGGACCAATGGAAGTCGAGAGTCTGGGCAGGAAAAGGTATGCATTTGTCTGTGTTGATGACTACTCCAGATTCACCTGGATAGATTTTATCAGAGAAAAATCAGACACTGTGAGAGTCATTGTGTCACTGGTGTCTCGTCTTGAGCAAGAGAAAAACCTCAGGATCAGCAGCATTCGCAGTGATCATGGCAGGGATTTTGAAAACAAAGATATGAATGATTTCTGTCGGAAAAAGGGTATCTCAAATCAGCACTCCTCTCCCATTACCCCTCAGCAGAATGGTGTAGTAGAACGAAAGAATCGAACAATCCAAGAAATGGCCAGAGTCATGATCCATGCTAAGAGAGTTCCTCTGAAGTTCTGGGCAGAGGCCATGAATACCGCGTGTTACATCATCAATAGAGTCACCTTACGGAGAGGTACCAACCAGACCTCCTATGAGCTCTGGAATCAGAAGAAGCCCACAGTAAAATACTTCATGTCTTTGGAAGTGACTGCTTTATTCTAAGAGATCGGGAGTATAGTGACGTTGGCGTTTTAGGCAAGCAAAATGAAGTGCTATTCTAGTCACGCAAATATCAAACAATATTTATAACCGAGTGACCTCGGATCGAACCCAAGGGAAAAGCTTAGACTAATTGACAACTAATCAATGCTACTAATGTAAGTCTACGGTTTTGGGGGGGGGGGGGGGGGGGGGTTTGTCCTCCTATAGAGGTATCTCTAGCAAGCACTAAAGATAAATGATATTTTTGGGTTTTGCTTAATGAATAAAAAGGGTGACTAGGGATTCAACTTCCCCCCTAAGATATGAGGAAATGAAATAACTCACTAATACATGCATGAACTACATTTGGTTGATAAAAGTAAGGCTAATGCATCATCCGCTCTTGGTTCAACTCTCGCTCCTTCCCTAGAATGGAGAGGATACATAAATGACATGGTTCTCAAACTCTCATTCTATTGAACCGTGTAGAATTTGAGCCCCATAACCGCACCCTCTCGGTCTATTGGCCGGTTACTCAAATCCGCTCAAAACTTAGCCTAATGTCAAGAATGCATGTCGCTCTCACGCACAAACACTCCATCTATGATCATACAATAGCTATGAAACATCCTAAGTTCAACTCTCGCTCCTTCCTTAGGGGTTTTAACCAAGCATACTCACTTAAGCATTTCGTCAAACACTTGGTGTGCATACAATGAATACATAGCTAGGGCACAATATAATCAAACCAACCTTCATTCAATGCAATAAATTAGAGTTCTACATCATATCCAATCCTAGGGGATCCATTTAATCCCCAACCACAAGAACAACTACTCACTGATAATGAGTGTGCACAAATACATGATTAATAAGTGAAACATGAATGTAAATATAAAGTTAAGGGTTTAGAAAAGTAGTCTAGGTCTTGAATGATCTTCAATCCAAGCTCCAATCTTCAACCAAGCTTGATCTTCTCCAAAGGTTTGATCTTTGCTCTTTAGGGTTTGAAAGATTTCTTGAGTTTTCTTTAAAATTGAGATCCATTTCTCTCTCTTCAAAGCTTTTCATTTATACCTAGAAGGTTTGACCTGCATTGACCGAGTTGACCATCGTTGACCGAGTCAAATAGTTGACTCGGGCGAGTCAACTTTCCAGAGGGTTCGAATTTGGCCGAGTCACTTCTTGACTCGGTCTTGCGCTTCGTGACTAGGGCAGAACTGACTCGGGCGAGTCAACTTTCCAGAGAGTTCCAATTTGGCCGAGTCACTTCTTGACTCGGTCTTGCGCTTCGTGACTCGGGCAGAACTGACTCGGGCGAGTCAACTTTCCAGAGAGTTCCAATTTGCCCGAGTGCTTTGATCCGGGCGAGTCAACTAGTCCAGGCCGAGTCACATTGACTCGGGCGAATCTTCATTATCATGATTCTTTTGCGCTTTCGCCCGCAATCGACTGGATTTTGTCCGAAACTCTTCTAAGCTGCTGCGTGACTCCAACTACTCGATATAAACCTAAAACGCACGCGAAAAGCATCAAAAGACTTATATAACATCACGGAATGAACAAGAACTAAAAGGGGAATGCACATAAATACTATGCACTTTGCGCGCACATCAAAATACCCCACACTTAATTCTTGTTCGTCCCGAACAAGTAAATGCATAAGTCATGAAAGGAGTAAGATGCTATAAAATATGAAACTATGTAATGGCGCATAGCAATACTTACTATCATGAAGATCCATTCAATTCTACTACGATTTCCTAACCTAACATGGAAACAAGTTAACTAAAAGTACGCCTACTCCTAATTCACTTTCGAGGTTAGTCTTTTGAGAGTTTTCAGAAAAGGAATACTCACAAATCCCACTTGCAATCATCCATGAGAGTTCAAAGTCCAAATATAGCTAGCTAAGCAAGTAGTTCACTATCACCTCAAATTGGAATAGAGTTGTGCAAATTATTCACTTCACGCAAACTCTAAGGATCATTCACTTCAATGTGATAATAAATACTCATAGAATCGATGTCAACCTAGCATTCGTCAAATTCAAATTTCCGCTCAATTTCCTATGCAAGTAGTATGAAGATAAGCGTCGCTAGCACAAAAATTTTGTCAAATCAATCACATATGCTTGCTATGGGCAAGTCCATAAGCTCAAGACAATAAACTCGTTCTCAAGAATTAGGCTATACGTGATAAACCGCAAGAGAAGAGGAGTTTTGACAATGAACAATTTAGAATTTCCTCGTACAAATCTGGATGCTTAAGTAATAAATTACGAGGGTCATACCTTAGAAGCTTCCTAAAAACCCAATGCAAAAACCTTGCTCACACATATGCGAAAGAATTTGCGGAAAAGGCACAAAGTCAAGAATTAAGTGTGCCTATTTTTTTGCGTTTATACAAATGCTTTCGAGGGGGAAATTACCTTCCTAACCCTCGGCAAATGCAAAACCTTCAAAATATGACAATTCTTTTTTTTTCTTTTTCTTTTTTTTTCTTCTTTCGCAATCACTTTGGAACACCCCACACTTAAAACTTGATAATGTGCCTAAATGTTATATGGTGGAGCATGAAGTGTGAGCAAAGCAAATGCAAAGGCTAAATAGGGACGCTAAAATCACCTAAAAGCAACCAAGAGCAAGTACAAGGTTTTTGTATGAAAATTTTTTTTTTATTTTGTGCTCGCTAAACTTAACTTCATTTTTCATGCATGGAAAGAGCTTAAAAGTAAATCGAACTAAGCTAGCCGAACATCGAATCATGTGAATAAAATCATCACAAGGAGGATCAATCGACTTAAAGATGCGATTCATGAATTCAAAGCACAACTCATTCCAAATTTTTTTTTAAATGATACTACTTAATTGCTTAGGAAACATTACTTCATGTGATCAATATTTAAAGCTAGGATGACAACAATCATGTGAGTATAATGCACGGAAAGTAAATATGTAGCATAGAACCATGTTGTTAAGCAAATAAAAGCGCAAGCGCAAACAAACACCCCACACTTAAAAATTTCCTTAGTCCCTAAGCAATATAAAGTAATAGAATAAAAGAGAAAGCTTCGAAGAAACTTCTCTCGTGTGAAGGTATCCAAATGCACATCACAAATTCCACAACGATTCTATACTACAATCAAATAAAAATAAAAGCATAAATACTCACAAGCCTAGTTTAACGTCTTGGCTAAGACGTAGCTGATTCCCTTCATTTAAATAGAAACACACTTGAGAAGTCCTATGCTAGGATCCCTTCTCAAGCGGCGCAAAAGAAAATCTTCGGATAATTTGAAGTCGTTTGTCGAAAAGTTTGGGTTCATCGAAATTGAGCTCTACCTCATTACATAGCAGATTTGTAAGAGGTCGAGCAATCTTCGGGAAGTTCTTGATGAACCTCCAATAAAATCCAGCGCGCTTGAGGAAACTCTTTATTTCTTGCACGTCGCTCGGTGGTGGCAGCTTCTCAATAAAATCAATCTTGCCTCTATCGACCTCAATTCCACTCTTTGATGCAAGATGCCTCAACACAATATGTCCTTTAACCATGAAGTGGCATTTTTCCCAATTAAGCACAAGGTCCATTTCGATGCATTTTAGATTCGGTGGTAGGGGTTTCAATCCCTCACCGAATTCATCACCTTTTGGCGCCTCATTTACCTCATTTGTGCCATGATTAATATCAGCGGGTTTCACTTCAATTCCCAATAGAGAGGTGAATGACAGCGCGTCGTCGTGCGCCTCAAATTAGAATTTATAACTCCTGCAACACACTAGCAAGCGGTAAGCAGGGTCGAACCCAAAGAGAGCAAATGAGTCGGAGTTCAATGAGAGTCACAGAAAAAGGAACGCAACCGAGGAAATCAATTCAAAGAAAATCAGTTCGGGGAATACAATGCAACTAGTTATCACCGATCGAATACATGAGTAAGCTAGTGAATTCTGCCTTAGTTCAACATTCCCGCTAAAGATATGTCGACAATCAAATTCTACCTATTCTTAACCGCTAGGCCTTCGAACAAGTGCAATAGTTGCTCGACTTATACCACAAAATTGGTTCTACCGCTAGGTTTTCCCAAACAATGCAATCCAGTCAAGTGTAACACAATTGATATCAATCTAGCTCACCGCTAAGCTGCACTAAATTGTCAATCAAAGCATTCGATTTCATTCATTCAAGGGCAACAATCCATAGCTCAAATCATGAATTCATTGATCTCAAACCATTGTTGCACTATAAATCCCCAAACTGAAATATTGATTTAACTACTCATAATATCCATGAATACAATAGAAACTAGGTTCATCACACTACAATACACAAACTGAGCTCACAACGATTCCGGCCGTGAACAGTGTTCCGGCGTGAACAGTGAACAGTGAACAGTGAACAGTAAGTGAACAGTGACAAAGGACAGTGACAGCCGGCCGTGAACAGTAAATTCCGACCACTTTTCCAGCAGCTTCGCTCCAGCTCCTCCACTGCCGTGAACAGTGCCGTCCCGTGAATAGTGCTGTCCAGAAATGTCCACTTGAAGAGAGATGATTCTTTTCCCAATTAGTCCATGTTTTAGGTTTAGGGTTTTTTTTTGGTTGAACCACCTTGATTGAACCTCATGTGCTTGAACCAAATCTGATTTCCACTTGAACCAGCAGAGTTGACTGCTGTTGACTTTTTTGGTCTTGGGTGAGTGTTTCAAATATGCGATAAAATCCGATGCGATCTTGAACACACCTGCGATACGAAAACACTACAAAAGAGTAATCGATTCACGCAAAATGTAATAAAATTATGGGAATAAACAACTCAATGGAGCGTATAAATACGCTCCATCAGTGAACGACAAGCTATTGTCATCTTGTGTAAGCAACTCCTGCTCAAAGCTTGTTAGTTCACCAAGAGAATCAAAAATATTGCATGCATCATCTTCGATGGTGTCCTCATCGAGAGTGTTACCGTCCTCCTTCTTCTTTAATCTTTGCGGAAATGGAATGGGAGGCATATATGGAGCGGGCTCTTCAGCTTTTTCTTTTCTTCTCTTCTCAACTTCTTCTTGAGATGAAGACCCTTCTTTATCAACCTCAACGGTTGTGTTGGCAACTTTGGTCTTCACTTGGGGCTCTTCTAAGATTCTTCCGCTCTTTAGGATGATGGCATTTATAGTTTCGGAAGAGTTCACATCCGGTTGAGAAGGCAATTTTTCTTGATATCTTGATGAAGAACTCGCTTGTTGAACATTTTGAGTCCCAAGCATTTCGCTATGCACTTGCAATTGGTTGAGTTTTTGAAGGATGAGTTGGCTATCCTTTTGTTGTTGAGCATGAGTTGCGGCCACTATTGCGGCAATGGATGCTAGGGATGGTTCCTCTTGGATAGGCGCTCTCCTTGGAAAGTTTGGGTCTTCATGGGACCTTACATACCCATCATTTTGATGCGCGGCTGCCATATGTAGGAGGGCGGATTTTATATCGAATTCTTGATCTTCACCCTCTTCCAAATAGATGGGTGAGCCATAATATCTGATGGTCGGGGCGTTGTATGCCCAAACCGGTCTTTCTTCTTCCTCTTGCAGAAGAGGAGCATTTCCTTGCCTTCTTGGAATTTGTAGGTCCATATATTCTGGTTGTTCGGCTTGTGTAGGCGAAGGAGTATCCAAGTGAGGAGTTAAGCTCGTGTGAAGCGGAGGGATGAGAAGGTTGGCTTGTAGTTGAGGTAGAAGCTTGTTCTTGTGCTCTCTTGCTCTTTGCTCTAGTTTGCATTCAAACACCTATGAAGCAATCAAAGAGAGCTTTTGTAAGGGTGAACTTTAATAGAGACAAACACGAATAGCACGCACGCAAGGAATTACGACAACTAAAAATAAAAAGGAAAATAGAAAGTGAAGCAAACTAACAGTAAGTAATACTAACTAGCAATCTAGTCTAATGGCTATTCCCTGGCGACGGCGCCATTTTGACGTTGGCGTTTTAGGCAAGCAAAATGAAGTGCTATTCTAGTCACGCAAATATCAAACAATATTTATAACCGAGTGACCTCGGATCGAACCCAAGGGAAAAGCTTAGACTAATTGACAACTAATCAATGCTACTAATGTAAGTCTACGGTTTTGGTTGGCGGGGGGGGGGGGGGGGGGGGGGGGGGGGGTTGTCCTCCTATAGAGGTATCTCTAGCAAGCACTAAAGATAAATGATATTTTTGGGTTTTGCTTAATGAATAAAATGGGTGACTAGGGATTCAACTTCCCCCCTAAGATATGAGGAAATGAAATAACTCACTAATACATGCATGAACTACATTTGGTTGATAAAAGTAAGGCTAATGCATCATCCGCTCTAGGTTCAACTCTCGCTCCTTCCCTAGAATGGAGAGGATACATAAATGACATGGTTCTCAAACTCTCATTCTATTGAACCGTGTAGAATTTGAGCCCCATAACCGCACCCTCTCGGTCTATTGGCCGGTTACTCAAATCCGCTCAAAACTTAGCCTAATGTCAAGAATGCATGTCGCTCTCACGCACAAACACTCCATCTATGATCATACAATAGCTATGAAACATCCTAAGTTCAACTCTCGCTCCTTCCGTAGGGGTTTTAACCAAGCATACTCACTTAAGCATTTCGTCAAACACTTGGTGTGCATACAATGAATACATAGCTAGGGCACAATATAATCAAACCAACCTTCATTCAATGCAATAAATTAGAGTTCTACATCATATCCAATCCTAGGGGATCCATTTAATCCCCAACCACAAGAACAACTACTCACTGATAATGAGTGTGCACAAATACATGATTAATAAGTGAAACATGAATGTAAATACAAAGTTAAGGGTTTAGAAAAGTAGTCTAGGTCTTGAATGATCTTCAATCCAAGCTCCAATCTTCAACCAAGCTTGATCTTCTCCAAAGGTTTGATCTTTGCTCTTTAGGGTTTGAAAGATTTCTTGAGTTTTCTTTAAAATTGAGATCCATTTCTCTCTCTTCAAAGCTTTTCATTTATACCTAGAAGGTTTGACCTGCATTGACCGAGTTGACCATCGTTGACCGAGTCAAATAGTTGACTCGGGCGAGTCAACTTTCCAGAGGGTTCGAATTTGGCCGAGTCACTTCTTGACTCGGTCTTGCGCTTCGTGACTCGGGCAGAACTGACTCGGGCGAGTCACATAGTTGACTCGGGCGAGTGAACTTTCCAGAGAGTTCCAATTTGGCCGAGTCACTTCTTGACTTGGTCTTGCGCTTCGTGACTCGGGCAGAACTGACTCGGGCGAGTCACATAGTTGACTCGGGCGAGTCAACTTTCCAGAGAGTTCCAATTTGCCCGAGTGCTTTGATCCGGGCGAGTCAACTAGTCCAGGCCAAGTCACATTGACTCGGGCGAATCTTCATTATCATGATTCTTTTGCGCTTTCGCCCGCAATCGACTGGATTTTGTCCGAAACTCTTCTAAGCTGCTGCGTGACTCCAACTACTCGATATAAACCTGAAACGCACGCGAAAAGCATCAAAAGACTTATATAACATCACGGAATGAACAAGAACTAAAAGGGGAATGCACATAAATACTATGCACTTTGCGCGCACATCATATAGGCAGAAACTAGACCCTAAGAGTGATACTGGTCTGTTTCTGGGCTACTCAACAAACATCAGAGCTTACCGAGTCTACAACCAGCGGACACTTACTGTAATGGAATCCATAAATGTTGTCGTTAACGATGCTGAAGAAATTCCTTCTCCTGATACTGTCACTGATGATGAAGACTCTGAAGTGGAGGAGGTGTCTGTCAGACAGAACAGACGTGAACAAGCTGTTGCTTCAGAAGATGCTACAGCAAGTGCTGAAGCAGAAAATCCAGATGTGCAATTTGAAAGCTTGCCTGAAGATGTGAACTCTGAGATTTCTAATCCTCCCTCAAGGCAGCCCCCAAAGAAGATTCAGAAGAATCATCCCTTGACAAACGTCATTGGAGACCTGTCAGAAAGAAGAAGAACTAGAAGCCATGCTTACCTAAATACATGTTTTATGTCCAGCATTGAACCCAAGAATTTAAAGGAAGCCATGAGTGATGAATTCTGGATATTGGCAATGCAGGAAGAATTGGCAGAGTTTGAAAGACATGATGTTTGGGATCTGGTTGACAGACCAAATGGAGTAAATATTGGCACCAAGTGGGTGTTCAAAAACAAAACTGATGAAAAAGGCAACATTACAAGAAATAAAGCCAGACTGGTTGCCCAGGGATATTCTCAGATTGAGGGTCTTGACTTTGAAGAAACATTTGCTCCAGTGGCTCGCCTGGAGGCTATCAGGCTCCTTTTAGCACTATCTTGTTTCATGGGATTCAAACTATATCAAATGGATGTTAAAAGCGCATTCTTAAATGGAGACCTCTCTGAAGAAGTCTATGTCTCTCAGCCAAAAGGTTTTGAAGATCCTCATCACCCGGAGCATGTCTATAAATTGAAGAAAGCCTTACATGGACTGAAACAGGCTGCTCGGGCATGGTATGAGAGGCTGTCAGTATTCTTAGAAAAACATGGCTACAATCGAGGAGGAGCTGACAAAACTCTATTTGTCAAAAGAACTCAGTCAGATGTGATCATTGCTCAAATATACGTGGATGATATTGTTTTTGGATCAAAGTCTCAGCACCTGGTGAATCAGTTTGTGCATCACATGCAGCAAGAATTTCAAATGAGCATGGTAGGAGAACTGTCATACTTTCTTGGTCTGGAGATTTCTCAAAAAGCAGATGGCATCTTTATTGCTCAAAGCAAATACAGCAAGAACCTTGTGAAGAAATTCCAGCTAGACAAGGCCAGTCACAAAAGAACTCCTGCTGCCACTCACGTTAAAGCCATTAAAGATGAGCTTAGCATGGAAGTGAGCCAAACTATCTACAGAAGTATGATTGGGAGCTTGCTATATCTTACTGCCAGCCGCCCGGACATTTCTTTTGCAGTAGGAGTCTGTGCCAGATTTCAAGCGTGTCCCAAAGATAGCCACCTGCAGTTGGTCAAGCGCATCATTCGGTATGTTGGAGGTACTGTGGACTATGGTCTATGGTATACTAAAGACAAAAATGCTAATCTGGTAGGATACAGTGATGCAGACTGGGCAGGATGCTCAGAGGACAGGAAGAGCACTTCGGGAGGGTGTTTCTTTCTAGGAAATAACCTGGTCTCTTGGTTTAGCAGAAAACAGAACAACATTTCTCTATCCACTGCCGAGGCTGAATACATTGCTGCTGGGAGCTGCTGTGCACAAATGCTGTGGATGAAGCAGATGCTGAGTGAGTATGGGATTCCTCAAGATGAAATGACCCTCTACTGCGACAATATGAGTGCCATTAGCATATCTAAGAATCCGGTTCAGCACAGCAGAACCAAGCACATTGACATTCGTCATCACTTCATCCGTGATCTTGTTGAAAAGAGTATCATTGCGCTACAGCATGTGGTAACTGCCAAACAGCTCGCTGACATCTTCACAAAGGCCCTAGATGCAGCCCGGTTTGAAGACCTACGAGCCTCTCTGGGGCTCTGTGTTTTACCTCCCTAGGATGACTAGGAGACAGCCCCCCTCTTGTCATTTGTTCCAAAAAGGGGGAGGAGCAGATAAGGCGAAGAAGGAGAGGTTGAGGTTTTGTCAAAATGCCAAGGGGGAGATTGATAATGAGTTTGGCAGTGTTTGACAAAACCAGAAAAAGTGATCAAGGAGTTGCTGCAGCTCAAGTATTTAAGCAGGCCAGAACAAGTGAACTAGCAGCAGCTGCAGCAGGGGATGCTACAGCAGGAGCTTGTTCAACTGGCTGTATCAACCGTCCGAAAGCAGCAGCAACCTGGGTTGGTCCAGAAGGGCTGGAAACTCTATGGATTGCCTCTGAAGAATTTCTAAAATACTGTGAAGTATTTTCCAGTGAGGTTTACTAGTCAGAGAAGGAGATTGGCATTGAAGTTAAAGATCAAATCTAATCTCCTAGATTTTAGGAGATAATTGTTCTTGTTGGACATTGCCTAAACCTGGACATTGCTAAAAGCTGGTGATGCTATTTAAGCAGAAGGGGTTTAGAGCAGAGAGGTTGATCGAAGCTGAGGGATACACGAGTGCATACACAGATTTCAGAGAGTGCTATCTTTGGTGTGCGACGGACAAATTCTTTGATCATCACCCGAGAGCAGAGCGTGAGCGCAGAGCTGTGGTGATTATAGCAGAAGGGAATCAGGACTTGCAGAGTCTGATTCGAGCTTGATCTGGAAGCCAATTCAGAGCTGCGGAGCTTGTTGGTTGATCAAGGGAAGCCGCGGAAGAACTGACGAGTTGTTGGCTCGATCGAGTGTCGTGCGGCAGTACTCGCTAGTGGCAGGTGGTCACTGAGTGAGGGGGAGTATTCCAGAGTGTGCAGCGCTCGTGGAATCGTTCGATCGGCTCGGCAGAAGGCTTTGGAGCAACGCGGACAAATTGTGCTTCAGCTGTGTGTTACAGCAGTTGCTACAGCAACCCTGCTGTGTCAAGTGTAATTTAGAATAGGCTGAGTCTTGAGAAGTCTGTAGCTATTCTGGATTGACATACTGTAGAGGGTGTGCAGGCACAAGTCAGAGCTTGTTCTGATTGTGCTGAGTGATCCACACAAGGTTGAGTAGCATAGGTTGCGTGAGTTGTAACCGTGTGTACTTGGGAACCTTCGAGTTAGTGGATTGAACTGGGTGAACAAACCTTGTCTTGTTCATTGCTTGCTGAGACAATTTTTGGTGAACAAGAGTGTGCTGCAGCAACTGCTTGTTCACAAATCTGTCGAACTAAGACACTGTGAAATTTCATTGACCATTTTGGCAAGTTCTCGCACTGTCTCTGTTACGTCTGAATTCTCTTGTCTGTTGTAGAGATTGTGTTGGTGATATGGTGGTTTGTATGGTTGTTCTGATTGTTGTTGTCCGGATGACTGGCTATTGTCTCTCTGGTAAGTTTGCTGGTTGCTCTGCCAATTTTCCTCAGGCTGCTTTTGTTGCCATCTTCCATTGGAGTTTGGGTACCCTCTAATAGCATTGACTTCTTCCTCCTCTGGGGGTTCTGAGCAAGCACTTGTGAAGTGATTCACTGATGAACATATACCGCACTTCCTTTGCGATTTTTCCTGAGTGACTACCAGCTTTTGTAGCAGCTCTTTTACTTCCTGTAATCAACAGAGGTCTCAATGTTAGAAACATGTTTAGCATTTAAATTGGTATCATGATACCTGACATTTTCTACAACATCATTTATTAATTCCCATGCTTCCTCAGGGAACAAGTTCATTATTGAACCTCCAGCTGAAGAGACTAGCATCTTTCTCTTTAAAGGAATCATCCCATCTAAAAAATACTCAATGAGTAATCTTTGTGGCACACCCAAGTTATGGCAGCTTCCTTCCAGTTGTTTGAACTGTTCGAGGTACTCGTGGAGTGGCTCTCCACGCCGTTGCCTTATGCCTGCAAGTGCCTTCCGAATCATCGAAGCTTTTGAAGGTAGTAAGTACTTACTCAAGAACTTGTGCTGCATTTGTTCCCATGAGCGCAATGAACCTGCAGGTGAAGTCATTAGCCATGATCTAGTAGAGTCAATAAGTGAAAAGGGAAAAGCCTTTTAATTTATAAGTTTTTGCGGCGACTCCGTTAGGTATCATCGTAGTGCAAATGAAATGGAACTCCTTCAAATGTTGGGTAGGATTCTCTCCCTCTATTCCTGCAAATTTCGGCAGATGATGTACCACCGCACTCTTTAGTTCGAACGTATCCTCTTCTGGGTCAATTTGGATGCACCATGGTTGGGTTTGGAACGTTGGTGCAGACATCTCCCTCATCATTTGTCTTTCTCTTATTTACTATTCTGAATGGGGGACTTTAGCTGGATTCCGATTATGAGACTTCCTCCTTCGCTGTGGCATTGGTGTTTCTCGCAATTGTTCTTTTACATCACTGTCTTCATCACTATTATCGTTTCTTGGTATCACAGCAGCGTTGTTAGCCATGCTAATTAAGAGAAATTTTTGTGAACTTAGTCAGAATAAGGGTGATCATGGGTTCTCCGAAATGTACTTCGTTCGCGGTTTCTGTCAGAGCAAAAAACAAAAACAAAAAAAATGTTAAAAAAAAAAAAGAACTTCTCTTTGTTGCCGGTTCTCCGGCAACGGCGCCAAAATTTGACCGCAGGTCGTTGTACGCGACAAATTTGTTATTTTGAGTCCTTCTCGACACGTATAAATAGTGGCAAGAAGGGTCGATCCATAGGAAACTGAAAAAGGGAAGTACTTTGGAAATGGATAGAACGATGGGGGTTGTCACAGGAAAAGAATCGTAGTCACTTGAAATAACGCTGCGAGTAAAAGAACGAGGGTTTTCTTATAGATGATGAAGATTGATTCAGACCAATCACTTTTGAATTATGTTTATCATTAACACTAATAATCAATTCCGGCAAGGGTAATATTCATGAACATATCCCGGAAAAAGTGTTATGCTTACTAGCTCTCATAGGTTTGTACACTTCGGAAAAAGCAGTGTTAAGACCTAGGTGTTACTACTTGTAATTACGATAAAGTATCAAACAAGTGTTAACTAACGATAATGAATCACAAGAGAAAGATATTGTCGGCAAAAACTCACTTAACCTAGCAATTCAATTTTGTGACATGAAATAGAGAGCAAGTAAAAGAATACATCAAAGCAATATGAACATGTCTCATAATATTTTCTCAAATTCATGATCCAAATCGAATGAATAGTTTAGCTAGAGATGCTCGCTAGAGTCAACGTCATAAATCGGAATCGAGAAAGAAAATATAAATGTCGAATGCGAAACAGAAAACTTGTCGTAGTCACTTGAAATAACGCTGCGAGTAAAACAACGAGGGTTTTCTTATAGATGATGAAGATTGATTCAGACCAACCACTTGTGAATTATATTTATCATTAACACTAATAATCAATCATGTATTCATGCATCCTATTCCGGCAAAGGTAATATTCATGAACATATCCCGGCAAAAGTGTATGCTTACTAGCTCTCCTAGGTTTGCACACTCCGGAAAAGGTAGTGTTAAGACCTAGGTGTTATTACTTGTTATTACGACCAAGTATCAAACAAGTGTTAACTAACGATAATGAATCATAAGAGAAAGATGTTGTCAGCAAAAACTCACTTAATCTAGCAATTCAATTTTGTAACGTGAAATAGAGAGCAAGTAAAAGAATACATCAAAGCAATATGAACAAGTCTCAAAACATTTCTTCACAAGTTCATGATCCAAATCGAATGAATAGTTTAGCTAGACATGCTGGCTAGAGTCAACGTCATAAATCGGAATTGAGAAAGAAAAGATAAATGTCTAATACGAAACCAAAAACTTGTCGTAGTCATTTCTGCCTTCTTCCTCGCGATTGGATTATATGTGTATATGTCTTTTTCTTCTTTTTTTCCTCTTGACTGATCCCATGTATTTATACTGCTCAGTGGGGATCAGATAAGAAAGTTTCATATCTTCAGAATTGGAAAGGTGAATATTCGGTTGTGATATCATGATGACGTCATCCCGCAAACGCTGCCTTGAGGATTGGTCAGAGCCCAATTCTTTCCAAAAATAGGCCTTGCTCGCGGTATTGGTAGTCTTGTCATCTTAGCCCTCAAAAAAGAATCATAGTGCTCTTTATTCTTTCCGAAATAGTGAACCGAATTATCAAGTTGTTGTGACTTTAAATTCGATGCATGCCCTAATCTTTTATGCCAAGTCATTGAATCCACGATCAAAGCTGCGGCTCCTTTTGACCATGGCAATGAATAATAAAGACCATCGCAATGCCTACACATTCCAATCAGGTTCCTCAAAGGTATGTCTTGTAATGCACAAAAGTTCGGAAAGAAAGTGAGAGCACAAATCAAGTCCTTTGTTATGCGACTGACCGAAAGTAAATTACACTTAAACACGAGAATATTTAAAACACGGGTAAGCTTTAACCCGTTCGGTAAATTTATGCCGCCAATGCTTTGAACCGGTACCACATCACCATTGGCTATTTTCACAGGTATCTCAGCTCTTGCGCTTGTTTCATTTTCTAGCACCCTGTTATCAAATGTATTATGCTCAGTAGCCCCTGAATCAAAGATCCAAGGTTTTAAATTATTTTTCTTACCAGCAAAGTTGACATTGGGTTTATCATCACCAATAGTAAGTCTTGAAACGTCTGTACGACTAGAGAAAAATTTAGAAAGACTTGCATACTCTTCTCGCATTATGCCTGGAATGGGAATGCCATCGGCAACAATATGCAAGGCTTTCGTTGCCTTTTGCTTACTTGATGTGCGCGCAAAGTACATAGTATTTGCGCGCAATATCTCTTTAGTTCTTGTTCATTCCGTGATGTTATATAAGTCTTTTGATGCTTTTCGGGAGCGTTTCAGGTTTATATCGAGTAGTTGGAGTCACGCAACAGCTTAGGAGAGTTTTAGACAGAATCCAGTCGATTGCGAGCGAAAGCACAAAAGAATCATGGTAATGAAGATTTGCCTGAGTCACACTTTGACTTACCCGACTCAAGAAATGACTCGACCGAGTCAACAAGTGACTCGCCCGAGTCAAAGTTCCAGAATGACTACTCGGCCAGATTAGAACTCTCTGGGAAGTTGACTCGCCCGAGTCATCTTGCCCTTCAAAGGCTGACTCGCCCGAGTGAGTTTTTCCCGAGTCAATTTTTCCAAGACCGAGTCACTTATTGACTCGGCCAGATTAGAACTCTCTGGAAAGTTGACTCGCCCGAGTCATGTGCCCTTACCAAAGTTGACTCGCCCGATTCAACTCTGAGACATTTCGAGTCACAATCTGACTCGGTCAAAAGGAGTCAACGGTTCCTAGAAGTCCTATTGCCTGACTCGCCCAAGTCGGGTAACTTGGTCAAAACTCCTAGGTATAAATGGAAAGCTTTGAAGAGAGAGAAGTGAATATCTCAATTTCAAGAAAACTCACCAACTCTCTCAAACCCTAAAGAGTAAAGATCAAACCTTTGGAGAAGATCAAGCTTGGTTGAAGATTGGAGCTTGGATTGAAGATCATTCAAGACCTAGACTACTTTTCTAAACCCTTAACTTTGTATTTACATTCATGTTTCACCTATTTGTCATGTATTTATGCACAATCATTATGAGTGAGTAGTTGTTTATGTGATTGGGGATCAAATGGATCCCCTGGGATTGAATATGATGTAGAACACTATTTTATTGTTGTGAATGAAGTTTGGTTTGATTATTCGTGCCTTAGCTATGTATTCATTGTATGGACACCAAGTGTTTGATGAAATTCCTAACTGAGTATGCATGAGTACAACTCCTAAGGATGGAATGAGAATTTAACTTAGGATGTTTAATAGCTATTGTATGATCATATATGGAGTTTTTGTGCGCGAGAGTGACATACACTCGGCGGACTTGAGTAACCGGCCAATAGACTGAGAGGGTGCGGTTATGGGACTCAAGTTCTACACTGTTCAATAGAGCGAGAGCTTGAGAACCGTGTCCTTTGTGTATCCTCTCCACTTACAAAAGCTCTATTTGATTGCTTAATAGGTGTTTGAATGCAAACTAGAGCAAAGAGCAAGAGAGTACAAGAACAAGCTTCTACCTCAACTACATGCCAACCTTCTCATCCCTCCGCTTCACACGAGCTTCATACTTCTCATTTGGATACTCCTTCGCCTATCACACGAGCCGAACAACCAGGAAATATGGACTCACAAATTTCTAGAAGACAAGGAAATGCCCCTCTTCTGCAAGAGGAAGAAGGACCGATTGGGGCATACATCGCCCCAACCATTGGACATTATGGTTCTCCTATTTGCTTGCCGGAGGGTGAAGACCAAGAATTTAAGATCAAGTCCGCCCTCCTCCATATGGTGTCCACGCATCAATTTGATGGGTATGGAATCCCAAATGCACATTTGGCCCAATTCACGGAGCTATGCCGTACATACAAGATGCCGGGCATTCAACAAGAGTGGGTATATATGAAGGTTTTTTCGTTCTCACTTTCCGGAAAGTCTAAGGATTGGTTGATGAGTCATGAACCGGATACGTTCAACACTTGGGAGGGACTAGCGCAAGCCTTCTTGATCCAATACTTCCCTCCCTCCAAGACAAAGAAGATTCGGGATAGAATTAATCAATTTACTCAACATGACGATGAAACTTCTATGAGGCTTATGAGCGCTTCAAAAAGCTTCAAAGAGATTGCTCTCATCATGGATTCAACAAGTGGCAATTGTTGAACAGCTTTTACGATGGGATGGACCAAGATGCAAGGAACTATATGGACCATGCGAGTAATGGAGCGATGATGGACTTAACGGCTACTGATGGTTTCAAGATCATCGAAAAGATTGCACGGAATTCGCATCAATGGGGTGGTGAAAGGAACCACTTGAAGAATAAAGGCAAGGAAAAAACCTCTAAGGCCGTGACAAAAGAAGATTTCAACTCCCTAGCGAAGACGAATCGATTTGGAGCATGAATTTGAACAAAAAAAGGGAACATCCGCAAGCTTGTAGCATATGCGCTAACCCGTCGCATGACAAAGATTCTTGCACCTCCAAGCATGTGGATGAATTTGAATATGTTAGCTATCTTGTGAGGAACCAAGAGAGAGCTTATGTGCCACCTCAATCAAGTGGGTATCAACCAAGGAATCCTCCCTACCAACCAAGGAACCCTCCTCAACGTGTAAGGTTCCATGAAGACCCAAACATTCCAAGGAGAGCGCCTATTAACAATGAGCCAAAGCCTACGCCTCATGGATTCCCACCAAGGAATCAAGGAAACGAGGAGAGGCCTAGCCAAGAGGAACCATCCCTATTCTCCATTGTCGCACAATTGGCTGCAACTCAAGCTCAACAACAAAAGGATAACCAACTCATCCTTCAAAGACTCGACCAATTGCAAGCGCATAAAAAAAATGCTTGAGACCCAAATTGCTCAACAAGTGAGTTCTTCCTCAAGATACCAAGGGAAATTGCCTTCTCAACCGGATGTAAACTCTTCCGAAACTATAAATGCCAAAACCCTAAAGAGCGGAAGAGTGTTAGAAGAACCCAAGCGAAGACCAAAGTTGCCAACACAACCGTTGAGGTTGGGAAATAAGGGTCTTCATCTCAAGAGAAGGTCGAGAAGAGAGGAAAAGAAAAAGCTCAAGAGCCCGCTCCATATGTGCCTCCCATTCCATTTCCGCAAAGATTAAAGAAGAAGAAGGAGGAAGCAATTTCAAGCGCTTTGCGGATATCTTGAGTAAACTCCAAATGACTCTCCCCTTCACCGAGGTACTAACTCAAATGTCAACTTATGCAAAATTTCTTAAAGATATTATATCTCATAGGAGAGAAATGCATGAAATTGATCACGTAGCTTTGGATGCTAATTGTAGCGCTATTGTTCAACATAACATGCCTAGGAAGCTAAATGATCATGTTCCATTCTCTAGCCCTATTGCTATTGGCGATTTTTGCATAGATAGCGCATTATGTGATTTAGAAGCTAGTATTTCTTTGATGCCATTTTCCTTGTTTCAAAAACTTGACATGGGTGAACGCACTCCTACATCCATAAACCCTAGATTGGCGGACAGATCATTTAGGTTACCTAAGAGTATTTTAGAGGATGTTCCGATTAGAGTATGGCAATTTTATGTTCCCGTTGACGTTTATGTGCTTGAAATGGATGAGGATCGTGAAATTCCTATTATACTAGGAAGGCCTTTCTTGAATACGGTTAAAGCCGTTATTAATTGCAGAGAGGGAGTTATAGAACTTAACCTAGTAACCGACAAAAATAAATTTTACTTGAAAAAGGTTTTAAATGCTCCTAGTAGTTCTATGGATTGTCATTTGTTTGAAATATATGATGCTTATGATGAGTTTACAAGTTTTGAGTATGAGTTTCTTGCCCAAGATAGTGGTAGTCCATCTTTCGCCTCGTTGATGAATTTTGAGGATGATAACACTCTTGATGATTACATCATCTAAAGAAGATGCACAAAAAGGTAAGGAATTCGGTGAGGGGTTGAAACCCCTTCCACCAAATCTAACGTATGAATTCCTCAGACAAACAACTCATTACCCGTTATCATCGAGGCATCTCTTGATAATTGTGAAACCTCTAAGCTTATGCATGTGTTGCAATTGTATAAGGGTGCTATTGGGCATTTCATTGATGATTTAAAAGGTATTAGCCCCAAGGTTTGCATGCATAGGATTAGACTTGAGGAGAATGTAAAACCTAGCCGCGAATTTCTTAGGCGATTAAATCCTAAGCTAGGTGAGGTTGTGTTAAAGGAAGTAACTAAATTAAGAGATGGGGGAATAATTTACTCAATCCCTGACTCCGAATGGGTGAGCCCAATTCATGTGGTGCCTAAGAAAGGTGGGCTCACCGTTGTGGAGAATGACAAAAAGGAATTAATCTCTACGCACACGGTCACGGGGTGGAGGATGTGCGTAGACTATAGGAAATTAAACAAAGCCACTAAGAAAGATCATTTCCCAATTCCTTTTATTGATCAAATGTTAGAAAGATTAGCTGGACATGAATACTTTTGCTTTCTAGATGGTTATAGTGGTTTTTTCCAAATTCCCATCCACCCCGATGACCAAGAAAAGACTACATTTACTTGCCCCTATGACACTTTTGCATATAGGATAATGCCTTTTGGTCTTTGTAATGCGCCGGGTACTTTTCCAAGATGCATGATGTCCATATTTTCTGAGTTTCTTGAGAATTCCATGGAAGTGTGTAGGGATGATTTTTTAGTGCATGGATATTCTTTTGATGATGGACATGGTCCTTAATTGGGAAAAATGCCATTTCATGATGAAAGAAGGCATAGTTTTGGGACATCTTGTGTTGAAAAGAGGGATCGAGGTCGATAGAGCAAAGATCGACGTGATTGAAAAGTTGCCGCCTCCAAGGGATGTTAAAGGAATTAGAAGTTTTCTCGAACACGCGGGATTTTATCGGAGGTTCATCAAGGATTTCTCAAAAATCGCGAAGCCCCTCACAAATCTTATATGCAATGAGGTGGAATTTATTTTTGATGAGCCTTGTCTTGAGGCATTCAAGGTATTGAAGAAACCTTCGGTCACCGCGCCTATTAATGAACCACCGAATTGGGACTTACCGTTCGAAATGATGTGTGATGCAAGTGATTGCGCCATTGGGGCGGTCTTGGGTCAAAGAATCGATAAACGACTCCACGTAATTTTTACGTTAGTAAGGCCCTTGACATTACCCAAGGAAACTACTCAACAACGGAGAAGGAAATGCTAGCTATTGTCTACGCCTTTGAAAAGTTTAGGCAATACGTGATTGGTTCTAAGACGATAGTCTACACGGATCATGCCGGCATCAAGTATTTGGTTTCTAAGAAGGAAGGAAAGCCTAGACTTATCCGTTGGGTACTCCTATTGCAAGAATTTGATATAGAGATTAAGGACATAGAAGGAGTAGAGAATGTAGTGGCGAATCACTTATCAAGGCTCGAACTAACCAAGGGAGAGGATTCGATGACGATTCCCGTAAATGACACATTCATTGGGGAATACTTGATGAGTATCGAGACCGCGCAAGCTCCATGGTATGTGGACTTCGTGAATTTCCTAGCTTGTGGAATTCTACTGGAGGGAGCAAATTACAATCAAAGGAAGAAATTCCTTCATTATATCAACCGGTACTTTTGGAACCAGCCTTATCTATATAAGCTTTCCGCGAATGGACTTTATAGATCATGTATCACGGAATGCGACCAACAAGGTATTCTAGAAGGATGTCATTCTTCTCTTTATGGCGGGCACGGCTCAAGCTCCAAAACGGCCGCAAAGGTTTTTTAATGTGGATTTTATTGGCCGAGTTTGTTCAAGGATGCGTATGAGTTTGTGAAGTCTTGTGACGCATGTCAAAGAACCAGAAACATTTCAAAGAAAGATGAAATGCCTCAAAAGGGTATTCTAGAGGTTGAGATATTCTACGTATGGGGGATCGACTTCATGGGACCATTCCCATCTTCTTATGGGAATAAGTATATTCTAGTCGCTGTCGACTATGTCTCGAAATGGGTTGAAGCCATTGCCTCACCTTCTTGTGATGCCAAAGTTCTGATGAAGTTATTCAAGAAGGTCATCTTTCCGAGATTTAGAGCCCCGAGGACCGTGATTATTGCCCTTAGCGATGGAACTCATTTCAAAGAGAGGCAATTCAAAGCGATGCTTCGAAAATATGGAGCTTATCACAAAATTGCGACGCCTTATCACCCTCGAAATGGGTCAAAGTTGAAGTATCTAATAGGGAGATAAAAGCGATCCTCGAGAAAACGGTGGGGAACTCAAGGAAGGATTGGTCATCAAAGCTCGAAGAAGCTTTATGGGCATATCGCACCACTTTCAAGACCCTGATTGGCATGTCACCATATCGCCTAATCTATGGGAAGCCATGCCATCTCCCCATCGAAATGGAGTACAAGGCCATGTAGGCAATCAAGAAGTTGAATTTTGACTGGAAGACGACAGGGGAGAAGAGAGTCCTCCAACTCCACGAGCTAGATGAGATTAGACTCGACTCTTATGAGAGTTCAAAGATTTATAAGGAGAGGATGAAGAGATGACATGATAAGAAGATTCTAGCGCGTACATTCAAAAAAGAGGATAATGTACTTCTCTTCAACTCGCGATTGAGGATCTTCCCGGGAAAGCTCAAATCAAGGTGGTCGGGACCTTTTAAAATCGATAAAGTTTATGATGATGGCCATGTAAGAGCACATGAATAAGGATGGGGAAACCTTCAAAGTTAATGGCCATCAAATCAAGGTGCATCACGAAGCCGAACAAAGCCTGGAGCAAGAGGACTTCAAGCTTTACGACTCCAACTAATCCCAAGCTTTTCTTTTACGCCGCTTGAGAAGGGATCCTAGCATAGAACTTCTCAAGTGTGGTTCTATTGAAATGGGAGAATCGGTTACGTCTTAGCCAAGATGTTAAACTAGGCTAGTGAGTATCTTCGCGCCTTGAGTTTAATGTGTAGATTGCATGAGTATTACATTTGTTGTTGTTCAATTTCCATTAATTGTGAGGAGCACTTGCTTTCATTCACTCTTATTCTAGCATAAACATTTCACATTGCTCATACATGATTGCTAGTTTAAGTTTAATGTTTTGCGAGTGTTGCACTAATCAATTTTGATGAGTTTCAATTTTTGTCACAATCAAGGAAGCGTCGCCTAAAAATCATTAGACATAGAGCGCCGTCTACCTCCACACGGGAGAAGTTTCTGATACCTTTCTCTTTGCGTACTTTCATTTGCTTAGAGACTAAGCTTACTTTCTAAGTGTGGGGTGGGTAGTGTGCATGCTTTACATTCTTATCACTGTATTTCCATGCTTTGTCCATTTCGTCCGCAAGGTACTTGCGAAACTTCGTTTTCATCCTAGCCTTAATTATTGTTCACATGATGTAATGTTTGTTAACCGATTAAGTAATATCATTTGAAATTAATCTTAGAGTGAGTGTGCAATGATTTCATGAATCGTATCTTTAAGATCATTGACTTTCTTTGCGATGACTTTATTCACATGATTCAATGCATTAGCTAGCTTCGTTGGATTGATTTTCATGTTCTTTCCGTGCATGAAAAATGAAGTAAAGATTAGCGATCACACAAAATTACTTCATATGAAACCTCGTGCGTGTCTTTGTGTGCTTTTAGGTGACTTTAGTGTTCTTATTTAGCCTTTGTATTTGCCTAGCTCGCATGTTACGCTCCATTATTATCACTTAGGCACATTGTCAAGTATTAAGTGTGACTGTGTGAGGTTGAATAAAATGTTTGTAAGCAAAATCTGGAAAAAAAAAAAGAAGAAAAAAAAAGTATTATGTATGAAAAATTTTATATTTGCCGAGGGTTAGGAAGGTAAGTTCCCCCTTGAAAGCATTTGTATAAAAAAAATCCATAAAAGCCCATGACGTTGGCGTTTTAGGCAAGCAAAATGAAGTGCTATTCTAGTCACGCAAATATCAAACAATATTTATAACCGAGTGACCTCGGGTCGAACCCAAGGGAAAAGCTTAGACTAATTGATAACTAATCAATGCTACTATTTTAAGTCTACGGTTTTTTGGGGGGGTTTTGTCTTCCTATAGAGGTATCTCTAGTAAGCACTAAAGATAATTGATATTTTTGGGTTTTGCTTAGTAAATAAAAAAGGTGACTAGGGATTCAACTTCTCCCTAATATATGAGGAAAATGAAATAACTCACTAATACATGCATGAACTACATTTGGTTGATAAAAGCAAGGCTAATGCATCGTCCGCTCTAGGTTCAACTCTCGCTCCTTCCCTAGAATGGAGAGGATACACTAATGACATGGTTCTCAAACTCTCATTCTATTGAACCGTGTAGAACTTGAGTCCCATAACCGCACCCTCTCGGTCTATTGGCCGGTTACTCAAATCCGCTTAAAACTTAGCCTAATGTCAAAAGTGCATGTCGCTCTCACGCACAAACACTCCATCTATGATCATACAATAGCTATGAAACATCCTAAGTTCAACTCTCGTTCCTTCCTTAGGGGTTTTACCCAAGCATACTCACTTGCGCATTTCGTCAAACACTTGGTGTGGATACAATGAATACATAGCTAGGGCACAAGCAATCAAACCAAACTTCATTCAATACAATAACATAGTGTTCTACATCATATCCAATCCTAGGGGATCCATTAAATCCCCAACCACAAGAACAACTACTCACTCATAGTGACTGTGCACAAATACATGACAACTAAGGGAAACATCAATGTAAACACAAAGCTAGGGTTTAAGAGAGGTTGATGTAGATTCTTCAATCCAAACTTCAATCTTCAATCAAGCTTGATCTTCTCCGAGTTCCAGTCGCCTAGGGTTGTGAAAAATATGGAAGCTCTCTTCTTAACTTGCATCTCATTCTATTTATACCTTTTCCAACATTTACACTCACTGCCCAAATCAAGTGATTCGGACAAGGCTTAGTAAGCTCTCTTCGTGAGAGTTTTCAGAAAAGGAATACTCACAAATCCCATTTGCAATCATCCATGAGAGTTCAAAATCCAAATATAGCTAGCTAAGCAAGTAGTTCACTATCACCTCAAATTGTAATAGAGTTGTGCAAATTTTTCACTTCACGCAAACTCTAAGGATCATTCACTTCAATGTGATAATAAATACTCATAGAATCGGTGTCGAACTAGCATTCGTCAAATTCAAATTTCCGCTCAATTTCCTATGCAAAAGGTATGAAGAAAAGCGTCGCTTCCACAAAACTTTTGTCGAATCAATCACATATGCTTGCTAAGGGCAAGTCCATAAGCTCAAGACAATAAACTCGTTCTCAAGATTAGACTATACGTGATAAACCGTAAGAGAAGAGGAGTTTTGCAATGAACAATTTAGAATTTCCTCGTACAAATCTCGATGCTTAAGTAATAAATTACCAGGGTCATACCTTAGACGCTTCCTAAAAACCGAATGCAAAAGCCTTGCTCACACAAATGCGAAAGAACTTGCGGAAAAGGCACAAAGTCAAGAATTAAGTGTGTTTATGTATTTTTTTGCGTTTATACATGATGATGTAGTATGGCAGTGTTTGACAAAACCAGCACAAGTAAACAAGGAGCAGCTACAGCAGAGGATGCTATAGCAGGAGCTTGTTCAAGTGGCTGCAACATCTGTCCGAGAAGCAGCAGCGACCTGGGCTTGGCCAGAAGGCCTGGCAGCTCTATGGAGAACACCAGAAAAATATTTTAAAGTGCTGCTGAGAATATTCCAGTGGGGTTTCCTAGCTAGAGAAGGAGATTTGTGTTGGAGATCAAAATCAAATCTAATCTCCTAAAAATTAGGAGATAATTGTTCCTTTTGGGACATTGCTAAATTCTGGTCTTGCTTAAAGCTGGTGCTGCTATTTAAGTAAGAAGAGTTCAGAGCAGAGAGGTTGATCGAAGCTGAGGGATACACGAGTGCATACGCAGAATTCAAAGAGAGCAATTTTGGTGTGCGACGGACGAGTTCTTCGATCATCACCCGAGAGCAGAGCGTGAAAGCAGAGCTGTGGTGACAGAAGCAGAAGGAGATCAGGACTTGCGTAGTCTGATCCAATCTTGATCAGGGAAGCCAATTCAGAGCAGTGGTGCTTGTTGGTTGATCAAGGGCAGCCGCAGAAGAACTGACGAGTGTGTGGCTCAGTCAAGTGTCTAAGCGGCAGTTCTCGCTTGTGGCAGGAGGTCACTGAGTGAGGGGGAGCATTCAAGAGTGTGCAGCGCTCGTGGAATCGTTCGATCGGCTCGGTAGAAGGCTTTGGAGCGACGCGGACAATTGTGCATCAGCTGTGTGCTACAACAGTTGCTACAGCAACCTTGCTGAGTGAGTGTAGTTTAGAATAGGCTGAGTTTCTGGGAGACAGTAGCTATTCTAGATTGACATTTGTAGAGGGTGTGCAGACACAAGTCGGAGCCTGTTCTGATTGTGTCCAGTGATCCACACAAGGTTGAGTAGCATAGGTTGCGTGGAGTTGTAATCGAGTGTACTTGGAGAAATTTGTGTTTAGTGGATTGAGGACTGGAGAATAGTCCTCCCCAGACGTAGGCAGTTGGCCGAACTGGGTGAACAAACTTCTGTCTTGTTCATTGTCTGCTGAGACAATTTCCGAGTGAACAAGAGTGTGCTGCAGCAACTGCTTGTTCACAAATCTGTCTAACTGAGACGCTGCGAGTTTCAATTGGTATCAGAGCGGGTGCTCAACACACAGAGTAAAAGATCCTACAGTGTCTCTGAAGAAGCCAAGACAATGAAGGAAGGACAGAGCACAAGCAGACCTCCATTGTTGGAAGAAAGCAACTATGGATATTGGAAGGCTAGGATGAAAGCCTTTCTCAAGGCCATCGATGAGAAGACCTGGAGAGCTATCGTGGTCCAGTGGTCTCCCCCAATCACCATGGATGAACAGGGAGTCACACGGATAAAGCCTGAAGAACAGTGGACTGCTGAAGAGGGAGCTGCAGCAACTGGTAATTCAAAGGCTCTGAATGCGATTTTTGCTGCAGTTGATGCTAACAATTTCAGGCTGATATCAAATTGTGACATGGCCAAACAAGCTTTGGAAATTCTGCAAACTGCACATGAAGGAATTGATAGAGTAAAGCTGTCAAGATTACAGATTATTGCCACACAGTTTTAGAATCTCAGAATGCTGGAAGAGGAGACTGTCACTGAGTTTAATGCTAAACTCTGTGATCTTGCAAATGAAGCCCATGCTCTTGGTGAACCTATCCCTAAAGAGAAGCTGATCAGGAAGGTACTCAGATCGCTGCCCACAAGATTTGACATGAAGGTGACGGCCATTGAAGAAGCTCAAAATGTCAGATTCATGAGGCTGGAAGAGTTGATGGGGTCCCTCAAACAATTTGAGATGAAACTGGTTAAAGAAGACATCACTCCTAAGGACAAGAATATTGGACTGAAGGCTGAAACAGAAGCTAAGAAGCCAGTTCCAGATGATCAGCTGAGTATGCTAGTCAAGAACCTTGGAAAACTCCTGAAGAACATGGACTCAAGAACTGGGAAAAGCTCATCCTCGCGAAAACAATTCAGAAGGGGTGGTGAAAATAAAAGGAAAGGTAAGGAACCTGCTCAGAATGAAGACGAGAAGAAAGAAATGAAAAAGGGGGTCCAATGCTGGAACTGTGAAGGGTATGGACATATTGAGGCTGACTTTCCGAGCAAACCCCTCAAAAACTCAGAGAAAAAGAACAACAAGTCCCTGACAGCAAAATGGAGTGACTCTGAGGAAAGTGATGAAGAAAACTGTGTTGTGCTAACCAGTGTGTCAGATTTCAACCTCAAAGAGCTAAAGAAGGATGAATTTCACTATGGGATTGAAGTATCCGAAAGTGAAGATGAAGAGGACTCATCTGGCAGCCTCATTGACTATCTGGGGAAGATACTCAAACAGTGTGAGGCAGCCCTTCAGACAAACCAAGCATTGACTGACAGAGTCAAGCTTCTGGAAGAAGAACGAAGAAAATTTCTCTCCTTAGCCAACAGTCAAGTTACCATTCTGAAAAGGGAAGACACAGGAAGACAAGTCACTGACATTGGTTTCTCACCAGCAACAGCCAAGGCAGCTGATTCTCAGAAAAACATCTTGGATGAAATTTTGTCTTATCAAAGACTTGGAAAAGGGAGAACGGGGCTTGGGTATACTGGTGAAGAAAGCTCTAGAGGAACAGTTTTCATTAAAGCCTCGGATGCTATGATAGATGAAAAGAATAATACAAGTGATTCTCCAAAACCTGCAGGGAAAGATGGAACTAGACACGTGAACAAGAGGATGCTGCAGCACCTTGTTAAAGCAGATGGCATCCTTGACAAAACAAGCGCAAGAAGTTGCTACAACATCCTCTGAAGATTGAAGCTGAGGAAGCTGCAAAAGAAGGAGTTCAAAGATGAGAGGAGGATTGCCTAAGATTAGAAGGGTTCTTGGATTTTGTCAAAATGCCAAGGGGGAGATTGTGAAGGTATGTGGCATCATTGACAAACTCCTACAAAGTGCACTAGAGGCTGCTACAGCAAGTATGTAAAGAAAACAGCTGATGAAGACATTAAGTGGCGAGAGTGAGCAAACTCAGTAAGTGGCGCTCCAGATGAAGACATTAAGTGGCGCTCCAGATGAAGACATTAAGTGGCTAATGTCTTCACGAGGAGCGCGACGTACTGTTGCCTTGGGGCGCTCGGAAATCTGAAAGTGATCATGAAGACATCAGCTTGTGCAATCTGGGCAGAGTGACTATCTCAGTGCTCAAGCAATGGAGTAAGCAAGTGGTATAGCAACCTCTGGAGCAGAAGTTCAGTTGCAGAAGTATTGCACACCTTCAGACAGCTTGTGCTACAGCAGATGCTGGAGCTAAAATGCTGTAGCAGAAATTCAAAGCCTTCTCGGAGATTGCATTCAAACAACAAATCAGTGGACCGAAGGGCTTCCGGAAAGAGCTGAATATTCAGGAGAATATTTCTGGAGTGTCTCTCAAGAACAAGGGCAGATTTGTTGAGTGAAGATTTGATTGGAAAATCAAAACTCCTAATCTTGTAGAGATCTTGGAGGATCTTCCTTAAAATTGATGGGATTGTTTCCTAAAGCACTTAGGAAATTCCAGCAGATGCAAACAACTCCAGCACAAGTGAACAAGGAGTTGCTGCAGCTCAAATTAACAAGCAGGCAGCAGAAGTGAACTAGAAGCAACTTCAGCAGGGGATGCTGCAGCAGGTGCTTGTTCAAGTGGCTGTTTCAACTGTCCAAGTAGCAGCTGTCTGCTGGACTCGGTTTGAAGGTCTGGCTGCTCTGCGGAGGCTCTTAGAAGAATTTCTAAAATACTGTGGAGTATTTTCCAGCAAGGTTTACTAGTCAGAGAAGGAGATTTGTATTGAAGATAAATATCAAATCTAATCTCCTAGATTTTAGGAGATAATTGATCTTGTTTGGTCAATTGCCTAAACCTGGAAATTGCTTAAAGTGGTGCTACTATTTAAGCAGAAGGTGTTCAGGGCTGAAGAGATTGATCGAAGCTGAGGGATACACGAGAGCACACACAGATTTCAGAGTGAGGATCCTTGGTGTGTGACGGGAGTTTTCTTCGATCATCACCCGTGAGCAGAGCGTTGAGCGCAGAGCTATGGTGAGTATTGCAGAAGAGAATCAGGACTTGCAGAGTCTGATTCGTGCTTGATCTGGAAGCCAATTCAGAGTTGGGGAGCTTGTTGGTTGATCAAGGGCAGCCGCGGAAGAACTGACGGGTGGTAGGCTCGGTCGAGTGTCGTGCGGAAGTACTCACTAGTGGCAGGTGGTCACTGAGTGAGGGGGAGTTGTCCAGAGTGTGCAGCGCTCTTGGAGAGGTTCGATCGGCTCGGAAGAAGGCCTTGGAGCTACGCGGACATTGTGCTTCAGCTGTGTGTTACAGCTGTTGCTGCAGCAACCCTGCTGAGTAGTGTAATTTAGAATAGGCTGAGTTCTTTGAGAGGATTGTAGCTATTCTAGATTGACATATTGTAGAGGGTGTGCAGACACAAATCAGAGCTTGTTCTGATTGTGTTGAGTGGTCCACACAAGGTTGAGTAGCGTAGGTTGCATGAGTTGTAACCGAGTGTACTTGGAACCTTTGGTTGAGTGGATTGAGGATTGGAGAATAGTCCTCCCCAGACGTAGGCAGATTGGCCGAACTGGGTGAACAAACCTGTGCCTTGTTCATTGCTTGCTGTGACAATATTTAAGTGAACAAGAGTGTGCTGCAGCAACTGCTTGTTCACAGAATCTGTCGAATTAAGACACTACGAATTTCAATTGGTATCAGAGCGGGAGCTCGACACACAGAGTTAAAGATCCTACAGTGTCTCTGGAAGCAAAGACAATGAAGGAAGGACAGAGCACAAGCAGACCTCCATTATTGGAAGAGAGCAATTATGGATATTGGAAAGCTAGAATGAAAGCCTTTCTCAGGGCTATTGATGAGAAGACATGGAGAGCTGTAGTGTCTGGATGGTCACACCCACTGATCATCGACGACAAAGGAGTTGCACTGGAGAAACCAGAGGAGACATGGACAGCTGAAGAAGAAGCTGTAGCAACCAGTAACTCAAGAGCCTTGAACGCGATATTTGCCGCAGTTGACGCAAATAATTTCAGGTTGATCTCTGACTGTGAAGTTGCCAAGCAAGCATGGGAGGTCCTCCAGTCGGCTCATGAAAGGAACAAAACTCCTGCTGCAAATTTGAGAGACGAAGACAGTGAAGAAAAATCTGACCAAATTAGCAATGTTGCTTTGATGTTTGAAACTGATATGAAGAGCACCGTTTCAACAAAACCAGAAATTGTTGATAGCGTTGATGAGTCAGACAGTAGTGATAATGAGGAAATCACTGAGGAGTCCATTGCAAGAAACTTTACCCTGTTGCACGAAGAGTGGCTGCAAGTCATGGAGGTCAACAAAGGATTGACGGCTAAAGTTTTAGATCTGCAAGAAAAATAAGAGGAGCTGCTGAAGATGATCACTTCTCTTACGGATCAGGTTGCCTAGCAAGAAGAGAAGTTTTCTGCAGAGAAGGAAGAGCTCAACCTCTACCGGAAGACTGCAAAGATGCTTAACAGTGGAACAAGCACTCTTGAAGATATTCTAGCTTGCCAAAGATATGGAGGAGGCTACTCTGGTCTTGGATACACTAGAGAAGAAGGTGCTGAAAGTACTGTATTCATCAAAGCTACGGAGCTAGAAGATGCTGAGATTGCAGTGGAGAAACCAGTCTTGTCCCAGAAACCAGTTCAGAAAAAGGTGCATAGAAGGGTGAACAAGAAGCTGCTACAGCAACCGTTGTATCAACAACCTGTAGCAGAAAAGAAACCCAGGTGCAAAAGTCGCAGATGTTACTTCTGTGATCGAGAGGGACACATTCAGAAAAGATGCCCGATCCTGAACAAGTATTGGAGACCTCAGAAATCGCCCACAGACGGACAATGCCGGATGAAGCCAAGGATCAGGCGTGGCACGCAGGTGACCTCCAGCTCATCAAAGTCGATGGATTGTCACTATCCAGTTGTGCACGAAAACATCAGATATGTTGAAGGGACAACGAAAATGAGGATCGAGAAGGATGCTGGCACAGAGAGGATGAGACACCGAAACAATGTCGGAAGGAAAGGAAGAGTTGCTGGTCACAACAAATCTTGGAAGGAGCATGTTCGAAAACCAGTACAAGTATGGGTGGAGAAGCAGCCACCTGATATTCCCCCAAAGCCAACCAAAGAAGCACATGTTGACACATTGGAATGCCCTCTCCTTTGGATGGAGAAGAGGCGTTGGCATACTAGCTGAGTTTAGCTGGTATCCCCCTTTATCATTTGTGACAAAAAGGGGGAGAAGAGGAGAAGAGGAGAAGGGGAGAAAAAGAGAAGAGGTGCTCTCTTAAATGATGCTCAGGTTTTGTCAAAAATGCCAACGGGGAGAGTGTTAAAGCAGATGGCATCCTTGACAAAACAAGCGCAAGAAGTTGCTACAACATCCTCTGAAGATTGAAGCTGAGGAAGCTGCAAAAGAAGGAGTTCAAAGATGAGAGGAGGATTGCCTAAGATTAGAAGGGTTCTTGGATTTTGTCAAAATGCCAAGGGGGAGATTGTGAAGGTATGTGGCATCATTGACAAACTCCTACAAAGTGCACTAGAGGCTGCTACAGCAAGTATGTAAAGAAAACAGCTGTTGAAGACATTAAGTGGCGAGAGTGAGCAAACTCAGTAAGTGGCGCTCCAGATGAAGACATTAAGTGGCGCTCCAGATGAAGACATTAAGTGGCTAATGTCTTCACGAGGAGCGCGACGTACTGTTGCCTTGGGGCGCTCGGAAATCTGAAAGTGATCATGAAGACATCAGCTTGTGCAATCTGGGCAGAGTGACTATCTCAGTGCTCAAGCAATGGAGTAAGCAAGTGGTATAGCAACCTCTGGAGCAGAAGTTCAGTTGCAGAAGTATTGCACACCTTCAGACAGCTTGTGCTACAGCAGATGCTGGAGCTAAAATGCTGTAGCAGAAATTCAAAGCCTTCTCGGAGATTGCATTCAAACAACAAATCAGTGGACCGAAGGGCTTCCGGAAAGAGCTGAATATTCAGGAGAATATTTCTGGAGTGTCTCTCAAGAACAAGGGCAGATTTGTTGAGTGAAGATTTGATTGGAAAATCAAAACTCCTAATCTTGTAGAGATCTTGGAGGATCTTCCTTAAAATTGATGGGATTGTTTCCTAAAGCACTTAGGAAATTCCAGAAGATGCAAACAACACCAGCACAAGTGAACAAGGAGTTGCTGCAGCTCAAATTAACAAGCAGGCAGCAGAAGTGAACTAGAAGCAGCTTCAGCAGGGGATGCTGCAGCAGGTGCTTGTTCAAGTGGCTGTTTCAACTGTCCAAGTAGCAGCTGTCTGTTGGACTCGGTTTGAAGGTCTGGCTGCTCTGCGGAGGCTCTTAGAAGAATTTCTAAAATACTGTGGAGTATTTTCCAGCAAGGTTTACTAGTCAGAGAAGGAGATTTGTATTGAAGATAAATATCAAATCTAATCTCCTATATTTTAGGAGATAATTGATCTTGTTTGGTCAATTGCCTAAACCTGGAAATTGCTTAAAGTGGTGCTGCTATTTAAGTAGAAGGTGTTCAGGGCTGAAGAGATTGATCGAAGCTGAGGGATACACGAGAGCACACACAGATTTCAGAGTGAGGATCCTTGGTGTGTGACGGGAGTTTTCTTCGATCATCACCCGTGAGCAGAGCGTTGAGCGCAGAGCTGTGGTGAGTATTGCAGAAGAGAATCAGGACTTGCAGAGTCTGATTCGTGCTTGATCTGGAAGCCAATTCAGAGCTGGGGAGCTTGTTGGTTGATCAAGGGCAGCCGCGGAAGAACTGAAGGGTGGAAGGCTCGGTTGAGTGTCGTGCGGGAGTACTCACTAGTGGCAGGTGGTCATTGAGTGAGGGGGAGTTGTCCAGAGTGTGCAGCGCTCTTGGAGAGGTTCGATCGGCTCGGTAGAAGGCCTTGGAGCGACGCGGACATTGTGCTTCAGCTGTGTGTTACAGCTGTTGCTGCAGCAACCCTGCTGAGTAGTGTAATTTAGAATAGGCTGAGTTCTTTGAGAGGATTGTAGCTATTCTAGATTGACATATTGTAGAGGGAGTGCAGACACAAATCAGAGCTTGTTCTGATTGTGTTGAGTGGTCCACACAAGGTTGAGTAGCATAGGTTGCGTGAGTTGTAACCGAGTGTACTTGGAACCTTTGGTTGAGTGGATTGAGGACTGGAGAATAGTCCTCCCCAGACGTAGGCAGATTGGCCGAACTGGGTGAACAAACCTGTGCCTTGTTCATTGCTTGCTGTGACAATATTTAAGTGAACAAGAGTGTGCTGCAGCAACTGCTTGTTCACAGAATCTGTCGAGTTAAGACACTACAAATTTCACACCTGGCACATCATCCTTCTAAAACAAAGCCAAAGCCTCAGAATAAAAGGAGTTCCACAAGTATTGGGAATTAGAAGATATCCTCCAACCTGAAGTGGCAGCAGAGAACCTCCTCAGCTGGAAAAGGGGGAACGAAATCCAGAGCCAACACATGCTGCATAAAGACTTCTTGCCCAGTAGTTTCGGGAAATGCTTATTACTGGAAAGAATCGCAGAGGAGGATCTCTAAGATCGCTGCACCAGGGCACTGGAAAGCTAAAGACAGGAGAAAACCACATGTAATACAGGTGTGGAAACCCAAACATGACAAACAAAGAGACAGGAGTCTTGAGGGTCGGAAGAGGAGGAACTCTAGACAAACCCAGGTATGGGTGAAGAAATCACCATCAGAACCTCTCAAGGATCCACCAAGCAAAGCTGTCTTCCGGAATGAGTAGGTGAACTAGCTCGCGTCTGCTATAGCAACCTGGTCAGAATAAGCTTGTTCACATGTTTTGGTTGCTAAAGCTGGGAGAAGGCACATGTGGAGCACGTGATCCAGAAGCTTCAAATTGAAAAAGAAAAATAATGGGTAAATCAACTTCTAGGGCAAAGGCAAGTTGAAGGCGTTTCCCCAAAATCGTTGCTGATCATCCTCACTGTGTGTTCCTCCAATCCTCTACAAACCCGCAATAATGGTGAAGACTCGCGGTTTGAAGAAGAATCTGGCAGCAGATCGTCAAAGTAGGTCTGAAAGGAGGTCTAAGTCACGCAATGAAGAGCCTGCTCAGCGTCTGGACTTGGTGGTGTGGGAACCCGCACCTCTCCCTGTGTCGCACAGCGATCCTTCTCCACAAGAAGGAACTTCGCAGAAAAGGAGGCGCTTGGTACGTGACGGGGAACCTGTATCCAGTGCAGCAGTATTGACTGAAGAGGCTGTGCTTGAAGAAGTCTTGGGAGAAGAACAAGCTACAGAGGATGTTGTAGCAGGTTCTGCTGAAGAGAGGTGCATAACACTTGTCATGTCTCCTGGCATTATAGGTGAAGGGGAGGAGATAGATGCTGAGTCTCCTGAACAAGAACCTGCTGCAGCACATCCTCCTCCACCCTCAGACAAAGGAAAATCCCCTATCCTAATTCCTGTCTCCAGCAGTGAAGAAGAATCCAGTGAAGAAGAAGAAGGTACTACTGGTGAACCTTCTAAGAGAGGACCTGCAGTGGCAGACTCAACTGCTATCACAGTAGGGGATATCTGGTTCAGAAACAGGAGTGCCTCCCAATCCTGGAGTGCTGTTGAGAGGAAGCACATTTGTGACTGAAAAGAGACTGGACCTAGACAAGTACAAATCAGCCGCCATTATCCAGCTTCTCACTGACGTAAATCTTCTCAAGTCCCTGACTTACCCTTTCAGATTCAATATAGCCCTTGTTAGGGATTTTATTGTGAATATGGAAGAGAAATTTGGTGAGGAAGGAGGAGATGAGTTTGGAAAGAGTTGGGTGCGGGGTAAGACAGTTCTTATTACCCCTGAAAAAATCGATGAGTTTCTTGAGATCCATGAAAATGCCAGAGCGCCCACGGATGTCCAGCCAGAGATGCTGGCTAAGGTTCTGACAGGAGGGGTCTGACTGTCTTGGGGTGGCCCAAACCTTAGTGCTACTGAACTCACCTCCAAAAATGCCCTGCTGTATCATTTGGGCATTAGAAACTGGATCCCCAGCTCTCACAGGGGGAAGGTTAGCAGAGCCTTTGCTAACCTTCTCTACTCTATTGGGAAAAGGAGGAAAATCAGTCTGGGCAGTGTGATGTTTGCCCAGCTGGCTACTCATGCTGGCAGTGCTTCCTCAAGCAAGCCCATCGTGCTACCCTCCCTCATCTATGGGATGATGGTCTCACAACATCCGGAGCTTGGTGAGATTTCTAAAGGTTTATCTGAGGAGCTGCAGGTCTTTACAGTAGACCAAAAATTGTTCAAAGGGAAACATGCAGTGGACATAACTTATGAAGATCCACTCTTGGTTGGTGCCTCAGCCCCAGCTCCTCTGGAGGAATCCCTTCTCCCTGCCGCAACAATTCAATCAGCTCTCCGTGCCAGAATAGTGAGCCATCTCAGGTCTGAGCTGCTCACTCTTGAAGCCAAAGCCAAAAGGAGGGATGCTAGGCGCGGCCAAATCAAAAGTCTGCTCAGAGACCTGGAGTTCCCGGCGGATGAGGAGCAGGCCCCTTGAGCATCTGTGACAAAAAGGTGGAGAGAAGTAAAATGCTGCTACGGATGAACTGATGTTTTTTTTGGTTGACCCTGCGTGGTCGTGCTACGGCCGACTGTGGCCATCTCTTACTCTCTTGTTGATTTTTTTTCATTTAGAGTATTTACTGGTTCATGGAAGTGTGCATAAGTGTTCTAGGGTTTTGTCAAAATGCCAAGGGGGAGATTGATGATGTAGTATGGCAGTGTTTGACAAAACCAGCACAAGTAAATAAGGAGCAGCTACAGCACAAGTGAACAAGGAGCAGCTACAGCAGGGGATGCTATAGCAGAAGCTTGTTCAAGTGGCTGCAACATCTGTCCGAGAAGCAGTAGCGACCTAGGCTTGGCCAGAAGGCCTGGCAGCTCTACGGAGAACACCAGAAGAATATTTTAAAGTACTAATGAGAATATTCCAGTGGGGTTTCCTAGCTAGAGAAGGAGATTTGTGTTGGAGATCAAAATCAAATCTAATCTCCTAAAAATTAGGAGATAATTGTTCCTTTTGGGACATTGCTAAATTCTGGTCTTGCTTAAAGCTGGTGCTGCTATTTAAGTGAGAAGAGTTTAGAGCAGAGAGGTTGATCAAAGCTGAGGGATACACGAGTGCATACGCAGAATTCAGAGAGAGGAATTTTGGTGTGCGACGGACGAGTTCTTCGATCATCACCCGAGAGCAGAGCGTGAGCGCAGAGCTGTGGTGACAGAAGCAGAAGGAGATCAGGACTTGCGTAGTCTGATCCGAGCTTGATCAGGGAAGCCAATTCAGAGCAGTGGTGCTTGTTGGTTGATCAAGGGCAGCCGCGGAAGAACTGACGAGTGTGTGGCTCAGTCAAGTGTCTAAGCGGCAGTTCTCGCTAGTGGCAGGAGGTCACTGAGTGAGGGGGAGTATTCCAGAGTGTGCAGCGCTCGTGGAATCGTTCGATCGGCTCGGTAGAAGGCTTTGGAGCGACGCGGACAATTGTGCATCAGCTGTGTGTTACAGCAGTTGCTACAGCAACTCTGCTGAGTGAGTGTAGTTTAGAATAGGCTGAGTTTCTGGGAGACAGTAGCTATTCTAGATTGACATTTGTAGAGGGTATGCAGACACAAGTCAGAACCTGTCCTGATTGTGTCCAGTGATCCACACAAGGTTGAGTAGCATAGGTTGCGTGGAGTTGTAACCGAGTGTACTTGGAGACCTTTGTGTTTAGTGGATTGAGGACTGGAGAATAGTCCTCCCCAGACGTAGGCAGTTGGCCGAACTAGGTGAACAAACTTCTGTCTTGTTCATTGTCTGCTGAGACAATTTCCGAGTGAACAAGAGTGTGCTGCAGCAACTGCTTGTTCACAAATCTGCCTAACTGAGACGCTGCGAGTTTCAATACAAATGCTTTCGAGGGGGAAATTACTTTCCTAACCCTCGGCAATTGTAAAACCTTGAGAATATGATAATTCTTTTTGTTCTTTCTTGCGCCTCTTTTTTTCTTTTCCTTTTTTTTTTCTTTCGCAATCACTTCGAAACACCCCGCACTTAATACTTGACAATGTGCCTAAATGTTATATGATGGAGCATGAAGTGTGAGCTAAGCAAATGCAAAGGCTAAATAGGGACGCTAAAATCACCTAAAAGCAAACAAGAGCAAGTACAAGGTTTTTGTATGAAAACAATTTTTTTTTATTTTTGTGCTCGCTAAATTAACTTCATTTTTCATGCATGGAAAGAGCTTAAAAATAAATCGAACTAAGCTAGCCGAACACCGAATCATGTGAATAAAATCATCAAAAAGAGGATCAATCGACTTAAAGCTGCGATTCAAGAATTTAAGGCACAACTCAATCCAAAAATATTTTGATACTACTTAATTGCTTAGCAAACATTACTTCATGTGATCAATAATTAAAGCTTGGATGACAGCAATTATGCGAGTATAATGTGCTCAAAGTGAGTGTGTAGCATAGAATCAAGTTGTAGAAAATAAAAGCGCAAGCGCAAACAAACACCCCACACTTAAAAATTTGCTTAGTCCCTAAGCAATATAAAGTAATAGAATAAAAGAGAAAGCTTCAAAGGAACTTCTCTCGTGTGAAGGTATCCAAATGCACATCACAAATTCCACAACGATTCTATACTACAATCAAGTAAAAATAAAAGCATAAATACTCACAAGCCTAGTTTAACGTCTTGGCTAAGACGTAGCTGATTCCCTTCATTTAAATAGAAACACACTTGAGAAGTCATATGCTAGGATCCCTTCTCAAGCGGTGCAAAAGAAAAGCTTCGGATAATTTGGAGTCGTTTGTCGAAAAGCTTGGGTTCATCAAAATTGAGCTCTACCTCATTACATAGCAGATTTGTAAGAGATCGAGCAATCTTCGGGAAGTTCTTGATGAACCTCCAATAAAATCCAGCGCGCTTGAGGAAACTCTTTATTTCTTGCACGTCGCTCGGTGGTGGCAGCTTCTCAATAAAATCAATCTTGCCTTTATCGACCTCAATTCCACTCTTTGATGCAAGATGCCCCAACACAATATGTCCTTTAACCATGAAGTGGCATTTTTCCCAATTAAGCACAAGGTCCATTTCGATGCATTTTAGATTCGGTGGTAGGGGTTTCAATCCCTCACCGGATTCATCACCTTTTGGCGCCTCATTTACCTCATTTGTGCCATGATTAATATCAGCGGGTTTCACTTCAATTCCCAATAGAGAGATGAACGACAAGCTATTGTCATCTTGTGTAAGCAACTCCTGCTCAAAGCTTGTTAGTTCACCAAGAGAATCAAAAATATTGCATGCATCATCTTCGATGGTGTCTTCATCGGGAGTGTTACCGTCCTCCTTCTTCTTCTTTAATCTTTGCGGAAATGGAATGGGAGGCATATATGGAGCGGGCTCTTCAGCTTTTTCTTTTCTTCTCTTCTCAACTTCTTCTTGAGATGAAGACCCTTCTTTATCAACCTCAACGGTTGTGTTGGCAACTTTGGTCTTCACTTGGGGCTCTTCTAAGATTCTTCCGCTCTTTAGGATGATGGCATTTATAGTTTCGGAAGAGTTCACATCCGGTTGAGAAGGCAATTTTTCTTGATATCTTGATGAAGAACTCGCTTGTTGAACAATTTGAGTCCCAAGCATTTCGCTATGCGCTTGCAATTGGTCGAGTTTTTGAAGGATGAGTTGGCTATCCTTTTGTTGTTGAGCTTGAGTTGCGGCCACTATTGCGGCAATGGATGCTAGGGATGGTTCCTCTTGGATAGGCGCTCTCCTTGGAAAGTTTGGGTCTTCATGGGACCTTACATACCCATCATTTTGATGCGTGGCTGCCATATGAAGGAGGGCGGATTTTATATCGAATTCTTGATCTTCACCCTCTTCCAAGTAGATGGGTGAGCCATAATATCCAATGCTCGGGGCGTTGTATGCCCAAACCGGTTTTTCTTCTTCCTCTTGCGGAAGAGGAGCATTTCCTTGCCTTCTTGGAATTTGTAGGTCCATATATTCTGGTTGTTCGGCTTGTGTAGGCGAAGGAGTATCCAAGTGAGGAGTTAAGCTCGTGTGAAGCGGAGGGATGAGAAGGTTGGCTTGTAGTTGAGGTAGAAGCTTGTTCTTGTACTCTCTTGCTCCTTGCTCTACTTTGCATTCAAACACCTATGAAGCAATCAAAGAAGCTTTTGTAAGTGTGAACTTAAACAGAGACAAACAAGAATAGCACGCACGCAAGCAATTACGACAACTAAAAAAAAGAAAAAAAAAGAGTGAAGTAAACTAACCAAAAGTAATACTAATTAGCAATCTAGTCTAATGGCTAAATCCCCGGCAACGGCGCCATTTTGACGTTGGCGTTTTTGGCAAGCAAAATGAAGTGCTATTCTAGTCACGCAAATATCAAACAATATTTATAACCGAGTGACCTCGGGTCGAACCCAAGGGAAAAGCTTAGACTAATTGACAACTAATCAATGCTACTATTGTAAGTCTACGGTTTTTTGGGGGGGTTTTGTCCTCCTATAGAGGTATCTCTAGTAAGCACTAAAGATAATTGATATTTTTGGGTTTTGCTTAGTGAATAAAAAGGGTGACTAGGGATTCAACTTCTCCCTAAGATATGAGGAAAATGAAATAACTCACTAATACATGCATGAACTACATTTGGTTGATAAAAGCAAGGCTAATGCATCGTCCGCTCTAGGTTCAACTGTCGCTCCTTCCCTAGAATGGAGAGGATACACAAATGACATTGTTCTCAAACTCTCATTCTATTGAACCGTGTAGAACTTGAGTCCCATAACCGCACCCTCTCGGTCTATTGGCCGGTTACTCAAATTCGCTTAAAACTTAGCCTAATGTCAAAAGTGCATGTCATTCTCACGCACAAACACTCCATCTATGATCATACAATAGCTATGAAACATCCTAAGTTAAACTCTCGTTCCTTCCTTAGGGGTTTTACCCAAGCATACTCACTTACGCATTTCGTCAAACACTTGGTGTGCATACAATGAATACATAGCTAGGGCACAAGCAATCAAACCAAACTTCATTCAATACAATAACATAGTGTTCTACATCATATCCAATCCTAGGGGATCCATTAAATCCCCAACCACAAGAACAACTACTCACTCATAGTGACTGTGCACAAATACATGACAACTAAGGGAAACATCAATGTAAACACAAAGCTAGGGTTTAAGAGAGGTTGATGTAGATTCTTCAATCCAAACTTCAATCTTCAATCAAGCTTGATCTTCTCCGAGTTCCAGTCGCCTAGGGTTGTGAAAAATATGGAAGCTCTCTTCTTAACTTGCATCTCATTCTATTTATACCTTTTCCAACATTTACACTCACTGCCCGAATCAAGTGATTCGGACAAGGCTTAGTAAGTTGATTCGGACAGGGTGTCCGAATCACTTCTGCTGTGTTAGCAACTCGCTTGTTGGACACTTTAAACCTTTGATTTACGTCTTGACGTAAACTAGGAAGTTGTAGATCTTTGCATTACCTTTCCAACAAGCTATAGAACGTCCCAATCAGATAAGAATCGCGCGCTCGGCAAACCTTCGAAGATAAACAGGTTAGTCTGCCCAGATTTGATCTACAGGCGAATTCTCCCCGAATCAACTTTGATTCAGGCAAGCCTTGAGTTGATTCGTGCGAATCATCGGTTCAGTGCTGTAATGAAGTATCATGCTTGCCCGAATCACTTTTCTTTACCCGAATCAAAAGTGATTCGGCCTATCCTGAATTCCTCTTTGGGAGAATCAACTTTGTAGCGCTGGAATTCTCGCTTGTTTGGCCCCTTAAACCTTCGAATTATGTCTTGATGTAACCTTCGAATTCGTCCATGAATCAAACTAGCCTTTTGCTTGATTTTGCTCTCTTTTGCTCTCTTTTGCTCTCGATCGACTAGAATTCATCCAGATTTTCTTCACACCACTTCATATCATGTAATATACATTTTTAACCTGAAATGGGCAAAGAAAACATCAAGTGACTTTATAAAATAAGGAAACGAACAAGAAGTAAGGGGAAAATATGGACAAATATAAGGTTATTTGTCCCCTCATCAGCCCACTTAATGCTTGACTTTATGCCTTTTTCTGCAATTTCTCTTGCGTGCATGCGAGCGAGGCATTTGCATCTCGCTTTTAGGAAAATCCTAAGGTATGACCCTCGTAATTTTATTACGTATGCATTATTGATTCGTATGAGTAGGTTTCAAAATCATAAACGTCAAAACTCCTCTTCTCTAATGAGTTACGACGCATAATCTGAATCTTGAGAACGAGTTTGTTATCATGAGCCAATGGACTTGCCCTTAGCAAGCATAGATGATTGACTTGACATATTTTGTGTGTGTTTGCAACGCTTGATGGAGCGTATTTATACGCTCCATTGAGTTGTTTATTCCCATAATTTTATTACATTTTGCGTGAATCGATTACTCTTTTGTTGTGTTTTCGTATCGCAGGTGTGTTTAAGATCGCATTGGATTTTATCGCATATTTGAAGCATTCACCCAAGATCAAAAAGTCAACAGTAGTCAACTCTGCTGGTTCAATTGGAAATCATATTTGGTTCAAGCACATGTGGTTCAATGTGGTTCAACCCAAAAACCCTAAACATAAGACATGGACAAATTAGGAAAAAAACATCTCACTTGAACACACTTCATTTGGGACAGTAGCACTATTCACACGGAGCTACAGTGAAGCTGCTGGAGCTGGATCTGGAAGTCGCCGGAAAACACTATTCACGGCCGGTCACTGTTCACCACTGTTCATTACTGTTCCGGCCGGAAAGCACTATTCACTCAGATTTGTTTTAGTTCAGCTTTTGTTCTCTAACTTATTGTAGTGTAATGAACTCATCTTTATGTTGGAATCGTGGCTTTCTAAACTTCGCGTTTGTCCAATATTAGAGTTGAATGGACAATCAATAGAATGGCAGAAAAGTAAAGAACACAAGTCTTTTAAAGTGGTTCGGTTATTTCTGCAAATAACCTACTCCACTCCCCAAGTAACCACTTGAGGCTTTTCTTATAAACGATGGCTTTTCAATAGGATCTGCCAAAGAACCTGTACAATGGTTTTCAGTGGGCTAAACCAGAAACCCCTTTGTTTTCAGATCAACAAAGAAACTCACAACTTTGCTTTTGCAGGCTAAGCAACAACCTTGACGGTGTAGATTCTTTGTTGTGGGAACACGTCTCTTTCTGCACAAGAGTTAGATTCAACTGATGAATCCGTGCAGAGTACTTCAAAGCTTCAGAGTATATGGCAGCGGGAAACTTTGCTTTGAAGGAGAAGGGAACTCTCGGGAAAGATTGAAAGTAAAGAATCTGCGAGAGTTTAGTTTGCTTTTTGTGCGCTTGTATGTATTTCAAAAGTGGAGAGAAAGTTTTTTGCTTCTCAAGATTGTAAGGTGTAGATATAGGAAAAGAGATGAATGGTTGTGTCGGTTTGTAATTTGAATTCAACAACCGCTTGCACCTTTTAACTTCTAAAGGATAAGCTTTGATTCAAATAACAAAACTGTCCTGAACTGTCAAGAAACTGCTAAGTGTGGAAACTGTTTAACTGACATGTAGCCTACATCTGGATAGTTACATGTAGTCCACATGCGATACCAGACAACTGAATTTGTCCAAGTATATGAACTATCACTGTGATGTAGTCTGCATACAGATTTCCATATGAAGTCTCCATTAGCACAAGCAGTTAACAATGTAACTTTATGTAGCCTACATCTGGATTCAGTATGTAGTCTACATTGCTAATGAGATTCCAGTTTCAACAAGATTACTTAATATCGTTTCAATATTGTTAATCATTGTTATCATCAAAACTAATGCAGGATAGAGATGAAACAATCTCCCCCTTTTTGATGATGACAACCATATAGCATGATTAATCAGTATTGAAATAATCTCCCCCTTTGTCAAAATCAAAAAGAATCAAACTCCCCCTGAATTAAAGCGGGGATATATTCTAAGTGACTTGACGATAGGAAGAACAAAGGACCAAAGTTCATTAGGGCGTGGAATGGAACATCACGACCAAGGGACAGACGCTTTGCTTGTGAAAACGAAAGAACAAAAAGACAGAATTTTAGTAGAGTGAAGAAGAGTAAGTACAACCTTAGTCCGAATCACTGATTTCCACATTGGAAGAGGAAGTACTACTGGGGGCACGCTTTCTCGAAGACATGGGCTCTTCTGTGAATCTGCTTGCAGAGGCTCGGTGGGTTTTTGGATTGGAAGGTCTATCCATAGGTATACCACCAACAGACACGGGAGGAGTCTTTTCTTTGCCTTGGGACTTAAGGATTTTAGTGACAAGATCCTTACTGTGGTCCAAGAGTGCATAGATGGATACAAAGTTGTTATTAACAGCTCTGTCCAACGTCCTAAGAGTCCTTTGATATGTGTCCAGCTTCTGCATCAAGTCCTCCTCAAAGCCCTTGACCCTTCGCTTCTCCAAATCCATCTCATTCCTTAGAATTTGATGGAGCTCAGCGAAGTCATCATACTGCTTGAACAGGATAGTATAGAACTTATCCAGTTCTGCCTTTACCAAGGCCAGTATAGAGGCTGTGGAGGGAGATGATGAGGTAGAGCCATCAGCAGGAGAATTCTTCTGAGATTCCAAGAGGAGGGTCTTGAGTTCCTTGTTCTCAGCTTCGATCCTATCAAGCCTTTCCAACAAAGGTTGAAGATCTACTTGTGAAGATGAGCTAGCAGTCTGAGGAATCGGAGGAGGCCTGGAATCATTGCTGACTTGGATTACCAGATCAGTATAAGATCTCTCCATGTCCCGGAGCATATCCATAACAGGAGCAAGATCAACTGCATTAGACGAGTGTTGTAACCCTAAAGTCCCATAATCTGAGGACTTAGGCAACTGTCCAGAGGCAGCCTTGCTCTTGAAGATAGCTGAGCATGGGACCAGATCAATCACAGGGGCTGGTATGGGGACACCTTCCAGATACTTGGATGTTTTGGCAGACTTGTCATTGAAATAACAGTCCACTTCATCACAGAATTGCCATCCAGTGTTGATGAAGTTGTCATAGCCATACGCAGATGTAGGCACCATAGGCCGTTCTCCAGACAAGGGAACTCCAAACTTTTCAAAGAAGATAGTGAACACATTACCAAATGGTAGATCAGTGTTTCTTTGTTTCTGACCCATGACCTTGGGTTCCGCCCAAATTTTAATAATCAACCGATACATGACATACGGAAGATCGATTAACTGTTCATCCCCTTGAATGATCTTAGCCGCAACCAACAGATTATAGTATGGTTCAAACTGCAATCGACCACCACGAGGAAGGAAATTGTACATTAATATGTGAAGTACTAACCTTCCTAGCATAGGGGGCCTGGATAGAGTAATCCGTTCGCCGCCAAGATCCAAGCCGTCCATGACAACCTTTAGTGCCTCAGATGGAGACATGGAGGTTTCAGGGTCCCATTCTGGGAAGCAGAAGTCACGACAGTCAGATCTGTCCAAGTCCAAAATGTCAGCAATAATCTGGGGATTCAATTTGATGGAGACCCCCTTTACCATTGGCTGGATCATCCCCTGATCATTAACCCTCAAGTTTGCAAAGAAGATTCGAACCAAATCTTGGTAACAGTTGCGAGGATTAGCAACAATAGAGTTCCAAGAGCGAAACTTCCCTTTCAAATTGAGTGTTGGGAACGAGTCCAGGTCGTAGGCGTATCCATGTTGGACTTGACGATCTTTGAACTTGTGGTTGAAGAGCTGAAGGTGAGTAGTGCTGACGAAGTTGTCAGGCTGAAGTGAAGATTCTTCCCCATCAACTCTCGCTTTCTTGGACCCACTAGAAACGATTTCCTTTCCAGGGCGCTTCTGAGCATGACGAGGGGACTCAAACTCCACATTTTCTTCAACTCTGCCGGTATGATCCTCCTGAGACACATGCGTCGCCTTAGTCTGACGACTGGCGCCGCGGGTCTTTCCTGACCTAGATCCCTTTTGAGTCATTTTGTTGATTCAGGGAGTTAGGGTGAGGAATGAAAGTCCTTTTTAAAAAGGAAGTAAAAAGGAGGTTACGGGGAGTTAAACGGAGGTTATGGGGAGTTTAAAGGCGGTTTAGCAGAGAGTGGGCCAAAGAGGTTTGAGCAAGAAAGTAGTGGGAGGTTAAGATGTAACTTGATCTGATTTTATCCCACTAATTTCTAACCGTTTGACCACCCCATTTTTAACCGTTGGAAACTGTTAGAGTGACTGGTGAATGCCAGTGACATTTCCAATCGTTGGACAGGTTGTGGGCTTCATCAAATATTCCGAATGAAGTCTACATTGTAACTATAGAGTGTAGGAGATTTAATCATAAGCTACCTTTAGACTTCTTCAAGATCAACCATTCCAAGTTCTCTCCGTAAGAATGAAAATCTGTCTTTATCAAGGGGCTTAGTAAAGATGTCAGCAAGTTGTTTTTCAGTACAAACAAACTTGACACATATATCTCCTTTCGCAACATGATCTCTAAGGAAATGATGCCTTAGATCAATGTGCTTAGTTCTTGAATGAAGAATAGGATTTTCTGAAATACTTATTGCACTTGTGTTATCACAAAATATAGGAATTTGTGAATAACATAGCCCAACATCTTTTAATGTTTGTTTCATCCAAAGGACTTGGGCGCACGCACTAGCTGCTGAAACATACTCAGCTTCAGCAGTTGACAAAGCAACTGAATTTTGTTTCTTGCTGTTCCATGATACTAAGGATGATCCTAAGAAAAAGCAGTTCCCACTTGTACTTTTTCTATCAACCTTGTATCCAGCAAAATCAGCATCTGAATATGCTATTAGATCAATAGTTGATCCTTTTGGATACCATATACCAAGAGATGGGGTATATCTTAGATATCCAAGAATTCTCTTTAGAGCACGCATGTGTGATTGCTTAGGATCAGATTGATATCTAGCACACAAGCATACGCTAAACATAATGTCTGGTCTAGATGAGGTAAGGTATAGTAGACTCCCGATAATACTTCTATAAAGCTTGATGTCTACTGATGCACCTTCTTCATCTTTACAAAGACTTATGCTAGTGCTCATAGGAGTAGGATATGTCTTTTGACTATCCTTGTCAAATTTTCTAAGTAACTCTTTAGTATACTTAGTTTGACTCAATAGAATGCCTTCTTCAGTTTGTTTAACTTGAAGTCCTAGGAAGAAATTCAATTCTCCCATAGAAGACATCTCAAATTCCTCTTGCATGAGTTTCTCAAATTCAGCGCACAATTTCAAGATTGTAGCACCAAAAATGATGTCGTCCACATAAATTTGGACTATGATCATTTCTTTACCATCATGTTTGGTAAATAGAGTATGATCAATTGCTCCTCTTTTGTAACCTTTCTTAAGAAGAAAAGTTGTCAATCTTTCATACCATGCTCTAGGAGCTTGTTTTAGACCATAAAGAGCTTTCTTTAGTCTATAAACATATTCAGGATAACCAGGATCCTCAAATCCAGGAGGCTGTTTAACATAGACTTCTTCCTTAATGACTCCATTTAGGAAGGCACTTTTGACATCCATTTGATAGAGTTTCATATTCATATGACTTGCCAAGGCACATATCATACGAATAGATTCAAGTCTAGCAACAGGAGCATAAGTTTCATCATAGTCTATGCCTTCTTGTTGATTGTAGCCTTGTGCTACTAATCTAGCCTTATTTCTTATAACATCTCCATCTTCATTTAACTTGTTCCTAAATACCCACTTTGTACCCACAATAGGATAATTAATGGGAGGAGGAACAAGTTCCCATACATTATTTCGGACAAATTGATCCAATTCTTCTTGCATGGCCAATATCCAATCAGGATGTGGTTCTGCTTCTTTGAAGTTTTTTGGTTCAATGTTTGAGATGAAGGCTGTCCATTGACATGTTTCATCAAGGACATTCCTTCTTGTCCTTACAGGAAGGTCTGCTGGACCAATGATCTGCTCCATAGGGTGATCACGGTGTTCCTTCCAAACTTTTGGGAGATTTATACCATCATCAACAGCATGATTATCATCAAGTGTTGAAGATGTAGTGCAGGGTGTCAAACCTTCATCATTTCTATCTTTTGGAAGACCAATGATGGATTCATCAAAAGCGACATGCATAGATTGTTCCACTTTAAATGTTCTCAGGTTATAAACTCTATAAGCCTTAGAATTTGTGGAATAACCTATGAAGATACCTTCATCACTTTTAGAATCAAATTTTCCAAGATGATCCTTTTCATTTAAGATGAAGCATCTTGCTCCAAAAACTTTAAAATAGGAAATTCTAGGTTTCTTCCCATGATATAGTTCATATGGAGTCTTTTGTAGATGATTTCAAAGATGTACTCGGTTGATAATATAACATGAGGTGTTCACAGCCTCAGCCCATAAATATTTAGGCAAGTTATTTCCGAGAATCATACATCTTGTCATCTCTTGAAGAGTTCGATTTTTCCTTTCCACCACTCCATTTTGTTGTGGTGTTCTAGGATTAGAAAAGTAATGTTGAATTCCTTTTTCTTTACAGAATTCTTCAAACACTTCACTATTGAACTCTCCACCTTGGTCACTTCTTATTTTGATGATTTTATCATTCTTTTCATTGCATACAAGATTATAGAACTCCTTGAAACATTCCAAGGCTTCATTCTTATGTGCAAGAAAATATACCCAAGTATATCTAGAATAATCATCAACAAGAACGAAAGCATAGGATTTTCCACTTATACTTTTGACATCCACTGGTCCAAACAGGTCCATGTGGATTAAGTCAAGTGGCTTAGACGTGGTTATGTCTTTCTTGCTTTTAAAGGAGGTTTTGTGTTGTTTACCCTTCTGGCATGGACCACACAATCCTTCCTTTTTGAAACTTGTCTCAGGAAGTCCTCTCACTAACTTATTCTTTTGGAGGAACTTCAGGAGATCATAGTTGACATGACCAAGACGCTTATGCCACAATTGACATGTGCTTTCGGTAGTGGCTGATAGGCATACATTGGATGAGGATATGTTCATATCTAATTTATAAACATTTCCTATCCGTAACCCTTCAATGGTTTGTCCTTTAACTGAATCATGAATAATACAGTTATTAGGAGTGAAGGTTACTTTGTATCCTTTGTCACATAGCTGGCTAACACTAATGAGATTATGCTTTAGATGAGAGACTAACAGCACATCCTCAATTAGTAATGAATTTTCACCAGTTATGTTACCAATCCCAATGATCTTTCCTTTCTTATCATTACCAAAAGATACGGTCCCACCATTGTAGGACTTGAAAGATGAAAACATGGTTTTATCCCATGTCATATGGCGTGAACATCCACTGTCCAAATACCAACTTTTGGTATTGACATCCTGCAATAGGTGAGGAGATGCATTTAAGGAACCCTAACTAACATGGGTTCTCTTGACTTTATAAGAATGTCTGGTAGGTATTCTTTAGGAATCCATACCCTATGTATCCTAGGTATGATCTTAGAAACATGTCTAGAGTGTGACATCCTAGAGGAGTTTCTTATTTTATTGACAGGCTTCTGCCTTTTCCTAACATGTGGCCTACATAAGTTATTCTCATGTTGCCTACATGTATCAGTGATGCGTGATTTGTGCAGACTTTGCTTTCGTCTATTCCTGACATGTAGCCTACATGAACGAGTGGCATGTTGCCTACATGCAGCATTGTTATGACGTTTATGCAAAGTTTGACTTGGCCTATCTATCACATGGAGGTTACATGCGTGATCGTTTTGTTTCCTACATGTATTGTGAATCTCATGACAGGTATAATCTGATTGGCTACGTCTACGTGGGCTAATCTGATTGTACTTGGATCGATCATTTATATGAGTCTTACTGATCCTTTGTCTAGTATCAATAGTTGTTGATACACGGGTTTTCTCAACTTGATGACCTGATTCCTTAGCTATTTTAGGAATAGTATGGTGAACAGAGGTTTGTTCAGGAAGTTGTTCTCTTGTGTCAGTAGATCTCACAAACTTAATGGGAGTGATATTTCCACCCTTTTTGATGGAGTGATCATAGCCAATCCCATGTTTGTTGTCGACAGATCGTTGGACATCCAAGAGATCATTTAAGTCACAAGTACCTTTGTTAAGATTTGAAATTGTATCTTTCAATTTCGCATTTTCTTTAACAAGGGTACTTTTATCACTACGGAGTGATTTTACTTCCTCATACAATTCCTTGTATCTATAATATAAATTAAAATATGCATTGGATGCTTCATCAAATGAGAAATTTGAGGGATCATTACTTACTTGATCGTCTTTATTTGCCATAAGACATAGGTTTACTTCATCCGTTGAAGTTGCTTCTTCATCTTCACTTGATTCATCCCAAGTGGTGACTTTGAAAGATTTTTCTCCTTTTTCAAAGTTCTTCTTCTTTAAAGTGCATGAACTTTTATAATGACCCTTTTTACCACAGTTGTGACATACAACTTGTGATGGATCAGTTTTCTTTCCTGATCTCTTTCTCAGGAATTGCTTGAATTGTCTAGTGATTAATGCGATATCATCATCATCATCATCACTGTCAAATTCTATCTTTTCGGATTTGAATGCTATTGTCTTTGGTTTGATAGGTTCTGGTTCAAAACCTTCCAAATCAATCTCATGAGTCAAGAGTGATCCAAGTAGATCCTGTAGACTTAACACATTCAGATCTTTACTCTCAACGATGGCAGTAACTTTTGGTTGCCATGTTCTAGGGAGACTTCGCAAAACCTTTCTGACTTTTTCATGGTTTGCGTAGGTCTTCCCGAGAGATTGAAGAGAGTTGGTAATGGATGTAAATCTTGTGAACATGCTTGTTATGTTCTCATCCTTTTCCATCTTGAAGAGTTCATATTCTCTTACAAGTCTATCAATTTTCTGCTGCTTAACTTGAGAGGTTCCTTCATGGATGACTTCTAAGTTTTCCCATATCTCCTTTGCGTTTTCACAAGTTAGAATACGCTGGAGTTCAACATCACAGAGTGCACAAAAGAGTATTGTCTTAGCCTTGGCATTCAAGGTAAGTTTTCTTTTGTCATCCTCAGTGAGTTCGGAATCTTTCTTAGGTCTCCAATTTGGTTCCTCCTTTGTACCAGCATCTTTGATGGGAACAAAAGGACCTTGTTTTATTACTTTCCATAGATCTATGTCTATACTCTGGAAATACACTTCCATACGTGTTTTCCATAAGGAGTAATTGTCTCCATTAAAGAATGGAGGTCTGGATATTGAAAGTCCCTCTACTGGATTAGCGAAGTTTGCCATAGCGAGTGATTCACCGTTTTGAAGCAAAACCAAAGTGAATCAACCTGCTCTGATACCAATTGTTGGAATCGTGGCTTTCTAAACTTCGCGTTTGTCCAATATTAGAGTTGAATGGACAATCAATAGAATGGCAGAAAAGTAAAGAACACAAGTCTTTTAAAGTGGTTCGGTTATTTCTGCAAATAACCTACTCCACTCCCCAAGTAACCACTTGAGGCTTTTCTTATAAACGATGGCTTTTCAATAGGATCTGCCAAAGAACCTGTACAATGGTTTTCAGTGGGCTAAACCAGAAACCCCTTTGTTTTCAGATCAACAAAGAAACTCACAACTTTGCTTTTGCAGGCTAAGCAACAACCTTGACGGTGTAGATTCTTTGTTGTGGGAACACGTCTCTTTCTGCACAAGAGTTAGATTCAACTGATGAATCCGTGCAGAGTACTTCAAAGCTTCAGAGTATATGGCAGCGGGAAACTTTGCTTTGAAGGAGAAGGGAACTCTCGGGAAAGATTGAAAGTAAAGAATCTGCGAGAGTTTAGTTTGCTTTTTGTGCGCTTGTATGTATTTCAAAAGTGGAGAGAAAGTTTTTTGCTTCTCAAGATTGTAAGGTGTAGATATAGGAAAAGAGATGAATGGTTGTGTCGGTTTGTAATTTGAATTCAACAACCGCTTGCACCTTTTAACTTCTAAAGGATAAGCTTTGATTCAAATAACAAAACTGTCCTGAACTGTCAAGAAACTGCTAAGTGTGGAAACTGTTTAACTGACATGTAGCCTACATCTGGATAGTTACATGTAGTCCACATGCGATACCAGACAACTGAATTTGTCCAAGTATATGAACTATCACTGTGATGTAGTCTGCATACAGATTTCCATATGAAGTCTCCATTAGCACAAGCAGTTAACAATGTAACTTTATGTAGCCTACATCTGGATTCAGTATGTAGTCTACATTGCTAATGAGATTCCAGTTTCAACAAGATTACTTAATATCGTTTCAATATTGTTAATCATTGTTATCATCAAAACTAATGCAGGATAGAGATGAAACACTTTATTGTATTCCATGGATAATATGAGTAGCTAAATCCTAATTTCAGTTTGGGGTTTATAATGCAACATTTGGTTTGAGGTCAATGAATGCATGATTCGAGCTATTGATTTGCTGCCCTTGTATGAGTGAATGAATGCTTTGATTGTCAGTTTAGTGCAGCTTAGCGGTGAGCTATATTGATGTCAATTGTGTTATACTTGATTGGATTGCTTTGTTGGGGAGAACCTAGCGGTAGAACTGATTTTGTGGTGTTGGTTGAGTAACTGTTGCACTTGTTCGAAAACCTAGCGGTTAAGAATAGGTAGAATTTGATTGTCGACATATCTTTAGCGGGAATGTTGAACTGAGGTAGAATTCATTAGCTTATTCATGTATTCGATCGGTGATAACTAGTTGCATTGTACTCCCTGAACTGATTTTCTCTGAATTGATATTCTTAGTTTGTTCCTTTTTCTGTGACTTTCATTAGAACTCTATCTTACTTGCTCTCTTTGGGTTCAACCCTGCTTACCGCTTGCTAGTGTGTTAACATGAGTTACAAATTCAAATTTGAGGCGCACGACGACGCGCTGTCAAATTTTGGCGCCGTTGCCGGGAAGAGCAACATTGAGTATAGAGTTCTGAACTTTGTTTTTCTTGTTTTTATTGTTTTTCTGTGTTTTGCTTGATTTTGTGCAGATTTGAAAAAAAATTCTGAACCCTGATGAATAGTGCTGCCGGGCAAGGGTATGAATAGTGTCACCGGAGTCCGATTGAAGATCAGGACACCTTTCTTTGAGCGGAACAGGGACCCGATCAGGACTCATGCTCCCTATCATGAGCTGTGTGCTTTTTTAGCCATCCGAGTTCGTTTACATTTTCTTTTTGAATTGTTTAGTTATCTAAATTCTGCATTTTGTGCTTTTGAGTTGTTCGGTAGTTTGTCCTTGCATTTCACTTGTTTTTCTCAGAATGTCTAATGTAGGAGGATCCCATGGTAGTGTTCAAGGCAACAATGAGCCTGACCCAATCAACAACCCAGTGATACCCCCCTATTATGATGAGCCGGAGAGAGTCTTTAATCAAAGGCAAAGGGCAGCTCGTTACAATAGAGAAGAAAGGAGGGAAGACCAAGATGATTATGCATATCCACCCCCTCCTCAACAACAATATGCAGCTCCTCAACAACAACAACATTATGCACCTCATCCTCAACAGAGAAGGAACAGGCCACCTACACTTAGAGAGCTGTCAGCCCCAACCTTCAACAAGCAACCATGGTGTATAAACAATGATCAAGATGAAGATGACTTTGAAGTGAAAACTGCAAATATCCACCATCTTCCCAAATTTGGAGGGTGATAGAGCCTATTTATACACATTATTTAGATCCTAACCCTATGCTTGTTTGCATTATTTTGTGTACAAGATTGCTGGTTTCCAGTGTTTTTGTATTTCAGGGCGAAACGAGGGCCTAAGTCGGATACGCGCTAACAGGCAGCGTTTAGGACGCGCATCACACAGCCTGCGGAGCTAGCGGCGCAAACAGAGAAGTTGGCAGAGCTGACAACGGTGCGCTAACCGATTGCGCTAACCAGGAGCAGTGCGCCATGCGCAGATAGTGGTGTTTCCAAATCCTGACACGACCATATTTGGAAGTTGCCAAGGATGAGCCTCTTGAGCAGTATATAAAGAGAAGAAGGCTAGGGTTTGAAAAGGACATTGATATCATCCAGACACACCACAACACACGGGAGAGCGGCTGAACAGAAAAACACACGAGCTTGCTGCGAGGACCTGCGCTAGCCGACTGCGCCAGCCGAGACTCTCCAACCTGCACGCACCTGCTAGTTGCTGTTTCTTTGACACTTTAGATATTATTTACTGTTTCTATGATGTTTACTACTAGCATGTCTAGCTAAACGCTTCGTATCGGTTGGGCATGAATCTATGAGTATTTCCCTTGAGACTTGCGCTTAATGCATAGCTTGTTTGCTTATATTAATTCTGCGCACATTGTTGGCAGCTAGTTGCATGAGTAGGGGAAGCCTTGAACCGCAATCTTACTCTTGTTGCTTGTTGTTATATGTTAAACTAGTTGAATAGCCTGACGGTGCTGACTAGGAGTAACGCGCTAGGATAATCAGTTGCTACTGTGACAGGATTCGCAGCTGTTTAGACTAGTCTTAAGAATTTATAGCTCATGAACTTTGATCGGAACATGCGCACATGTTAGGAAGCCTTGATCGGACACTAACATTAGCAAACCAAACTGTAGACATTTAGAGTCGATGATAAGGAATACACTCATAGAGAATTGTCTGCGCCGATACTTCTCATAGTCATAGTACTTAAATCTCTACTGCCTGCGCACGTCTAGTGCAATTCCTGCATTTTACTACTGTTTACTCGCGCATTGCGCAACCCCAATCACTCACACCCCCGGTTTTTGTAAGTGCAGGATTCTAGTTAAAGCTAATCTACTACCTCCCTGTGGATTCGACCCCGACTTAACCGCTGTACTAAGTGGAAGAGGAAGGAATTAATTTGACGCGCACAACGACGCGTGCATCAGAGGGCTTCCAGGAGAAGTTGCATCGAGGCACTTGCAGGAATTCAATGGGATATGTCGGACTTTAAGGCCATATGCTGCCACCGAAGAGAGGTTCAATTTAAAAGTGTTTCCATTAAGTTTGACTGACCTTGCAAAAACTTGGTTTCTCTCTTTGCCTTTAGGAAGTATCAGATCATGGGAGCAAATGCAAAGGAAATTTCTCGACAAGTATTATCCCCCTGCCAAGGCTGCTCAAGTAAGGAGGGAATTGTCCAACATTAAACAAGGCCCAAGTGAGTCAATGTATGAATATTTGGAAAGATTCAGAGCCTTAGAACACAGCTGTTGCAATTTGAATATGAGAGAGGAGATGCTTGTGGAATATCTGTTGGATGGATTGAGGCCCTTAGAGAGGATGCTATTGGATGCAGCAGTTGGAGGAACTGTTTTGAATCTAACACCTGATGAGGTGCGAGAGTTAATTAATGAAAATGCCGAGAGTGCCCGATTCAGAGATGATTCCAGTAGGAGAGACGATACCGGGAGAACAAGGAATGTCTCACAAATGGATTTCAATGCAAATCACATGGCCACTGAAATTGATGATGTAAGTATGGCAGTGTTTGACAAAACCAGCACAAGTGAACAAGGAGTTGCTGCAGCTCAAGTTATCAAGCAGGCCAGCAGAAGTGAACTAGCAGCAGCTGCAGCAGGGGATGCTACAGCAGGAGCTTGTTCAACTGGCTGTATCAACCGTCCAAGAAGCAGCAGCAACCTGGGCTTGTCCAGAAGGGCTGGAAACTCTATGGAGAGCATCTGAAGAATTTCTAAACTGCTGAAGAGTATATTCCAGTGAGGTTTACTAATCAGAGAAGGAGATTTATATTGAAGATAAATATCAAATCTAATCTCCTAGATTTTAGGAGATAATTGTTCTTGTTGGACATTGCTAAAAGCTGGTGATGCTATTTAAGCAGAAGGGGTTTAGAGCAGAAGGGTTGATCGAAGCTGAGGGATACACGAGTGCATACACAGATTTCAGAGAAAGCAATCTTTGGTGTGCGACGGACGAATTCTTTGATCATCACCCGAGAGCAGAGCGTGAGCGCAGAGCTGTGGTGATTGTAGCAGAAGGGAATCAGGACTTACAGAGTCTGATTCAAGCTTGATCTGGAAGCCAATTCAGAGCTGCGGAGCTTGTTGGTTGATCAAGGGCAGCCGCGGAAGAACTGACGGGTGTGTGACTCGGTCGAGTGTCTAAGCGGCAGTACTCACTAGTGGCAGGTGGTCACTGAGTGAGGGGGAGTATTCCAGAGTGTGCAGCGCTCGTGGAATCGTTCGATCGGCTAGGCAGAAGGCCTTGGAGCGACACGGACAAATTGTGCTTCAGATGTGTGTTACAGCAGTTGCTACAGCAACCCTGCTGAGTAGGTGTAGTTTAGAATAGGCTGAGTTCTTTGAGAAGACTGTAGCTATTCTAGATTGACATATTTTAGAGGGTGTGCAGACACAAATCAGAGCTTGTTCTGATTGTGCCGAGTGATCCACACAAGGTTGAGTAGCATAGGTTGCGTGAGTTGTAACCGAGTGTACTTGGAGACCTTTGGTTTGAGTGGATTGAGGACTGGAGAATAGTCCTCCCCAGACGTAGGCAGTTGGCCGAACTGAGTGAACAAACTTTGTCTTGTTCATTGTTTGCTGAGACAATTTTCGAGTGAACAAGAGTGTGCTGCAGCAACTGCTTGTTCACGAATCTGTCGAACTGAGACACTGCGAATTTCAGAAATTAAGGAGCTCAAGCAAATGGTGCAGAAGCTTATGGTTGGACAAGTAAGTGAAGTTAAAGCGTCTGGACTTTGTGGAGCTGCGAGCCACAAAACCGATGAATGTCCCAGCCTACATGAGGAAGAGGCAGCTGATGTCAATGCTATTGGAGGATTCCAGCAATTCAACAATAGGCAACCACCAAGGCAATTTTGATTAGCAGCCAACGGTTTCAGTTGGAGAAATGAAGGAGGATTCAATCAAGGACAAAATCAGAATCAGAACTAAGGACAAGGACAAGCCTACCGCCCACCATTTCACCAACAAGAGAGATACAATGGAAGTGGAAATGGGAATTGTTATGGGCAACAACAAAGGCGCAATTACAACCAAGCTGGCCCGAGCAATGCAAATCAAGGGAAATCAGTAGAAGAAGTCATAAAGGAGATGGCGATGACTATGCAAAATAATCAGGCCAAGACCGACAGCACCCTAGCCGAGTTGACAAAGCAAATGTCCCAATTGGCGGCTACCGTTTCCGAATTGAAGAATGACAAGGACAAAGGAAAGCTTCCCTCACAAACAATACCCAACCCAAGAGGAAGTGTCAATGCGATTACCTTGAGAAGCGGCAAGAAAATTACAGAAGAGGCGAGACGGGAAACCGAAACAGAGAGTAGAGCGCTTAGCTCGGCGCGCAGACCCTTAATGTCTTCATCTGGAGCGCGAATCATGTCTTCATCTGGAGCGCGAAATCCTGCCTCAAGTTCTGAATTTGGCCAAACTAACCCTCCCCTTCCATTTCCCATGCAGATTTCCAAGGCAAAGAGGAGCCCAGCAATGGATCAAGAGCTTCTAGCGCTTTTCAGCAAAGTGGAGATCACAATCCCCCTCCTCGACGCAATCAAACAAATTCCAAAGTATGCAAAGTTTCTGAAAGATTTGTGCACCACTCGTAGAGGAGGAATCAAACCAGAGCAAGTGAGCTTCAAGCCAAACATCTCAGCCATTCTTCAAGGCAAGGTTGCCCAAAAGTGCAAAGACCCAGGTACCTTTACAATATCTTGTATTATCAATAAGGTTCGGGTGGATAATTGCATGCTAGATTTGGGTGCTTCTATCAATGTTTTACCTTATTCATTGTACCAAGTGTTGCAAATTGGCCCTCTTAGACACACTGACTTGATTATTCAGTTGGCTGACAGATCATGTACCAAGCCTGAAGGTATAGTAGTCGATGTGTTAGTGCATGTAGGCAATCTTGTATTCCTTGCAGATTTCTATGTGATGAAGATGGAAGGTGAGGTAGATGCCTCTCAAGTCTTACTAGGGAGACCCTTTATGGTGACTGCACGAACAAAGATTGATACACATACGGGTGATCTTTCTATGGAGGTAGATGGGGAAGTAATCAAATTCAATATTTATCACTCTATGCGATTCCCACCTGACCTTGCAGGAACACATGCCTTGGATACTATTGAGGATGCCGCATTGATGAGATATGGAGAGGATATATCATAGCTGAACATTGAAGAAATTGGTGATGGGCAGTGCACCTGTGATGCTGCCAGGTATGAGGTTAATGCGATTAAATTGTGCAGCGAAACAAAACTTGTCCCATCTATTGTGCAGGCCCCTGAGATTCAATTGAAACCTCTACCGAAGCACTTGAAATATATTTTTCTAGGAGATGGTGAGACGCTGCCAGTCATCATTAAGAGTGGGCTAGAAAGCGATCAAGAGATCAAATTGGCGCGCGTGCTAAAGGAGCGCAAAACAGCCATAGGTTGGACTTTGGCTGACATTCGAGGAATCAACTCAGCAATTTGCATGCATCGAATCCTGCTAGAGGAGGGAGCGAAGCCAGTGAGACAACCTCAGAGGCGTTTGAATTCGATCATGATGGAGGTTGTCCAAAAAGAAGTGCAAAAGCTCCTTGATGCAGGTATCATCTACCCAATTTCGGACAGTCAATGGGTAAGCCCGGTGCATGTAGTGCCCAAGAAAACCGGGATGACGGTAGAGATGAATGACAAGGGAGAGTTGGTGCCCAAGAGAGTGCAGAATGGCTGGAGGATGTGCATTGATTATAGACAACTTAATGCAGCCACATGCAAGGACCGTTTTCCCCTTCCATTCATCGATCAAATGTTGGATAGACTTGCAGGTAAACCATCCTTTTGTTTTCTTGATGGATTCTCAGGTTATAACCAGATTCCCATTGCGGCTGACGATCAAGAAAAGACGACATTCACTTTCCTCTTCGGTACATTTGCATTCAGACGCATGTCCTTCGGATTGTGTAACGCACCAGGTACCTTCCAGCGTGTAGTTATGAGCATATTTTCAGATTTATTAACTGATTGTGTTGAAGTATTTATGGATGATTTTACTGTTTATGGAAATACTTTTGATGAATGCTTGCACAATTTAGATAGAGTGCTCACACGTTGCATTGATATGAACTTGGTGCTTAACTATGAGAAATGTCATTTCATGGTCACACACGGCATTGTTCTAGGACATATTGTTTCTGAGAAGGGCATTCAAGTAGATAGAGCAAAAATTGATATCATTGGTGGATTACCTTTTCCTACTGACCCGCGTGCTATCAAGTCTTTCCTAGGACATGCAGGTTTCTATCGCAGGTTCGTTAAAGACTTTTCGAAGATTGCCCTACCATTGTCGCGGCTGCTGCAAAAAGATGTCCCATTCGAGTTTGATGATCAATGCAAGAGAGCTTTTGAAGAGCTCCGGGCAGCCTTGACCAGCGCCCCAATTCTGCAAGCTCCAGATTGGACACAACCTTTTGAGATCATGTGTGATGCCAGCGACTATGCTGTGGGCGCGGTGCTTGGACAACGGAGTGATAAGAAACCAGTGGTTTTCCATTATGCGTCTAGGACTTTAGACGTCGCTCAGAGAAATTATTCCACCACTGAAAAGGAGTTTTTAGCAGTTGTCTTTGCACTTGAAAAATTTCGCTCTTATATACTTGGCTCTAAAGTTGTTGTATTTTCTGATCATGCAGCCATTCGGTACTTAATGACAAAGAAAGAGTGCAAACCGCGGCTGATTAGATGGATCCTCCTTCTTCAAGAGTTTGACGTGGAGATCAAGGACAAGAAGGGGATTGAAAACACAGTGGCTGACCACTTGAGTAGATTGGTGCGAGAAGAAGAGGCGCTACCTATAGTTGAGACATTTCCCGATGAGCACTTATTCGCTATCAGTGACAAAGCACCATGGTATGCTAACATTGTTAACTACCTGGTGGCAGGTAAATTTCCTCCATCCTTCAGTAGAGCTCAAAGATCAAAACTCAAGCATGATTCTAAGTATTACATTTGGGATGACCCTTGTTTGTGGAAGATAGGGGCTGATCAAATTGTTAGACGTTATGTGCCCGATGTTGAGATCCCATCTGTTCTTTCTTTTTGTCATGATCATGCTTGCGGTGGACATTTTGGTCCTAAGAGGACTGCTAGGAAATTGCTTGATAGTGGATTCTTTTGGCCCCATTTATTTAGAGATGCGCATAACCATTGTAAGAATTGTGATAGGTGCCAAAGAGTAGGGAACATTTCAGCTAGGAATCAAATGCCCCAAACTCCGATAGTTGTTGATGAGGTGTTTGACATTTGGGGCATAGACTTTATGGGACCTTTCCCTTCTTCTTTTGGTTACCTATATATATTGGTTGCAGTTGATTATGTTTCCAAGTGGGTAGAGGCTAAGGGCACTAGAGTTGATGATGGAAAAACTGTTGTGGACTTCTTGCGCACTAACATATTTTGTAGATATGGAGTCCCAAAAGCGGTGATAAGTGATCAAGGCTCACACTTTTGCAACAAATGGGTTGCGACTGCCTTTAGACATTTTGGAGTGCATCATAGAGTTTCCACAGCCTACCATCCATAGACGAATGGCCAAGCTGAGATATCAAATCGGGAGATTAAGTCCATTCTATAGAAAATGGTTAAGCCTTCAAGGAAGGATTGGTCCACGCGATTAGATGAGGCATTGTGGGCGTACAGGACAGCCTACAAAACACCTATTGGGACCTCTCCTTTTAGACTCGTCTATGGCAAGGCTTGCCACTTGCCGGTTGAGGTAGAGCACAAGGCCTATTGGGCAATTAAATCATGCAATTTTGATTTGGCTAGTGCAGGTAGTGAGAGAAGGCTACAACTGAATGAGCTGGAGGAGCTGCGTTTGGAGGCTTATGAGAGCCAATCAGATTATAAAGCGCGCACCAAGCTTTACCATGACAAGTTTATTCTGAGACGCTCATTCGACATTGGGCAGAAGGTACTATTGTTTTCATCTAGACTTAAACTTATGCCTGGCAAGTTGCGTTCTCGTTGGACAGGTCCATACACTATTGTCAAAGTTTTCAATCATGGAGCTCTTGAGCTTGAGAAGCCAAGTACCGGCGAAAGGTTTCTGGTGAATGGGCAGCGTGTCAAGCATTATCATGGAGAAGAAATCCCAGCTGATGAAGAGTTTCAATTGGCCGAACCGGCATGTGCTTGAAATGGGAGGTATCGTCGAGCCAAAGACATTAAACAAAGGCGCTTGCGGGAGGCAACCAGGTGCTTAATTTTAGAGTTTTAGTGTGAGTCTATTTAGTGTTTAAGAGAGTCATGCATGTTAGAAGTCATTAGAGTCTTAGTTGTTTTGAATAGCAATCTTTTGAGTTTTCCATCTCAGTGAGTCAAGCGCCTCCAGGCAACATTATGCTCCGCTCCGGCTTCACACTTTAGCAACTTAATGTCTTCTTGGGGCGCGCAATTTAATGTCTTCTTGGGGCGCAATTATTTCTGACTTTTTTTTTATCTTCGCTAGTTTAGCCATGTTAGTAGCTTAATTCTTGTGTGAATCTTGCATGAGCTTCCTTTCCTTAACCTATATTATACCATGAGGACACGGTTCGATTCAAGTGTGGGGTGGGAAGTTAGTATGCATCCTATGTTCATCATGTGTGCCTTTATTAGCTTGCATTAGTTAGTAGTAGAGCACGTTAGTTTTTTTATGAGTTGCTGAGTTTGTGAGCATTTGCTGCCATGTTTATGAGGATTATGCTACTGAGTTGCTGCTGGATTAATGAGATGACACATTGTGTTGTGATGTAAATGCTGATTTTATGAGTTGACGCCTTCTCTTTGAAGTTTTGATATGTATGCTTTCCATGAATTCCAAAATATTGATGCTTGCGCTTTAATGTTATATGTTCTTTTGAGCTGAGATATTTCAGGATGTGGAGTTGATAGAAATGTCCTAAAGGGACTTGGCATTCATTTGGAGGTTCAAAGGATTAGTCGCGTAGCGCACTGTATTTGTGGAGGTTGGTGCTTCGAGTTATGAGGGGCGACATTGACTCCATCATTGCAGTGTTATGCAGTGGTGGGACGGGAAAACAAACCGTCCTATCTCTAGTCCGAGTAACCGGGAATGGGTGGGTAACCCCTATCCTGCCTCGCGCTGAAAGGGTAATGATGAGAAAGAGCGGGACCCGTTCCTTATGCTGCTATTCGAAGGCTATGATTGGGACGGTTCAAATTAAAGTGCAAAGCTCAAAAGGGACAAGCAAGCATGTCACATGGAAAGCTAGAAAAAGAAAATTTCAGATTTTACAAGATGTGAAAGAAAAGCAATCGAAAATCGAGCAAAGTCCAAAAACAAGAAATATGTTCTACAAGAAAAGAAGAAAAGGTTGATCCTCTCATAACTCGAATTCATCACGTGCCAAAGAAAGAAAATTCAGTTGTATGCGCGTGGCTATGAAGTTGAACCAAAGAGTGGAGTTAGGAGTCTAAAAAGGACTAACTCTTAGTCATCCATTAAATCCCATCTCAAGCTTAAAGGTAACATGTATCATTCTAGTTCTTGTTGATCATTATCTGAGAATGATTGTGAGCATGTATTGATTGACTGATTAGGGATGACTTCTCGAGTAATTTCAATGTTTATATCATGGCATGATAGGAATTATTTGAGTGCTTGCGTATCTTGTTGTTGTTCGGGGACGAACAAGAATAAGTGTGGGGTAGTTTGATGGAGCGTATTTGAAATTCACAGTGTCTTGGTTCGACAGATTTTGTGAACAAGCAGTTGCTGCAGCACACTCTTGTTCACTCGAAAATTGTCTCAGCAAACAATGAACAAGGCACAGGTTTGTTCACCCAGTTCGGCCAATTGCCTACGTCTGGGGAGGACTATTCTCCAGTCCTCAATCCACTAACTCGAAGGTTCCCACGTACACACAGTTACAACTCACGCAACCTATGCTACTCAACCTTGTGTGGATCACTTGACACAATCAGAACAAGCTCTGACTTGTGCCTCCTGATAGAGCCTAGTTATACACGTTATTTAGATCATAACCCCTTGCTTATTTGCAATATTTTATGGGCAAGATTACTCGTTTCCAATGTTTTTGTATATCAGGTCAGAACGAGCCCCTGAGTCGGATACGCGCTAACAGGCAGCGTTCTAGGAGTGAAAGATCAGCCTGTGGAGCTAGCGGCGCAAACAAAAGAAGAAATGGCGAAGGACAGCAGAGGTGCGCTACCCGATTGCGCCGACCAATGCTGTGCGCCAGGCGCAAAGTCCCAGTGACCAGATTTGGAAGCTGCCAAAAGATGAACCTCCTGAGCAGTATAAGAAGAAAGAGAGTCTAGGGTTTCAAAGGGTTCGAAAGACTGCTGTTCCAGAGGCACCAGAGGACGCAAGGAGGCACTGTGCAGCAGGACTGGAAAACACACGGACCTGTTGAGAGGATTTGCGCCAGCCGACTGCGCCAGCCGAGAAGACAGACTGCACGCTCTGTTTGCTACCGTTTTCTCCGATACATTAGATGTTATCTTACTATTTTATGATGTTTACCACTAGCATGTCTAGCTAAACACTTAGTGTTGGTCGGGCATGAATCTGTGATGTATTCCTTTGAGACTTGAGCTTAATGCATAGTTTATTTACTTGTATTAATTCTGTGCGTGTTGAGACAGTTAGTTGCATAAGTAGGGGAAGCCTTGAACCGCAATCTTACTTGTGTTGCTCACTTGTCACATGTTAAACTAGTTGCATGCGTAGGGGAAGCCTTGAACCGCAAACTTACCGTGACAATTAGGAGTAACGAGTTAGGATAGGCAGTTGCTACTGTGACAGGATTCGCAGCTGTTTAGTCTAGTTCTAAGGATTAATAGCACATGAACTTTGAACGGAACATGCGCATGTGTTAGGAAGCCTTTACCGGACACTAACCCAAGTAAAACACAAGCTATAGACGTTTAGAGTCGATGATAAGGAATGCATTCATAGAGGATTGTCTGCCCAATACTTCTCATAAACATAGTATTCAATCTCTACTGCTTGCGCACGTCTAGTGCAATTCCCCGCATTACGATATTTGCTGTTACTCGCGCATCGCGCAAAACCCCCAATCACTCACGCAACCCCCGTTTTCTTAAGTGTAGGTTACTGGCTAAGACTCACTGCTTGCTCCCTGTGGAGATCGACCCTTACTTAACCGCTGTACTAGTGGGAGAGGAAGGAATTATATTTGACGCGCACAACGACGCGCGATCAAATTTTGGCGCCGTTGCCGGGGAGCAACACAGCTAAGTGTTAGCTAGCTTACATTTCTCATTTTAGTAACTAGCTATTTCATTTTGTTTTGTTTTCTCGTTGTTGTTTCTGACAGCGCACAATTACATCAGCCTGCGCAACCTTGAAACAGTTGCGCTGCGCAGATTCTAGTTGCGCACTGACAGACGCAACAACTTCGTTGCCATTTAATTTCGTTTCTTGAGTTTGGATCAGGACATGGAGGATAACAGTGTGGTTGGAGATAACCTGGGAGACAGAACCCCAGAGGAAGCAAGGGCGCATAACCGCGCAGCCCTATTCAGAGAGGAAGTGCAGCGCGAGGTTGAGGCAAGGAGGGCCGCTGAAGTGTATCATGCGCCGCCCGTGCCACAAGTCGCGCGACGCAGAACAGTGCGCGAGATGTCGGCCCCTATCACTGTTAACCAGCCATGGTGCATCGTGCTTCCACCTGGCGGTCACTTCGAGCTAAGGAGCTCACTCATCCATCACATGCCCAAGTTCCACGGAATGAACAATGAAAATCCAGTCAAGCATGTGCGGGAGTTCCTGGTCATTTGCGAAAACATGAAGACCGAAGGGGAAAGCGATGAAGCGCTAAAAATGAAGGCATTTCCATTCTCACTAAATGATACAGCTAGACACTGGCTAATGAATTTACCTGCAGGATCTATTCACACATGGGAGCAGCTGCAGAAGAAATTCTTAAACAAATTTTATCCAGCAGCAAAGATTGCGCTGCTCAGAAGGGAATTGGCCGCGCCAAGGCAAGGCGCAGGGGAGTCTCTGTCAGAATACTACGAGCGTTTCAGGGAGCTAGAAGCCAACTGCTACAATCACGGGCTTCCCCAGAATGTGCTGATAGAGAACTTTCTGAATGGACTGCTGCCCATGGAGCTGCGACTACTGAATGCGTGCGCAGGAGGGGACATTTGCAACATGTACCCGGAGGATGCATGGCAGCTGATAGAAGATTCTGCTGGGCAGGTAAGACATCAATTAACACTTGAAAGTAGTCGTAATCGTTCTGTGCATCAGGTAGAGGCAAGCGCTGAGATCAAAGAAATGAAGGCCATGCTACAGAAGCTGATGAGTGCGCAGAGCGCACAACCAGTTGCGCCAAAGGTATGTGAATTCTGCAGGTCCACTGAGCACAAGACAGACGAGTGCCCAACACTTTTTGAAGAAACTGGAGATGTGAATGCCCTAGGAGGATGGGACAACAGAGGACCGCAGAGGCAGAATCAGCCGCGCTTTGGGCTTGCTGCAAATGGTTTCAGATGGAGAGAAGAGAACAATTTCCAGAGGCAGCCCATTGATCAGCGCGCACCACAGCAGACGCAACAAGCTGCACCCTACAATCCACCGCATCGCCGCACAGACGCACCAGCGCAGAACCATCAGCAACCAAAGCGATCCTTGGAAGATATCATGGGGCAGCTAGCAGACACAGTGCGCAAGAATGACGAAAAGTATGACAAGAGGTTCGAATCCATAGAAAAGCATCTATCACAAATTGCAACCACGGTGTATGAGCTGAAAAAGAGCGATGGCAACCTGCCTTCGCAAGTGATTCAGAACCCTAAGGGAGGAGTTAATGCAGTAACACTGAGGACTGGGCGCACAGTGGGAACAGAGCAGACCGCGCAGGCGCCCGCGCAACCAGTTGCGCAAGTCCCAGATCCAGCAGCTCGGAGTGCGCAACCAGAGCCAGAGGCGCAATCAGAAGCGCCAACCACGAACCAGCAGGGCAATGCGCCAGGTATGTCTCACTCGAAAAACAAGGACAAAAATTGTACTAACATACCTGCTCCTTTCCCTGTGCAGGCACCACTGGCGAGAAAAGAAGCACTGGACAAGGAACTGTATGAGCTGTTCAGCAAGGTGGAAATCAACATACCTCTCATAGAAGCTATTCGACAGATTCCCAGGTATGCGAAGTTTTTAAAAGAGCTGTGCACGAATAAAAGAAGGACAGGCGAATGCGCACAAGTAATGCTAAATGCGCAAGCCTCAGCAATCGTGCAGCAAAAGGTACCACCTAAGTGCCGAGATCCAGGTACATTCACTATCCCTTGCACCTTAGGTAAAACCACGGTGAGCAACTGCATGATCGATTTAGGTGCATCAATCAATTTATTACCATATTCTCTCTATGCGACCTTGCGCCTTGGACCACTAAAACCTGCAGGTCTCACAATTCAGCTAGCAGATAGATCGTGCAAACAACCTGCAGGCATGATAGAAGATGTCCTAGTTCGAGTAGGAGAGCTGGTGTTCCCAGCAGACTTTTATGTGCTCGAAATGGAGGGTGAATCAAGCGCCAGCGGTGCGCAGATCCTCCTAGGCAGACCGTTTCTGATGACTGCGCGCACGAAGATAGACGTGTGGAGGGGCACGCTCTCCATGGAGGTAGATGGCGAAGAAATCCATTTCAACATCTTCGAAGGGATGCAGCACCCACATGAGGACGCTACCGTGCACGCAATGGACAGCTTTGACGATTTAGTCACGGAAGCGCAGTGTGCAAGCGCGACCATAGGACCAGAGCTACTGACACAGGCAGAACTGGAGGAGCAAGAGAAGGAGCTAAGCAGTGCCGAACCAGCATCCACACAGGTACGTGATATAGTTCATATTTGCACTGCTAACAAAATCTTGCCCTCTGTTGAGCAGGCACCCAAGATCGAACTGAAGCAACTCCCGGAGCATCTCAAGTACATTTTCTTGGGAGATGAGGACACCCTGCCAGTGATCATCAAGAGGGGATTGGAAGAAGGGCAGGAGGCGCGCTTACAACAGGTGCTGCGCAGTAACCAGCGCGCCATTGGATGGACTCTTGCTGATCTGCGCGGAGTGAGCCCAGACGTGTGCATGCACCGAATTCTGTTGGAAGATGGCGCCAAACCATCCAGGGAGGCTCAGCGCAGGTTAAACCCAAATATGATGGAGGTCGTGCAAAAGGAAGTTCTGAAGTTGCTTGACGCAGGGGTCATTTACCCAATCTCAGACAGCAGATGGGTCAGCCCGGTGCACGTTGTGCCAAAGAAAGGAGGAATCACGGTGGAGGAGAATGCGCAGGGCGAGCTAGTTCCCAAGCGCATACAGACTGGCTGGCGCATGTGCATCGACTACAGGAAGCTGAACGCTGTAACGCGCAAGGACCACTTCCCGCTACCCTTCATGGACCAAATGCTGGATCGCTTGGCAGGTAAGCCTTACTTTTGTTTTTTGGACGGATATTCAGGTTACAATCAGATACCCATAGCTGCGGAGGATCAAGAGAAGACCACGTTCACATGCCCCTTCGGAACTTTTGCGTTTCGGCGTATGTCTTTTGGGCTGTGCAACGCGCCAGGTACATTCCAACGCCTTGTCATGAGCATTTTCTCTGATATGATTGGTATATGCATAGAAGTGTTCATGGATGATTTCACTGTATATGGGAGTACCTTTGATGCATGCTTAACACATCTAGATAAAGTCTTAGCGCGCTGCATCTCTAAGAACTTAGTGCTAAATTACGAAAAATGTCATTTCATGGTAACGCACGGAGTAGTACTAGGTCATATCATTTCAGAGGAGGGTATTAAGGTAGACAAAGCTAAGATAGATATTATTTCTAATCTGCCTTATGCCACCAACGTGCTGTAGCACAAGCTGTCTGAAGGTGTGCAATACTTCTGCTACTGAACTTCTGCTCCAGAGGTTGCTATACCACTTGCTTACTCCACTGCTTGAGCACTGAGAAAGATCTCTACCCAAATTGCACAAGCTGATGTCTTCATGACCTCTTCCAGAATTCCGAGCGCCTCAAGGCAACATTAGGTCGCGCTCCTCGTGAAGACATTAGCCACTTAATGTCTTCATCTGGAGCGCCACTTAATGTCTTCATCTGGAGCGCTACTTACTGAGTTTGCTCACTCTGGAATGCTCTTCATCAGCTGTTTTCTTTCCATACTTGCTGTAGCAGGCTCTAGTGCACTTTGTAGGAGTTTGTCAATGATGCCACATACCTTCACAATCTCCTTCTTGGCATTTTGACAAAATCCAAGAACCCTTCTAATCTTAGGCAATCCTCCTCTCATCTTTGAACTCCTTTTTTTGCAGCTTCCTCAGCTTCAATCTTCAGGGAATGTTGTAACAACTTCTTGCGCTTGTTTTGTCAATGATGCCACATACTTTAACAATCTCCCCCTTGGCATTTTTGACAAAACCTGAGCATCATCTATCAGAGCAACTCTTCTCTTCTTCTCCCCTTGTCCTCTTCTCCTCTTCTCCCCCTTTTTGTCACAAATGATAGAGGGGGATACCAGCTAAACTCAGCGAGTATGCCAACGCCTCTTCTCCATCCACAGGAGAGGGCATTCCAATGTGTCAACATGTGCTTCTTTGGTTGGCTGTGGGGGAATATCAGGTGGCTGCTTCTCCACCCATACTTGTACTGGTTTTCGAACATGCTCCTTCCAAGATTTGTTGTGACCAGCAACTCTTCCTTTCCTTCCGACATTGTTTCGGTGTCTCATCCTCTCTGTGCCAGCATCCTTCTCGATCCTCATTTTCGTTGTCCCTTCAACATATCTGATGTTTTCGTGCACAACTGGACAGTGACAATCCATCGACTTTGATGAGCTGGAGGTCACCTGCGTGCCACGCCTGATCCTTGGCTTCATCCGGCATTGTCCGTCTGTGAGCGATTTCTGAGGTCTCCAATACTTGTTCAGGATCGGGCATCTTCTCTGAATGTGTCCCTCTCGATCACAGAAATAACATCTACGACTTTTGCACCTGGGTTTCTTTTCTGCTACAGGTTGTTGATACAACGGTTGCTGTAGCAGCCTCTTGTTCACACTTCTAGGCACCTTCTTATGAACTGGTTTCTGGGACAGGACCGTTTTCTCCACTGCAATCTCAGCATCTTCTAGCTCCGTAGCCTTGATGAATACAGTACTTTCAGCACCTTCTTCTCCAGTGTATCCAAGACCAGAGTAGCCTCCTCCATATCTTTGGCGAGCTAGAATATCTTCAAGAGTGCTTGTTCCACTGTTAAGCATCTTTGTAGTCTTCCGGTAGAGGTTGAGCTCTTCCTTCTCTGCAGCAAACTTCTCTTCTTGCTGGGCAACCTGATCCGTAAGAGAAGTGATCATCTTCAGCAGCTCCTCTTATTTTTCTTGCAGGTCTGAAACTTTAGCCGTTAATCCTTTGTTGACCTCCATGACTTGCAGCCACTCTTCGTGCAACAGGGTAAAGTTTCTTGCAATGGACTCCTCAGTGATTTCCTCATCATCACTACTATCTGACTCATCAACACTATCAACAATTTCTGGCTTTGTTGAAACTGTGCTCTTCATATCAGTTTCAATCATCAAAGCAACATTGCTAATTTGGTCAGATTTTTCCTCACTGTCTTCATCTCTCCAATTTGCAGCAACGATCTTGTTCCTTTCATGAGCCATCTGAAGAATCTCCCATGCTTGCTTGGCAACTTCACATTCAGAGATCAGCCTGAAATTATTTGCGTCAACAGCGGCAAATATCGCGTTCAAAGCTCTTGAGTTACTGGTTGCTACAGCTTCCTCTTCAGCTGTCCATGTCTCTTCTGGTTTCTCCAGTGCAACTCCTTTGTCGTCGATGATCAGAGGGTGTGACCATGCAGACACTACTGCTCTCCAAGTCTACTCATCCATCGTCTTTAGGAAGACCTTCATTCCCGCCTTCCAACATCCATAGTTGCTTTCTTCCAACATGGTGGTCTGCTTGTGCTCTGTCCTTCCTTCATTGTCGTGGCTTCTTCAGAGACACTGTAGGATCTTTTACTCTGTGTGTCGAGTTCCCGCTCTGATACCAATTGAAATTCACAGTGTCTTGGTTCGACAGATTTTGTGAACAAGCAGTTGCTGCAGCACACTCTTGTTCACTCGAAAATTGTCTCAGCAAACAATGAACAAGGCACAGGTTTGTTCACCTAGTTCGGCCAATTGCCTACGTCTGGGGAGGACTATTCTCCAGTCCTCAATCCACTAACTCGAAGGTTCCCACGTACACATAGTTACAACTCACGCAACCTATGCTACTCAACCTTGTGTAGATCACTTGACACAATCAGAACAAGCTCTGACTTGTGCCTCCACACCCTCTACAATATGTCAATCTAGAATAGCTACTTTCTCCTCGAAACTCATTCTATTCTAAATTACACTTGACTCAGCAGGGTTGCTGTAGCAACTGCTGTAACACACAGCTGAAGCACAATTTGTCCGTGTCGCTCCAAAGCCTTCTGCCGAGCCGTTCGAACAATTCCACGAGCGCTGCACACTCTGGAATACTCCCCCTCACTCAGTGACCACCTGCCACTAGCGAGTACTGCCGCACGACACTCGACCGAGCCAACAACTCGTCAGTTCTTCCGCGGCTGCCCTTGATCAACCAACAAGCTCCACAGCTCTGAATTGGCTTCCAGATCAAACACGAATCAGACTCTGCAAGTCCTGATTCCCTTCAGCTATAATCACCACAGCTCTGCGCTCACGCTCTGCTCTCGGGTGATGATCGAAGAATTCATTCGTCGCACACCAAAGATTGCTCTCTCTGAAATCTGTGTATGCACTCGTGTATCCCTCCGCTTCGATCAACCTCTCTGCTCTGGACCCCTTCAGCTTAAATAGCAGCCCCCCACTTTAAGCAATGTCCAGGTTTAGGCAATGACCCAATGGAATCAATTATCTCCTAAAATCTAGGAGATTAGATTTGATATTTATCTTCAATACAAATCTCCTTCTCTGACAAGTAAACCTTGCTGGAAAATACTCCACAGTATTTTAGAAATTCTTCTAAGAGCCTCCGCAGAGCAGCCAGACCTTCAAACCGAGCCCAGCAGACAGCTGCTACTCGGACAGTTGAAACAGCCACTTGAACAAGCACCTGCTGCAGCATCCCCTGCTGAAGCTACTTCTAGTTCACTTCTGCTGCCTGCTTGTTTATTTGAGCTGCAGCAACTCCTTGTTCACTTGTGCTGGTGTTGTTTGCTTCTGCTGGAATTTCCTAAGTGCTTTAGGAAACAATCCCATCAATTTTAAGGAAGATCCTCCAAGATCTCTACAAGATTAGGAGTTTTGATTTTCCAATCAAATTTTCACTCAACAAATCTGCCCTTGTTCTTGAGAGACACTCCAGAAATATTCTCCTGAATATTCAGCTCTTTCCGGAAGCCCTTCGGTCCACTGATTTGTTGTTTGAATGCAATCTCCGAGAAAGCTTTGAATTTCTGCTACAGCATTTTAGCTCCAGCATCTGCTGTAGCACAAGCTGTCTGAAGGTGTGCAATACTTCTGCTACTGAACTTCTGCTCCAGAGGTTGCTATACCACTTGCTTACTCCACTGCTTGAGCACTGAGAAAGATTCTCTACCCAAATTGCACAAGCTGATGTCTTCATGACCTCTTCCAGAATTCCGAGCGGCCCAAGGCAACATTAGGTCGCGCTCCTCGTGAAGACATTAGCCACTTAATGTCTTCATCTGGAGCGCCACTTAATGTCTTCATCTGGAGCGCCACTTACTGAGTTTGCTCACTCTGGAATGCTCTTCATCAGCTGGAATGCTCTTCATCAGCTGTTTTCTTTCCATACTTGCTGTAGCAGGCTCTAGTACACTTTGTAGGAGTTTGTCAATGATGCCACATACCTTCACAGTATTTATACGCTCCATTGAGTTGTTTATTCCCATAATTTTATTACATTTTGCGTGAATCGATTACTCTTTTGTAATGTTTTCGTATCGCATGTGTGTTCAAGATCGCATTGGATTTTATCGCATATTTGAAGCATTCACCCAAGATCAAAAAGTCAACAGTAGTCAACTCTGCTGGTTCAATTGGAAATCAGATTTGGTTCAAGCACATGTGGTTCAATGTGGTTCAACCCAAAAACCCTAAACCTAAGACATGGACAAATTAGGAAAAAAACATCTCACTTGAACACACTTCATTTGGGACAGCAGCACTATTCACGCGGAGCTACAGTGAAGCTGCTGGAGCTGGATCTGGAAGTCTCCGGAAAACACTATTCACGGCCGGTCACCGTTCATTTACTGTTCATTACTGTTCCGGCCGGAAAACACTATTCACTCAGATTTGTTTTAGTTCAGCTTTTGTTCTCTAACTTATTGTAGTGTAATGAACTCATCTTTATTGTATTCCATGGATAATATGAGTACTAAATCCTAATTTCAGTTTGGGGTTTATAATGCAACATTTGGTTTGAGGTCAATGAATGCATGATTCGAGCTATTGATTTGTTGCCCTTGTATGAGTGAATGAATGCTTTGATTGTCAGTTTAGTGCAGCTTAGCGGTGAGCTATATTGATGTCAATTGTGTTATAGTTGATTGGATTGCTTTGTTGGGGAGAACCTAGCGGTAGAACCGATTTTGTGGTGTTGGTTGAGTAACTGTTGCACTTGTTCGAAAACCTAGCGGTTAAGAATAGGTAGAATTTGATTGTCGACATATCTTTAGCGGGAATGTTGAACTGAGGTAGAATTCATTAGCTTATTCATGTATTCGATCGGTGATAACTAGTTGCATTGTACTCCCCGAACTGATTTTCTCTGAATTGATATTCTTAGTTTGTTCCTTTTTCTGTGACTTTCATTAGAACTCTATCTTACTTGCTCTCTTTGGGTTCGACCCTGCTTACCGCTTGCTAGTGTGTTAACAGGAGTTACAAATTCAAATTTGAGGGGCACGACGACGCGCTGTCAACGCTTTTCTTCATACTACTTGCATAGGAAATTGAGCGATAATTTGAATTTGACGAATGCTAGTTTTTGCTATTGATTGCATGAATATTTGTTGTCAAAATGAATTGAATGAATCTTATAGTTTGCATGAAGTGAATGATTTGCATAACTCTTATGTTATATGAACTTATAAAGAACTACTTGCTTAGCGAACTATATCTGAACCTTGAACTCTTATGGATGATTGCGAGTGAGATTTTTTAGTATTCCTTTTCTGAAAAATTCAGGCTTATATCGAGTAGTTTGAGTCACTCAGCAGCTTAGGAGAGTTTCGGACAGAATCCAGCCGAACTGCGAGCGAAAGCGATGGTAATGAAGATTTGCCCGAGTCACATGTTCACTCGCCCGAGTCAATGTGACTCGGCCAGTACTTCGACTCGACCGGACCAAAGCACTTGGCCACTCAAAAAATGACTCGACTGAGTCAACAAGTGAATCGCTCGAGTCAAAGTCCCAAGATGACTCACTTGGCAAGATTAGAACTCTCTGGAAAGTTGACTCGCTCGAGTCATCTTGCCCTTCAAAGGCTGACACGCCCGAGTCAGTTTTTCCCTAGTCAGTTTGTTCAAGACCGAGTCACTTATTGACTCCGCCAAATTAGATAACTCTCTGGAAAGTTGACTCACCCGAGTCATGTGCCCTTACCAAAGTTGACGCGCCCGAGTCAACTCCGAGACATCCCGAGTCAGAATCTGACTCGGTCAACGCGAGTCAACGGTTCCAAGAAGTCCAATTGCTTGACTCGCCCGAGTCATTTATGTGCCCTGCCCGAGTCAAAGTGGCTCGCCCAAGTCGGGTCAACTCGGTCAACCTCTTAGGTATAAATGGAAGCTTTGAAGAGAGAGAAGTGAATATCTCAATTTTAAGAAAACTCACCAACTCTCTCAAACTCTAAAGAGCAAAGATCAAAACATTTGGAGAAAATCAAGCTTGGGTGAGATTGGAGCTTGGATTTAAGATCATTCAAGACCTAGACTACTTTTCTAAACCCCTAACTTTGTATTTACATTCATGTTTCACCTATTTGTCATGTATTTGTGCACACTCATTATGAGTGAGTAGTTGTTTATGTGATTGAGGATCAAATGGATCCCCTAAGATTGGATATGATGTAGAAAACTATTTTATTGTATTGAATGAAGTTTGGTTTGATTATTCGTGTCCTAGCTATGTATTCATTGTATGCACATCAAGTGTTTGATGAAATGCCTAAGTGAGTATGCTTGAGTAAAACTCCTAAGGATGGAATGAGAATTGAACTTAGGATGTTTAATAGCTATTGTATGATCATATATGGAGTGTGCGCGAGATTGATATACACTCTTGACATTAAGCTAAGTTGTAAGCGGACTTGAGTAACCGGCCAATAGGCCGAGAGGGTGCGGTTGTGGGACTCAAGTTCTGCACGGTTCAATAGAGCGAGAGTTTGAGAATCGTGTTCTTTGTGTATCCTCTCCACTCTGGGGAAGGAACGAGAGTTGAACCTAGAGCGGAGATGCATTAGCCTTGCTTTTTATGAACCAAACGTAGTTCATGCATGTAGTAGTGAGTTATACCTCTATAAGAGGACAAACCCTCCCCCCCCCCCCCCCCCCCCCCTCAAACCGTAGACTTTCAATAGTAGAATTAATTAGTTATCACATAGTCTAGGCTTTTCTCTTGAGATCGACCCGAGTTCACTCGATTATAAATATTGTTTGATATTTACGTGACTAGAATAGCACTTCATTTTGCTTGCCTAAAATGCCAACGTCATCAACAACAACGTCATTAGAAAGACTTGCATACTCTTCTCTCGTTATGCTCTGCTTTCGTCGCCTTTTCTTACTCCATGTACATTTCTTTGTTTCTCCTTTCAACTCATAACATTCGTCAACAGTGTGATATAACTTGTGACAATGGCTGCATTGTTTCACTGGGCGGTTGTCTTCTTTGATATTTTAACCAAACTCCAAAGTGTTCAACACTTGTCTTTGCGATGCACATAATTAGCTTTTGTCGCTCGTCTTCGTAAAACCATATGAAAAGCAGCTCCAAGTGACATCATCGGTCTACTGCTTAGGATTTGAGTTTTGGCGACACCAAAGTTCTCGTCTAAACCCATAAGGAATTCATAGAGACACTCCTTATCCCTAATCGCAATCAATTGCTTATGGACATCGCATGTACATCCGCTACACTTGCACTTCGGGATTGGCGAGATGGACTGAAATTCATCCCACAAACTCTTGAGTTTTGTGTAGTAAGCAAAGGCCGACAATCTTTCTTGGCGTGTGAGGGTTATCTCATGCTTTAATTCGTAAGCTCTAGGCGCACTATGACTACCAAAACGCTCTTCAAGGTCTTCCCACACTTCGCGAGCAGTTTTGGCATATTTGACGCTCGAACAAATTTCTTTCTCCATCGAACTATAAAGCCATCCTCGAATCATGCCATACACCTTCTCCATAAAGGTAATTTTATCACTCCTTCAACAGGAATGGGAATTGATCCATCAATAAAACCAAATTTACTTTTTCTTAGAGGGCGTTGCTCATCTCATCTGCACAATCCGCATAATTGCTACCAGAAATGAGATTGCTCGTGAACAAAAGGTTGAGATTATCGGATCTAGAAATTAAGTATGGTGACATTGTGTCTACAATTATTAATCCGGCCGGCCTTGTTATAGACATCTTTGTTTTATGGAAATGATTATATATGAAGAATGTGAAAATATGTGGAAGCTTTTGGATCATGAACCTAGCTCTGATACCATGAAGAAATGCAAATAGAGGCACTATTGCTTTTGGTTTTATTTGATTGATTGTAGAATGCCACGAGGTTTGCAAATTTATACATGGTGTGGTCAAAGCTATTCCTAAAATGAAGCAACAATAAAGGAAAAATAAACATATTACATGGCTAAACGAATGCACATAAATATTACTCAAAATTATGAATGATAATGATATCATGAAGTGACTTTGTGTTGATTTTGGTGAGATTCCTTCAAACTACTATTTCATTGCTTGACACCTTCAATACTTGTTCTTCTTCGATGTTAGACTTCATATTTTGCTTGTGCACTAACAAATTGCCTTCAAACTCATTTATTGGCATTGTGATGAGATTGTTTAACTCTTCAATAATGCAAAGTACATAGTCTGACCTTGTCGTTAACGATCATATTATCTTTTCTTAAATCCATTTGCATTATTGCTTTCAGCCATCTTGTCGTCGGTGATCTTCCTCACCTTTCTGACTTTCTGTTTATGTTGCAGTAGGTAATGATTGATACAACATGTTTGAAATCTCAAGAATACCAGAGATATTTCATCAAACCTTTTTGATGATTATTGAACTGAAGCATCTGATAATTAAATAGAACTTTTACTAACCCAACAACGATAACGTGCCGCAGTTTACGCTTCTAAGTGAACCGTCTGTCATACACCTTATAGTCTAGGAAGCTTATTAAAACTTTGCTTCAGTTTTTTATCAAAGCGAAATTATTAAGTCAAACAGATGCCAAATATTTATCAGATTCTGACCCTGATTAGGGGTGTGCAGGACCCGTCCCGTCCCGTTGACCCGTCCCAATCCGAGGGCTTCGGACCGGGTTTGGGTTTAATGCAACCCGTATATTTTGGGACGGGTTTGGTTAACCCTCGGGTTACCCAACCCGTCCCTGCACATTCTATTTACATTTATATGCATTTGCATTTTATATTCTTTCTGCCCATTCTATTACATTTATTTACATTTAAATTGTTCTAATATATTCTTTCTGCCCATTCGAATTATAATTTAACACTTTTTATATGCATTTGCATTTACTTTTTCTTATAAGTTTTTAATGCTTCTACTTGCAATGAATGCTCTCTTCTTTGTACTTCTATTTACATTAAACATCTTCACTGATCTTGTCTTCTTATCCTCCTTCACATTCCATTTTTATTCTCTTATATTATCCATTTTATATGTTTAGAAATTGAGCTTTGAAGACTAACTTAACAATGATTACATTTTTTTGTACTTTTTTCATATCCCAAAAATGGATAACTTTTCTTATTTATTTATAACTTGCTTTCTTTTTGTTCTAATTTGTCTTGGAGTTTGATGATGAAGATTGGAGAGCTAGTCAAACTTATGTATTCCAAAATATGCATTCACTTTTTTGAAGATTAACTCACTCAAAGCAAAAAACCACTCTATAGATTGACAGTTGCATGTGAAAGCTCCACTCTGATTCCCCAAACTTTTTGTAAATACAAGTTTATTTGGAAAAAAATTTAGATTTGCTTTGTTTGTGAAAACGAATTTCACAAATACGCCTTCCGCAAATTAGATTTCTTGAATGCCTCGTTTGTTATTCTTCCCGGCAACAGCGTTGCCGGTTTGTTGAATTTCGAAAGAGACCGGCAACATTATTGCCGGTCTCCTTGGAAGATAGTCGAGGTGTTGACAGGTTGTTGAATTTCGGAAGAGACAGGCACCATTGTTGCCGGTCTCCTTGGAAAACAGTCATGGCAGCTTTTTAAGGAGACCACCTTAGGACCACGTGGCAGTTTTTCAAGGAGACCGGCAACAATGTTGCCGGTCTCTTACAAAATTCAAGGAATGTTGCCAGTCTCTTATGAAATTCAAAGAGACCGGCAACACTATTGCCGGTGTCTTACGAAATTTAAGAAACTGGCAACAGTATTGCCGGCAAGAATAAGAAACTGGGCATTCATGAAAGCTATTTTGCGGATGACATATTTGTGAAATTCGTTTTCCTATCCAACGCAAATCTAAATTTTTTTCGTTTATTTGCATAAAATTATATTTTATAATATTTATCTTATTTTATTTAAAATATTTTCGGGACGAATATGGATCAATCATATTTTTTTCGGATCGAAACATAAAAAGATAATCCGTTAATTATTTATGTTGGATACGGGTTTGGAGCAAATCCGTCCCGACCTGTCCGGTGCACACCCCTAACCGTGATACATTAAAAGGCCGCGTTTCAGTGTTCAACATGTACACGTAACCAGTTCGACGAACACAATCCAACAATGGCGTCATCTTCGGTCTTCTCCGAAACTTCGATCCCTCAACAGAGACGCTACGGCTCGATCACCTTCCCGACTGTCCTCACACTCAACCCTCAAGCGTCATCTCACTTTGACCTCGCCGGCTCCATCAGGGCACACCAGCCCTGGCTCGAGTCGCGCCTCCACCACTCCGGAGCCGTCCTCTTTAGGGGCTTCCCGCTGCGCACCGCGTTCGATTTCAACGCTTTCGTGGAGGCATTCGGCTTCGATGAGCTGCCTTATGTCGGCGGCGCTGCGCCGAGGACCAATGTTGTCGGTAGGGTTTTTACGGCCAATGAGTCCCCGCCTGACCAGAAGATTCTGTTTCATCATGAGATGGCTCAGGTGAAGTTTCTGCTGCTCAGTTTCATTGTTTGTTTATTTCTTCAGAAATTCTGTCACTTCAGCTCGTTGCTTGTTGTTAAGTGAAAATGGCCTCACACCAGTTTACAGTGAAGAATGCTGTAATAAGCTCTATTTTTTAAACTGCATTGGAGATTTGGACTGAAACACACAGAAAAACGGTTCATCGGCTTGCTCTAGATTTGTATAAGACGACTAAAGGAACAGTTATCAGCAATATAGCACACAAACCTTAAAATTAGTAAGCGTTTAGGTTTTCCGGAAAAAACCTCAAGAAACAGTCAACTGAGATTTCTGAAACGGTCAACAAATTGGAAACTTTGAGAAATTTCCGAAAACCTCATATTTAAAAGAAAAATGAAATGAAATTAATAATTTTATCCTAAATTATGTCGGTTAAGTTTCTAATCTAAATTGCTGGCCGAATCAATCACAATTGCCGTTCATCGGTGGGAAGAAGGAACCTAAACTTTGTGTGGTTACATTATAATGTTGAACTATATGTTTGCTTCATTTGTTTTAATTTTTGTAATGGCTTTGTCTAAGGATCCATCAATTTTTATGTCATTATATTAGCAATTTTGTGCTTCCATAAAGATTAATGAGTTTAAATTTTAAAATATCATTAAAGTGTAAATATTTAATATTGCAAACTTTTGCCGTTTCGTTTTTTGATTTGCGGCTTCCCGGCTTCTTGGGTTTCCGTGCTACATAGATGATCAGTTATAGTGTTGTTTTTCTGGAATTTTCTTACCTTGTTATGAAAACTATGTGATTATCTGTCTAGGTTCCAGAGTTCCCTTCCAAGTTGTTTTTCTTCTGCGAGGTAGCACCGGGTAATGAAGGTGAAACTCCTATTGTCCTCAGCCATATTATCTACGAGCAGATGAACCAGAAGTACCCTGATTTTGTTCAAAAGTTGGAACATCATGGTCTGATATACACTCGAGTATTGGGGGAAGATGATGACCCCTCATCACCGATTGGAAGAGGCTGGAAGTCTACATTCTTGACTACCGACAAGGCAGTGGCTGAGAAAAGGTTCATAAAACATTCCCTTAGTAGTTTGATTTGAAAACAGATCAATTATGCTATATGTCACATGTATGTTTTAGTTTAGTAATCCTATCGCTAGTAAATCGTACAAATATATAGCGACTTCTGATTAACCCAAAGAATGATAGATACACGATAACCTACACCGAACGTGGCAATTATACTGTTTTGAAGAAACTTGAATTCAAACCTCTTATATTTCATGCCAGGGCTGCTAAATTGGGCATGAAGTTGGAATGGACTGAAGATGGGGCAAAGACAATTATGGGTCCTATACCAGCCATAAAATATGATGATACCAAACGACGAAAAATTTGGTTCAACAGTATGGTGGCCGCATATAGTGGATGGAAGGATGCGAGGAATGATCCTACGAAGGCTGTTACTTTTGGAGATGGTGAGTCATTGCCTGCTGATATCATTTATGACTGTTTGAATCTCCTTGAGGAGGAATCTGTAGCTATCCCTTGGCAGAAAGGTGATATCCTATGGATAGACAACTTGGCTGTTCTTCATGCACGGCGACAATTCAACCCCCCTCGCCGTATCCTAGCGTCACTCTGCAAGTGAGTGGGGGGTACAGTGGAAACTCCTCTTTCTTTGAAGGCATTTTATATATTTCCTTTTAAAAAACTGGATGCTCTCTTACGTGATGTTTAACATGTATATAACTTGTAAAGGTTGAAAACATGTATATTACTTATAATGGTTAGACGTGCAAGCCTTTGAGAGAACAAGGTTTGTAAGCTCGCATGTGGTATGTTTTTTTTTTTTTGTACGGAACATGTTCTTATAAATGCCAAATTGCGGCAAGTTTTTGTATATATATAAAAGATATTTCATTGTACATTATGTTTAGGATCTGTTTCGTTTTTAGAAAATTTGAGAGGTGAAAAGAAAATTTGAAAAAAAAAGTGTTTGGTTTGTCATGGAAAATGACAGCAATAATTAGAGAACACTTTATAAACTGAAATTAGGCGTGTTGTTGGTGTCTTGATCAACCAGGTTGCAGCAACCTTCTATGACACTTGCAGAATTAACTTGCAACGGCCGAACTTGAAATATTCAAGCACTTTGGTTATTCAGCTCGGTCAATGCTTACGTCTGAGGAAGACTTCTCTCCAGACCTTAAGATTCCACTATCAACGGTTAAAGTACAAAGATACCAGTTTTCAGCCTATGGTAGAACAACCTCTACGTTTAATCTAGCTAGAATCTTCACTTAGTCTGATCACACAGACTAGTGTACATTGTCAACTATTCAACACAATGTAGTTATAGAATGCTACAGCTTTGGCCACACAGACTTAGCCTATTCTACGACAAAGTGTTATGACAAGATGTTATAGCAACTTTACTAAAACAAGCTGCTCTTCTTTAGCATCTACCTCAAATTCTCCGGACTCTCCCAGCTACTCAATCTGACTTCTGCGAGTTCCCACAACTCCGGTGATGCTTCCCCTTGATCAGCGACCTCATGTTAGTTATCGGGGACGTTGCTTTGCACTCCGATCATCCGTGACTAGTTCACCCGCGACGATGCTTCAAAGACTTGTATTTGATCTTTCGATGAGGCTTCACTCCAGTTAAACTTCAATGATCAAGCATGGATCAAAATCTGCTAGTCATGATCTCTCTCAGCTTATGCACTGGCAACACTCTATCCGTTGGCTCTAGCTTATTGCTCTCGCCTTTGCTTATGCGTATATGTTGTGTGTGTTGTTGTCCTTCCACGCGGCGCTTCCTTATATGTTAGTTACCCACTAGGATAATGATCTCCACGATTTAAAACACTTTCTAAATCCTTTTTAGCAATCCCGATCTATTCAAAGATTTTAGAAAGTTTGTGAAGATATGGTTGTAACAACCTCCTTCCTAAAAGCTTTTTAGGAACCAAATCTTCTACTCAATCTTTGTGGGTTGTTGATCATTCCGTTGCTGCAGTAATTTCCTAATATCATTTAGGAAACTTACTCCGAACTTCGATCATGGACTGTTAGCCATTAATTGAAAGTCTGCGGGTTGATTATTTTTAGGTTGCTCTAGCTACTATCTTCACAAGTAGCTGTAGCAATGCGCCAGATCAACTTGTGATAGGTATGTCAAGGATGCCAAAATCCTAAAATAATTTACCCCTTGGCATTTTTTACGAAGCCCAAACCCAAACCCTTGGACTTGACTTCTTCTTCAGATCGTTGGTCACTCTGCATCCTTGTGGCCAAACATTCAGATAACACACGCAAGACTATGGCTACTGCTAATTGCAACAAAATTCAACACACACTAACTATTTTAAAATGTGTCGACAATCTAGAAAGTATCATCTCGGCCCACATATGGCCTCAAACCATATGTGGGCTGGTATGATCTTGGACTTCATCATCATGAGCTAGAAGGGGGCATATCAGTAGCTGGCTACTCTAGATCCCTCAGGAGGCTCACGATCTGGGTGCGGCGGGCAACATTTTTCTTGGCCTCCGTAGTTAAGTGCGCCAATTTTGAATTCAACTTGCCGATGATGCGCGCACGGAGAGTGGCCTGGATTGCTGATGCTTGGGGCTCTTTTGCTACTACCATTAGTAGGGGATCTTCTTCTCCACGATGTGTTTTCCCTTAAACAGTTTTTGATACACAAACACACAAGGCTCTTCAGAGAGCCCATCGGCTTGCACCTTTAGCTTCGGGTGTTGAGTGGTAATCAGCTCTTAGATTAGCGAGAGAAACACTATGCCTCAACCCAAAACCGTAGAGGGACCTTCTTTGCATGAATCATAACTCGAGCCATCTCTTGATTTCTTCTGTTCTTGTGCTCAACATCTCCATTTTGTTGTGGTGTGATAAGGGACGAGAATTGATGTGTGATGCCACGGTTGTTGTAGAATTCTTCCATAGCTTCATTCTCAAATTCAACACACACTAGCTATCTAGTAGTGGTGGTGGGCTATTGCGGGTTGTTGTTGTGGTGGTGAATTGGTGATGGTGTTGTTGTGGTGGTGAGTTGGTGATGCTGTTGTTGTGCTGATGAATAGTAAACTTAAGTTAAGTTAGGTACTTAAGTAAATAATTTAAGGTCAAAAGAATAGACCCTTAGAATAGCCTGAGTCTGTGAACTGTAGCTATCTTTAATTGGAGTGTGTAGGCAGTGTGAGCAAGTCTGTGGGATTAGACTGTGCAGCTAATCTAGGTGATCAGATTGAGCACAAATTTCTACTAGGTTAGAAGTAGAGGTTAAACTAGTTGGCTGAGTTTAGGAATCCTTTGTACTTGAACCGAGATAGTGAAATCTTGAGGACCGAGAGAAGTCCTCCTCAAGCGTAGGCAGTTGCCTAACTGGGTAATCAAAATTGTTGATTCTTTCAAGTTCTGCTGAAGCAAAGAAATTCCGCAAAGTGACCCCATATCTTTCAATCATATTAATTTGGATCATCTTAAGGAAGTGGATGACGTTACGAGGCATGATACATTGTGGGTTTATCCTACATTTAATAATTCATATAACGAATGAATAATATGGACTTCAAAAGTATATTATGGAGAACAACACATGCAATATGAATTCACCAGCAAAAGGATATTGAATGTATCAAAAGAAGCGGTGATACACAGTCAAAAGTATTCGATATTAAATATGATCGAATATTATACACACAAGTCGGACAAATGCAACTTATCCTAAAATGTTAGACCTTCCCTAAGGTCCGCACGGGTTCATTACATGAGACGACTATGACTTTTCCTATCGTAACCATGTGATGAACAACCTAGCAAACTTGCTTTACAACTTGTATACTGCCAAACGCTTCGTTAAGGAGCTTTGGGAGTCTTTGGATCATAAATACAGAACCAAGGATGCGGGTTCCAACAAATACATTGTGGGCCGCTTCCTCGAGTTCTAAATGATGGATTCAAATATTATAGTTAGTCAAGTGCAAGAGCTGGAATTGATCATCCATGAGATTTATGTTGAAGGAATAATGATGCGTCATTCCAAGTTGCCTCTATGACGTGATCTATTTTAGCCTCTCGATAAGTCAAGTGAAGCAGATCTTTATAGATGTCAAATAATATATATAAACTGATAAGATGAGATCAAAAAAAGCAGCAAGATAAACATGTGTACTATGTAAGATGATGTTTCGATTTAGCTATTCTAACTCGATTAATAAAGTATGTAACCTAAAAGCTAATGCAATTCAAAACAATAAAATTACTAACCAATTCAAGATATTATTTCAAGGTCATAATATCACCTAAATGTACTGATAATGTAGTATGGCAGTGTTTGACAAAACCAGCACAAGTGAAGAAGGAATTGTTGCAGCACAAGTAAACAAGCAGTCCAGCAGAAGTGAACTAGCAGCAGCTGCAGCAGGGGATGCTACAGCAGGAGCTTGGTCAACTGGCTGCATCATCTGTCTGAGAAGCAGCAGCAACCTGGGCATGTCTAGAAGGGCTGGAAACTCTACGGAGAGCATCTGAAAAATTTCTAATATGCTGAGGAGTTTTTTCCAGTGAGGTTTACTTGCCAGAGAAGGAGATTTGCATTGAAGATAGAGATCAAATCTAATCTCCTAGATTTTAGGAGATAATTGTTCTTTTTGGGACATTGCCTAAACCTGGACATTGCTTAAAGCTGGTGCTGCTATTTAAGAAGAAGGGGTTTAGAGCAGAAGGGTTGATCGAAGCTGAGGGATACACGAGTGCATACACAGAATTCAGAGAGAGCAATTCTTGGTGTGCGTCGGACGAAATCTTCGATCATCACCCGAGAGCAGAGCGTGAGCGCAGAGCTGTGGTGATAGAAGCAGAAGGTGGCCAGGACTTGCAGAGTCTGATCCAAGCTTGATCTGGAAGCCAATTCAGAGCTGGGTGCTTGTTGGTTGATCAAGGACAGCCGCGGAAGAACTGACGGGTGGTTGGCTCGGTCAAGTGTCGTGCGGCAGTACTCGCTAGTGGCAGGTGGTCACTGAGTGAGGAGGAGTATTCCAGAGTGTGCAGCGCTTGTGGAATCGTTCGATCGGCTTGGTGGAAGGCCTTGGAGCGACGCGGACAAATTGTGCTTCAGCTGTGTGTTACAGCAGTTGCTACAGCAACCCTGCTGAGTGAGTGTAGTTTAGAATAGGCTGAGTTCTTTGAGAAGTCTGAAGCTATTCTAGATTGACATATTGTAGAGGGTGTGCAGACACAAGTCAGAGCTTGTTCTGATTGTATTGAGTGATCCACACAAGGTTGAGTAGCATAGGTTGCGTGAGTTGTAACCGAGTATACTTGGAGACCTTTGTTTTTGAGTGGATTGAGGACTGGAGAATAGTCCTCCCCAGACGTAGGCAATTGGCCGAACTGGGTGAACAAACTTCTGTCTTGTTCATTGTTTGCTGAGACAATTTCCGAGTGAACAAGAGTGTGCTGCAGCAACTGCTTGTTCACAAATCTTTCGAACTGAGACACTGCAAATTTCATGTACCACTCAAATAGAAAATGAATGATGCATACATGCAATGTCTAATAAAAGATGGGAAGAGACCATGTATGTATCTGAGTAAATACCAATTGTCGTGGCGCCTATCCTTCAGACATACCCTCTAACTATGATTTTCCTATGTTGAGGCGTATACTTGATTATTTATAGCTTGTTTAATCACCAAGTGTCATTATGTGATCAACCGAGATAGAAATCTTTATGTTCTAGTCTTCCAAGCTAAAATACCAACTTACCCAATAAGAATGTAGGACACCGACACCGTCGTGGTCATTACTACTTAAGATTGTTTAGTAATTATTGATATTAAACTTATGTTTTTAAAAATTGAGATATTTCATGAAACATCTAGTATGCATAAACTGAAACATGTAATCAAATTGAATCAAATCCTTATATTGACCTAACAAACATGTATATTCATCGCATAATCATGAGTTTTGTACGTGGCATACATCATAGAAATTAAATTTGGAAATACAAAACAAGTAGAGGGAAGATACAACTTTTCTATTGAGTTAAATCTTTCCTTCCCTTGATGCTGCCTTATTTCTTCGTGCTTTAGGACTGGTGTGAGCTCCCTTTTTCTCTCAAACTAGGTCGGGGATACTAATTTTAGGACCTTATTTTTGGATATATAGTGTTTTCTTATGGCCTGAATCTGGGCTAAAATCTCGTGCATGTACTAGTCCTCAGCCTGAGCATCTGGAAGAGCTTGGAGAGTCTGAGAGCGATGCTAAGGAAGAGCAACTACTCTAAGTAAGTTGCTATAGCATCATGTAATTCACTAAGTTGAGTTGTAGACAGTGTACGCTAGTTTGTGTGATCAGACTGAGTTGAGATTCTCGTAAAAGTTAGAAGTAGAGGCTGTTCTAGCTGAGGCTGAGAATTGGTACCTGTGTGATTTAACCAGTATTAGTGGAATCTTGGGGACTGAAGAGAAGTCCCCCAGACGTAGGCATTGGCCTAACTAGGTGACCGAATTGCGTGTGTGCTTTAAGTTTCTGTCTGAGCTACATTATTCCGTAATTGTCACAATCAGTTGTTGTAGCAACCTAATAGATCTAGACACTAGCAACACTTCAACTTCAATTGGTATCAGAGCTGGTTACTCAACACAAATAGTGGGATCTGGACGGGTTGCTATCAGCTTAGACAAACATGAAGAAATGACAAAACACAAGCAGACCTCCGTTACTTGAAGGAAGAAATTATGGTTATTGGAAAGCTTTCCTGAAGGCCATAGATGAGAAGGTACGGAGAGCTGTAATCTCGAAATGGATGCATCCACTGATAATAGACAATATATGAGTAGCACAGAAGAAATCTGAGGATCAATGGACTACAGAAAAAATTATACCGTCCGGAAACTCCAAGGCACTTAAGTCCATATTTACTACAGTAGATGCCAATAACTTTAGGTTGATCTCAAATTTCGATGTTGCTAAACATGCCTGGGTTATATTGGAGACAGCTCATGAGGGCACATATAAAGTTAGATCGTCAAGAATTCAGATGATCATTACAAAGTTTGAAAACCTGAAGATGCGTAAAGAGGAAACCATGACAGACTTTAATACAAGGCTTTGTGATCTGTCAAATGAAGCCCATGCACTCGGAGAACTTATGAAAGAAGAAAAACTAGTTTGCAAGGTATTCAAATCAGTGCCTCCAAGGTCTTCCATGAAAGTTACTGCAATAGAGGAAGCTCGAGATATCAAGAACATGATATTTGAAGCACTCATTGGCTCAAAGAAATAAGTTGAGATGAAGCTGCTAGAAGAAGTTTCACCATCACGCGGGAAGGACATTGGACTAAAAGTTGAAATTGATGAGCAGCAAGGAACTCTAGAGGAGATGATGCAACAACTTGCACTTCTAGCCAAAAACTTTGAAAAGATTATGAAGAAACTTGATCAGAAGCCCTCATATGCTGGTCAACGGTCTTGTCCTAGAAATTAGTTAAGAAAAGAGAAAATTTTCCAAGGAAGAATAGGAATACTAATCAAAACAATGAAGAATGAAAGGACAAGCAGAAGAGAATTCGCTGATGGGGATGTGAAGGTCTCAGGCACAGGCAATCAGAATGTCCTAGCAACCCTAAGAAGAACAATATTAAGTCCAAAGCTAGCAAATGGAGCGATGAAGACTCAGAAGACAATGAGCATGAAGCTGAACCTAGGAACAATCTAGCTCTGGCATCTGTAGCATACCACAACTATGATACCACAGGCAAGAAGGACATTATGAACAAAATTTTCTGATTCAAAGAGCAACGATGACAAAGAACTAAAGGAGGGATGCCTTGCTGGAAACTTCACTCTGATGAACCAGAAGTAGCTAGAAGTGATTGAAGTTAATAAGGACTTGAATATAAGGGTATCTCGTCTAGAAGAAGAAAAAGAAGATTTGTATGAAACTGTGGATGCTCTGAAGTCTGAGAAGAATTACCTAAGCCAGACCATCACCTCCTTAAAAAGTCAAGCCAAACAACATGAGGATGACCATGCAGCCGTGATTGAAGAACTGAGTCAACAAAAGAGAATGGTGAAGATGCTAAATAGTGGATCCAACAACCTCAATGCTATACTAACATGTTAAAGGTATGGAGGAGGGAGCACGGGTCTTAGATATACTGGATGTGGTTCTAGAAAGACACAGTTTGTCAAAGCTCGGGAGCCAGAACAACCTGAACCTCAAAAGCAAAAGGTAGAAAGGCCAGTCAAACTTTAAAAACAAGCTCAGAGAAAAATACCTAGAAGAAACAAACAGAAAATGTTACAACAACCGCTACAACAACATCATGAGATGACTATCGGGAGAGAAAAATGCACATACTACTTCTGCAACCAAAGTGGTCATTTCCAGCAATCATGCCTCATCCTAACTAAGTACTAAAAATGACGAAGATGACCTACTGCAAAGTACTGGAGAGCAATGTCAAAACATAGACACTATGCATATGTGTCCTATAGCACATCAAATTCAATAAAGAAAGAAGTTGGTACTTTCGACAGTGGATGCTCCAGACACATGACTGAGGATCGGAGTTGTCTGATTAACAATCAACCATGCAAAGAACTGCATGTGACATTTGGCAATGATCTGAAAGGGAAGGTACTTGGAAAGGGATCTCTATGCGTACAAGCCCTGCGTAAGCTGAAAGAGAACGTACTTGGAAAGGGATCTCTGTGATGGTACACACTTTGTAAATTTCACTCGAGAAATCTGCCAAGTATTTGACAAAGAAGGCAAATGTATAATGAATGGTACGAGGTACGCAAACAATTGCTACCTACTAGAGGATGGTATAGCAATCACTACATCAACCTGTCTGATGACCAAGACTGAAGAGCTGAATCTGTGGCACAAAGGATGGGTCACTTAAATCTTAGGACCCTGAAAAAGATTACTTATGAGCACTTGGTTCAAGGAATACCTGAAATCAAAGGAGACATGAATATGATGTGTGGAGAATGCCAGATAGGAAAACAGAAGAAGTTCACTCACCCAAAAACTACAGAAATCAACACATCTAGACGTCTTTAGTTGTTGCACATGGACCTGATGGGACCATTGAAAGTGAAAAGCTGCTGAAGGAAGAGGTATGCATTCATATGTGTTGATGACTACACTCATTTCTCTTGGATCGACTCTGTAAGGGAGAAGCCAGAGACTGTAAAGTTAGCAATTGCTTTAGCAACTCTGCTGAAATAAGAGAAGGGTTAGCGATTGGCAGCTATAAGGAATGATCATGGAAAGAAGTTTGAGAATGATGCTCTAGATGAGTTCTACAACAACCGTGGTATCACCATCAGTTTTCGTCCCCTATTACACCTCAACAGAATGTAGTGGTTGAGCGCAATAATAGGACAATTCAAGAGATGGTTCGAGTGATGATCCATGCAAAGAATGTCCCCTTAAGATTTTGGGCTGAAGCCATGAATACAGCCTGCTACATCATAAATCAAACGTCCATCAGGATAGGTACTGACAAGACCAACTATGAGCTCTGGAGAGAAAAGAAGCCAACTGTGAAGTATTTTCATATCTTTGGAAGTGAATGCTACATTCTGAGGGACTATGAGTATTGGAAAAAGCTTGGTCCAAAGAGTGATATTGGAATCTTCAATGGTTACTCAACAAATAGCCGTGCTAATAATGTATACAACAATCGCAAAAGGACAATGATCGAGTCTGAAAATCATATGTCTGTCCCACTGTGACTGTTCTAGTGATCTGTGTTAGCTGTTTCACAATACTCAAACAGATAATGTTTTGATAGTTTTTAGTAATAGCACAAACGGTTTGATGAAATGTAAAGGACATAAGATATGGTCACCCTCTTCAGCTCCACGAGCGTACTCAAGGGGGCAGGGGTTTCTCTGAACCTCAGGTGGAAAGCACTTCACTATCAAATGGTCAAGTACAATAGTTCTTACGTAACACGGCTCCCTCTATTACCGCTATGTAGTTGCACGACCGTGAGTGTGTCTGGCTCCCTCAAACTAAGATCCCTCTCTTGCCCACCTCGATCTGCTTCCCACAGATCGTATATTCTCCTCCCAAGAACTCCGTCACTTCAACGAGGTGCTTCTCACCCAATCTGTTCAAATAGCAATCAGATCAGCCTTTGATCAACTGATAATGAGATCAAATTCCGAAACGATCTCCAATAATAATTGAGCTCTGATAGAGCCTAGTTATACACATTATTTAGGTCATAACCCTATGCTTGTTTGCAATATTTCATGAGCAAGATTACTCGTTTCCAATGTTTTTGTATATCAGGTCAGAACGAGTCCTTGAGTCGGATACGCGCTAACAGGCAGCGTTCTAGGAGTGAAAGATCAGCCTGCGGAGCTAGCGGCGCAAACAGAAGAAGAAATGGCGAAAGACAGCAGAGGTGCGCTACCCGATTGCGCCAATCAATGCCGTGCGCCAGGCGCAAAGTCCCAGTGACCAGATTTGGAAGTTGCCAAAAGATGAACTTCCTGGGCACTATTTAAACAAAGAAAGTCTAGGGTTTCAGGAGATCGGAACATCATCACTCAGTGGCATTCCAGAGGCACTGCGCGGCAGAACTGGAAAACACACGGACCTGTCAAGGAGAGTTGCGCCAGCCGACTGCGCCAGCCAAGAGAAGACACTGCACGCACTATTTGCTACCGTTTTCTCTGATACAGTAGTTGTTATTTACTATTTATGATGTTTACCACTAGCATGTCTAGCTAAACACTTAGTGTTGGTCGGGCATGAACCTATGATGTATTACCTTTGAGACTTGAGCTTAATGCATAGTTTATTTACTTGTATTAATTCTGTGCGTACTGAGACAGTTAGTTGCATGAGTAGGGGAAGCCTTGAACCGCAATCTTACTTGTGTTGCTTGCTTGTCACCTGTTAAACTAGTTGCATGCGTAGGGGAAGCCTTGAACCGCAAACTTACCGTGACAATTAGGAGTAACGAGTTAGGGTAGGCAGTTGCTACTGTGACAGGATTCGCAGCTGTTTAGTCTAGTTCTAGGATTAATAGCACATGAACTTTGAACGGAACATGCGCGTGTGTTAGGAAGCCTTTACCGGACACTAACCCAAGTAGGACACAAACTATAGACATTTAGAGTCGATGATAAGGAATGCATTCATAGAGGATTGTCTGCCCAGCACTTCTCATAAACATAGTATCTCATCTATACTGCTTGCGCACGTCTAGTGCAATTCCCCGCGTTACGATATTCGCTGTTACTCGCGCATCGCACAAAACCCCCAATCACTCACGCAACCCCCGTTTTCTTAAGTGTAGGTTACTGGCTAAAACTCACTGCTTGCTCCCTGTGGAGATCGACCCTTACTTAACCGCTGTACTAGTGGGAGAGGAAGGAATTATATTTGACGCGCACAACGACGCGCGATCAAATTTTGGCGCCGTTGCCGGGGAGCAACACAGCTAAGTTTTAGCTAGCTTACATTTCTCATTTTAGTAACTAGTTATTTCATTTTGTTTTGTTTTCTCGTTGTTGTTTCTGACAGCGCACAATCACATCAGCCTGCGCAACCTTGAAACAGTTGCGCTGCGCAGATTCTAGTTGCGCACTGACAGACGCAACAACTTCGTTGCCATTTAATTTCGTTTCTTGAGTTTGGATCAGGACATGGAGGATAACAGTTTGGTTGGAGATAACCTGGGAGACAGAACCCCAGAGGAAGCAAGGGCACATAACCACGCAGCCCTATTCAGAGAGGAAGTGCAGCGTGAGGTCGACGCACGGATGGCCGCTGAACCATACATTGCGCCACCCGTTCGTCCAGTCGCGAGGCGCAGGACAGTGCGCGAAATGTCAGCCCCACTCACTGTTAACCAGCCATGGTGCATAGTGCTTCCGCCCAACGGACAGTTCGAACTGAGGAGCTCACTCATCCATCACATGCCCAAGTTTCACGGAATGAACAACGAAAATCCAGTCAAGCATGTGCGGGAGTTCCTAATCATTTGCGAGAACATGAAGACCTTGGGGGAGAACGAAGAAGCGCTGAAGATGAAGGCGTTCCCATTTTCATTGAGCGATGCAGCCAAACACTGGCTGATGAGCCTACCCGCAGGATCAATCCACACATGGGAGCAGCTGCAGAAGAAATTCTTAGACAAATTTTATCCAGCAGCAAAGATTGCGCTGCTCAGAAGGGAATTGGCCGCGCCAAGGCAGAGCGCAGGGGAGTCTCTGTCAGAATACTACGAGCGTTTCAGGGAGCTAGAAGCCAACTGCTACAATCACGGGCTTCCTCAGAATGTGCTGATAGAGAACTTTCTGAATGGACTGCTGCCCATGGAGCTGCGACTACTGAATGCATGCGCAGGAGGGGACATTTGCAACATGTACCCGGAGGATGCATGGCAGCTGATAGAAGATTCTGCTGGGCAGGTAAGACATCAATTGACACTTGAAAGTAGTCGTAATCGTTCTGTGCATCAGGTAGAGGCAAGCGCTGAGATCCAAGAAATGAAGGCCATGCTACAGAAGCTGATGAGTGCGCAGAGCGCACAACCAGTTGCGCCAAAGATATGTGAATTCTGCAGGTCCACTGAGCACAAGACAGACGAATGCCCAACACTTTTTGAAGAAACTGGAGATGTAAATGCCCTTGGAGGGTGGGACAACAGAGGACCGCAGAGGCAGAATCAGCCGCGCTTTGGGCTTGCTGCAAATGGATTCAGATGGAGAGAAGAGAACAATTTCCAAAGGCAGCCCACTGATCAGCGCGCGCCACAGCAGACGCAACAAGCTGCACCCTACAATCCACCGCATCGCCGCACAGACGCACCAGCGCAGAACAATCAGCAACCAAAGCGATCCTTGGAAGATATCATGGGGCAGCTAGCAGACACAGTGCGCAAGAATGACGAAAAGTATGACAAGAGGTTCGAATCCATAGAAAAGCATCTATCACAAATTGCAACCACGGTGTATGAGCTAAAAAGAGCGATGGCAACCTGCCTTCGCAAGTGATTCAGAACCCTAAGGGAGGAGTTAATGCAGTAACACTGAGGACTGGGCGCACAGTGGGAACAGAGCAGACCGCGCAGGCGCCCGCGCAACCAGTTGCGCAAGTCCCAGATCCAGCAGCTCAGAGTGCGCAACCAGAGCCAGAGGCGCAATCAGAAGCGCCAACCACGAACCAGCAGGGCAAAGCGCCAGGTATGTCTCACTCGACAAACAAGGACAAAAATTGTACTAACATACCTGCCCCTTTCCCTGTGCAGGCACCACTGGCGAGAAAAGAAGCACTGGACAAGGAACTATATGAGCTGTTCAGCAAGGTGGAAATCAACATACCTCTCATAGAAGCTATTCGACAGATTCCCAGGTATGCGAAGTTTTTAAAAGAGCTGTGCAAAAATAAAAGGAGGACAGGCGAATGCGCACAGGTAATGCTAAATGCGCAGGCCTCAGCAATCGTGCAACAAAAGGTACCACCTAAGTGCCGAGATCCAGGTACATTCACTATCCCTTGCACCTTAGGTAAAACCACGGTAAGCAATTGCATGATCGATTTAGGCGCATCAATCAATTTATTACCATATTCTCTCTATGCGACTTTGCGCCTTGGACCACTAAAACCTGCAGGTCTCACAATTCAGCTAGCAGATAGATCGTGCAAACAACCTGCAGGCATGATAGAAGATGTCCTAGTTCGAGTGGGAGAGCTGGTGTTCCCAGCAGACTTTTATGTGCTCGAAATGGAGGGTGAATCAAGCGCCAGCGGTGCGCAGATCCTCCTAGGCAGACCGTTTCTGATGACTGCGCGCACGAAGATAGACGTGTGGAGGGGCACGCTCTCCATGGAGGTAGATGGCGAAGAAATCCATTTCAACATCTTCGAAGGGATGCAGCACCCACATGAGGACGCTACTATGCACGCAATGGACAGCTTTGACGATTTAGTCACAGAAGCGCAGTGTGCGAGCGCAACCATAGGACCAGAGCTACTGACACAGGCAGAGCTGGAGGAGCAAGAGGAGGAGCTAAGCAGTGCTGAACCAACACCCACACAGGTACTTGATATAGTTCATATTTGCACCGCTAACAAAATCTTGCCCTCTATTGAACAGGCACCCAAGATCGAACTGAAGCAACTCCCGGAGCACCTCAAGTACATTTTCTTGGGAGATGAGGACACCCTGCCAGTGATCATCAAGAAGGGATTGGAAAAAGAGCAGGAGGCGCGCTTACAACAGGTGCTGCGCAGGAACCAGCGCGCTATTGGATGGACTCTTGCTGATCTGCGCGGAGTGAGCCCAGACGTGTGCATGCACCGAATTCTGTTGGAAGATGGTGCCAAACCATCCAGAGAGGCTCAGCGCAGGTTAAACCCAAATATGATGGAGGTAGTGCAAAAGGAAGTCCTGAAGTTGCTTGACGCAGGGGTCATATACCCAATCTCAGACAGCAAATGGGTCAGCCCGGTGCACGTTGTGCCAAAGAAAGGAGGAATCACGGTTTAGGAGAATGCGCAGGGCGAGCTAGTTCCCAAGCGCATACAAACTGGCTGGCGCATGTGCATCGACTACAGGAAGCTGAACGCTGTAACGCGCAAGGACCACTTCCCGCTACCCTTCATGGACCAGATGCTGGATCGCTTGGCAGGTAAGCCTTACTTTTGTTTTTTGGACGGATATTCAGGTTACAATCAGATACCCATAGCTGCGGAGGATCAAGAGAAGACCACGTTCACATGCCCCTTCGGAACATTTGCGTTTCGGCGTATGTCTTTTGGGCTGTGCAACGCGCCAGGTACGTTCCAACGCCTCGTCATGAGCATTTTCTCTGGTATGATTGGTATATGCATAGAAGTGTTCATGGATGATTTCACTGTATATGGGAGTACCTTTGATGCATGCTTAGCATATCTAGATAAAGTCTTAGCGCGCTGCATCTCTAAGAACTTAGTGCTAAATTACGAAAAATGTCATTTCATGGTAACGCACGGAGTAGTACTAGGTCATATCATTTCAGAGGAGGGTATTAAGGTAGACAAAGCTAAGATAGATATTATTTCTAATCTGCCTTATGCCACCAACGTGCGCGACGTGAAATCATTCTTAGGGCATGCTGGGTTTTACAGGCGTTTTATTAAGGATTTCTCTAAAATTTGCATACCCCTGTCTAACCTGTTGCAAAAAGACGTGTGCTTCGATTTTACTGATGAGTGCAGGGCGGCATTTGTGATAGAGATGGAGGAGGCCCTAGAACCAGAGGTGCCTCTAGTCAGGCGCCCAAGGACCCGAGCGCAGACTGGAGCGCACCAGAGGGCCCGTGCACCACAGGGGGAGCCAGTGACCATTTCCATCGAGGATTCTCCCCCTCGTGCACGTGCCAAGCGCCCAAGGACTGAGGCTGAGGAGGCGCCCGAGGAAGCAACCGCCGAGCAGCGCATGTTGTTCAACGTCATGCGCGTGCTCGAATACTTAGCGCCAGAGGGGGCGGATTTAAGTATGAGTCCACCATCCGGGTGGAAATTTGGAGACGCAATTCCCCCTCTCCTCAGCCTGCACCATCCACCTCCTACCCGAACCCCAGAAACCCCAGCACCCCCAGCAGAGTCAGCACCTGCATCAGCACCAGCGCCAGCAGCAGAACCCACCCCTGAACCCGAACCAGTACAACCACCAGCAGCTTCCCCTGCCCGGCCTTCTGTTCCGGAGTCCCCCATTAACTTTCCCAGCGTAGACTCCGATTCCATATGGGAGTCAATTTCCGAGGATGACCTCGCAGCACAGCCTCCTGCCCTTTCAGTGGTACCGCCCTCCTCCAGCACTGAGTACGTGACGGATACTTCCGAGGAGGAGGCGCATGATTCAGAGGCTGATTCTAGCTCGGAGGACTTCTAAAGCCGAGGGCAGGCGCAGTGATTTTCTTTAGGGTGGTGTCTTTTATTTTGCTGCGTCTAGTTGACTATTATGTGTGCTGAATATTTGTGCCCTACATTCTGTGCCTCCCTTGCTATATTTTGTGTGACTATTTGTGTTCACTCTTATGTTCTTTATTTTCGTTGCATTGCATGCATGTGCGCCGTCTCCTTGCGCTTGAGCTTGAGTCGTGGGGACACGTCTCTGTTCAAGTGTGGGGGGGGGGGGGGGGGGGGGGCGTTACTCTTACATTTCATGTTTTGAGCATTTTTAGTATAGCTTAGTTTAAGTTGAAGAGAATTAGTAGCAGTAGTGCGCTAAGGTGCAGGATGCGCATGCGCTCCAGCTTGTTTTGCGTTATCCGTATTGCGTGCGCCGTTCTCTACTGTTTTAGCATAATTTTTTCGTTTTTTCTGCTCCTGTTAGTTGGGATATACAGGGGATGTGGAGTTGATAGAAATGCTCCAGAGAGGCGGTTAGTCGCTTGTGCTTCGAAGGCGAGGTATATGGTCGAGTGCGCTAGTGGAGGCCGGTGCTTCGCAACCTTCGGAACAAAAGAGCGCGCTCAGTCACGCAGATGCCAAAGGCGAAATACCCAAAGCGTGGCGAGGTGGGAAAACAGACCACCTTCCCTCTGGAAGCCGAGCTAAGGAAAGCGGGCGCGGTTGCAAACGCGTGCGCCGACCGGCGCAGACGGACCAAGGAGGGAGAGCGGAACGAGTTCCATAGCTGCTATCCGAAGGCTGAGATTGGAACTGTTCTGGGAATGAAACAAATTGGAAAGGAAGCTGTACAAAAGAAAAATACCAGCAGAAGCAGATGATTTGCGTTACAAAGAATCAGCATGCGCACTACTTAGTACCTGCGTGCGCAAGACCAAAAGGATATCATCAAAGGCTCAGGTTCCCAGGAAGTGTGCGAACGAATCACGCACTGGAAGAAGCTCGCGCAAGAAACCATATACCTATCTTCGGAGCGGGAGCTGACAACCAGGAGCCTAAGAAGAGCTATCTCCCAGTCATCCAAAGATCTTCATCCCGGCTGAGAGGTAATGAAATTTCGGGATTATTATATTAGAACTATTGAGTGCAGTTGTGCGCAGGTGATAGAGCAGCACAAGTTGAGCAACTGTGCATTTTGCGCTAGAATGCAAGGCTGTGCGCTAGTCTCCAGAAAAGGTAATTGTATCCGCGTTTCAGTACTTGTTCGGGACGAACAAGGGGCAAGTGTGGGGGGTCTGATAGAGCCTAGTTATACACATTATTTAGGTCATAACCCTATGCTTGTTTGCAATATTTCATGAACAAGATTACTCGTTTCCAATGTTTTTGTATATCAGGTCAGAACGAGTCCTTGAGTCGGATACGCGCTAACAGGCAGCGTTCTAGGAGTGAAAGATCAGCCTGCGGAGCTAGCGGCGCAAACAGAAGAAGAAATGGCGAAAGACAGCAGAGGTGCGCTACCCGATTGCGCCAATCAATGCCGTGCGCCAGACGCAAAGTCCCAGTGACCAGATTTGGAAGTTGCCAAAAGATGAACTTCCTGGGCACTATTTAAACAAAGAAAGTCTAGGGTTTCAGGAGATCGGAACATCATCACGCAGTGGCATTCCAGAGGCACTGCGCGGCAGAACTGGAAAACACACGGACCTGTCAAGGAGAGTTGCGCCAGCCGACTGCGCCAGCCAAGAGAAGACACTGCACGCACTATTTGCTACCGTTTTCTCTGATACAGTAGTTGTTATTTACTATTTATGATGTTTACCACTAGCATGTCTAGCTAAACACTTAGTGTTGGTCGGGCATGAACCTATGATGTATTACCTTTGAGACTTGAGCTTAATGCATAGTTTATTTACTTGTATTAATTCTGTGCGTACTGAGACAGTTAGTTGCATGAGTAGGGGAAGCCTTGAACCGCAATCTTACTTGTGTTGCTTGCTTGTCACCTGTTAAACTAGTTGCATGCGTAGGGGAAGCCTTGAACCGCAAACTTACCGTGACAATTAGGAGTAACGAGTTAGGGTAGGCAGCTGCTACTGTGACAGGATTCGCAGCTGTTTAGTCTAGTTCTAGGATTAATAGCACATGAACTTTGAACGGAACATGCGCGTGTGTTAGGAAGCCTTTACCGGACACTAACCCAAGTAGGACACAAACTATAGACATTTAGAGTCGATGATAAGGAATGCATTCATAGAGGATTGTCTGCCCAGCACTTCTCATAAACATAGTATCTCATCTATACTGCTTGCGCACGTCTAGTGCAATTCCCCGCGTTACGATATTCGCTGTTACTCGCGCATCGCACAAAACCTCCAATCACTCACGCAACCCCCGTTTTCTTAAGTGTAGGTTACTGGCTAAAACTCACTGCTTGCTCCCTGTGGAGATCGACCCTTACTTAACCGCTGTACTAGTGGGAGAGGAAGGAATTATATTTGACGCGCACAACGACGCGCGATCAAGCTCCTTCTAAGCATTTCTTCACCCTCTAATTTGCTTGTCCAATTGTGTTATGCTTTTCACCGTCGGCTCCTCGAGATGTAGCAATTATACAAATTAGATTCTTGCTTACTTTAGGCAACGATATATCCTCTTTAGGCAGTTACTAATTATCTTTATACATATGCCGAGTGACTGTTTCTAAAAACTGCTTGCGCGCGGCTCTGTTCAAGCTAACTCTGGTTCACCCTCTGATTGAAGCTTGAACTTCCTTGGTCTTGTGAACCTTATTGGTTTGCTTTGGCACCCCTGTTACATCTTACAAACACTTGACCGATACAGACTCCGTTTGCCAAAAACATGCCACACACATCCATGGGACAAATGGACTTAACAATCTCTCCCTTGGCATTTTTTGGCAAAACTTATTTTCTTTCAAAAGTCTATTTTAAAAAACTAAGTAACTCTACGATAGTAGTTATGACCCACGAAAATCCCCCTTTTTGTCAAAAAAAGTGGCAAGGGTATACATGACTGACCAAAACTGGAAAAAGATAGCTATTAGAGTTAAAACTAAAAAAATAGAGACATTAACTAGGCAAGGTTGTCTTCGCATCCTCTACATCACAAGTCTGATTCATCATGAGACTCAGATCGTCAATGGTTTTGATAGCCTCAGGGACTTCAAAAACCTCTCCTAAACAACTCTCCTTTCCTGAACAATCTTCCACTTCTTGGCAACCTCACTATTGCAGAACCATACTTCTTATATAGTGACAGCCTATATAAGAGGCTCTCCACTCTGAGTTGAACCAGATTTCTGAGAGGGTGGTCCCTTCACTGACTTCCTGATACCACTCCCCCTGTCTTAGTAGCCGCTCTCTTCTTCTTTCTTGCTTTACTGTCTGAGTCAGAGAATTCATTATCAGATTGGGGAAGCCCTTCAGCCTCCTTAATCAAGTTGATAGTCCTTGAGATAGCACTAATCACTACATACTTTCCCCTTTTTGCTTAGACAGTCGTGTTGCAATAGAGGACTCCATCACTTCCTCATTCTGTTTATCTATCATAGCGATAGACTCAGATGCAGTGGTCTAGGGAGGAGAGCTGACTGGAATAGCCTCAGTGTCAACCAACTCCTGAGTATCAGGAAGCTCTTCTTGCTCAAAAACTCCTTCCATTGAGCCATCCTCTGCCTCAGTGACTGGAGCAGGCACCTGATCAGCTGCCTCTTTGTTTGCTCCACTAGAGAGTATCTCAACAACATGATCCTTACTCTCTCCTGACAACCCATCCTTTAAACCTTGCACCAACCCAAATTCTAATTCCTTCTCCTTCTTTCCAGCCTTCTCGAGGTATGACCCTTCTTCTGACTGATAGTCTTCACATATTTACTTCTTTGTAACAGGTCTGGGTAACTTGTCTACCAGAGACCTTTTACAGACTTCGCTTTCTTTCGCTCAGTCCTCTAGGTAGGCAACTCCCCATGACTGCCAGAACCTACCCCCATGATCTTCCCATATTTTCTCCCTTTAGCAACAACTCCAACCTCCTTCTCCACCAACAAGCACAACCACAGACGAATCAACATTAGGGATCACCTTCAAAGTGGTCACTGGTTCAACTGCTATAGACTACAAAACTAGAGGCTTATCCGATGGCTTCTTCTTTCCTCCGCCCCATTTTGGCACTTGGAGCTTTCACTTGGATGCTCTACGAATATAAAGGAGTGAATTAGAAAATCAAAAACTCAAATTTCAAAAAGTTAGAACCCCTAATAGACTCTCCGAACGTCAACAGATTATTTACTGATTTTTACTTTCCAAAAGATCTGGAACATATATGCCACGTCATTCATGACCTAACACACATGCTCTGCCTCAGACTCTGCTTCACCCAACATGAGAGACATCTGCCTCTAGATGCTTAACCAATTCAAGAGTTGCTTACGCATTGTTTCTGGAATTGGTCATGCCTTCTTGAACTTGACTAAGTGTCGACAACGCATAGACCCATGGCGAGCTAAGTGTTTCAATTCTGAGCATTATTCAAGGCTTTTGTGAAAACTGCTAACTATTTATCGGTGGATACATGTTTAGAGTGATGATCTTCTGTTCAACTAACTCACGAATGAAGTGATTCTTGATGTCAATGTGTTTTGTTCAGGAATGCTGAACATGATTTTTTGAAATATTGATTGCACTCAAGTTGTCACAGAATAGAGTCATCTCCCCCTGTTTCAGACCATACTCTTCCAGCATCTGTTTCATATAGATCATCTGGGCACAATAGCTTCCCGCAACAATGTATTCTGCCTGAGCAGTGGATAGTGAAATGCTGCTTTGTTTCTTATTGACCCATGACACCAAGTTGTTTCCAAGGAATAAACATCCTTCTGAAGTGCTTTTACGATCTTCTTTGCTACCTACCCAATCAGCATCACAGTACCCAACTAAGTGAGAGCTGGTATCCTTGGTGTACCAGAGGCCGTAGTTTACTGTACCACTCACATATCTGATTATCCATTTCACACTTGTCAAGTGACTTTCTTTGGGGTTTTCCTGGTACCTAGCACATACTCCAACAACATAACAAATTTCGGGTCGACTAGCTGTGAGATATAATGGGCTGCCAATCATGCTCCTGTACAAAGTCCGGTTCACGTTGACTCCAGTTTCATCTTTTATGATTTTCGCGTGTGTAGCGGTAGAAATGTGCTTATAACTGGCATTTTCCAACCCAAACTTCTTTACCAAGTTCTTGGCATACTTGCTCTGTTTCACAAATGTTCCATCTGATTTCTAAGACTCTTGCAGACTCAGAAAGTAGACCATCTCTCCTACCATACTCATCTGGAATTCACTCTGCATCTGTTTAACAAACTGATCCACCAACCTCTATGAGAGATATCCAAACACTATGTCATCCACATAGATTTGCCCAATTATGAATTCCTTCGGAACGTGCTTCACAAAAAGGGTCTTGTCTACTTCGCCTCGCACACAACCATGCTGAACGAGAAACACTGTGAGACGTTCATACCATGCTATGGGCGCGTATTTTAATGCATACGAGGCCTTTTTGAGAAGATACACATTATCAGGGAGATGTGGCTCTTCAAACCCCTTCGACTGAGCAGCATACACTTCTTCATTCAGCCATCCGTTGAGGAATGCACTTTTCACATCTATCTAAAACAGTTTGAATTTTAGGTGACAAGCAAGTGCTAGCAGTAGCCTTATTGCCTCAAGTTGGGAAATCGGAGCAAATGTTTCATCAAAGTCTATTCCTTCGATCTGAGTGTACCCCTACGCCACGAGCCGGGATTTGTTATGGGTGATGTTCCCCTTCTCATCAGATTTGTTTTTGAATATCCACTTAGTACCCATGATGTTTGCATCAGCACGCCTTGGTACAAGTGTCCAGACATCGTTTCTAGCAAACTTTGTGAGTTCGTCTTGATTAGAACTGACCCAATATTCATTTAGTATCGCCTTTTTGATGTTTTTTTGTTCAACGGATGATAGGAAGCATGAACCACTTAGCATTTCAGCAAAATCAATATTTTACCACGGGATACTCTGGTTGCTTGCGGATCCCCAATAATGTTGGTCATCGGATGATTTCGCAGAATACACTGAGGTGGTTGAGGGACTAGAACAGGGTCTGGTCCAGAATTTGACGCATTGTCAAAATTCTGCTTAATTGGAAGAGTTTCTGGAACATCTGTCTGTTCCACCTGAGTGGATCTGCTGGTTTTTGTATATGTAGAGACATACCAGCTTCATCAGTTTTGATCGAATAGTATGAGTCTTGAATAGCCACATTTATCGATTCCACAACAGCTCGACTGTTGATAGAATAAAAAGGGAAGTCAGCATGGATAATATGTGAGAAATCTGCAGTAACGAGGGTGGATGAAGAGGAAGAAGAAATGTGAGCAATAGTCTCCAGTTCTCCCTCTGGTGCATCCGGTGGTGCCTCTAGCGCGTCAGCTGGCGCATCTGTTATTTCTGGTTCTGCCAACTCAATGTCGCGCGCTGCACCATCCCAAGGTTCCCCGAGATACCGTTTGACTCTCTGCCCATTCACCTAAAAACGATGCCGGTGCTCGTTTTCTAACTCGATTGTTCCGTAGGGGAAAACCTTGGTGACTGTGTACGGTCCTGTCCATTTGCTGCGCAGCTTTCCAGGCATGAGCTTCAGGCGTGATGAGAACAATAATATCTGGTCTCCTGGCGTGAAAGAGCGTCTGAGGATATGCTTGTCATGAAACGCCTTTGTCCGCTCCTTGTAATCGCGCAGTCCCTCATAGGCATCCAGGCGCAGCTCTTCTAATTCGCTGAGCTCAAATGCACGCTCCTTTCCGGCCTCATCTAGGTTCAGGTTGCAAATGCGTAAGGCCCAATATGCTTTGTGCTCTAGCTCCACTGGCAGGTGGCATGCTTTTCCGTAGACCAACCGGAATGGTGAAGTCCCGATGGGTGTCTTATGCGCGGTGCGGTATGCCCACAGCGCATCGTCCAGGCGCTGGCTCCAATCTTTGCGCTAAGGTCTGACAGTCTTTTCTAGGATGCGCTTGATCTCTCTGTTGGAAACCTTGGCCTGTCCATTTGTCTGAGGATGATAGGCAGTGGACGTCTTGTGGCGCACTCCATAATGCTTGAAAACTTGCGCCACAATCCTGTTGCAAAAGTGCGTTCCCTGGTCGCTGATGACTGCCTTAGGCACCCCGTACCTGCAAAAGATATTAGTTTTCAGAAACTCAGCAACCGTCTTACCATCATCCTTCCGCGTGGCCTTAGCTTCGACCCATTTGGAGACATAGTCCACTGCCACTAATATGTACTCGTATCCGACAGATGGAGGAAATGGCCCCATGAAGTCAATGCCCCATACATCAAATACTTCATCCACTAGTATCGGCGTCTGCGGCATCTCATTGCGCGCTGATATGCCTCCTGTGCGCTGGCACCTATCACAATTCCTGCAGTGATCATATGCGTCTCGGAACAGGTGCGGCCAATAAAATCCGCAATCCAGGACCTTTCTGCTTGTGCGCTTGGGACCAAAGTGTCCTCCACATGCGTGCGCATGACAAAACAGCAAGACAGAGTTAATTTCATGGTCAGGCACGCAACGCCTCAATATCTGATCAGGTCCTATTCTAAGCATATATGGCTCATCCCAAATATAATGTTTGGACTCATGTTTTAATCTCATGCACTGGGTTTTATTGAAATGCGGAGGAAACGTACCTGTGACCAGGTAATTCGCAATGTGCGCATACCATGGTACCTTACCTGTCAGCGCCATCAGATGCTCGTCAGGGAATGTCTCCATGATCTGCCCTGGCTCCTCCTCTTTCACGATCCTGCTCAGGTGGTCAGCAACTGTATTCTCCGTGCCCTTCTTGTCTTTGATCTCCAAGTCGAATTCCTGAAGTAGGAGCACCCAGCGCATCAGGCGCGGCTTAGTCTCCTTCTTGGACATTAGGTAGCGGATGGCTGCGTGATCTGTGTATACGATGACCCTGGCGCCTAGAACATATGCACGAAACTTCTCAAGCGCAAACACAATTGCCAGAAGCTCCTTCTCCGTGGTGGTGTAGTTCCTCTGCGCAGCGTCCAGTGTGCGCGATGCATAGTAAATGGCGTGCGGCTTCTTGTCCACTCGCTGCCCCAAGACTGCACCTACTGCGTAATCACTTGCGTCGCACATTAATTCAAATGGCAGGTTCCAGTCTGGTGCGCGCATCACTGGCGCACTGGTCAGCGCTTCCTTCAGTAAAGTCGAAGCCGAAGCACACATCAGTAAAGTCGAAGCACACATCCTTTTGCAAGAGGTTAGACAGGGGTATGCAAATTTTAGAGAAGTCTTTTATAAAACGCCTGTAAAACCCGGCATGTCCTAAGAAAGACTTCACATCGCGCACGTTAGTGGCATAAGGTAGATTAGAAATAAGGTCTATCTTAGCTTTATCTACCTTGATCCCCTCCTCTGAGATGATATGTCCTAGTACTACACCATGCGTTACCATGAAATGACATTTTTCATAATTAAGCACTAGGTTCTTAGATATGCAGCGCGCTAAGACTTTATCTAGATGAGTCAAGCATGTATCAAAGGTACCTCCATATACAGTGAAATCATCCATGAACACTTCGATGCATATACCAATTATATCAGAGAAAATGCTCATGACTAAGCATTGGAACGTACCTGGCGCGTCGCACAGCCCAAATGACATGCGCCGAAACGCAAACGTACCGAACGGGCAAGTGAACGTGGTCTTCTCCTGATCCTCCGCAGCTATGGGTATCTGATTATACCCTGAATATCCTTCCAAGAAACAAAAATAGGGCTTACCTGCTAATCTGTCCAGCATCTGGTCCATGAAGGGTAGCGGGAAATGGTCCTTGCGCGTAACTGCGTTAAGCTTCCTGTAGTCGATGCACATGCGCCATCCAGTCTGTATGCGCTTGGGAACAAGCTCGCCCTGCGCATTTTCTTCCACTGTGATTCCTCCCTTCTTAGGCACAACGTGTACTGGACTGACCCATTTGCTGTCCGAGATGGAGTAGATGACTCCTGCGTCAAGCAACTTTAAAATCTCCTTCTGCACTACCTCCATCATATTCGGGTTTAACCTGCGCTGAGCCTCCCTGGATGGTTTGGCACCATCTTCCAACAGAATTCTATGCATGCATACGTCTGAGCTCACTCCGCGCAGGTCAGCAAGTGTCCATCTTATGGCGCGCTGGTTCTTGCGCAGCACCTGCTGTAAACGCACTTCCTGCTCCACTTCTAATCCTTTCTTGATGATCACTGGCAGGGTGTCCTCACTTCCCAGGAAAATGTATTTGAGGTGTTCTGGGAGTTGCTTCAGCTCGACCTTGGGTGCCTGTTCAATGGAGGGCAAGATTTTAGTAGTGGTGCAAATATGAACTATATCATGTACCTGTGTGGACTCTGGTTCAGCACTGCTCGGCTCGTCTTCCTGCTCCTCCAACTCTGCTTGTGCCAGTGGCTCTGGTCCTACTGTTGCGCTTGCGCATCTGTGACTAAATCATCCAAGTTGTCCATTGCGTGCACTGTGGCGTCATCATGTGGGTGCTGCATTCCTTTGAATATGTTGAAATGGATCTCTTCGCCATCCACTTCCATGGAGAGCGTGCCCCTCCACACGTCTATCTTTGTGCCCGCGGTCATAAGGAAAGGTCTGCCTAGTAGGATTTGCGCACTGCTGGTGCTCGATTCGCCCTCCATTTCTAGCACATAAAAATCTGCTGGGAACACCAGCTCTCCTACTCGCACAAGAACATCCTCTATCATGCCTGCAGGTTGTTTGCATGATCGATCCGCTAGCTGAATGGTGAGACCTGCAGGCTTTAGTGGTCCAAGGCGCAATGTCGCATATAGAGAATAAGGTAACAAATTAATGGATGCGCCTAAATCAATCATGCAGTTGCTTACCGTGGTTTTACCTAGAGTGCATGGGATAGTGAATGTACCTGGGTCTCGGCACTTAGGTGGTACCTTATGTTGCACGATCGCTGAGGCTTGCGCATTTAACATTACCTGTGCGCATTCGCCTTTTCGTCGCTTGTTTGTGCACAGCTCCTTCAAAAACTTGGCGTACCTTGGGATCTGCCGAACTGCTTCGATAAGGGGAATGTTGATTTCCACCTTACTGAATAACTCGTATAGCTCTTTGTCCTGCGCTTCCTTCCTAGCCAAGGGTGCCTGCACAGGGAAAGGTGCAGGTATATTAGTACGATTCGTGCCCTTGTCTTTTAATTCTGTTATACCTGGCGCTTCGCGCTGCTGGCTTGTGGCTGGCACTTCAGGTTGCGCGTTCTGCTCTGGTTGCGCATTCTGCTCTGTCGATTCTGGGACTTGCGCAGCTGGTGGCGCGGGCGCCTTCGCGGTCTGCTCTGTTCCTATTGTGCGCCCAGTCCTCAGTGTTACTGCATTGACTCCTCATTTGGGGTTCTGAATCACTTGCGAAGGCAGGTTGCCATCGCTCTTTTTCAGCTCATATACCGTGGTTGCGATCTGTGATAGCTGCTTTTCAATGGACTCGAACCTCTTGTCATATTTCTCGTCATTTTTGCGCACTGTGTCTGCTAGCTGCCCCACGATATCTTCCAAGGATCGCCTCGGTTGCTGGTTGTTATGTACTGGTGCGTTAGTGCGGCGATGCGGTGGATTGTAAGGCGCAGCTTGTTGGGTCTGCTGTGGCGCGCGCTGATCTGTGGACTACCTCTGGAAATTGTTCTCCTCCTTCCATCTGAATCCATTTGCTGCCAGTCCAAAGCGCGGCTGATTCTTCCTCGGTGGCCCTCTATTGTCCCATCCTCCGAGAGCATTGACATCTCCAGATTCCTCAAATAGCGTGGGACATTCATCAGTCTTGTGCTCGGTGGACCTGCAAAATTCACATACCTTTGGCGCAACTGGTTGTGCGCTCTGCGCACTCATCAACTTCTGCAACATGGCCTTCATTTCCTTAATCTCAGCGCTTGTTTCTACCTGATGCACAGAACGAGTACGACTATTTTCAAGTGTTAGCTGATGTCGTACCTGACCAGCAGAGTCTTCTATCAGCTGTCACGCGTCCTCTGGGTACATGTTGCAAATGTCGCCTCCTGCGCATGCGTTCAATAATCTCAGCTCCATGGGCAGCAATCCATTTAGGAAGTTCTCTATCAGCACATTCTGGGGCAGGCCATGATTGTAGCAGTTGGCCTCAAGCTCCCTGAAACGCTCGTAATATTCTGACAGTGACTCCCCTGCGCTCTGCCTTGGCGCGGCCAGCTCTCTTCTGAGTAGCGCGATCTTTGCTGCGGGATAGAATTTGTCCAGGAATTTCTTCTGCAGCTGCTCCCATGTGTGAATGGATCCTGCGGGTAAGTTCATCAACCAATGTTTGGCTGTATCACACAGTGAAATGGGAATGCCTTCATTTTCAGTGCTTCATCGCTTTCTCTTTCGGTCTTCATGTTCTCGCAAATGACTAGGAATTCTCGCACATGCTTGACTGGATTTTCATTGTGCATCCCGTGAAACTTGGGCATGTGATGAATGAGCGAGCTCCTTAGCTCAAAATGACTGCCTGGTGGAAGCACGATGCACCATGGCTGGTTAACAGTGATAGGGGCTGACATCTCGCGCACTGTTCTGCGTCGCGCGGCCTGTTGCACGGCTGGCGCATGATACACTTCAGCGGCCCTCCTTGCTTCAACCTCGCCCTGCACTTCCTCTCTGAACAGGGCTGCGCGGTTATGTGCTCTTGCTTCCTCTGGGGTTCTGTCCCCCAAGTTGTCTCCTACGACACTGTTATCCTCCATGACCTGTTCTGAATCTTAAAGAAAAATGAAGTTAAAAGACAACTAATGCTGCTGCGTCTGTCAGTGCGCAACTAGAATCTGCGCAGCGCAACTGTTTCAAGGTTGCGCAGGCTAATGGTGATTGCGCGCTGTCAGAAACAACAACGAAAACAAAACAAACTGAAATAACTAGTTACTAAAAGGGAAAAACGTAAACTAACTAGAACTTAGCTGTGTTGCTCCCCGGCAACGGCGCCAAAATTTGATCGCGCGTCGTTGTGCGCGTCAAATTAATTCCTTCCTCTTCCACTAGTACAGCGGTTAAGTAAGGGTCGATCTCCACAGGGAGCAAGTAGTTCAGTTCTAGCCAGTGACCTACACTTACGAAGATTGGGGGGTGAGTGATTGGGTTGCGCAGTGCGCAAGTAAACAGTTGTAAAACGCAGGGAAATGCACCAGACGTGCGCAGAAGTACCAGCGAGCGCAAAATCCACAGAAAATCATCAAAAGGCTTGAGTTCCCAGGAAATGCACGGAAGAATCACGCACGGGAAGAAGCTGGCGCTGTTAACCATATACCCATCCTCGGAGCAAGAGCTGACAGCCTGGCGCCTATAAAGAGCTATCTCCCAGCCATCCGAAATGATTTTCATCCCAGCTGAGAGGTAATGAATTGCGAAATCCCTATACTTAAACTATTGACAGCAGTTGTGCGCAGGTGGTAGAGCAGCGCAAGGAGTTCAGTCGGGCAGATCGCGCCAGAGTGCAAGACTGTGCGCTAGACTCCAGAGAGGTAACGGTATCCGTGCTTGAGTGCTTGTTCGAGGACTAACAAGGGGCAAGTGTGGGGGGTTTGATAGAGCCTATTTATACGCATTATTTAGATCATAACCCTGTGCCTGTTTGCATTATTTTGTGTACAAGATTACTGGTTTCCAGTGTTTTTGTATTTCAGGGCAAAACGAAGGCCTAAGTCGGATACGCGCTAACAGGCAGCGTTTAGGACGCGCATCACACAGCCTGCGGAGCTAGCGGCGCAAATAGAAGAAATTGGCAGAGTCAACCTCGGTGCGCTAACCGATTGCGCTAAGCAGATGCCGTGCGCCAGGCACAGATGTTGGTGTTTCCAAATCCGGACACGACCAGATTTGGAAGTTGCCAAGAGTGAGCCTCTGAGCAGTATATAAAGAAGAGAAGGAGGCTAGGGTTAAGACACACAGACGATTCTCAGGACTCACAATTCGTACACCCAGGAGGCACTGCGCAGCAGGACTGGAAAACACACGAGCTTGTTCAGAGGATCTGCGCCAGCCGACTGCGCCAGCCAAGACAGCAACCTGCACGCACTGTTTGCTATTGTTTTCTTGGACACTTTAGTTATTATTTACTATTTCTATGATGTTTATCACTAGCATGTCTAGCTAAACGCTTAGTATCAGTTGGACATGAATCTATGAGTATTTCCTTTTGAGACTTGCGCTTAATGCATAGCTTGCTTGCTTATATTAATTCTGTGCACATTACTGGCAGCTTGTTACATGAGTAGGGGAAGCCTTGAACCGCAATCTTACTCTTGTTGCTTATTGTTGTTTGTTAAACTAGTTGAATAGCCTGACGGTGCCAACTAGGAGTAACGCGCTAGGTTAGGCAATTACTACCTTGATCGGATTCGTAGTTGTTTAGTCTAGTGTAAGAATTAATAGCACATGAACTTTGATCGGAACATGCGCACATGTTAGGAAGCCTTGATCGGACACTAACATTAGCAAATCGAGCTATAGACATTTAGAGTCGATGATAAGGACTACACTCATAGAGGATTGTCTGCGCCGATACTTCTCATAAGTCATAGTACTTAATCTCTATTGCCTGCGCACGTCTAGTGCAATTTCCTGCGTTACGATACCACTATTACTTGCGCATCGCGCAACCCCGATCACTCACCCCCCAATCTTCGTAAGTGTAGGTTACTGGCTAAAACTGAACTACTTGCTCCCTGTGGAGATCGACCCTTACTTAACCGCTGTACTAGTGGAAGAGGAAGGATTATATTTGACGCGTACAACGACGCGCGATCAATTGCGCCATACCTGGCGCCTCGCCCTACTGGCTTGTGGCTTGCGCTTCTGGATGCGCATCCGGCTCTGCTGGGTCTGGAGCTTGCGCGACTGGTTGCGCGGGCGCTTTTGCAGTCTCCTCTGTTCCTACCGTGCGCCCAGTCCTCAGTGTCACTGCGTTGACTCCTCCCTTGGGATTCTGGATCACTTGCGAAGGCAGGTTGCCATCGCTATTTTTCAGCTCATACACCGTGGTAGCGATTTGTGACAGCTGCTTTTCAATGGACTCGAACCTTTTGTCATACTTCTCATCATTCTTGCGCACTGTGTCTGCTAGCTGGCCCACGATATCTTCTAAGGATCGCCTCGGCTGCTGGTTGTTTTGTGCTGGTGCGTCAGTGCGGCGATGCGGTGGATTGTAGGGCGCAGCTTGTTGCGTCTGCTGTGGTGCGCGCTGCTCCATGGACTGCCTCTGGAAATTGTTGTCCTCCTTCCATCTGAACCCATTTGCAACTAGTCCAAAACGCGGCTGATTTTGCCTCTGCGGCCCTCTATGATCCCATCCTCCTAGAGCATTGACATCTCCTGATTCCACGAAAAGTGTGGGACATGCATCGGTTTTGTGCTCAGTGGACGTACAGAACTCGCACGCCTTTGGCGCAGCTGGTTGCGCCCCCTGCGCATGCATCAACTTCTGCAGCATGGCCTTCATTTCCTTTATCTCAGCGCTTGTTTCTACCTGATGCACAGAACGAGCACGACTATTTTCAAGTGTTAGCTGATGTCTTACCTGTCCAGCAGAGTCTTCTATCAGCTGCCACGCGTCCTCTGGGTACATGTTGCAAATGTCGCCTCCTGCGCATGCATTCAATAATCTCAGCTCCATGGGCAGCAATCCATTCAGGAAATTCTCTATCAGCACATTCTGGGGTAGGCCGTGATTGTAGCAGTTGGCCTCCAGCTCCCTGAAACGCTCGTAATACTCCGATAGTGACTCTCCTGCGCCCGCCTAGGTGCGGCCAATTCCCTTCTGAGTAGCGCGATCTTGGCTGGTTAACTGTGATTGGAGCTGACATCTCGCGCACTGTTCTGCATCGCGCGGCCTGTCGCGCGGGTGGCGCATTATACACTTCAGCGGCCATCCTTGCTTCAACCTCGCGCTGCACTTCTTCTCTGAACCGAACTGCGCGGTTATCTGCTCCTGCATTGTCTGGGGTTCTGTCCCCTAAATTGTCTCCAACGACACTGTTATCCTCCATGACCTGTTCTAAATCTCAAAGAAATCGAAATTAAAAGACAACGAAGCTGTCGCGTCTGTTAGTGCGCAACTAGAATCTGCGCAGCGCAACTGTTTCAAGGTTGCGCAGGCTGATGTTGATTGCGCACTGTCAGAAACAACAACGAAAAAAAATAAAGCAGACAGAAATAACTAACTACTTAAAAGAAAACTTAAGCTAGTTAAAGCTTATCTGTGTTGCTCCCCGGCAACGGCGCCAAAATTTGATCTGCGCGTCGTTGTGCGCGTCAAATTAATCCTTCCTTCTCCACTTAGTACAGCAGCTAAGTCAGGGTCGATCCCACAAGGAGCAAGCAGACTCGTTCTAACTAGTAACCTACACTTACGAAAATTGGGGTGTGAGTGATTGGGTTGCACAGGTGCGCAAATAAACAGTAGTTAACGCAGAAATTGCACTAGACGTGCGCAGGCAGTAGAGATTAAGTACTATGACTATGAAAAGTATCGGTGCAGACAATCCTCTATGAATGCATTCCTTATCATCGACGCTAAATGTCTATAGTTCGATTTACTGAAGTTAGTGTCCGATCAAGGCTTCCTAACATGTCCGCATGTTCCGATCAAAGTTCATGAGCTATTAATTCTTGAAACTAGTCTAAGCAGCTACGAATCCTGTCACAGTAGCAGCTGAATATCCTAGCGCGTTACTCCTAGTTGTCACCGTCAAGCTGCCAACTAGTTTAACATATAACAACAAGTAGCAAGAGTAAGATTGCGGTTCAAGGCTTCCCTACTCATGCAACTAGCTGTCAACAGTGTGCACAGAATTAATACAAGCAAACAAACTATGCATTAAGCACAAGTCTCAAAGGAAATACTCATAGAATCATGCCCAACCGATACAAAGCGTTTAGCTAGACATGCTAGTAGTAAACATCATAGAAATAGTAAATAACAGCTAAAGTATCCAAGAAAACAGTAACAAGCAGGTGCGTGCAGGTTGCAGTGTCTCGGCTGGCACAGTCGGCTAGCACAGGTCCTCACAGTAGCTTGTGTGTTTTTCAATTCTGCCTCTCTCTCGTGTGTTGTGGTGTGTCTGTGTTCCTCTCTTCAAACTCTTGCCTTCCTCTCTTTATATACTGCTCATGAGGCCCAAGGACGGCCTTGGCAACTTCCAAATCCGATGGTGTCAAGATTTGGAAACACCAATATCCTGCACATGGCGCACTGCGCACATTGGTTCGCGCAGTCGGTCTGCGCACCGTAGTCTGACTCTGCCACTTCCTATCCTGTTTGCGCTGCTAGCTCCGCAGGCTGTGTGTTGCGCTCCTTAAATGCTGCCTATTAGCGCGTATCCGACTTAGGCCCTCGTTTCGCCCTAGAATACAAAAACACCGGAAACCAGTAATCTTGTACACAAAATGATGCAAACAAGCATAGTGTTAGGATCTAAATAGCGCGTATAAATAAGCTCTATCAGCGATGCTCTCGGTGATGGTCGAAGCTCTTCTCACACTTGAATTCCACTCTCTAGTATTCTGTGTATGCTCTCTCTGTATATTCGCAGCTTCGATCACCCTTCCAACTCTCTGAAGGGCCTCCTTTAAATAGGAAGACCCAGTTCCATCATTCACATTTTTAGCAATTTCCTCCAAAGAGCAATATCTCCTAATTTGTTGGAGATTAGATTTGATTGGCAAATCTAATCTTCTACAAACAAATCTTCTTCTTTATCTGGGAATCTCCACTAGAATATTCTCTGATGAATATTTAGAAACTCCCTTGATGCTCGTTGATGAACTGCCAAGCCTTTTTCTGAAGATCCGAATAACTGTTGTAGGCCACAAGCTACGGCTTCCTGAACCAGTGATAGAACCTATTTATACGCATTATTTAGATCCTAGCACTGTGCTTGTTTGCATTATTTTGTGTACAAGATTATTGGTTTCCGGTGTTTTTGTATTCCAGGACAAAACAAGGGCCTAAGTCGGATACGCGCTAATAGGCGCGTTTAAGGAGCGCAACACAGCCTGTGGAGCTAGCAGCGCAAACAGGATAGAAAGTGGCAGATTCAGACTGCGGTGCGCTAACCAACTGCGCGAACCAATGTGCGCAGTGAGCCATGCGCAGGATGTTGGTGTTTCCAAATCTTGAACACCATAGGATTTGGAAGTTGCCAAGATTGTCCTCATGAGCAGTATATAAAGAGACGAAGGCTAGGGTTTGAAACATAACACAACAACACACGAGAGAGAGCCAGAACTGAAAAACACACGAGCTGCTGCGAGGACCTGCGCTAGCCGACTGCGCGAGCCGAGACACAGCAACCTACACGCACCTGCTTGTTACTGTTTCCTTGGACACTTTAGCTTTTATTTACTATTTCTATGATTTTTACTACTAGCATGTCTAGCTAAACGCTTTGTATCGGTTGGGCATGATTCTATGAGTATTTCCTTTGAGACTTGTGCTTAATGCATAGTTTGTTTGCTTGTATTAATTCTGTGCACACGGTTCACAGCTAGTTGCATGAGTAGGGGAAGCCTTGAACCGCAATCTTACTCTTACTACTTGTTGTTATATGTTAAACTAGTTGGTAGCTTGACGGTGACAACTAGGAGTAACGCGCTAGGATAATCAGCCGCTACTGTGACAGGATTCGTAGCTGCTTAGACTAGTTTCAAGAATTAATAGCTCATGAACTTTGATCGGAACATGCGCACATGTTAGGAAGCCTTGATCGGACACTAACTTCAGTAAATCGAGCTATAGATGTTTAGAGTCGATGATAAGCAATGCATTCATAGAGGATTGTCTGCACCGATACTTTTCATAGTCATAGTACTTAATCTCTACTGCCTGCGCACGTCTAGTGCAATTCTGCTTTTAACTACTGTTCATTCGCGCACCTGCGCAACCCAATCACTCACAACCCCAATTTTCGTAAGTTGTAGGTTGCTAGCTAGAACGAGTCTGCTTGCTCCTTGTGGGATCGACCCTGACTTAGCCGCTATACTAAGTGGAGAATGAAGGATTAATTTGACGCGTACAACGACGCGCGATCAACCAGCTCTTGCTAAAGCAGCCGCTTGTTCACTTGTGCTGGTTTTCTGAAACACTACCATACTGCACCATCAATCTCCCCCTTGGCATTTTGACAAAACCCTTGGCCGCAGAAGAACACTTCCACGAACACAAAAAAATTATACTACTTAAAAATAGTTTCAAAGTAAGAGTAAGTGTGGCCACACTCGGCCTTAGCTAAGCCACGCAGGGCAAAAATAAGAGATCAGTTCATCTGGATCTGGAGCATCATTTACTTCTCCCCTTTTTTGGCACAAATGGACAAGGGGGAAATTCTTCAGAGTTTAGGAGCACATGACACAGAGACCCAACGCGGATCTTAGTGCTTCGAATCTGGCTGTATCCAGGGGCTTGGTGATGATGTCTGCAAGCTGACTTTCTATACCAATATGCTGTAGAGCAATCTATTTCTTCTCCACCAGATCCCGAAGGAAGTGATGTCTGATACCAATATGCTTGGTCCTCAAATGTTGTACTGGGTTTTTGGAAATGCTGATAGCACTCAGATTGTCATAGTACAAGACCATTTCATTTTGAGGCATCCCATACTCGGTGAGCATCTGCTTCATCCAGAGCAGTTGAGCACAACAACTCCCTGCGACTATGTATTTAGCCTCAGCTGTGGAGAGGGAAATATTGTTCTGCTTTCGACTGAACCAGGATACAAGATTGTTCCCCAAAAAGAAGCACCCTCCAAAAGTGCTCTTTCGATCTTCAATACAACCAGCCCAGTCTGCATCATTGTATCCTACCAGATTTGTTTTTCTATCCTTCGAGTACCACAGACCATAATTCACTGTTCCCGCTACATACTGAATGATCCTCTTTACTAGTTGGAAGTGACTTTCCTTCGGGTTAGCTTGGAAACGAGCACATACTCTAACTGAGAAAGATATGTCTGGGCGGCCAGCAGTTAGGTACATAAGACTTCCAATCATACTTCGGTAGATGGACTGATTTACTTCAACCCCAGCTACGTCTTTGCCAACTTTGATGTGAGTTGCCGCAGGAGTGCGTTTGTGGCTGGCTTTATCAAGTTGAAACTTCTTCACCAAATTCATGCTATATTTGGTCTGTGATATGAATATCCCTTCATCTTTTTGAGCTAATTCAAGATCCAGAAAATAGGACAGCTCACCCACCATGGTCATTTTGAATTCTTGTTTCATCTGCTCCACAAGCTGCTTCACCAACCGCTGTGACCTGGAGCCAAAAACAATGTCGTCTACATAAATTTGAGCAATGACGAGATCTGACTTGGTTCTTTTTACAAAGAGGGTTTTGTAGGTTCCTCCTCGTTCATAGCCATGTTTCTCCAGGTAGATGGTTAATCTCTCATACCAGGCTCTTGGAGCTTGCTTAAGCCCGTACAGGGCTTTCTTCAGCTTGTAAACATGATGGGGATAATGAGGGTCTTCAAATCCCTTTGGTTGACCACATATACTTCTTCTGACAGATCCACATTCAAGAAGGCACTCTTGACATCCATTTGGTAGAGTTTGAAGCCAAGATGACATGATAAATCTGAGTGTACCCTTGTGCAACAAGTCTGGCCTTGTTCCTTGTAATGTTTCCTTTTTCATCTGACTTGTTTTTGAAGATCCACTTGGTCCCTATGATGTTTATCCCTTCAGGTTTGGGCACAAGGTCCCACACATCATGTCTTTCGAACTCTGCCAACTCTTCCTGCATGGCCAGCAACCAATATTCATCTCTCATTGCTTCTTTGATGTTCTTGGCTCTGTGAGAGATATGAAGCTGGAATTGCAGATCGAGTCACAGGAGCTGAAGAGAGATGAGCTTCTGGTTCTTCTCCCTTCTGTAGGATTTCCAATAACATGGTCCAGTAGATGATTTCTCTGTATCTTCTTTGGAGGTTGTCGCCATGATGGGAGAGGTTCTCTGTTATCTTGCCCAGTCACTGAGTTGTCTGTTTGTTGATCAGGACTTTCTGCTTCAGTATCTGCTGTAGCATTATCTTGCACCACTTCTTGTTGACTTCTGTCATGATTACTTGTGTTTCCTTCTGAGTCAGAGTCTTCATCTTTAGGACTTGTGGAGATTTCTTCTTCTATGTCATTGATGACAACGTTGATGGATTTCATCACTGTACCAGTTCTTTCATTATAAACACGATAGGCACGGCTGTTGATGAATAACCTAAGAATATTCCTTGGTCACTCTTGGGATCGAGCTTTCTTCGGTATTCACGATCTCTCAAAATGTAGCAGTCGCTTCCAAATATGTGAAAGTATTTCACCGTAGGCTTCTTCTGATTCCAGAGCTCATAGCATGTTTGATTTGTCCCTTTTCGGATGGTGACTTTGTTGATGATGTAACACGCAGTATTCATTGCTTCAACCCAGAAGCGCAGAGGAATTTTCTTGGCATGAATCATAACTCGGGCCATTTCTTGGATGGTTCGATTCTTGCGCTCCACAACACCGTTTTGCTGAGGGGTGATCAGTGAGGAGTATTGATGGGTAATCCCCCAGTCGTTGCAGAATTTGTCAGTAGATTCATTCTCAAATTCTCTTCCATGATCACTCCTTATAGATGAGGTTCTGAGATTCTTCTATTGCTCAAGACAAGAGATCAAGTTGCTATAGCTCCTCCTGTGTCTGATTTTTCCCTGATAAAGTCAATCCTGGTAAATCTTGTATAATAATCCACACACACAAAAGCATACCTCTTCCTTCCAAGACTCTCTACCTCCATTGGTCCCATTAGGTCCATGTGTAGAAGCTGCAAAGGTTTGACAGTGTTGATGATGGTTGTTTTGGGATGAGAACCCTTTTTCTGCTTTCCTATTT